>OZ017738.1:150864474-152243849 GCA_963969285.1 Odontomyia ornata | reverse complement strand
TCCTTGACTGCGTCGTGAGCATTGCTGTATTCCAATTAATTTATAGCCCTACTAGTTTTTCTTTGCTGTCGAGTTTCAGAAAAAGTTCTTTCGTAGACGTCAGCGACCGTTAAAAAAATACTGATGTCGTCTGCATAGGCTGTCACTTGGCTTGACTCGTATAACGTACCTCGTGTATTGACAGGTGCTTTCTGATGACATATTCCAATGCCACATCGAATTGCAATGGGGCCAGCCCTTCTCCCTGCTTTAGTCCGATATTTGTGTCAAAGTAGTCTGTGAGTTGGTTATTGATGCGGGCTTGGGAGATTGTCGACATCATTGTCATTTTGGTAAGATGGACTAACTTGGCTGGAATACCATAGCAAAGCATTATTTGGTACAGTGCGTTACGATCAATACTGTCGTATGCCTGCTTAAAGTTAACGAAAACTTGGTGTACGTGAATGTTGTACTCCCAGTATTTTTTAAATACCTGCTTGACTCTAAAAATTGGTCTATCCTCAATCTACTTCCTCTTAAACTACTTTGATACTCCCCAATAATACTGTTGGTATATGATCCGATTCAATTATCTAAGATGTTTGAAAATAATTTGTACTCCGTACAAAGTACTGATATGCCTGTATAGTTTTCGCAGTGTAGCTTGTCATCTTTTTTGTGGACAGGGAATATAATTGATTGGCTTCACTCGTTTGGCATATGTTCTTGTTGCCAAATGTGTTGGATGATTTTATGGGTGGCTTTCTGAACACTGCTGCCACCAAATTTGATGAACTCCACTAGACTCTCATCGACGCCGGGCACATTATTATTCTTTTGGGCCTTTTTTATGGAAGAAACTTCATCCAGAGTAGGTGGGGCCACTGGAAGCTCTTCGGATATATCTATAGGCTCCGATGTTCTGGAGCTGTATGGAAGATTAATGAGATTCTGAAAATATGATGCCCTTCTTTCCTTAATCCTGGTTTCAACAGCGATAATGTTGCCGATGTCATCACGGCAGAAAGGGGCTTTGGGCTGACAGCCGCGTTTCAGGCTTTCCACTGCTTTTTAAGCTTGTCTTGTGTTGTTGCTCGCTAGACTTACTCGTACATCAATACTTCTCAATTGTTCATCATAGTGTTTTCTTTTCTTAATTCAAATTATCTCATCGCTACTCTTCTAAGATTTTCATAATGTTCTCTCTTCGTCCTTGCTTTCCCACATAGGTATTGCATGTGCACCTGATTCTTTTTGTCTAACGCATTCTGACACACATCGTCGAACCAATCATTTCTTTTGCGGCGAGCTTGATGTGCGATCGTCTTTTCTGCCACTGTCTTAATTGAGGTTTTCATTTCCACCCATAGCTCGTCGCTGGTTTTCAGTGATGTATCTGATAGGATGAAAGCCAGCTGGTTCTCGAGGGTCTTCTTTAAATTTTTTGCTTCAGACGCCGTTTGCAGCCTATCTATGTCGAATATTTGTAGAGGGCTGGTCTTCGCCAAATACGCCTTTGACTACGGCATCAATATTTTAATTTGATCAAGTAATGATCCGAGTTACAATTTGTTCCTCGGTTTGTATGGTCGTCAAGAAGGCTCAAGGCCCAACGTTATTGGATCAGAACATAGACGATCTGGTTTTATATGCTGCCATCCCGTTATATCCAGGTCATTTTATGAATGCGTCGATGTGGGAAGCAAGTCAAACGTATGACTAGTATGCAAAGTCAATTAGACGCTGGCCATTCTCATTTGTTTCGTCATGGAGGCTATATCCTGCAGTCATTCCCCGATTAGGTATATCATTGCCAACCTTTGTAATAAAAATGGATAATTAAAAAATGTCGATAAAGGACTGCAGCGATAGTCTGCTGCCTCGGCGAGAGAGGATGGTGGGTTTCGCCGAAATTGGCCTTGTCTGAGGACGCGTGAATGAGCTGGCAGGCTAGCATTGTGGTGTCATGGGGCGGGTTCTTTTCCCCAGCACAAGGACCCACTACAAAAAAATTTCGCATCTATGAATTTATAGGTACGAATAAGTATCGACCGGAGTCGAGCCCGAGGTAACCTACTAAGGGTTGAAAATTGCTCAAGCCAATGGCAAGCTGGGCCGGGCGAAAATAGATGGGACTTGAGAGGACTTCGTCGTGACCGACGATTCTTATAGCCCACAAATAAGAGTGGGGCATCCAGATGGTAGCGGTGCCTCCTCGCACCCTCCCAACCGGATCAAGCTTCAAACGTAGAAGTTACCATGTATTTCGCATTTGAGTGAAAAACTCATACAAAAGTACTTTGTATGACTCCTTCCCTCAAATGAGAAATACAAACGTAACCCATTTATACTATAGCGTTATGCAATGAAATCACATAGCCCTATACCATAAAAGGGTACGCGAGCGGAAGGCCACTCTACCCGGCAAGAGCCCCTGTTAAACAAAAGAAACGGAGGAGCGCGCCCGACGGATAGGGGGGGTCCTATACCCGGTCAGGTCAATTGAAGTGGAAAGCCCGTAGGTTAAAGTTTAATAATTCATTATTTTTTTTTACTTTAATATTTATTAACTCTTATATTTGAAAGTCTTTGACCTTATCGTCAATTGGATACTATCTACAACACAATCAGCAATTATTTGGATAATAATGGAATTTTTGTATTTTTTCAATTGGCGTAAAACAATTGATTAGCTTATATAAATTAATAAACTTCATTTTTCTGCTTTTCAAGGTAATATTTTCAGTGTAAACTCAAAAATATAAATTTGTTTTAGTAATACTTTCTTAAAACGAATTTCGTGCTCCCTAAAGTACCAAGTATTTTCTTTTGCATAAGTAAATTTTCCTTTTCACGGTTTCATTAATAATAGATTGTTACTTTATCAGAATATATTAATAAAATTTCCTTCTATCAATTAAAAATAAAATAAAAGAAAACATAAACTTATTTGTTTGAAACTAGGGTATATTAAGTTCTAATATTGCAATATTAGGATTATATAACTGTTGTTTGTTTTCATTTGTTGTCTTAGATTTAATATAAATTACAAAAACTGTAAAAGTTACAGCGTCATTTGTTTGTGATAATTGTTTCATGAGTGCAAAAAAAAAGCTATTGGCACTACTTAAAAATTTTTAGGGACAAAAAGTTTAGCTGTCTTCCAGGTTATTTTTAAGTTAGACATTAAGACAATTAATTTGGCAATAATACCTTTTGCAGTGGACAAACCATTGAAAAATAAGTCTTTTCGGCCACCGTCACCTATACGTAGATACACGCTTCCGGTATCTGACGACTAACCAACCACGCATTACCAAAATCACAATATTTTGTGATAAAATTGAAGGCTAGTTATAGTGGTGAACTCAAGCAAAGGCTTCGCTCTAATACATGTACTTGGCAATGTTATACAAGTATGGTTAGCTACTCCCTTCTCGCTAATTGCGTTGCTGTGCCTTGCTTGATTTTGAGAAGACCATATCCTCAGCCAAAACGATAATACGAACCATTCATCGCAATGCAAGAAACTGAAGCGACGTTGATACAGATTTATTTCGTTAGTCAAGCGCGCCAACCCAATCACGTTGATGGTAATAAAATGCAAGGACTTCTTTCAATGATATACTACGGCAAAATCGAATTAAAAGCGGTTACTCACCAGTTCTCGTTGAAGGCGCTACTGTGACTACGATGCATTCCATCTTGTCTCCATTTACGTCAAGACTCACCGAATTTGAAGAACTTTTTGCAAAAAAAACTTTATATGGCTCCTTCTTCCGTTGATTTGCGTTTTTCTGCTGAATATTCAATGCCTTCATGGTGCATTCCAAATGAAGCCCCAGCTAAAACACGTTCAACTAAGCAACTGTCGCGTATATGGCCAAATGCGCGGAATTTAGAACTAGAACCGCACAATACCAGCTTGAAGGAAATTCAAACTAAAATGCGTACAAAAAAATGTACAAATAAAAGTGTAATGACCGCGGCGCATACACTTTACAGTGCACCGACACCACTGAACCTAATTATCATCAATTAAACATTCGTAAACATTTCCAATTGCAATTCCATTGCTTTTTTGCCAACTTTTCTTGGTTTTACACCCATAATTAGTTTTATATTTGTTGATTAGAATGGTTAGTTTGGTGAGAATTATAATTATAAAAGTTATTTAAACCAACCAAAAGGTCATTCTACGTTGCTTCTTCGCAGCGAATTCCGCTTCCCCGTGTAACTAGAACAACAGTTAACGACATTCTCACTATGACAATCCATCGTAATTAAATTAATGAATTGCTGATCGTGACGGTTCACGGGGGAAAGAATGTGCTTTAGAATATGGTATAAAAGTAATCCACGATTGCGGAGGTTTTAAACTGCTCAAATTCACTGCTCACTTTGAGCCACTATTGAGAATCAAATTTTTCAATTAATGAAAACACTGATAATCCTGAATGCAATGTCGTGGGCCAAAAAGTTAGGCAATTCTTCACTAGCCAAATTCGTCGTTTGCCCCAGTCTCTGCGCTCACACAAATTGAATTGGAGACATGATTAACTGAACACGGTAGAAGTGGGTCGAAGCAGCACTTGGAGCACAACACTTTGCATTTTATGCTTTCACAATTTTTCAAATCGAATCCTCGCGTAATGGCACCGAACGAACAATCTCAGCAATTTTGGCAAAAAATTCAATGGTGAAAAGTTAAATGTACGTTTTAGAAACTTTAAAACGATTTGCGAATCTAATTTGATCTAATTTCCCAAATATTCCCGACTTTAAACGCGGCTAAGAAAATACGGCAGTTGTTCTTCGCGTCACCTCCGTAGCGTGGTCCAAGTAAAACTCCATGATCCGTCCCAAGCTTGTCTTTTTTTCGATTCTCGAGTACACGGTAAATCCATCAGCTGCTCGCCCAGCCTAGTTAGATTGCCTTAGGTAATGTAATACACCGTTGGGGTGCACTAAATCAGTACTCCCATGTCCAAAATTTTAATTGGCAGATTTAAAATTTTCCAAGAAAAATTTAACCATATATATATATATATATATATATATATATATATATATATATATATATATTTATTTATGTATGTATATATATACTATATATATATACATATATATATATATATATATATATATATATATATATATATATATATATATATGTGTATTTTAAACTCACACATGTGAACAGTTTCCTATATCTTCGGGGGCTAGTAGAAATATGCAAGCAGGAAGGATGCATTCGCGTATAAATTAAATAATTCAACTTTATAAAAATTTACAAAAAAAATATATACTACATAATTACACATTAATAGAAATATATGTAATTTACGTAATAAAAAAACAGTTACCCACCCAACATCCTCGACGAGTGTCCGTAGATGGTGCGGATGATGCCTGAAAACTTTGCTGAAATCCTGTTTGAAGTACGGTATGAGTGCTTGAACAAAATCATTACGTTTTACAATTAATTGAATGATGAGGAAAATTCCAAATCACGCACTTGCACTGAATATAACTCAACTTACTTAATCATATATGATGTCGAGACAAGCTGTTTTGGGTCAATTACATCAAGAAGTGGTTCCGTTATAGCTACTTTTCGAATACAACTCATATAATTAATTTTTTTCATCCTTATATTGACAATCTTCAATTTCAGTTATGAACAAAGTTCCTTGATCAGGAAACATCATCCCATTTCCTTTTAGACACTTATCTCTTGCGAACAACACCGTATCCAACATTGACAATAAACCGTATCCCCTCCATTCAGATGTTATAATATCAACTTTCTCAATCCCATCTGGCATTTCCACGTCCTTGACTTTTCTTTTGATAACAGTTATCACGTCTGTTAATTTATTCTCAATAACAACCTGCCGTGCATAATCCACTAAGATGCGTAAAATTTCCGTTTTGTTTTTGAGCTTGCACTTCATGCACACATAATGATAAATTTTAAGTTACTAATTACATGCACTTTAATTTATACCATTTCGAATCGTGATATGACTTTAAGTAACTCCGATCGGGGTGATACCCATGCAAGCAAGGATGCAATCCACAACGAAAATTTGAAGATGTTCGTAATTTTCACAAAGCCGGTACGCCTGGTATAGAAAATTGTCCCGGCAACTAAAGGGAAAAAACCTCTAAACACAATATTTGAGCAGTGTATTTCTATACACGTCTGAAACCTGAAGGTTGACACCAGCAATAAATTAAAATTTTGATGAAATGCAACAATGCAATATACAATTAGCACTCAATCAAAATATCAAATCATAGCAAGAGACGGTTCGGGTCATTGTGGTTTGTCTTGTTCTAAAATTGGTTCTGTATTATCTCTCAGTCTGCTATCTTCTTCGCTTTTTCCTTTAACTCCTTGGGTCTTTGGTCCCTTAAAGTTTGCATATCGTCGATGTTTAAATTGTCCAGTTTTTCAATCTCTTCATCCAATTGTTTTTCCACATGCGGAGCGACTGTCATTCAACTTTCTTGGAACATCTGTGCCCTGTTTTAAGAATAAAGTCACACCTAGTCGTCGGAAAGTGTTCTCTTTAGCAAGGTTAAACCGTTCTTTAAACTCGCCTGTGTCATCAGTTCTTGTTGCCTCCCCATTCATTCCATCGAATGCGTAATCTGCGAAAGTTGCTGGCTCAGGTGAAAAAACAGCAGGAAATTCGTTGGGCTCGCGCTCAATGTACACTCGACGTCAGCCTTTCTAAAATAGAATGACAATATTTTTCCGACACTCATTTACGGGATATTCGCTATGGAAACGAGGTGCCGTAGGATCAAATGGGTGCTGATGATTAATTTGGAGGCGTATAAAGTCTAAATTGAAACAAAACGACGAAATACGATAAACAAAGTTGTCAGGAAAGCCGTAGAAAAACTCGCCGTACAATTTAAAGACTTCCAATGACACTTCTCTTTTTCGGACAAATGCTAAATTCCTGCTGGTTTTGCTTTACACTCCGACCGACGATGATGCCATTTGACCGTACTAATATCTCGTTGGCGGCTAATCCGGCTCCTCACAGTCACATACAAACATACAAATGTGGGATCCAATGTTGATTTAATTGTTTCAAATATGTCTCTAGAACATTTTACGTTTGAAGGCGTACTCCCGCCATACCACACCAGTCCAAAGAAAGAAAAAAATAACTGGATCAGGGTGAGAGCGGTTGTCACGCAAATTGACAAACTGAACGACATCGATAAGTCAAAGCTTACGATAAATAATTTTCACTTCCGCGCCGACAAATCTCCGCAACGATCAATGGCAGAAATTCACATTTTCTATCTTCTATGTTTTCCACACCTCTCACTTTTTATTTTGGTCAGTACTACTTCGTGCGTAAGCAGATTATTACACCTTAGCGTTGAAATCACCCAGAACTATTTTTTATAGTTTGTAGGCAATGAGTCAACTAGTCTTTCCAGATGATTGTAGAATGTCTCCTTCGGTTCGTCGTCCTTTTCTTCGGTCAGAGAGTTAATCGGCAAACGTTAATTAGCAAAATTTTGAAGAATTTCGTTTTTATACGGATCGCACACATCCGTTCATTGATTACCTTAATATCAAAAACGTACCATTTGAACTCCCTATGCACAATACAGGCCACTCTGAATTCTCGTTATCTAGTAGGCCTCCCACTTTTGAATATTACTCGTATGTATGACCTCATGCCTTGAATATCACTTCCAGTCTAATTCGATTCCTGGATTACCAGTATGCTTAATTTATATTGATTGGCCTGTTGTAAAAGGCCGTTAACAGTGCCAGGGTAATTGAGTGATCTAACATTCCAAGATCCAATGCCATAGTCCTGTTTTCGGTTGCAAGGTATTTGCCGTGAGTCCTATCTACTCTGAGGCCCTGTTGCAGGTTTCGAAAAATGTAGGGTTTTACAGGAACAGGGAGTTAGCCAATCGCCCAAACTCCATTCCGGCGGCATGGTTATTACTTTCAATTCCGTTATCAGGTGCGGAACACTCACCGTCACCCTCTTACGACACTACAAAGGACATGTAAAAAGGATTCAGTAGCAGAGCTGCAGGTGTATTTGCAGTTATTGGTATTTCTCGGCATTTAATGCCCTGTCATTGGTGAACCAGTAAACCCAATGTGCGACCCCGAGACCATTTACTACCATTTAGGAGGAATCATGGAAGCTATGGGTGCGGGAAGTACGGGGATCCCTCCTCGTTTCTCAACGGGCTTGGAACCGTCTATGGCGGAGTTACTTTTTAAATATTTGAAAATAAATTTAGCTTTTGCCATTATAATGATTTGGCTTAATGTTAATGATTTCATTGATTTGTAGAGCAGACTAGTTTGAGCGAGCATTCGAAGATTTAGAATAATTTAATATGCTTTGGTCAGCAACCTAGATATAAAATTAAGATGTTAGTTTGCCGATTGACTCCAAATGACTACTCCGTAATTTAATTTCTTCGGTATAAATGTGTTAGGACAAGTTTATATAAATGGAATAAAAGGAATTATATCTGAAAACATGAGACTTCAATTGACATTTTCACTAATCACACTCATTTGAATTGAATTTTCAATTTTAATGAAAACTCAGCAAACCATCATGATGTAATCCTACTTCAGGTTGTTTTTATTCCTTTTTTCAACAAAATATGAAATCACTAACAATGCACACATGTTTTCATATCTCAACGGCTAATTTGTTTTAATTATTTAACGTTCATACAACTTTATCCATTCACAATGATGACAGCTTAGCCTGTCCTCTGGTGGGAATACTTCCCATCAACGAATCATCAAATGTACTGACCGTCCTTGTCAATAATTAATGACGGTTGCACGCCCAGCAAGAGTTCGGTTCGTGTTTGCATTTGATTCGTGCGTATGTCAAACATTCGATCCCAAGTTCAATCAGTTTTGTAAACACTTTTCAGTCGCAATGACGATATCACTTCCGTATTGAAGTAACCATCAATTTAGCTTAGATTTAACCTCAATTACATTTACTTATCAACGCGCCATGACCAGCTGATTATTCCGTAACCATGGCATTAGTTCAAGTAAACAGTTTTCCGTGCGGGAACTCACGGCGATCATCGCTGTTTCTAACGATGTTCGTTAAAAATATACTCACATATTTATATTACTACTTTCGACCCTTCATAAAATGGTTCCTACGGCGCTTTACTCGATTGTGCGAGCTGCAACGAATTTGTTATGGATGCCCAGCAGGAGCTACGCGTACTAGAAAGGTGGAGTTGTCCCTACAATTGTCGCGGCGCAGTGAAATTCGGGACATGATAGGTATCCTCGATAACGAAGTGGAACACTGCACAGAACAAGAGCTTAGAGAATTAGTCAAAAGAATGGTGACAATTGTGATGAATGTGAAGAAAATTAAGCCACGCAATCATCCGGACTTCGCGCGTTTGTTTGGGGAGTGCGTGGAGCAGATTTGGGGTTATCGAAGATTGATCCACGTCGTTGAGACGCTACGAATGGACCAATACGATGCTGAAAATTTGACTCATGAGAAGAAATTATTCCACCTTTGGCGCTTACTCATGCCTGATGACAGATTGGAGTCAAGAATTACCAAGCAATGGCAAGAAATCGGATTCCAGGTGAAAACCTTTCTATCCTTGGTAGTATAAATTTACAATGGGTAGTTTTTCTTTCAGGGTGATGATCCAAAAACCGATTTCCGCGGAATGGGCATGCTTGGCTTAGAGAACTTACTTTTCTTCAGTGATGAATATAACAGCGCAGCGCGGCACGTTCTTTCCCATTCCCATCATCCCAACCACGACTATACATTCGCCATAGTAGGAATTAATCTCACCTCAATGGCGTACAAACTACTGAAATCGGGGAAAGCGAAGCATCATTTCTACAACATATCCCGACGAGCAGCACGAATAGAACATTTTCACAAGTTTTATTGCTACCTGTTCTTCGAGTTCGATCGGTTCTGGATTCATTCTAAGCCCAAGAGTATCATGGACTTCTCATTCATTCAGGAAAAGTTTGAACGCGATATCGTGACTGCTTTGGACGACGAAAAGACCGTTTTCAAAATGAATAATTTGGTTGTGGAAAATATTTAATTGTGATTATTTTGTCGTGAGAGTTCATGTAGAATATTTGTTTCCCGAAGCTGCAGGGTAAACATTTGAGAAGTGTTGAATTTAAGTTGCCTGTGAGTGTGATTTTATGCTTGGATGAAGTTTTCCACGTATGCTTAGAATTTGATGTATTTATGCCATTAGTGTACTTATGAATATTGTTATTGAATAAAAAATAGACAAATACCTGAAATATTATGTATATAGTATGTATTGCAGCTCTTTTAACTTTATAAATGCAAGCATTAAATACGAACCTCCGAAAAATCGAAACCAAATCAGTAGTCCAGGTACCACTCATCTACACCCGAATTAGGATCAATTCCTCCAAATTAAAAGAAGAATTTCTCGAAGGGAACCGGTGAGTTTTTCAAGTGATTATTGTTCTGAAAGAATATTTTGTTCGAAGCGGAAGGGCCGCGTTAAAATACGTGGTCTGAAAACACGCCTGCAGAGAAGTACTGGCAATTCAATCTAAATTAATACAATAAGCTTGCAAAAACGAGATTTCAAACACTTTTGCCGATTTATTTACAACTTGCCAGCAGGAATGTATTGTAGCGTGTTACGGTTCGCGGCGGATAAGTTTAATGTCCCGGGAAAGTGTAAACGCACTGTCTTTTAAATTAAGTTAAAAGTGTTTATTTACTACACAATAATTAATTTTACAAAACGGACTTTAATTCCCTTTTCACTTGTACTATCAATTTATGCTTCAACTGTCTTCAAATATATCACGAAAAACTTTTACTTCACTAGCAATCAATATCGCCTTCAATTCGCGCTCTAAACTTATCGCAGTTTCACTATATCCTCCAATCATCCAGCTCGGCTTTATATAGGGTCTCCATTCATTCAATCCATTTCTCGTTTATTGGCGAATGTTCTGACGAGAACTACCTGGGATATTCGAGAAATTCTAAATACACGCAGTGACGTCACTTGCTTAATTTCAGATATTGATCTACTTGGTCCATTCTTGTGCTTTCGAATACACGCTTTTGACGTCATTCGTTTACTTTTCTTGGTTGCTTCTTTTCAATCAATGTTGATCATGATGTTATTAGTGTGGAATATTGATTTACTCCTTTCAAATTTTTTTTAAGTCGGATTTGAAAGTTTGAAAAATGAGCCGGCTTTATCCAATATGCCAAAACCGTGATAGAAAACTTTCAGCAACACACTTTATGCTTTTCAGACTAGGTTTCGTAGCTAAAATGACTAGACATGCGCCTCGGAACAAAAAAAAAACTGTTACTATAATTTTATCATTTCATTTTCTAATGTCCTCAATTGATGTTGTTCAGTTTTTATATTTTTATGATTATTTGTATAACGCCAAGTCACATCCTGCATATCATTTGAAGTGAGTGCTAAGACAATCGATTTTCCTCTTCCAACGTTGTTCATACAATATTGGTGCGTCCATTGCATTTTCAGGAGGATCCAATCTGTAAATTCAACTATTTTTTGCAAAACGTAATGTTACATTACCATATCAGGGTTGTTTTCAATAATTCGCGAGAATGGGTTTTTTTCGTGGTAGGGGGGTGAATGCTATTTACGCACAGAGTGTCGAACTCCCATGCTCGCAAGAAGGCCACTGGACTACCCACTAAACACCTCCCCTGTCAACCTGAGAACATATCCTGGGACCGTTTGACACATTTCTTCGGGCTAGGTCTCGTTTTGTTACTCCGTAAGGTGCCTTCAAGCTGGGGGATCCCTCTTCTAGCGGGAGGGGAGAGGGGAAGAGGAAGTGCCAGACAAGCGATCCCCCAGCTCAACCGATTCGAGCATCACCGCGACTATATTATCCGGGGTGAGCTCTCCCGTCTCCCTGTAGTGGGTCCTTCCCAACTTGTCCCATCTTATGTACGCAAAAAATGTGTAGCAGGCATTGTATTCCTCTCCTGGGCAATACCGACAATCGGGGGATCGTGACTTACCAATCTTGTGCAGGTAAGACTGAAAACACCCATGCCCGCTCGAAAGCTGGGTTAGATAGAAGTCAGTCTCACCATGCCTTCGATTTAGCCACTGTCTCACATCCAGGATGAGGCGCGCAGTCCACCTTCCCTTCGTGCAATTCACCCAAGACTGCAGCCAATCGTTGAGTGACCACTGTCTCTCCTCGCGGACAACCATTTCCCTCCCATCCTCGTTTCAACGACAGGTATCACGCCTGCAATGACTTTCACCGCCAAATCAGAGACTGTCAGATACGAAGATGCAATCCTCAGCGCTCCTCTTCTCTGTACCTGTGCCAGGCGATTTCGGTAAACCTCCTTACTGAGAGCGTCCCTCCATACCTCTGCTCCGTGCAGTAGCACTAACCCTACAGCACTCATCAAGAGGCGTCTTCTTGACGCACTGGGTCCGCCTACATTGGCCATAAGTTGACAGAGCCGATACTCCCGAAGCAGCCTTCTCAGCCATTACCCTAGAAACGCATCTTCGAGTCAATCAGTAGCCCCAGGTACTTCACCGCTGGCTTCGATTCGATTCGTATGTTTCCAATACTGATCATCCTTACTCTAGAGATTCTCTTTTTTGTCAAGATGACCACTTCGGTTTTCTCCAGGGCTAAACTAAGCCCGCGAGCAGTCATCCAGTTTCTCACTCGATACATTAGCATACCTAGCCTACATTACGCTTGTTCAACGGTGCCTCCAACGACCAGAGCCGCAACATCATCCACATAGCCGATCAAGTGCGACTCATCTGGCATCTCCAGTCTCAGTAGCCCATCGTAAGACACGTCCCACAGGTATGGACCAAGGATAGATCCCTGGGCAACACCCGATGTAACAGCCATCCTTCGTCGACCCTGTGTCGTGTCGTGGAGCAGGCTTCGTTCCTTTAGGTACTCCCTAAAAAGCCGCATTAGATATTCTGGAACTTGAAAAGAGTTTTCCAGCGTGTCCAGAATATCCACCCATCTAGCGGAGTTGAAGGCGTTCCTGGAGTCAAGTGTCACCAACAGGACGATCCGTCGCTTGACGCGACTATATGCCTCTGTCTTTTGGACCGCACTCACCACCTCTGTAATCGCATCAATGGTAGAACGTCCTGCTCTAAAGCCATACTGCCGAGGAGATAGGTCCCCAGCGGCACGAATCGTGTCAGTGAGTCTTCCCTTGATGAGTTTCTCTAGCACTTTCCCAGCTGCGTCTAGCATGCATAACGGGCGGTATGCAGACGGCGATTCGGGATTTCCCTTCCCCTTGCTGATCAGCACGAGCCTCACCACCTTCCATCGTACCGGGAAAACCCCGTCCGGTAGGCAAGCGTTGAATGTTCTGAGCAGCAAGTCAGGACAATGATGATAGACAAGCCGCAACACCTCAGCCGGGTCACCATCTGGACCTGAAGCCTTCCTCGCTTTAAATGAAGGGACGGCCTCCACCAGTTCCGGCTGTGTGAAGAATGGACACTCGAATGCTGTTTCACCACGGACAGCGTCAACACGGACGGGATGGGCGGGGAAGAGTCCCCGCACTATCACGTCCATCTTTTCCGCGTCATGTATTCAAGGCTTCCGTAGGGCACCAAGTTTCCCCATGACCAGCTTGTAGCCAAGGCCCCACGGATCCTTGTTCACATTGTCCACTAGATCTTGCCAGCAGCGAGCCTTGCTACTGTTGATCAGTTTGCGAAGGCATTTCCTGGCCGACTTATATTCTGCATGCTTCGCCACGGTTCCACGCCCTTGGAGCCACACGTCGAAGCTTGTGACACTCCTTCGCTTTTCAGCGATTTCAGTTGACCACCAGTACACTGGGGGTTGCCGTGCCGGTGTTTTCGGTGGGGCATGAAAGCGTTGCAAGTAGTCGTAATGATGCTCATAGTTGAGTTTACCACGTCTTGAGCTGCCGATTCTTCTGTCCCCTCCGAAGCTCCCTGCAGCAGCTCACCTGCTGTGAGCACCTCGACGAACCTTTCGACGTTCATCCTTCCGATGTTCAATACAGTTGTCAAAAGCCGAGAGCACGGACGTCGGGAGACAACATCATTGATCTCAAGCAGAATGCACTGATGATCACTAGCTGAGTAGTCCTCTAATACTCTCCAATTATGTATCCTCCGTACTAAGGACTCCGAGGCAAATGTCCCGTCCGGTATGATTCCTTCACAGCCAATACGGCGGAACGTCGGCGTATTTCCGGTGTTTAGTACAACAAGCGCCGGCCTGGTCGCCTTTTCAAAGATTCTTTTTCCCCGCGGATCCGTCTGAGGCATGCACCATTCGATTGCTTTAGCGTTGAAGTCTCCCCCAACGAGCACGTTGCCCTCTGCGTTCGAGACAGCGCCCTCCAGAACATTAAGCTTGGCTTGGAAAGATCATATTGATTCGTTAGGCACTAGGTACACACTAAAAAAGGTGGTCCCTGAACACCGAACCCCCGCGAAACCATCCCCCCATCCACAACTCTCCGCTTGGAAATCACTGTTCCGAACCCAGATGGCGAAAGTACCAGTTTCGTCAGGATACCATAATACATAACTTTTATCATGGTGTTGCTCACTCAGCAGCAAAAAGTCGGCTTTCATGTCCCACGCAAACTGCTCAACCAGATTTTCGGCGGTTGAACTGCGGTGTAGGTCTATCTGCAGGATGCGGGTCATTTAAGCTCCAATTTTGCCATGGCTAGGGCTTCCTGGAACACCCGGCATTTTCATGATCCCAAGACGTGTCCAAAATCAGGGCTTGGATCAGCATCCTTGCAAAGAATACAGTGTGCCTCCTTCGTACACACTTTTCTTTTGTCCCATTTCACCGCATTTGTAACATAGGGAACTCCTATCGGGTCCTTTACATACTTGTGTGGTGTGACCATAGCCAAGGCATTGGAAACATTGAAGAGTGTAGTGAATGGTGAATGAACCGTAAAGGACTGCAGCGATGGTCTGCTGCCTCGGCGGAAGAGGATGTTGGAATCTGTCGAAAAAAAAGAGGTAACCAGCTAAGGGTTGTAATTGCTTGTTGAGAGAACAAGTTAGAACGAGCAAAAACGGACGGACTGGCGGAGACTTCGTCGTTACGTTCTTATGCCCCACAAATAAGAGTGGGGCATCCAGATGGAGGTGGTGCCTCCTCGCACCTTCCCAACCGGGTCAAGATCCAAACGTAGACGTGGCCATCTGTTTCCCATTTGAGTGAAGAACTCATACAAAAGCACTTTGTATGACTCTTTCCCACAAATGAGAAGCACAAACGTAATCAATTTATGCTATAGAGGTATGCAATGAAATCACATAACCCTATATCAAAAAATGGCACGCGAGCGGAATGCCACTCTACCCGGCAAGAGCCCCTAGTCCAAAAAAACGGTGGAGCGCGCCCGATGGCTAGCCCATGTTAAGCGGAAAGCCTTCCATCGTGGCGGGTCCTATACCCGGTCAGCCTGGTAGGAATGGAAAGACCAAAGTTGGAATTTACTCAAACATTATTATTTATATAATCAAAAATTCTATAAACATAGCTCGCGATAAACAAATTCTTCATTACCAATCCAACTTTACTTTAATAATTTCAGTGTTCAGCATACGTCATAGTTCAATAATTGCGTCGTTCTCTTGTGTAAGATTTATTTACTCTAAACATGAATTCAAAGTTTCTCTTTCTTTTCAAAAATAATAATTTATAAAAGAACCTTATCGTACAATTGGGATTATTACAAACTGAATTCTTCATTTGCTCAGCGCAAGAGACCAATTGAAACTTTTGCAGTTTATTGAATGACGAACACATGCGTTTGATAACATTTAAATATTTATAATAAAAACAATAAAGTTAGGTGTACTCACCTACATGTACGCGAGCGCTCGAGGAGGTAGTTTATACGGTGTTGCCTTCATTTAGGTGGAGATTATTCATGGTAATAACGATAGATATTCACTTTCAGAAAAAAAACTATTATTATTATTAACGAAAACTTCGAGTATTTTTAATGAAAACGTGAAATGAAATTAATAGCTCTTAAAAGGTCCTATCAGTTCGCTCAGCACACAAGTATGACATAGGTTTTGAAGTAGATTTTTAATTCAGGAAATCCCCAAACAGTTGCTATTCTCGATCTTCGATAAGAAAACTCCTCACTTGTACGGAATCACAAATTCACCGATAATCGTTTCCACTATCCGAGATATTATTTCAACTTTTCAATAACGGAAGAAGACGAAATGTATTTCCATACTCGCAAAAGAAATTTGTTGAGTATTCTAATTCAACCCTACACGGATCCCAACAGCTCGATCAAGAATTCTGCCCGGTCTCCAACACCACGACGACAGCAACTCCCAATTTCAACTTCTGGAACGACTCAACAAACGCGACAGGTACTCTCGAAACGGCAACAAACTACACTCAGCTGTCCGGAAGTCGGATTCCTCAAATAGCTCGCAAGTTCAACTTTTTATAACAAGACGAGAACCCGGTCTACCCTCACTCGGGGAAAGCTGCGGATATTAAGTCTTTCGATGTCAACACTTCAATTGCCACTCTTCCGATCGAAATCGCAGGAAATTCGATTGATTAATCTCCGTTACCCGATATCACCTCCCTAACGCGACGCCTCTCCCGCTCGAACTTCCTGCTTGGCGATTTGAAACGGACCCCCCATTCACTCCCAATATAATACCGCTCGGTTGCAGCTGTCCCGTTGACCATGCAGTTCGAGCTTCAACAAAAGCTTCGTTCATAAACGAATTCCTGGTAGTCTAGTTACAGCAACAAAATTTTACAAACTCATTTTATATATACATAATTATAATAGTTTTATTTATTCCGGCCACTGCACTGTTCATACTTGTCGGGATTCCAATCACCGTAATATATTGGCCAATCATCCGTTATTTATTACCCTTTGCAAATACACGTGATAGTTTTAAATTCGACGACACAAGTCGCTATTCATAACATAACATAAATATATTCCCCGCATAGGTGTCATTGACCTTACTCCTTACTCACTCGGGTCAGGCCCAATTGCTCTAATTGATGAGTGATAATAGGAGGTAACTGAAAGTCTGCTGTATAGATTCAATTTTGTTTTGCTTTCTTCTCATAATTTCGCTTCCATATTGTCCTGCAAATTCGAACGCTTGCTTAAACTTTGGAATTCTGATGTTGATATCAGTTTTGCGTTTTTCCACCGAAACGATCATTAGCACAACCGTAAATAACTTCCTTTACATTTAACTAACAAAGAGCACTAGCACAAACGATACCCGGTTCAACTGTAACGTAAATCGAAATACTATATTCTCGAGCACGTTATTTATTTCCAAATTCTTTGTCGAGCAATAGTTAAATATTTGAAAATCTCCTCTTCTCTTCCGCATCGCGACGTGAACCACGTTAAGTCGACTCCCCCTCCCCCCCCATTCACTCCTCGATTCATGGCCCACAAATGAGAGGGGCAACCGGGTGGTGATGGAGCCCCCCGCGCACCCACCCAACCGGATTAAAATCCATAATTGTTGCAGTGGCCAGGTATTCTTCTTCTGAGTGGAAAACTCATACAGCTTAACTTGCATGAGCCTTCCCATCAGAAGAGAAATACCCCGGTGACCAATTTACGCCATAGAATTATGCAATTCGATTACATAATCATATGTCATAAATAGGCACCTTGCTCGGGCCACTCAACCCGCGCCGTCACCTGAAACAAAGAAGGTTAGTGAGTGCCCGGCGGCTGGCTCATGTTTTATGGGGAAAGCCTGCCACCGTACCGGGTCCTATACCCGGTCAAAAGGACACAAAATAGAAAGACCGAGTTTGTAAAAAAAATTAGAACATCATTGGATTTAAATTAAATATTATATTAAAATAGATACACATTACCGTTATAACATTCTCCATTCAATTTAAACAAATGTTAACTATGCGCTACAATCAAATGAATTCAAAAGCTTACTAGATCATACTTTTTTCCTTGTTTGGTTCTTTCCCTTTTCTACTAAGCTATAATTTGTAATGATTTTACATGTCTAAGTCCAAACGAGGAACCGACCTCTCATCGGTTCTAGACGTTAAGTCTGTGTAGTGCCAACGGATGGTACCAACCGGTCAACCAATCCGTGCACCGTAATCCATTTTCGCGGTGGCTGCTTGTCGGCCAGCTAGATCGGAGAGGATTTCGGTCGCGGGTCTCCAAATGGATTACGCTCATCTACAATTTTCAGCCACCAATAAATGCTCGTTTTCAAACGCGTCACCAAAACAATACCATACGGAGAGGAAACCTACTTTACGTTACTCCGTATTTCTTCATCAATCAGTCAAAGAACAAAAATCTAATCTCCATTTCGCGTTCCCGAATCTAACCGACGCGGTACCGAAAAGCACACTACGTTAACTTAAACCCGACGAAAGCTACGTTAGTAAAAAGGCAAAACCAAAAAAGGTACCACGTACCCTACGCGACGCGAAACTGGCTTCAGCGGATTTTCTCAAACCCTACTCTCGCGACGGTATACTTACCATGCACTCTATTTCCCGCTGAAAGGAAGGACTACTGGAAAGGAAAGTCGTTGATACGGTTTAGCAATTCATATTATTCATGTTATACTTCGATAATGAAATGTAAACAATACATTCAGATACACTTTCCAGTTAATTATAAATTAATAGCAATTCTAACTAAAGCTGCTTTTACACTAAATGATACAAAATTAAGTCCTGCCCTTCACGTATAAGTTATAAATATTGAATTTTATGTCATGGTGCCAAGTATTTTGCTTTGAAGGTAAAGAAAAGAGAAACCAACTGATTTGATTTAATGTATATTGCAAGAGAAGAGAATTTCGATTACAGTTTATGTTGAACGTGGAAGTAAACCTGTTAAGGACTCTCTTTTTAAAATGAATTATCGAAAATTATCTAATAATTTGGAGAAGGAGAAGGAAGGAGCTCCTATTTTTCAAATTCTATTCATACTTATAATTATAGTAAATACACTCATAAGAATCACATTCATTTTGAGTGGTCAGATTACCTATCAAAGCTTTTCCGTCAGTATCATGGAGTGGATTGGGTCGGGATAAATACTAACACAAAACCACAGGTCAACCAACGGATCGTTAATTAAGTATGATACAAAGTTCATTTTAATCAAATTGTAGAACGTAAACACAGGCTTCCCCAAAAAAAATTTGAAACATTTTTTATCTCTTCCTAATAAAGTGTTGGTGTTAACTTTTCTGCAAGGTTTAAAGTAAGAAGAAAGATGAAAATTCTAGTAACTTCCAATAATTAAAATTAATGCTGACAGATCATTGATTTGATTATTATTTTACTAGCTTATCTAAATTATGCTTAAAGCATTGGACTAATTTGAGGATTCTTAGCAAATTGGCGTTTGGACGGGCAAAATTCTTATACCTATGGCTATGCGACAAAATAAATTTTGTAAATTGAATATTTAATAACACTTTATATGACGCGTTTATACGTATTATTGATAAATCTAAGATATTCAATCACTCGTAAGTCTTAGGATGGTTATTGTAAGACCCGATTATGAGGGGATCTCTTTTGATACTACTCTGTCTTCATTAAAAATGTCTCGAAAAGTATGGACCCAGTGAAAAATTTATGGGAATTAAAAAAAAAAAACCTTCCCTAATGCAAATGTTTGCAAACATTTGATAAGAAAAGAAATTCCAAACTTTGAAATAATTAAAAGCTAAGTTTTTTGAAATTCTAATGTTGATAGAATTCATTAATCCAAAAACCAAATTAAGCCTAACCTGTTTCAAATGCATAGAAAATGAATTTCTACAATATACGAGTACAAACATATACGGTGATAGTAAATTTACTATGAATATCATGAAAGAGAGTTTATGACAAATTACAAATTTGTGGATTATCCATATAGGTTATTGTTGAGTTAAAATGGAAGTTAAAGCCGGAGTAACCCACAGCAGAACTCTTGCAAAATGTGAGAGAAGCGCCTCCCCGTATTTCTTGTAAAAAGACAATTGAATCATCAACTGACCACTCAATCTATCACGAAATTCACTGCCATTTGACTACTTAACTGTATCAATAATTAATTACGTTCGTGTATGTATAGAAACTTGACAATAATTGTCCTTTCTTTTCTAAATGTAATTGTAAAATTCTAAACTCTTCCTCTCAACAGAGTAAGGAAAATTAAAAACCTAAAAACTCTGAGATTAATAAACTCAAAGCCTCAGCAACGTATATGTTTGCCAAAAGGGGAAAAGAGTAAAGTATTGTGTGACTAAAATATACTTAAAATTAAAATCAAATTAAAGCTTTTTATGTGAACATTTGCCCTTGTGTTTCATTTTGACTCACATCGTCCAAGTGTCCTTTTTTTGTAGGGTGGTACCATTTCAGCAATTACCAGGGTATTAGTCAGCTGATGGGGTGGTGACAGTTGCTGCGGTTGAGGACATAGCGTGGTCAAAAGAGCCGGTGGCCACTTCTAAAAGTATAGTCCCATTATGATTGTTGCTGTGGCGTGGTTCGACGGTGCTGTTGTTTCATTTATCACAACGCTGATGCTTAACTCCTGCGAAAGATCACCTCTTGATGGTAATACCCAAATGTCCGCAGGTCCCTGAACGCCAATACGATGCAAGTAAGACTCAGCCATACGTGGGAAATCGAATTTAATAACAACATAAACAACCAGTATATGGAAACCACGTGCAGAAAAATCATAGCAGACTAGATTTCTGCATAGCCTATGGAGCATTCGTAAATGCTCCATTTTCAATGTATTTCACTATTGCGATTCTATCCTTACCTCTAGCAGTCTTCACGAAAACTCTGTACATCAATTAACTTCACGAAAACTCTGTACATCAATTAACTGCAAAACTCGTTACTACACTTAGAATGCAACCGCTTAACTCTTCTTGGGTGGCGGCCACTACGCGCACACTTCACTGCCATGTGTCTGTCAAATCCTCTTGACATCCCACGACAAAATTGACGTGGGATGTGCGCTCGTCGCAACCAACGTGAAATGACAAGCCACCTAGCAATAAGGTGTGTTAGTAGTGGTCGCCAGTGGCGTCGCATGATTCATTACAAATTTTACTTTACGGATAATGAAAGTTGTTGTGTAACTAACGAAACTTGAAACTGCAAACATGTCTCTAAATAGGAAATGAGAGAAATCAATCCTTATCACTTTCAGTCATTTTAACGGTTGAAACTGATGTTTCCTTATTTGCCTTCATTTTACCATTCATAATGTGAGGCATTATATATCATAAACCACGAATCTTGTTTTTAAATTTAAAATGTATATGGAAAAAAAAATTTAAAGGCAATAAAAAGGGTACTTACCCAACCCTCCTCCTACGAGCGCTCGTGTTCGGGGCGGGTAAGGACCTGCGAATGTATTTAGTGTTAGAAAAAATTTTATCTTCCTGAGATCATGATCATTTTCCTTAGTATTTAGTCCTGCGATATACTCTTCAATTTTCGATACGATATCATCGATGACTGTTTCGTTACCCCCACGGAAATGAATTTTGTCAAAACTTTTTATGTGTCCGTTACAGTATTTCAGCGATGATTTAATACGATCAAAATGCCGGCAATAATCCATAGGTAATTGATTAGCAAGTAATTTCAAACTTTCATTAATGTCTCACATAACTAGCACAACTTATAGAGTGTTTATTATTGATTTTCAATCAATGCAATTATACATTTACTTCAAATGCCTTAGGTTTATTTTTTTGATTTTGCTGAAGAGATGTCACTCATACTTCGTATCCGCGCACACACTTCCCCGGCAGCACGGGGCTAATGTCAATTACACACGAGTGAGGAAAATGTCGCTAAACCTTATGGGATATCGTAATAAGCGTACTAACAACACACATATGTTTTTCCTTATCGATGCAGATGTAACAATGGTTTCGCAAAAAAAAAGTCCCTTCGTATTTTGGCTTCTTACCAACTGTCACTAACTATTTCGCGATATACCGATCACTGTTTTCGCCGAAAGTCCACTGAGTTTACTTGGCGGGTAACCTCAAAAATTTTTGTACTTCGTATCACTTTTGGAAATCACGTTTTGAGTGGCAGGCCTCTTGAAAACGGGATAACAGCTTCCAGTTACTGGCGGATTCGATTCGTTGGTAGAATAGGCGAGAATATAGGTATATTGGTAAAAATGTTGCTTTCGTCGTTTCGCTTAGTAATTAACGTGTAACACGCCTTATAATAAAAAGGCGGGACCTCCCATGTCCACGCCAACACATGGCTGCTACACGCTAGAATATATCGCCCGCAAATATAATGGGCTCTCCTCGCCCGTCTTTTTATTCACGTCAACTCTGGTTATGCGCGCAGACACAACAGTTGGTGAATTATTCGTTCGACTTTTTGCCTGCTTTTCCCCGAGATCCAAATAACCCCTCCACGGTCGCACTGATCTCAATGCAGAAATCATATAATGCACAAGTTGTTCGCATGTCTTGCCACGAATGCTGTCAGAGAACCCTTAGTAAAGGATCTAGTATTCTGACTGATCTACGCTTTCAACTGAGAGCTCTCTTCTATGAGCATTTCAGATTACGGTAAAATGGAGCAAACAGTGCACGATTCCGTGTCAACTATCTAGATGACATGTAGAATACGAAATTGACCAGAGTGCGCAGTGCTTCTCTATAAAGCAACTAAACTCGGGCGGCACTGGTGTTTGTGTAATTTGCTGATTTTTCACCTTCCTAATAAGTATAACGAACGAATCATCACTGTGCACAAGAACGACAGAGCGTCAACGAACGCATCGGCAAATGCCAAGAAAATTCGACACAGAACCGTGTTTTAGCTTCGGTTCAATATTGGACACCTTGAAATTGCGACCGAACCGACAGAATCGCGGACTCGTGGCAATGCGAATAAAATACCAGTTCCTAATGCACTACAACTAGTCCTTTAATAAACATTCGAAAGTTAAATTTCCAGGAGGCTAGTAAAAGTCATTCAAGGAATGAAACGTGCGTATCGAACAACGTTATTACGAAGGCCGACCTATACACTCACGAACCGTCTCGATCCCAACCATAAACGATCTTGAGTAAATTTGATAGAGAATTGTTTTCTGCCACCAATCTAAATCCTGATTCTTTGAAGAATTGTTAGCATTACACGGAAGAAAATTCACTGCACTGCAACAGAGTATAACGGAAAACCACCTTTGCTCCATTCAAGTAATTTTCTTCTATTCCCTAAGCGCTACAAATTTCCCTCTGAACTTTTCCAGCAAATTAACATTTAACTTGCAATCACTTTCTTTTAAATCACCAATACCGTCTCCATCCCACCCGGAACGAGCAACGTATCAATCAACACCCGCCCAAGTGTCTCGAAGCAGGTTCTCCGCTCCACGATCATCGAGTCTCAAGTTGTGTTGAGTGAATTGTACACTCATATGAATTTTTACTAACAGTTCGATGAGTGTAAGTGTATATTTTTGGGTATGATCATGATGACGATGAGCGGAATGCGCGAATGTGTAATTTCCATACTACCAAGCCATAGCAGGATTTCCTATATGAAAATGGTTTGTTGGTTGTGTAGTGATTTAACAGGTTTAGCCTCTACTATGCAGGAATTCCCTTTAACCCTTTGCCTGCGCCGAATTCTAATCGAGCAGTTTTAATTATATTGAATATAATTAATATAAAATCTATAAATTGACACCAAAAAAATAAAAAATTATCAAATAATTTAAAGTAATAAAATAATAAATTAAACTAACTGCTCGGTTACTACACACGTCAATGTCACATTGTCCATATTGATTTAAGCTGTGCACGAAATTTGTTGTGGAGTCGGGCGTGTAGACACCCATTGAAGGGAGATCAGAAGATGGCGGGATTTGGTGTTTTAGCTCCGTGCTGGAAGTGTTCGGAGTAGTATTCCCAGACATATCTCGATCATTGCCAGTTTTACTTATGAGGTTTTGATTCAAATTTTGGGCTTGAACGTTCATCATATTCATCGAAGATTGATTCATTACAGATGTCGATGATTGTTGCTTCACCTGAGGAGCTGTATTCACAAGATTTACTTGCGATGTGCCTGTTGCCTGCTGATGTTTTTGTTGTTCCACACTTTTGCCTACTTTATTATTGTTTGACGAGTTTGAGTTTTGCTTTTGATTCAGATGACCTTGATTTTGTATTGAAGTATATTGGGGGTTTGTTGAGCAGGTCTGTTTGAAACTTGAAGATGTCGAATCTTTAACTTTTCTTCATTCTTGCTCGATTTATGTTCACTATTTACAGTGCTCATTTGCGTTCACTACGCTGACTTTCATCTTCACTGAAGATGAAGATGACAAACGTTGCGCCTGTTCAATGTTCGTCATCTTCAACAGTTGTTGTGAATTTCAAGCAATATCCCGTGCAAATTAACTCAGCGAACTAAAGCACTCACAACAATAGATAATTGCACTATGCTACTGCCACTACAATTTTGGGTAGAAGATAGGAAGGTTTTCGAGTAGTTTGCCTGTATGACTGCTCGATTACTACAAGAGGCTTTGCTCTTCGCCGTATCCTACAGACAACCCATCCTATTCTTACTTTGCCCTTATCCAGAAATTGTTCGGCGTCCTTTTCGGTCGTCAATTATGGCCATGCGTTGTCCCCTTTGATTTTCTGGTGTCAGCCTCGCTTTGATCCCACGCTAGAGAAATCCTTTTTGATGGCCTCTTCTACCTTGGCCAGATCTGTGACGCAGTCGATGTCTCTTATTTCGATCGTTGTTATCGGCTCGAGCGAGGATATAGCTGCGCTTTTGCCGAGGACTCTCTTGATTGCGTCGCAGAATGCTTCCCTATTCTTGGATTCCGCTCCAAATATGACCAGTATGTGGCCCGACCGCGTTTGCCGTACTGCTTTAATGGCAGTGTTAGTGTCTTCGGTCCTTACATTTCCCCTGATGTCTCGCAGCATCTCCACGTAGGATCGACCATCTTGGGGTTTGACGAACAGTGCCTACTGCCGGGGTCTTCGTCGCAGTTTCTTTCTCTCCAGTTTTGCATCGGGTCTTTTTTCTTGTTGGGCGTCCGTGCGGACTTTACTTTCTGGCACTTTTTGAAGGAGTTTCTTAGCGGCTTTCTTCGCTCCTTTTGTAAGCACTGCCTGGAACCCCTGATATGGCGTTCCGCGCCCGTCAAGTGCCTCTTCCTTTCTTCTTTTATCCCGATCTCCTTCGATTAGACTAGACACCATTCTTTTATTGATTTTTAATTGTGGAGTTATCTGCACGTGCCGATTTAATTTCGCACCAAGCGCTTCTTTAGCCTTTTGCTCTTCTTTGGCCTTCTGGTCTTCTTCGCCCTTTAACCAGCTCCTCCGATAATGCCATATACGGTCTAGGAGCTCCTTTAGTTCAAGGAGCCCAATCTTTACTGCTTTGGTGATTTTTGGCGAGTCGCATGCAGATTGTATTCTTTTTAGAACAACTCCCGCTTTTCGGAATAACCTTTCTCCTTCATGTCGCTGGACGGCAATTGTACTTTGCGGCCATCGTCCTTGGGTGAGGTTATCGGCTTCTGTTTCCGAATGCAGTACTTCCGCCACCTTTTCGACGAGTATGTTTTAACTTAATTCTAATGAATGATTATAAAAAAAAAATTATCTTAGAAACCTGGACCATAGCAATTTTCAATGGATTTTGATTTAATTTTAACAATAATCGAGCCTATATATGTGGACGACATCCGTTTATTTTTTAATCTGAAAATTGGACTCATATTATCTGAAACCTACTATTAAAAACAAATATATACAATTCCATACATAGTTGAAGGACTGTATACAAACCATCATTACAATACCAAGGTCAATTGTACTAGCTTCGATAAAGAGATGATGGCTCAATTGCATACTGAACTATCTCAAGACGTTCGAATCTTCTTATCGCTTGTTATCAGTTCCGCTATGGTTTCCCGCGCGTGTTAAGTAATCAAATCCAAATCCCAAACGGCTGACCATAGCATATTGACAATTTGTCGTCTTCCAATCGTGTCGAAGCTAAGAGTGTCGAAGTCGCTTCGCTGCATCGGTATTGAAACTTTTATTCTTTACGTCATGATGATACTGACAGCAACAACGGAGAATTATCAGCAACTCACGAGTGGAAGAGAATTTATTGCGTGCGAATTAGCAAGGAGCCCGTGACTGTGCTAGATCTGCAAGGATTAACTAACCGAGTGTTGCGTGCACGAGTGTTATGTACTTGACATTCCAGGCGATGAAAAGTCATAAAACAAAGGTAATTTTCCGTATCTATTCTCAATATTTTTGTTTGCACATAATGCTATGTGATGAAATTCTACAGGAAGTAGACTTCACGCTATACTATAATGATTACATACACCAAGGACAAGCAAATGAAGCAGATGTTTGCCGGTGGTTTGTCGGCAGCGATAACCCGCTTCACCTGTCAGCCGCTGGATGTTTTGAAGATACGATTTCAGTTGCAGGTCGAACCGGTCTCAGCCAGCGCGAGAGAATCGAAATATAAATCTATACCGCAAGCATGCAAGTTGATATTCAAGGAAGAAGGAGTGTTAGCCTTCTGGAAGGGTCACATTCCTGGGCAGATTCTAAGCATTTGTTTCGGAACTACGCAATTTTGGACTTACGAACAACTCAGCTTGGTTTCGAAACAAACGCCTTATCTGAAATCTAGGCCTAATTTTAGCAACTTTATTTGTGGCGCAGTAGCGGGTGGAACAGCAACACTAGTCATCTCACCGGTAGATGTTATACGAACGAGACTCATCGCTCAGGATAGAAACAAAGGCTATAAAAACTCATTTCAAGCTGTAGGGAAAATAATTCGGACTGAGGGACCGCGAGGACTCTATCGTGGGGTAGGGATGGGCGTAACACAAATTGCTCCATTGATGGGATGTAATTTCATGTTCTATCGACTGTTCACACAGACGGCGTTGGATATCACAGGGCTCGAGGATAGAAAGTAATTAGATTTTACTGATAAATTTCACATTGACCTCATGAAATAAAATTTGTTTGTTACAGAGAACTGTCCACTGTGCTTCTACTCGCCTTAGGAGCAACGTCTGGAATGTGTTCTAAAGCAATCGTTTATCCGTTTGACTTGATCAAAAGGCGACTTCAAATTCAGGGATTCACAGAAAATCGACAGACATACGGCAAACAGTTGGTGTATCGTGGCGCGATGAATTGCTTCATTAGTATATTAAAAGAAGAGAAATTTATTGGCCTCTACAAAGGAATCATTCCTACACTAATAAAATCAGGCGCAACGACTGCCATCCACTTTAGTATGTATGACAAAGTTAGTCAGCTCGTTGAGAAATTATAGCACTTAAGGGACGAGTGATAGTTATAAGAGTGACTCATACATTTAGGGTAGAAAGTAAGAAATATATTCTTTGAACAAAGGAAGGTTTACGTTTGTCATAATCAATATGAATTTATAATGCAACCCTTTGTAAGAGTTGTGAGGTTGACATTACGTCAATGTAAAGATAATTGAACAAAACGTAACTTTCTCAATATTGTTGAGTTATGCAAGAACTATTTATTAAACTGATTTTTTGATTAAATCGTTTTTTGCTTTGTTCCATCTCCGAACCTTTTTACAGCAGCTGGAAGGGTTTTGGTAACAATTTAAAAATGTAAAAGACAGTGTTGCCACTCCAATTAGTAATATTTTTGAAGATAGAAGTTGAATAACACGCAAGCAATCTTAATAGATACTCGGCCTTCAGCTGAACTTTCAACTGAAAAGAACTTCGCTTTAATTCCACTATAATTTTATTGGGTTAGCATACACAATTGTTTCTTCACTACTACTAAATTTACCTCGCTTAATCCCTACTAATTCCCTCTAGTCTCGCTGCAAAAGCAACGAGATGGAGGAGCCTGATGGCTTCAGTCATCAACCAGGAGGTTCGTGCCCATCGCCAACGATGACGGGCGAAAAAAAACTAAAAAGAAGATACGACGATAAAGAAGAAAAACCGACAATCCTATCGGTAATCGAGATCGAACAGCTGATCAAAGATAAAGAGAAAGCTGACAAAATTGAAAAAGAAAATGAAGAGCTCAAGCTTCGAGTCAAATCATTAGAAGCACTTGTTGGAACGTTAACATTCGACAGAGCCAAAGAAACCAAGAAAGGCCAACAAACAAATTCAAAAACCGAAGGTAAGAAAACTAAAAAGCCACAGGAAGAAACTAATCAAGAGGATGTCCTCAGCGCAGGCGGCGCAAACGACAGCAGAAATTACTATGCAGCGCTAGCTGGACTTGAAGATGCAATGAGCATTGAAGAAGATCCAGGTAAAACTTCCAAGTTAGATAATGAGTTCATTGAATAAATTAAAATTAAAAATTGGGAGAAAAGACCAAAAGTTTTGTCTGGTGGTCCATCCGTTAAGATTAATGAAAAAAAAAGAAAAAGTCCCACCTATCAATGTATTTGGGCAAACGAGCAAAGATTTGGTTCGGCTTTTGGCAGCCGAAAATAAGCTAAAAGATTTTGAGATAAAAAGAGTCAACGCCGATAAATTGACAATTAGGACTAAGTCGTTGGTTGATTTCCAGGCAACAAAAAGTGCATTAAATTCTGGAGATGTCCGCATTTTACGTACACCCCGAAAAGCGAAAGAAGCCAAACCTTTTTATTGAAGGGTCTGGACTGTGATGAGGACACAGTCGATCTCCTTCAGGTGCTCCAAGAAGTTGCACCAGAAATACAATTTATTTCAGTTAAAAACTTTGCAACAAGGAGATCGATTGTGGAGCGCAAAAACTTGCCTCACTACTTAGTCCAGATTTCCTGCAAAAGTAGTGCAAGTGCCCTGCAAAAATACGGTACTTGAACTTCCGCGTGGTGAGGTGGGAACGCCTCCAGAAAAGTGAGGTCAAGCAGAGCTACAGGTGTCAAAGATTCGAGCATTCGACTGCCAATTGCGCCATGAAATAAAGGTGTGTTAAATGCAAAGACATTCATGCTCCCGGCGAGTGTAAATTGGCTCAGGCGGAGCCAAAAGAAAAACTATATTGTGTGAACTGCGGTGCCTTTGGTCATCCAGCATCATATCGAGGATGCCCCCGGTATCAAGATGCAAAGGTTAAAGTCACTCCAAAACAAAATCAAGCACACCGCAGTGTGATACCTACCAACTTCGTCAAGCCCGGGGTGTCATTTGCACTTGGTGCGAGAGGACCAGCAGACAATGTAAATAAAATACATAATGTAAGTGGCAATAATGAGTTGCTCCTTAAAATTTATCAGCAATTAAATTCCTTATCGGAGAAAATCGATAAACAAGATTCGAAAATTAACATGGTTTTTCAGCGTTTAGGGCTTTCAAATGCCTCAAAATAAGTTGTCATCCAGCCACATTCCCACGGATAGGATTCGTCTCATCTCAATCAACGTCAACTCCATTGTTACTTTACATCGGCGTGATTATCTCCTTGAATTCATTGTCAGGCAAAAGCCTGACATCGTGCTTCTCACCAAAACCCACCTCAGTTCATGGCACTCCATGACATTCAAGGATTTTGAATTCGTAAGAAACGATAGGGTAATAGGTGATGGGGGAGGTGGCACCGGGATATTGGTTCGAAGACCCTATTGTTTCCAAAATATTGAAAAAGTCGAATTCAAAAGCTTTGAATCTCTTGAAGTGTCCGTTATCAAAATCTCACTGCCAGGTGGGGATAACCTCTTCGTTATCTCTGCCTATGCAACTGGTGGAACTGTTCTCAAGCTCAAAGAGGAGCTCAATTCCTTGTTTGTAATACTCGAATTGAACAGGCTGCATAATTATTATATTCTTGCTGGTGACCTGAACTCCCAGCATACATCATGGCTGAACGCCACCAATAATCCAAGAGGTGTTTTCCTGAAATCGTGGATAACAGAGAACCAAATTGAATACAGGTGTAATCTATATGGGTCAAACTTCCCAACATACCCTAGGACAAATTCATATTTGGACCTCTGCATTGCTGACGCAAGACTCGAATTCAACTTCAATAGTCCTCAACGGAAACTGCAGGTGCTTCCTTACGATAGCGACCATAACCCAATCGTAATGGAAATCAATCATCAAAGGGATGATTTCTTCCTCATTCCAGTTCAACATGAAAATCATCGGTTGAATTTCAAAAAAACAGACTGGGGAAAGTTTCAAAAGAAGTTTAATCGGGAGTGCCAGAAGCAATGTCCTCCTTCTGATGGTGGCAACTCTTGCTCAATGGTTCCTAATGACAGGAATCTAACTAACGATGAAATAGATGTCTATTTGTCGAAGTTAGAGAAGCTGACGTTGGAAACGATGGAGAAAGTAGTTCCCAAGATAAAACATCGAAACAATATGGAAGGATATGAAACACCAACCATCGCAAGGTTGAAAAGATTGAAAAGCCTTCTCACACGCGTCAACAATATTTATCGACGATTTTTGGACTACATCCATCCCTCGTTGTCTTTGTTGAAATTACATCTGAAGAATGTCCGGAACTTAATCCGCTCATACTTCAGGAGTGAGGTCAGCAATCAATGGGCGGAAAAATCGAGGGATATAGCCCATAGGACCCAGACGGCGTGTTCACGAAAGTGAATAGCATATTCCGCAAGAAGTCTCGAGTGAAGGTATCGAATCTTGAAGTCACTAGTGATGAGATAAATCTTCTCCATAGGGCTGGTATCGAAATTGATAGTACGACTCCGGATAGAAATGGAAACAGGATTAAAGTGAAGGGTTGGATAAACTTGCCCTGATTGGAACACATTTTGAATTGGTTCTTCTACCAAGCCCTGAGAAAGGGAACGAAATATTTTCAGAAGTCGTTGAAGCAAAAGTTTCCGACTTCAAATCAAGCCTGAACGGCCAATCACTTCTTCATTTCAATGAAACATTAACATCTGACCTCATACCAAGCTTGAATCTTATTGATTATTTTGTCAGCTATGAGGACTTGTGTTTCATATTTCGCAAGATAAACAACAAGAAATCATGTGGTACTGATGGTATTCCAAATGTAGTTCTCCAACATTTGCTTGAGGTTGCTATTAGGAATTATTGCATATTGTTCAACAACATGTTGAGCAATTCATAGTTCCCAAATGAGTGGAAAAGGGCTAAGGTATTTCCCATCTTGAAGAAAGGAAATGAATCTTCGTGCCCGAAAAGCTATCGCCCAATCAGCTTGCTGCTTAACATCAGCAAGGCGTTTGAAGTGATACTCAACAGAGCATTAAACGCCCACATTGAGGAATATGAGTTGATGCCGAATTGCCAATTTGGTTTTCGCGCCAGGCATTCGACCACACATGCAATAACGAAAGTAACCTCAGACATCTGTTGGAAACTAAATGATAGACAATGTGTTGGAGCATGTCTCATTGATATGGAGAAAGCCTTCGATACGGTGTGGTTAGATGGACTATTTTTAAACTCCTTCAGGGCAAGTTCCCCCAACACCTTGTCGCCATGATGTGCAATATGTTATACGGGAAATCGTTTGTTGTAACTGATGGAAATCTGACAACAATGCGCGAATTCAAGGTCTTGAATGGTCTACAGCAGGGAACAGTTACTGCGCCTCTGCTCTTCTCAATCTTCATTCGCAAGCTATTGAACGGCTTTGATTTTAACGTCTCGCCAACGCGATCATTGGTAGCGTTTGCTGATGATCTGATCATCTATACGGCAGACCGAAAAGCTACAATAGTTCAGAGCAATCTCCAAAAAATGTTCAATGATGTGCAGCTGTACACTGACAATTGGCGAATGAAAATCAATGCGCAGAAGTGTGAAACAATCTTGTTTCGGACAACGCTGCAGGGGGTCAGTCAAGACCTGAAACGTAATTGGAAAGATTTCCACATCATGGCTGGCGAGGGTAGTTTAGAACGAGTTCCACATAAATCCTGTGTTCGATACCTCGGTGTTCATCTCGATCAGTATCTGTACTATACTGAGCATGTAAAAATCATGCTCAGTAACTCTTTCATTCAAAATACATTGATCAAAATGTCAAAATGATCTGTTACAAGACCCTGATTAGACCAGTTTTGACATATGGATGTCGGATCTGGTACAACCAGAGTGCTAGTACTATGGGAAAATTAAGAGTTTTCGAAAGGAAAAGTCTTCGTGCCTGTACTGGTTTGTACAGAAAGCCTGAGACGGATTGGAAACATTATATATCGAATAGAAGAATTTATCAAACTGCTGAAGTGACAAGAGTCGATATCATGATATTGAAACTTCTTCGGAATCATATCCCAAGATCTGTGACTGTGAGTGAAAACCCTTGGATTTCACAGCCGTTCTACCCTACAGACGGGTATATTTCGACTTGCCACGCGACTGGCTTCATTCCTCCAGAAGCATTCGTGTATTTGGACATGAATCGATATGTTTTTGATTCTGACGGCGTCCCAGTCATATATCACATATATCGACGGGCCACCGATAAGAAGATAAAATATCCTCTGAGTTTGAGTTCACGAGACCAACAATTCTAATGGAGATACTCATTTGCTAAATTCGTTGAAGCTGATCGAATTGAGACGGCGCAATCCAGGTATTGGTGGCTGAATGACAATGTCTAAATTACTCGTGTTTATTTCCAGTTTTGCGGTTTTTTAGTTATTTAGTTTTTTGAGTTTCAGCTCATTATTGCTACATTTAGTGTTGTTATTTATTTTTGTTAAAAATTAGGTATAGGTTAGGTATATGTTATGTTTACTATATTACGTTAGAGATAAGATTAAATGCTTAGGTTAGGAACATTGTTATAGAATTTTTTTAGTATAAGATAAAGTTTTTGATTTCATTTTATTAGAAATAAGTTACAACATATTAGGTATAGGATCAAAGTTTCACTGTTGTGTTTTAATTATAATAAATTTAGGATAGATAGTGTTGGTTGGCTTTTTCTCCTTTTTCCAATTGAATTCTTAAAAATATGTAATAATCTAAATTAATTGAATTTGCTATAGTTTTTTTTTTTTGATGAAATGTGTTAATGATAAAATATAAATTGTTTGTGGTCTCGGTGTTTTTGCGCTTATTTAAAAATATGTTTAGAAAATGTTTTTTTCTCCTTAGACGCAAATAAAATATTTTGTTTTTTATACATATATATATATTTCGAGGGTAAGTTTTCCCTCTTCTTCAGTGTACTGATGGTCTAGTTACAATTTTCTTTGCTTAAATACCTAACATGTCTAGCTATACAGGAGTGAGTTTAATTGCTATTTAATTATACCTTTTTATTTTTCTTACTCTACTTTTTAAAACGTTTTGGTTTTATTGGTTTAGTACAGCAGGTCAAAGGCCGCAAGAAATTAGATGCGTATGAAAGCCTGTGGATTTTGAGACAACCGGAACAATCGAGGCTGAATGATGACGTCGGGCACGGATATTCAAAACTACTAGAGGTAATAAAGTAATTTAAAAAAATTTTTTTGTAATAACCTTTTCCATTGACTGTCATTAAATAACATTTGTTAAGCTTGTAATTAACGGACTAAACCAATAAAACCAAAACGTTTTAAAAAGTAGAGTAAGAAAAATAAAAAGGTATAATTAAATAGCAATTAAACTCACTCCTGTACAGCTAGACATGTTAGGTATTTAAGCAAAGAAAATTGTAACTAGACCATCAGTACACTGAAGAAGAGGGAAAACTTACCCTCGAAATATATATATATATATATGTATAAAAAACAAAATATTTTATTTGCGTCTAAGGAGAAAAAAACATTTTCTAAACATATTTTTATAAAATATAAATTTAGAGAGCCATTTGGGCCATTAAGTTTTTTTTATTAATATTGTTTGGAATTCGCTTTATATTCTTTTAAAATTTATAACAATTAGTATTAAATAAAGCGCTTTTGACTTTGACTTTGACCTCCGGCTCGTCGAAAATTTCATACAGCTCATTGGTCGCCATTGGTCCTCGCCTAGCGTCAATCCGATTATTTGCCTCAGCACCCGTCTTTCGAAGGCGTTCAATATGTTTGCGGATGCTTGGGGTAGCGTCCACGTTTAACAGCCATAGCATAGCACAGGTCTTATCACAGATTTGTTTACTTGGAGCTTTGTTTCCCTGTGTATGCAGCTGGTCTTCAAGATCGTCAAAACTAGATAAAATATGTTACTTGCGACATGTATTCTTCGGCGTATTTCCCTACGTTGTTTTGCTTCGCTGTCGAGTTTCAGGAAAAGTTCTTTGACATTTATTAACGACCGCATAGGCTACCACTTGGCTCGACTTGTATAATAACGTACCTCTTGTATCGACAGGTAGCTTTCTGATGACATATTCCAGAGTCAAATTGAAAAGCAATGGGGCCAGCCTATCTCCCTACTTTAGTCCGATATTTGTGTCAAAGGCGTCAGTGAGATGATTATTGATGCAGACTTGGGAGGTCTTCGACGTCATTGTCATTTTGATAAGACGGGCTAGCTTGGCTGTGATACCAAACCAAAGCATTATTTGGTACAGTACGCTACGATCAATACCGTCGTATGCTTGCTTAAAGTCAACGAAAATTTGGTGAATGTCTATGTTGAGCTCCCAGCATTTTTCAAGTATCTGCTTGACTGTAAACAATTAGTTTATCGTCGATCTACCTGCTGTAAAGCCACCTTGACATTCCCCAATAATACTGTTAGCGTATGATCTGATCCAATTTTCTAAGATCTTTGAAAATATTTTGTACGCCGCGCAAATTAGTGATATGCCTCTAGTTTTCGCACTGTGGCTTGTCACCTTTATTGTGGATAGGGAATATAATTGATTGGCTCCACTCGCTCGGCATATGTTCTTGTTGCCAAATGTGCTGTATGATTTTATGGATGGCTTTCTGAACAGCGCTGCAACCATGTTTAATGAGCTCCACGGGAATCTTATCGATGCTCGGCGCTTTATTATCCTTTTGGGTCTTGATGGTGGCACAAACTTCATCCAGAGATGGTTGGGTGGAGTTCTTTTATGAATATCTATAAGCTCCGTTGATCTGGGCATGTGCGGAGGATTATAGAGGTTCTTAAAATATGATGCCCATCTTTCTTTAATCCTGTTTTTATCAGCGATGATATTGCCGATGTCATCACGGCAGAGCTTGGTCTTGGGCTGATAACCACGTTTCAGGCTTTTGCATCGATGTTAATTTGATCAAGTAATGATCTGCGTTACAATTGGCTCCTCGGTATGTACGGATGTCAAGTATGCTTGTGGATCAGAATATGATAGATCTGGTTTTGTGTGTTACCCAGCTCATTTTATGTTTGAGTCGATGTGAGAAGCAAGTCGAACGTATGACTAGATTTCTGCTAATTAATTAGGCACTGGCTGTTGTCATTGGTTTCATCGTGGAGGCGAAGAGATAGATCATTGCCAACCTTAGCGTTGAAATTACCCAAATTAATTTTGTGTCATTTGTTGGCAATGAGTTTCCTTCCTTTTTTCGTCCTTGTCTTCGATCGGGGCGTGAACATTTTTCAGTAACATTTTGAAGAATTTTGCTTTTATACGGATCCCCCACAACCGTTCACTGAATACCTTAAAATCAATAATATGCGATCTGAACTCTCCGAATTCTCGCTTTCCAGCAGTTCGATCTCATATCATGAATAGCACTTCCGGTCCAATTCGTTTCCTGGATTGCCAGTATGTTTAAATTATATTGACTGGCCTGTTGTGAAAGGTCTTTAATAGCACCAGGGTAGTTCAGTGATCTTCCATCCCAGGATCTAATCCCATATTCTTTTTTTCGGTTGCGAGGTTGTTGCCGTAGATCCAATCCATTCCGAGGCTCTGTTGCAGGTTTCGAAACAATATAGGGTTTTACAGGGACGGGGAGCTAGCCCATCGCCTAACCTCCATTTCGGCGGCATCGGTATTACTTTCAATTTCGTTATCAGATCTTTAGTTAACTTTAAACCTAACTTGCTCCCTAATTGCTTTGACAATTTTTGTAATTTTGAAACAATAGTTGATTGTATCTAAATTCCATAATTAGTTATCCTTTACTTAATAACCTTAGAAAGCTAGATATATCCGCTACCTGGGCCACCGTTCCAAATATCCTGCCTCTTGCAATACCCTGCTTCTTGTAGCTTTCAGCTACATCCAGTTTCCATGTACCCGCGGTTATTTCATAGTTTTGTAGAGCCGTATGCTCTATATATTCCTTACTTCCTTTTTTTTCGATTTATTAACCGGGTCCCTCAAATGTTCATTCCATCTGCCGCCTCGCGATCTTCTCGTTTGCCCAATGTAACATCCATTACATTTTTGGCAAGTCACCTTACAGACTCCGCTCCTCTCCATTTTCGATACGGGGTATTTTGTTGATCCAAGGTAGTTCTGGGCTCTTGTGGCTCGACTCGTATAAACCAAATCTATGTCCAAGCATCTAATTACCTTCCCAATGTCTAACATCCTTGAATCGAAAGTTATCACTAATCTCTTCCTCTGGTCGCTCTCCGTGATCAGCGTTTAAATTTTCTTTTGAAGATCCCCCTTATTCGCTTTGTTATCAATTTCGTTTGTGGGATATCCATCCATCCCGCTAACCTGTAAATGTGCGAAGTTTCCGTTTATAAGCCAGTGGAGTATTGCCCATTTTGCTGCTGACAATGGTTCGAAGACGCCAGAATAATTCGCGTGGTGTCCGTCGGTTTGCGGTATATTTCGAGCTCGACCCCATTAGTTCCTCACACCATTACCATCAGACTCCATTTCCTGAGTAAAAAGAATGTTCTTGTGTGTGAATTTGATCACAGTGAAGGATTCTTGTGCCTGATCTTCTTTGAATATCGTGAAAACGTCATCTACGTAACGCTATCATTGAAGCGGAAGTTTTCCTTCTACTAGTTTCTCCTCCAAGTCTAACACAACAATTTCACTAAGATATGGGGACAGGGGGTTTCACATTGGAGCGCCTCGCGTTTATTTAAAAAATTCTCCCCTGAAAGTGAAATAGCTTTCCCCCAGCCTAGCTAGTTTCAGGTAGATTTTGGTTTGTGCTTTGCAATGTTCGCCCGATTCTTGACGCAGAAGCCATTCCTTCAGTAGAACAGGTGCTTCCTTGGCTGAAACACTTGGAAAAAGTGCCTTGACGTCAAATGACACCATCCTGTCGTTGTTTTCCAAAGATCCCCAGGATGAAACCTTTGATGTAAATTCCGCCGGATTCCCCACTGATCGGGTGACAAATGTAGTAATCGAGCAGTCCGCATAGATAAACTGCTCGAGAGATCTTCACGAAAAGAACATTTCTGTGAAAAGTTTTGAAGAATATGTGTACGCTGTAACTTCTAGGTTGATAAACCTATTAATAATTTAATTAAATTTATAGAAAATAGATAACTTAAAAATGTCTCGCTATCGTGAATGGGATCTTCAATACAAAGTCTACGTTACAAATTTGGGATCATCCACGTCAAAATATAAAATTTAAAATGCATTCAGTAAATATGGTTCATTAAGAAATTTCTGGATAGAAAGAAATCCACAGGGATTTGTATTTGTTAAATTTGAAAATAGACGCGACGCAGAGGATGCAGCAAGAGCTTTGGATGGAACACGTTGCTGTGGTACCAGGATCTACGATGAAATGTTCCCTGGACGTTCGCAATGAGATGATCGTCATCGTGGAGGTGCTGGACCCAGCCGCTACAGGATTTAACCCACTTCTCCCTTCACTACTTCATAAATCACAACGACTGCTACTGCAACAATCAACCTGACAATAATGCCACAACTACCACCAACATCAAGATCGCTACTGCTGCTAGGGCAAAATATAGTTTTGTTGCAAAATCTTCGCTTCAAGAAAATGCTGTTGGGCTCCTCCAATCCCCATCAAGAAAATGCTTCCTCGCAAATGTCGTCGATTCAATCATATAATCAGTCTTTTGTTTCCAGGTTGAATTATAAAAGTACAATCAAAGGGAAAGAGAGATAATTCTGATAGAAAGTGAATTGTCAACGTTCTCAATGTTTATTAAAAGAATTATAAACGGATATAAAAAATATAAACGCTATGAATAAAATGCCTCCCCCCCAACAAATAGTTTCTTGCCAAACTAGAAAAATACATTCCCAGTGTTCGGGATGTTGTAATATTAAAACGAAGCAACATTTCGATTGTACACATCTCCGTTGTTTGGCGACATAGAGACATCTATTAACATCGCTTCAAATGCGTGCAACGATAAGTTTTCGCAATCAGCAAAATGTTCTGAAGTCTTTCTCACCTTGCCATCTCATCTCTGCCTACCGAAGTGAGCTGATACTGTTACAATGTGGCTGGATCAAAGCAACATGACTTTCCCCTGATTTTGTCAGAACAAAACAACAGAGTTAGACCGCGAAACATACAAGCAACCCCGCGGCGGGATCGACATGAGTTTACAACAACTTTGGCAGTTTTAGAATACATAAAGTCAATCAACAAACGAGGGATTTGTGATATTCAATTGATTGCAGTTCCATTTCCATTAAGCTTGCATAAAATTCTTTTCAACAATAATTCGCTAACGAAGCTACGAACACCATATCATCATAACCAAACTACAACCTCCGCCACCTTAACATCAAACGTTTGCTATCCTTTTCGATATTTTGAACGACTTTATAATTAATACTCTTCTACAAAGCCATACACCAAAGCAAAAATCAACATCACAGTAAACACATTTCTATCACAAATAATCGTTAAAATGCTTGGTGTGGAAAAGCTTCATCGCTTCATGCATGCAAAACAAGGAACGTTGGAGACAAGAGAGCAACAAACCTGCTTCATCTACAACATTCAAAACGGCAACAGGAACAAGAACTAGAAAAACGAGAGCTCGAACCGCAGAAAGAGGCTCGTCACGATGGAATCGCTTTCGTCGGCGGCGTAACGGGAGTTTTCGAGCCGAAGCGAAGCACGGGTCATCGAAACGACATGGAAGAAAAGAGAAAAATTCGAGTTTAGTTTGAGAGCGGGTATCAGCCACCGCGCATACAAACAGCTAAGATACTGGAGCGAAAAAAAGGTGTCGACGGTTTTGCAGCTAGTTGATGGTTTGTGTTGTGAGTTTGGTTGGTTTTTGTTGAGTTCAAGTTGGGAAACGTGCGGCATACATATTTGAGGCAACGTCGCTTCAACGGAGTCTGACACGGATTCTGGTACGCAGAGTCGGATCGGATTAATCTGTTTTCAGAATGTGAATTCGAGAGTGAAATCGTCACTTAGTAGACTCAATGCGTAAATTTGCAGTTCGAAAGAATTGTGATAGACGATTGCAAAGATTGTCCGTTCCCGTCAAATTCACAACTGTTAGCGTCTTGGAGTGTGGTTTTGCAATTTTGAGAATAGTAAATACCCTCATTGCTTGCTAAGCCTTGGACATTCAAGGATTAACAGTTAATTTCGGAATAGTTTGCTGCAATGCACAAATTAAATGATCTTTGAAGAGTACGACCTCGAATTAAATGAATTTTATTTTTATGTTGGGAAATGTGTATCTGACAATCACGCGTGCTTAGTATGAAAATTAAAACACCTTTTATATATTCTCTTTAATATCTAGAGTGATAGTCATCAAAACATTTTCTAGGTCAAATATCAATTTTATAGTGGACATATTCAACCCCCCAACAATGAGTGCTCGTCGGAGGAGTGGGTGAGTACCCTGTTATTTTACATTTTTTTATTAACATTATTCCTTAAAAATTTACATGATATTTAAATTGCAAAATATGTATATATTTATTTAATTGGCTGTTTCTCTTGGGATCGCAAGACAAGACAAGAAAATACAAAGAAAATTATATTTACATATCTCGGTCGGTAATTAAATTTATATTTATAACGAAGATATGTGGACGTGGTGACAAGGACACAATCAAAAATATTTTTTATTCGTCTTCCTTTAAGATTACATTTAAACACGAGTCTTAAAAAATTCCCCTTTAAATTTTAGTGATGAAACGACGTTAAAATTTTATTTATAACATCTATTGCCCAAAGTTAATTTTGTTTCCTTCTCTTGTTCAATGGTCCTTCTAACTGTAGGCTTTAAATCTATTAGGATGATTATGTTCCTTTTTTTAAATCAATTTAGTAGTCGAATTTTATAAATAAGCAGTAATCTGCAAGGAATGTGTTTACTTTGGCATAAATATTGATTAAGGTAATTAAAATTTTAAAACGTAAATAAAACAAAGCGAGGAAACATTAAACAGAAACTTGCATATCAAGATTATTATTACAAATAAATAAAGCAAAAGATTATATACTTCGTAAATAACAGATCAAGATGTGACAAAGGTAAAATATAATAATCATAATAATAATATTCCTTTTTTCAATTAACACCTTTTTAAGCTATTCGTTGCACATCCCTTCGTTTCACATTGGAGATTTCGCAGTCTTATGATCGTTGAGAACTCTGGCTCGTCGCCTGATTCCAACAGTTTTTGGCTGTCGATCAATTGGTTGAGCTCTTTTATCGTAAGAAAATGGTCAGTGGTCAATTACCAACCGCTCCCATTGCCCAGGTTTTATTGACATCTTGTACAAAACTTCTGCACTCACTCACAATTTGCTCTTCTTGTGTTACAACTCTCTTGGTTTCATATGGCTTGATCGACATTCCTCCAGGACTGAAGAGGTCTATGTGAGGAGACATCTTGCGTCTCTAATATTTGTATTGGGCTTATATTCTCCTCTATTTGCTTTTCATATTTTGTTAGTCTGTCTTGATTTTTATAGTTCAAACTGTCGGCAACCCTTCTCGTAACTTTTATTGTGAAATTAACATTTTTTAAATACTTGTGTGTTCAATTCGCTGCTCGCTGGAATCCGTTCTTATCAGAATTGCTCTCATGATTAAGTTTTATTATTTCATATATCCTGACATTCCTCATTAAGCAATTAATTTCTTGCTTTTCACCATATGGCATACCAAATCATTTTTTACCATGATCATTAATATTGGCTCTACTTCTATTCAAACTTCGATTATTATCGTTAAATGCGTGTTTTCTACAATGGCCGAAGGCTATTTGCGAAGATCTCCGTAAGGGAATAACGACTTTTCGCAATTGCTAAAACAACTACACCAAATTTCAACAGAAATTTAAAAGAAAAGCCATATTATTTGCTTTATGATTTTTAATCGTACTTTATTTTCCAAGATTTTTATTACTTTTGTCGTGATCACATGCATATTTCGAATTTTCATGTTCGTATGGGGGCACACTATAATATTTATCATATAACTGGTACAAATCCTAAGAATAATTTATCTTTATTGTTTCACTTTTACTCTGTCACCTTGATTTTCATATTTCTGTTTGCCTATCACGCTATCATTTTCATAATTTTTTAAAGGAATAGCCAAAAGCAATGATACTATCAATAATCAAACAACCCAAAACCTTGTGAAAAATTGTAATATAAAGAAGTCTTGATTTTCATGCAACGTTTTTTTTTTATTTCATCGTAAGTTTTTCTTTTTGATCAATAAGTAGATAAGGAAGAAGTACGATACTTTCTTATAATTAAAGGTATTTTCATAACCAGTAAACATTAATTCTTTGTAGTATAAGTTTCTATTGTATAATAAGTGTTTGCTGTATTGATTGGGAATGACTTTTTCGTAACTCTAAATAGCTATAGAAACATTCTTTAATGGCATGCAATTAATATTAAGAGGGTGAAAAATCTGTGAAGAACTTTTTAAGAACTTTGAAAACAAGAGCAACTTATTTAAAGATACGTACTAATTTGATCTTGCTACTGCTTGAAATCGCGGATTTTGTTTTTTTATTTCTATTGCTTCTCTGTGACTGTGGTATCGGAATGTTGTGAAAAATGCGAGTAAATATGAGAAACTAAATCGTACTGTCAAATCATTGTCATATAAGAGAGCTCTCATTCGCTTGGGAATTGAAGAAGTTTCGAGATCTATAAGTTGAAGCCCAATATCAGTCTAGACGATTTTTAATCACAGCCAAGCTTCGTTTCCCGCCACTTTACGACCTTTCTTATGTCTTTCATCTCTCTTAATTCATCGAATGTCTTCTTCTCATCCTAAGCAAGCATAAAATCGTCCGAAATAAACAAAACTAAGCTTCAAAATCGAAAATACTGTGTGATGCTTACATGCTAAATAGTAAAAAATGTGTGGTTTATATATAAATTCGATTAACAAAAAAATATCACGAGTATGTTTTACACTTTCGGTATATAAAAACACAGGCAGCGAATAATTTAAAAGAAGTCACTTCCTCAATTTTCTCTTCAAAGAAACCGTGGAGAAAGTCTTGAGTAAAAGATATATCGAACGAATGGTCCATTTCAACTTATAATGCGTTGTTTTAGCGGTAGAACTTTACTTCAGCCTCGACGCAGTCCTTCATTAATTCATCCAATTCGGAATTTGGCTCAGGATGTTTAATCAAAAATGAGTTCAATTCCTCGTAACATGTATGTTCCAAGGACGTTAGCAGATCGCCAACTTTCTCCCAATTGCGTTGACCGTGTAGCTTCTGAAGCAATGTCAGCTCTTCTCCCTCAACAATTTGAGTTAATGGCGAGATTTTTGGATTTGGTGAGAACACAAATGGCTTGAAGACAGATTGTTGTGGGAATGGTGTAGCGGTGAACCAATGAGCGGCAATTGATTCCTTATCGATATGAGCCAAATAGCTCGAGCGCACAACGTTGTCTGGGTCGCTTGCTCGTAAAGTAGCCATCATGTTCAGTGTGCCGAATAGAGGCCCGTCCTCTGGCTGTGGATCCGGCCAAGATGGGTCTTCGTAATCGGAAGAGAATAATTTCGCGAAATGGAAATCGTCCTGCAATCATAGCAAATGTCTTGAAGATTCAAATAATAAATTAACAATAAAACTTACCGTTCCGTTCCAGATTCCAGCATCTTTTAAATTTTCTTGAAGATTATCACTTGACTTTGTAATTTCAGTGCGTACATTTAGCGAAGTCGAAGGTAGGCGTTGATAATCACCTGACATTAACTCAGCTGCCCAATATTTACCAACTACGCTTAAGAACCACACTTGGTGGCGATCACATGCGACAAAGCTGAATTTAGTCGATTCTTCTATGTGCGCATTAGTCAAGGCTGTTATTTCGTTGATAGCATCTTCTGCTGTTGCTGATCGTTCAAGCGCCAATCTGTATCACAATAGTTATTTTATGAGTGGAATCGGTTGTAATAAATTTAGAATTTAAATTTTAAATGCTTCACCCAACAGCCGAAAGACTCTTTTCTTCAAGATAAATGATTCAGGAATTAGACAATGGGGTAGCAGGTATGAGAAATATTTTGATGACTGTGATTCACTTTCACTTTAGAGCAGGTAGATAGACGATAGACCAATTAATTAAATATGCTGGGCGTTCAACATAGACGTACACTAAATTTTTGTTGACTTTAAGCAAGCATACGACAGTATTGATCGTAACGTACTGTACCAAATAATGCTTTGAATTGGTATCCCAGCCTACCTCGACAGCCTCCTAAGTCCGCATCAATAATTTGATTCCATTTTTATTCAATTTCGCTCTGGAATTCGTCATCAGAAAGCTATCTGTCGATATAAGAGGTATATTATTATAGAAGTCGAGTCAAGTGGTAGCCTATGCGGACAACATCAACATTTTGTCACGGTCGTTAACAGCCGCCAAAGAGCTTTTCCTGAAACTTGAAACCGAAGCAAAACAACTAGGGCTATAGATATCAATGAGAATAAAATAGAACTCATTACGCAGTCGAGGAAAAATACCTCAAATATCCCGAATATAACTCTTGGCGAATACAATATCGAAAATGTGGGCGAATTTGAGAATTTAGGCGCCAAAATAATGAGAGCCAGTAATAAAAGAGACGATATATGCCGAAGAATACAACTCGCAAATAAAATATTTTATTTAGTTCTGACGATTTTGAAGGCCAGTTGCATACACAGGAAAACAAAGCTCCAAGTGTACAATTCTGTGAAAAGACCTGTGCTATTTTATGGAAACATGGACTCTAACCCAAGCATTCGCGAACATATTGAACGCCTTCGAGAGAAGAGTAATGAGGCAAATAATCGGACCGAAGCTAGACGACGACCAATGACGAATTCGGTACAATCATGAGCTGTATGAAATTTTTGACGAGCCGTTTCCCACTCTAGTCGATAAATTGATCCTATAAGGGATATGTTTGTAATAACTACTAGTTGAATTCCGTCCACATCCCTCCTTACTGGACGGAGCCATTTCCTCCACAAATTTAAATTTCAAGATGTGGCCCATTCGAAGATGGTTGATTAGTATCTTTGTGGATTTTAATTTGATGCTCGTAAGTGATGATGCTCTTAGGACGTGTCTGTCGGCAGTATACAATTGAGCATTATCTCCTTCGCAACTGGTCGAGTAGTCATCAGGGCGCCTAGGGAGGCCATTCGCTGGTATTTTTCTAGCTTCTTTGTGGTTTCCTCTTCTAGTGCTGGTAAACATTACCACTCAGTGGGAAGTAATTGACCTCACTACTGTGGTCTAGATCTAGTGGACGTGTTCGTGTCTTAATCCCCAAGTCCTTTTCACAAGTCTCTTCATTGTAAAGAGTCCTTCCGCCGCTCTCTGATTGACTTCTTTTGACAGAAAACAGAAGGATTACTCCTAAATATTTCTCCTTCTTCACCAAATTTATTTGTTGCCTGTGTTTCGCGTCCCCTGCAGCTCCGTTTTATCGGTATTTACATTCAGTCCGTTTGGCTTCGTCTAATTATGTAATGTCTGCATCATTATCTCCAGGAATATTCTACTAATCAGTATCATGACGTCGCCAGCATATGAAATAGTTCTAAAATCCCTTTCGAAGAGATCTTTAGTTATCTGACCCACGCTAATGGTGATATTATACAACTCTGTGGTGCACCAATATTTGTCCATTTCATTAAGGTCAAACCAATTTCCTCGGCTATGGCATTTCTTTTTGTAAGTTGTTCCGCCATCTATTTGGGGAAATATGGATCAATTCCATACCGGTTGATGACTGTTACTAGACTCCCTATTGTTTTCAGTTCCGCGGCAATTATTAAATGCATTATTTTCGCAAAGAAGGAATCGTTACGCAATATACGGCACCGTATTCTCCACAGCAAAAGGGTGTCGGTGAACGCAAAAATTGCACATTGCAAAAATTACAATTGATTCTGGCTGTGCAATCCTCTCCGTTTATCTGTTGTGTGCGATTACATGCCGTCGTCGGTAATCAGTTTCGCATGCGGTACAAGATAAGAGTGAAAGGTTCGAAACAACCATAAAACGCTGAATAAAGCCGAAAGAGTTTTCCAGTAGTAGTTCGAGTTGTAGCCAAGTGAAAAAGAAAAATCTTGCCGCTTCTACCTGGATGCCCCACTCTTATTTGTGGGCCATAAGTATCGTTGGTAACGACGAAGTCTCTGTAATTCCATCCGTTTTCTCCAGGCCCGATTTGTCCTCTGAAGCAACAATTTTCTTGACCCTTAGTAGGTTACCTCGTTCTCGACTTCGGTCGATATCTATTTGAACTTTTTTTTTGAAATTCACGGATGCGAAAAAATGTTTTTGTAGCGAGTCTTGAGCTGGGGAAAAGAAGCCACCCCACGAGACCGCAACGCTAGCCTGCCAGCGCTTCACGCGTCCCTAGACAAGGCCAAACCTCGGAGGATCCTATCATAGTCTTTCGCCGAGGCAGCAGACCATCGCTGCAGTCCTTCACGGACATTTGTGTATATCTACTTCTCTACAATTTATCGATGACTGAAACGGAAACGGCAACAGCAACCGACAGCGAATATTTACCATCGAATATGAATTCAGATGAAACTGAAACGGAGCACAGTTCACACGTGTTGCAACGACAAACAAAGGGTGTACCGCCGCAACGATATCAGACAAATATGACCGGTGTGCCAAAATTCATTAAGGATGCTTTGTCCAGTCAAAATAAAGTGAAATGTATTGATGCAATGAATTGAAATGAACGCGATGCAAAACAAAGTTGCATGGGAATAATGTGAATTACCAAGCGGACGCAGTGCAATCGGTTGCAAATGGATTTACAAAACTAAAACCGATGCGGGCGGCAATGTAAATCGATATAAAGCGCGACTAGTGGCACAGGGATTTTCACAAAAATTCGGCACCGACTATGATCAGGTATTTGCACCAGTGGCTCGCCACACATCATTTCGTACTTTACCTCCCGTTGCATCAAAAGAAAATTATATGGTACATCATTTGGATATCAAAACGGCATTTTTGAATAATAAATTGAAAGAAGAGATTTACATGAAACAGCCACCTGGTTTTGAAAAACAAAACAAAAATTTGGTGTGTCGTTTGAAGAAATGCATTTATGGCTTAAAGCAAGCGTCAAAAGCATGGAATGATGAAATTCGGCGCACACTCGCGCAAGAGAATTTCGTTCAAAACAAAAATGATGTATGCTTGTATACGAAAAAGGTGAATGGCGCATGGGTTTTTCAATCGATTTATGTGAACGGCATCGCAATCGTTACTAAATCGTATGCAGCAATGACGCAAGTGAAATCAATGCTCTCATTGAAATTTAACGTACAGGATTTGGGTGATATCAAGCAATATCTCAGCATTGAAGTGGTGCGCGACGAAAAAGGCATTTACAATTTAAACCAATCAAGAAAATTGTAATGATTATGGTTTAAACACAGCAAAAGCATCGAATGTCCCAATTTATGTCAGCTATGGCAAATCGAAAAAGAATAACAACAACGATTTGTTATTATCAAATGCGCAGTACCAGTATTGGGTTGTTTACTGTACGTTTCAGTTAACACACGGGGCAGCAAGCATTTCGATTTTAGCGCAAAAGGTCAGTAAACCGACGCAAGAAGATTGGAATGAGTTGAAGCGAGAGGCTAAATACTTGAAGGGGAAAGCTGATTTAAAATTGACACTCGCACAACGGAATTTCAATGGTGAAATTCTATACGGTCATTCCGATGCTAATTGGGCCGATATTATGGTGAATGGTGCAGGGCTTTGTTGGTCATCATGCAAGCAACCATTCGTGGCATCATCGACGTGCCAATCAGAATTTGTTGCATTCAGCGAAGCATGTCGAGCAGCAGCATGGATGCGAGAATTACTCATCGATTTAACATAAAGCAATCAGTGTCAAAGCCACCGAAAGTTGTCGAAGACAATCAGAGTTGCTTGAAACTGATTAAGGAGGAGGAGCGTGTAATGAATCATGCGACGCCGCTGGCTACCACTACTAACACACTTTGCTGCCAGGTGGCTTGTCATTTCAAGTTGGTTGCGACGAGCGCACATCCCACGTCAATTTTGTCGTGGGATGTCAAGAAGATTTGACAGCCACATGGGAGGAAAGTGTGGAAGTAGTGGCCGTCACACAGGAAGAAGAACTCTCCCAAAAATAGGTCATCACTGATATCCATCGACTATTCCAAAAGTAGTAAAGATATCAGAAATTGGAATTGGTAAGTCGGTGAATGCAAAGTATGTTTTTCCGCTGCAAGTGAAATAACGTTCTGTGATGTTTAGGTTAACCGCGGACATCATCAATCAACCCATGCAGAGATGCGCAAATGCGATGGATGTCCGTATTTGCCTAGATTAAAGTGCCGCATTAAACAACAACCGAACAATACGAATGGGCGATTGCCTGCCGGAATGTATCCCCAATTTGGAGTCAGTAGTTCTTACTGGGAACAATATTCAAGAGTTGGCGATTTGGAACCACTCACGCACCTCAAAAAGCTGGAAACATCGTGCTTGCTTGTAAACCCCGTATCTACAAAGCCATATTACAGTGGGTACAGTGTTGCATATAAGTTAAATCCGATCCAATCTGAAGGACTTATGAAGTAAACTTGCCACTAATGTAAAGAACGATAACATGTCGGAAGTCCCGCGGAAGAGTTCTTTAGTTGATATCGGGAAAAAACATGAATTTGTTGTTGCGTTTTCAACGAAATTCGAGCGTTTCCATAATCCTAGGTATATACATGTCATGTATGAAAATATGATCAACATAGACGGTACAAGTGAAACATCTTGATCGAAAGAAACATGTTTACGATGATATCCATAGTGTGTGTAGAAGTGATATATTCCGTGGAACGTACAAACGGGGTAAAGTAACAATGAGAACAGTTTCAATTTAGTAATCAAGGACACCCGGTTTATATTATTAGTACCGCAATTTTTAAATAAAACTTTTATAACCGTCAAAATTATATTTAATATCATGCAATTACTATTCAATAAAACATAAGCAAATTACAATAATGAGAAAAATGGTGGTGCGCGTGATGACCAAAGGAAAAAAACAAGGTATCATGTATTAAGAGGAGTAGTGATTTACTTAAATTCCCGGTCCAACGATATTCAGTGAGGATTATTCCATTTTTTTTTATATGTATGAAATATTGGATGATCTTGCCTACTTACTTTTAAGATCTGAATCAGCACGATAATTTTACCCAATGCAATATTATTTATACTTACGATGAAAGAAAGAAAATATCTTTCTATTTGTAAATTTTTCCAATTAGGAGGCGAAATTGAATTTAATTAAATTCTAAGATATAGCTAGGGAAATCAATTAAATTTGAATCAATTTGGAAGCTTTTCAAGATTGAAAACGACGCGCATAAATTAATATCACCTTTTTATTAATATATCAAAGAAAAAAAAAAAGGAATGAAGAGAAAGACAAAACACCCCAATAACATAATTATATAAAGCTGTATTAGATTTACACTATGGAAATACTGGCATTAATATATAATCATCCATTGATATGTGAATTAATAACTGGTAAATTTTTAGAAATTTTAATGAATTTAAGAATTTATGACTGTCATATTTGTAATGTTGAAGCTTAATAATAAATAACTCATAATACAAATAATAATGCAAAATAATTTGAACACTATAATATCTAACAAATAATACTGAGAAATCATACGAACAATCATAATAAATAACCAATAATAATAAGACCTAATACTAAGCATGTTAATGAATACCAAATAATACAAACAATAATAAGGCATAATAGATATCATAATAATAGATAGCAACCAATGATACAAATAACAATACTTGAGATATTGATGAAAGTCAAATTCAGTATTTTTGCGAGTCTTTTTTCTTCTCTTCATACTACAAAATAAAGTACAATAGTGTGTAAACAAACTACCGAGGAAAATTTGTAACCTTTAAAATTGAGAATTTAAACAAAACTATTGAAAATAATTTTTGGGCCGCCACTTAGGTGCAAGAAAGTTAACACTTGTTAACTTTGATTCTTCCAGCTTTTTCTAATTGAAAACTTCCAGTCAATGGCCCATTAAATTTTCCAAATTCGGTCACCTTTGTATAAATTTCAAAAGGAAAGTGTCCTTACGCGAAAATTATCTTCAAAGTAATTTTTAAAAGAGAAATTGAAGGTTTATATCGGAGGTATATGAACGTACCTGAATTGATTTCCTACATTACTTGCAGTGAACGAGGCGGTTCAATGAACGTAGTTGCTAAATAGTACAATCTTTTTAAGAATTAACAAAAAGTTTTATATTATATCCCTAAAACATTGATAATTATACCCTATTATTGTTTACATAAGGTTGTAAATAATTTTTGTTAGAAACCAGTAAGGAATTTGTTCGATTAACTATAAATTGAACAGGTCACGAATTATGTATTGAGATGCAAGAAATAAAAATAACAAAATGAATTGTTAAACCAAAATAACGACTTTCCTTTCCAGTGGTTCTTCTTTTCAGCGGGAAATAAGGTGCAGGGTAGGTATGCCGTCGCGAGGGTAGGGTTTGAGAAAATCCGCTGATGTCGGTTTCGCGTCGCGCGCGGTACGCGCTACCTTTGTTGTTTTGCCTTTTTATTAGGGTAGCTTTCGTCGCGTTGAGTTAACGTAGTATACTTTTCGGTACCGCGTCGGAAATTCGGGAACGCGAAGTAAAAATTAGATTTTGTTCTTTGACTGATTGATGAAGAAATACGGAGTAACGTAAAATAGGTTTCCTCTCCGTATGGTTTTGTTTTGTGACGCGTTTGAAAACGGGCATGTATTGGTGGCTGAATATTGTAAATGAGCGTAACCCATTCGGAGACCCACGACTGAAATCCTCTCCGATCTAGCTGGCCGACAAGCAGCCACCGCGTGAATGGGTTACGGTGCACGGATTGGTTGACCGGTTGGTACCATCCGTTGGCACTACTCAGACTTAACGTCTAGAACCGATGAGAGGTCGGTTCCGCGTTCGCACGTAGACGTAAAATCATTACAAGCGTTTATCCCATAGATCGAAGAATATCGACACGCGATTTCATTTCGTTAAGGACTACATCAAAAGAAAAATCGCAAAATGTGAATACTGCTCGACCGAAAGCATGTTAGCGGATGTGCCAACAAAACCAATCGCAGCAACTAAATTTTAAATTTTCGGATGAAATTTTTATTAAAGTGAATTCAAAATCCAGTTTTAATTTTCCAGTTCGATTTCATTTGATAAAATAAAAGTTAAAGTAAAATCCAGTAAGGTAATTTAAAATGAAATGGAAAGTTAGTTTGAATCAAAATTCAGATAAGAGAAGAATAGTTTATTTTTTGGATTCGGATTAATTGCACGATTGAGGAGGAGTTTGTTGGAATAGAATCTTGAAATAAATCTGAATTCTCAAATAATAATAGTAATCATACGAATATTCATTCTGTTCTGACTTTTGGAATCGTAAACATATTTGACACTTTTGCATTCTTAAATTCATCTGACATTTCTTTAGTATTATAAATAAATATTCAGTCTTGAATCAACCGTCATAAGAAACGCATCGTCTCTCATTTATAAAGTTACTCTTCATTTCGGCATGTTTTTTTGTATACGTAAGTTCCACTGCAGCGTTGAGTTAACATAGTGGTTTGTAGTTAATGCTTTCTTGCCTACAGTCGTCGTTCTGAAATTGTGTTTTTCTAATGTTTTCATTGTGAAAAACTGTTATTTGAAACTCCAGTGCCGAGGGACAAAACGGAAAATCAAGGATACTTTAAGAGAAGCAATTTAGGAAATGAAACGTTGCGAATAGTAGCAATTTATTAGCGTGGGATCCAAGTGCTACACAAATTCGAAACGAGATATCTAATCGATCGCTCGCAAGGCCTAGAATCAACCAAATCCTCAGCTGACGTTATCTTCGAGCTACTCCTCGACTACCAAGACCTTATCAAAGAAATTGATTTCAGCGGGGATCTTCGCATTGAAGAGTGTTCTACATATAAACAGATTTTTTACAGAATTTCAATCTGGAAATTTACAATTAACTCTGCACTGTGGAGAAATAAAAAATTACCAAGAAGTTAAAGAGATGATTGAGTTCGGAATGTCGCGATGTGGACATGGAACTTTTGTAAAAGGGAATAATATAGAAATTCTCATAGAAAAACGAATACCGGTAGAATGCTACTTATCGATCAATGTTAAATGCGCTACGGGACTATCTGTTGATGATCATCACTTTAAGTATTTTCTCAAAAACCATCATCCAGTTTGTCTGTGCACTGATGACTTCAGAGTTTTCGATACAACTCTATCAAATGAATTAATCATAGCCCAGAAAACATTTAATTTAACTAAAACAGATTTGTAGACGTTATCGTTGAATGGTATTCTTGTATTATTCACTAGCTCTAATGAACAATTACAATTAAGACGTTAAGTAGAAGAAAATTTTGTTTTCAGGCGCACTATCGCCTTACGTCTCGCGCAGGGCTAACCGGGTATTCATCGTGGCGTTTTCTTTGTAGTCCCTTTCGGTTGGTTACTTCGGCCATTGACACTTTTCATCGGTCAATCGGTTTAACATTTTAACTCTGGTTATCTAAAAAATCGTAAGTGCGAAAAATATTTTTGTAGTGGCCCCTTGTGCCGTGGGAAAAGAACCCGCCCCACGACACCACAAAGCCAGCTTGCCAGCGCACTTACGCGTGCCCAGACAAGGCCATTTACAGCGTAGCACTAATTTTCTGCTCGCTAAGGTAGCAGACGACCTACCTTTTGTGTGTTACAAAAGGTAGGTGGACCGCACGCCTTATTGGTGACCTGAGGCCGTGGCTCAATCGAAGGCATGGTGAGACTGACTTCTATCTAACTCAGCTACTGAGTGGACATGGATACTTTCGGTCTTACCTGCACAAGATTGGTAAGTCACGGTCTCCTGACTGCATATTCTGTGCTGGAGAGGTCGATGATGCCTACCACACATTTTTTGTATGCAAGAGGTGGGAAAGGCAGCGCGGTGACCTCATTGAAGAAATGGGAGATCTCTCCGGATGAACTCACTGGAGAGATGCTCACATCCGTTGACAAATGGAACTGTGTGGCACATTACGCTCGGGCAGTCCTTAAGATAAAAAGGAAAATATATGAGCGCCTGGAGGCGTCCAGGGCGGAGGGGTTCTTTTCTAGAAATCCCTCTCCCTTCCCCTCCTTCCGTTGGAAAAGGGATCCCTGTAGCCCGGTGGCGCCTAAACGCGTAGAGAAATGAGGCTTAGCCCGAAGTAATGTGTCAAACGGTTCCAGGCTAGGTTCTCAGATTGACAGGGGAGGTGTTTAGTGGGTAGTCCAAGGGTATCCTCCATGGGAGTCCCACACTGCCAGACTCGGCGGGCGTAAATGCCTTCACCTCCCTACCACAAAAAAAAAAAAGTAGCAGACGACCGCTGCAGTCCTTTACGCTTGACGGACATTTCCATTCACACATAAACACTACATTGCAGCTAGCCAACGACTTTGAAAATTTAGCAGAGTACTCTCCACGCCAGGCTACACGCAATAAATTTCTATAATGGTCGCATTGATCCTTCATTGTTTAGTTATTTAGCTATGACAACTAAGGAAAGTTACAATGATGGTTCTGACTTTGAGGTGATTATTTCAGGGCAAACATGTATGTGAATGGAGATGCACTCGCCTACATGGGAGAGTACATCCAATTTGAAACATTGGCGAGATAGGGAAAATTCAGTCGGAGAATGGTTAATATCTTGGCAGTATGATTGCATAGAACGAGGCCAATCATCGAAATCAAGGGCCGAGTTCCTTCAATTATTAGTAAGCCAGAAAAACTGCTGCGAAAAACGGTATTAGTTTCATTTAGATGGAGGGTTTTTCAAGCAGAAATCAATGGAAATACTCTTTTAATGAAGATTATAATCCTGTTTGTACGAAAAGTTTTCGAGATAATGAAGAAATCAGCAATTTTCTCATACAAATTTACCTTTAATGTGTAGCAATGGCGAAGAACTGTAGGGACCACACACGAATGGTCAAGCGACTAGACGTCTTCACCAGCGCGATTCGTATTTCATTCAATTTAAATGATTCTAATGTACGTTTTGTGCGAAGTTAAATACACGTTGTTTCTGTTAACTTTGCGTTTATTTATCGCGTCGTGCACAAGACGCTACATAATTGGTGACATCTAGACAAACTCTTCACAGGAAAGAACTGGCGGAAAGCCACGCAACCAGTGTCATCCAAAACGCCACATCGGAAAACCCTGCCGGATTTATTGTAAGCCCCGCGATTCTCGCGAGAATGCCAACACTCGTCGCAGTGGAAGCTATAATTAATGTGAATTGCCGGTATTTTGGAAACGGCAACCGAAATTGTGGTTCTTAAGTGTCGAAACCCAATTCGTGGTCAATAAAGTGACATCCGACTACGCGAAATTTCACGCCATTATCACCGCGCTTGATTTGCCAGTGATAGAAGAAATCAAATCTATATTAATCGCACCATTTTCCGATTCTCCCGAAAGTCAATTAAGCCAAGCTTTATCAGAAGTCGAATCAGGAGACCTCAACCCCTCACAGCTCTGGCGAAAAATCAAAGTGCACGCAGGCGAACAATTGGGAGAAGAGTCCCGAAAGATTTTCTGGATGAAAAAATTCCCTTGTCTTGGCAGTAGTGCAGCCAGTGGAAGTAGGAAACTTAATAGAAATGGCGGACAAAATCTTGCGCGATCGTGATTTTGCTATGGAAATACAAAGCGTAAGCCAGAAAAGCCAGAAACAGCAACCAACTTCGAACCTGGCAGAACAAGTCGCAAAATGGACGTTGATAGTTGAAAGTCTCGAGTCAAGAACATCACGACACACGACGCGTACACGAACACGTCACGAGCACGTGCAATATCAGCAGATGCACTTTGTAGTATTATTTATTTGTTGACACTGGTGCCGAAGTATTCACGCGAGAATGAAAAAGTGTTATCGGAATCTCAACTATTTGTGGCGGATGGAGCTAAAATAGAAGCGTTTGGAAAGAAAGTGTTAACGCTCAACCTCGGTCTCTATAGTTTAAGTGGGAATTTTATGTTGCAAAAATACCAAAGCCCGATTTAGGCGAGGATTTCCTATAACAGTTCGGATTACTTGTGGACATTTCGCATGGAAAAGTTGTCGATATCGAAACGGCGTATTTTTGCCGTAGATCCAAACAAAAAATTCCACCAAATTTTGAGCGACTTTTAAGAATTAACAACATGAGTTTATGTGCAAAGTGACATGAAACGCGAGGTATTTCACCACATTCGGACCAAAGGCCCGCCCTTCGAAGAGCGCCCCAGCCGACTACCGCCGCACAAGTATAAAATAGCAAAGACAAACTTTGAATTTATGATGGAGAAAGGCATTTGCAGACCGCCGAGTAGTCCTTGGCTAAGCCCCCCACTATACAAACAAAAGAAAAACATGTAATGGCGTCCATGTGGCGATTTCAGACGTATCAACGCCGTAACTATTCCAGATAACTACCCGGTACCCTACATACACGACATAACACAGCACTTAGCGGGCAAGTCAATATTTTCAAGGGTCAAGCCCTTGAAGCCTACCATCAAGTACCAGTAGCACCCGAGGGCATAGCAAAAACAGCAGTTACAACATCATTCGGACTCTTCAAATTTGGACATTTGGACTTCGAAATGCCACGCAAACGTCTCAAACAAGTGCTCGTATTTTAACTAAAGCTCAATCCAGACAAATGTGTATTCGGACAACGCGAAATAGAATACATGCCTGGAATGCGAAGCTGTATATATCGGACAAACCAACAGGAGCACTTCAAAGAAGCTGAAAACTGCCAAATTTGCAAAAAGAGACAATGCGATCTCAAATCCACAGTGGCAAAGCATATGATCGAAACGAACCATGCAATAAGCAGCGACAACGTTAGAGTCATCAAAGAAGTTATGAATCAGCGGAAATTGGACCCCTACGAAAGCATACACATCAGCCGGATAGATAAGCAAAAAAGGATGAACACCGACCTGGGCAATAATTACTCTCCCCTATATGCATTGAATCTCTAACGATCTTGGCTAAGGATTACCTAGATTAAGTAACAAACGTAATTAGCTATTGTAAAATTTGCTTTCAAAATAGGTTAGTAGATATATATATAGATATAAAATAGGATATAAGATTACCTGCTATTAGCTAAAAGCAATTAAAAGATAGTTAAATTTGGTTTTTCAAAAAGTATAAAAGTAAATGTAAGAATTGCTAGTTCACAAATTAATTTGCTCACTGAGGAAGGAAGGAAGCACCTTCCGAAATGCGCGTATGAGGAAATAAAACGTACAATTCACCCAAAAAAGGAAATAAAAAATTTTTTGTTTTAATATTACTCCGAGATGAAAACGGTCCGGAAACTAAAAAGTTTTGTTAAGTAAGAAAATGATTGCAAAGGCGATGAAACTTGTACATCCCATTTCAGAAGCCCCATTGGCTCTTGCAACGGGCGCTTCTGACATCGTAGCGGAAGCGGTACTGGAACAATTCTCTGATGGATATTGGCAGCCTCTTGCTTTCTTTTCACGTAATTTAGCCCTGCCCAACAGAAATATAGTACATATGACCGCGAATTGCTGGCAAATTACACTTTAAATACTTTCTGGAAGGCCAACAATTCATCATACGAACAGATCACAAACCATTGACGTTTGCGTTTTATCAGAAGGCGGACAAAGCATCTTCTCGCCAATGCAGACAACTGCAATTCATTTCGCGATTCTCAACCAAATTTGAACACGTTAGCGGGACCAAGAACACAGTTGCAGATGCAATCACGATGCTAACAGCAATAGATCTTGGCGAGCTTGCCAGAAAACCAAGAAGAGGATGCAGAGCTAAAACTGCTACTAAGCTCAAATTCATCATTATTACTAAGGCAATTACAAGCAGGCCCATCAAAAGAACCCTTTTACTGCAATACATTTACAGAAACAATCCGACCGTACTTCCCTAAGTCACTGAGACAGAAGGCATTCAACCTGTTTCACCAGCCAGCACATCCAGGGGGAAGAGCTACCAGGAAGCAGATTCGAGCGAAGTACACTTGGTCGGGAATCGACAAAGATATCACCAACTGAACGAAATCTTGCATACAGTGCCAGCGATCCAAAATCAATCATCACACGAAAAGTGTACCGTATCAATTCACGAAAAAAACCGGACGTTTTGCAAATGTCCATATTGACATTGTGGGACCGATGCCGCCGTCCAAGGAGCAAAGGTACACATTCACGATGATCGATCGATTCACCCGGTGGCCGGAGGCAGTGCCCATCAGCGACATCACAGCGGACACAGTAGCAACTGCTTTCTACCCGCACTGGGTTTTCACGTTTTGGTTTTCCTGTAACACTAACAACCGATCAGGGATCTCAGTTTGAGCCCGCGCAGTTTCGAGCCTTGGTGCAACTCACTGGATGCAAGTGCACTCGCAGAGCCATAAAGGCCGCTATCAAATGTCACGAAACCCAGCGATGGACCGAAATCTTTTTTTTGTAGAAGCGAGGTGAATGCCTTTTATGCACAGAGTGTGGGACTCCCATGCGCGACAGGACTACCCACTAAACACCTCCCCTGTCAACCTGAGAACCCAGCCTGGAACCGTCCGACACATTACTTCGGGCCAAGTCTCGTTTTGTTACGCCGTGAGGCGCCTTCAAGCTGGGGGATCCCTTTTCTAGCGGGAGGGGAGAGGGGAAGAGGAAATGCCAGAAGAGCGATCCCCCAGCCCCAGCGCCCCCGACTACTGTGAGTCCCTTTTATATTTTAGGACTGCCCGAGCATAATGTGCCACCTGGTTCCATTTGTCAACCGATTCGAGCATCACCGCAACTATATTATCCGGGGTGAGCTCTTCCGTCTCCCTGTAGAGTTCCCTCTCTCTGTCTCATTTCGTGCACGCAAAAAAATGTGTGGCAGTCATTGTCCTCCTCTTCTGGGCAATACCGACAATCGGGGGACAGTGACTTACAAATCTTGTGCAGGTAAGACTGAAAACACCCATGGTCGCTCAAAAGCTGGGTCAGATAGAAGTCAGTTTCATCATGCCTTCGATTTAGCCACGGTCTCACATCCGGGATGAGGCGCGCATTCCACCTTCCCTTCGTGCAATTGACCCAAGACTGCTGCCAATCATTGAGCGAGACTATCTCTCCTCGCGGACAACCATCTCCCTCGCATCCTCGTTTCGGCACAGGTAAATAGCGCGGAGCTCTCTAGCAAGGAGGGCGACAAGTATCACGCCTGCAATAACTCTCACCGCCGAGTCAGAGACTGTTGGATACGAAGATGCAATTCTCAGTACTTCTCGTCTCTGTACCTGTGCGAAACGTTTTCGGTATACCTCCTTGCTGAGAGCGTCGCCCCATACCTCTGCTCCGTACAGTAGGACTGACCCTACAGCACTCATCAATAGTCGTCTTCTTCGACTTAGAGCCGATATTCCCGAAGCAGCCTTCTCAGCCATTGCCCTGATTTGCTCAGAGAAATACATCTTCGAGTCAATCAGTAGCCCCAGGTACTTCACCGCTGGCTTCGATTCGACTTGTATGTCTCCAATACTAATCATCCTTACTCTAGGGACTCTTTTTTGTCAAGATGACCGCTTCGGTTTTCTCCAGTGCTAAACTGAGCCCGCGAGCAGTCATCCATTAGCATACCTAGCCTAATTTGCACCTGTTCAACGGTGCGTCCAGCGACCAGAGCCGCAACTCATCCGCATAGCCGACCAAGCGCGACTCATCTGGCATCTCAAGTCTCAGTAGCCCGTCGTAAGACACGTTCCATAGGTCCGGACCAAGGATAGATCCCTGGGCAACACCCAATGTAGTTTCCATCCTTCGTTAGCCTTGTGTCGTGTCGTAGAGCAGGCTTCGGTCTTTTAGGTACTCCCTCAAAAGCCGCATTAGATATTCTGGAACTTGAAAAGAGTTTTCCAGCGTATACAGAATATCCACCCATCTAGTGGAGTTAAAGGCGTTCCTGACGTCGAGTGTCACCAACAGGACAATCCGTTGCTTGGTGCGACTATTTACCTCTGCCTTTTGGACCGCGTTCACCACCTCTGCAATCGTCCTGCTCTAAAGCCGTACTGCCGAGGAGATAGGTCCCCAGCAGCACAAATCGCGTCAGTGAGTCTTCCCATGATGAGTTTCTCTAGCACTTTCCCAGCCGTGTCTAGCATGCATAACGGGCGATTCGGGATTTCCCTTCGCCTTGCTGATCAGTACGAGCCTCGCCACCTTCCATCGTACCGGGAAAAACCCGTCCCCTAGGCAAGCGTTGAATGTGCTGAGCAGCAAGTCAGGACAATGGTGATAGACGAGCCGCAACACCTCAGCTGAAACACCATCTGGACCTGGAGCCTTCCTCGCTTTCAATGAGAGGACTGCCTCTTCCAGTTCCAGCTGTGTGAAGAGTGGACACTCGACTGCCGTTTCACCACACCACCGCAAAGATATTATGTTCATCTTTAAGGACTCGTATACAGTATTTTTACGCGACTACAAACCGAAAAATCTCTACACTCGGAACCTCACCAAGTAATGGACAGAATTAGCGACAATGTTTTCATCATTTCTATCAACGGGAAAGAATGCAGAATATCAACGGAAAGGCTGAAAGCGGCCTACACAACACAAAACGACGAGGACATATCAAGTTCAGCGCAACCTACCATTAAAACCTACGCTGGACCACGGAAGAAAATTCGATTCACGATAAGCAGATATCAACACATTTGAAGGGGGATCCTGAAGGCACCACACAGCGACGCCAGCGCATACAGTAAGCTGCAGCGGAGATTAAGAAGGCAAGAAGAGACATCGACACTTCTCGATCCGAATGGTCAAGCGATCAAACATCTTCACCACCGCGATCCTTATTTCATTCAATTTAAATGATTTTAATGTACGTTTTTGTGAAGTTAAATACACGTTGTTTTTGTCAATCGTTGGTTTATTTATCGCGCATCGTGCGCAAGACGAAACAGAACCAATTTTTATGCGTAAATACTGAGTTTTATCCTTGAGATCTCAAAGACTAAAATCCTTTCGCACCCACGACCAAAACCGATAATTTTTTAACCTAAAGCCCAATCGAAAAGCAACAAAATCTTGTGAGAATTCAATTGAATCGAATTTTTGGTTTCCATTTGAGTTAATTTTCAGACGTTTCACCAATCCAAGTTAGTTCTATTCTAGATTCTAGATTTGCTGGGGCAAACACTATTCGTAATGCCCAATATTTAACCGATGGTATATTATCCTGGGTTTCAATTGCGGGACGCAAAGACCATTCATAATAAATTCAATTGTGCTGCACACAAGCAACTGCTGCAGGAATGCAGCCTACATTCGTTAAACTATTCATTGCAGAAATACATCCATAATTCGACTTCATTCCCCATACCAGTTGAGACATACATGAAATTAGTAATAGCCATAACAAAATTATCATTCGTCTTGCGTAATTAAGTTATTAGCCAACTAGAATTTAATTATCTTCCACACTACGAAGACTGTTAGAAATGACAAACACTGAAGCTAAGCCGATAGCAAAAATCGTAACACCCATTGCGGTGTCTGGCAAGCGAACAAAGCGCATTAAACGCTTTCTACCAAATTACACACACTGAGTCTGAGTCATGACCCAATTCCACTCTACTGAAATCCCCGCAGAATATTTGGTAGCTTTCACGTTGCATTCTTCCGCTACCACTTTTAATGGCCTTCCGAAACAGCTGGGCACTGTGAAGTTCAATGCAAACATCAACAATATTTACCTAACGATGTCTGTAGCTCGCAAACCGCCCTCGCTTGGTTCGTTTTCAGACCAACAAAGCCCCAGCATAACGTCCTTTTCATTGCCTCCACTTTCACCGCCCCACACGCCAACGGGCCGACTCAATATCACCCCAAAACGGTCGCCGCAATCGATGCTCGCTCCACCATCACACTGCAATGAAGACAAGGAAAGGAAATTGCTTTAAATGTCGGAACCCAATTTTTCTTTGGTGTTTGAAGATTAAAAGGGTCACTTACCGTGACTGAAGTAGAGCCTGGTTCGCCAGGAATGTAGACGACTTCATGAACCTCGCCCTCCGGTGCCAACGAATTGCGACCGACAAGTATTGCTGATCGCATCGATCGGCCATCCTTCAGGACGAAACAATCACCGCGATTTGAATTGGGCATATTGGGCGAAATAAGCTTGCAAGAATTGTAAGGGAACTGGGTTTTTAAGGCTTATAAACTTCAATTAGCAACAGCACCAAAGTGATAATCCTCCGATGTCGCGATTTTAACCGTACTCGACAATCACTGCGCAAGATTTCCAAGTGATGAAGTGTCAGATGTTAGCTTTGGAGCTTGAGACATAGATGTCGGATAGGATTGAGGCTTGTAAACGTAGTAAATTTAAGTACGTTATTTTGAAATAGTACTCAATATTTGTATTTGAAGTGTTTTCTCCCCGGGTCGAACATTTTTTGATGGAGAACGATTTATTGAAAAAAAGCTGAAAGATCGATACTGGTACTTGGTGGGATAAAATGTTTACCACTGTTGAAAATGATTTCCGAAAAATAAATTAAACCTCAGTTGCAATTGTATTTCACCTTTAAATTTTCCATGCTTTCATTTTTTTATTATTTAAAAGACTGCAGTCGAAAAAGAAGATAAATCATGAAATAGCGGACTTGCGTGCGTGAATGATTGATGGGATACATGAAAGAAATATACTTGCCTTATTTATATTTACAGCGTATTGGCTATGAAACTTTAAGCTGGCTTTATGCAACAATCTATGCTAAAAACCTACTAGAAAAATAGGCAAAGAAAATTTACGGCTTTTTAAACTTTCATAGCAAACAATATTGTACGAAAAGCTCACAGTTTCTTTAGGCGCACCTCAATATGAATACGCCTAGTCAAAGTCAAAAGCATTTTATTCAATACTCATCGTTATAAATTTTAAAAGAATATAAAGGAATTTCCAAACAACGATAATACAAAAGATTAAAGGCCCAAACGGCTCTCTAAATTTATACGTTATCAGTTAAACACATTTCATCAAAGTCAAAGTCAAAGTCAAAAGCGCTTTATTTAATACTAATCGTTATAAATTTTAAAAGAATATAAAGCAAATTCCAAACAATAACAATCAAAAAACTTAATGGCCCAAATGGCTCTCTAAATTTGTACGTTATCGTTAACTCATATCATCAAAAAAAAACTATAGCAAATTCAATTAATTACGATTATTACATATTTTTAAAATTTAATTGGAAAAAGGAGAAAAAACCAACCAACACTATCCTAAAATTATTTATAATCAAAACACAACAGTGAAACTTTGATCCTACACCTAATATGTTGTAACTTATTTCTAATAAAATACAATCAAAAACTTTAACTTATACTAAAAAAATCAATAACAATGTTCCTAACCTAAGTGTTTAATCTTATCTCTAACGGAATATAGTAAACATTACATATACCTAACCTATACCTAATTTTTAACAAAAATAAACAACAACACTAAATGTAGCAATAATGAGCTGAAACTCAAAAACTAAATAACGAAGAACACCAAAACTGAAAATAAACACGAATAATTTTGACATTGTCATTCAGCCACCAATACCTGGATTGCGTCGTCTCAACTCGATCAGCTTCAACGAATCTAGCAAATGAGTACCTCCATTGAAATCGTTGGTCTCGTGAACTCAAATTAGGAGGATATTTTATCTTCTTATCGGTGGCCCGTCGATATATGTGATATATGACTGGGACGCCGTCAGAATCAAAAACATATCGATTCATGTCCAAATACACGAATGCTTCTGGAGGAATGAAGCCAGTAGCGAGGCAAGTCGCTATATACCCGTCTGTAGGGTGGAACGGCTGTGAAATCCAAGGGTTTTCACTCACAGTCACAGATCTTGCGATATGATTCCGAAGAAGTCTCAATATGAAGATATCGATAATACAAAAGATTAAAGGCCCAAACGGCTCTCTAAATTTATACGTTATCAGTTAAACACATTTCACCAAAAAACCATAGCAAATTCAAATTAATTAAGATTATTACATATTTTATGATTCAATTGGAAAAAGGAGAAAAAATCAACCAACACTACTCAAATATTATTTATAATTTTAGCATAAAAGTGAACTTTTATCCTACACCTAATATATTATAACCTAATTCTATTAAAATTCAATTAAATACTTTATCATATACAACTACTAATACAATGCTAACACAATATACCTAACCTAAGCGTCAAACTTTATCTCTAACCCTAATATAATAAACATAACATATACCTATCCTAAATATTGAAACCTACCCATAATTTTTAACACAAATAAACAACACTAAATGTAGCAATAATGAGCTGAAACTCAAAAAACTAAGTAACGAAAAACACAAAAACTGAAAATAAACACGAATAATTTTGACATTGTCATTCAGCCACCAATACCTAGATTGCCCCATCTCAGCTCGACTAGCTTCAACAAATCCTGCAAATGAGTATCTCCATTGGAATCGTTGGTCTCGTGAACTCAAATTCTGAGGCTATTTTATCTTCTTATCAGTAGCCCGTGTATATATGTGATATATGATTGGAACGCCGTCAGAATCAAAAACATATCGATTCATGTCCAAATACACGAATGCGAGGCAAGTCACAATATACCCGTGTGTAGGAGGAACGGCTGTGAAATTCAGGGGTTTTCACAGTTTCAGTTGTAGATCTTGCGATACTATTTTGAAGAAGTTTCAATTTAAAAGTATTGGCTCTCGTCACTTTAGCAGTTTGATAAATTTTTCTATTCTATAAAGTGTTTCCAACCCGTACATACACGAAGACATTTCCTTTCGAAATCTCTTAATCTTTCCATAGTACTACCACTCTGGTTGTACCAGATCTGACATCCATATGTCAAAACCGATCTAACAAGGGTTTTTGTAACAGATAATTTTGATCTTTTGATCAATGTGTCTAGAATGGAAGAGCCGTTCAGGGGCCAAGACTACTTTTTGTGTATTATTTTGACATGTTAAGTATAGTACATATATTGATCGAGATTAACACCGAGAAACATTTAAGTTTATAATTAATACCGGTTGAACGCAAGGAGAAGGCTTGCCAAGAAACCACCGTTGTGACACGTGGAAGTCTGTTTTTGATCGCCACATATTGTGGACGTCTCGAAGAATCGTGCCGGCGACCTGTGATTCACACACGGAAAAGTGGGCGCGGAACGCATTGAGGAGTACGCGGAACCATCAACACTATATCGTTCGCAGATACTTTTGTTCCGGCTCGAGTTCATTATCGTCATAAATCGTTATATTGTCGAATTTTCCAACTTCACAAAGTGATATACAGAAATTTCTTCTGATATTAATGATCAGTGGTGGAGCAATCGCTCTAATTGTTAAACATAACTGAATGATTTACGGCTCTATATTGCAGTGATTGAACAGCTATTTGTGCTTAAGAAATTCCCTCCCATAGAAGTCAAATCTAAAGGATAAATAAAACAGCAAAAGTTGACCAACCAGCTGGCGGTGATTCCCAAAACATAGCTTCGCTTTGCGGCTTTAAGAAAAAGAAAGAAGAAATAAGTATGATTTTTCATCTAGACGTACCGGATAACGATGGATGAAATACCAAAGACTGTACATTTAAGCAAACACACACATAATCATTCGCCTTTTACTACACCCATAGTGGATAGTGAAAGTTCAGATGGAGAAGTCAAAAACCTCTTAATCAAATTAGGAAGTGTGAATGCACGAGATACGGCTAACACCACTAATGCGAAGGGCATAATTGTTGAGTGATAGAGGGAATAGTTATTGGAAAAATACCTAAACAAGATTGACATCTGCATAACAAGAGCTCACAGAGGGAAACAAATGAGCTTTTCAGTTGCAGAAACACCACGCAAATTTGTTTTATATCTATTTCGTGTTTTGGTGTGACCGGGCTTATCTAACGCCTGTATTGTTATATGATATTAATGTATTTTGTTGATCTCCGTAACCGTGTAAGGTATTGCATATATTTTGATGCGAGGTTTTACGAGGCATTTTGGGCAAATCTATTGACAGTTAAACGAACGAACGTACATATCCCGTGAATTCGTCAAGCAAAGACTATAACAAATCAATAGTAAATTTACTTATTCAAGTGTAAAAATAGTTTCGTGGAAAGCAATGGTATTAGGAGTACAGCGCATGTAAAGGATTTTCAAGACTAGAAATAACTGCAGTAAAGGGAAAAATAATTATTTACGGAGAGAAGTGCACTTTTATAGTTAACCGTATGGTCTTTATTTTGTTTGCCAATCAATCACGCCTTTGCTTTTTACATTTATTTTAATGGCTATTGTGGAGAACAGTGCCCGGTACATAATTGCAATTCATTCTTCTTTTTCTTAGTACTACAGCCCCTCTCGGGCCTTCGCTTCATGTCTGGATCCATTGGCCGCATCCTCTAATTTCGAAATCCGAGCAGATTGCGATTCAATAACGAACTTAAAATTACAATACACGCTTACTTACCCCAATAGCGAGCATCCATCGGAGGAGGATTGGGTAAGTACCCGTTTTTTCATATATCGATTGCATTATTATATATTATATTCTTTTTATTAATTATATACTGTTATTGATTTCCGTATTTATAAAATTCGTTTTACTGCATAAGTAACTTTATTAAGTAGCACATGTACATCCCAGGTATGAGACCCGCCACGTTGGCTGACCCCTCCATTCATGAGCTAGCAATTAGGTGAGCTCAATCCTTCTTTTTGCGTTGCTGGTGCTCTCACAGAGTAGAGTGGCTTTCCGCTCGCGTTCTTATTTATGTTATAGTATTATGTGATTTCGTCATATAAGACTATAACATAAATCTGAAATATTGATGGTTTTCATTTGGGGGAAAAGTTCATGGGAATTATGTCGCATGAGTTTTTCATTCAAATGAAAAACATCTGGCCACGTCTACAATGGATCTTGACCCGGATAGGGGGGCGGGGATGCGAGGGACACCGCTTCCACCCCACCTGGATGCTCCACTCTTATTTGGGGGACATAAGTATCGTCGGTAAAGACAAGATATTCTCAAGTCTCGTTTGTTTTCGCCAGGCCCAGTTTTTTATTTGCTTTGGCAATCTTCTCCTTTAGTAGGTTACCTTGGTCTCAACACCATCGGACCGAGTCGTGTTATCCCCTAATTCGTGAATGCGAAATTTTTTGTAGTGGGCCCTTGTGCTGGGGAAAAGAAACCGCCCCACGACATAACAATGCTAGCCTGCCTGCGCATTCACGCATCCTCAGACAAGGCCAATCTTTGCGAGCATCAACATCCTCGCTCGCCAAAACAGCAGGTCATCGCTGTAGTCTTTTTAAGACATTTATACCCACTCTAATTCACTACAATCCTTCCAATCACGTTTCAGGTCTTAACTGACCCCCAGTAGTGTTGTCCAAGACAAAATTGTTTCGAACTTCTACGCATTGATTTTCATTTGCCAATTGTTGGTGTACAGCTGCACATCATTAAACATTTTTAAAGATTGCTTTGAACTATTGTAGCTTTTTGGTATGTCATATTGATGATCAGATCATCAGCCAACGCTACCCAACAGCTTGCGAATGAATATTGAGAAGAACAGAGGCGCAGTAACTGTTTCTTGCTTTAGGCTATTCAAGATCTTGAAGTCTCGCATTATTGTCATATTTCTATCAGTTACAACAAATAATTTCCCGTATAATATATTACGTATCATGGTGACAAGTAGTCTGGGGAACCTGTCCTGAAGGAGTTTAAAAACTACTCCATCTAAGCACACTGTATCGAAGGCTTTCTCCATTTCAATGAGACACGATCCAACACATTCTCTGTTGTTTCATTTCCCACAGATGTCTGAGGTTACTTTTACTATCGCATGTATTGTCGAATTTTCTCAATATGGGCGCTTAATACTTTGTTCAGTATAACTTCAAACACCTTGCTGATGTTACGCAGCGAGCTGATTGGGCGATAGCTTTTAGGGCTCGAAGATTCTTTTCCTTTCTTCAGATCGGAAATACGAGAACCTTGGCCTTTTTCCACTCATTTGGGAAATATGAATTGCTCAACATGCTATTAAACAAAATGTATTAATTCCTAATAGCATGTCGCAGAACTATATTTTGAATACCGTCAATACCACATGATTTCTTGTTGTTTATCCTGCCAAATATGAAACACAAGTCTTCATAGCTGACAAAATAATCAACAAGATTCAAGCTCGATATGAGGTCAAATGTTAATGTTTCATTGAAATAAAGAATTGATTCGTCGTTCAGGCTTGATTTGAAGTCGGAAACTCTTGCTTCAATGACCTCTGAAAGTATTTGATTCTTTCTCTCAGGGTTTGGTTGATGAACCAATTCAAAATGAGTTCCATTCAGGGTAAGTTTCTGCAATCCATCAGCTATAATCCTATTTCCATTTCTATCTGGAGTCATAGTATCAATTTTGATCGAGAAGATTTACCTCATCGCTAGCGACTCCAAGGCTCGACACCTTCACTCGAGACTTCTTACGGAATATGCTAGCTAATACCTCTCAGTTTTTCCGCCCATTGATTGCTGACCTCACTCCTGAAGTATGAACGGATTAAGTTCCGGACATTGCTCAGGTGTAATTTCAGCAAAGCCAACGAGGGATGATTGTAGTCCAAAAATCGCCGATACATATTTTTGACGTGTATGAGAAGGCTTTTCAACCTTTTCAACCTTGCAATGGTTGGTGTTTCATATCTTTCCATATTGTTTCGATGTTTAATCTTGAGAACTACTTTCTCAATTTTTTCCAATGTCAGCTTATCTAACTTCAACAAATAAAGATCTATTTCATCGTTAGTTAGATTCCAGACTATTAAAGCTGAATTCAAGTCTTGCGTCAGCAATCCAGAGGTCCACATATGAATTTGTCCTAGGGTATGTTAGGAGCTCCAACCCATATAGATTGCACCTGTATCCACGATTTCAGGAATACACCTCTGGGATTATTGGTGGCGTTTAGCCATGATGTATGCTTGGCATTCAGATCACTGGGAAGAATATAATAATTATACAGCCTGTTCAATTCAAGTAGTCCAAACAAGGAATAGAGCTCTTCCTTGAACTTGAGAACATTTCGACCAATTGCATAAGCAGAGATAACGGAGAGCTTATCCCCACCTGGCAGTGAAATTTTGATAAAGAACACTTCAAGAGGTTCAAAGCTTTTGAATTCAACTTTATCAATATTTTGGAAAGAATAGGAACTTCTAACCAATATCTCGGTGCCACATCCCCCACCACCATTTACCCTATCGTATTCTTAAGAATTCAAAATCCTTCAATGTCATGGAGTGCCATGAATTGCGGTGGGTTTCAGTGAGGAGCATGATGTCAGCCTGTTGCTTACGAATAAATCCAAGGAGATAGTCACGTTGATGTAGAGTAACAATTGAGTTGACGTTGATAGATTAGGCATCCAGTAAAATTCCCATGGATAGGCTCATGGAAATGTGACTGGATGACAAGTTACTTTGAGGCATTTGAAAGCCCCTAATGCTGAAAAAAAACAAGATTAATTTTTGAATCTGTTTATCGACTCTCTCCGGTAAAGAATGAAGTTGCTGTTAAATTTTGAGAAGCAGCTCATTACTGCCACTTACATTATTTGCAGCATTTTCTGCTGGTTCTCTAGCGGCGAGTGCAATTGATACTCCGGGCTTGACGAAGTTTGAAGGTATGACACTACGGTGTATTTGTGTCTGCTTTGGAACAAATTTAATTTATGCATCTTGATATCGGGGGCATCCTCGACATGATGCTGGATGATCAAAAGCACCTTAGTTAACGCAGAATAATTTTGCTTTTGGCACTGTCTGAGCCAATTTGCACTCACCGGGAGCATGAACATCTTTGCATTAGACGCACCGATAGTGTATGGTGCAGTTGGCAGTCGAATGAACAAATCTTTGACTTTGACTTTGACACCAGTAACATTGGTTGACTTCCCTTTTCTGGTGGCGTTCCCACCTCACCACTCTGGAATTCAAGTACCTTGTTTATTGACGGGCACTTGGGATGCTTTTACTTGAAATTTATACCTGGTAACGTGGTAAATTCTTCTTTTCTACGGTCAATCTTCTTGCTGCAAAAGTTTTGATGGAAATATTTTGAATTTCAGGTGCAGCTTCTTTGAGCACCTCAAAAAGATCGACCGTATCTTTCCGCAGTTCAAAATCTTCAACAAAAGGGTCTGATTTGTTTCAGTTTTTGGAGTATTTCAGTGATTTCGTTCTAATAGTTAATTTTTCAGCATTAACTCTTTTGATCTTGAAATTGGTTATTTTATTTTCGGCTGCCAATAACTGAACCATATCTTTTTCGCTTTGACTGAACACGTTAATTAGCGGAACTTTTTCTGCATTTTTGGAAGCTTTTTCAGAGGAACTAGTAAAACTGTGAGCTCATATCTTTTCCTTATTTTTATTTTTTAAGTACTGAATAAAATTTACATTATTACCTTCAATACATTCTTCAACTTACATTTCTTGTTATAGTACGTCCAGTGCTGCATAATAGTTTTGGCTGTAGTTAGTGCCTCCAGCACTTATTATTTCTTCTGGGATAGCTTGTTTTACAGTTTTCTTTACCTTAGTTTACTTATTGATTGTCTTTTGCAGTTGTGTATCTTGAGCCTTCATCCCTCGCTTGAACAGATTTTTGAGGGATTCTAGTCGTAGTCTAAGTTCTTGATTTGCATGTCGAAGTCAAAACTCATTTTTTTTTGTTTTCAACTATTTGGGTTTTAGATCCGCCATCTGCGGAGTTTTCCTGGTTATGTCTCCTTTTATTGCCGAATTAGTCATTGGATTATTTGCTTTTCTTAATTTATCGATGTAAAATAATATTCGAAAAGAATTCCTTGGTTCGATTGATTCGGCCATATAAGCTTTTTCCAATAAAACACAAACATAACTTTAGACTGACTTTTAATAAATAAACTTAATTTTTTGAAAACTTGACAGGAGCGATTAAAAACACGTCTGTTAGCAACGAATGCAAAACGTAGAATTAAGAATACACATATTTTCTGCTGCAATGTAATCCTATCCTTTAGTGGCTCATTAATGAGTTCATATAATATTTTCATGATGAGATATGAAGAAAATCATAATTTTTGAAAATGTGTGAATTTTCTCATGTTTAACGCTTACGAACTATACTTTGTTCGTTGACTTTCATCAAAAATGCTATAATTTTTTACTTGACAGACATGTATTTCGAGAGTGTGGCTTCCTTCTTCAGTTTTAATTATTATATATAATTGAGATTGAAGAAGGGAGCAGTTTACTTTCGAAATATTCTATGGTGGAGAAAAGTGTTCAAGCGTTTTTTTTTCGTAGCACTACAGCCCCTTTCGCGCTTCACTTAGAGACAGTTAGAATATCTCATTGTCATGATCGAATGTATCGGCACTCCTTAAGGTGATAAGATCATTATCATGCTTTGGCCGTGTGTCCGTCCAGCCAGCTGCGATACGTTCTGATTTTAAATCAGCATGTATCATAACTGAATGAGCTTATCGTCCGTCTGAAGAATCATTTGAACTGAATCTCGTTGACGCCAACGAAACTCGAACCAGAGACCTTCGGCTTACAGGCTTAGTGCTCTAACCACTACACCACGTGGACTACAGTTTTCACACATAGCTGTTTGTTAAATAAAACAAGTCATAATTTCATTCATTTGGGAAAACAAATCTTATATTTAAGGTTTTAAATGCCACAAAAATAAAATTAATAGAATACTACCGTTACCTGTAAAGCAAAAAAATATTTTAATTTACATGTTTCCGCCTGGACATAAGTTTTCACACTCTTAGTTTTAAAAGATTTCCTACATTAGGCAGGTTGTAATTTTGCGAAATTCGTACTAATAATATAACGGGAATATATGACGAGAAGTAAAACGTATATGTGTACATGTTTTTTTGTAATATAGTAATCTTCCCTGTAAAGTAGAAGGGAAGTACTCCAGAGTAGTTTGGAATAGTATTAAATTTATTTAAGTAAAGGGAATTGTTTGGATAAATTGTAAAAATAATGGATAAAAGTTGATATATAATTTGCAGTATGTAGTGATCGAGCAGTCCACATAGGCAAGCTACCTTCAAGGAAAGGACAATAAAAGTAGAGGAAAAATTATGAGAATCTTGTAACAACGAAGTTATGTAGAAGTTTTGCTATATTTTCTGAGCAATCTATAATTATTCTTATTCTATACTTGCGGACTTCATTCATCATTGGAAAGAGTCCTTACTACTGATTTGTTGTACGGTGCCGGTAAATTATATGGTTCAGAGGCAAAATTGGTTGCATACGTTCTGTTATATGAAGATAAATTAAACGAGGTGATTAGTAGTTCTAAAAATCAGACTAGTTCCGAGAAAGGTGTCCAAAAAATAGCTCATACCCTTTAGAAAGAAGATCGCGTAGAACCGTCAGAATTGACTCCAGCTGATAAACAAATTCCAGATAATGAGCAGCGTGTGAAAGATCCAATTATTGCATTTCTACGGCTACTCGTGCATAATTTGTTAATGTTCACTGTTTCCTTTGGAATGTTTTTACGACAAAGTGGACTTGGCAAAAATATTTCGATATTGATCGATTTGGAAACAATTGTATATCGGCATTGAGTGCAGCTATCTCTGTTAACTTCATCATTTATTTGTATTTTTTGAAAGCTCTTCGCAAACAGTCCAAAGAAACTTAAAAAAATAGTGAGCCTTCGCGGGACGCCTGGCAGATGTGAAACATCTAAATTATTTTCTACAGATGATATGCATAAGAGGATAGTTTATGAAAGGGAATAAGAAGATGAAATAAATAAAAATAAAATATCCAGATTTTTAAAAGAAATTGTTTATTTGGTAAACGGTTATATTAATTTAATACAAAAATTCAAAATTCGAAAATTTCAATTTTTTAAGCGAGTCAACATCACATTTTTGATCAATGTCTTCTGAAATAGTAATTATCCATGTTTTATCTGACGGTATAACTGTAACAATTGGTCGATGATAACTGAAGTATGATACAAAGGTGTTGATCAAGGTATCTTATAAATACTGCATCTATTGTTGTTCCATATCTGGTAGTATATTCTCTTGGACTGATGTTAATCCGCAATTGAAACTCTTCTTTGAGGAACGTAACTAGTGGCATTGATTCATTTTTTGCCAAATTTACATTGAAATCCTCAGCTTAAATCAATGGAAGTTTATGTTTAAAAAGAATATAAAAGTGTATTATATGCGATGAAACTGGTGTAAAATTTCTTGGTTTCTATGAAAATGATTGTTTTTATTTTCTTAAATTAGCCAAATTTGTTGAATTACGGACGTACGTTTGCTAAGAAAGCAATTTTTTTATTTACCTTTGCTTGAAACAGACAAAATTTAAACGCGCTCATTGCAAACATAAATGAACACTCTAATTATAAAAATACAATTAACTTATTCTTGACTTGAATCATTTGATATTGTGTCATAGTGTGATTTTGCTTTCTTTGCAAGAGGCTGCTTACTTTCACTTGCTAAAATATCATACATTTTTATTTTTATTGATTCTTGAAAAAATGATAGCTTTTAATTAAGACACAAACAATATACAGTAGATACACGAAGTCAATGCGGCAACGCATCGCCACGCCAACAGTCAGTCAGAACCCCCACATTAGATGTTTCACATCAAAAATTAAATTTGATAGAAGCAAAAGTATGCATATTGCGTTTTCACGATACAATGCATAATCTTGAGATCGATTTAAATTTCAATAACTGAACACATCTGCTACACTGCTGTATCCAGCTGGACTGGCAATTATGTCCTATGGGCCCATGTCAACATCGAGTTACTTGTTCGCATTGATGCTATCGATCCACCTGTTTCGCCGTGTTTGCTTGAGATGTATCCGAAAAATTTTATATAATGCTTACGTCTAACGACTTTGGCTTCATCAATATGAATGAAGGAATTGAAACAATTGGCGAGTTGATATTGCAGTTTTTGGAGCACAATAAGAAAAGGTACAGTTTTGCCTATAGAAATTCACAGCCAGGCAAAGACAACTGAAAACGATGTCGAACGATGGAGAGAATTCTGCACAGAAGAACCTTTTGATCTCTTGTGAAAGATTTGAACGTATCAAGGCTATTTTCATAGCATCTTGGAAAGTTCTTCAAGAGACAATGGACTCAAATGCAATCTTCTCCCAAATGGTTACCTCAAGTATATATTTGGCGCTGGTTCCATAAAATTAGAAAGGACCCGTTCCAGCGAGCAACGGGAAAGTAGGGTAAGCGAGTAACCGGCGAGAAGAAAGAAATGAAGGAATTGCTGCTAAACCACGAACTGAGACGGTTACTCCGAGGGAGCACGGACAGCCGTGAATGCGTTGCTGGATGATAATTCATGGACGAAATTTATTTTAATTTGCGCAAAAAGTTGGTATCCTAGTAGCTTAAAAACTATTAGTAGCTATTATTCTGTATCTAATAAAGTTTGATGTCGAGCACGATTATATTTTCAAATAAATGTTATTATTGGAAAAATCATTGTTGATTGGGTATTTGCGCTAATTTGTTTACTAACCGAAGCATTGCGTGGGATTGGGTGTACCAGTTTTGGGGTTGAAAATGTGATTCCGTCAAGTTCGTTCGTTCGACCTACCGCGCGGGCATGCATCTGCATTTAACAGTTAGATGTTATACCGTTGTCCTTTAGGAAGTGAAGTGCACTAAAAAGTAAAACAGTTTGTCAAGAACATCTTCAAATTTATTTTGAAAGGAATAAGAAAGGTTTTATAAAATCACAAAATAAATAACAGTGCAATTTAGTCAAATTTATCTGTGAGATTTGACCATGTAAAGTAATCGTGACGGAAGAGCGAAAGGGAAATAAAGTGGGCTCGAAAAGTGTCGTGTGCGTTTTTGCGACGAGGGAAAAACCGTGTCTGCGTTTCATTTTTTATCCATAACTGGGATTTTTGTGGAACGGAAAGCAAAATCCTTGGCTCTAAGAAGTTCCGACCAAAAATTTTATTGTGTGCCAAAAATTAGCGGCTGAAGATGTTACCGATACTTGCGGCACTTCAAACTTGTGCTCAAAATTATCGGTCCTCTCTTTAAACATCATATCCATGCCACCAAATCGAATGTTGTGGTAACTGTTCAGGATGCTAAACTTACAAATTTTTTAAGAGTCCCGTAACTTTAATATCGTCTATCGTCGTTACGCCGGTCTCTACTTCTGCATATGTTTCGATGTGTACGGCAATGATCTCTGTTGCTTGGATATACCCGAATAATAAGTTCAATCGTTTTCATTTGTTCAGGAATGGGAGTTGCTGTGACACCACGAACGGCAACGTATACCCGGAGTCAGTAGTAGAGGCGTTGTCGGGAAGCTGGAAAACTATTTATAAGTCATTCAGACGGATTTTTCTATATTTTTTTTAACTGCTAGTGTGGTTATTAAAGGTTGATGAGATACCCAGTGTTCGTCTATCAGTGCAGTGTGTTAGTGTGCATAAATTCCATGACTACAGTTAATAAGAAAAGCTTTATGCATTTTACAATAACTGCAATTGCAGATATTATAGCGGGGTTGCGAGTTGAGTTCCCGGCATGCGTCAAGAAGTGTGATTGATACTCGCGAGCATTTGCATTGCATTTGCATCAGAAAAATGCACAATTATAATCGATTATGGTGATGAAATTTTACGGAGCAGCAAAACACGATTAGTCAAAATAAAAAAATCGCGTTTGAAAGCCGTGAACGAAGTGAGTATGACGTAAAGTGACAAGAATCGACTGCTTTTTTTTCGATTTTTTGCCTGTTGCGAGGCAATTCTCAGTGATATTCGGCTGGTTTGTCAGATGTTTGGAGTACGTACACGTTGTAGTTTCCAGGTTGCGACACCCGAGGTAAAAGTGTACAAAAAGTGATTAAAAGTGAGAAATATAGGGTCATCTGCGTCCAAATATGAAATTGAAAATGCATTCGCGTATTAGATACGATTGAAAAGTGCATTTACATCGAAGTGCAGTTATAAGTTTTGGAGCAAGCTCAACGCCTGTAATTTGGATTAAAAAAAAAATTGTTAAAAGCTTTAGATTAGCACTGACCTCAACCAGAAAATAAGTTTTACCTTTTCTATTGCCTAATTCAATTCTGTAAAAGCCTCATTCCATTGGCAAACAGAAAGAAACATTAGTTTTTTCGGCAGCCCATCCCCATAAAAAGCGATCGGGTCAGATTTTTGCATTTAAATTATTCCACGAGTACTTGTCGTGATTGTTGCTGTAAATATTCACGCATATTGCAAAGTGTGTATGCGCTATCAAAGTGAGAAAGATAATCGCTGTATTTGGCCATTTGATTATTTTAAAACGACGGGAGTGTATTGGTAAATTCTTTTGCTAGCTACGGTAGTGTATGTTCCAAACTTCTAAAAGATTTAAAAGATTTTTGCAAAGATTAGCTAATGCCCGTAGTAAACTAAATTTTCCAAGCTCTACTACAAGAATGGGAAGTATGGTTCAGCATTGCGGTAAACGATCAACGTAAAAAGAGGAATTTCAGCAACGCATTGTAAGTAACGAATACCTTTGTTGCATATTACACATATTCAGAAACGGAAATCTCGTCTTATCAATCCTAGCTTACAATACCTTCATATTCGTATTGTAGTGATTTCATAGGTTTTAAATGTCCGTTAAGCGCTGCAGCGATGAACTGCTGCCTCAGCAAGCGAAGATTTTTGTGCTCGCCGGAATTGGCTATGTCTAACGACTTGTCAATGTGCTTCCAAGCACTACAAAAAATTTTGCATTCTCGTATTAGACGTTACAAGTATTTCAGTTCGACGGTGTCGAGACTGAGGTAACCTACCGGAGGGATGAACTATCGAAACGTGACTGACCAAGCTTGATTAACGCGCGCAGGATCCAAAGGATTGCGTCTTTACAATTAATATTTACGACCCCCAAATAAGACTGGGGCAGCCAAGTGCAAGCGGTGCCCCCTGGTACCCCCCATCTGGATCAAGATCCATTGTAGACGTGGCTAGTTATTTTTGAATTAAATAAAAATTCATACCTTAGTAGTCCGTATGAACTTTTCCCTTGAATAAAAAATATAAATGTTTCAGATTTATGTTAAAGTGTTAAATGACTGAGTCATATAAAACTTTACTATAAATAAGAAACCAATGCGTAAGATCACTGAGCACCTGTAATAAGAAAGGAAAAGGGTGAGCTCATGAGTGGAGGGGCCAGCCAACGTGGTGGTTCCCATACCCGGTCAAGGTTCGAGTAAAACAGAAAGACCGAGTTTTCTTTGTTTTACCTATTCATTTTTTTCACTATAAGTGCCATATACATTTTTTCTTCACTAATACAAATTACGCAACTATTCAAAAAAAAACTAAATATCTCAAAAATGGAAAATATCATATTGCAATATGTCAGGACTAAAGTAATTAATGATTATGGACGCTCCAGAAAAAGAGAGAACGAATGAAAGAAACAAACAAGTATTACTTATACATAATTCAAATTGAATAATAAACAAGATTTTTAATTTTAAGATTTATAATAAACAAAAGATTACTCAACCAGTCCTCCTCCTCATTGTTGGAGCGGGGCGATGGGCCTGCAACTGCTAAAATTTTTATAGCTCCTTTAATTTTCTACCGAATGTATTCATTTTCATTTGTTTAGCTTATGTAAAATATAGCAATCTTTAACACTGTAAGCGACTGAAAGCAATTCAATTTAAGTTGATACGTATGTACCTCTTTAAATAAGAAGCACTAACCACTCTATACAAATTATTACCACTTTGACAAAAATAGTACTATAATTTTTAAGGTTATTCAACTTTACTACTCAAACATAGTTGTTACGAATATCTTCATCATCATCTTCATTCATGTTATAATTGACATTAAAATGTGGCTGTTGAATTGGTAATCGAATTCGTAATCGAATTGGTAATTGATCTAATGTGTCTGTATCTTCTAGAAAGATTCAAGCTGAAGAGATGATAATATTCTGCGACCCTATTTGATTTTTTCTGTTTCCTTTCCTTGCGTATGAGATTCAATACATATAGGCGGTTCATTTGGTTTGAATATCAAACGACTTTTACATTTATGCTTTGTACACCGTATACATTTTTTCGATTTTTACGGTACAAATAATTATCCACGACCAATAAAGCTTTGCCAGGTTGACTGTAGATGAATTCTAATTCACTCTTTTACGTTTCCTCTATTTGATGTGACGCACAGAGCTTTGACGCAAAACACAATTGTTGTATAAATTATGTTTTGACGGGAAATCAAATTTCTTCGAGTTGAATTTATCGAGCAGTCACCTAAGCAAACTGCTCGAAAACCGGCATAACACCTATCCGAAATTTTAATTGCAGATTGGAAAAATTTAATTATTCCAATTTATAGTTTTATAAATTATAAAATATTTTTTTTATTATGAATATAAATTTTATATTATCCTTTTTCTCTATATTAAATTTAATTTTTCTTTATAATTATATTCTTTATGATATTTAGCTTTTTTTATTATTATTTAAATTTTTCAATATTATTATCTTATATTACTTTCATAATTCAAATCTTCAATTAAAATTCGGACATGGCAACACCTTTTCACGCTGCACATTCACGTATAGCATTGCCGAAGACAATCTATGTAGCCAAATGAACGATTGCTCAAAAAGTACCGGTGTGACGACTGACGACAAAACGAGAGCCTGCTTAAAATCGAAACACAGCGCAGGCACCGCGAAAAAAAAGAAAATCCGCTAACCTTGTGCACATTAGTGATTCGTGAAAACCGCATGCCGAAGAATTTCATTTTTCATTTCGCGGTTGTTTCTTGTGAAATTGTCAACGGGTGAAGAATCAATTGTACAGAGGGTTTTTGTTTTCGGAAAATCCAGCGAAAGTTCGAATAGTGTGTGGATAGGAATTTTGTTACATTCATTTTCGAAATTAGATGCAAATTGTTATTTTGAAATAAATACACAGTATATATGTATGATTCTTTCCTGTAGTGTAGAATCATGCTTCGTAGCCCGTTATAAAGCGCACCTTCGTACATAAACCAAAAATGTCATTCATTTAAATGGGTCATGCAATTATTTTTTTTTACAAGTGGCTAATGGGTAATTGCTGATTTAAATTTTCCTCATGGCTATGTTAGTAATATGATATTTTGTGTTGATCCAAAACTGAGTGTAGTTCGGATTCGAGTACATTTGTGGAGACGTTAAATATAGCAGGCAGCAGAATATTATTGCCATATTGTTTAGTTTCATCCTACGTTATTTTGAATAAAATTTATTTTTAATAAAATTCATGAAATAAAAATGGAAACCTAAGTTATAAACTTGGTCTTACCTTTCGGTTTTTGAGTCTGCCCGGTTATGGGACTCACCCTGTTGGCTGCCCCTCCACTATAATGGGGTAGCCATCGGATGAGCTCACCCCTTTTTATGCGTTTCAGGGGCTCTTGCCGGGTAAGGTGGCCTTCCGTTCACATGCCTATTTATGGCGTAGTGTTATGTGATTCCCTCACATAATACTATGACATAAATTTGCCACGTTTACATTTTTCATTTGAAGGAAAAATTCATGCAAATTATGTTTGTATGAGCTTTTCACTTAAATGGAAAATATGGCCACACTTACATTTGGATCTTGATCTGGTTAGGAGGGTGCGAGGGGGCATCACTTCCACCTGGATGCGCCACTCTTGTTTGGGGGCCATAAGTATCGTCGGTAACGACGAAGTCCTTTTAACTCCGTCTGTTTTCTCCAGGCCCGGTTTGTCCTTTGAGTCAGCAATTTTTTACCCTTAGTAGGTTACCTCATTCTCGACTTCGGTCGCTATCCGTTTGAACCTTTTCAATTCGTGAATGTAAAATTTTTTTGTAGTGGGTCCTTGTGCTGGGGAAAAGAACCCGCCCCACGACACTGCAATGCTAGCCTGCCAGGGCATTCACGCATCCTCAGACAAGGCCAATCTTGGCAAATCCCACCATCCTCTTTCATTGAGGCAGCAGACCATCGCTGCAGTTCTTTACGGACACTTTCATCTACCTATTTCACTACAGAGTGCTCTTCAAATTTTACGTTGTATTCTCTATTGCGTCGATATTTCTCTATGAGATTTCTTGGTATTTTTCTTCGTGACTCTACTTCTAATGATAATAGATTTATTGAAAGTTTGAGAGAAAACTGCAGAGAATGGGGGATAACACAAAACATTCGCTTTTATCGTCTTGGTTTTAAGTATTTCGATAATTTTGAGATTCACAGCATTCGCTTTGATAGCGTGAAAACGATTGAGAAAGAGCTAATAATTTTGAGCACAAGTTCGAAATGCCGCTAGTATCTGTAATATCCTAAGGCGCTAACTATTCGTTTCCACATAATAAAATTTTTGCTTGGAACTTCTTAAAGCCAAAATTTTTGCATTCCGTTCCATAAAAAAAATCCCAGTTTTGAAAAAACACGATACTAAAGATTTTTTCTGCGTCGCAAAAAACGCGCCCGACAGTTTTCAAAGCCCGGCTTTATTCCCATTTCGCTCTTTCGCCGCGATCATTTTAAGGTGCTAGCCTTTCTGGTAGAAAGCGAATTTATTGCACTTGGACGAGGAATTTCCACTTTACACGGCTAAATCTCACAGATAAATTTACCGGAATTTCACTTAGTTATTAATCTTTTCCACTGCCGATTTAATTCAAAGTGAGGCCACGATTTACACGGATGCAAGCAGATAGACTGGTGAAGACTGAACTTTTCACTCGCCACGAACTGACCTCTCATAAATGATGAACAGTTCACTTGTCGAGAATAATCATCGCATGGTGGTATCATATCACTTCAGTTTGGAGGTCGAATTTAATTATTTTGACAAACAGCAAAAACACTAGTTTGAGAAATTACTGATGGCACGTGATACGATGTAACAATTCATGGGAAATGCAACGACGCACCAAATACCCTCTTGACTCGATAAGTTTCAGACCCAAGCTGTCTAGCGTGATCGCTATGCCGCTTGTTGTTCAAAATGCAAGTTCCCGCTTTGTTTCAATATCCATTTACCGTCTCTCTCGACGTGCCTCTTGATGGTGGTAACAGAAACTTCTCGTCCAAGTCGAACCTTAAAATTCTGAACAAATTTTGAAATTCGATTCCAGGTTTATTATGACCACTTTTCAGACTAACTGGTATAAGTAAATTTGTGATTTTGTTGCTCGCAACATTATTGTTAGTGAATTGAAATTTTCTTGAAGGATCATTGAGTAGGGATCGGAAAAACTTTTTATCGATAATGGTATAATATTGATATGTTGCGTATCAAATTGTTCTGCACTTATTACATTTTGATTATTATGAAATTGTTCTTTTCGTGAAGGTCCCTCGAGTAGTTTCCCTAGGCGGGCTGCTTGAGTACTGCAGTATTTCGATGCAAGTTTTATGTCAACATTTCAAAATTAACGAGGATTTTGTTTTCAGGCCACTTATCCCCAACAAACAAGCCCTCCTCGGAGGAGTAGGTGAGAACCCTGTTTATGTTTACATTTTTTTAGTACCAATTATTCATTTCAAATTTATATGATATTTAGTTATCTATTCACATCATATTTGAATTGCATCGTATTTTTAAATTGCGTCTTTTCAATTTATCAAAAATAAAACACAAAAGCATTCGATACATTACTGCAAACTTGAAATAAAGCATATTCATGTAAAATGTAAATATAAATCTAGCACAAAGATACCTAAAACAAATGGATGGATATCTAAAGTTTTGTATTGTTGCATCACTTCTTGCAAAAAAAAAACACAAATGTAGTGCTACCGCAAAGACCAGCTTATCAATTCCATTTTTAAGAGATACGTAAACGTATCAGTTGTGTTCGTAGATAGGAAACATAAACCGTACTTGAAAATAAAAACAAAAAATTTTATGGGTTTATCTCAATGAAAACATAAGATTTCAACCTAAAAGAAAATTATAATTAGAAGAATTGTATTACAGAAAAGAAAATAAAAGAAATGTTTGATTAAAATGCACACTCGATCTTTCCACTTCAAACTCAAACGGGTATGGGACCCGCAACTTTGGTAGGCTCTTCCATAAATATATGCTAGCCATCGGGCAAAGCTCCCTCTTCTTTTGATGTTACTGGGACTCTCACCGGGATGCTTAGCCTTCCACACTTGGTTGGGAGGGGTGCATGGGGGCACCGCCAACACCTGGATGCCCCACTTTTATTTGTGGTCCGTAAACATTCGTGATTAACTGGGCATTGTCATCCGTTTCTCTTATTTATTGATTACCAAAACAAGGCAGATCATTTCTAAGAAAATAATTATTACACTTCATATATATATTAAATAATTATTGCTCTTCATCTTTATAAAAATAATTATTGGATTAAGTTATATTTATTTAATTACTTTTGATTTAAATAGGGCCTTGGATATGGATGGGGAGCAATGGTCACTAAACATATTGAAATCTCTATACCATCTATTGATTGGCTCATTGTACCCATAACTCGTCTAGTGTCAGCTAATGGTAGGCATAGGAAATTGCCTTGTTTTTCTAACAGCCTCGATTAAGCGGATTCGATCGCAAATAACTTTTACATTAATAGTGCCCCTCAGGACATCGAAAGCTAGACATGGAGACAACGCGGTTCTTCGCAAAGAGAGAGATGTTAGATTTATCATCTGGAGTCAAGTCTCATAGGGTGGTAGGTTATGGAAATGCCTGGGATTACAAAAGGACCTTCAAGCGAAACATAAAAACTGCTTTTGCACTGACTCTAGTCTATTGACATGAGCATTGAAAACAGGATTCTAGATTAAGCAGGTGTATTCAAGAATGGGACGTACCAGTAATGTGTATAACGATTTTGTTGCCCAAATGTTCTTAAATTCCTTGGCTTTTCTATTGATAAAGCCCAGCATTTTGTATGCTCTAGAAAGCACTTCATCATCATGAATCACAGTTCCCTATCTAGGACCACAACAACAACCCATTCGACTCTACTCAGAGGTGTGTTATGAATGAGCTAGTCACACAGGATGATATTGTTTTTCCTGAAGAAACTTATTATCTTCAATTTGTCCACGTTCAGTGACAGTTGATTTTCATTGCCCCATTGGATTAAAATATAAATAAGTATTGGGTGATATAACTTGAGGTTAGCAGCATAAAAAAGGTACTGAATATCAGATAACAACAATGAAAGATCTGATATGAAAATGTTGAATAGAAGTGCTCTCAGAAAGGACATGAATTTCCCTAGGTAAGTGTCCTTGGAACTTCACTAATTGTGTACGGTCCTGCAGGTAAGAGTGAAGCCAACTAAGCAGTGAACCAGTAACTCCGAAACAGCGAAGTTTCTTTATTAATATTGCATGATTCACACGATCAAACACTTCGCTAAAGTCGGTGTAAATAGCGGAGACCTGTTTTATAGAAAGAACGTCTGAAGTTATTACCAAAAGATTTGTAGTAGTGGACCTGTTTTCCGAAAACCATGTTGCTCTTCATTTAGATAGGAATCGGCGATTGGAGATATTTTGTTATAGATGATTTGTTCAAAAAGCTTTGGAGTGGTGGAGATCATAGCAATTCCTCTGTAATTTAGAACCGATTTTTCGCCGACTTTTTTATAGATGAGAATTATATTAGATAGGTTCCAGTATGAGGGAAAGATACCACTCGAGAGAGACTTATTTGAAATATTGAAAGGGGCCGAATTAGTTCATGTTTACATTTAGCTAGGGAAATAGGCGGAATTTGATCAGGGTCAGGTCCTTTATTAAAATCAAGATCCTCAATTGCCTGAAGAATATCATCATCGGATATTGGAATATTGTCAATAAGAAATTTTGGAGCTGATTTTGTGAGGGTTTAATTTGCTGAGGTTAAGGGATCTTGATAAACCTCTTGAAAATGGTCCGCGACGAATTCCCAGACCTATTCTGAAGAAGCAAATAAAGAGCCCTTATATGACATTGTTGAAGGATAACCATGGGTTTAACGTTTGACATTTACGAAATCAAAGAACTTCTTAGGATAGTGAATAATCTTTTCTCCGATATTCCTGACAAATGATTCATACGGTGTTTGAGATTTGGACAAATATTTCCTGGCAAGTCCCACATATTTTCTTCTGATTTCGTGGCTATTATTATTCCATCTTTTCATAATTTTGTATGATTTGTTTCTTTGGTTTCTTAAAGATCTGAGGTGCGTATCTAGCCACGGCTCAGAGGGTATACTTCTTTTTTTGATTTTAGGTACAAATTTTTCTGCGTCAAAAATTAATTGGTAAAAAGTAGACAGAACAGCATCTACATCTAACGTTGAAAGAGTACCAGTCCAATTGAAATTAGATAAAAGCTTGTTAATGCTTTCGTAATTAGCATTTCAAAAGTCAAATACAATTTTATTATTTTATGGGATGGGGTTGAATGTATCAGTAGTAGAAAATTCAATAGGAAAAGCGGAGTGATGAAGTGTATTAAGAAAGAGATGCTCGTTGTCATCTGTCGGATTAACCACTACGTTGTCATATGCATTGGTAAAGATAAGATCCTACCAATTTCCGTTTTGGTTGGGTACAGGAGCAATTTACTGTAAATCGTTGCCATAAAATGTGCTCATAAGAGTAAAATAATTACAGTCACAAAGTTAGCTGGGAGAAGAAGATTGTCCTGATTATCGACCACAAAGCTTAAATTCGGCTGGTTAAACTCACCAGCAACAATTATTCTATCTTGCTCATAAACATTTGCAGTCATTTCAGTGATAGCATCACCAAATTCATTGTAGACAGCTTTGAGAGAATTCGGAGGGACGTAGAAAGCATCAATATTGTGTTGGAATAGTTTCTTTGACACATTGTGTAGGATTGATTTCTTTGACGTAGTGCTTACGACCTCGCTCAAAAGGGAATTGTGCACTGCGATCAGTACGCCACTTCTTCGTGTCTTTCCAGTGCTGCGTAAATCCCTGTCGTCTCTGATGATATTCCAATTACTGGCTATAATTCCTTTATTTTTATGAGGTTAGTTCAACCAGGTTTCTGTAAGGGTGAGGATATTGAATTGGCAAGATTTTGTGTCAAGGTATGATTGATTTAGTTTACTGCGGATTCCACCAATGTTATGGTAAAATAGTATAAGGTTAAGCTGAACGGGGGTTTTATTTGGGACGAAAAAATAGGTGGTGTTGTTCTCTTCCTCTTTGCAGGGAAGAGATGTAATTGGAACTAACATGCGAGACATATGTTTCAATATCTTTTTGGCTTGGTCTAGGGTAACACCTGCCTCCACATGGTAGTGAAAATAAACAGCTCGAAGAGCATCAATATATATTGAGAGGCCTTTGCTTTGAATGATAATTTTAGGCTCGCCTTCGTTTTTCCGTCGATGCAAGTTATGTCTGGAGCTTTATGCATATATGAAAGGTAGAGGAGGACACATTCGTATATTTTGTGGTCTTTAAGCCTAGAAATAAGATACCTATTCTCAAGATCATTAGTAGAGTTGATGGTGGCCTTGATTGTTGGTGGAAATAGCGGCTTTAAAAAGGATTGGCGTTAGTTAAGAGGAGTTGGTGAATTTGGCAACTCTATTGACCATGAAGGCAATGGCATTTGATCTTCACTGTTTAATCAGTTTCGGTCAGTTATCTAGGCCCTTAACGCCTGTTGAGTTACATCACTTTTGCGTTTCTACTGACTCTGGACAACAATTTAATTCATAAGTGCGAAAATATTTTATAGTGGGCCCTTTTGCTGTGGGAAAAGAATCCGCCCCATGACACTGCAAAGCTAACTTGCCAGCAGACTTACGCGTCCCCAGACTAGACTACTTGCTGAGGCAGGAGACCACCGTTGCAGTCCTTAACGGACAAATTAATATCCCAAAAAACACTAAAAGATATCAAAATTTCCCTACTCAAGCTGTTAATAATGGACACATTTATACTATCGAAATTATACTACAGAATGGTAATTTGGAGTCAAGGATTGTATACGAATATTATGACATTATCAAGATTGCTAACCAAAGCATATGAAAATGTATTCCAACAGTCTATGCTTAAACCAACAAAGGAGGTTTACAGACAGATAACAGTTATGGAAAAATTTATATGTTAGGCGCACATACAAAGCACATATATGCAGATCTCGTTCCGTAGAATAATGGCTAAGTGGCTTCTGCGAACGCGTGCGTGCTCGCGAAATTTATTCAGCCCAACTGGTGATTAAATTTTCCTACTTCTTTTGGTTTTCTCTCAAGAACTACTTGCGAGAGGAATTATAGTCTTTAAGCTTCACTGTCCTAAAAAACAAGGACATTTCACATAAATTTCCAGAAAAGAACACGATTACTGATCTGGATTGAACGCTATCAGAATTGCACTCTGCCATACTTTTAACATTTGGGTTGTTGTGAACGTAGGATTATGGTATTATATTTCCCAATTTGAATTCATCTTTTAAGCAACTGCCCCCTAGTGAGTTTTACATCTATCCCCAGCAGCATGAAGCCAACTTCACCAGACGACTGTCAAAATTGCACCCCGTCCGTCCCCACCAACCCGCTTGAATATCTATCTCCTTTATCCCATGGAAAACAAAATGGTTGCTGCGCGATTGTATGAGGCCTAAAAACGTCGCCTCTTTCGCAAACTGTGTAGTTCGGCCTTTCTGCGATTTATTTATATGCGTTTTCGCGATTTTATCTCGTTCAGCCACCGTGAATTTTGTGCTAATTCATTTCGTTATCGATTCAGAGTAGTAGCGAAGTGGAAAATTGGCGGTCAAGTTGCGTGCGAAGAAAACAATCACACACGAGGTCGCCCGACGGCTGCGAGCTGATCTCGCCAATTGGCGACGGACGACACAATCAAAATATGCCAAAAGCAAACTTATTTTTTGTGAGAATCTCTGATTTGACCGGTGTTTTTTAGTGGAAAACTGGGCGGAAATGTTGTGCGACGGCGGAAGGAGAATCGTGTGCGACGCATGAAAGTGAAATTAGTGGCGGGTCCAGGTGGAAAAGTGAAAATAAAACTATTGACATTCCGCGCACGGTGTCTTGTTGTTGTTTTCAGTGGTCTGTACCGTGGGGCGCCAAATCGCCAGGTGAAAATTTGACATTGCCGATCGTGTGTGTCTGAAAGTGGAAGACTCTGGTCAAAAGTTAGGTGTCCGTCCGTGACATTTTGAACCAGCGCTGGATAACCGGCCGCAAGCAAGCTAAGGGAGGAAAACAAACGCACACCCAGGGTGCCCCATTCGAAATCACCCCCGGACGGAGGAGCGCCATTGTAATCCGCAGCGCGAACACGTATGTTATCATGATTGCAGTGTAGACAATTTTTGCTTGAGCATTTGCGCGTTTCCTTGGCCTCGCAGTACGCCCTGATACAGTGATGGCCCGCCAGAGATGACCAGTTTGACTATTTACCATCAAATGTGGAATCTAGTTGCGCTCGAGCAAATCCAAACATGAATGGTTGCTTGCTTGCGACGGGCTGTCGGCGTGCGGAGGTCGTTCACCCCGAACCCGTCCATCCGGGCCGGGATGCTGCCTGTGCTTGTGTCTTGGAAGTTGTCTTTGCGTGCGACTGTTGTGTCTTCTTCGCTAGGTGCGTCTTGCACTGGAGCGCTTGGAAGAATGTGTCTATCCAAACAATTGGAGCCATCGGCGCGCCGTTCGTGCGTGTGCTTGCATGGTTGTCGATACTCGATTGATTGGCCAGGCGGCTGTGTCTAGGCGGGCGGGTGGCTGTCTGTTGTCTGTTTGACGTGCGGAAATGGTCAGTGAGGGTTGGCCGTTGGCGCGCAGCCGAACATCCGAATTTTGGGAGGCTTTGAGGCGCGCCACATTGTTTTGATTGCTGCTGCTTGTTTTGGGAAGTGTGGCTGCTTAGGTTGGATGTTATTGTTGGTGTTGTGTGTAGAGACATTAGCTGCCGGCGGAATGTTTTGGGGGGCGGAAAATTGATGGTGATTTTATAATGGGAAAAATTGTATGTAATCTGCAATTGAAATGCATTAATTTTCAGCCGAAAATTAAAAATGAATCCTGCGCTCCTAATTGGGTGTATGGAGTACTGTTGATTGAACGAATGGCGAAATTTTGCAATCGACAGGCATTTCTTAATTAGGTCACCTCAATTTATCTTTTAAAATATTAAAGTTTTATAAAATAATTTTACAAAAGGTCTGGTTCATTCGAAATCTGTCTGTCTATCCGTCCATCTATGCGGCACAGCAAGTTTTCTCAGAATTTATAGTTTAAAATTTTGTAAATAGGTCAAAAGTTATGTCCTTCGATAGTTCTGGCGCAAAATAAAATTCTATAACCTCATTTCATTTTGCGACCGGTAATTACTGCGAGGCTTCAGATAACAAGAGGAGGTGATTGATTCCAATAAATTTTATAGTGAGATGAAGGTTTCACTCATCAGAGCCATCCGGTGTATTTGTAATTATTTTTGTACGAATTTGTCCTTAAAGTTTCCTATTCAATGGAGAGCTCACTCTGGCATCTTTGTCAGTAGTTTCTAGCTTTGTCGTCTGAATTAAAGAAATTTCACAAAGACTTACAAGGTTAACTTCCTGTTTGTCGATTCCTGCGTAACAGCTAGTTTTCTCCGAAATTATAAAAGCTGCAATCTTCAAACTGGGAAGGTCCGAAAGGGCAACTATGCACTTATCAAAGGTAGTGAAGTGTGGTGTCAAACCAAGCCCTGTAGTGAAAAATTCCCTTAAGCGTCTTTTATAGTTATGTACGTTGATATAAGACTTATGCCTACCAAATTTCATCGAAATCAAATCATAATCCAGCGAGTTATCGCCATTTCCATTGTATGGAATTACAAAAACAATAACACATGTTCATATTTAATATATATTTCAAATCGACCAAGGCACTCGTATTTTATCCAGATTTTCATGAATATTTAAGGAATAGTGGATTAATTGAATATGTTCAATGAGCCGAGCATTCAGAAAAATTATTTAACATGGAACAAAATCACGGCTGTTATGTTATGCTTACGAACGAAACTCTGCATAGTTTGGATGAAAAGTTCGTACATTTCCCCTTCCCCTGCCCTCAGGGTACCGATAAGGCAATTTTAAGCCTTGTTTTGAAAATATCTCATTGAGGCCTTCTCAACGACACCCTACTCGACTACCAATGGTAAAAAAAATTGTTAAGGGTCACCTGCATATATGGGGAGACCACCTTAAAACCCTTTTAAAAAATTGTTTGTCCTTGATCTTTCAAGAAGTCACCACTTTTGACGTTTACACGAAGTTTCATAGCTTTGGTTTTTGTAGTTTCGGAGAAAAACTGCTGGACATGTAGACGGACGGACGGGCAGACGGAGACAGGCCGTGATTTCAAAAGGGGTTTTATATTTAAGTACAAAACCCTAAAAATCAAGAGTCTCAGGCGAGGATATCAGCCCAATACCACACTTTGTAAAGACACATAGAAGAGGAAATGCCACTTCTGACAACGATACGATTAAAGGAAAGTAGGCAAAGCATTTCGAAGAACTCCTTAATCTTACTCATCACAATAACTTCGGAGCCAATCGAAATCCCCTGGAAGTAATCAATACTGCCATCAAAAACTAGGTAGCCAACAAAGCGCCAGGCATTGGTGGGACTCCTGCGGAATTAATAACACATGGCAGTGCGTCTGCGTCAAAGACGATATGCAAGTTGATACAGCACATCTGGGATCAAAAGCAGATGCCGCAGAAGTGGTGCCATTCTATTATCATTCCTATCCCCAAAAACGGTAACAAGTTGCTGTGCGAAAATTACAGAAGCATAACGTTACTTTGAATACCCCGAAAAATCCTCGAAAATTCTGGAGGGTAGATTGACACCTTACTGTAGAAATATCAAGGTTATTATAGGGCTGGACGATCAACCACTGACCAACTGTTTGCAGTTAGGTGAGTTCTTGAAACCTGATGGTACTATAACATCGATATACACCAAATATACGAGTATGTAGATTTTAAGCTAGCATACAGTAGTATCAATTGAGAAGTATTTTACCAAACAATGCTTCAATTTGAAATCACAGCAGACGAGAATTACTATATAATCTTCAATGTTACAAGTGAGAGTTAACTACCAGCTGAGGAATACTTTTGACATGAAAGTCGGACCGAAGCAGGGCGATGGGCTAGCCCCACTGCTATTCAATCTAGCTCTAAAGCACATTATACGGTAACTACCTATTGATACAAAAGCATGTTGTACTGTGGAAATCGGTTCAAATCTTATTATTTTATCACGGTCCTCATCATGTGTTTCCTACTCAAGTTGCGGTAAGGAGCGAAGCAATTTGGGCTCCAAATCAACCAGTCCAAAACGACAGCTATGATATAAACCAGAAAAGCACCCACAACCAACAAAACTGACACAACGAATTTTACCTGAAAAACGTGGACGAATTTATCTTGGCTCCAAGCTAGTATAATAATTAAAAGGTGAGAATAAAAAGATTTTAACTCGCGAACGAAACATTACCCTCAGTTTTGGGTATCCCCAAAGCCAGCTGCCTATAAAGGAAAACACAATTCTCAAGCAAATATGTGATAAGACCCGTGCTATGCTACGGATGTAAGCCACGGACCTTCACACAAGCTTCCGCTACTGTTTTGAACACTTTCAAAAGGGGGTTCCACCGATGCTAGGGAAGGATCCCCGTATAATAAAGCTCAAATTCGATCTCTATCGTCGCTAACTATTCATAAGTGCAACGCAATATCTGTTAAGAAGTCGGACTCCTGTATTGCTGTTGACACAAGCAAGGGAGAAATTTTTAAAAAGCCTCTAAGCAGTAGTCGCCTCGTGACTGTCAACAGCAGCCACAGAAACGTTTACAGCAGCAAGAGCAATTCAAACAACAATGTGGACACTCTGATCTGCAGCAACGCTTGCTACAGCAGCCGATCTGCAAACTTTTCGTTTCTCCCTTTTTCTTTTTTTTTCCACTCTCCCCTGTATGGAAACAGGGAACCACACTGAATACTGTGGCTATCCACAGATAAAAAACTGTGAATATTTTAATGGTCTGACCGGTCGGCACTTTGACCAGCGTTTAGCGATCGTGTCCACTTATGGGATAATGTTGGTAAGTAAAATTCAGTAACTCATGACTGATAGGTACTACTATCCCTCAGGGAGGGTTGGTTAGTTGAATTAGTTGGGTGGGGAATTGTTAGGAAAAACACTTAAAAGGATTATTATAAGGAAGGTACCCCATGACCCTCTTTGAGATTAGATGATTTACAAGGATCAAAATATTAATACTACTGGCCATCATATAATGGGCCGATTTTGTCTCAAAATCTTAATTGTATTTTATTTTTAAAAAGCTTATGAAAGAGTATCAAATCATTAGATGTTTTCAGCTCAAAAGGCTTAAAATACGTAAATGCAGCTTATGTCGTAAAATAGTAACCTCTTTACATTTGTGATTGGTGCAATTTCGTGGTTTTTGGAGTTTTATTATTTTTATGGTAAAAAAGAAAAATAGAATATTATTATGTTACTGTTCTAGACGTGCTCGGTTGCGGTTCTCTTGCAGCCTTTTCTTGTCTTTGTTGTTTTGTCTTAATAAGGTATTCGGATAGTTTCACTAGTAGATTCATATCTATTTCTTGGAAGTCCTGAATCGCTGATAACAGTATTTTTTTGTAGTTCGCGAACTATTTTCTCGATCTCTGAAGCCTTGACCGGGTTGTTGGTTATAGGCTTGCTGGGTAGTTCATAGTTTCTCATCGTGGGGAACACGATTTGTTTAGTTTGGTTGATTTTTTTATTGGTTCCCGCGATGCCACCACTTGAGCATATGAATGTTTCATTAGAACCTCCCGGACATCATCGACCGGGCTTCTTTTATTAGTGAACTGGGCTATATTTTCGAGGTCAAGCCCTTCATATCTATTTTTGTTTATGATCGCCCGAGCTTCTCTGTTGGATATGTTTAGAATGGAATTAACTTCTACCTCATGCTTATGCTGCATCCATTTTGGGCATGATTGGTCAGTAGCTATATGTTCTTTACTAATGCATAGTAGACATTTTATGTCCTTGCAAGATCCCTTGCATTCAGTTGAGCTGCATTTTACGGATCTCACCTGTTCAGTCTTGTGGCGTTGATTAGTTGAATGTTTTCTAGAAGTAGCCCCATCTTGTAGGGGCTAGTCATTTCGATTAACTCCTTCAGATCAAAGTCCAATTCGACATCTCAAATTACCCCATACCTGCAGGGGAAGCTGCCTGGAATGAACGCATTTATGTTTTTTCGTTCAGTAATTTGCTATCCGTCGCATCATTTAGGTATTTCAAAGGAAAATTTGAGCCTAAGTCCATTTTGCTTAGCATTTGTTACGTTGCATTTTGCATCCTTATTGATCATAAAAAATCTTATAGCCGTTAATCTAACGGGTTTACCGATGATTCGCCAGTCCATAATAACTGGAAAAATTTTCTCATTATACTCCAATTCGTATTTGAACGATTTCCCCTGTGTTGGAGGGATTGGCCACGTTATTATTTTTTTCCCATTGACGTAGGTGGTGTGAATTTGAAAGCAATGTCAGACATATTGGGGTTGAGTTTGATCTCTTTTTTTCTCCCCTTTGTTTGAGACTTGCACTATCACAGACACTAATTACGTTCATGGATCCCAGGTCGGAGGGCCGGTCTTCCGGACCCTGTTTCATTTTGCGACATGTGTTCTCTCTGTTTTTCTACCAAATATTTTCACTCACTTAACTGCACCAGATACACAAACTGAAAGAGAATACTCACCTGTATCTCTTCATGCTTGATGGCGAGCACTTCCACAATCCTAAAACACCGATGTCCTCGTATTGAGCTTCCTCCAGTTCATCTACTTGCTTATACAAAGAAAAATGGCGGTTAAAACGCCTCAAAGAAACCCACAGTGGTCTATGTAGGCATGTGACCTCTAGGGCGCCTGGGATAGGAATGCATTTCTCCCCTTAATGTGCAGCAATTTTCCCAAATGCAACACGCTGTCACTTGCTATACAGCCGCCAGGTACTTCAAATCTTCGTCACGCGCCTACTTGAAATTTTTGCGGTGGAAGTGAAGGACTTCATATTGAACAAGCTTTGGCTAACCTAACATATTTTTATGTAAGAAGTTAGCACAAAAATTAGCGTAGTATCATAATTTAAAATAGCATTGTTAGCCAACAACGCTACAGTGCAAAACAGCATATTTTAGCCTTCAGGTGTCTTGATCAAACCGTTTTTGCACCTTCAAAGGGGAGTTTTCGCATATTTATTCTTCATTCAATTCTTCATTCTTCTAATTTATTTATTTACCAAAGAAGGTTTACAATTTATTTTACACTTAATTTTACAATCTACATACCTATATATATATCACATTTTTCACACATTTGTTAAGGTAGATATTTATTCACTATTACAATGTAGAGTGTCCGGAGTTTCAACACAGAATATTGATCGCCAGGAGGAGCACCGACTACAACTTTGATGATTTCTAATCTTTCTAATCAATCAAGTGGAACAAATTTAACACTTATGTATGCTAATATAAGAAGCTTAAGATATAAGCTAAGTGATATTCAGATTTACCTGCAGCAAAATCCTGACATAGATTTGATTATTCTAAATGAAATCTGGATTTACCCAGAAGAAGCACGGTTTTACAATATTGAAGGATATAATGCGGTATTCTCCTGCAGAACTGAAAGAGCAATGTATGTAAAAAATACAATCAATTTCATTACGAAGAGGGTGACGCCTCATAAGTATAACGTTATAATAATTGAAGTACGCCATGCAGGTAAAAAAATAAAATTAGGGACGTACTACAATCCCAATCGTATGAATGCGCAAAATTTTTGCACAGTACTAGATACATTATTCTCAACTGAAAAAAAATTAATCACAGTAGCGGACACAAACATTGATGTGCTAACGGAATCACCAGAAACACGGATTTATAAGGATACGCTAGAAACGAATGGAACGGGAATCATAAACAACCAAATTACTCGCCCAGTGTCAAATACCTGTCTGGATCATATAGTAACCAATGATTTAAAAGTCGCTGAAAGCATGACATACATATTTGAGGACTGGCCGGAACTGGATCATCGTGTGTTAAAAATTGCTATTCAAGACCAAACCCTGAACAAACAGAAGCCGACCTACAAAACGTTCAGATTTCTAGACAAGGAGCTCTTTAAATCAAACATACGAGAGTTACTGGAAAAGCGGAAACTAAATAGTATTATTGAACTCAAAAAAAATCATATCTGCTAAGCAAAGTTCTACAATTGAGAAAAAAATCAGGTGTCGACAACGGACTTGGATAACGAAAAAAGTAATTGATGCAAGTATTAAAAAAAGGAAGGCATACATGGACTACAGGAAGAACAGTGGAAACCGGGCTTTCAAGTTTGTGTATATGCAAGCGAAAAAAGAATCGAAACGACTGGTGAAAGAGGCTAAATTCTTATATTTCTCAAGAAAAATGGAAACAGCGGCTGACAACTCCCGCGAAATATGGAAAATAATAAATGAGGTAAAGAATAACTCTTCAACCCAGGGTATATCACAAAACTTTCAACCGAATCCTGATGGGCCCTCTAACACATCGTGTCCACGTGACGCGGCGAACTCATTGAATAACTTTTTTTCAACAATTGGTGGAAGAATCACTAAAGAAATCGTTGCCAGTTCAGCAGGCAATGTAAATAATACAAATATCGCAATAAATTCCATTTTTCACATTCATCAAACAAATAAAAGGGAAGTCTTAAATGTAATCAATGAATTGAAAAAGAATACGGCGCCAGGCATTGATAGCATCACGATGAATGAGATTAGTATAATAAAGGAGGACATAGCCCAGATTATGGCAAATTCTATAAACGTGCATATTAGGAATGGAACTTTTCCGGAAGAAGAAAAACTTGCAAAAATAGTTCCTAAATTTAAGGGTGGTGATCATCTTGACCCGAATAACTATCGCCCGATTGCGCTGCTGACGGGATTTAGTAAGATATTTGAAAAAATACTAAACAATCGATTAACATCATTCTTAGTTGAAAACTCTATCATAAGCCAACATAAGTTTGGTTCTCAAAAGAACAAGAGTACTTTGGATGCCCTACATTCTGTCACACGATTCATCAATCTAGGACTTGACAGAAGTGATTATGTCATCGCAATTTTTGTGGATTTGAAAAAAGCATTTGATACAGTTGATCATGATCTCTTGCTTCGTAAACTTGAATCGTATGGTATTCAGGGTAGTCCTAAGCAGTTGTTTAAGAGTTACTTGGAGGGAAGATCGCAGAGAACTTTAATCAACAATGTCCTGAGCGACCATGCACCTACGGAAACAGGAGTTCCCCAAGGTTCAATACTGGGCCCAACTTTGTTCCTGCTATACACAAATAATCTAAATACATGTGGGCTGACGGGATATCACACATTATATGCTGATGACACAGTTCTACTTTATTCAGGACGAGACAAAACTGCCATTGAGAACACTATCAACGACGATCTAGGAAAATTCCATCAGTGGTTAATTGGAAACAAACTAGTATTGAACACATCAAAGACAAAATATATTGTTTTTAAGCAAAAGAACAAAGGAGACATAGATGTCGAACTAAATATTAACGGCGAAAAATTGCAAAGAGTGCTAGAAATGAAATATCTTGGTCTTATCATAGACCATCGTATGACCTGGTTACCACACATAAATAGCTTAAGAAGGCAATTAGCCCCAATAATAGGATTGTTAAGAAGATATGAGGATTTTCCAATGCACATCAAGAAACTTGTTCTAAATGCGTTTGTCCTGGCGAAATTGCATTATGGAGTACTTATTTGGAGTCAATCAGCGAAGCAACATTTAAACAGTATATCCAGGCTGCTGACCAAAGCGTATAAAAACATTCTGAAGCTGCTAATGCTTACTCAAACTAGTTTGGTTTACCAATTGGCCAAATCATTAACCTTTACTCAAATTATTAATATGGAGAAAGCGAAGTTTATCTACAGAAATTTAAAAACTAATGGATCGGAACGAGCGCCATTAATTAAGGTATCACAGATCAACCCATATAATGCGAGGAATGCAAATCAATTCGTAATACCTTTTGCCAGAACGGATCGACTCAAGAACGATGCAACGAATGATGCTCTGCGTATATATAACAATCTACCAGAAATTGTTAAGGAAGCAAACTCACTTTTGGTATTTAAGAAAAGACTAAGGGAGCATTTAATGAGCACTGATTGAAGCGTGGACCTGTAATTCTGTTTTTATGAGCCCAGTATCTTAGGGCGTTCTTTTTGACCCTATCGGCGAGATACTGAAGTGACAGTTACTCAGAGTTTTTTTTGAATGCGTCGTATGATATTGAATTTTTTTTATCTCTGAGAGCTGATCATGATTTTTTGGACTAGATGTTCACGAAAAGGACTAGTTCACATTATATTGTGTGCCCCCTTATACCGATGTGTTAAACATTGTCTGGGTGGCACAAAGGACCAAGCGACGTAATGTGAATGCAGATCGCACGAGCGTTGTGCGACGAAGAAAGAATGAGGTAGGGAATGGAGGTAATTAAAAAAAAAAAATACTAGGATTAAGGATTAAGGGGCTTGGATAAATTGGATTTAAATTGGCACCTAAAGATAGTTGGCGAGTAGAGAGTGCTCCGACTGTTAAACATTTTGACACACCTATTTACTGGCTCATTATCACCATAGACAGTAAGATGATTACTTTCTACCAGGAAACGTGAATGTCTCGTAAGTCTTATGGGCTCATTCAATATTATTTTGTTATTTAAATATTGGACTGTAACGGTTCCTCTAAGGACATCAAATGTAAAGCAAGAGTACAATACGGTCCTACGGGAGTCAATTGATATTAAGTAAAGACAGCCGATTATCATATGATGGCAAGTTATGAAATTTTTTTGGATCATAGAGTGATCTCAAAGCAAACAGTAAAAATTGTTTCTGAACTGACTCGAACCTTTTTGAGTGAACGTCAAAGACCAGATTCCAAACGATATAAGCGTATTCGAGAATTGGGCGCACTAATAATGTGTATAGGGTTTTCGTTACCCACAAGTTTTTAAATTCTTTTGTCTGTCGTTTGATGAAACCTAGAAGTTTATTGGCTTTGAGGACAACCTCATCGTAATGCAAATTAAAGCGCAGTTTCTTATCGAAGTGGACCCCAAGATGGAAGCTTTGGAAGTGGACCCATGGAAGCTTTGCATTGTTGAGGTGATAATCATACTGTAAAACTGTACTTTTCCGGGAAAAAACTTATTACATGACATTTTTCAAAATTTAAATATAGGTGATTTTTCTTGGACCCCTCTTACAGAGTATTTATCTTGTCTTGTAGGAACAACAAATCATTTTGGGATATTACCACCTGATATAATTTGAGATTATCCGCGAATAATAAGTGTAGTATATCGGATAACACTTCAGAAAGGTCCGATATAAAAATGTTGAAAAGAAGAGGTCCGAGGTGACTGCCAAGAGGTACACCGGAATATACATGTAATTTATTGGACACATATCCCTGAAATTTAACGGTTTGAGTTAGATTTTTAAGATACGAGTCCAGCCATTGAAGCAAAGAGCCAGTGATTCCAAATTTACACAATTTATGAGACAAAATTGCATGTTTTACACGATCGAAGGCTTTACTAAAGTCAGTATAAATCGCATCAACTTGGTATCCCCTTTCCATTGCACAAAGAATGGTAAGAGACCATAACTGTTAAGTTGGTGGCTGTGGATAGATTTTTTCTGAAGCCATGCTGTTGGTCATTGAGACGTTGTTCTATGATGGGAGATATTTTGGAACAGACAATTTTTTCAAATAATTTTGGGGCAGCGGATAGTGTAGCTATCCCTCTCTAATCCCCCCTTCCCCTTTATACATCAATTTAATGTAAACCTATAAGATAATTATTTGCTCTACAGTGACCTTTTATTGCTTCGTGCGGATATCGATCTCCGATAGCTTGAAAATACTTTTGAAAATATTTGTAGCTAATATACATGATTGAGTTGCTTATTTTTAATATTTTTTTCTGAAACATGATTAGAGAAGAAAAATGTTAGAAGGTGGTTTCGACGTGTGTACTAATTTTCATCGGCCATCACTCTTATTAGATACACACCGGTGATGGCGACCACCATGCTTATCACCTTGAATTGAATTGAATTGAGGCGAGAGAGTTATTTTTAATTTTCCTACTTATGCAAACATATTCGAATAAATATGTAGAAGAGCGACGTTGTTGAGCGGATTTTGTGACATTGTTGACCTTAGATATGTTTTCAGTCGGCGAAGGACCGAAAAGCTTCGTTCATTCGAACAGGATGACCCTGGAATTGGAATGAGCCCTCTAGCCCATTCGTAACTTTTCAAGAAATTCACAACTCTTTCCAAATTGTTTGCTTGCTCATTTTGCCTGCGCAAAAGTTGCAAAAACATGTCACGGTCAGTCAACAATGTCGGTCTGTCAAAATCGTCTTAATAACAGTTGACAATCTTGTCAACATTAGCGGTCTGACAGATTGCGAATCGCTGCAGAAACTCGAAAAATTTTGCTGCCTCTGTTTCGAATCGACTTTTTAACGATCCAATCAACTGATCAAAAACTTCACAATAAGATTGTCTAAAATGATCCTTGGGTGTCAGAAACTTGAAATTTTCTGTTGAACCTGGATCAAAACGTTTGGGAATTTTACGCTGACGGGGAATTTGAGGTTTTCTGAGTTCAAAATCAATTACAGCTTTAACACTTTTTTCCCAAATTTCTTCTAATTTGGAATCACGAGACGCATTCAGCACATCGCTTTTCATGCGATTCACTTTTTCCTGCCAATGCTTTCAGGGTGCTGAAAATTTTTAATAACGCCGTTCTATGCCCCATCATCTAGTTTGAGTGAGCCGACGATAACGTTTGTAGAACGTTCACTTTTCCCAGGTTTGCCAGTGCTTGGGTGCAATTGAAGCGTAGAACACTTAACGAATGGCCCCCATATCGGTAGGAGATTTTTTTACCGAACGTAACCATGTTGGGTGTTAAATGAAACGTCTTGATAAGAGCTTCAATCAGAGTTACTAACTTCGTGGGGTGCAGGGGAATGGGTATTGTACAAAAAATCGGTGTCCCGCCCTCGCCATCGGGCACCTTTGATCCGAAAAAAAATCATGGAGGTAGGTCTCTATGAGTATAAGAAAGACAAATACCATACAAGTCTAAATTCACTCAACTTTGTTAATAGTACTATAATTACGTATAAATTTTACCCTTAAGTTCATTAGAATTTAATATTTGATCAGTCATATAGATGATTCTTATAGTCTAAGTTTCAAAAAAATCAAATCCTATTCACTGTTGTTACAGTAGTGCTGCTATTCTATGGACTTCTTAAAGCAGACGCTACAGTTTTGATTTGATTTTCTTAAAATTTTTAGATAAAATAAATAACATAGATATCTTTGAGAATTCATGATGTCAATGATTTTTGTAGTATCGTAACAAAATGGCGGCCGCCTAAAATGGTGTAATAATAGTTTTTCTTTTTAACATGTACATATCATTAAAGTGTTTATTGAGTTTATTCTTTGTTGGTGTCTGCGTATTGCCGGCTGAATACAAAAACCTTCTGGCTGAAGTGTACTCCTGTCCACCCAACTTGTTTTAATCTTCGTCTTATGTTTTCTTTCAAGATTCATGATCTTTAATTGGTGATTTTTTTTTAATTTTTACTTAATACAAATTCATAAATAATTTAGCTTAACAATATTCGCGCGAGCTGTGCCTTAGGGCTTTCCCCGGAATTTAATAATCATTTACTTAGATTACAATATTAATTTTTGGATAAAATAAAACTTTTAAATGTCTCACCCACAACATTATCAAACATTAATAGATTATAAAAATAAATTTGGTGTAAAACTCATTACCTTTAATAAACGCAGCTTTAAAAATTGATTTTCTAAAAATTTTGTGCATTATTTCCTTAAGACTACCTTAAAACTACTCGTTCGCTGCATCCATTGAGCGATTATCCGTCGTTCTCCTGACTAGTTCCGCCTTGTGTTCCTTGGCTCTCCTGATTCCACAATGTTTTCCGCATATAATTTGATTGGCTCCATTGCTGCCTCCTGGTACAGCGCCTCGTTGGGGTAAGACCGTCCGTCTTGTGCAAGCCCAAAGGAGTTTTCGCTCTACTAATCCTATCTTGCCCCGTTTTGTTTTCGAAACTCCATTCCATATCATCACCCCATATGTGATGATCGGACGAATCAAGGTTTGATAGGTCAAAACCTTGACTCGGTTGCTCGCTGTTGACTGTTTCCTGAAAAGAGGTATAAGAAGATTGTAAGCATAAGTCACTTTTTTCAAAATATTTCACCGTGAGCACTAAAGGTAGCTTTCCTATCGAAAACCACCCCCAAGTACTTCGTTTGCCTAGAGCAGTGGACCATCTGTCCATTCAACTTAATCACAGCCACAGATGCCTCTTGGACGACAATCAAGATTTTTGTGGGGGACCTTGAACACAATTAATTCACTTTTCTTTGCATTTACGTCAGTACTGCCCGACCTCTTGGCTATTGCAAATATTTTCGCGCATTTCCATGCTGAGAGCAGTAGCAAATGTTAATGCAGAATGATCGCGAGGAGAACAAACAAAACATGGGGAAGCCTATTAAGCATATAATTGGAGATTCAATCAGCCCCTGCTGATTTTTTGGAATTTCGCTCCAGTGCCAACAAAGTGAGTCTCTCGGGACTGACAAACAGACCATGGCCAGTATGGTGCGTCAGAGGGGTTTGAATCAGAGAACCTGGTCAAGAACAGTTGCTCATGGTAGCTGTCGAAATTCGTTGTGGTGCTGCTCACTAACTAAGTAACGGAAGAGTCCTCATTTGCTTTCTCTTCTTGAAAAACTTTCGCAAAATGTTTTGCGATAGAGTCAGCGATAGCTTTATCATCCATGAGCATGAACCCATCATAAGTGAGGACCCCGGGCAGCTTTTTCTGCAAGTTATCCTATTGATATGAGGAAACATACAAGGACCTGGTTTGATACTTTTCGGGGCCTGTTCAAATCGCTCGTTAGCAAAAGCCGTGGTTCTCCTCGAGATCATTCCGATTAGAGACATAATCACTAGATGAATACGTTAATACTCCCAGTTGACCATATTTAAATTGCGGTGGTAGATTCTTGCGAGTAGCTTTCTAAGCCGACTACGTCTACTATGAAGCTCCAAGATGTCTTCTAATAAACTTCGATAAAAGAAATTTGTTGATAACCTTTCCTGTGTTTTCATCTTTTCCAATTAAACGCTATTATTTTGTTTTTTCCGACAAATATATATTTCGAGAGTAAGTTGCTCCCTTCTTCAGTGTCAATTATTTTCTGAGATTACGAGGATATTTATACTAACCAAATTCTAATTACCCAAGGTCTAATTGCTTAATGTCTAATTGCTTAAGGTCTAATTGCTATTGGGTGAGTAATTTTAATTATTATTAGTACAATAGAAAACAATCGAACGCTATTTCACCATATCCAGGAGCCTAGAGTATCCATTTCCTAGGTATTCGTTGAGTCTCGTTTCGGTTGGCTGCCTCATGATCCACAATGTTTCGTACACGTCCAGTTTTCGCATGTTTCTTATTTCCTTCACTACCGTTAGGTCGTCCCATTCTATTTGATCTCCTTCGGAAATGTGTTTCGCTACTGAAGATTTAACGTTGCTCGTGGTTCCTCGCTTCATCGCCGATTGTGCCTCCCTAGTGTGCTCCTCGAATCTTATTTTAACCGTTCGTTTTGTTTGTTCAATGTATGCTTTGTCACAGTGTTTGCATTTAATTTTGTATACACCGCACTACTCATCTTTCTTCTTACTATCCTTTGCATCTGTGAGCCTACTTTTAAGTTGAAACTGGATGCTGCTTGAAATTAGCTGGATGTTAACTTGCTTGAGTAATCTGCTTAAGTCTCCGGTTAGTTCTGAGTTTATGACCGCTGCTCTTTTTTGTTCTCTTTGTTGTTGCCTTCTATTTTGCGTGAAGAGCGTAGTAAAGTTATCTCGTGCTCTCCTTTGTTCAATTTTCTTCATCATACCTGAGATCATACTCAGTGGTACAGACAGCATCCTATGTATCCATGCTCGGAAAGATGCCATTTTTTGTGAGTATGCATGATTTGATGTTCTTAGTACGGTATTTTGAGTGCTTGTATTTTTTCGGTATATGTCCAATTCTAATTTTCCGCTAACCCTCACAATTTTCAAATCAAGGAAAGGTAGTTCGTTATTCGTTTCTTGCCCAATTGTAAAATTGATGCTTTTGTGGATGTTATTTAATTTCGGCAGCAATTCATTTAGGTGTTTTTCATTTACTATGGCGAAAATATCGTCTGCATATCGAACCCAAAGTTTGGGCATTATGCCATCTCGCTCCATTATTTCTTCAATCCAGGACATAAAAATCTCGCTTAAAAACGGTGACCGAGGATTACCCATCGGTGCTCCAGGCTGGATAATCCTCGGGCTCGCTCTACACGCCTTACCCAGGCGCTTTACCTTCTTTTATTTTTCCACAATTTCAAAAACTCCGTAAATCCTCCAAAATTCCGTAATTCCTCCAAAAATTCCGTAATTCCTGCAAATTTCCAATTTCCTCCAAATTCCAATTTTCAAAGAAATCCTTAGAAAATCTTTAGATGCTCGATCCGTGCTGCCTGGATGATTGCTCGACTCGAACCTTATGCCAGACTTTTTCTTCGTCTTATGTGACTTTTTCTTCCTTTTTTAAATTACTTATGAAATTCTTTGAAGCTAAATGATTGAGTTGGATATTTTGAATAATTTTTTCTGAAAAATTATTAGAGAAGAAAAATGTTAGAAGAAGGTGGTTTCGACGTGTGTACTAATTCTCATCATTTAAAGTTTAGCAAAGACTTCCTTTTTTTATTCTGGCTAGGAAACCGGATTGTTTCTGTTCCCTCACAAGTTCTACTGTTAATGTCTTCTGTATGGGTGCTCCCTCATACAATTCAATATTCTTTCCGATATTAATGGTCGGTTTCTAGACACAGTTTTTAGTAACATTTATTTGTTTTTCTTGAAACATTATCCTGTTCTTATCCCTACTCTCTGGTACTCCTCTCTGGTTTAAAGTGTCTCTTGGTAAAGTCACTCACAATCATATTCCCAAGAAGAAGCGGTACAACTTCTACAAGGCAAACCCCTAATTTCTGAATTCATAATCTCTGCTCATTAGAGTCCTTTCTTTGATAGTCTTGACCCAGATACTGTTTGTGGAAAATTTAGTGTCTTCCTCAGCTCGATTTTGTCAGCCTCCACTCATGTTATCTGTTCACGTGGGGCACCCTTGTTAAATTTAAATGTGGTTCGTGTCTTTTTGCGTAACAGGTCTTCTCTGGATCGTTTATTCTTAATTTCAATCTGTTACGAAAAAAGGAAATAAAGTTAGAATTCTAAGTGATTCAGGAAATATTCGCTCCCTTAATTTCTCGACAAAAATTACTTCCTCTTTGACCCTAAATAGCCTCTAGATTTCTCTCATCAGGACATTGCTTTTTTGCTATTTACACTTATTTTTTTTCAACTTCTTCAAGCTAAATTTCATCTTCTGTTGCTCACTATCCCTATTCTTCATTATGTCCTTCTTTTAAACCAGCACAAAGGTCTACTGCAAAAAAGATTTCGCATTCACGAATTATTCGATCAAAATATATCGGTTCGACGGTGTTGATTAGTAATAAGGGTTTAATTTGTTTATGAAACGTTATTGTGTGAAGGTGGAACGTAGCACATATTACTCAATAAACAAAGGAAGACACAGGAGAGTTATACTGACGCCTGTTTCAATATATTAGACATGAAATGTTTGGATCCGATGGATTTAATCGAGTTTTAAAATCAAAAGGAATTAATTGCGTATTGAGTTGAATTTAGAGTAATTCAATTGAGTCAATGAGAAGAAATTATGTTTTGAATTGTTAATCAAATCGAGAACAGTTTGTTTCGAAGCCCTCGACTCACAAGTGTCACAGTTACTGTTCGCGTCGAATTTCTATCGCTTAAGCCTTTTTCATGTTCATGTTTTCATAGCTTGAGTTATTTTATGTATTGTTAAAGTTGTTAAAATTGTTGTTTCACTTTGCCGACTTTGCTGCTATTTCATTCATGTGTTTCATTATTTCTAGTTAACAGTTAAAACTAATGATCACAAAAGTCACTGCTTTAATAATGACTTAGCTAGAAGTGTGGCTGATCTTCGTACATTCACTGCAGGTGGCTTATAGTTGGAGCGAGTCGACTGACTACAATCTTCATAGTAGCCTTTTTTCCGGTACTACTGACAAATGTCCCACCGGTGGTACTTGCAACGACTGGGCACATCAGCCGGTTGATTTTCGTGGAAAATTTGTGAGTATGCAAATACAACGAGAATTTCAGGCGCTAAAATTGGTACAGTCGTTTGAATTCCGCGACGAGAATCTTCTTCGTGAATTTTTCCGCTTAAAGCACGTCTACCATTCGATGGTTAATCACAGATTGGCATATTATTGTCCGGTAAGTCGGTGCTTGTCGTAGAATTGAATTAGAAGATACACCACCAAGGTCTTTAATTTCGCGGCACTGCCTTGTGTTACTGGCGATCTTGTTTTATCACAATTTAATGAACTTTCCGCGGGAAAAACATTTGAAGAAAACTCATAATTGCGCGTATTTTGCTTTCACTCGGCTCAAGTTTGCCGAATTGAGATTCCCCGGATATTTTAATTTCTTCCAGGTCCCAGCAACGGATTGCAATTTTCCGTTTCTTCACGGACCGGAACGCCTTTTCCAGAAGAGCTGATTGTCGTTGATTCTCGACGGCCGTAATGCTGTCATTAAAACTACCAACTAGGTTCGTGTGCCGCACACGGTAGCGTTTAATTATTTTACCGCGTTCTCGACGAACGAGAGACAAACATTCAATTTGACTAGAACCCGACACTGTAGCAGGACTCCGCAATAAAGAATATTCATTCCGAAGTAAGGAATTGAAATAAGACGAAGTAAGATCTGTCGGAACCGTAGCCAAGTGGTGGCTGTATTTATTCAGAGTTGATTATGACTCTGATCGAACTGAACATCATACTTCGTATTCGCTTACACACTTCCCCGGCAGCACGGGTTTAATGTCAATTACACACGAGTGAGGAAAGTGTCGCTAAATCTTATGGGATATCGTAATAAGCGTACTAACAACACACATAAGTTTTTTGTTACTAATGCAGATGTAACAATGGTTTCGCCAAAAAGTTCCTTCGAGTTTTGGATTCTTACAAACTGTCACTAACTATTTCGCGACCTACCGTTCACTGTTTTCGTCGAAAGTCCACTAAGTTTACCTGGCGGGTAACCTCAAAAAATTTTCGCAAGTGCTGAGATCCAACCACCACCCTCCCGACGTCCAGTGGTGGTTCAGTGGAAGAGATTTACTCACCTCTCTGCCTACAAGTGGTGATTAAGTAGCAGATATCTGTCATCCCACACGTGGCAGCTGATCGACGACTCGAGAGATAGCAAAGAAGCTCGACATATCGAATTCAACCGTTTACTTGCACTTACAACATCTATTACGTAAACAAACTGGATGTTTGTGGTCCTCACGAATTAAAGGAAATTCACCCCACCAAACGCATTAATATATGCGACTCTTTGCTGAATAGTAACCAAAACGACCCATTTCTAAAAAGAATCATAACGGATGATAAAAAAACGATAACGTAGTCGCAAAACGATCATGGACCAAGCAAGATGAGCCCCAAAAATCAGCATCAGAAGCCAATATTCACCAAAAGAAAATTATGCTTTCTGTGTGGTGGGGTTACAAGGGTATAGGCTACTTCGAGCTACTTCCAAGAAACCAAACTATTGATTCGAATATCTACTGACGTCAACTATCGAAATTCAGCGAAGAAATCAAGAAAAAACGCCTTGAACTTGCCAATCGCAAAGGCGTGATATTTCATCATGATAACGCCAGACCCCACAACTCTTATATAACTCGACAAAAATTAATGGAGCTCAGTTGGGAACGAATGTCACATCCACCCTATAGCCCTGACTTAGCACCATTAGACTATCATTTATTTCGCTCCTTTCAAAACCATTTGAATAGTAAAACATTCGATTCCGATCAGGCTGTTAAAAATGAGTTAGACCAGCTCTTTGCTTCTAAAAACAAGGTTTCCTCGAACGTGGAATTTTTCAACTTACCCAAAGATGGCAAAAGGTTACCCAAAAAAATTGTCAATATATCATTGTTGTTAATATAAATAAATTTACGTTGAAAAACATAAAAAAACGACATTAGTTATCAAACAACCCAATAAATTCTTCTTCTATAAAATAATGCATGTATCCTTCTCTAAAGCTAACCCTTACAGTTGCCGATGCTTTATATATAATATACTCGTACGTCTCAACATTATAAATAATGAGAAATATATGAAAGTTACTTTTGACTCTAAGCTAAAATTTGATGTTCAAATCTATGACATTATTCCTAGCGCTTCACAGTTATCTGGTTTCATTTTATGCCTCTCCTATTATTTTCTAGTCCATGTTCTTATGTTAAAGCATTTATAAGCTTAATTCGCTCATCCTTGAATACTGTTCTACAGGCTAGTCACCTCATTTCTTTTATCTGAAATCTTCTTTAGAGTCTGTCCAGCTTAAGATTACCGAAACTGGTAACTGTTATAATTTACACTTGTCTATCTTTATCTAGCTTAACGAGTGTTTTCTCAACGTCTTAGCAGCATTAATACTGAGTTATTAAGCCAGATTCCAATCAGGCATGCTGTCCGTCTTACCAGAAGTTCTATTGTCTTTGAAATTCAGTTTGCCCGAAGTGATATTTATTTTCACTAACCATTACTTGGAATTCGGTGAAGAAAAGGTGACATTTAAGCTTGGATCTTTTCGCACTTCCTTTAACGCTTTAACGTTTTTTTTCCTTGTCCTACTTTGTGTTTCGATTATTTGTTATTTGTCTGTAAAAATCGTAAACAAATAAATAATTGAAAAGAACTAGCAGACTGAATCCTGCGAAAAAGGCTTTTTCTATATATTTCCCATCTGAAATCTCGGGCGAACGTCAAAGCGTGGAAAACAAATATATTTAAACGAGGTTGCAGATTGATTTGGGCTGTCGCGCCATGTAATCGTCGGATACTACTGATGCTAAGATTGACAGAGGAACTCATTCCTACTCGTATACTGTAAGGGTACTATTGAAACTGATATTGTCGGTATCACACTTGACCGGGTGATCATTTCCCGGTTTTGCAATCAACACTCATCGCAGTGTGTAGACTCAAATGTTAGCGCGAACAAAATTAGACTAGAACAAAATTCATTGCCACAAACAAAGCTTTGAACTCGGAATCTACTGCGAAAGCGGCAAGCACATTACTACAGCAGGCGGACCTGTCACCAAATATGTTAATGATGCTAATTCCCATGTAATCTTGTATTTTGTTTGTAGGCAAAAAAAATCGCTCTTAGTTTTGCAAAGGCATGAGACGTGAAATTCTTGAAAGTGTAAACATATATATTGTCTGCGCCATATATCTGTTGGCAGCATATTGTACATCCCCCCGTTGATGTTATCAAACAGAACTCCTCTAGATTTTAAGCCTTGCGGAAAGTATGAATTTCAACATTAAAAACTTAAGTCGAAACACTTAGTCTTCTCACATCATTTATATATATTATCACTAATTCTGACAATTTTCTAATTTCAGATCGCCAAGTCCTCTAGGGACTTCGAACTTTCCTTTAATTTTCCGTTTATTTAAATTTTTATAAATATATTTTTTTATAACGGTAAATTAAAATCATTCGTGCATGGTAATGAGGCGAGCGACTTAAAACTAACCATTTGGCCAGGATGAAGGAGATGGTTGGCGGTTGTTGTGTTTGTTCTGACGAGCGGGGATGGCCGGAAAACCCACTTGTTTATTGCGACGGTCAAAATTGTACGGTAGCCGTACATCAAGCATGTTACGGCATCGTAACAGTACCAACAGGGCCGTGGTATTGCCGGAAATGTGAGAGTCAAGAAAGGTCAGCTCGTGTTCGCTGTGAATTGTGTCCATCGCGAGATGGAGCTCTTAAAAAGACGGATAATCAAGGATGGGCACATGTTGTATGTGCGCTTTATATTCCGGAAGTTCGTTTCGGTAACGTAACGACTATGGAACCTATAATTTTGCAGCTTATCCCACCGGAAAGATATGCAAAAAGTACGTTCGGACGCATTGCAATTTATTCATTTCTCTTAATGATGTTTCTTTTTTGCAGCATGTTATATTTGCCAAGAAATTGGTAAAGGTAGTCGAGCCACAGTCGGTGCTTGTATGCAGTGCAATAGATCGGGATGTAAGCAGCAATTCCATGTGACTTGTGCGCAAGGATTAGGATTGCTTTGCGAGGAAGCTGGAAACTACCTGGACAATGTGAAATACTGCGGCTATTGCCAATACCACTACAGCAAATTGGTAATTATGAGTTAATGATTCGATTGACGATAAGATGCACTGCTAACGACAGTTTTGTCTTTTTGAGTCTTATTAATGTTCATTAATGTGATAACTTCATGTACAGAAGTGTCATACTGTTAACTATCGTTCACAGAAAAAGGGTGGAAACGTTAAAACTATTCCACCGTATAAGCCGATCACGCACGATTCGAGCGATGGAACGTCATCTCCGGAAAAGGACCTGGAAAATGCTCCATCAGCTTCGACATCAGTAACGGTGAATATCAAAAGCAATTCCGGTCAGTCGGGGAGCTCAGCAACGTTGAATTCATCATCTTCGTCCTCGAAGCAGCGAAAATCAAGTAGCAACAAATTGACGAGCTCTTCATCATCCTCATCCACATCGAATAATCTGGGCGGAGTGGCAAGTGGGAGCAGTAGCAGTAGTAATATCGCGTCTTCTTCAGCGTCTAGTAGTACGAAAAATAGTTCAGGTAGTTCTGGTAGTTCTAAAGACAAAGACAAGCACAGCAAAAGTCTGAATAAGATATCAAGTTCAAGTAAAAATCAAGATAAGGAATCTTCATCGTCGTCAACATCGTCTTCGACGCGGGACAAGTCGAAATCGTCAAAAAGTAGCAAAGAGTCCATGAACGCTGACCATGGAAGTGCAAACACGTCTGGGTTATCAACGATCAATCCACCACCCTCCAGTATAGGGGGCGTGCAGTCATTAAGCAGTAAAGACAATTTGAATCAGAAATTCACAACACACAATTTCACAGAAAGTGTTGTTATGAATGCCGACCCAGTATTTGGCCCGAATACAGACAAAACATCAAATGTCCCGACAAGTGTGGTCAGCACAAATCAATCCTCGTCATCTGTGACATCGGCGCGCGACTCCAAAAGTTCATCATCATCAAGTAGTGGGGGTGGTGGTTCGGCGGGAAAGAAACGTAAAGCTGACTCGTCAAAAGGATCATTGAATTCATCGAGCAGTGGGATTGGTGCTAGCTCCACTTCGGACACTCTGGATATTAGCAAGTAATTTATTTGAATTTAATTTGAATAGACTTCACACATGTTGATGTTAGTCATCCTTTGGCTCTTAGGGATATTATAAAAGATGTTTCGGTGACGTTGATTCCGTTGCCAATGGATAAAACACAGGATGTTGGAGGCGGTGATGGAGGCAGCACAGAGAAAATTTCTAACAGCAAAAAGGTAAGTACTTGTAAAATATATCTAACAATGATGGGTTTTGTGTAAGAAATTTCGAACAACTCAAATTAAATATTTGAAGCGGTTATGAACTTTTATCATAACCAAAAAATGAATTTACCAATCAAAATCTAAATTTCTAAAAAACATGTTTAGGATTTATTCAAAAACTAAAGTTTAATTGAGCAAATTATATTTAATGCTCCTCGTTTACTTAGTCTGGACACCAAATGTTATAGAGAAACTGGCTATTACAGTAGTTGCGTCTTTAATGGACAATTAATTTGAAAGAGAAGCACTACCTGCTTAACCCATCCTACGACTATATAAATTAATTTCCTTCGACACTTCCTTTAGACACTGAAAATTACTCAAAAGAGTCGAAAGGGATCTGCTCACACAGCAAAGCAAGGCCCGCCGGCTTTCAAGGAGAAAACAAAATCTCTAATTTTCACTTTTTTATACTTAGTAAACAAATGATATATTTGGCGAATATAATTTCCATATTGACTAATTTGTATATTTTTTCTTGTTCCGCGATATTGAACAGATCTGAAAAATCAGTCAGACTAAGGGTAACTTTTACCATCTTTGTATTTTTAAGTCGAACTTATATTTTTCCCTTAGCAAATATTCATTTGATTGAACTACAGAAAAAAAAGAAAGTATAAAAGTGTACATGTCCACGGGGCAAAGGATGTTGAGTTATAACATAACACTGGTTTATGTTTAGTTAACGAGGAATGACAACGAAAAAACCGAAACAAGTCGACGAATACAGCTCACAATTAAAATGTTTTAATCAGTTTTGACGGTACTTAAGGCCAGCTACATACAAGGAAAAAGCTCCCAAGTATACAAATCTGCGACGAAATTAGTACTACGCTAGGTATGCGAAACATTGACACTCAAAACATTCTTAAACGTATTGAACGGCATGAGGCGTATAGTCGCGATCGATGTCGAATAAGATACAATCATCCAAATCATGTTGGCTGCTGGAATGGAGGCACCGTCGGGACGAAGGGTGATACCGAGTGTCTGTTTACCACTATCATCGTCCGAGCCAGTATTATTCGAAACTGTTTAGTCGTTTCTGCCGCACCCTGTAATGTTTGTTCGAAACTCATATTTGATGCTACACCACTTTCGACTCAAAGTTAGTTTTTCTTCTTAATTGCTGTCCCCTTATATGTGTAAAGATCTCGTTTTTCAATATAGCTGCCGTTGTAATTTAGAGTTCTAAATTCCGCTTCTTCCATCTTGGGTAAGGCGCCCTATTTTGATCCTTACAAGATATTTAATTTTTATGCTCAGTTTATGTAAACTAGATCTACGAGGACTGTCCAAAAAATATCTAACCAGTGTTCATATCTCCGCGCCAGAATATTCGAATGAACTCTGCGGCATAAGTGTGTTCCCAGTAGCACAAAATCTCTGCATGCTGCAGTTATCAAAGGGACCATGGTTCACGTGCAAGATATTTTTATTCGCAGAGTATTTTTGCGTTCATCGTATTTGCTCACGGGAGAGCAGAAACCCCTTCACTACGAAATCGCTCAGGACACCTTGGAAATGATTTTTTTTTGTCTGTCTGTTCTCAAGATCTACTTTTGGCTTCTCCCGAGATTAAAAATGCCGTTGGAAGGATATCGGGAAGATATTAACTAATACGACGAGTGCTCAAAAGGCCGTTCCGAAGTATAAAATCTACGATTGCTTCAGAATGTGGAAACACAGATGGGGGTGTTGTTAAATCAAATAAGAACTACTTTCAACAATATGATCAAATAATGTAGGATGCCAGGAGGCGAATGATGAAAAATAAGATCAGCGCAGAGAACTGAACGCAAGTTGGATATTTTTGGACAGACCTCGTATATCTAATTTCTTCATTGCGTTCCTCATTCTGTTCCTTTGAGTTGCATACTATTAAAAAATAATCGCTGATAAATTTGCGGATGCGACGCACCGTTGAAATTTCTTATTAAACTTCTTCTCGGTTCCTTTCCCAACAAGTCTTGTCACCTCGGGCCGTCGCTTCCAGCAAAAAGCGCCTTCAACTGTCTCGGTCCATTGACCAGCGCAGTCTTTCAATCGTTGAGACCTCCTGCTCGTCAAAAATGTCATACAGCTCATGGTTTTATCGTATTCGCCATTGGTTTCCGTCTAGCTTCGCTCCAATTCGCCTCAGGACTCATCTTTCGAAGGTGTTCAATATGTTTGCGGATGCTAAATTTAGGGTATATGTTTCACACGCATAGCATATCACAGGTCTTATCACAGATTTGTAAGTAAATGTGAAAAAACTTGAGCTTGTGCTATTAGACATTGAGCGGGTCGCATATATCTCATAACCCCAACCTCATGAACAGAGTATCGCCGGGTTGGTTACCCAGAATGTTAATAACCGAATAAAAAGAAGAAACGAGTTGACGAGTTTAAGACGTTTTATATTCATGGATCAGACTCATCATTTTGATCCTGACATGAAACAACTGCCTATGACGTGGAAAGACAATCTTCAGGGGAAATTGTTATGAAAAAGAGAGTCACAATGACAGGCTATCAAAGATGAGAGGTGGAAAAATTTCGAGCTAAAGTGCTGTTTTACTAAGAATAAAACAAACCACCAGCATGCAAAGGCGATGGCTGCTATTCAAGAAGCGAGTTTCAAATTGCTTGAATACCCACCCTTTTTCCAGATCTAGTACCTATCGATTTTTATAAGTTTCTTCGGCTTAACTCCTTGGCCTACATTATCGAGCCACACTCGTGGTACATTGAGCAAGCCACAAAATATAAACAGAATTCAGTGCCATGGTATGTAGATTGGACGAAAAATGATAAGCACAGACGTTGTTCATGGCGTTCGAAAAATCATGTCATGCTCAGGTAGGCAGATGTGCATCGCGGGAAGGGTGATATAGTTCGAATGTGGCTCCCATCAAATTTGGGCACTTTTTTGGGAAATTAGATAGTGGACTAAGGGGTTAAGCATCAGAGGTGATGGTTGCAGTAGATGTATTTTGGAAATCAAGAAAAAGATTTTAAATTATTGTATTTGAATCCTCGGTGTTTTTGCGCTTTCTGAAAAAGATATACAAATTGTATGTCCCCAAGAACGCAAATTAAAAACAAAAAAAACGTATTGCAGTTTTAAGGCACATATATATATGTATGTATGTATATATATATATTTCGAGGATAAGTGTTCCCTCTTCATCAGCATCCTACTATGCCCTAGCAAAAATATTACATCACTTAAATACCAAAACATTTTAACTCATGTAATTAGTATACCTAACCTAATCTACTCACTTAACCTTCTACTCATTTAGCCTGATGAAGAGGGAACACTTACCCTCGAAATATATATGACTAAAAACTGAAAAACGTTTGTTTGTTGGTTTGTAATTTGTGTTATTGGGAAAATAACTTTTGTATATCTTTTTACGAAAGCGCAAAAACACCGAGGATTCAAATAATTGAAAATGACGACCAGGTCTAGCTCGGATTTTTATGGCCTAGTTAAGCTTAAAAAGAAGATGGGTGGATAAAATGAGGACGTGATACCTAACAAGATCAAATTTTTAAAAACATAAGAGATTAAAACTCGTTCCTAAAAGCCATACAGTAAAGTTTAAATCAAGTCTTCCTAGCGCGGAAAAACGGAAGGAAAAGCCAGAAATGGATTTGATTAAGAATAGCATAAATCAATTTTACGCAAAGTCGTCGGACTTATATTTAAAAGCATAAAATCTCCATCTAAAACTTGCAAACCAGATCACAGGGATGAAAGGAACAATGGAGGATGTGCTGGAAAGGGGCGTTTGATAAAAAGACAGAAAGAAAAAAATACTAAATAAAAAACTAAGTAACTTGCTAGCGAAGCGAGGAAGTAGACAGGAAAGAGGAGTCGAAGCGATAAGTGATTTTGTGATGAATTTATCAACAGAATCGTTCACTAAGGAACAGTTTGTTCTGCTGTATAACGGCTTAAATTTCGTTATCCGCAGTGGGAACCTACCGATGGAAGATATAGTGATGGAAGTAGAAGGAGCCATTAATTTTCTACCTCAAGAGAAGAAGCAAGCGATAAGGGAGGAAATTATTCGGACCATCAAAGCAAGGAAAGTCAACCAGCAAGGGAATGAACATCAGCTGACTAAGCAGCTTAAGGGAAAACCGGTATTTTTCCTTAAAGCTGATAAACGCAATAAGGTAGTCATTATGTAAAAGGAAAAAATACGACGAATTAGTGCTTGAGAAATTGAACAACGGAGAGTACTACGACATAGACACAATCCTTTACAAGATTCTGTTCGAAGAGTGGGAAAAGCTCTCACCGACTGCGTGATACCTAACAAGATCATGCTTCGTGTCACAAATACAGTGCTTCCACGGATAAAATGTCTACCGAAGATCCATAAGTCTGGGAAAGAGATGTGAGAGATCATCACCGCCACAAATGCCCCGACAAGCCGAATCGCAAATTGGCAAATGAGCAGTCATTCAGTGAAGGATAGTATGGAACTGATCGAGAAGCTTAAACAAATAAACCACATTGATCAGGATGAAATTTTGTGAAAGCGCTGTTTCCAGGCGTGCCAGTTAAGCAAGCACTAACTTTATTTGAGGATTGGCTAATATCTAACAGCAGAGACGGCATTGAAAAGAAAAAAGCAAGACAACTATATAAATTCGCCGTTTTGTGCATGTCAGCAACTTACTTTACTTTCAGGGGACGATTTTATAAGCAAAAAACGGGAATTGCAATGGGGAACCGACTAGATTTTCATGAGCTGGATAGAGCAGAGGATTACGGAGGAAGATGCGCTTCCAAGAGTGTGGATCTAGTATTATGATAACGTGTTTGCAATCGTGAAGAAGAATGAACTAGACATCATATTCGAAAAGATCAACGAAGTCCACAAAAATATTTCATTCACTATGGAGGAGGCAAAGGATAATCAAATAGCTTTTTTGGACTTAAGTGTCATCAGGGAGATATACGGTGTAGAATTCGACATCAACCGTAAATCTACCAATACAAGGAGAACGATACCAACGACATCCTACCACTCTCATGCAAGATGATAACTACCCTACTAAGGAGCGGTATGATCAGGAGCGTAAGTTCATACTTGAAACGGTGAAAATCAATTGATACGATACGAAATTTGTGACCTCTATCATAAGCAAAATGGAAAAAAGATTAAAGCGGAACCATTCTCTACGTTATTCGTACAGAACATAAAATTGGAGAACATCCAGAGAGCAGCAATAACATACTCTAACGTTTTTGGGCGGATCAAAAAAATGTTAACACATTGCGACAATACCTACCAGTAAAAACTTAAAACTTGGAACAAGATTAGGCACAACGAAGGACAAAAGGCTCAAGGAAGAAAAATGCGGAATTTATAAAATCACGTTCCAAGTATGCCAAAAAAAACTATATAGGACAAATAAGGCACTCAGTTAAAACGAGATTTAAATGAGTGTATTTCCAAGGTAAGACCTATCGAAGCACTCAAATCATCGGTGGCGAGGCACATCGTATCGAATAGTCATAAGATCGATTGGGAAGATCTGCAAGTCGTTCCGGAAGTGAATAGTGTCAGGAATTTAGACGCTTAGCAAAGTTTATGGATATTGAGACAACTAAAAAATGTACGACTAAATGATGATTTAGGAAGCGGCTACTCCAAGATGTTAGAGGTAATTAGGGATAAGTAATATTTGTAGAGTAATAAAATTTTACTAACTTTTATTAGGATAAATTCTGCAAAGGGACATGTTATGTAATTAGTTTAAGTGAGTGAAAAGCTAATCAAATGATGTTAGATAAAAAGATTAAGGCTAAATGAGTAGAAGGTTAAGTGATTAGATTAAGTTAGGTATAATAATTACATGAGTTAAAAGGTTTTGGTATTTAAGTAATGTAATATTTTTGCTAGGGGCCATAGTAGGACACTGATGGAGGGTACACTTACCCTCGAAATACAAGTATATATATATATATATATATATATATATATATATATATATATATATATATATATATATATATATATATATATATATATATGTATATATATGTCTTCAAACAGCAAAACGTTTTTTCTTTGCTTGTATTTAATTTGCGTTATTAGGAAAATATATTTTGTAAAAAGATTTTGTTCAAAAGGAATTCAAGCAAGAAAGAGCAGATGTACTAGAAATATAAATTTGTTAAAAAATAAATAAAATTTAGACCGATTAACATAGTATTTTATATCAAGAATAATTGAAAGATTATGCGTATTGTCTGATGTAATTTATTGAGTATAGTATTTATAAAAAAATCCTACTCGGGACTTTTCTGTCCGTCCTTCCGTAACTGCGTTATTCTTAGATGCTTCAAAAGCTACAATCATGAATAATAGTGAACAGGTCAAAAATTATATTCTCTCCAAAAATTTCGTTTTAAACAAATTTTCGTACCCGTCGCGTTTCAACTTATGTAAAAGCATAGACAGACATGTAATATACGTACCTAGTGTACCATATAAAACCTAGTATACCACGTTCTGAAATCTGGTACAAACCTAGTATCAATATCAAGATAAATTTCCAGCATAAATGAAATTTCCCTTTATAAAATTAAATTGACTTTTTCACAATATTTATTCATTTTGATTCAAGTTTACTAATTATTGTAAATAATAAAAAATATTCGTTGACTTTAAGGAAGCATACGACACTATTGATCGTAATGTATCCCCGCCAAAAAGTCCGTCTTACCAAAATAACAATGAATTCGACGATCTCCCATCAATAACCAACTCACCGACGAGTTTGACACAAATATCGGACTATAGCAGGGAGATGGGCTGGCCCCATTGCTATTTAATTTGGCTCTGGAGTACGTAATTAGAAAGCTACAAGTCGAGAAAAGAGGTACGTTGTTATGCAAGTCAGGCCAAGTGGTAGCCTATGCGAACATCAACATTTTGTCATGGTCGCTAACAACCGCCAAAGAACTTTTCCTGAAACTCGACAGCGAAGCAAAACTAGTAGGACTACAAATCAGTGAGAATAAAACAAAGCCCATGACGCAGTCGAGGAAAAATATCTCAAATACACAAAATATCACACTTGGCGAATACTATATCGAAAATGTGGGCGAATTTGTGTATTTAGGCACCAAAATAACTAGAAACGCTAATGAAAGAGACGAAATACGGCGAAAAATATAGCTCGTACAGGCCTTGAGGCGGATAATTGGAGCGAAACTAACCGGGGATCAATGGCAAATTGATACAACCATGAGTTGTATGAAATTTTTTACGAGCCGGAAGTCGCAACGATTGTAAGACTGTGGAAGCTGCAATGGGCTGGCCATTTGAATCGTATGGATGAACAACGGATATCCAAAAAGGTATTCATTGGGAGAACTAAAGGGTAAAGACCAGTGAGGAAACCGATAAAATGCTGGTCTGACTCGATCGACGAAGATAGTTCATAGTTGCTCGGATTTCAAAATTGGAGGACGCGGTCAATGGACTGAGACAGCTGGAGGCGCTTGTTGCAGAAAGTGAAGTCCCGAAGAGAGAGAGAAAGAGAATTATTGGTGCTGATCGAACCATGTGGCATGCAAATATTTGAAAATCGAATTAGCTAAATCTACCTAAAGATTTTATCAATTTATCATTTGTTGTCATTTTATTTTGACATATGAATTCGTTTGACACCATACTAGGTTTAGACTGCATTCACATGTGTGTCATGATTACCTGTTACTAATGCCAGATTTTGTTCTATACCCCATATTGTAATGATTTCCATCTACGTCCGCTCGAACGAAATCGGAACCGACCTCTCATCGGTTCTAGACGTTGTCTGAGTCGTGCCAACGAATGGTACCAACCGGTCAACCAGTCCGTGCACCCGTAATCCATTTCGCGGTGGCTGCTTGTCGGCCAGCTAGTTCGGAGAGGATTTCGGTTGCAGGTTTTTAAAATAGATTACGCTCAATTACGTGTTTCAGCCGCCATTAAGTGCCCGTTTCAAACGCGTCGAAAATTCAAACATACGGAAGCGACACCTATCTCTACGTTATTCCGTATTTCTTCAATTCTTTCAGTCAACAGCAAAAAACTAAATTCAATTTCGCGTTCCCGAAGTTTACCGACGCGGTACCGAAAAATATACTACGTTAATTCAATCCCGAAGAACTCTACTCTAAGGAAAATGCAAAGCAACCGAGGGTACCGCGTACCACACGCGCCGCGAAACCGGCCATTCGCGGATTTCTAGAACCCTAGCCTCTTCACGGCATATTTACCGTTCGTTCTCACTCCCGCTGAAAAAGAAGGGCAGGCTGGAAAGGAAAGTCTGATATAATAGCACTCCATGGTATTATATATTTTAAATTTCATTTTCTTCCCTACGTAAATGCATTTTAATCTACTTAACAATGTGGCGCTGATTCTTTATTAAGATCTTTTTTTTTCTCTTATTATTTTTTTTTTGTTATGGCCAAACTTATAAATAATTTAACTATATTATAACTAATTCATGTGGGTTTTTTTGTTTTTTTTCTATGCCAGCATGTTAGATCATTAAATGTAAATTAAATATTCGTGAAACATGATAAGGATTCATGCTGTTTGCATTCGGTTGGTATATTCTTTTTCATTGTCTTACATAGGAAAGAAGAATTCTTGTTACATTATATTTTAAAAACTAAGTATTTAAGATTAATACATGCGCTGATTTCCTACTAATTCTCGAAATGTAATTGTAAATTATATTACGCCTTCGTACCAATATATTTTTTACTACTTTTAACCTATGAACATGTTGTATATAGCATCATACTAATTTAATTAAGTTTAAAAATTGGATGAATTTTAAAATTTCATTTCCGAAGCGCTCCACCGTATTTAATCATGAAAAACAAATGTACAATTATTTAACAGAAAAAATATTGTAACGTGCATTTTGTCTATATTCGAATACTCTATTCGGAACTATCTAATTGGCAGTAGAGGGCATGGAAGTAATTTTGTATGTTTCACACACCGTTTTTATATCTAGGAAATTCCCAATACACTCTATTTAAAGATTTGTAAATGGAATCATTTAATAGGTTTGACTTTTAACATGAAATTAAGATTGAACCATTCCCCTTTTACATCATGCTTAAGACTATTAGAATCTTTGCTTGATCTTCGGAAGTATTGAAAACCTTTCCCTTTAAAAATTTGAAAAATAATTTCAACAAATCGGTTGAAATTAGCGTACGTTACTGTACCTTAGCAAGTACCATAAAAAGGGTCTTGGTGACTTTGATTCTGCAGTTGTATCAAGGGAATTTCCTTTATATACGTATGTACAATAAAGTATAAATTAGTCCTCAGTATAAGTTCTCTTTACTTTTTAAGTATTTCCTAGAGGATTATGTAGATTCTTTCCGCGAAAGAAAATAATCCTAAAACTTAAGCATATAAACCACAATCATATGTATATGTTACGCATGGTTTCTTTCTAGTTTCACAATTGCTTCTGATTTTCATTTTCCGTGCGGTTTTACTAAGATGGGGCGAGGATACTCACTTTGCTTCCATGATGATGCACCGGAGCAACTATTGAAATTCGATATATCTCCCTGAGTTGTAAATGTATTTTTAAGATTCGATATTTTCACCGAACTATCACTGTTATCATAATTCAATGGTATTTCGGACGGATGCGATTGGCAGGATGGTGATTTTGTTTTAGATATTGTATAGTTTAGATTATTATTGTTATTCCAATATTCCTCTCCATCAGCTCGGAAACAAATGTAAAATTCCAGCTTTTTCGAGGATGAAGGTAGAGAAATTTTAAAGCTGAAAGTGTGTGCAAAAAATATTCTGTTGACTTTTCCAATCGTCACAAGTAGCTCGCACCACAACCTCTTTATGAAAGCTTAAGTTTGTCACTATCACGGTTCCCACAACAAGTACAATAACATTCCCCAACGATACGTTGAGCTCATCAATGCGCTTTCTGAATTGAAGATAATCAGATGCAGGTTGTCAGAAATCAATAGTCCATGGTTCTGACGGGTGTTGGCTGACTAGTCCTTGTGTGATTTGTGCAAGACTTAATGCTCCATAGTGGTGGTACACTTGAGGGCTCTGACATTATATGAACTTCAGTCAATGAGCGATCTTGATCATCAGCAAAAATGACTTTCGTTTTGATGCAGTTTTGACTTTTGGTTGTATCCTCAGCACTAGCATCTTCATGTGAGCGGGTGATTAAGCAAGATTTTGGTGCAATTTGTAATTTGGATGGGCCTTTAGTTTGGGGTTAAATCAGCAAAATTAAAGCCAACTGGGAAAACAGCGTTACTTAATATCTACGGTGAAGCATCTAGTGCTGCTGCTTGCCTGCCTCCGATTGTGTGGGGGCAGTTGGAATATGTCTATTTTCTTCCGCTCATATGAGAAGAGCCGCGAAAGCCACACACTCGACGCGTCTCTGCACAATTTCAAATTTGCGAATTACGCTCGCTGTGTACGACTACCTGCCGCCTGCGGCAGAACAAGATGCACTCCCTCGCTGAGAGGGATGACACGAATAACGGTACAGCAGCGAAGGCACCGAGACGAGATGAAGATTGTACGCGTTTTTATTACACCACAAACGATATATGATACACGGGAAAGTTGACAGGTGGGTTTTATGCAGTACAGATTCTGGGTGTTCCCGTTTCGCGATTTCGTAAGTGATGTTGAGCCGCTACTCGATCCCTTAGTAATAAATGCATGTTCCCCGAGCTATAAAACAGTGGCAAGTTACAGCCAATTGAGAATTCAACAATTGCACTGTAGAGATATGCGCTTCCAATGGACCTGGATACCACCGATATGTAGGGATTTTGATTAAAATTGTAGAAATGGTTTGCAACATTGATGTTTTATTGCGAACACTCTACTAATGAGACAAACACACTGTAAATAAAATGGCGGTGAATTGAAGATAACAAAATTAATTTGTCTAACTCAATTTATGGAATCGATGTCTGAGCCAAGTTATTGATATTCAAAAGACATTGATTGGTTTACTAAACCCTTCTGGCAGGAGCACTCTCCTGCTTCTTCAATTTGTTTTTTAATTAATCGTCAACGAGCTCGATCAGGAATGGTGTATGAATATCGTATATTGTTCACACCAACGCCATTTACCACGTTTGCCTCCCATGTCTTTAAAATTATTGAGGTGTTCGATAATTCATGTCGTTAGATGAAGTGAACTGCAGTTTTCATGTAGAAGTGATTGCGTGGCTAACATTATTATATACTATTTTAAAGATTAGACTTTAGACTATCTTCAGTCAAAAACTGAGCGTCATTAGTAAACAACAAGTTGGTTAAAAATAAAATTTGAAAATGGACAATCAAAGAGAGTATTATCTGCATATTTTATTGTTTTACTTCCGAAAAGGCAACAAAGCGGTGCAAGTTCAACAGAAATTGTGTGAAATTTATGGTGAGGACTGCCTTACTGAACGCTAGTGTCAGCGATGGTTTGCTCGTTTTCGTTCTGGAAATTTTAATATGTAAGATGCATCACATACTGGTGGCCCACCCACTACTGACGATGACAAAATAAAGGCGTTAATCGAAACTAACCGACGTATGACAACTCGAGAGATAGCAGAGAAGCTAACATCGAAATCAACCGTTTACTTATACTTACAACAGCTTGGTTACGTAAGCAAACTGGATGTTTGAGTTTGTGACGAATTAAAGGAAATCTACCTCACCAAACGCATTTACATATGCGACTCTTTGCTGAATCGCAACCAAAACGACCCAGTTCTTATGAGAATCATAACGGGTGATGAAAAATGGATTGTTTATGATAACTTAGTCCGAAAATGATCATGGGCTAAACAAGATGAGCCCCGAAAATCAACAACCAAAGCCAATATTCACCAAAAGAAGATTATGCTTTCTGTGTTGTGGAAACCAAACTATTGATTCGAATGTCTACTATCGTCAACTATGAAAATTAGACTAAGAAATCAAGAAACAACGCATTGAACTGGCCAATGGCAAAGGCATGATGTTCCATCATGATAACGCCAAACCCGACACCTCTTTGATAACATGTCCCTATAGCCCTGGCTGAGCACCATCAGACTATCGTTTCGTTCGCTCCCTTCAAAACCATTTGAATGGTAAAAGTTTTGATTCCGATCAGGCTGTTAAAAATGAGTTGGACCAGTTCTTCGCTTCTAATACCCAAGGCTTATTCCAACGTGGAATTTTTCAACTTACCGAAAGATGGCAAAGATCAATATATTATTGATTAATGGTTGTTGTTAATAGAAATAAATTTTCTTTGAAAAATATTAAAAAACGACATTAATTATCGATCAACACAATACTGTAACTGTCCCAACTTTCAAACTTAAGGAGGCAAGTTTGGACGTAAATTTTATCATACTAACTAAAATGCATTTCGAATCATTTCAAATGTTACGAACTTAATATATGATCGTGCAACAATTTAGATTACGAAGCGTCGGACCGCCCCTTTTCATGACCCAAACAGTGCACTAGCAGTGAATGTTCTCATCATAAATCTGTTCCAATTTAGAATTCAAGAGAGCACATTTCATTTAGATTGTAGTTCTTAATATTAAAACTCTTAAAAAGTGAAGACTAAGATATTAAGTAGTACGAGAGTGCTGATGCAGAAAGGTTTTGTAAAGAAATTCGTAAATCAAACAGTGCCTTCTGAATATCAACAAATTGGCTCGTACATCGATTCCTTCCATTGAGTTATATTGTCTAAGTATTTTGTTATTGTTGCAATTGTAAAAATTTCAACACGCTGTGACTTCGTTGCTTAAGGCTTGATTGTTACAAAATTTCGAGAGTCCATGCATCTACTAGGATACCTAAATATGCGATTTATGCAAATCTGAGAGTCCCCATTTAATTTTATGATGATCAAAAATATAAAATTCACATATTATAATATTATTAAAGTTGATCACATTTTCACCTCGAAGGTATTTGTTGCTCTTGTATTCATGAAAACTTCGAATTTTTTGTCAACATTTTTGGCTTTATAGTATTTTTTCATTACTTTAGTGGGGTTCATCATTTTACCAAATTTACTTGTAAATTTCAAAGATTACAACATTGACCATTTTACATGGATACACAACTCATGTCAATGCCCGGAATTTAAAAGTTTCCCAAAAACTACCCGCGATAAATCACTACAAATGACCTTTCCGACCCGCAATAAAAATGGACTACCTGTAACAAGTTAATAGACAATCATAAAGGTCATCCTGGCAAACGCCGACATAGCAAATTGCCCCGCCACAAAATTTTATGATCGACTTAGAGGTCATGTGTATGTTCCTGCTCATAAACATTCAGTTGCGGAAGCAAGGTCACAATTTGTCGTTTATTTGAAATTGCTACATTAACAGTTTAAAGGAAGTGCGAAAGTTAACCGTCCTCACCCGTGAACTGAGATTTGAAATTATCAAAATGATGAAACAGTACAAGCCATGAATATAATTTATGCAATCATAAAAAGCACAAACCCGTCAAAGGTGTGTTTATCAAATTATTCGTATATGAAAAAATACGAAACCAAAAACAAGGTGTGCGAGCATGTGCTCTGTGTCCCGTGTGTGTAGTCTTGTTACTCGTCATCTGCGTCAGAAGTTTGAGTACATGTATAAGATTTACTTCCTTTCCTTTTTGTCTATACCTACGGGACCTCGCTTTTGATGATGCAAGAAGACCGAATCGAACGTACTTTTTTGTTGTAATGCACTGCTGTGGCAGGATAATTGAATAGCCTCTTACCCTTTTAACTTGTCGGAACAATGCGCAATAGTGCCGTATTTGTTTTGATGGTATGCTTACACTGGTGGTTTATCTTCCGTCTGGTTTTTCTCCAAAATAATATGAAAGTGAATTATTTAAGAATTTTGTATGCTGATTGATAAAAATAAATATTTTTTGTTAAGTGAAGCTACCAAGTGTCAGAGGCATTGAATAGTATACTTAATTTTCCAGTAGGCTTTACAAAGATTCTGTTGAATCCACAAACTTCAATGCATCGGGCCTTAGGCCAACATAACATGTGATCGTATACAAAGAACTTAAGGACTTCACTGCTACCTGCCAGTGCCGTAAATTTTTTTATATACGGTTTTCATCCTTCGAGTGTAGGAAAGAGCCCTTCAGTTGTCGACATCTTAACCGACTTCTTGAGTCGTTAAATCTCGGATTCAGTTTTTTGAATGTACGTGTATGCATGTTGACTATCCTGGGGTCCTGAATTTGCTGGCGGCAGAATATCACCAGATCACTGCAAAGTACAGTTAAGGACTGAAAATCTCAACATTACAGTAACTGGCTAGCGATGCGTTATATAATGGAAAATGTATAGTTTTGACTTAAGTGCAACAATTTTATGAAAGAAAATTTAAGCAATAAGTCCAGAGGCAAAAATTAAACGTCAATTTATTCATGATAATAAATTGGATAGCCAAAGACTTTTACGCGCAGTGTGGTTTCATTCCTCCTTACATATCCTGCAGTTACTATTTGCGATCCTGTTCTCGATGACGGAAATCAGTTGTAGATATGAGCGAAAGTAAAATGTCGTGCGGTTAAAGGATCGATGCAGTAGTGATTTTTGAAGAAAACGAATGTTAGTTTTAATGAACTAGTGATAATTGAGTTTGTGAAATTACACTTAACAACAAGTCAAGTGTGTCGAATTATAATTGGTTTGTAAATTCGCGTGAATGTTTAAAGAAACACTTGAAAACGTAACGTACCGGGTTTGTGTTATGGAAAACAACAATAACATCACCGAACATGATGACTACCGTGAGCATAAGAAAAGTAAAAAGAAGAAACGTGACAAGAAGGATAAGAAATCATTTCCGCATAATTTGAAAATCAAATTTCTGCTTTCATCGGTAAATATTTGAATATGAAATTATTGTTTCTAAGAAATGTGTGGAAGTTTTGGAAAATGGTGTTATTTGGGATTTGTAATAAAATCACGATCTGTGTCCGTTCGTCTGTCTGTGTTTCACAATAGTTTTTCTCCAAAACTATAAATCAAAAAATTTTGTGGAACGGTCAGCAGTAATGGGTAAAAATTAGAGAAGTTGAAGAATTATCTCCCTCATATAGTGCAATAACAAGAAACACCTCAGAAGGCAAACTTTGTTAGCAATAGGATGATTTATAAATTTTAAATTTCCGTGAATAAACCCATAAGGTTATTCTTAAATTTAATGAAGATCGATATCTAGATCATATGTAGCGTAGTCGCCTCCTGCAAGCTTTAAAAGGATCCAACTATATTCAAAAAAGCTATGAAAGTGTAAATTTTCTTGAATTACCAAACAACCAAATGTGGGGATTAATATTCGATTCCTACCGGCTCAGACACAGCGTGTTGTTGGTATTTTCTCGAGGATTTCAGAATGAATGTATGCCAAGTATTGTTCATCTTTAAGAACGGAAATCCAAAGTGTCGGGCACTTTAATGGGAATGTTGAATGAATTTATGTTTTTTTTCCTCTAAACTTAAGAATGTAGTGCATATGCTACATGTTATCAACCCATTAGTTAACTTTATTTACGAACGACTTAAAAAATCTTCATTTTGAAGTTTGAATACAATATCCTTTTGGTAGGAGCATACCCTTGTCCATCTAACTTATGTTGAAAGTAAAATCATATCAGTATTAAAGGCTTGGGGAACATGTACACAAAATGATGTTTCGAAATGATTTGCAGTGAACATTTGAGTTAGCTGAATATTTGCTTCAGAAATTATAGTATATATCATGCATATTTGGAAGCCGAAGTGAATATATTGTTATCAAATGTTAGTATCACGATAATAAGAGTAAACTTCATCTCGTTTTTATTGCTTTCGAAGCTATGTATATTGGCATTAATAAGTCATCAATTAAAAACATTAAATCAAAAAACAATATCAAATTCAAATTAATTAAAATTATTACATATTCTATGATTCAATTGGAAAAAGCAGAAAGCAGCATCCAACACTTTTTAAAAATTATTTATAATTTTAACACAACAGTGACCTTTTATCCTATACCTAATATGTTGTAACCTGATTCTAATAAAATTCAATCAAAAACTTTATCTTATACTAATAAATTCTATCATCATATTCCTAACCTACGCGTTCAGCCTTATCTCTAAACCTAATATGATAAACTTAAGATATACCTATCCTAAATATTGAAATCTATTCCTTACTTTTAACACACACAACCAATAACACTATATGTAGCAATCATGAGCTGAAACTCAAAACTATGCAACGTAAAACACAAACAAAACAAAAATAACCACAAATAATTTAGACGTTGTCATTCAGCCACCAATACCTAGGTTGCTCCGTCACAGCTCGACCAGCCTTAACAAATCTAGCAAATGAGTATCTCCATTGGGATTGTTGGTCTCGTGAAATCCAATTCGGAGGATATTTTATCTTCGTGATATATGATTGGGACACCGTCAGAATCAAAAACATATCGATTCGCTCCAAATACGCAAATACTTGGGGAGAAATGAAGCCAGTGGTGAGATAAGTCTCAATATACGCGGCTGTGAAATCCAGGGGTTTTCGCTCACAGTTACAGATCTTGCGATATGACTCCGAAGAAGTCTCAATATGAAGATATCGACTTTTGTCACTTTTGCAGTTTGATAAATTCTTCTATTCGATATATAGTGCTTCCAATGTGTCTCAGGTTTTCTGCATAAACCAGTACATGCATAAAGACATTTCCTTTCGAAAACTCTTAATCTTTCCATAGTACTAGCACTCTGGTTGTACTAGACCTGACATCCATATGTCAAAACTGTTCTAACCAGGGACTTGTAACAGATAACTTTGACCATTTGGTAGATACTCGTATATCTGGAATGATAGAGTCTTTGTAGGGCCATGTCTACTTTTTGTGCCTTACTGAGCATGATTTTGACATATTCAGTATAGTACAGATACTGATCGAGATGAACACCGAGGTATCGATTTATGTGGAACCCGTTCTGAACTACCCTCACCGGCTTTAATGTAGACCATTCAAGACCTTGAAGTCGCGCATTTTCGTCAGATTTCCATCAGTAACAAAAAATGATTTCCCGTATAACATATTGCACATCATGACGACAAGGTGTCTGCAGAACCTGTCCTGAAAAAGTTTAAAAACTAGTCCATCTAACCACACCGTATCGAAGGCCTTCTCAATATCAATGAGACACGCTCGAACAGATTCTCTATTGTTTAGGGTGCGTACGGTATTTGAGGACAACTTGAGAGTAAAATTAATTTGTTTGTATTTTTAACAAAATTTAATGAAATTTTAGGAATTTTCTATACAACGTTAAATTAATATATGGCTATAAAGTTATTCAATAAAATCGCCATTAGCAGCAACAACCTCTTCGATCCGGGTCCGGAAACGATTACATGCCCGAATCAAATGCTCCTTGTTCATATTTACCATAACGGCATTAATAGCAGTCTTCAGCGAAGAAGTGGTATTATGAGGACGCTTATTGGTCTCACGCGCAACTACGCCCGTAATACGTAATAATCCAAAAGATTAAGGTCTGGGGAGCTAGGTGGCCATAGGTTCGGTGTTATGTGGTCATGAAAATTTTCGGGCATCCAATCATGTGTCGCCATCGCTTTATGTGAAGGAGCAGAGTCTTGTTGAAAAATGTATGGTCTGCCTCCGCTTACATTGTCTATCCAGGGTTTCACGACCGTGTCCAAAACCTCGATGTATGCAGCAGACCTCACTCGAAGTCCTTGAGTGAAAAAGTGTGGTGGCATAACATGTCCTTCGTTGCTGACAACACCTAAAACCATAACAGTGGCTGGAAATTTTGTGTGCATAACAACAGGAACCTCCGTAGGATTTGAACATAGCCATCTGTCCTTTCTGCGATTGGTCTTTTGATCTTGGTCAAAAATTTTTTCGTCGGAAAAAAAACCATATTTTGGGCGCCTCATGGTGTTTGATGTTGTTTAAAAGACGTTGTGGTCGGAGAACTCTCTGTTCCCGTGTTCGTTCCGACATGAACTGTCCTCTGCGCATCACGTAAGACTTATACCGAAGGTCTTCGTGGACAACTCTACGAATAAGGCGCTCAGAAACATGAAGCTCACTCGCAAGGACGCTCATTGATTTTGAAGGGTCCTGGTCTATGATCGCTTGCACTTGCTCCAAAAATTTTGCAGATCGGACAGAGTCAGAACGTTGTTCGTGCTTTTTGCGTTTTGCAAATGAATCTGTATCGCCTCCTGATGCTTCCAATTCACAGCGAACCTTATGCACGCATGAACGGGCGCAATTAAGAAAATTAGATGTCTCTAAATCTGTATGGTTCGCACATATAGCGACTATGACAGCATGTCTCTTAATTTCTTGAGTGATGTTGTAGTCCGCAAATAGTCCGTAGATATCAATATTTCATTGAAATGAAGAATTGATTCGTCGTTCAGGCTTGATTTGAGTTCGGAAACTTTTGCTTCAACGACCTCTGAAAATATTTCATTCCCTCTCTCAGGGTTTGGTAGATGAACCAGTTCAAAATGTGTTCCAATCAGGGCAAGTTCCTGTAATCCATGACATATAATCCTGTTTCAATTTCTATCCGGAGTCGTACTATTAATTTCGATACCAGCCCTATCGAGAAGATTTATCTCATCACTAGCGACTTCAAGATTCGATACCGTCACTCGAGACTTGTTGCGGAATAAACTATTCACTTTCATGAAAACGCCATCCGGGTCCTGTGGGCTAATACCCCTCAATTTTTCCGCCCATTGGTTGCTAACCTCACTCCTGAAGTATGTTATGACCGGATTAAGTTCCGGACATTCTTCCGGTGTAATTTCAACAAAGCCAACGAGGGATGGATGTAGTCCAAAAATCGCCGATAAATATTGTTGACGAGTGTGAGAAGAAGGCTTTTCAATCTTTTCAACCTTGCGATGGTTGGTGTTTCATATCCCTCCATATTGTTTCGCTGTTTAATCTTGGGAACTACTTTCTCTGTCGTTTCCAACATCTCTAACTTCGAGAAATAGAGTTCTATATCATCGTTAGTTAGATTCCTGCCATTCGGAACCATTAAACAAGAGTTGCCATCATCAGAAGGAGGACATTGCTTTGGGTAATCCCAATTAAATTTCTTTTGAAACTTTCCCCAGTCTGTTTTTTTTTAATTCAACCGATAATTTTCATGTTGAACTGGAATGAGGAAGAGATCATCCCTGCGATGATTGATTTCCATCACGAGTGCGTTATGGTCGCTATCGCAAAGAAGCACCTGCAGTTTCCGTTGAGGACTATTGAAGCTAAATTCAAGTCTTGCGTCAGCAATTCAGAGGTCCAAATATGAATTTGTCCTGGGGTATGTCGGGAACTCCGATCCATATATATTGCGCCTGTATTCAATTTGGTTCTCTGTTATCCACGATTTCAAGAATACGTCTGTGGGATTATTGTTGGCGTTCAGGTCACCAGCAAGGTGGTAACAATTATGCAGCCTGTTCAATTATTCTAAGATTCTTGCTACAGTATTGGCTACTAAGAACGGCAAAAATTGGCAAAGAAGCAGCAGCTGGTCTCAGAGGTATTCTGTTGGTAAAACCTGCACAATCTCTAAATAGCTTTAATGCTGGTTGCCATAATCAAAGAGAATAGTAATGAATGAGGTATCAATATGAACCTTTGAGCGCCTAAGTGAAATTTAATAAGGTACGTCTGCCACTTAATCCCATTTACCTAACTTTTCGTCGAGATCTAAATAGGTTGCACTGAAGTAGGCCTTATTTATTATTACCAAAATCGAAAATCACCTGCCAAGACAAATTTGATTCATTTGATACTATTATTTTCACTCAAAAATAAATTAGCTATCTATGTGTGTAACATATTGCTTTGTCACCTATTCATCTTGAAAAATACACCAATTTTATTACAACGAATTATAAATCTTATCAAATTTCACCGAACCATCCATAAACGAATAAATAAACATGTTCAAAAGTAAACATGATTGAATTATGCTTTTATAGATGAAAACACGCTTACGGGTGCAACTTACAAAGAATATTGAATGTACGAGAGTATGAATGAAAATTATTTGGGTGGTGAGAACTTCCAATGCAATTTGGCCTCGAAAAACGCTTTCTTATCTTTTCGGTTTGTAGAATTGTTTTCTTTGGTTTTTCTGATAAGGAACAATTTGTACAGTGATAAAACATTCAATTTTATCGAATACGTATTGATAGAGTAGGATTTTATTACGATTGGAAGTGTCAGTCACTTTATAATGGTAAAGTGTAAGTAGGTGAAAATAGTTGAAGATCGCTCGAATGGAAAGATAAAAGTGATATTAATTTGCTGGCGCCATTGAAATGCAATTTCAGCACAATAGGAATTGTATTGTTTTGAATTTGATCTTAAAATTTATGGATTGATGAATAGTAGCTTTGCAATGCAGTTTCTTAATAAAATTGAAGACATGTCAGTTCCGAAATTGGTGTTGTATGTGTGATGCTGTACCTGCAAACATAGTTGTGAGTATGTTTCCAATTTTTAAATCTCGTATGACTTTACCAAGGGCTCTTTACATGCGCACCCAGAGGTTTGCATTTGTCCTTGTACATCTTCCTTTGAAATTTTCCGAAAGATGGCCCTAGTGCAATCGGTACCTTGAAAACGTGTACCTACAAAATTATATTCTTTAAAGGGAGATTATGACATTTTTTGAAATCCAATTCGGAGCTCAAAATTGTAAAATCTATTTGTAGAAGTAAGTTGAAGGTAAACCGACTGAAAAATGTGTGCCTCGCTTCCCGATTGAAAATACTAGAGCTGAAAAATCTGGAAAACAGGCCTTCTCGTTTGTTAGAAAACCCTTCCTGCAGATGCATACTTCCGCATGTCCACTTGTTTCGATGTGAAACCATTCCATGAAAAAATAATAAGTACGATGCTAACTACGCGATATTAGTGTTAAAACTAGTAAATCGAACCAAATATTCTTCCAAGATTTAGGTTTGTAGGATAATCATTTTCAATATAAAAGTGGCCGATATTGAGGGGCATTATTATTTTTAAAATGTTTTTAGTGAATCGATGATTAAAAAAATCAATATATATGCTTTAACATATGAAGCAAAGTAGTAGTTAAAAATAAGTTGGGTAGACAGAACTACGCTCGTGTCTTCTCCTGCCTCCCTCGATACTAATAAAATAATGTTAAGACCTGTTTTGAAAAGATCTCATTGAGGCCTTTCATATGATGGAAAATTTTTTTGAGGTTCACTCCTCTATATGGGGGGGGGACCCCCTTAAAACACTGAAAATTTTTTTCACCCCAAAACTTTCTAAAAGTCATAATTTCCGACCTTGTCAAAAAAAGTTTCATATCTGTAGCTTCTATAATTTCAGAGAAAAAGTGCTGTGACATACAGACGGAAACAGGTACTGATTTCAATAGGGTTTTGTATTTTAGTACAAAACCCTTAAAATTAAAGCTTATAAAATACGAGTCAATTTCACTATATTTTAATTTTAAAATTTGAATTGCTTATCAGAAAATATTTTAAAACTTATCATGCTTCAATTGCTATCAACACATGAATAAAATTCTTGACGTAATTCCAAAATTTCTAAAATATTGGTGGACTTAAAATATTAGGTTTCTCGACATAGCATTAGTTAGAGCTCACGTCTATCCCAAAGAGTTGATGTTGACCTCCTTCTGCTTAGGGGGACTAAGAAATTTTTATAATACCGGTTTTTCTACCCGAAAAATACCGGTTTCTCTACCCGAAAAATCGGATTACGATTAAACCGGTGCGGTTTTTCCCATCGCTACGATTACGTCGACAACCAGTCCGAATGAATAACCAACTCACCGATTCCTTTGACACAAATATCGGGCTAAAGCAGGGAGATGGGCTGGCCCCATGGGTATTCAATTTGGCTCTGAAACACATCATAAGAAAGCTACGTTTCGATACAAAAGGTACTTTATTGTACAAGTGGGCCCAAATGGTATTCTATGCGGAAGACATTAACATTTTGGCAATTCGTTAACAACCGCCAAAGAACTTTTCCTGAAACTCGACAGCGAAGCAAAACTAAGTATGGCTACAAATCAATCAAAATAAAACAAAGCTCAGGATGCAGTCGAGGAAAAATACCAAGAGTACACAAAATATCACACTTGGCAAATACAGTATCAAAAATGTGAGCGAATTTGTATATTTAGGTGCCAAAATAACGAGAACCAGTAATGAAAGAGACGAAGTATGCCGAAGAATACAGCTCCCAAATAAAATTTTTTATTCTCTTTTGACGAACTTGAAGACCAGCTGCATACACAGGAAAACAAAGCTCCAAGTGTACAAAACAAAGCTAAACTTCCAACCGGACACTCCCAGAGCGCCTCATTACTGTTTTGGTGTAATCTTCTTGTTGTGTGAAGGCGTTGCGACATTGGGACGAGTTAACGCGGTGGATCATTCTTGGAGTGTTTAGGGAAGACGAGTTAAGACAATGCTGCAGGAGCTAAAACAGCGTTAGCGAGGAAAAACAGCGTGAGGAGCTAGGGCAGCATTGGAGGAGCTGAGACAGCGCCGGCGTAAAGTGGCGTGGAAAGTGTATTCTTCTTCTTCGTAGCACTACAGCCCCTCTCGGGCCTTCGCTTCCTGCAAATAGCGCATCCAACTGTCTCGGTCCATTGACCGCGTCCTCCAATTTCGAAATACGAGCAGCGATGAGCTGCTTTCGTCGACTGAGTCAGACCAGCGTTTCCTCGGTTTCCCCACTTGTCTGCGGCTTTCAGTTCTCCCAACGAATATCTTTTTGGGTATCCGTTGTTGGATTCATTATTGGTTATGGATTATTGGAAGTTTAGCTTCACTTTACGGAGGTTCTAACGAAAAGTGAGCGAGAGGAGTGAGCCCAGAAAAAACGTACAATGTACCGAACGTACCGAAAAAATAATTATTCCTTCGCAATACACATTCAAAAATTAGTTGTTAAAAAAACTTCAGTAGCAAAATAATAACAATCTCGTAACATTTTCTATCTCAAAACTGGAGCAAGATATAGCGACGTGGGCACTGCATTTCAAACAATTTCAACGAAACGGTTGAAAATGGGCTAATTCAAATGCTCCAAATTGTTGCCATCCTCAAACAGGTAAATCCAGTTTCCTTAGAAAAGAGGGACGAAACGTCGAGAGAAAGAGAATAAGACGCACAAGTCCTGAAAATTTCCTATGGGTTCGACTAGGTTGCGATACGACTGTCGTATAGCGCGATTTTCAGTCGCAAATATAAGCACGTTGCCACAAGATTTATTATACAAAGGGTCTTTAGGCATGCACATAACTGATATGCTCAGTTGAAGGTGTGTCTTTGCCAGGAATACATACTTGTATATTCCGTTTTGTTAATACAATCAGTAGGAATTTAGATATGGCAAATATAGAACGAGCTGTGGCATTATTGTTACTAAAGCGAAGGCAAAAAATCAATTTAATTTAAAATCTATACAATTTTTTTCGTAGATTGTGTTCTTTTTCATTAGTGTTCAACTATAGTTACATGGTTAAATACTGATGAGAAAATAACTTCAAAGTAATATTTGTTTTAAATTAAATATACTTTCTGCTGTTGCTTCACATTGCAAGGAAAAGTTAATGCAGAAAAGCGCAAAAAACTGAGAACTAAAATAATTTCAAATATTAAATTGTTAGCAGAAGAGACACCGAAGATAATACAAATTAAGTAGCATCATAGTCTGAATTTCCTTTAAAATTTCACTTATTTATAAAATCCTTCTTTCAGGCATTACTATCTTCATATGATTAACTCATATTTCTTTTAATGTGACTGTCATTTTATTACTGCTTTAATGATTAGATTGAACAAATGCAAAAACAAATCTTCCAAAAATTTTAGACACACGGACAGAAAACCAAACTGCTTTCATTTGGTTTCGGCTTAAAGCTTCCGACTCATTTAGGCGCTTTACGCAAGAAACTTCCATACATGCCAGCATCAAATGTTCAAATGATGTGCGCCTGCGCAAGTATCACAAAAGCGCCCGACCCGAAAATTTTCAAACGTAGTGAACTGTTTTAGGAAAAATCGCAAATCCTTGCGACAATCAACCTGGCCAGAAATGTCGCAATGTGCACGCTTCCACTTATCCATGTGCAAATTGCGATAGTCGCGCGACTATATTGTCGTACTCTGTTCCATCCCTAACAGCCGGAAGCATTGCAACAAATTCTATCGGTAGCTCATGGTGAAGGATCTAGTATGAGAGATTGGAAATGCGTCCTTGATCTAAGGATAAAACTAGTATGGGCGCACTTATCCTGTACGCTGCTCGTGTACAAATGTCGACGTCTGGCAATGAAATGAGCTCAGTAATACACACACTGACAAAATTTGTATCGTATAGAAAATAAGCACGAGTGCAATGTTGGGCTGTGTAGACCTAAGACAGGATTCAGCTTCTTTGCTTGTTGAATGACGTCTCCAACCTGTTTGCGACAGCGTCTATGCAAAACGACAAAGTACAGTTTGTCTTTATATCATCGTAGGATATGTAAATATACTAAGCAACGTTGTGCATCTTAAAATGCTTCAATCGGTGGCTAACTTTTTGGGGAATCATGCGAAGTCTTACAATCGTGGATAATTAAATAGGGATTTTCGCATGAATCTTGATGAACGACAAAATTTCCGCTTTCGATGTGTTGTTGGGCGTTTGGTATGTGTTATCATCTCTCGGACCTCGAAGCGCTCGAATAACAAATTTGAAGATTCCTTGTGGAAAGAATTTGTAGTAATCGAGCAGTCACTCAAGCAAACTGCTCGAAATTTTAATTGCAGATTTAGAAAAAAATATTTCATTACTTCCATCCATAGTTGTAATTTATAAAATATTTTTTTTTTTCTTATATTATTAAATGTAATTTTATATCAATTTTCCTTCATATTAAATTTAAACGTTTTTCTTTAATTATATTCTTCATGGTATTTAACTTTTATTATTATTTAAAATCTTTTTCATTTTTCTTTACTTCTGTAAACTTTTGAAAAATTTTAAATCTGCAAATTAGAATTTCGGACGTGGGAACACTGATTTAGTGCATCCCAACTGTGTATTGCATTACCGAATGCAATCGAACTCGGCTAAGCGAGCAGCTGATTCGATTTACCGTGGCGACAAGAGAAAAGAAAAGAAAAGATTGGGACGGATCGAGCAGTCGACGGGAGATCGTGAAGAACCACGGGATAAATTGACAAATTTTTGTTCGAAAAACCCTTTTAAACTTCGTGTGGAATTACCTCAGAACGAACGGGGGATTTGCAATTAGCAAGTTCGCGAGCCAGTTCAGTTACTCGAGAACGAAAGGAGTAAATTGCAGGAACATGTTTGCGGTATAGTGCAAGTTGTATTTTGCACCGCGGAGTACAGTGAAAAGTGGGATTGTGTCTTTTTGCGATTTGAGGACGTCCAAATCGTCATTATTATCAGTGCTCAATACCACGAGTGAATTGTGCAATATAGCAATTGTAACTGGATTAAGTGTCTTAATTCCACAGTGAAATATTCACCCTTATAAATGCCCAAGTCTGACAAGTCTTATGGGAGTACAAGTGCAAATTTTATTTCCCCATTCTATTGAAAATATTCATTCTGGGCATTTATAATTGAAGTTTAATTTCTGTCTAGTTTAATTTTTAAATATAGTGTTGTAAAACCGCAAGAACCTTAAAAGAACCTCAGATTTTACATTCTGATTCCAATGCATATTCTTGCGATATATGTGATAAGTCATATAGTGGTTCACGTGCATTAAAAGAACATACCAATATACACTTGGGACTATATCGAATTTAAGCGAGTTATTCGCTTTTATCTGACTGCAAAGCTACATGTGGCTAGTAAAATCAATGCAGCCATGTATCTACTATTTTTGGCATTAGAAAAGTTCAATTGTTAGGACATCCAGAGCCTACAAAAGTTTGTACAGAACAATTGTTAGAACTGCATCGAGGACAAGGCATGTGAATTTATTGGCGAGATAGTTTCACTTGTCCGACAGAATCATGTCATGAAATAATGACGAAACGTAAAACAAGTGGATTATTTATGTTAGCTATTCTATTTATGCAGTTATTTAGTAAGTGTCAAGAAAATTTTTCTAAGCTCACCGCCGTATTCGGATTGTATCTTCAAGTAAGAGATGACTACGGTAATCTAAGATCAAAGGAGTAGTCGGAAAATTGGTATTTAATAGCCTTTACCAATAGTAAACATTAATATCTTCTTCTTATTCTTCTTAGCACTACAGCCCCTTTCGGGCCTTCGCCTCCTGCAAACAGCGCCTTCAACTGTCTCGGTCCGTTAACCGCGTCTTCCAATTCCGAAATCCGAGCAGCGATGAACTGTCTTCGTCGACCGAGTCAGACCAGCGTTTCTTGGTTTCCCCACTGGCCGCCGGCCTTCAGTTCTCCCAACGAATACCTTCTTGGTATCCGTTGTTCGTTCATACGATTCATGTGTCCAGCCCATTGCAGCTTCCGCAGTCTTACAATCCTTGAGACCTCCGGTTCGTCAAAAATTTCATACAGCTCATGGTTGTATCGAATTCGCCATTGGTTCCCGTCTAGCTTCGCTCCGATTATTCATCTCAGGACCCGTCGCTCAAAGGCGTTCAATATATTTGCGGATGCTTGGGCTAGGCTCCGTGTTTCACACCCATAGCATAACACAGGTCTTACCACAGATTTGTATATATATGGAGCTTTGTTTTCCTGTGTATGCAGCTTGTCTTCAAGATCGTCAATACTGAATAGAATATTTTATTTGCGAGCTGTATTCTTCGGCGTATTCGTCTCTTTCATTGCCAGTCTTCGTTATTTTGGCGCCTAAATAAACAAATTCGCTAACATTCTCGATACTATATTCGATAAGTGTGATATTTTGTGAATTTGAGGTATTTTTCCTCGACTGCGTCATGAGCTTTTTTTATTTTCGTTGATTTGTAGCCCTACTAGTTTTGCTTCGCTGTCGAGTTTCAGGAAGAATTCGTTGGCACTTGTTAATGACCGTAACAAAATGTTTATGTCGTCCGCATAGGCCACTACTTGGCTCGACTTGTATAGTAATGTACCTCGCGTATCGACAGGTAGCTTCCGTATGACGTACTCCAGAGCCAAATTGAATAGCAATGGGGCCAGCCCATCTCCCTGCTTTAGTCCGATATTTGTGTTAAAGGCATCGGTGAGTTGGTTATTGATGCGGAACCTCGGCGTCATTGTCATTTTGGTAAGACGGACTAATTTGGCTGGGATGCCAAAACCAAGCATAATTTAGTGCAGTACGTTACGATCAACATTAATATGAACTATGTTAATTACGCGATTCTAACCAATCTTATTTTTGATGTTCTATACATAAAGCCCTGTAAAAAGTAACGAATAATTTATGCATAAAAGACTGCATATCTAGCAGATACATTAATAGTGTTGTCATACATATTGAAGAGGAAGTTAATAGCCTTAGGTTCAAGAAATACCGAAAATGGTTGATGAACGAAATAATGTAGATTTAACAAAAAAAATTTGAATGAATTAAAGTTCAAAAACATACATAAGTAAAGCAGGCGTCGAACACTTGTCTTAAATCATAAAAGAAAACAATGATTTTTAAAATTGACGCTTTCCTTTATTATGCATATATTTATAACATTGGTTTTAATCTTCGACTATTTAGTATGTCGATTTTTTTGCATGGCTGGAACTAGCAGTTTTGTCAACAGCTGAAGCATACTGATTTGTACCAAAAACTTTTTTAATTTGGGAAATAGTGACTATTAAAGGTTCACGAAAAAGAATAGTAAATTTTGCTTTGAAAGGGCTATATTTGTATTTTTCATCCTCGTTTATAAATGAGATAATAATATTTAATATACAAATGTACATATATTTGAAGACATTAAGGGTGTGAACAGAGCATACAACCTCATACACATATATTTGTTATAAACAGCAATCTGAAATCTTCTAAGGACAAATATTAAAATAATAAAAGAAAGTGATAATCTGTTGCACTGTATATTTTAAGTAAGAAAAACGTTTTTCTTATGGTATATAATTGCGATTATCTTTCACATTCACATAGATAATTTTTTATACCTTACGAATCCTGATGTTTTTTCATATTTACATGAATTTACAAATAAATGAATTGTTAAAATTTGAAACTCGGTCTTTCACTTTCGTTCAACCTGACCGGGTATAGGACCCGCAACGATGGCAGGCTCCTCCGCTAAAATGGGCTAGCCATCGGGCGCGCTTTTTCCTCTTTTTTGTTTAACAGGGGCTCTTGCCGGGTAAGGTGGCCTTCCGCTCGCGTGCCTATTTATGGCATAGTGTTATGTGATTCCCTCACATAATACTATGACATAAATTTGCCACCTTTATATTTATCATTTAAAGGATATTCATTCAAATTATATTTGTATGTTTTTCACTTAATGAAAAATATGGCCACGCTTACATTTGGATCTTGATCCGGTTGGGAGAGTGCGATAAGGCGATAAGTATCGTCGGTAACGACGAAGTCTCCGCCAGTCCGTCCGTTTTTGCCCGGCCCAATTTGTTCTTCGAACAAATATTGCAACCCTTAGTAGGTTACCTCCTTCTCGACTTCGATCGATATTTCTTTGACCCTTGAAATTCGTGGATGCGAAATTTCTTTTGTAGTGGTTCCTTGTCCTAGGGAAAAGAACCCACCCACGACACCACAACACTAGCCTGCCAGCGCATTCACGCGTCCCCAGACAGGACCAATTTCGGCGGATCTTACCATCCTCTTTCGCCGAGGCAGCAGACCATCGCTGCAGTCCTGACCGGACATTAATCTACCTAATTCACTACAAATTGGAGGAAAAAAAATGACCCAGCAATAAAGAGGACCCATAAAAACACGATAACTCTAATCTGATTGTTGCTGGTCATCGGTCGGTTTATATCTTTATTATCTGGAAGTTTCGTTCCGAACTTGTATCCACTAACAACTGAAATCACCTTACTTCAAAACAGAATTTGGCAATTCAATTTTTGGAAATAACCACGAGTATTGCAATTTTTTAATTTAGAATTTGTTTATTTTTTAACTTCAGGCAGGGAATGTTCAGGTAAACGAGACGAGAACGTTTTGTCATGATTTTGCATTTGTTTCCCATAATTATATATTACCGAAATCAACTAAAGTATTAAAACGCTCCGAACGGATTCTTAAAAAAATTGGTTTTCGTCTGCATATCTTTTTTCTGTCGGTCACGGCTAAGCTCCTCCACAATCAGATTTTGAATTGTTTAATGATGTGTTAATGCTGATAAGTTTGAAGGTCTGTCAATGTTTGCGGAAGAAGTTGATTATTTTTGAGTATGATCATCACATGCGATAAAACATGGGTCTACCACTACACTCCCGAACGTAAAGAAGGCAGAGAAATGGGAAGGGAGCCCTAGTAAAAGCCAAGGAGCTACTGTCAGCTGATACGGTTGTTTCAACTACATTAATTTTTGCATGCGAGACGCACAATCAATGCTGTTTACTATTGTGCGCTGTTAATCGAGATTAGGGATACATATCACCGCAAAAGACGAGTCCAAGCGATTCGAGAGGTTAATCTGCTCAATTCCAAGCCCTATAATGCAGATCTTGTGGTCTCTAAACTACAGCGAATGCACTGGAATCATCCTCCTTATAGCCCGGACCGGTCGCCCTGCTTAAGAAGCTCAAGAAGGAGGAGGAATTGGTGTGTTTTATTCTACGATGCTGCGATAAAAAAAAAACCTCGCTGGTGAAAAAAAACCCTCGCTGGTGAAAAAAAACCCTCGCTGGTGAAAAAGAGCATTTTAAGAGCGGGAAACTGCACAGAAAAATAAATTATAATTGTCTTTTGTTTTTCAATAAACTATGTTTTTAATAAAATCCCATTTATATTTGATTCACTCTCACTCTCAATATTTCTTCCCTAATATCTGTGGGAAGTGAACCCTTTTAGATTGAATTCAAAAGTTGGATTAAAAATTGTCACCCCTCATGTAGTATTGTGTTCCTGTCTTTAAAAATAGTTGATACGTAGGTATAGTAGCCAAAAGGAACATCTGATGAGCATTCAATTCATATTCTTTTCCCTATTCTAATTCTATTTGGCAATATATCAAGCTGAACTAAGATAAAGAAAACGCATTTGTCTGTAACAATTAAATACATTCAAATTAATAATTTTCATTTTAGATAAAACATTACACTTGCATTTAGAACAGTTTGCACTGAATCATATTAATTTCTTTTCTAGCCAAAAACTGATATATCGAGTACATCACCTCGCAATGATATTAACATACAAAATACCGCGCCAGTTTTGATGAGTAGTCAAATAGCAGGTGGAAGCCTATCAATAAAACAGCAAGCAATATCTCAAACGAATAGTAGCAGCGCTAATATACAACAAGTATCGGGCGGCAATACAAGTAGTAGCAACAGTATAACTAATACCTCATCCCAACCCCACATTAAACCACCGATTCTGAAGGACGTAAATGAAAGTCGGAATCGTTCGAGTTCGCCATATAATTCGTCGGCTACGAATTCATCTGGTGGTAGTGGAACGCCAAGTCTATATGTTTCAGTGCCACTCTCAAATGCAAATGTACCTGGAATAAATTTACCTTCGACCAATGCGAATGGTAGGTTATTAAATCGCATAAAAAGTTTTGATCGAGTATTCAATTCAATTTCACAAACTTCCTTAAAGATCATATAATAACGCAAACAAATCGAAGTAGTCCGCTTGTAAATCATTCGCATCATCAGTCGAGTAGTTCGTTAAGTAGTCAACAATCGATAATCGAGCGTCAATCGCCTCGAATATTGCAAAATCAATCATTGCATTTGACAGATCACAGTTCACCGAATTCGTCAGCACATTCTTCGATATCACTTCATCATTCATCAAATATGTCGCCAACTTTGAATCAACGTAACGATCCCTCGCCCATGGACACATCAGGACTGAAGATCACCTACGAAAAGCAGAATCTTCGCGTTGCGCAATTACAGGAAGAGCAGTTGCCAGCACGACGATCGAGGTGAGTGAAAATGTTCATCAATCTGCATTAAAAAGCACGCTTTATATAAATTCCTTTCATTGTTTCTTATTCTCCTTCACACTTTTTTGTACGATGTGTTTACTGTTTGTGTCTCAAAACATTTCATTGGAAATACATAAATTATTGGCGGAGAGAAAATACACAGTAAACAGCTCACCCGTTCCTAGCTTTTGCCTTTTAAATTCCACAAATTTAGCTTCGAGCTCTTTAAAGGCATCAAAAGAGGATCTTAAGTCCCTGCTTTATGTATTCAACAAAGCGCGGGAAATGCCAATAATTGGTGTACTGAGAGGATATTATTTTTGGTTTTTCATTTATTGGTTACCATTCTTGGTTTTCATTCAATACGCTATCACGAACACCACACAATATTGTTTGGAATATAATTGCTTACAATGCCCATTCGTATTTTACATGCTATTCGTCTTTAACTTATCTAACTCGGTCTTTTGAACGTTGAATACAAACCAAATTCCCAACTAAAAGATCACAATCGGGAGATGGTGGCAGTAAATCCTCGCGGTCAGGGAAGCGGCGTTCAACAGCTGGCAGCTCGTCAGCAACGAACACATCAACATCGTCTGCAAACTCGGGATCAACATCAGCTGCGTTGCCGACTGGAAGCAATACAGAAGGAAGCGAAAGTGCAATATCTGGCGCTGCTCCTCTTCCAGCGCCTGCTCCTGTCGCCGTAGCCGCAGCTGGATCTGGAGCTTCGAAAAATACCCAACCGCATAAGCATACTGACTCGAATAACGCAGGCGAGAGTTCTAGCTCCAGTGGCTCACTGAAGAGTGTTAATAATAACAATAATATCGTAGAACCTGTACCGCCTGCCGCATCCAGCAGTAACACCTCTCAGAATACCAAGCAAATGAACAAGAAAATGCTAAGAGCGCAGCAGTCTCAGCAGCTGCAGCAGCAACAGCAACAACTACATCATCAACCCACACCTCCTCCACCTCCACTACCAGTGTCTCAGCAGCAACAGCAACAGAATGTAGCTGCCAATGCCCAACAACAACCCTCCTCTTCTACTGCTTCTATTACTTCTACAACGTCTTTAATTCCCAGCGAAGAAAACAATCCATCAAACTCAACGTCATCTTCTAATTCTAGAACGCCCGACAATATGAACCTATCAATTTTAACAAGCAGCGCTGTGACGACGATTTCCTCGGCAAGTGGCACTAGTGCAAAGGATACTGGAGGCGGACTAAAGTTCACATACGAGAGTCAACTAGGGGTTGGGCCTATTGGGAATCAATCAATAAGTCCTATTCCCCTTCCAATTGATCCTATTACAAAAGAATCGCCGCCTAGTTCACCCGGCTCCGAAGCTGGCTCGGCAAGGAAACGTGGACGGAAATCGGCGGAATCGAAAGATAGCATGAAAATGTTCTTTCATAATGGTGTGCATGCAACACATATGCTTGGCAATCATTTAAATCCCGCAAGCAGTGTCGCGCAAAAGATGTCTGATCAGCTACATAGCGAGATGGAGGCACATAGTATTTACACACAATCAACTGATACCGGTCCGTCGCTAGTAGGCGTCCCGTTGCCAGGAAAAGCAGCTGTAAGTACTTCACTATTTCTCTTATCAAATTAAATTCTCTATTCCTTCTGAACAAGTGGTTTGAGTATTTAAACGTTTCTTGTTGAAACTACAATAGTAAGTTAGTTGTTTCTGATCTATTCTGATTTATCGTTATAGATAAGAAATCTAAATCAAACCAGTGGTACCGCCTCATTGTCGTCGATGTTGGGCGGGAATACGAATTCGGTGACAGGAAATACGCCGCAGAGTTTAGAGCAATTATTAGAACGACAGTGGGAACAAGGCTCACAATTTCTTATGGAACAGGCACAACACTTTGATAGTAAGTATTCAGCTATTCGTTCGTTACTAGTTTAAAACCCTTAACCGCTCGGTTCCGTCGTTACAGTTGCATCGCTACTCTCCTGCCTACATCAACTACGAACGGAGAACGTAAGACTTGAAGAACATGTCAACAACTTGATAGCTCGAAGGGATCATTTGCTGGCCGTGAATGCTAGGCTAGCGATACCACTTAATCCCGCAGTTCCACCGAATGCAAGTGAGTACGGATCAAATAGGAACTTTCGAAAGTCTAATTCTTTTAGGAGTTAGTGATTTAATTGTTTCATTGTTAAAAAATAATTTTACAGCATTAAACAACCTGCACATGAACGGTCCGACAGGCGATTCTGTCTCATCACGACTATCAAGAACGAACCCACATTTCAACTCGCAACAACAGCCATCGCAGCAACAACAACCACAACAACAACAACTTCCTGTGGAGAATGGAATCGACTTTCGACATTCATCGCATCCGCCTTCGAGTAATAATCCATCGGCGTTAAGGTATTGAGTTTGTTGACTGTTTTAAGGGATTTTTGCTTGCCCTATTTCCGCTGTATTGCGTTCTACGGAAGGTGGCATGTGATACTACCGCAAACGCGATGCAAATATTTTTCTCTTGTGACTAAATTGTGTGCTATGTTTTGCGTTGGTTGGTTGATTAGATTAGTGTAACTAAAGAATTTAACCAGAATTACACAGAAATTATTTCAGTATTAGATCGCTTGTAAGGCAAATAGGATGTCATTTGAAATTCTTATGCAGGAATTGATTTATCTTGGCTGTAGGAGGTGGTGATTCGTTGCATGTATTTTTCATGCAAGTATAGTGTTTGATTAGTGGCATATCGCTGACATTTTCTGATCGCTTCAACTTCCACTGATTAACCTAACATTACCTGCTAGACTAGTTTAGAAAAAATTGAGAAGTTAATATCATTTTTAAAATTCATTTATGAGATCTTCTTGAACACTTTCTTCGCAAATTCAATTATTCCTTGAATGCAATAAAAATGATTAGCTCCCTTGTAGTAACATTTTGTAAAGCGAATGTGATGCATTTTGAATTGTAGATCGAGGAACGTAAGTTCGTCATTAGGAAATGTCCCCAAGTCATCCTTAATAATATTATGAATTAGTCCAGCTATCTATTTCGAGATCCTACACGTAATTTAAATGTTTTAAAATTACATCTACTATTAAGAAGCGTAAGAGTATCAAAAACCTCAAATTTTGAAAATCTCTCCTCCTTGTTTATATTTATAAATTTTGAAACTTGCTGTTTTGTTTAAGAAATCGACTCACAATTTCATGAATAGTATATACCAATTGTATTGTGTTAATTGTTAGATAACAGATCTATTGTCAACGCAGCTGCAGGCACATAAACTTTTTAATCATCGATTTAGCTAAGTGTTCAAATTTTCTTAAAAATCTCAATAAAGTCGTGTATCACATTGAAGGAATTATTTCACCGAAAGAATTAGACCATTAAAAGAAAATGGCACATAATTTACATAAATTTTCAGCATATTCTGTCAAAGTAGGCTCGTATCATGAAAAATTTTTCTACTGCAGGTAAACTCAAAGATATCGCAGTTAAAAACAAACAGCTTCTAGGATTGTTATAAAACCCTCTTAGTAAGAGCTTCTCTCTACTTTTTGTATTATTTACACTAAAACTTTGGCTTCGACGCTTAAAAGACTTGCGTTCTTAAGGATCGCACCGTATATGTTAAATAAGGTTTTGGCAGTTCAAGTAGATGTTCCCTAAGGCCACTTACATGTTCTTAGAATTATCGATTAACCATTTGAATCCAGTCGCAAACTGGAGATAATGTTTGAGTTATTTCTTAAACCATTTTTCGAAAGCTTTGCTGTTTTAAAATTAACCTCGATTCCTGTAGGGCTAAATTGTTCTCGTCTTTTAGTTTAGTTAACATTTGAAACTTTCTTCAGCGATTAGTATCGCATTATCGAAATATATAGGGTTTTGAAGCGCTCTAACTTGTTAATGTTTATACAATATTTAAAATCCTGAAAATTGCAAAATTGATAACGTGTATCGAGACTGCCTGCGTGTGCGTTTACAACATTTTCTTTTTCTCCCTTGTATTTGTAGTAGACATTCATCTGCAAATTTAAATTATTCTTCCTCCACCTCATCCATTCACAATCAACATCAACAACAATCACAACATAGTGCTCTAACGTCGGCCGCACCCACGTCATCGTCATCATCAAATAGTAGACAACAACAGTCGCATCTTCAACAACAATCATCTCTATCTCACTCGCATCCTCAGCCGCCACCTTCCAGTATTGTTGGTTCTAATCAATCGTCAATCAATGCTCAATCGTCAGTAGAATCACATTCGCTGATACGTGGTAGTGGAAGTAGTGGTCGAAGCGGGGGGAGCAGTGGGACAATGAACTCGTCATCAAATACCCCGGCACCTGGTGTTGGTATGGCCGGTGCCGGTATTGGATCGGGAGGAGGAGGAGGAGGCGGAGGAAGTATTGGATCGAGTTCGTATCATAATGCCACTCAGCAATCTGCCGCCTATTCCACCATTCATCAGGTAGAATAGATGTGGTTAGAATTTAAGTCAAATAGATGCAAAGTTCTTCCTAATTTTCCGCTCGAGATATCATTTACTAACACCAAACATATAGTCTTGTAAATTTGCTAATTTTTGTTGCTTGATTTGGGTTTTGTTTGGTTTTTGGTATAGGTAATACTTGAGACAACGTATGGGTCTCTTTGGTTGAAATATTTCCTTCGTTTGGTGTAAATTTGTTAAGACTTAAAGTTCTGAACTGCAATTCCATTGGCATTACCATGGCAAGGAATATTGCGAGCAAGATACCAATCGAATGCTTTGTAAATGATTAACAAATGCAAAATGCTGCTTCGCGCAACCTTCTTTGTAATGCTAACGAGAAAAATGTTATTAAGCAATTTAAGCATAAATGAAGCAAGACTATAATCAATTATACTATGTTCTGATTTTTCTTGCAGTCACAATTAAGACGGGATGATAGCCACGGAAAGCCCAGCTGAAAATCATTCAGACCAGACTCCAATCCCGCTAAAGATCCGTTGCGAAATCAGCCATCATCCACAACGACAGCGATGTCAACAGCATCATTCATGTCACAACAACAATTCCCACATTCAAGTAATGACAGTAACAAGTTCATTCGATTGGTTCAAATGAAATTGGCCAACGAGCGAATTGAAACGGATAGCCTTTCGCCGTCATCGCAGACATCAACTCTTTCTTCAGCTACAGCCTCTACGCCACTGCCATCCTCTTCGTCTTCTATCTCACAGTCACCACCTCCAATAGCAGCATCCATGTCTTTGCGGGCAGCAGATGATTTTATCAGATCAAGCACACGTGGCACAACGCACCATGCGCTCCCGCACATCCAGAAGCCAGTGCAAGAATCAATACTATCGTCATCTTCCGGACCACAACGAATCAAAACGACCAGGGAATTGATACGTAATCCATTTCGGGGCAGTGACTTAGAACGACTGCTTGAAAGTCAAGAACATGTGCCATCGCACCAAGTAAGCGAGGAGAGACATCAAAGATCTTTTCCAAAGAGCCAGCATGACAATAATATACAACAGGTTCGTAGATCTGAAATTAAAAAACGATCGAGTCAACACGAGGGATTGCGCTATGGTCAGCAAACATCCATGGGCTCGTTAGGAATATCGGTAACTTCAATGACTCGAGCAATGCAAATGGCCTCTACCTCTGTGACGGCTCCCTCGTCATCAACAGAGGCTAGGAAGCGATTACGTGCTGCAACAAATAATAAATATATTAGTAGTAGTAGTAGTAGTAGTAGTAGCAAAGTAAAGACTGCCGACTACGATGATGCTAATGCCAAATTTAAAGACTTTTCGATTGATTCACTTCTCAAATCGGATTAGTTGGGATAAGAACCACTCGAAGAAATTACATCTAAGATCATCATTTTTAAGTATGCAGATTGTGGTAAGCAACGAAGTGAAAATTACAAATATTAGAGCCAATTTGTTTAAGCTAATGTTCTTCCTATTTGCTTGTATGGCTTAGTATTAAAAAAACATAATGAATCAGTTGATAAATGTTAGTTTGAAGTCGATTGTGCAGGTATGAATTGAAGTTGAGTGATTGAGTAAATGAAAAACTAAAAGATCGTTATCAGGCACTGCTCAGACCACAGAATATAGACAGGAGGAAAGCTTGCTTCGAAAAAATGCCTCATGGCCTTGAAATCGGTGAGATTGCGATTTCATACAAATCTTGTTGTAAATGATGGCTCAAACTGTAATGCAAGCGAGTTTGAATTGAATAAAATGGTTGATTTGAATGAAGTGCGAAGCATACTTTCTGGATCTGTCTATTCTGTGGCTCAGGCGGAGTTTGGTACATCTTTTATTTTTCCGTATTGTTTTTCAGTTATTTTCTTCAACAATCTCAGCGCGAACGTTTTTTTTCGATAGTGAGCCCATTTTGAAGCCCATTTGTTATTTGTAAGGATGCAAGGATAAAGCTAGTAAATTACTTAAGTCCATTATTTTCCTAATCATTCTCGAGCACTTAATTATGGGACCGTCTGTAGTAATCGAGCAGTCGCCTAGACAAACTGCTCGAAAAACCAACATAATTCTGACCCAATGTTAGTTGTAAATTTAAAAAAATTAATATTTAAATTTACTATTAAATTTCGATCATGGCAACAACTTTGTAACACAACTTACCAACGAATTGCATTGTCCCGCAATGCAAATTACAGCTGATGGATGATGGGGGTCGCGAAGAAACGTCCGTGGCGAGACGACGAGGCTCTGGTGATATACGTTGCGTGCGGGTAAATAATTAGAAAGATTGCCAAGCAAGCGGCGAGTGAACGTCGGTCAAGGGCGTTGAATTTCGATTGCCGCGGAAATTTTTGTTTTAATCACAAACGTCGTTTCCCGATTCGCTATTCGTCGTCGCGGAAAATTGTGCGGAAGGCGCGAGAACGTTGGCTTTTATCAAATAGTTCGCGTAACCTTTTCTTCTTGCCCCCATTCCACGTTATTAGAACTGTCGCCTCACAGCGAGAAAAATTTAATTTTTGTTGTGTTCCCGGGAGTGACGTTTTCGTGCGGTCAAATTTCAATTTGTTCCCGATTCAGGCGGATCAAAAGCGTCTCGCCCAGGAAATTTTCTCGTTGCAGCGAAATATTAGCAAGTCCAAGAGCAATTCTTAGGTTTTATTAACCGGAACAAACTTCCGTGGTTGCGCAGGCAGACGACACCGACGCGGATAAATGGCCAGAAGCGCATTCACTCAAAAACGGCGCTTTGCCAATTCCAGTCCGCCCAAAAGGCATCGCTAGCGGCACGGAAGGGTTTGTAGCAGTGCGGGTGTAAGGAGTACGATCGGAACGTAAACCATACCTTAGCGGGCTCCGCGGCTGCTTTAAATGACAGGAGTTGGCCATGGCTAACCCCATCGGACTCCTGTGATTTCGGACCCGCCCCCAACGATAACTAACATTCAGTGTCGCTCCACTAGGAACGCATTTTTGATAGAAAGCCATATTTTCGCGTTATCTGGATCCATGCAATCATATTCAACAGTTCTGCTCACTGGTATTTGGTGCTGCACTTGAAATTGTAAAGCAATAATAAACTAACTGTCGCTTTAAAACAATACGTGAGTGAATCCACTTTTACCTCGTACAGGCACAATATCATCTCCGAAGTGAGTGTTTTGCCAAGTGACGTACGGCTTGATTCGCAATAAATTGATTTGGGAAAGACCAAAAAGCGTGCAGATTTTGTCCCCTAATTTATTGCAAGAAGCAGTTCCTTTGCAAGGGAAATAGCTTGAACCCGTAATATTCCGGGAAAATAATTGTCTTGGAGCCGTGTTTACATGAGGAAAAGGTACTTCGAGAAGTTGCATGACGAACGTTCGTTGGTCTCTTTCAAGTCTGCGCTTGTTTACTCGTTGCTTCGTTTTTAATAACCTGCTTCTGATTGGCTCATTTGCATATTGACGATACGTGTGCTTTATTTGAGATGCCGCCATCTTTCGGGCCGTGATTTTTCCCAGAAATTTATTAACGATATCTATTAAATAATTTTATTCCAACGAAACTACTTAGACGGACTGAGCGATCGCATTTTTTTTTTTTTTTTTTTTTAATTACCTCCATTCCCTACCACTCTCTCCATCACTCTTTCTTCGTCGCACAACGCTCGTGCGATCTGCATTCACATTACGTCGCTTGGTCCTTTGTGCCACCCAGACAATGTTTAACACATCGGTATAAGGGGGCACACAATATAATGTGAACTAGTCCTTTTCGTGAACATCTAGTCCAAAAAATCATGATCAGCTCTCAGAGATAAAAAAAAATTCAATATCATACGACGCATTCAAAAAAAAACTCTGAGTAACTGTCACTTCAGTATCTCGCCGATAGGGTCAAAAAGAACGCCCTAAGATACTGGGCTCATAAAAGCAGAATTACAGGTCCACGCTTCAATCAGTACTCATTAAATGCTCCCTTAGTCTTTTCTTAAATACCAAAAGTGAGTTTGCTTCCTTAACAATTTCTGGTAGATTGTTATATATACGCAAAGCATCATTCGTTGCATCGTTCTTTAGTCGATCCGTTCTGGCAAAAGGTATTACGAATTGATTTGCATTCCTCGCATTATATGGGTTGATCTGTGATACCTTAATTAATGGCGCTCGTTCCGATCCATTAGTTTTTAAATTTCTGTAGATAAACTTCGCTTTCTCCATAATAATAATTTGACTAAAGGTTAATGATTTTGCCAATTGGTAAACCAAACTAGTTTGAGTAAGCATTGGCAGCTTCAGAATGTTTTTATACGCTTTCGTCAGCAGCCTGGATATACTGTTTAAATGTTGCTTCGCTGATTGACTCCAAATAAGTACTCCATAATGCAATTTCGCCAGGACAAACGCATTTAGAACAAGTTTCTTGATGTGCATTGGAAAATCCTCATATCTTCTTAACAATCCTATTATTGGGGCTAATTGCCTTCTTAAGCTATTTATGTGTGGTAACCAGGTCATACGATGGTCTATGATAAGACCAAGATATTTTATTTCTAGCACTCTTTGCAATTTTTCGCCGTTAATATTTAGTTCGACATCTATGTCTCCTTTGTTCTTTTGCTTAAAAACAATATATTTTGTCTTTGATGTGTTCAGGCTAAACGCTTAGACTTTGAATTGTTATGATTGCATGTTAGGTGGGAGAGAAATAGAAGAGCAGAAGGAAACTGCTCTGTTACGATTTATGATGTTTGGTAAAGAGACAAGTGGAGTGTAAGATTAAAAGAGTGAAATGATATACGTGTATGCTTATATCCTTGTCGCTTGGTGCATATGAGATAGCACAACATCCCACCAAATGTCCACAGAGAACACAGTTCACTTGAACTGTAAGGCCAATTTTGGTGAGCACTAACAGCCTCGCTCGCCGAGGCAGCAGACCATCGCTGCAGTCCTACACGGACATTTACTTCCATCAAATCACTACACGTCCTCTACTATCATCAGTACGTAACGTCAAGTCGTCTGGCCTTCACAGTAAGTTTTCTTGTAAACTGGGGGGTCTACAACATGAAATTTTTTGAATTGTTCAACTGTGGTGACCTCTGACGTTTTTTGGGATATTAAACATTTTTTAAAAGCTATCTATCCTTTTATGGAAGTGACCCTTATAAAACTTTTTACCCTAAGGATGGTACAGTTGTGTTAAATGAAATTTGTTGATAAGGAAGAGCAGCAAATTATATGGAAAAATATGTTTACGAGGGTTTTTATGCAACCAATGAAATGCAGACTATCATCCTAAGCCATTTATAAATAAACCCAACATTCAGTTTATTATGTTCAGTATACGCCTAAATTGAAGAAAAACTCGAACGTTTGTTCAATTAACAAAATCTATAAAGATACTCATGTAACCCCTTTCTAGAATTTTCCTGAAGATCTCATGGAAACTGTAGTGTCTGGATCGGTTGAATAAGATGGGATAGTTATCACTCGATTTTTTTAAAAACTCATAATATAAAATCGTTATATCATTGAAGTTAAGGGTGCCATAACGAGTTTATCGACCAAAACATAAAATTGACAAATTGTACTATTATTGTCAACAGTCAGGGTTTAAACTAAAACACGAACACCAAGGTCTTCAATTATACGTCTTACTTTATTCAAGGACCGACATCGACCCTCTAACAGTTTTTACCCACATGCATATAACAATGAAGATAGATGGTATTGCCATAATTCATATAGACGTTGGGTAGCAAAACATTTATGGACAACAGCCTGACAATAACTCGCCTCGAGTTAAATGGATGTGTTGAATTCCTCATCTGCGAGATCATCGTAATCGTCATCGATCTCCGGACATAATTCGCACCAGGGCTTTATTTTGTCGCTGCTCATCACCGAAATGAATGGTCGCTGTTTCTGATGTGCTTTGCTCTCTTCCACGACATATCGATCATGTCGCTGAACTCTCTTGATGAAACAGGGGCCACGATACGTAGCCTCCAACTTCTTGGACTCACCCGTAACTGGAATGGTCCTTTCCACCAATGGTCTCCTTCCGTATACTGCCTTGGTTTCTGATGTCTCTCGTCGAATCGCTTTTTCCACTTAAGTCTAGCCTCGGATATATTTTTGATCGCGTCTTCTCTCTTGCCTGTCATCGTTTTCTCGTCCAAATTAGTATCCTGCACGGGTACTAGAAGCCTGCTACCGCCGATGTCCTTTACCGGGTAGTCGAAAATTAGCGCGATTGGAGAATACTTCGTCATTGAACTCACTGGTGTATTCAGCGTCCATTGAAGCTGTCGTAGTTCGTCATCGCAGGTGTTCGGTTTAGCGCATGACGTTTTAAGGTAAGCCAGCATCGACCGGTTGACTCGCTCGACAATACCATTCGCTCGAGGTGTTCGCGTTGCCGTTTTAATGTGGGTAATGTCGATGACATTACAGTAATCCTCAAACATATGCGAGGTAAACGCTGTTCCCCGATCGGTGACCACCACACGCGGGAGACCAAAATACATCGACAGCTGATTGACTGTTTCGACGACAGGTTTCGATTTCGTTGGTCTTGTTGAATTGATGACCGTGTACCGAGTTAACGCATTTACCATGACCAGCACATACTCGTTACCGCGGCGACTTCTAATAAACGGACCCAAGTGATCCATATGGACTATTTCAAATGGTAATCGGGGAATGTCCATACCATGTAATTGACATTCCTTCATTCTCGGCTCTCGGACATAGCTACAGTCAATGCATGTCTTCGTGTAGTTTTTTATGAACTAACGCATTCAAGGGAACCAAAAACTTCGTTTCATTCGCATCAGTGTACCATCGACACCCGGATGTCCGGCGTCATCGTGACACAGCTTCGCCACCTGCCAGCGTATGCCCTTCGACACAACGAGCATTTTCCCCCCCTCTTTATCAACTCTAAAGAGACGGCTATTCTTTATAACATATTCCTTGCGAATTTGCGCCCGCTGCACAGACTCCGCCTTCATCTCGAGGACGTTCATGATGTTTTTCACCTCTGAATCTTGTCGCTGTAGAGTGCGTACCCAATCTTCCATCGACAAGTTGGCACTGCCAACATACAGGTATTCCTCTACTCCGCTCGGTTAAGTCGGTGATTCCACAGGCGCTCGACTCAATGCGTCGACGTGAGGCATCTTTTGTCCGGGACGAAATACAACCCGGTAATCGAACTCCGGTAGTTTCAAAAACCATCTCGCCACTCGCGGAATGAGAGGCTTCGTCGCTTTTAGACTGGCAATGGCTTGGCAATAAGTTACTATTTCTAATTCCTTTCCCAACAAGTACATTCGGAACCGTTCACACGCGTCGACGATCGCAAGCACCGCCAGCTCGTAGCTATGGTATCGGCTCTCCGCTGGATTGCACAGACGGCTATAGTACAACGGCATTCATCTATCCTGTACCATTTTTCTGCAACAAAATGCCTGTAAGGCGCAGGGAGCTCGCATCGGTGTGCACCTGATGCTGTGATCCCTCGTCGTAAATGACTAGAAAGGGTGCCTCAGTCAACAACCTCACCAGCTGTTGATGTACCTCCTCGCATTCGGTCGACCAGTTGAATAGTACATCCATTTTTTTGTTCCTTCGCGTTTTATGACCGAGGAATTCCTTCAACTACTCCAGCCCCTGCTCGACAGTCTCAGACGGAATGTTGACCTTGTCCACATACCTTATCGTCTTGCCATTGGTCGATGCTATGCGCCTCGCCATAAGTCGTTGAAAATTGCTCGGGGCATTTCGTAGCCCATACGGCATTCGATTGAATTCGAAGTTGCCATGGTGAGTTATGAACGCCGTGTATTGTTTGGCCTCCTCCACTATCTCCAAATGGTAATAACCAGACATCATGTCAAGCACGGTGAAGTAATTTTTCCTCGCCAACGTTGACAAAACGTTGTCGACCACAGGCATGGACCATGGTTCTTTTTGGGTGACCGCGTTCAGCTCACGGAAGGCGACACAGAGTCTGTCCGCCATTCTGCTTCCGCACCATTGGGGGAAGCATACTGCGACTGGCGGATTATGTCGAGATGCAGTAGCGCGTTCACGATGCTTTCGACTATTTTCTGTTTAGGGATGGGAACACGGTACGGTTTTTTATTTACCGGAATGTCTGACGTCAAAACAATGTTAATTTTCATAATACTACACTTTCCGAGGCCTTTCAACCTTTCCGCGAAACAGCCACGATTTCATTTAGTAACGCCTAGACTCGCTGTTTTTCGAACTTGCTCAAAGTATGATTGATATTTTCGCACGCATTATTAATTACATAACACTTGCCTTGTGAATCACTATACGGCCACGCGAAAGTACATTGGTACCGATGATGACGTCATACACCGAGATTGGGATGTCTATTATCATGAAGTCGTAGACAAATTGCTGCTCGTCAATTGTGACGGTTAATGTTTTCGTTTCGCGACACTCCACCTGTCCACCGGCGAATCCTATCGTCGTCTTGTTGCACGGCTTAACTGCACCGACACATTGATCCACGATGTTCCGTCTTATAAATGAGTGGCAACTGCCCGAGTCTATAAGCGCTTCGCACACGATATCGTTCACGGTGATGGTCTTCATAACTGGACCACCAGATGGTTCACTGATGTAGTTAGAATTGTCATTTTTCTTTTTCCCCGGCTGTTTTGGGCAATCGCGTGAAATGTGTCCCCGATCCCGACAATTAAAACATACCGGGCCACCCTTATCGTGAGATATCTCTTTTTGCACAGAAATGTTTTTGTCACGACACTAGTCTTACTGTCAACCACAGCGCATGGATCAATGCCCGAAAATGATTGTAACAGATCAGCACATCCCGGAAAACACATGATCGATAATATCCGACGCAAATTATCGTCCGTAAGCTCGTTAATTATATAGCGGATTAATGACTGGTCGTCGACACCACCGTGGCGTCCCAACGAAAGCATTCAATAATAGTACTCCATCATCGATTCAGCCTTCAACTTTTTCGCCTTCATTAATTTCATATGCACATCGGCGGCACTTATGTGAAGCGGAAAATCTGCCAAAAAAACCATGGGGAATTCCATCCATGTACGAAATACTGGTTGCGCATTAGCCCACATCTTCGCCATGCACTTAAATTTGGCTATGACACCTAGGAGTAGCAAACGATCTTCCCATCCATACCCCATTTGCAATTGCTCGACTCGATCGATGAAATGTATTAACGTCATGTCACCATGTGACATGGGTCAAATTCAGGAACAATTGACATTATGTCGGAAACATGATGCCCGTTCGTGACAGGAACGATTGTTTTCCAGGTTGCAGCATTTTTCTGAAATGTTGCAGGCGGCACAGACGAAACTGGAACTGCACGCATACACGTTGGTGTGTGTTGGTATGCTTGGCGAGTATATGTATGACGTAGATGCCGACGCCACGCTGCTTGCAATCTTCGGACACTTTTAAAATGTATTCCTACCTTAAATAGGGATCATTAAATGATTGAAGGTTTTTACATTTTCTGAAAATTGCATGCCAATCATACAAAAACAAGCAAGTTGCATGGTCATCACGGCACTACAGCCTATGTCGAGCTTTTGCCTCCTCAGTACAACTACTGCCATTATCTCGATTTGATTATCGCGATCTTTTACCGCATCAATAAAGTCCTTCCACCACCTGCTTGCTCCCCGTCTGTACATGGTTCTTACATTTCTCGTTCCGTGTAACATTTCGTTCATCCATTCTGTCAGAGGTGCAACGAGTTGTTATTGCTCGACTCCCAACCTGAAGAGCCAGTCTGGTTAGTATTTGCTTACCCTTCCCGGCACAGGATACTCTCCTTCATTCTCGCTCATCAGCAACATTCACAATATGAACTATTACGAACTTTTCCAGCAGCCACCTGATGTGGAATCTTATTTTCTGAGAGGCCAAAAGTAAGATTGTTGAGCAGAGCTGCAGGTGTTATGTCCAACAGATATTCCTCGGTATTTAGATTACTTTATCGGCAGTCAAGAACCGTCTCTGACCCTGCACCTGAAGGTTACCATCAAATCAGTGAAAAGATATACTCGTACTTGTGGAATTGTTCTATCGCCTTTTTTTTTTAGAGTGACTACCTAATCAAGTAGATTGATAAAGCGTCAATATCGCGGTTGCTTTAATTGTTTTGACTGATTTTACATCGAAATGCAATCCGAAAAAGTTTATAGATATCTGGAGAAAATATTTTACGAAACTCTTTCGCCGTAAGCACTCTCCCATTGACTGAACTTGTTATATTTACTAGTAGCTATAATTTTGAAATCGGTCGAACGTTTTAGGGGCGAATTCTCCTGTTTCCATTTTCGCTTAAGCAGCATCTTATACCGAGAGGTTAAGGCTCTTTCCAATAAATAAGTCAGCACTCTGAAAACTTGAAACTGATGTTTCCATGAATATCCAATCCAGTTCATCTTTCTTATGCAATCTGTTTCAGTTTTCCACCTCAATCTCGTTGCTAGCAATTGCAAGTCGAGAACCTAAACGTTGTCATCGTTTCTCATTTACTTTATTTAAATCGTGAACACTTTACGAGTACTTCCTATATTAAGGAGTTTTCTATTACGAATACTGCTTTGACAAGCGCCAAAACGGAATATCCCTAGCTACCAACTTTTCTGTCCACACCAGTTAGCTTACTATAGATCAGTCATTAGTTAAAACAATTGGATTATATCTATTAATCTTGAATATGTTTCACCATAACTTTCAACAAATTAAATCTAACATGAGTTCCGCTAAAATAAATGTATCCAAATCGGTAATGTAAAAATATCGTCGCGTTTTGTATCATCGATTTTAAAGTTTATGTAACTCGCAACAAACTAAACGCATTAATCCTCACAACGACTTCAATCGCTTCGTTATCAACTTTGTCAAAATTAATTTCAAAACACCTGAAAATTCAAAGATGATGGATGAAAAGCAATAATATAAATCTGATGAAAGAAAATGTAAAATATCTACCAGGAGGACTATTATAATCTGAATTATGTGTAGAATACTTGCTTGTAAATACTTTATTCTTATTACCATTTACAAAAATTAAAGAAAAAAAAAACAATTTTAAATTTCAATAAACAAAACTTGGCAAAAATGATGAAAAAAAAATAAAACGCATTTGTGTTTACATCATTTGTGCATTGTATGCACTTTATATAATATTAACTAATTATATAAATTTGAAAAATAAACAAAATTGAAAATAATTAACTGAAAAAATAAGAAATTAGAAAATCTGACTGAAATCTTTAGAAATCGTTTTCTTTTGAATTAATTCGTAAGTAAACGAAATATTCCCTGTATTATATACAAAACGGTTTATCTAAATTGAATGGATTATGATAAAAAAAACCTACTTTAAACCTTATAACTATGTAAATTCTACTTAAATTTAATTTTGTGAAGTATCCATAGATAATTTGAAATGATTTAGCGAATTGTATATTTCTAAGTTCTTGTAGGTAAATTTTTTTTTGTTGTTGTGCTTTTACGCCCAACATTCATTTATGTAAAGATGATGCAAAATTTTAAGTAGGATCTTTCCAGGTCATACTAAAATGACTATAGCATATAAATAAGTAATAAGTTGCTTTTGAAGATGGTCATTAGGTTCCCAAGATTGCGTAGAGACATTTAGTGTTTCCATCTTTTAAGTCCAACTGTAGCCTGTGTACATGTATAGAAAAGTGGCGAAGTAACAGTCGTACAAGTGCGAAAATAGAACTTTAAAGACTCTAGAAAACACCTTCATGATAATCTGCAAGATATCAAAACACATTTTCAGGCGTCTTACAGAAGCTGATTTTCTTTTGATTTAAATAATATCTACCGATTATGGTTTAAAAATATTGTACAGACACTGGAAGTCATGAGATGGACATAAATAACGTAAAAAGTTAGTATGAAACATAAATTATTTTAGAAAAAGGCGTTGAAGCAAAGTGAATATAGAGAATAATCTGAGATGAACTATGTTTAAGCAGATAATAGGATAGGATATTATGTAGTAACTGTTTGCATGTAGTGATGTAAGTATGAAGTATGTGGAATGTGGAGAACTATTGTTTTTATTCTTCTTGAATTCTTTTGTATATCTTCATTTTTTCCTATTGAAAATAGATTTTGTTCACTATTTTTAAGATTTTATTTAAGACGAATTAAAAATTAAAAGATATTTTTGAATGAATAATTTGAGTTTATTTTGTTATTTGATTTCTATACGTTTCCACTATTATTGTATGCGGGTATTATTTAAGGAAATGTTGTGGGGATATTCGGCAAATAGTTGCAGTGCAAAAGGATGGATCATTGTATTTTAGAGCACTTATATTTTAAAGAAAAATTAACTGTCGATCCAAATCTCAAGTAATTCCACTGACCTGCTGTTCATTTAATGCTTAATGGATAGTAATTTTCATAGTTACATAGAACGAACTGCGTTGATTCTACCCAGCGAATCGCGGATATTACCGTAAATGTCATAAATATCTTGAAAAATCACTGGGCTCGGAGAATTATGGTTCTCTTTCGTTCTCTAATATTTGAAACATTTATTCTTACTATCTTGTGGGAAGATTCATTATGCTCATAGTCCAGTATGTTAAGTTGTTTGCACTGTCAAAATCAATCAAACCAAATTTCTAATTTGGATCTTTCAACGGCTTTCTTCATTAATTTAGATGCCCTTACATCTTAAATTGCATTTTTGGTTGGGTTCTTTTAATTTCTAAGTGAATTTCGACTTATCATTGAACTGGAAATCTATGAAATGACTAAAAAGCGACGCTTTGAAGAAATAAATTTATATTTAGAATTGTTGACTTTATCTGGATTAATTTCATCAATAATACAAGGTGCTGATAAATTCGAGTTTATTTATTCAAAATAGTCTCCTCCGGCCTCGATACACTGTTTTGCGCGATCCAAAAGCTTTTCAAAAGAGTTTCAGGTCATTGACCAGAACGTCCTTCAGGATGTCGATACAAGCCTTTTGGATGCCCTTTACGGACGCAAAGCGTTTTCCTTTCATGGCCAATTGTAATTTTCCGAATAGGTGGAAGTCACATGGATCCATATCAGGCGAATACGGTGAGTGACTTGATTTTTGACTTCTGCAAACGCGATTTTTTGCGTGGTGGCTCGTCTGGGGCCTTCCATTCGGCACTTTGACGCTTGGTTTCGGGTTCATATTGGAAACACAACGTTTCATCACCAGTTACAATGTTGTAAAGGGAGTTCTCGTCTTTTCTCGCCTCTTTAATGATGTCTTTCGAATGTTGAATTCTGAGCAATTTTTGGTCATCAGTTAACTTGTTCGGAACAAAACGTGCACAGTCCTTTCGTAAGCCCAAATGATCGGGTAAAATGCGATAAATCGATGTTTTGGAGATATTCAACTCCGATTCCATGAATTTCAAAGATGATTTCGACTCATTTTTGATAAATTCACGCAGAATTTCGATGGAGTTTTTGGTGATCACTGATTTTGGGCGGTCCGTATGTTCATCGTCATTTGTGCCGTCACGACCATCTCTGAAACGTGTAAACCACTCATGAACTCTGGCACGAGATAAACAATCATCGCTATAAACTTTTTTCATCAATTCAATCGTTTTGGTAAAAGTTTTACCGATTTTAAAACAAAATTTGATATTAGCTCTTTGTTCGATCCTCATTTTTGTACCGATGACACAAACATACAGTCACTTTAGACGCAAGAACTTCGCTTCCACTGAACCGAATGTCACCAATCTTTCAGTCAGGGAGAGATGCAACTTTCCAACGCACTATCTCATTCACAGATGGCGCCACCAAAAAATTTTTATAACAAGTCTCGTTTATTTTGGAACGCACATTATATTATCCTTGAATTTCGTAATTACGGAATATAAATTTTCCTCTAAAAATTCATTGTTTGCTGCAGTTGATTGGAAAAAAGTTCCATTGCATATGGTTCAAGTATGCTCGAGACCCGACTTTGTTGGATCAGTTTTGTGTGTTGCCATCCGGTGATCCCCAGCTCGATGTGGGAAGCAAGTCGAACGTATGACTAGATTTGTGGTACATGCAAAGTCAATCAGGCGCTGGCCGTTGTCATTTGTTTCATCGTGGAGGCTATATCCTCCAGTTGTTCCCCGATGAGATAGCTCATTACAAACCTTAGCATTGGAATCACCCAGAATTATTTTTGTGTCATCTGTAGGCAATGTGTGGACCAGTCCTTTCTAGGTGATTGTAGAACTTTTCCTTCGTTTCTTCGGTCGGGGCATGAACATTTATCAGCCAGATTTTGAAGAATTTCGCTTTTATACGGATCGCACACAACCGTTCATTGACTGCCTTAAAATCACCAACTTGCTATTTCAACTCCCTATCCATAATGAAGGCAACTCCAAATTCTCATTTTCCAGTAGCCTTCCCACTTTTCAATATTGTGTGCGATCTCATGTCTTAAATGTCGTTTCCAGTCCAATTAGTTTCCTGGATTGCCAGTATTTTAAATCTATGTTGATTGGCCTGTTGTAAAAGGTCCTTACTAGTGCCAGGGTAATTTAGTGATCTGACATTCCAGGATCCAATACCATAGGTTAAGGTTTAAGGTTTTTCAGGGATGGGGAGTTAGCCCGTCACCCAAACTCCATTTCGGTGGCATGGTTATTACGTTGATTCTGTTGTCAGGTGCGGAAGATTCGTCTTCACTCTCTTACATCCCCACAAAGGAGGTGTAAGTTGGATTTAGTAGCAGAGTTGTAGATGTATTTACAGTTATTAGCATTTCTCGGCATTTAATGGGGAACCAATAAGCCCAATGTGCGTGGAAGCGGTGGGTTGGGGAAACAAGGGGTTCCCTCTTCCTTTCTCAAACGGGCTTGGGACCGTCTACGGTGGAGTTCATTGTATGGTACTATGTAGCAAATTAATAAAAGTTTTTGAATCACCGTCTCCGATGTAAAAACCGTATTTAGCATCGTGCAACTTCTCCGAACGTTTAAAAATTTCAGTTATCCCGTCTTCCTCCATTTTTCCTGCACTTCTAGAATGATTCGCTGTGCAACTATCTTGATGCTCTTCTTGAAAGCTTCATATTCCAAATTTCATCTCTGAACAAATTTCACAAGCTTTACACATTGAACTTTGGACTGGTATGTCGAGCACTTTTCCAGAAAATTTTCCAATTAGAGAAATGAATCTAATTAGAGAGTTGAAGCCGCGCTTAGCCCATAATCCGTCTCCCGAGACTGTGAGTAAGCTTCGCTCGTTTCCCACGTTTTCTTTCATATTCTTTTCATCTGAACTCGCATTTTTTATACATGTGTACGGAAGAGTGTATGAAATAATACTCAACGTTTATTAATGAACAATGAAGTTTATTTAAACGATAATCTTACACTTCAAGTTTTGCTCGATCCGTACGCGTTGACGTATCGTAGTCGAATCCTCAAGAACTTTTCTTTGTACGTCGCAGTGAGAGAGAATTTACATTTGTACATTGCGGTTGCAAATTCGCGGCGCTGCACCACTCCCGCCCAAGTGACATTACTTATGGATAGAATGTCACGATCAGCCGACTTTATTTACAAGTAGGAGTGCTGTCTCACAAAAACCTAACTGAGTTGGATTCAGGAGGCCTCTTGTCGTTTGCCGCTGCAAATGGAGCTACTATTCCGGTTTTAGCCAAAAGCGAATGTAGCTCCTCCTGGGTGGATATGTTTTCAAGCCTGCTGGTGGAGTATTTATCGGCGGTATGACTCTTGGATTTGCTGTTCTTGGAGTTGGTGTCTGTGATTCGGCTGGTGTTGATTGTGGTATCATGATATCAGCTGCTGTTGAAAATGGTGATGTTGTGGGCAACATGTTATCCGCTGTTGTCCTTTGCGGCGCTTCTCTGCTTGGAACCTTCTCTTTGTGGTGCGAAGTGTGTTCACGTACGACTTCAAAAAAGGCGGGTTTGAGCCGTTCGGTGCTAATGTTAGCAATGCGCCCATTGACGTCGATTGTGTAGAGGACGTTACTAATTCTTTTTAAAACTTTGTGCGGTCCTGAATACGGCTTAGTCAAAGGTCTCTTAACTGCGTCGATTCTCATGAAGACGTGTGAGCAAGTTTTAAGACCCTTGTTTATAAATGGCGTTTGAGTATTGCGTTGCCCTGTAGCTGAAGGACGCATCTGCATCATGGCCTCTCGCAGCTTACGTAGGAATTCGTGTGGCTCGATGGTTGTCTACTGTGTTATGATTAATTCTCCAGGAAAATTGAGTGCCGTTCCGTATAGCATCTCGGCACATGATGCTTCGAGGTCTTCTTTAACCATTCCACGTAACCCCAGCAATACCGTGGGCAGTATTTGCGGCCAGGCTGGACTCTGCTCGTGACACATGATTGCCGCTTTGAGCGTGCGAAGCCATCGCTCGATGAGTCCGTTAGAAGCGGGGTGATAGGGTGATGTCCTGGTACGATTGTATCCCATAAACCGGGTAAGCGCCTTGAACAGCGAGGACTCAAATTGAGTGCCTTGATCTGTTGTTATCGTTTGCGGCACTCCAAAACGAGCAACCCAGTTGTTGTAAAATGCTTGCGTGACCGTCTCGGCGGTTTGGTTGGTCAGTAGTATTGCCTCGGGCCACCTTGAGAATCGGTCGATTGCTGCAAGGCAGTATTTATATCCTTGAGACTATATCAATGGTCCAATTATGTCTAGGTGCACGTGCTGAAATCGTTCCTCGGCAGTGGCGGCCAACTTTCGATCGCTGACATGGTATAGAGCTTCGTGCCCATATTGGAATGTCCCTTTTCATCTCTGTCCAGACGAATTTTTTTGAAATGGACCTGCACGTTGCTCGACCACTTGAATGTGATGGATGATGAAAGATGTCAAAGACTTTTCTACGCAATCCTGCTGGAACAAACGGCCGAACGTTTGCTAGTGTTATGTCAACTATTACTTGTAGAGTATCACCCATGCTGACACCTTGTAAGATGAGTGACGTGGTATTGCTTTGTAGTAATTCCTGTAGCTCCTTATCCGTCTGTTGTTCACGTGCCAATTCTTCCAGGTCCACTGCAGTTGGTACGGTAATATCCTCGATTCGCGATAATGCGTCCGAGACGTTGTTAGCAGTTCCGGCTATGTATCGTATATCTGTGGAGAACTGCGACATAAAGTTTAAATGTCGGAGTTGCCGTAACGAAGCCTTGTCTGACAGTTGCGCGAATGCGTGGCTAAGCGGTTTGTGGTCTGAGAGGATGTGAAGTGGTGCGCCTTCTACGTAGTTGCGAAAATGGCGGATGCTGCTGTATATGGACGCTATAAACGCTATATTTTGTTTCCGCTTTGGATAATTTCCTTTGGAAGAAAGCCAGCGGTAGCCATTTGTTTACTTGCAGTTGCTCTAGAACCGCGCCCACCACTACGTCTGGCGCGCCTGTGGCCAATCTGAGTGGTTTATTTGCCTTAAAGTAACATAGCGTGGGCCAGTCTCTCTTTGCAATTCTGGAATGCTTCTTCAGCTTCTGCTGTCCGCGCGATGGGTGTCTTATCATTTTTCTTTGATGATGAGAAGAAATTATTTAACGGCGCTTGTAAGCTCACAGCATTTCGGATGAAGCGTCGATAATAATTGATGCATCCCAGGAAACGACGGAGTTCTGAGATTGTCTTGGGTTTTTTGTAGTCTCGGATTAATTGAACGCGAGAAGGTGGTGGCGAAATGCCTTGCGCGTTGATCAAATGGCCTAAGTACTCGATCTCTGCTACACCCCACGAGCATTTTGGAGCATTAATACTCAGACCGTTTTCGGCGAGGCGTTCAAAGATCAAGCGAAAGTGCCTCTTGTGTTGTTCTTCTGACTCGGAAGGACCAGGATGTCGTCAACGTGACAAATACAGAAGTCCAGGCCTTGAAGTACTTGGTCCATGAATCTCTGGAAAGATTGCGCTGCGTTCCGTAGACCAAACGTCATTGTGGTGAATTCGAATAGGCTGAACGGTGTCGTTATCGCTGTTTTTGGGATGTCCTCTTCATTAACTGGGATGTGATAAAATGCCTTAAGAAGATCGATTTTTGAAAAAAAAACACTTTTACCGGCTAGATCGGCGGTTACGTCTTGAATGTGGCGCATTGGGTAACTATCTGGCACGGTGGCGGCGTTTAGTCGTCGGTAGTCCCCACACGTTCTCCATGTACCGTCTTTCTTTTTTACGAGGCGCAGTGGGCTCGCCCACGGGCTGCTTGATGGGCGACACAATCCTTTGTCTTGTAGGAACTGAATTTCCGCTTTGTCGACCTTTAATTTCTCCTGGCTCAGCCTTCGAAGGCGTTCCGATATTGGCGGTCCCTTAGTTATGATGTGGTGATGCACCGAGTGGGCAGTCACTTTGGTTCTACTGGCCAGATTTGTTATACTCGGAAAAACCTTGATTATACCGTCGTATTGCGAGTTTCTTCTGATGATCGATATAGACTCGTCTTGCATCGCGCTGATCCGACCCGCCACTGCACTTTTTACTACAGGATTGCTTAGCCGTTTGTTTCTTATGTCCACTAGTAGTCCGTAATGGTTTAGGAAGTCGGACCCCAATATAGGCTACGCTACTTGTGCGATATGAAACTGCCATGGATACTGCCGCTGAAGACCGAGTGACACATTTATCGTTGTCTTTCCAAACGTATCTATCGGTGTGCCATTTGCGGCGTACTATTTGTACACACCGCGTTTGCGTTTCTTGTGCATTGCGTTAACTGGGAGGACCGAGACATCTGCGCCCGTGTCAATTAAACATTTAATTTTTGATTTCGGGTCCCATATTTCTAGGCGACTCTGACGAGAATCATTAGCCGTCGCCTGTTGAGCAAATGATTCGAGTAGTTTTCCGGTGGCGGTACACGAAGACTGCAGGGTCGACGACAGCGCACAGCAGCTGCTCCGAATCTTATATGATAGTAACACCATTTCGTGTCCGGCTTTCTTATAACTGGTGTGGTGTTCGCCTGTCGTGTTGGGTGGAGGCACTGATTACATTACGGATATTCTTATCTGACCGCTGAATTTTATTAACTTCAGCTCTGCCTTCCATCCTTTGTGCGGTAATGCATTCATCGTGCTAGTTTGCGGCGAGGTGTGCATCGTCGTGATTAATCACTTGCACTACTTTGCCATCTGCGCAGCTACTAGCAATTTTGTCTGCCGCCACCGCAAGTTTGCTTAACTCTATCACCTCTGTTGCTGCGAGAATCGCTCGTGTTTGCGTGGGAAGGCGTTGAAGCCATAACGATTTCAACATGGTGTTGGACATATTGTTTCCTGCCACTGATTGCAATTACGCTAGCAATTGTAATGGACGCTGTTCCTCTAATTCCAAGCCGTGCAACAATTGTCTGATGCGCTCGTGGTCACTAATTGCGAATACGGACAATAGCCTTGCCTTTAAGGTCTCGTATTTGTCGGTGGCAGGTGGTGATTCTATTACGTCTGCAACTTGCGTAATGATTGACAATTCAATTTCGGAGACAACTTTGTCGAAACGTGCTGCATCGCTTGTAATTCTGCATGCTTGGAACGTCGCTTCCACGCGCGCGAAACACAATTCCGGTTTGCTCTGCCAAAATGGTGGCAACTTACACGTGATGGCTTGAATCCCTGTTGCGTCTTGCATGACGTTTATACCGGTGTTCGCTGCGTTGTTTGAACCGCTGACTACGTCGTCGAATTCTTCGTTGGTCATACTCACTTGTTATTAACGGGGTCAGCAATGTACGGACGAGCGTATGAAATAATACTCAACGTTAATTTAATGACACAATGAAGTTTATTTAAACGATAATCTTACACTTCAAGTTTTGCTCGATCCGTACGCGTCGACGTATCGTGATCGAATCCTCAAGAACTTTTCTTTGTACGTCGCAGTGAGAGAGAATTTACATTTGTACATTGCGGTTGCGAATTCGCGGCGCTACACATGTATTAAAAACATGTTTAGTTGCTTAGTGAATCACATCTATCAAATCATAGTACATGTTGCGGTAGAAAGTGGTACCAAGATCCATCAAACCACAGAAGTTGTTCAATCCATATCTGCCAAGGCCAAAAAAAATCGAAAAGTAAAAACCACGCGCTTGTTTATTCCATTAGCATTACTTTTTGTTCCAATCAATGAGCAAGAATTTACTTTGGAATGAGTCGAACACTGGTACTCAACAGCGATTTTAAATCCTAAACAACGTTGTGCTGCTTTTTAAATTTTACATCACTATCACATGTCTTGCATTTTAACACACTTTAAAGCGTACCAACCACGAGGGCAAAGATCACAATACAGTAAGACAATGATGGATCTACGGCAACGTCTGATGATGCACTTTGGTGTTATTTACGTGAACAAGTCCTATTCAAGCCAGAACATTCAGAAACAGAAAATTGATAAGTAGCAAAAGTTTGCTTTCGTGGCTTACGAAAATTATCTGTTTTTCCGGCTTGAGAGCATTTTGAACACATTATCTTACCTTTATGCGATGAAATTCAAATGTATACTAACGAAATAGTATACAAATGATGAGAATTTACTTTTAGAAAGTATTTTATACATATGGCTTACACACCTCAGGTCGATGCTCGAGCGTTTCAAGGCTACAATTGCACGAAAAATTATACGAAAATGTAGGGAGACTGCAAGCGCTGTAATTCAAAAACGGCTTTTTGAGACCAAAATCTATCATATGATCCTCTTGAGATTCAAAACTGATGTGAGCAAAAGTTTTAGTATTTTTAGTTTTCCTCCTTTAGAAAATGGTTCAAATGAAAAACGAATCAGCTTTTTTGTATAAATTGTATAGTTTTTCTTTTAAAATATGAAGGTACACAAATGTGCACCTCAGGTTTATCTGTGTGGAAAATTTTCAATATTTCTCATTTTTCCGTGTGATACATTTCAAAGCAATTATTTTTTTAAATGCATAAGTATACTTTGCACTTAGTGCAAGCTGTTCGGCAACGGGACGAAAATGTTGGATGCCTGCATTTTGAAGCGTACTTGACTTCCATTAATCGCGGCAGCTGTTTGATTCCATCAAGGCGTACTCTTGGTCTCGGCTGCTGTACGACGGCCCGAAGTTTTTTTTTGTGGTTCCTCGTTTGCGTCCGATTTTGACTATTTTTCGGTAGCTTTTCTGTTCGTGCCTGGTTGCAGAAAAAGTGGATCAACAGTTCCACCCTTATATTTGATCAAGGCTGTTACAACATTCAGCCTGTAGTCCATCAGACCTAACCTGTTCTTGGCAGGTACTCCTTCTTCGTCGCAACACCGTATATACATTATCCAGTAGTTGACGATGCATAAGTCTATAAAATGGCTAAAAGTGCGAACTGTCTACCTCCTAGTTCGCATGGCAGTGCAATAATAAGTGATCAGCCTATCACTTAGATCAATTCCGCCCATACATTTGTTGTAATTTCTAACCACGGCTGGCTGTGCCACACCTATTTTATGCTTTGTCTGCTAACGCCATCGTTTACAGGTCCCAGCTGGTGCACTTCCTGCGCATGAGGATAGCATAGTAACGGCTTTAGTGTCTTTCTACTTCAAAACACAGACATTCCCATCGCTTCTCACCTTCTCATCCCGTTCGCCTCTTTTGAGCTGCTTTTTATTTTTCAATTTTTTAGAAACTTCAGCAAACCAGTCACTCATAACTGTCCCTGTGATGAACACGTTCTGTTTGTTTGCATTCAAATAGTCTGCAAGTCTCAGGCTTGTGAAAAATCTGTCCGTGTACAAAACAGAATTTTGATCAATCGTCTAGCACAGCAGTTTGACGATGCTTCCATCTAAGCCACGTTTAGTCATGTCCTGTGGAGGTACCGTATTAGAGCCAACGTAAATGACAAAGTCTAATGCAAGACCGTCCCTCGTAGCCAAAACAAAATTTTTCAACCCTAAAGGATTACTTTCGACGGCACATATTGACGAAAGCCACTTCTTCCTGAAATGGTATCATCTGCTCGTCGATGGGTATATGTGTTGACCAACGCCGACTGTGGCACTTTCGAAGGATTTTAGATAATAACGCCCTGATTTTCCAGAGTTTGTCTTCACCTTGATTTTCTGTAGTGTTGTCAGCGAAATGAATGTGGTTTTGGAGTTCGGAGTTTCACTTATGACGGGCACAGCAAGATCTCTTCTCCAATACTATCTCGCTTGGGGTTAATTTAGCGTGCCCATCATGATTTATACACGAGTGAAGTTGATCATTTCTACTTGACTTGTTTTCAACGATCAAAGGTCTCTTTGCTGCGTTGAATATAAATTTGTTTGATCTGCCATGAACATTCAAAACTCGAGGTCCAAATACTCAAGAAAGGAGTATAGACAACTAATCACTGAGGCTCCTTCACATTGCATTTGTCATTAGAAACATCCAGGCTACGAGAAGTCATTTGCTTTGACAGCCAGAACATTCTTGAATTGCTACCCTCAGATTGTTGCATTACATCGTCCTGTTCCTCTTCTAATTCCAAGATGGTGGTTTCTGCAGCATCCTCAATCGGCCCTAAATTTCTGTCAACGTTATCGGAGAGATCATCATCACTACAATTCAAGAGCTTCACTATCTCTTCACCCGTTAAGAAACGCAACATGATTTCTCCTGAAAAAATAGAAAATCTGTCCTAGTTAACAAAAACTGTATTTCAATCCTGAGGTGCAATAGTGTATACCGTACAAAGAGCACGTGATATTCTAACGAGAAACTTACCGGAACTAAACTTTTCTACCGGTTTTGGAAACTTTTGTCCGATTTGTCTTCAAAGCACCAAAAATATTAGAACTAAAGTTCTCCTGCCTTTTTCGCTTAAAATAAACGTCCACTCACCCCCACGCTCAAAAACAACTGAACATTCAATTCGAACGCTATGCTAATGATATTCTTGTTACATGCAGTAGCCATCTTCTGCAATTTTTATGAATTAAAAAAGATCGCAGATGTTCACTTATTGTTTCTTTTCGCAATGGATGGCTCTGGCAAGAGAAAAGCCACAGTAAATGCAGGTACACATATATATACTCAGGGTCTGAAGAGGTTATATAAAAAATCGAATTATTTTTTGTAAACAGTGGACTACCCCTTATGCCACAGACCCGATGAGGCATCGACTTGTAACCAGCCTAATACTCTTTGCAATCGACTTTTTAATATTGATAATTGACTGATTATTTGAATTTCTTTGAACTATTCAATAAGTCTAAAGTCAACGATAATTTCCGAATTCCATACCGAATCAATAAGGCAGCATCGAAAACTTTTTATCTGTATGTGTAACCTGGCTATCCGTGACGCAGCGACATTGGTCCCGTTTTTCTGAATGCTGCGAAAATATATTTTGAATTTCAAAAGGGAAATACATGGTGTTACTATGTACTGGAGTACAAATTTATTCCTTTAAAAATTTTATGAAATATCAATTACACCGGCCCATGTGAAACATTTTCCTTCAAATTTAATATTTTCAATTCGTTTTATGACTGTAGTCTGAAAATATTGTTTTCTATATCATTTTTTAGCCAACTCAAAACACTTAAAATGAATTTTTGTGAAGCATCTGCCGCTAAATTTGAAATTTTCATTTTCACAAATTCTTCAAGGAAGCAACCACAGGTGAATATACAAAAAAACGAATTCAGTTTAACATAGAGTGTGCTTTAAAATTGTATTGTAAAAAATATAATAGAAATTGAAATCATATTTGACGTAAAGCTAATTTTCCGTAACAAAAGTCACAATAAAATTAAAATAAATAGAAAAAAAAACAACATTAAAACACCCTAAATAATAGTTATAAATGAATTCATTCAAATTGGTATAATCTTCATTGGATGATATAATATTGTAATATTTAATGTAAGCATACAGAATATACAGCACTCAGGTATTTCATAAAGAGAGGAAAATTAACATAAAAGCCCAATATTAATAATATTCTAGATACAGAGAAAAGTATTCTTAATACCAAGATATGGATATTTACAAAATTCATGCAACATAGGTACCCTTACAAACAAATAACTCATAATGATCGATATTTCGATATTAATGTAAAACTCTTATACATTTGATATGAGAAATGTAAAAGAAAAAATAAACCCCAAAATAAATTTTTTCTAAGAAACAAAATCAACATTATCAGAATCTTTGGCATAAAAATTATTTTCATAAAAGAGAATTTCAATTACCTAAGACTCAAAATCAGGTTTTAATAAAAGTAAATAATAATAAAAACAATTTGAAAAATTAATTATTAAATGATATTCATTGTTGAATGGAGTTTAAGGATATTTCGGGAAAATATCTCCTTCCTTTCCTTTTCACAAAATTACATCCGTCTTTTTTAAATACTTAAATAAAATTTATCAAATCCATTTCGGTTATTTGATGAATTGAGAACAAGGTGTTAAATTATGAATATATAAACAATAATTGCCACTGTAATATATATATCTTATTAGCATTATGCTGTTTATCAAATGAAATTTTTTCCAAAATATTGAAAATGAAAAATAGAAAATGTGTAAAAGAGAAGATATATATATTTTACAAGACAACAAAAATACACTATGATGCCTGTATAAAAGCAAAGGAAACGAGAAAAAAAAAATATTAACAATATAAATTAAATAAGCCATAAAGAATTTTGCTGATAAAAAATAAAATAGTAACAGTCTACATTTTACAACAGGAAATATGAAATTTGAGAAATTGATTGAAATTAAATAAGGAAGTTTGCAGTTGTATTTAATTAATTGAATAGTAAGTCGATTATTATGAGCGGAATGTGAGAAAGAAATTGAATCTTAATAAAAAAACTATTTCATTAAAAATGAATTTTTGCTTTATTTCTGAGATACTCGTAATCAAGAGTTAATAAAATCAGGGGAATTGCAAAAAAAGTATTTATCTTTTATATTAGATATTAACATAATACACTCAGCTGATTTCTTATAGTATTCAGATGCTTGGGTTGTAATGATTTTTCACTCTTCGTCCATCTCGTTCGAGAAGGAAAAATTTCCCGAAGGGTATCGAAACCGACCTCTCGTCGATGTGAAGTCTGGGACCGGACACCCTTAGTCTACTCCGAGGTGACTGTACGCAGGCTAGTTAGTTTGGAGAGGAATTTCGGTCACAGCTCTTCCACGAGCAGACTAAGTCCAAATAACAAAAATCAGCCACCCATTCAAATGGCCGATTTAAAACAAATCGAATAAATTCCAACGACTCGACTCTACTTTATTTCAATTTCCATTGTCTTCCGATCCGAGAAAATGGGTAATACGAAACATCATTGACCAAAAACCACGTGTTCTCGCATATTCACCGACGTGGTGCCCGAAATAAACTACTCGAATCCAAAACTGAATCAATCTTCTCTAACTAAAAAACCAAACTATGGTACAGTGTACCGACCATTCGCGGATTATCGTAACCCTACCGTCTCGGTGGCATACTCACCTTCAGCGTCGATTCCCTCTGAAAAAAGAACGGGTTTGCTGAAAAGGAAAGACTGGGTTAAATTAATAATTCATTGTGTTCATTAGTTGCTCAAACATTATTCTTCACTTATTGACTGCGAATAATTACAACAGAGAAGTCTATTTACATTATCAATAAGCAAAAGTTCTAATGAGTACCGCCACTTAAAATAAATCTTAGTGCTCCAATAAAAACGATTTAATTACTTCAGGTTGGCAATTCACGAATTAAAATAATTTCTATTTAAAATGGCTCAACTTCATATCATTCATATTTGGAGCTTATCTTAAACTAAATATTATTCTCTAGTATTTGATAAGTATTTGCAAAATAATTTTCTTTTTCGACAAACATATACCCTTCCAACTTTATCATTTTCTCAGTTATATCCCTATAGAGCATCTATTATAATATACTAAGCGAAAAAAATAGGTGAACCCATAGATATAGAGAGTACTGGATCCGCAACTGGTCCCGAGAGCCGATGCAACTAGCAACCTTCGCTAAAGTTGTGTGAAGTTGAGGTTTGAAGTTATATGCTTTTGTTTTTGCACTTAACTTTACTCCGGAACACGTTCACGTTTATAAAGTTTTTGGTTTTGAAGATCGCGTGCATGAAATCGGCATTTTAGTTCTCTTTTTTTATTAAAAACTTTCCATCAGCTTTGACGCATGAGTTTTCTAGCCTCTACGAATTTTCATCAGCTTTGACGTTTTAGTACCGAGGTACCTTACATCCTCCGTAAAGGACCAAAACGTCAGAAGACGCAAATTTTTTCCCCTTTAGGATGTTTGGGGCCCACGTTTGGCGCCATTTGTAATGAAGTTGTGTGAGACACCCTTTCAGTCACTTAACGTGAGTTGTAGCTTTCGTTCTCTTATGTTTAATTTTTTTTTTTCTCGTGACAGATTCCTTACGATGTGTTGTCCCAGGGTAAAACCTGTAAGGACCTTCTATTTTCTTGATGGGAACTGTCAGCCAGATGGGATCCTCCTATCTGCCTGGACTCTCAAGAAAATAGAAGGCTACCTTGCCTTTATGCTGCGGAAGGTTTATACCCATCTTTTTATGCGCGATAGATGAGTGGTTTTAGTTCAACTTCCGGTGGTGTATGCTGGAATTGTGAAGCCCGAAATGCTTCCACGCGTCGGGAGTTTGACCGGTACAAAGCCCGGCAAATGGACAGAGAGTTGCAAGACCTCAAGAGTAGCCAGCACCCCAGTCGCGCAAGAGCTCCACCGAGCTGGGAACCGAATCCAAATGCTACTATGCCCACCTCTTGACCTGTTCAGGATTGGAACCTCCCTGAATAAGCGCGGGTATCGACCCCAGAGCCCCAGAGTATCGATCACGGCTAAGTGCCGCACCCCCACCGATATCGACAACGCACGACTCAGTTCCGTATGACGGGCTGAACAATGAAGCGAACTGCCCATCGATCTTTGCGACTCAAGCCCGACACCCGACCCCACGCATAATGGAGAGTTAGTGACTCGGCTTCACCGGCTTTAATTCTACAACACCGACTTTAATTCTACATCCAGTGTTAAGGATACAGTCAGTATTAGCCAGTACGCTGGGAGGAAACTTCCCGGCCTGTCTTCCACACGCTCATCTCTTATTCAGCGGGGACGTCATCGAATGGTACTGGAGTTTTAAAGAATCCGTAACACACCCTGATTAGAATTCCTTCTGTGCGGCTCTTCGCAATAACTTTGATGACGGTATCACTGAACGGGAATTGCGCGAACAAATATAGAAGCGCAAACAAGGCCCTCATGAAACATTTGACCAATTTCATACCAGTATACTATGCCTTACAACTCGGCTACGAACACCTATGGCGTAGGAGGAACTAGTGGAGACCATCAGAGACAACTTGCGGTAAGACCTTCAAAACAGCCTTCTTCATGTGCCAATATACACCGTGCAAGCCTTACGCCTTACGCAGGGGGAATGCCGGTCGACAAGAGCACTCTTGGAGGCTAGCATTCTTTGGGGAGTTCCGCCCCCACGTACCCGAGGAAATTCCCGCAGGGAGAATGCCGGTCAACAAGAGCACTCTTGGAGGCTAGCATTCTTTGGAAAGCGCCGCCCCCATGGACCCGAGGATATGGGGGGCGCCGTGAGGTTCCCTCCTGGGATGACAGGTAACGACTCTGATTGGATCTGGACTACGCTTTGGACAACGAACTGAAAATGACGCCTTGGGCTGGCGGATGTGATGGTTTGGACCTAGTTGCTTTGCACAGTAGCGCCGAGGTGAAACACGTGTATGAACGGCTCCAATTCAACTATCATACCGTCTCCATCCCGGTCAAACCTTGGCAGGCCTCGGAGTACGTTCGAAGTTCACACCATTGGGTTGGTGGTGCATGTTCGGTTGAGACGGACTCCCGATTAGCGCTGGTCTGGCTCTGAGCACTTGTCCCCAACCCTCGCATGGCCTCCCTGCTCTGCAAAGATAACCATGGGACCAAAAAGGCGACTACACACACGAACGGAGATAGCGGCTCCGAGGGGGACCCAACAAAACTGGAGCACACAAAATCAAAAGACCACAAATACCCAGAAAGAAACGAAGAATAATAACGATGACGCATGCAGCGGTTGCAGCCACGATGTCAAGAGTACATCGCGAGCGATACTTACAACGACAAAAACGAAGACTAACACAACGACAGTGAAGACGGACGAAAAACGGAGAATACAGACTGAGATTCTTGCAGCGGTCGGGCGCAGCAAAAAAATGATGCGAACGCCCGAGCGTCCTATTAAGGAGAAACGGGAAACTCTGCAGGACACTTCAGGTGTTCGAGCGGTGGGAGATAACATAAAGAACACCGAAAATCCGATTGTCACTGCTGCGATCGTTACCGTAGCGACCGATGCAAGGGTCACAAATCCCGACATTGCAACGAAAAATCCAGAAGCCAACGAGGAGATTACGGCACTAAAAGCAAAGAGTGACCAGACACCGCGTGAATGCACCGCCAAAGTTGAAAATGTGGTGGAAGTACTGCACTCAGAAACGGAACGCGAAAACCTCTCCCAAGGATGGTTGCAAGGTACAATTGCGGCCCAGCGATATGAAGAAGAAAGACTACTCCGAAAAGCGGGCGATGTTCTGAAAACAATACAAGCTGCATGCGACTCCCAAAAAATCAGCAAAGTAGCAAAGGAAGGGCTCTTTGAACTAGAGGAGCTCCTAGATCGCATAGGGAACTATCGGAGAAGCTGGTTAAGGGCCGAACACGAAGAGAAGGCTAAAGAGGCGCTTGGGGCGAAATCTAAAGGCGACACGCAGATAGCTCCACCATTAAACGTCAACAAAAGAATGGCGTCTAGCCCAATCGAAGGAGATCGGGATATAAGAAGGAAGGAAGAGGCACTTGAAGGGCGTGGAGCTCTAGATCAGGGGTTCCAGACAGTGCTTACAAAAGGAGGGAAGAAAGCTGCAAAGAAACTCCTTCAAAAAAAGCCAGAAAGTAAAGTTCGTACGGACGCCCAATTACAAAAAGGACCTGATGCAAAGCAGGAGAGGCAGAAGCCCCGACGAAGACCCCGGCAGCAGGCACTGCTTGTAAAGCCCCAAGATGGCCGATCCTACGCGGAAGTACTGCGGGACATCAGGGGAAACGTAAGGCCCGAAGACACCAATACTACCATTAAAGTAGTACGACCAACGCGGTCGGGCCACATACTGGTCGAATTCGGAGCAGAGGCCGGCAATAAAGATGCATTCTGTGACGCAGTAAAGAAAGTCCTCGGCAAAGCGTAACTATAGCCCCGCTCGAGCCGATGGCAACGATCGAAATACGAGACATAGACTGCGTGACGGATCTGGCCGAGGTAGAAGAGGCCATCAAAAAGGAGTTCCCTAGCGTGGGAAGGATCAAAGCGAGACTGACACCAGAAAACAACAGGGGACAACGCATGGCCATAGTTGACTTGACCGAAAAGGACGCCGAACAATTCCTGAACAAGGGCAAAGTACGAATTGGGTGGGTTGTATGTAGGATACGGCGAAGAGCAACGCCTCTTCAATGTTTCAAATGCCTTGGTTATGGTCACACCACACAAGTATGCAGAGGACCCGATAGGAATTCCCTATGTTACAAATGCGGTGAAACGGGTCATAAAAGAAAAGAGTGTACGAAGGAGGCACACTGTATCTTTTGCAAGGATGCTGATCCAAAACTGGATTTTGAACACGCCTTGGGATCAGGAAAATGCTTGGTGTTCCAGGAAGCCCTAGCTAAGGCAAAATCAGAGCTTCGATGACCCGCGTCCTGCAGCTAAGCCTACACCGCAGTTCAACCGCCCAAAATCTGCTTGAGCAGTTTGCGAGGGACATGAAAGCCGACTTCTTGCTGCTGAGTGAGCAACACCATAATAAAAGTCCTGCATTATGGTACTCTGATGAAACTGGTACTGCCGCTATCTGGGTTCGGAACAGTGACTATCAAGCGGAGAGTTGTGGACGGGGGGATGGTTTCGTGTGGGTTCGGTGCTCAGGGATCACCTTCTTTAGTGTGTACCTATCGCCTAACGAGTCGATATCATCTTTCCAAGCCAAGCTTAATGCTCTGGAGGGCGCTGTCTTGAACGCAGAGGGCAAAGTGCTCGTTGGGGGCGACTTCAATGCTAAAGCAATCGAATGGGGCATGCCTCAGACGGATCCGCGGGGAAAACGAATCCTGGAAATGGTGGCCAGGACGGCCCTCGTCGTACTAAACTCCGGAAATACGCCGACTTTCCGCCGTATTGGCTGTGAGGGAACCATACCGGACGTGACATTCGCCTTGGAGTCCTTAGTACGGAGGATACACAACTCGAAAGTATTAGAGGACTACTCAGCCAGTGATCACAGGTGCATTCTGCTTGAGATAAGTGATGCTATCTCTCGACGTCCGTGCTCTCGGCCTTCTACAACTGGATGGAACATTGGAAGAATGGACATCGAGAGGTTCGTCAAGGTTCTCACAGCAGGTGAGCCGCCGCAGGGAGCTCCGGAGGGGACGGAAGAACGGGCAGCTCAAGACGTGGTGAACTCTACTATGAGCATAATCACCAGTATACTGGTGGTCTACTGAAATCGCTGAAAAGCGGAGGGAGTGTCACAAGCTTCGGCGTGAGGCTCAACGGGCGCAGAACCGTGACGAGGCAAGCCACTGGGCGGCAGCATATAAGTCGGCCAAGAAATGCCTTCGCAAACTGATCAACAGTAGCAAGGCTCGCTGCTGGCAAGACCTAGTGGACAATGTGAACAAGGATCCGTGGGGCCTTGGCTACAAGCTGGTCATGGGGAAACTTGGTGCCCTACGGAAGCCTTGTATACATGACGCGGAAAAGATGGACGCGTGAGTGCGGGGACTCTTCCCCGCCCATCCCGTCCGTGTTGACGCTGTCCATGGTGAAACAGCAGTCGAGTGCCCACTCTTCACACAGCTGGAACTGGAAGAGGCAGTCCTCTCCTTGAAAGCGAGGAAGGCTCCAGGTCCAGATGGTGTTCCAGCTGAGGTGTTGCGGCTCGTCTATCACCATTGTCCTGACTTGCTGCTCAGCACATTCAACGCTTGCCTACGGGACGGGGTTTTCCCGGTACGATGGAAGGTGGCGAGGCTTGTGCTGATCAGCAAGGGGAAGGGGAATCCAGAATCGCCGTCCGCATACCGCCCGTTATGCATGCTAGACACGGCTGGGAAAGTGCTAGAGAAACTCATCAAGGGACGACTCACTGACGCGATTCGTGCTGCTGGGGACCTATCTTCTCGGCAGTACGGCTTTAGAGCCGGACGTTCTACCATTGATGTGATTGCAGAGGTGGTGAACGCTGTCCAAAAGGCAGAGGCATATAGTCGCACCAAGCAACGGATCGTCCTGTTGGTGACACTCGACGTCAGGAATGCCTTCAACTCCGCTAGATGGGTGGATATTCTGGACACGCTTGAAAACTCTTTTCAAGTTCCAGAATATCTAATGCGGCTTTTGAGGAACTACCTAAAGGACCGAAGCCTGCTCTACGACACGACACAGGGCCAACGAAGGATGGAAATTACATCGGGTGTTGCCCAGGGATCTATCCTTGGTCCGGACCTGTGGAACGTGTCTTACGACGTGCTACTGAGACTTGAGATGCCAGATGAGTCGCGCTTGGTCGGCTGTGCGGATGATGTTGCGGCTCTGGTCGCCGGACGCACCGTTGAACAAGCGCAACTTAGGCTAGGTATGCTAATGCGTCGAGTGAGGGACTGGATGACTGCTCGCGGGCTCAGTTTAGCACTGGAGAAAACCGAAGTGGTCATCTTGACAAAAAAGAGAATCCCTAGAGTAGTATATCGAATCGAAGCCAGCGGTGAAGTACCTGGGGCTACTGATCGACTCGAAGATGAGTTTCTCTGAGCAAATCAGGGCAACAGCTGAGAAGGCTGCTTCGGGAATATCGGCCCTGAGTCGACTTATGGCCAACGTAGGGGGACTCGGCCCATCAAGAAGACGCCTCTTGATGAGTGCTGTAGGGTCAGTGCTACTGTACGGAGCAGAAATATGGGGCGACGCTCTCAGCAAGGAGGTATACCGAAAACGATTGGCACAGGTACAGAGAAGAGGAGCCCTGAGAATTACATCTTCATATCCAACAGTCTCCGACTCGGCGGTGAGAGTGATTGCAGGCGTGATACCTGTCACCCTCCTTGCCAGAGAGCACCGCGCTATTTACCTGCGCCGAAACGAGGATGCGAGGGAGATGGTTGTCCGCGAGGAGAGACAGCGCTCGCTCAACGATTGGCAGCAGTCTTGGGGGAATTGCACGAAGGGAAGGTGGACTGCGCGCCTCATCCCGGATATGAGACCGTGGCTAAATCTAAGGCATGGTGAGACTGACTTCTATCTGACCCAGCTTTTGAGCGGGCACGGGTGTTTTCAGTCTTACCTGCACAAGATCGGTAAGTCACGGTCTCCCGATTGTCGGTTTTGCCCAGGAGAGGAGGACAATGCCTGCCACACATTTTTTGCGTGTACAAAATGGGCGACCATCTCCCCTGTCAATCTGAAAACCTAGCCTGGAACCGTTTGACACATTACTTCGGGCCAGGTCTCGTTTTGTTACGCCGTGGGGCGCCTTCAAGCTGGGGAATGCCAGAAGAGCGATCCCCCAGCCCCAGCGCCCCCGGCTGCTGTGAGTCCCTTTTATATTTTAGGACTGCCCGAGCATAATGTGCCACCTGGTTCCATTTGTCAACCGATTCGAGCATCACCGCAACTATATTATCCGGGGTGAGCTCTTCCGTCTCCCTGTAGAGTTCCCTCTCTGTGTCTCATTTCGTGCACGCAAAAAAATGTGTGGCAGGCATTGTCCTCCTCTTTTGGGCAATACCGACAATCGGGGGACAGTGACTTACAAATCTTGTGCAGGTAAGACTGAAAACACCCATGGTCGCTCAAAAGCTGGGTCAGATAGAAGTCAGTCTCACCATGCCTTAGATTTAGCCACGGTCTCACATCCGGGATGAGGTGCGCAGTCCACCTTCCCTTCGTGCAATTCACCCAAGTCTGCTGCCAATCGTTGAGTGACCGCTGTCTCTCTTTACGGACAACCATCCCCCTCGCATCCTCATTTCGACGCAGATAAATAAAGCGGTGCTCTCTAGCAAGGAGGCCAACAGGCATCACGCCTGCAATGACTTTCACCGCAAATCAGAGACTGTCGGATACGAAGATGCAATCCTCAGTGCTCCTCTTCTCTGTACCTGTGCCAGGTGTTTCCGGTAAACCTCCTTACTGAGAGCGTCGCCCCATATTTCTGCTCCGTAGCGTAGCACTGACCATATAGCACTCATCAAGAGGCGTCTTCTTGATGGGCCGAGTCCCCCTACGTTGGCCATAAGTTGACTCAGAGCCGATACTACCGAAGAAGCCTTCTCAGCCGTTACCCTGATTTGCTCAGAGAAACTCATCTTCGATTCGATCAGTAGCCCCACCCACCGATGGCTTTGATTCGATTCGCAAGTCTCCAATACTTATCATCCTTACTCTAGGGATTCTCTTTTTTGTCAAGATGACCACTTCGGTTTTCTCCAATGCTAAACTGGGCTCGCAAGCAGTCATCCAGTCCCTCACTCGGCGCATTAGCATACCTAGCCTAAGTTGGGCCTGTTCAACGATGCGTCCAGCGACCAGAATCGCAATATTGTCCGCATAGGCGACCAAGCGCGACTCATCTGGCATCTCGAGTCTCAGTAGCCCGTCGTAAGACACGGTAGGGTTAACCAACAACATATAGAAGAGTCAATTCGAAATGACAGAGGTTAAGTATTTGGACCACATCATTGGCCATGGCAACAAGACAAAAGCGATTGATGCCTTTCCTCTGCCTAAGGCCACCAAGCAGTCACGCCGAATCCTAGGTTTATGCGGATTGTACCAACGATTCATACGAGACGTGTTAAATCATTACGGGTCAAACTATGATTGATGCCATAATGAATTAGAGGAGAATTTGTGTAGTCAACCTGTCCTAAAGCTATTTAATCCGAACTATTACAACAGACTGTAAAGCGGTGGCCCAAACGCTTCGTAAAGAAGACATTAGCACTCGAATTGCACATTGGGGCTTATTCTTGCAAAACTACGATCACGATGTTTTACATCGTAAAAGTGACAGAATGCAACATGCGGACTCTTTGTCTAAGATCTAGTATGCACACGAACGTTTGCTGATTGACGACGATCCACTTACGCGAACGTTAATGACAGAGCAGTCTGTAGTAATCTAGGAGCTATGGCTCTAAAAGCAGCGCTGACACAGGCACACAGCACCAACTCAATTCAACAAGGAGTAACCATTCAGTCACCTTCCTCATCGCGACACTCGTTTTTTTTCGCATGAAAAATAATTAAAGGGAAAAATTTCTTTTGTACTTAACACCCGGGAAACAAAATTCTAAAACTGTTTTAATGTGTAGTGATTTTATTTCAATATCTTTTGAACATAATTTAACTAATTGCGGTGTAATGCGATATGCAAATGCTTAGAACGAAACGGTTAACCCCTTAAATTATAGGAACGATAAAATCATTGTATCATTTAAACCCCACAAAATTTGTCAAATTTTACCCATTCCAACCATAATATTAATTAAAAATTGTTTTGTTTGTTGGTAATTAACGCGTGCCTGTCCTATTCTTTCGATTTATTTCCCCCTTAATTACGCCTAATAATTATAAACATAAATTGCTTTCAATTGAAAACTTAATCGAATCTACACAAAAAAAATAAACAATTTCGAATTTTAAAAATAACCGAAATGAGTGTGCATTATCACCACCGCATGTTCACACATAGATGGCACTTTTATTTCCATATGGTACGAGCGAGGTTATTGCGTTTGCCTCGAACATGTTTTCAGGGAACAGTTTCCCATAAGCCGCTTCGTAGAGAAGACGTCATTCGATCAAGTGCCAACAGGGATCTGGTGAAGTGATTTGTGTGCTTGTGGTGATCATTTGAGAAGTATGTTTGGATGGTTGGTGAGGGAGACGTGCTAATAAAACGTGAGTAAATTCATATTAGTTTCTCTAAGGACTATATTTTTTTTCTTTTTTGTGAATGAGTTTAAGGAACCGTCGCCTATTCAAAAGGCGGCTATACCAATTGCTTTAAGTGGTAAAGATATATTAGCACGAGCGAAAAACGGTACTGGGAAAACCGGTACTTATTGCATTCCCGTAATCGAGCAAATCGACCCATCTCGTGATGTTATCCAAGCTCGTGTCATAGTATCATCGAGAGTGTGACTTCTGCTTGCGGGACTCAGCAGGCGGAAATCGGACACGTTAGAACGTGGAGTGTAGTTTAGGACGAACGGGGGCAGTGTAAGTGGCAGTCAGCTAAACTGTGTTTTATCTCATTTTCTTCGACGCTCTTTGTATCACCTGTCCTGCTTTCGTTGACTGCAAGAAAATTCCTTTTCGAACTAAAAAGAAAAGGGACTGTTTGGTGGATTGTTATTGCTATGAAGTTCTGTGGAAAAATCTTTTGTTCATGTAAGCTTCAAGGCAGAGCCAAAAAACGCAATTTAGCAAAGACTCGAGGCAACAGTTGGATAATTGGAGTTGTGCGAGTGCATAGGACAGTTAATGGTTATTTTGTGCGTGTCCAGAGATTGCTCGGGTCAGTTAATGAATCTACGCGTGCGAATCCGCCAGCGACACAAATTATGTTTCGTAAGCGATTCGAAGGGACGACGAAGACAGGAAAGTGTGCAACATAGAGCAAATGGAAGCAGTGAAGACTTTGTGCATTTAGTATGGGTTTTACTACGTTGAAAGGGGAGTATCGCTATTCGTTAGTGGTTATTGGATTTATTAGAAACGCCAAGGTGATGCTCGTCGTAAGCCGCGACAATAAAGCGTGTATTACTGTTGTTTATCCCGATCTGCTACGCCGATCTCGAACTGAATTAATGAAAACATTGGATCGAACTTCCTAAACGTGCTTAAAATAAATTTGAGCTTAACCGACAGTTTATCGGCTTTCTTTATATTGTTTCTTCATGAAATGTTAGTGTTCACGCTTGTGCTCAATCTATAATTATGAAATAGTTTGATCACTCAACAATGAACAGAAAAAATAAAGATTTAAATGGAGAGTAGGTTACTCTACTTCCCAGTAGATCTATATGAATACCTGAAAAGAAAATGTCTAAGTTCAATGCCTGAACAGCAATATTACACTGCTTCCAAGCAAAGGACTTAGGAAGTTGTAAAGAGGAAAACAGGTTGCCTATATTCCACTTTGCAATTCCACTTTTCAGAGAGTCAATAAATAAAACCACAACTAGACAGCTTGAGTTCTGAATATCAACTCTGTTTATTTCTAAAATAACAATTAAATTTATACCTAAATAATGTGAACTAAGCAATAACATTTTCTCATAGTAAATTTCAATATGTACATTTCATGCGTGTACAATTTTCTTGGTGTAAGCAAAAATATTTGACTTGAAAAGAACTTTAACGTGTAAGCAAATACTTTTGGACTTTTGAATTTTAGCATCTAGCGTTACAATTTCATGGACTTTTCGTCTGGCATCTAAAATTACAATTTTGTGAAGAATGTGAATTTGATTGTTTGGCATTTTTGCAAGTAGAAAATTAAATGAATGAATTGAATTAAACAAACTACATTAGAATTTATAATTAGACTTTGAAATTTAAAGTTTACAATATCAAAAATGATTTAATATTTGATTTAGCCTTAACAGTTGGTAATAGTATTTCCTGTGAAACTTTAGCCAGACTTAATTTGTGGAAAATAGACATTTATCAATCCACAATGGTTATTTCCGCTGAATCTTTTCGCAACTATGAACCGTTCTGAAAAATCTTCTGGCTGAGGGAATTGCTGGGATGTGTTCTAAAACGGCTGTAGCGCCATTAGATAGGATAAAAATCTTACTTCAAGCACATTCCTCTCATTACGAACATCTAGGGGTGTTTAGTGGTCTCAGGCACATAATATTGAAGGAATCATTTTGGCATTGTATAAAGGCAATGGAGCACAGATGATTAGGATATTTCCGTACGCAGCCACGCAGTTCACATCCTTTGAAATGTACAAGAAGTACTTATCGCAGTTTGAACTACATTTAAAAGTTTGTAGTACACGCGGATAAATTTATAGCAGGAGCTTGTGCAGGACTGACGGCTGTTACATTGGCATATCCGCTAGATACAATTCGGGCTCGTTTAGCATTTCAAGTAATGGGAGAACACAAATACACTGAAATTTTGCAGTGTGCTTCGGAAATGTTCCGCAATGAAGGCGGAATACGTGCACTTTACAGAGGGTTTTTTTTCCTACTTTAACAGGCATGGTCCCGTATGCCGGGCTGTCATTCTACTGTTTTCAGATGTTTAAATTTTTTTTTTGCATGAAGTATTTGCCAAAGTACGCATGCAATAAATGCGAAAGGAATACTGGTGGCCTTGTATTACATATACCTGTAAAACTGGTATGTGGTGGCTTAGCTGGAGCTGTTGCGCAATCAATTTCATATCCCTTGGATGTTACTAGAAGAAGAATGCAACTCGCAATGATGAGCCCAGATACAACAAAATTTGGGATGGGAATGATGCAAACATTAACGTTAATTTACCGTGAAAACGGTATCGTTCGAGGATTATATCGAGGAATGTCAATTAACTATTTAAGAGCAACACCCATGGTAGCTGTTTCATTTTCCACATACGAAATACTTAAGCAAGCTCTAAAATTGGATACAGGGATGAAAATTTAATTTTATATTGGCCTAAAACATTTCAATCATTAAAAGTTCATACATTTGAAGCAAAAAGTGCATCGTCTTAATGCGTTATTCTCTAAGTTGCAAATAAGCAATCGATAATATTTTGCAATTCAACGCGACGTGTGGAATTGCTGGCTAAGAAGATCACGGAACTTGGTTATTGTTGTTACTATATCCATGCCAACATGGCGCAGGCGCATAGAAATCGTGTTTTCTATGAGTTTCGACAGGGGCTATGCAGAAATCTAGTCTGCGCTGATCTTTTTTACACGTGGTATTGATGTATAGGCTGTGAATGTTGCTAGTAATTGCGATTTTTCACGTATGGCTGAGACTTACTCACATCGTATTGGCCGTTCAGGGCGTTTCGTACCTTCGGGTATTGCCATCAATCTAATCGCATATGAGGTTCGTTTCGATTTGCATCGCATTGAAAAGGAATTAGCCCTGAGATTAAACCAATTCCAAAGGTGGTCGATCCTTCGCTTACGTTGCCAACTCGTTACCAAGTTTGCAAAGCGGTAACGGAAACGACATGAGCAATTCATCAATCAATGAAGAAGGGAACGTGAGCAAGTGGAAGAACGTGGGGAAGAACGATGTCTGTGAAATAGTTAAATGCTACAAGTGTGTTAGTCCGTGCGGGAATGCGCGAGTGCCTGATTTATGTGTGAATGTATTCGCGTTTTGGATTTATAGTACTTTATGAAGGAACAAATTGTGAATAAAACGGCGTGAATGAAAATTTTGATTTTTAATACTTATGCGAGTCGAATGATAAATTATGAAAGGGATTGTAGGGGATTGATTACCAAAGTGTTTTTAAGAGTATTGGGAGGAGAAAAGAAAATTAACATCATGAAAAGAGCTAAAGTTGGTCGCGTTAGCTTTAATGAGGAATAGAGGAAGGAGTTAGATAAACCTGTAAATAGTGCAGAACAGTTTGGCCCAATATATGGGGCCTAGAATGATTTGGCAAAACGAACTCAGGCTCTGATTTCTAGAGTCCAAATAGTAATAAAATTGAATTTAATAGGGATAAAGAAAGAGCGCACTTGAATGGTGTAAATAATAGACGAGTGGGAGCAGACGAGACCAAAATGTATGAAATAGGCAAATGCAAATGCACAGAATACTTTTTTTTTTTTAATGAACGTTTGCATGCAATCCCGTATGGATGAAAATAAGCTCATTTCGCGTCCATTACCTTATAGGTCTTTGTTCGATACTTCAAGTTCAATATGCGTTATTTCAGGTTTGTGGCAGAGACATCTTCTACCATCCTGTGGATGCACAGCGGAAAAAGAAGAAGAAAAAAAAAAAAAAGGAAACTTCAGATATTGCTACTTTTTCTACGACAGTGCCTGTAAAAAAATGATAGCAGCTGCCAATATCGCCATGAGCCATCAGCATTAGGTCCCGAAGTGGGGTGCAACAGGTGGTTGGAAGGCCGAGGTGAAGATCTTCATATTACGAAGCGGCACATGTTGATTGGGAAACGGCGGGACCGTACTCCCTGTTTCTGGGAAACCACACCGTTTGTATGCAAAAAGGCGCATTGTGTATTCAAACATAGTTCAACAAGGAGTGATAAATCAACTGAAAAGTTAGATCCAGAAGAATTAGTCAAATCACTCAATCCATATATTGACCAACGGATTGCATATAAACGAAATATTAAACATTAAAAGCAGTAGAAGAAGTAGCAGCGAGCATTACCACGTTCGAAGACCATACGGTTCTGATATCCAAGGAAGTCTATATGTATTTACACTTTGATAGCTGAATTTTTAGATGATTTTATACACCCTTAAGATCTATTCTATGTCTTAATACTCGTGTGTTAATATTTGATATATGAACGCGATTCTTCACTACCAAAAATTCCAGGACTTGCTTACCTCCAAATCGTCAACGAGCGCTCGTCGTCGAGGGAAAGGTACTGTAAGTACCCTCTTAACATTTTTATAATTATATATTTATTTAATTTACAAAAAAAAAAAAAATATATCAAATATATATAAAAATTAATATTTATTCCCCATAGCAAATTATATTGAATATATATAAAAATTAATATTTATTCCACATAGCAAATTATATTGAATATATATAAAAATTAATATTTATTCCACATAGCAAATTATATTGAATATATATAAAAATTTAATTTATTGAATGATCAAAATGAAAATGTAATAGGACGACAATCGTCCTCCCAATGCATCCGTCTATTTAGAAAAAAAAAGGAAGAATCGTCGTATAAAATTTTTTTTTTTTTTAAGGAAATAATGATTAATTTCGTATAAATCCATGTAAAAAGTTTTGAAACATAATGTAGGAAGGGTGAAAGAGTGGCATCTACAAGAGCTAACCACAATAATTGTAATAATACAGGAAATTGGAGTAAAATGAATTTTCTTCTAATGTTAATCTTCTTTTAATATCAATTTCCCTCTTTCGATGGTTAAATGCTTTTCAATATGGTGTTGTAAATTGCTGTGTTGATTGCCATAGAAAAATCATACTGTGGAGATATATCAATTTCATTACATTGGCGTTGTTCGAATAAAAACAAAATGATGAATTAAACTGGAAGAATCGGTCTTTTCCCTTCCGGTCTTTTCCAATCGGGTATGGGACCCGGTACGGTGGCAGGCTTCCACCCCAAAATATGAGCCAGCCGCCGGGTACAGAGTAATTTCTTCTTTTGTTTCAGGAGACTTTATGGGTTGAGTGGCCCAAGCCAAGTGCCTTTTTATGGCATAAAGTTATGCAATTCAATTGTATAATTCTATGACATAAATTGGTCACCAGGGTACTCCCCTTCTGATGGGAAAGTTCATATAATTCAAGTTGTATGAGTTTTCCACTCAGAAGAGGAATACCTGGCCACTTCAACAGTTTAACATTGGATTTATTCCGGTTGGGTGGGCATGAAGGGGCTCCACCACCACCCGGTTGCCCCTCTTTCATTTGTGGGCCCTGAATTTACTTGGGTAAAGACGAGGTTACCCCAAGTTCGCCTTTCTTCTCAGGTTTCTCTTGTTCTAGTAACAAGTAGGTCTCCTTCGTGGAGGTTATCTACAATGTTGCGACTTCGGTCGTCCTCTTGATCTCTGCAAGCAATTCGTGAATGCGAAATGTTTTGTAGTGAGTCCTCGTGCCGGGGAAACGAACCCGCCCCACGACACCACAATGCTAGCCTGCCAGCGCATTCACGCGTCTCCGGACGAGGGCATTCTCGACAGGAATCAACACCTTCCTCTGCCGAGGCAGCAGACCATCGCTGCGGTCCTTCACGGACTTATTGAACATCGTTATTCACTACAAGTCCAAAGACGAGAAACTGTAACTTTTAGCTAAGGAATTGAACAAACGTGACGAACATGACAATGGACTGTTGTTTCGTAGAAATAATCGTACAATACAATTTTTTGTACCATCGCAGGGCATTGACACTATCCTGAGAAAATACCATGACAAGATGGGACATCAAGGGATAGCCAAAACGTATGACACCATAAAAGAACATATTACTTTCCCGGGATGATGGGCCATATAAAAAGACACATTACAAATTGCTTACGATGCATCGTACATTCTGCCAAGAATGATCAACGACAGGATTTCTTACAAAGGATTGACAAAGGAGCGGCACCCTTCAATACCATTCACTTTGAATATCTATGCGAGACGAAACGAAAAAATAAATGAGTATTAGTGGTGATAGATGCCTTTACAAGGTTTGCGAAATTATTTCCCACGAAAACAACGAATTCTGATGAAATTATTAAACATTTATGAAATTATATTAATTGGTACGGAAGATTCTTGCGGCTGATATCAGACAGAGGAATGGCTTTTATATCCTCTGCTTTCAATCAATTCTTAAAGAAACTGAATATTGTCCACGTACTCAACGCAACTGCAACGCCTCAAGCAAATGTAGCAAACCGAGATCCGCGAGCGATGTTAGCTAAGCTGGCAGACGATAATAGCGAATGAGATCTAGTTACCAATGGTTGCGAATATGCTATAAACAACACAGTTAATCGGAGTATCAGCGTATTACCCAGCATGGCTCTATTTGAAGTACATCATCGTGATTCTAGAAATGTTGACGTTATTAAAGATATGATCGACTGTTTCATTCAACACGAACGAGATCTGGAATCGATTCGGTATAATCGAAAAAATACGGAGACGCAGCACATCAACGAAATCGCCTATAATGCGAAATGACATGTGGTACATCACTACAAGGAAGGAGATTGGGTGGGCATGATGAATCGTTCTACGGGTATTGGTGAAAGTAGAAAACTTCTTCCCCATTATAAAGGTCCTTTCCTAATTAAACTCATCCTTTTCCATGATCATTTCGTAGTTACAGACGTTAAGGAATGTAAGTTTACACAGAAACCGTTCGAGGCGAGGTTAAATCCAAACCAAATCAAACCGTGGGTGCACTTGGGGCAGTCGCAATATCAGAATAGCCGAGTTGTAGAACGAAACACGGCAACCCCGCATCTCATGAGGTTCGTGAGTTGGTAGTGAGAAGCGAAAGACCGGTCAATTTATCGAGGATGGTTACCCAATAATAGAACATTAAATGCCGAGAAATTTTAATAACGGTAAATACTGTAAATCCTACTTACACCTGCTTTGTGTGGACGTCAGAGAGTGAAGGCGAATCTTCCGCAACTGATAACGGAATCGAAGTAATAACCACGACGCCGGAACGGAGGTTGGGCGACGGGATAATTCCCCGTCTCAGGAAAACCATAAAAAGTTTTGAAACCTGCACACGGGCCTCGGAAGGAATTGGCTCACGGTAACGACCTTGGAATCGGAAAAAGGACTATGGCATTGGACCCTTAGATATCTGATCACTCAATTTTCCTGGTGCTGTTAAGGGCCTTTTACAACATTCCAGTCAATATAAATTAAAAATACTGACAAGAAAAAACTCTTCTTTTTAAATTTTTAAAAAACTGAACATTTCCAATGACACTAATTTAATTTAATTTTTCAGCATACACTAGCATTTTGAAAGCAAGCTGCTTCCTTCTTCAGTGCTACACTACATTCTTCTTTTAAAAAATAGTTCTTAAATAGCTATATTTGTTAACATTCTTAATTACTTTAAATTACCAACATCATATTATAACCTCCTCCCGGTGTACTCCTGGCCTCTTCCAGTGGTACCCTGGACTCCACTTGCCCTACACAAACAAATCCTTTAACCTTTAACCTTTTGGAATGAAACACCAACTATACGCAACGATTCTACAATGTATTTCACGAGGTATTAAAATTTTTCACAATGTAATTACAATTATGTTACCACTAGTCCTTGGGAGCGAGTACGTGTCCTCGGTTCAACGCCTAGTGATACCGGCGCGTAGAAAAATCTGCAACGCAGGTTCATGCCAAAACTAACTAATCAATGTACGAAAAAACTGACTGTAGAAAAATACTGCACTGTAGAACAATACTCCACAGTGCCTAGTGATACCGACGCGTACAAGAACTCGTATAAAAGGCTACATTGTGTCTTCAGCTCAATGCCTAGTGACACTAAGGCGTATAAAAACCTGCAACGCAAGATGCTCGAAAAATACTGCAAATAAGTGACCTCTATCATTTATTGAGTAAAAAAGCCGACGTTGCGTAGACCTCAATCCAATTATTCCATAAGGTTTGCCAACCCTGCTGACCGTAATCCCATTTTCGTACAAGAAATCGTTGTGGAATCCGCATGCTGAACAAAAGCACAATTCCATAAGTGCAACCGCCGTACCTCCAATACCTCAATACAATTTTTCTGCACAATATGCATTTGCATTACTTTCCGCATTCCACTTCGGTTATAAAATCATGTTAGTATTTTAATTGTTTACTACGACCAGGGATTCCATCATCCGTTGCTATAAAATTCGATTGGGGGATTCCACCTTACTCGCATTGTTTATTTTTTAACTCGTGACGATACATGCTGATAATGTGCACCTGCATGTCTCGTATGTCACTCTAATGCGGTGCGTATTAATTTGTTTCATTTTTCGTTATTTTGTATGTTAGGTTGGTAGACGCTTTCTGCTGGATATTATTTTTTTTAGTCAAGCGTTTTGTTTTGGTTTTTATGCGTAATATTTGATATTTTGTTTAGTCACGCAGCATGTTCTTACATGTTTTTTCTGCTAAATATTATTTTACTAGGTCAAGCGGTTTGTTTCGGTTTTCATGCGTAATGTTTGATATTTTGTTTAGTCATGCAGATTGTTGTTACATGTGAATGTTTTGCTTTCAGGCAGGGCATGGTGACGAGTCCCTAACAATCAGGTCTTGAATAGCTACATTCTTAATTAATTTCCAAAGAATTTTTCATTTTTATTCCGCCAATACATAATCCTTTTTCCCCTTCGTTTTATTACCCTTTTATTGCGCTGCTTGGATCCTGTCTGCCAAACTTATTTATCTACTGTGGTTGTTGCCTAAGTCTACGTTGAGTCTTCTGCTTTCTGGTATAGTTGATATCCAAAAACTTTCCACTGAATTCAATTTTTCCCAATCATGGGCACACTCCAATATCTGCACGTTGACCCAGGATATCTTGTGGGTGCTTTTTACGATGTGGCTGGCTACCATTGATCGTGTCTCTGTTTTTCACCTTGTCACTGCCAATTCCGCTTCTCTGATGTGCACCCGAACTCTCGTTTTAACCAGTCTTTTAGTCTGTCCAACGTACGCCACCTGACGCTCGGGGTAAATTATTTTGTAAGCCCCGCTCTTTTCGTCCTTTCCCTTTGGGTCCTTCGTAGATCCTAGTTTATGAGACAGTTTATATTCTCAGGACGATAGTGCTGCAGTAACGTTCGATTTTTCCAACAGCCGCTCTAGTTGACGACCAATTTAGAACTATTGATGTAAGTTTAGCGAGCAATAACACAAGACAAGCTTACAAAATAGTGAAAAGCCAGAAACGTGGTTATCAGCCCAAAACCACGATCTTACGTGATGACATCGGCAATATCATCGCTGATGAAACCAGGACTCAGGCGCCGGGTATCGATGGGATTCCAGTGGAGCTCATTAAATATGGTGGCAGCAGTGTTCATAAAGCGTTTCAAAAAGTTATCCAGCACATTTGGCAACAAGAACATATACCGAAAGAGTGGAGCTAGTCAATTATATTCCCTATCCACAAAGGGTGACAAGTTGCGAATGATAGAGGCATATCACTACTTTGTACGGCGTAAAAAATTTTCTAAAATCTTAAAAAATAAAATCAAATCATACGCCAACAGTATTATTGGGGAGTATGAAGGTGGTTTTAGAGCAGGTGGATCGACAATACACCAATTGTTCACAGCCAAGCAGGTACTTGAAAAATGCTGGGAGCTCAACATAGAGGTGCAGCAAATTTTCGTTGACTTTAACCAAGCATACGACAGTATTGATCGTAACGTGCTGTACCAAATATTGCTTTGCTTTGGCATCCCAGCCAAATTAGTCCGTCTTACCAAAATCACAATGACATCGACGACCTCCCAAGTCCACATCAATAACCAACTCACCGATGCCTTTGAAAAACGTATCGGACTAAAGCAGGGAGATGCGCCGGCCCCATTGCTATTCAGTTTGGCTCTGGAGTTCGTCATAAGGAAGCTACCTGTCGATACACGAGGTACATTACTATGGAAGTTGAGCCAAGTAGTAGCTTATGCGGACGACATCAACATTTTATCACGATCATTAACAACTGCCAAAGAACTCTTCGTGAAACTCGACAGCAAAGTAAAGCTAAGTAGGGCTACAAATCAATGAAAATAAAACAAAGCTCATGACGCAGTCCAGGAAGAAGATCTCAAATACACAAAATATCATACAGTATCGAAAATGTGAGCGAATTTGTGTATTTAGGCGCCAATGCGGGTAATGAAAGAAACGAAATGTGCCGAAGAATACAGCTCACAAATAAAATATTTTTTTTCAGTTTTGACGATCTTGAAGACCAGCTGCATACACAGGAAAATAAAGCTCCAAGTACATAAATCTGTGATAAGACCTTTGTTATGCTATGGGTATGAAACATGGACCCTAACCAAAACTGACGTTAGATAGGAAGCCATATGGCAGCAGCGCTTACTACCACACACATGACCATTAGTAGGCCGACTTTGCTGGCTAACTTACATGGCGGTATAAGAATAATTATGGAGGTGCCAGCGAAAATTCGAAGTTTTGTACGGTTTTGAGGCGGATTTCTACAGTGAAATCCTGATGGCTCGCGGAGAACACAATAGCGCTCCTAGTGAAGTGAAAATTATTTCAGTTCTTATACCCGTTTAGTTTTTATCGCCTTCCAAAGTGAATTTATAGGAGTTTGTTTACATCTCAGCGCTGAGCTATCAGTCGAAGGTGCAAAACGTGTGCTTCAGTTGCTCGTCTTGAAAAGTTTAGGAGTACAGTGGGCTGTAAAAGGTGAGTTTATAGCATGCACGGAATGGGTTGCGCACGTTTTTTATTGGGAAAATAGTATATATTACGAAATATAAGCATTTGCTAATGCTGCGGTTGGGTGACAGCTACCGGAAGCTTGTGCATAGTAGGCCGACTAATACATATGCAAATTGCTACCATATGGCTTACTATCTAACGTCAGTTTTGACCCTAACCCAAGCACCCGCAAATATATTGAACGCCTTTGAGTGACAGGTGCTGAGGCGAATAATCGGACCGAAGCTAGACGGTGGCCAATGGCGAATTCGATACAACCATGAGCTGTATGAAATTTTTGACGAGGCTAAGGTCTACACGATTGTCAGACTGCGGAAGCTGCAATTGGCTGGACACATGAATCGTATGTAGGAACTACGGTTAGTCAAAAAGGCCGGAGACTAGTGGAGAAACCGAGGAAACGCTGACAGTTCATCGCTGCTCGGATTTCAAAATTGGAGAACGTGGTCAATGGACCGAGACAGTTGGAGGCGCTAATTGCAGGAAGCGAAGGCCTGAAAGGGGCTGTAGTGCTACGAAGAAGAATAAAATGTATATATACATATATATATATATATATATATATATATATATATATATATATATATATATATATATATATATATATATATATATATATATATATATATAATAAAGATGGTAAATGTTTAAAGTGCTAAAGTGTAGTGTCTTTGGGATTTTCAAAAGGATCCATTAAGTATAGCTGCGGTGGAATACTGCCTCAGCGAGCAATAACAAAAGAATAAGCTGGAAATGACAATGCCTGGGGCCATGTAGGCTTGCTTGCAGATAGCTATCTGCGCTGTCACGGGGCGGGTGATTATAGGGTTTGGTCAGATAGAAAGTAGTTTTTGTTCTATTTTATTCTTCTTCTGGCTGAAATAACGGCTATTTCTATTCTATATTGCAATAAAATCTGGAAATTATTACCCACAAACGAACTGCTTTTTCCATATTCTGTTTGCAATCTATATATGCCTCTCTTTTTCTTGCTAGCTGTGATGATCTTTCTTCGTCCGTTTCGTTTCACGATTTTCTGAAGGAAATCAAAGCCGACCTCTCATCGGTTATATATGTGAAGTCTTGGAATGGGTCACTCCGTTGACCCATTCCAAGACTTCACATATATAACCGATGAGAAGTCGGCTTTGATTTCCTTCAGAACCCATCAAGTCAACAAGTCCGGACACTCTTAGTCTACTCCGAGGTGGCTGCTGGCAAGCTACCTAATTCGGAGAGAAGTTTCGGTCGCAGGTCTTCCGCGGGCAGATTAAGTCCGAATAAAATTTACCAACCACCACGTCAAATGCCCCATTAAAAGGCGTCAAATCAACTTCTGACAACTTGAATTTACTTTTCTTCATTTTTATATCTTTCTCGAGGTACGTCGAGTCCAAAAGAGAGAAACAAAAAGGAGACAAATCAATCAAAATTACGCGTTCCCAATCGTTCACCGACGCGACGCCAAAAATAAACTACTAGAACCCAAAATCGAACCAATCTGGTCTAATTAAAAACGCAAAGCCAAACTACGATTCCGCGTACCATACCGCAACCCTGAACCGACTAGTTGCGGATTATCGAAACCCTACCCCCTCGGTGGCATACTCAGCTTCGGCTTCCTTTCCTCCTGAAAAAGAACGACTACCTTTACAAAAGGAAAGAGTTAGTTCTGTCTAGAAATTCATTTTAATTTCCCTTTTGTTTCTCATCCATTTTTAAGGGTTTTGTACTAAAATACAAAACCCTATTGAAATCAGTACCTTTGTCCGTCCGTCCGTTTGTATATCACAGCAGTTTTTCTCCGAAACTACAGAAGCTAAAGCTTTGAAACTTTGTGGACTTCTAGAAAGTTTTGGAGTGAACAATTTTTCCCTATGTTAGAAATGCTCACCGCATTTGTACACACACACACAAAAGAAAAGAGTGTATGAAGGAGGCACACTGTATTCTTTGCAAGGATGCTGATCCAAAACCTGATTTTGGACACGTCTTGGGATCAGGAAAATGCCGGGTGTTCCAGGAAGCCCCAGCCGAGGCAAAATCAGAACTCCAATGACCCGCATCCTGCAGCTAAGCCTACACCGCAGTTCAACCGCCCAAAATTTGCTTGAGCAGTTTGCGAGGGACATGAAAGCCGACTTCTTGCTGCTGAGTGAGCAACACCATAATAAAAGTCCTGCATTATGGTATTCTGATGAAACTGGTACTGCCGCCATCTGGGTTCGGTACAGTGACTTTCAAGCGGAGAGTTGTGGATGGGTGGATGGTTTCGTGTGGGTTCGGTGCTCAGGGACCACCTTCTCTAGTGTGTACCTAACGCCTAACGAATCGATATCATCTTTCCAAGACAAGCTTCAGGCTTTGGAGGGCGCTGTCTCGAACGCAGAGGGCAAAGTGCTCGTTGGGGGCGACTTCAACGCTAAAGCAATCGAATGGGGCATGCCTCAGACGGATCCGCGGGAAAAACGAATCCTGGAAATGGCGGCCAGGACGGCCCTCGTCGTACTAAACTCCGGAAATACGCCGACTTTCCGCCGTATTGGCTGTGAGGGAACCATACCGAACGTGACATTCGCCTCGGAGTCCTTAGTACGGAGGATACACAACTGGAAAGTATTAGAGGACTACTCAGCCAGTGATCATCAGTGCATTCTGCTTGAGATAAGTGATGCTGTCTCCCGACGTCCGTGCTCTCGGCCTTCTACAACTGGATGGAACATCGGAAGGATGGACATCGAAAGGTTCGTCGAGGTTCTCACAGCAGGTGAGCCGCTGCAAGGAGCTTCGGAGGGGACGGAAGAACTGGCAGCTCAAGACATGGAGAACTCTACTATGAGCATCATTACGACTGCTTGCTGCGCTTCTATGCCCCGTCGAAGATCCCGACACGGCAAGCCCCCAATGTACTGGTGGTCAATTGAAATCGCTGAAAAGCGAAGGGAGTGTCACAAGCTGACGAGGCATGCAACTGGGTGACAGCATATAAGTCGGCCAGGAAATGCCTTCGCGAACTGATCAACAGTAGCAAGGCTCGCTGCTGGCAAAACCTAGTGGACAATGTGAACAAGGATACGTGGCGCCTTGGCTACAAGCTGGTCATGCGGAAGCTTGGTGCCCTACGGAAGCCTTTTATACATGACGCGGAAAAGATGGACGCGATAGTACGAGGACTCTTCCCTGCCCATTCCGTCAGTGTTGACGCTGTCCATGGTGAAACAGCAGTCGAGTGCCCACTCTTCACACAGCTGGAACTGGAGCAGGCAGTCCTCTCATTGAAAGCGAGGAAGGCTCCAGGTCCAGATGGTGTTCCAGCTGAGGTGTAGCGGCTCGTCTATCACCATTGTCCTGACTTGCTGCTCAGCATATTCAACGCTTGCCTACGGGACGGGGTTTTCCCGATAAGATGGAAGGTGGCGAGGCTCGTGCTGATCAGCAAGGGAAAGGGAAATCCCGAATCGCCGTCTGCATACCGCCCGTTATGCATGCGAGACACGGCTGGGAAAGTGATAGAGAAACTCATCAAGGGACGACTCACTGACGCGATTCGTGCTGCTGGGGACCTATCTCCTCGGCAGTACGGCTTTAGAGCCGGACGTTCTACCATTGGTGCGATTGCAGAGGTGGTGAACGCTGTCCAAAAGGCAGAGGCATATAGTCGCACCAAGCGACGGATCGTCCTGTTGGTGACAGTCGACATTAGGAATGCCTTCAACTCCGCTAGATGGGTGGATATTCTGGACACGCTGGAAAACTCTTTTCAAGTTCCAGAATATTTAATGCGGCTTTTAAGGAACTACCTTAAGGACCGAAGCCTGCTCTACGACACGACACAGGGCCAGCGAAGGATGGAATTTACATCGGATGTTGCCCAGGGATCTATCCTTGGTCCGGACCTGTGGAACGTGTCTTACAACGGGCTACTGAGACTTGGGATGCCAGAAGAGTCGCGCATGGTCGGCTATATCGGATGATATTGCGGCTCTGGTCGCTGGACGTACCGTTGAACAAGCGCAACTTAGGCTAGGTATGCTAATGCGCCGAGTGAGGGACTGGATGACTGCTCGCGGGCTCAGTTTAGCACTGGAGAAAACCGAAGTGGTCATCTTGACAAAAAAGAGAATCCCTAGAGTAAGGATGATCAGTATTGGAGACATACAAATCCAATCGAAGCCAGCGCTGAAGTACCTGGGGCTACTGATCGACTCGAAGATGAGTTTCTCTGGGCAAATCAGGACAACGGCTGAGAAGGCTTCTTCGGGAATATCGGCTCTGAGTCGACTTATGGCCAACGTAGGAGGACCCAGCCCATCAAGAAGACGCCTCTTGATGAGTGCTGTAGGGTCGGTGCTACTGTACGGAGCAGAGGTATGGGGCGACGCTCTCAGCAAACGTTTGGCACAGGTACAGAGAAGAGGAGCCCTGAGAATTGCATCTTCGTATCCGACAGTCTCTGACTCGGCGGTAAGAGTTATTGCAGGCGTGATACCTGTCGCCCTCCTTGCTAAAGAGCGCCGCGCTATTTACCTGGCCCGAAACGAGGATGCGAAGAGAGACAGCGCTCGCTCAACGATTGGCAGCAATCTTGGGTCAGTTGCACGAAGGGAAGGTGGACTGCGCGCCTCATCCTGGATGTGAGACCGTGGCTAAATCGAAGGCATGGTGAGACTGACTTCTATCTAACCAGCTTTTGAGTGGGCACGGGTGTTTTCAGTCTTACCTGCACAAGATCGGTAAGTCACTGTCCCCCGATTGTCGGTTTTTCCCAGGAGAGGAGGACAATGCCTGTCATACAATTTTTGCGTGTACAAAATGGGCCAGGCTGCGAAGGGAACTCTACCGGGAGACGGGAGAGCTCACCCCGGATAATATAGTTGCTCGAATCGGTTGACAAATGGAACCAGGTGGCACATTATGCTCGGGCAGTCCTAAAATATAAAAGGGACTCACAGCAGCCGGGGGCGCTGGGGCTGGGGGATCGCTTTTCTGGCACTTCCCCTTCCCCTCTCCCTCCCACTAAGAAAGGGATCCCCAGCTTGAAGGCGCCCCACGGCGTAACAAAACGAGACCTGGCCCGAAGTAATGTGTCAAACGGTTCCAGGCTGGGTTCTCAGGTTGACAGGGGAGGTGTTTAGTGGGTAGTCCAGTCGCGTACGGGAGTCCCACACTCTGTGCATGAATGGCATTCACCTCCCCTACCACAAAACAAAAAAAAATGGTCTCGTATCCATATCGATTTTGTGGGACCCACAAATGGATTTTGGTATTTAATTATTATTGATGCGTTCAGCAACTGGCCAGAGGTATACAAAATGCAATCCACAACGACATCAAAGACAGTCGAACGATTGAAGTAAGCCTTTTCGCGGCAAGGACTTTGCGATACACTAGTTTCTGACAACGATCTGCAGCTGTTTTCAGAGGAGTTTGAGAGTTTCTGCAGAAAAAACGGTATCGATCCCATCAGAGCGAAACCTTTTCATCCCCAATCAAACGGTCAAGCTGAGAAATTTGTCGACTCGCTGAAAACTGGATTAAAGAAGCTGGAGGAAGATGGGAATGCCGATCAGATTTTGCGCAAGTTCTTGCTATGCTATGGTTACACACCATCGGCAGCCCTTGGAATGAAGTCACCTTTCGAGGTCATGAACGGTCGTACTATGAAGAGCATGACCGTCGTTGCAAGCGTAACAAGAATATGGAGCAGCAATTTAATCAGCACCACGGAGCCAAATGGCGAGAATTCGATGTCGGCGTAGACGTCTTTATGAAAACGTACACCGCCAACAAATGGAAATGGTTACCAGCAACTATTGTGAAAAGGCGTGGTGCAGTCAATTACTTGGCGCTTACGGAGGGTCTGTCGGGTGATCGCGAAGTCAACGTCCATGCAAACCAAATCAAACAGCGATTTACTTTCCTCGATAACGGAAGAAACATTCTACTTGATGGTCTTGATATCCCTGTGTTGCAAACCCTTAGAGAAGTGGTGACTGGGTTCCAACCGAGTTCAGAACCTGAAGAGCCTGCCAACAAACAACCGGTGGACCAAGCAGCAGGGCAGGGAAACGAATGTGCTGAAGATCCACAATCGCGTCGAACTCAACGAACCAATGCAGGAGTACTGTCACAACGCTATAAGGATTATGACATGACGCGTCTTGTACATGGGACCGTATAATCCATCTTAACGGGGAGAGATGTTGGGATGGCAGCACTGATGATGGCGGAAGAAGACTTGTCACTTGTCATCAATGAGTCGTAGAGTCAAGTCTAAGCTCACGGAGCTTATGTTGTAATAGCAAAGGATAATAAACTATTCTATATATATATTTTAACTTGTCTTGTATTATTATATGCTAAAGAGACAGGACTACAACAATTTGCGTTCGATTTACAACAAAAACGTGTATCGAAACTACAGTTTGCTTAATTTCAGTATGTTGAATTGGATGAGCATGTAGAAACATTTTGTCGAATAAACTAGCTCTGGATCTTTTTGATTTGCTTCTACAATTTAATATATGTATATGCAATGGAGATAGAAGCTATCGATTGATGTTGTCAGGAAAGATTGGTTTAAACTCTAAAATGACCAACTTTCTTGTAGGACCACCTTCCTGCCTATTAAACTGTTTAATATTTAGCATTCTCCACATTGATTTAACGTTAAAAAAAGATAATATTTCAATTTTAGGCTTTTATTCATTGTGCAAAAAGGTTAAGATGCCAAAAAATAAAATATTAGGAAGAACATTTTCAAAGATGATAAATTATCTATTTTTTACAATATTACTAAAAATGTTTTAGTAGTTAAAAATAACTAACATCCAACCAACTGCTGATAAACAAAACAAATTGTTAATAACATACTTAGGCGTTTGAAGAATATTTTTTATAACGCTAGAGCGCAAGAGTCTTTTTATTTAAATACATTCGTTTTTAGGATATTAGTTGGAAGAATAAATAACGCGTTCTATTCTATCGATTCTTTAGAGAGCGCACTCGATAGTTTCCAGTACTTATACGGCACTTGATTGTTTCATCTCTTGCTTAAGACAATGTTTGAATGCTTCCCATCCTTCTGATTTCGCTGTAGACTGTAAATGTACGATAAAGCTTATTAAAATAAATTTTGAATGTATAAACATATGAAAGCGGTTGGTGCATATTAATTATTTCACAATGAAATGTTAACAAACCATAACGACAAATGTGTGTATGAATCGTAGTTATTGCCAATTGTTGGAATTGGTTACACGGCTGAAAACACAAAAAGGCTTAACTGAAACTGAAACATTTTATTGAAAAATAGCCAAATTATCCTTAAAGAAAAGGATCAACATAAAAGCAAAACAAAATTTTATGAACAACAAAAATTTTATTTAAAAAATCTAATTGGGGTGGAGATAAGTCCTATAAATGTCATATTGTTTGGACTAAGGAATAGGATTTGATAATGTAAATGTATGTCAAAAATTAGATTATCAATACTTCTAAAGGAACGAATTTGAATAGCGAATGTTAGACGACACAAAAATTAAGCATATGAAATGTGTACGGTAAATATTGCTCTTATGTTTATAGCGCCTTTTGAGGATCTGTTTTAATTTTTTAGTAAATTCAATAAAGGATCAAGTCAGTAAATTTATTAAAATCCTGAAGAGTTTGGAATGCAATGTCAAAAAAATGTTGCTAAAGATACAAAATTGCTTGATTATTCAAAAAAATTAAACTCGATTAAATCCTTAATTGAATAAACTCAGCTTAAAAATCAAAAATGGTAGCGGCACTACAATTATTCAATTCAATAAAATTTAGTCATTCGCTTAAAGCTATCAATAAATTAACTTCCACAAAAATTTTACACAAAATTTTAAATTCACCCAATTAGGATGTGATCAGTACGTATTTTTTATATGCAAAGCTTGAACGCCATAAGCATCAAACTGAGATTACAACTTTAAGCGTATTGTTAAGTCAATTAGAATTAAGTAACAATTCCTTCTGGCTGGACTGTATTGAGGATCTAAAGCAGCCAATATTTCTAATTTAAGTTTGTAAACGCTGCAATGAGCGACGCACATGCCGACACGCACGTCGACGAAGCATGGATAGGAATTCGAATTTTTCATCGTAATCCTCCAACAGCTCTTCATTGTATTCCAGCCCGTAAGCACTTACTTTGAACCCCCGGTGCAGCCGATCCTTCATAATGGCAATAAATTCTTTGTAAGAGAGCAACCCATCGCCATCTTCATCAAATATTGCAAAAACAGTATCGATGAGATGCGTTGTGAGAGTATAGCCGGTACATATTTTCACTGCCCTGGAGAATTCGTCTGGGAAATGAGAAGAAGAATTGCATACACTTTAGAATTAGTCAAAATAAATTTTTTGGAGGCTTCTAGTCTGAAAATATTGAAAAGGTACCTTTTGAAATAGCGCGATCCGCTAGTGTGTACATTCGCATGGCTATAGCAAAGTCTTCTAAGTTGTTTAAAAATTGACAAAAGTCTCGGAACTCAGTGAAAGTAATTCCTTGTTCGTCTTTCACTCGATCCAGCAATCGATCTAAGTACATATCATATTCGTCGGTATCTAAATAAGTGTATCTAAGGAGAATTTTGGCAAAGTCAACTTCGGTTATCGCTGGGTTTCCTTTTGAAAATTCGTTGAATTCGAGCTCTAAAACTTCCGTTTGTAGATTGTCCATGAATTTATAAAAGCCTTCATAGTAGAGATCTTGATTCCCCTTCTTGCCGAAAAAGTGAACTTGAAGAGTTGTATCAACTTTATGTCTTCGCTGTAGACCTTCTTCATCATCGACGTAGTCATCCTAAAATTAGATTATGGGATGTCATATCTTATATTTGCAAGAATTTTACGAAGTCTTAGATTGAAATAAAACAAAAAGGAGCCAGAGTAATTTGAGCTATGGATTTTACTTTTTTTTTGTAAATCGTTTTTATGCCAATTCAATTTACTGAGGCACTTATTTAGGGTTTTCTACAATGAATTCCTTCAACTGGAAAAGAAGAGCCTTTTTGTGAACATCATAAGATCGCAAAGCAGAAACGCGTAAATGATGGTGTAAAAGCTATCAGCAGTGTTGAGTTGCTGACACCCCTGAGCACCCATCACGGCCTGATCCGGCAACATCAACGCTTCAATCAACTTACATAGTTATTTAAGGTTAATTAGCACTGTAATAATTAGCCCATTCGTAATTAATTCGATTTATTCGATTGATTTATCAATTGATCGATCATTTTATTTCAATTCACCGATCAATTGATCAATCATTTACTGTTCCCTTTAAGAAGAATTGTATTTAACCTTTCGCCGGCATTTCACCTAAAATCAATAATTTAATACAATTTCAAATATTTTAGTCAACCTTCACGAATCCTAACTTTTGCCACACACTGTGATTCCATTTGCACGCAAACTCAGTGTTCTTTCTGTAGCACGTTTGTCTGGTCAGCAAATTGCTTTGGCAATTGAACGTGGGTGAAATGCTCGGCCGATTCAGTCAGTTATCTGGTGTCATGGGGATTCATTGAATCGTGGTTAGGAAGAATAAACTTAAATGTGAAGCATCCAAATCTTTTGATTATGCTAATTTGTAACATTTAGTAATCATATATTTTTCGATTAAAAATTTAAGAAATTATGATAAACAAGACTCTGAAATACAATATAAATACACGCATCATTTGGACAATTGCCAATCTTAAAATTCAATCAGTGCGTTGTGCATTCCTACGCAAAATAATAAAATCAAAGGTCGGGACAAAAAGGCCCGGCGCAAACAACTGGAGGCCCCAGCGAGATTCACTTGGTGTTTACTTTATCGTACATATCTAAATAATTGTTTCTTCCCCGGTGAACACGTCGTGAAGTGCTGTGTGGTGTTTTTTGTAGTATCGTGGTGTATCCGCGCTTTCTGTTTCCGGCCCTTTTCCGACTGTCTATGCGATGGCGAATGTGGATCGCCTGATCGAGGACCTAAAAGGATTGGCTCGAATCGTCGAAGGTGTCATTTCAAACTACAAGAAGGATTCGCCCTCAAGGAAGCAGGAAGCCGGGTATTATGCGGAGCGACTGCGGCGACTGGATGCCGCATGGGAGGATTTTGAACTAGGCAATAGTCACATCCAATCCCTACCGGAGGTCGCTCCGTCGCACGAGTATTTTACTCAACATATATACGACACTACCAAAAGCAACTACCTCCGTTACCAGCAGCACTTCCGCGATCAAATGCGTGCTAAAACACACGTGGACATGACAACCGGGGAACAGCCACCAAAAGGGTCCGAAATTCACGTTAGCGAGGACAAGGACTACACTGCAGAAGCCTCAGCGCCAACAGATGTCAGTGTGGTCAGGATGCTGCGTCGCTACAATGTCATGGCAGGCTCGTTAAGGAGGATCTTCGACCGTTTGGACCAGAAGGAGGCCACTCGGACCTGGTGCAGGAGTAAACTCATGACCCTCGAACGAAGTTGGCAACAGCTGGATGAATATCACCAGCATATCGTCGAGCTCCATGACGATCCTGAAGCGTATGGTTTTAACGTGCAACAGCACATTCATTTGGAAGAGCTTACCCAAGATTGGGTCATACGTCTAGGATCGAAAATGGATGAACTCAGCGCTACACCTGCCTCAACGACTCTGCCTGTGACTCCTCTTACCATGCCTCTGCCGAAAATAAACCTCGCCACCTTTGATGGGAACTATTTACATTGGCAACATTTCACGACTTGTTCATACAAATGGTGCATAACCAACCGTTGTCCAAGTGCAAAAAGGTATGGTACCTCAAGACCGGGCTCACCGGAGAAGCGGAGCTTTTGATTCGAAATTTTACATTGTCGGATGACAACTACGAGGCGGCTTGGACAACCTTGAAGGAAAGGTACGACAACCGGCGACTATTGGTAGCGACGCTCATCAACAAATTGATGAGTCAGCCATCTCATGCTAAGGCCATCAGTGGCAGCAGTAAAGGCTCTACATGACCCCACACAAGAGTGTCTCAGAGGCCTGGAGAGCCTGCAAGTGTCCACAAGGGACTGGGATCCGTTGCTGCTACATGTGCTAATCCGAAAATTGGATCCAGCGACTCGCGTATCATACGAACAATCGTTATCCAACCCGCGCGAGCTACCACTCTTGAAAAGTTTGTTGGACTTCATGGAAACGCGTTTCCAGGCTCTCGAGACACTCGGCCATAACACAAAGGAACCGGAGATCAACTGTAGGAAAGCCACCAAGTCGACCGTGACCGCCACGACAGCTTCTCGACAGTTAATCTGTGAGGAGGATCATCCGCTTTACTACTGCCCGGATTTCCTCAGGATCACCGCTGCATAGAGACTAAGTTTCGTGCGCGCTAAGAAGTTGTGCGTGAATTGCCTTCGGGAAGGACATCAGGCTTCCAGCTGCGCGGCCAGAAGTTGCAAGCAGTGTTCCAAGAATCACAACACCCTGCTACATCTGCCTGCAGACAACAAGCTCAAACAGACCAAGACGAAATCTTCGAGCACGACAACGCCGAAACAAGATTCGAAACCGCAAACAAATGCAGAACCGCCATCGCTCGCTTTAACGACTCTGATGGAGCCTCGACCCCAAGGACATGTACTTCTGAGCACAGCCATCGTCAGGCTAGACACCAGCAATGGGAAGACGACGGATTGTCGAACTGTGCTCGATCCGGGCTCACAAATAAACCTAGTCACCAAAAGAATCATCAAAAAATTGGGTTTATCATCGGCACCACACCTTGCCCTCATTGAAAGGATAGGCAGTAGTACTGAGAAGGCATACCATAAGTTGATCCTCGGCCTAAGATCCAGATTATCAGGATATGCCGCGCAGTTGGAAGCCTGCGCCATGGACAAAACTATATCACCGCAACCGTCTCAGAACTTGAACACATCGGGATGGCACATTCCCAAAAACATAAGGCTGGCAGATCCAGACTTCCACCGAACGGAGCGCATCAACATGTTGCTGAGTGCCGAACACTTTTACGAGGTCCTAGCCATTGGACAAATAAAGTTGGGCTCACAGCTCCCAGTGCTCCAGAACAGGCTTCTAGGGTGGATTGTAGCCGGAAGAGTGATCACACCTCAAATGCCTTCCGTGACATGCGGCATCCTGGCAAAAGATAGCCAGCTTAATCAGCTCATGAAGCGATTTTGGGAGGTTGAGGAAGTACAGGATCCGCAGCATAAGCTTACGTTAACTGAAAGGGCTTGCGAAGCACATTTCTATCAGACAATGACAAGACGTCCCGACGGCCGTTTCTTGGTTAAACTTCCATTCAGCAAGGATCCTGAGACGTTAGGTGATTGCCAAGCGGTGGCCACTCGCAGATTCATTGCCTTGGAGCGTCGATTGGAGAGGAACCCTGATCTAAGACTTCCATACGAGGACTTCATGGAGGAGTATATTCGGCTGGGACATATGGAGGAGGCGACGTCGCAGCAGCAAGAGGAGTTACGATACTTGCTTCCACATCATTGTGTCCTGAAGCCTGACAGCAGTACAACCAAGCCGCGGGTGATTTTCGATGCATCCAGTAAGACGACCACAAACGTTTCGTTGAATGATGTCCTTCATACAGGGCCTACTGTCCAGGATGACCTTTTTTCGATACTACTGCGTTTCAGAATGCCTTGTTTCGTATTCACCGCCAAAATCGAGAAGATGTATCGGCAGTAGTGCTCCATCCTGAAGACCGTCGGTACCATGGCTTCATTTTTAGAAATAGTTCAACGCAACCAGTGCGATACTATCAGTTGAAAACAGTAATTTACGGCACAAAGTGTGCCCCGTATCAGAATGTCTACAGGTTCTAACACAGGAGAACCAGCAGAAAGATCCCCTGGGCAGCAGCGCGTTGGAGAAGGATTGCCATATCGAAGACGTCATGACCGGGGTAGACAGCTTAGAGGAGGCACTTCGCAAACAGACGGAGCTATGCACCATACTCTCGAGCGCAGGTATGAATTTGCGCAAATGGTGTGCCAACAATCCTCTATTGTTGAAGCAGATTAAACCTGAGGGCTAACAGGTCCAGCTGGACTCCATTAGTTTACACGAGGACTATATTAAGACGTAAGGAGATCTGACATCGAAAGACGGACGAGTTCCAGATCCAAATCAACCTGGATCCAACCGATGCGAAGTTCTCCAAGAGGACGATGGCATCTGATATAGCCAGAATGTTCGATCGATTGGGCATTCTGTCTCCTGTGATAGTAGCAGCCAAGCTATTCCTGCATTAATTATGGCGATTGGATTGGACTGGGATGCACCATTACTAGTGGGGATCCATACCCACTGGTCCGACTTCCGCAGTGGTCTACCATCATTGCAGCAGGCCCGATTTTCTCGTCACATCAGTACAGGCGAGAAACCCGTGCAAGTACAGTTGCACATCTTTTGTGATGCATCCGAGAAGGCATATGGCGCAGCGATATACATGCTGTCAACCCTGAGGAGCGGTCAAGTCGTCGCCAGGTTGCTGTGCGCCAAGTCAAGAGTGGCCCCGATCAAAACACTTACTGTTCCGCGTCTGGAGTTGTGTGCGGCGGAACTAGGCACTGAGCTCACAAGACGAATTAAGACAGCACTCAATCTGCAGGAGGTTTTTTAGGTATTCTGGACCGATGCCAAGATTGTCTTGGCGTACTGCATCATCGTACAATACCTTTTTGGCGAACAGGGTCTCGGCCATACAAACCCTCTCAAGGCCGGACCGATGGCAACACGTAGCGTCTGAAGACAACCTAGCTGACATTCTGTCACGTGGGATGGCGCCGGCTGAATTGAGCCGCTGTAGTAAGTGGTTGCAAGGATCACCATTTTTATCCAGGGCAGAATCAATTTGGCCTTCCGAGTATCCGAGTGGGGCCCTTGCGACTTGGAGACGAAACGGACCAAGATCGCTATGGTAGCGGCAGAGGCTCCTGAAACACACTTTATTCAGCAGATCCAACACGGCAACCTCTTCAAGAGGCTGCAACGCATAGTGGCCCACATGATTCGGTTTATCTGTGGTCTCAAGCTGGCACTCAAGCAATCTCAACTGACAAATCAAGCGCCCACGAGTGATGAATTATCCACAGCCCTGGGGATCATCGTGAGTTATGTACAATCACAAACTTTTAACTGCGAACTTTTGGTCATCAGGTCGGGGAGGCAAATCTCCAAACACAGTTCGTTGGTGGGACTGGCACCATTCCTAGATCCAGAGGGCATCATCCGTGTCGGTGGGAGGCTGGAGGCTACCAAGATCACGTTCAACCCCAAACATCCCATTTTACTACCGTTCAAACATCCGTTCACCAGATTGCTGATGATGGACATCCATTGCGACCACTGCCATCTAAGTGCGCAAACACTGCTCGCTATCACTGGACAGCATTTCTGGTCAATTCGAGGAAAACAACTCGCGAGATCGATCGTTCAACGGTGCGTGTAGTGCACCGTTGTGCAGTTTTCGCAAGTCATGGGAAACCTGCCGAGTGCTCGTGTTCAGCCAGCCCGTCCGTTCATCAACTCCGGCGTGGATTTCTGTGGGCCTATGATGATCCATTACCGGGGTATATTTTGCTGTTTCGCTACAAAGACCGTCTATCTGGAGCTAGTTAGCGATCTAAGTACAGAGGCATTTCTCTGTCCTCTCAAACGATTCATTGGACGACAAGGACACTGCCGAAACCTATTTTGCGACAACGCCACCAACTTTGTGGGAGCCCACAACCAGCTATCAGAATTTTCGTCCTCATTAGCGCGTCAAGAAGTAACAATGGCGTGCTCTAGCCGGGGAATCGATTTCTATTTCATCCCTCCACGCGCGCCTCATTTTGGTTCTCACCTACGAGGACTGCATACCTTGGTGGTTGAGGTGGAGGCTATCCTCAATTCAAGACCACTGGCTCCGATCTCAAACGATTCCAACGATTTGGCAGCCTTAACCCCAGCACACTTTCTCATCGGAAACCCCTCACAGCCAAGGTGGATGGTTGCGCAGAGCCAGTCACCGGAGGTCTCCTTGCCCGGTGGAAGCTAATCAATCACCTCAAACTCGAATTCTGGTGACGATGGTCGCACGAGTACTTGGCGCAGTTGCAGCATCGTGTCAAGTAGGGGCAATCACACCCCAATGCGATCCCGGGAACAGTGGTCATCATGCGAAGATAACACTCCATCGATGAAGTGGCCACTGGGACGAATGATCAAAACGTACGAAGGCGCCGATGGTTTCGTACGAGTCGCTGATGTCAAAACCACCTCCGGAACTTTGAAAAGGCCAATACACAAACTGGCCCCGTTAACAGTACTCGACGAGGCACAGTCTAACGAAGAACCATCACAAGCAAGTTCTCCCCACTTGACAAAAGAAGGATCCCAGATCAGCGGCGACGACATCCCGAGGACAAGGTGGCGATCGATGCAAACCGGCAAGTCAATTGTGGCGCTCCTCTTGATGTGCCTGCTAGCTCCCATAGCGCACGCCTTTCCAACACAAGGCTCAACAACCATACCCCATACGGGTCTGTATTTTCAACCATTAGGTCGAGTCTATTTATCTTCCAGCGCGTGGAAGTTGCTCATTTATTACGATTTGGGACCGTATTGGCGAGAATTTGCTGTTCTACAGAACGGGACGAACCTCTTACAGCAGCTGTGTGAAGGTAGAACCGTGCAGACTAACTGCCTCCATGTTATAGACCATTTCCGGCACTTTGAAAGGGCATTCTCGAGCATCAACCAAATCTTGAGAATCAGGTAAAAGAGAGGTGCTATCAATATAGTGGGTGGCCTTGCGCGATCATTGTCCAGCGTTCTTGATGACGACTATGCTAATCAAATGGCCCGGACCGTCAAAACCATGAAGGGAAGACAAGATGAGCTGCACTGACTGCTAACCAACCAAACTTCCATCATCGACTCAACGCTGAACATCCTTTGGAAAACCGAACAAATGTCCCGAAAATATTTCACAGCAATAGAGCAGGAGTTAACCAGACTGACCAATGCCATTAAGGCTCCTCATCCTGAGGGAAGTCAAACCCCGATGCTCGACTTGATCACCACGCTCTCCTTCCAAATGACGTTCATCACCGTTAACTTGCAGAGAATTCAATCGTATCTCACCAGCGTAGTCACGAATACTCAACATGGGCAGTTCAATTCCTGTTTATTGTCACAGCAACAATTGGGTATGGAGGTAACAAAGATCAGAGAGCATCTACCCGAGAACCAGCGGCTACTTATACACCAGGAGAATGTTCTACAACTCTTTCAAATAACGTCAATCAGGGCCAAGGTGACCATCGATTTCGTCATCTTTGAGCTAAAGATTACACTGGTAGCAGCAACGACCTTCGAGCTCTATAGACTTCTCGTAATACCTATGGTGAGGTCCAACAAATTAGTGGCCATACAACCATCCTCACAGTATTTAATTTTCACGCCGCACCGTGACATTTACTACCCACTCTCGGAGGCGAAGTAGTTATCCTGCATCCAAACGGAACCAAACATTCACATTTGCCGACAAACTCATCCATTATACAGCAAGGAATTGAGCATGAGTCGATGCGAAGTCGACTTGTTGAAGGGAATTACACCCGCGCCCAAATGCACCCCGGTGGAACTACACAGCTCATTTGTCTGGTCCAACATCCTTCAATCGAACGAATGGATGTACACTTTCGTCAACCAAACCATCGCTCACCTAGTGTGTGGCAGTAACACTTCCACACTGTCGTTGCAGGGTGCCGGTATCCTTCAGCAGGGGGCGGACTGTACTTCCAAAACAGATACGGCAAACATCCAGGGGCACTACATGTACGAGGGCCAAGCCATCAGCGTGCATAATGTCTTTCAGCACAGTTCTACTGGCGACGGGCTGAACCTTGTGGACTATTTCAACGACTCCACTCATTTCACTGAGTCTGCATCTGAAATCGAGGAACTGCGACGACAACTACAAGCGCAAGATGTTTCATGGACCGATCAAGCGACCGACCACGCATCCACCAGTACACTATCGGCTACTTGGGCATTCTCGGATTAGTCATGCTGGCGTTCTTGCAAACGACAATCCAACCTGCATGTCCAACCACCCGTGCCATTACCTAGACGCTACAGCCTACCGCACACCTTGGAGGAGGTTGAGTTCCTGACACCCCTGAGCGCCCATTACGGCCTGATCCGGCAACAGCAACGCTTCAATCAACTTACATAGTTATTTAAGGTTAATTAGCACTGTAATACATAGCCCATTTGTAATTAATTCGATTTATTTGATTGATTTATCAATTGATCGATCATTTTATTTCAATTCACCGATCAATTGATCAATCATTTACTGTTCCCTTTAAGAACAATTGTATTAACCTTTCGCCGGCATTTCACCAAAAATCAATAATTTAATTCGATTTCAAATGTTTTAATTCAATAATTCAATTCAATTTCAAATATTTTAGTTAACCTTCACGAGTCCTAACTATTGCCACACACTGTAATTTCATTTGCTATTTTTCATTCCCAGCCAAATTGCTGACCCATGCACTTTCAGCTAGTGCATTTGTCCATGAAGTGGATCCGTAATCGAAGAGATTGGGTTACATTTCATGGACAAAGGCAGGCATGCCAGCGAAAAGACGCAAACTCAGCGTTCTTTCTGTGGCGCGTTTGTCTGGTCAGCAAATTGCTTTGGCAATTGAACGTGGGTGAAATGCTCGGCCGATTCAGTCAGTTATCTGGTGTCTTGGGGATTCATTGAATCGTGGTTAGGAAGAATAAACTTAAGTGTGAAGCATCCAAATCTTTTGATTGTGCTAATTTGTAACATTTAGTAATCATATATTTTTCAATTAAAAATTTAAGAAATTATGATAAACAAGACTCTGAAATACAATATAAATACACGCATTTGGATAATTGCCAATCTTAAAATTCAATCAATGTGTTGTGCATTTCTACGCAAAATAATAAAATCAAAGGTCGGGACAAAAGAGTCCCGGCGCAATCAACCAGTTTACTTACTTCTTCATTATTTTCAGTTACTCCATGTTTATCTTTCCAGGCTCCACTAAATATTTTTTCCATCTAAGTAATGTGGAAAGAATGAAAGAAATGCAATAATTTTGAAAGTAAATAATGATCATATAGTTGCAAAAATATTATTTACGTTATTAGTTCAACAAAATAAAGAATTGAGGAATAAATTTCAACCATTTTTGTTATGGAGAAGTTTTAATTATTTAGTACATATTGACTTTTAATTAATAAAGTTGTTTGTGAATGCGGCAGTTTGCAATTGAAAAATATAATGAACTGTCTGTTGAACTAATTGGCAGTCTGAAGTAATCATGTGTTTTCATTGTTTTTACTCCATAATTTATTAACATTTCGAAGGAGCAAAAATTCAAAAGTATAAAATTATATTTCAAATAAACACTAAAAATTTCAACCCAAATTATAAAATAACTCTTTAACGATCGGGCACGCCAAATTGCGTCCTAACTGAAATTCTGGAATTCCAACTGCTACCCTGACCGATACTAGCCTTATTGGCCGACAGCGCCAATTGGTGTCATATAAGCAATTTCCACATCATTGTTAGTCGAAAATACTAGCGTTAGTTAGGACACCTATTAGCGGTACCGGTCGATAACGTTCGATTTGATTAGGACGCCGATTGGCGTGCACAGACATCAAAGTGTTAACATCGTTAATCCACTTAAATAAAAAGCATTTAAAATGTAAATCAGGAATAAACGGAGCAATTTAGCTATAGTAATACCAGTAATAATCCATTCTGTTGGATTTTCATTAATTTTGGAAACCTCCACACTTATGAGCAAGTGAAAACATATTTTTTTTTTAAATTGGACAGATAGCCACACCAAAAGGACACACTTGATTTAGTTTCATTCATGAAACTTACAAATGACGGTTGTTTCTTTTCTTTCTTCCTTTTCAAGAAAACAGCTTGACCTTCCGTTGAAATGAGTTGCAGTAGCTAAATAGTATTTTTGCAATTTGAAATTGTTAATTCAGTGAATAAGAGAGTAGTATAAGATACCATAGTTTAGAGTACAGATTTTCATTGGGTTAGTTAGAAGATAGGTGTATGTAAATGGAATTGGTTAGTTTTTCAGTTAAAGATTTCTGTGGAAAATCCGTAACTTTAATTTGGAGGAACATTCACCATTTTACCCTTATAGCTTTTTAAAATAAATAAAATGAGTAATAATATTAAATTTAAAAGATAAAAAATAATAAAATTATATCTCACAACTTTGCGGGTGGCTTCGTCCATAGCATGATCTTTGAGTGATGCACCAAAGATACTTCGAATCTACAAAAGTGAAATTATATAAGACAAAATCAACCAATCATTAAATATGTAAAGGGCTTGACACTACATTTGTTATATACATATAATCAAATCAATCAAATCTAAAATATTAAATCTAAATAATGAAGTACAATCTTTAAATTTTATGAATAGATTTTTAAAGCTTATTTAATTAAAGCTTTTAAGCTTTAATAACTTTGACTCTGTAAACCATATCAACTTCTAGAGTACCATTGTGATCACCAATTAAGATGCTTTAAATAAGTTTAACGTCAAGGTTCGAATTGAACTGTTGTGGGATCGTATATTATTCTCATGTCGATTATCCTATGATGATAAATTCATAAGCATACGTTACAAAGGTAGTGCCAAGCGAACTTAAACAAAATAAATAAATAATTCTAAATAAAAAATTACTTAGGAGTATTTACGCATTTTTTTTAACGGTTTGTGCAAAAAAATTCTTACCACTAGAAACTCATTTTTATCAACTCGATGGTTACCATCAGTATCAAACATATTAAAGGCAATTCGAAATCCTGATTGAGGCTCTAAGAAAAATGAAATAAAATTGTTAAATAATCTCCTTTAAGATAAATACAATACTTACTTGTCAGAATAGAAAGAAGAAATAGATATTCTGTGTAGGAAATAATCCCTAAAATGATGAAAGGCAAAGTTTAAAAAAATGTTTATACTTGAAAAAGTGTACATTAAAGTGAATTTCAGTACGATACTGGATCTATTCATTGAATTCATGAAGATGAAGGATTTTGTTTTAAAGGTTTCACCAGTTTCTATTAGCAGAGAAGAAGGAAAATACGTGTGGTCGGCTTGGTGACCATGACAGAAGTGACATTTTATTAAAAAAAGGCTATGAACAAAACTGACGTTAGATGGGAAGCCATATGGCAGCAGCGCTTACTACCCCACGCATGACCATTAGTAGACCGAATTCGCTGGCTAACTTACATGGCGGTATATGAAGAATTATGGAAGTGCCAATGAAAATTCGAGGTTTTGTACGGTTTTGAGACGGATTTCTATAGTAAAATCCAGAAGGCCCGCGGAGAACACAATAGCGCTCATAGTGAAGTGTAAATTATTTCAGTTCTTATACCCATTTATTTTTTATCGCCTCTCACTGTGAATTTATAGGAGTTTGTTTACTTCTCAACGCTGAGCTATCAGTGGAAGGTGCAAAACATGTGCTTCATTTGCTCGTCTTGAAAAAGTTTCGGAGTAGTACAGTGGACAGTGCAAGGTGAATTTATAGTATGCATGGAATGCGTTTCGTACGTTCTCATTCGGAAAATGGTATACTGTGACCAAAAAATAAGGTGACATTTGAATTTAAACTGCGCGCGTTGAAGGATATGGAAAATTATTTTTTTTTAGGTTGGCAGTACTGTCAGTGACATCTTTGTCAAATTTACATGTCAAAATATTCATTAGTGTTTGAGATACGCGTCGTTTCCGGGATGACCTTCAGTTCCGCCTCGCTGCGGCTAAAATCTCCTCTATCGTATCAAAACGGTATCCCCGGAGCGGTCTTTTGAGCTTGCTGAACAGCCAGAAGTCGCACGGCGCCAGATCAGCTGAACACGGTGGTTGCGGAACGCTATGGGTTGACTTTTTGCCGAAATGATCGCGAATTACGAGTGCAGTATGGGATGGTGCATTATAGTGGTGTAAAAACCAAAAATTGTCTTTCCGAAATTCCGGCCTTTTAAGACGAATAGCGTTACGCAAACGACGCATAACGTTCAAATAATATTCCTCGTTGACTGTTTGGCCCACCAGAAGGAATTCATAATGCACAACACCACGATAATCGAAGAAGAGATTAGGTTGATGGTCGCCCAGGACGCTCTTCGTCTTCGACACGTTCACGGCCGCCTTGGAACGCACTATACCGCTTGTAAACATTTTTTTTAGACATAGCCTCATCACCAAAGACTTTCTGCACCATCCTCAACTTATCCGCAGCAGAAAATTGATTCCACAAACAAAATTTAATGCAAATTCAACAAATTTCGACATCGCAAAAAACGAAAAACTCTCTTTTAGCAACTCACAAAATGACGCGTATCTCAAACACTAATGAATATTTGGATATCTAAATTTGACATAGATGTCACTGACAGTACTATCAACCTTAAAAAAAATAAATCTCCAAATCCTTAGATGCGCGCAGTTTAAATTCAAATGTCACCTTATTTTTTGGACTCATATACTAATGATAAGCATTTGCTAATGACGCAGTTGGCTGACAGCTCACGGAAGCTTGTCCATTGTAGGCCGCCTAATACATATGCAAATTGCTACCATATGGCCTCCTATCTAACGTCAGTTTTGGTTATGAAGTATATAAATAACAGTGTGACAATGAACATTCGGATTATAGGGTGACGCTGACAGTCTCGTTACTGTCCATCGTCAAAGTTAGTAATAAATGCTTCAATTTGGTCATCAAATTTAAGGACGGCTACGAAATTGGCTACATATCCCGAGGAGTGTAGATTGATTATAATCTGTTGAGAGACATGGCTGATATAGTAGAGCCCAAATATTTGAAATTTTGTTATTGGAAGAGCCGCCATTTCATGCCCGGTTCACTAGCAACCTTAAAAATTTGAAAATTTTTAGACCTTCTTTTAGAATAGAAGTTTGCTATCTTCTGGCTACCTTTTAAAAAGTATTGCTTGGTATTGTCCAGTCAATCACATGCTACACTTCAGGTGCCGTCTCTTGCAGAATGTGGTCGGTTGGAAACAGCACTGGAGACAGTACCTGAAGAATATAGTATATAGTTGGCTGGATGAAACCAAGCATCACTTTTACAAAGGTAGCTAGAAGATGGCAACATTCTGTTCTAAACGAATTTTCAACTCTCATGAGGCTTCGATAAAAAGCCACCCTTCGTATCCTTAAATTGGTGTGTAGATTGTCATCTAATGAACGAAGTCCTTTGGAAGTGGCAACGGTTAAGAGGAATGGAAAAAACATTCTTGCTATTAAGTTTCGTATACATTAATCGACAATTGTGACTTCTACGGGCTTTCAATGTTTCAAACCTTTACTATCCATTATCTTGAAATTCCAGAATCGAATTGTTATAAAAACTATTGTTCTGTTTTGTAATTATTTTGAATGTCAACAATTTAAAAAAAAACCCATGAAAAATAAGTGAGCACTTTGGTTACTACTAAAGTAATAATTCCCCGCAGGGGGATGCTGGCCGTCAGGAATACTCTTGGAAGCTAGCATTCTTTCGAGAGTTTCGCCCCCACGTACCCGCAGAAATTCCGGCAGGGGGAATGCCGGTCGACAGGAGCACTCTTGGAAGCTAGCATTCTTTGGGAAGTGCGGCTACCACGGACCCGAGGATATGGGGGTGCTGTGAGGTTCCCTCCCGGGATGACAGGTAACTACCCTGACTGAATTTGGACTAGGCTTTGCACAACGAACTGGAATTGATGCTTTGGGCTGGCAGATATGATGGTATGGACCTAGTTGCTTTGCACGATAGCGCCGAGGTGACACTCGTGCGTGAACGGCTCCAATTCAACTATCATAACGTCTTCGTGCCGGTAAAACCTTGAGAGGCCTCGAAGTACCTTCGAAGTTTGCACCATTGGGTTAGTGGTGTAGGTTTGGTTGAGGCGGACTCCCGATTAGCGCTGGTCTGGCTCTGAGCACTTGTCCCCATAAAGGCTTGTGCCAACCCTCGCATGGCCTCCCTGCTCTGCAAAGATAACCATGGGACAAAGAGGCGATGACACACACGAATGGAGATAGCGGCTCCGAGGGGGACCCAATAAAACTGGAGCAACTTAAAGAGCAAAACTAAAAAAACGCTGAGGGCTAAGTCTAAAGGGCTCGCGGAGATACCTCACCATCAAACATCAATAAAAAAATGGCGTCCAGCCCAATCAAAGGAGATCGGAATAAAAGAAAAAAGGAAGAGGCACTTGATGGGCACGAAACGTCAGATCAGGGGTTCCAGATAGTGCTGACAAAAGGAGCGATGAAAGCCGCAAAGAAACTAATTCAAAAAGTGTCAGAAAATAAAGTTCGCACGGACGGCAAACAAGAAAAAAAGACCTGATGCGAAACAGGAGAAAAAGAAGCCCCGACAAAAATCCCGGCAGTAGGCACTGCTCGTAAGACGCCAGGATGGCCGGTTCTACGCGGAGATGCTTCGATTACTTTAGCGTTGAAGTCTCCCCCAACGAGCACGTTGCCGACTGCGTTCCAGATAGCACCCACCAAAGCGTTAAGCTTGGCTTGGAAATATGATATCGTTTTGTTCGGCGTTGGATACATAATAAAAAAGGTGGCCCCTGAGCACAGAACCCACACAAAACCATCCACCCCCCCATCCACAACTCTCCGCCTGGGAATCAATGTTCTGAACCCAGATGGCGGCAGTATCAGTTTTATCAGGATTCCATGATGCAGAACTTTTGTCATGGTCATGGCTTCTTGGAAAACGCGGAAGTTCCCTGATACCAAGACGTGCACAAGGTCCGGTCTTGGATCAGCGTCCTTGCAAAGAAAACAGTGTGACTCCTTTGAACACTTTTTTCTTTTATGTCCAATTCTACCGCTCCTATCGGGTCTTTTACATACTTGTGCGGTTTGACCATAGCCAAGGAATTTGAAACATTGCAGAGGTGCTACTCTTCGCCGTATCCTGGAGACAACCCACCCTATTCTTACTTTGCCCTTATTCAGAAATTGTTTGGCGTCCCTTCCGGTGAGTTCAATGATGGCTATGCTATGTTTTTCTGGTGTCAGCCTCGCTTTGATCCTGCTCCCTTTTGATGGTATCTTCCGAATCGGTAAGGTCCGTGACGCAGTCAATGCCTCTTATTTCAATCGTTGCCATCAGCTCGAGCGAGGCTATAGTTGCACTTTTGCTGAGGACTTTCTTTACTGGGTCGTAGAATGCTTCTTTATTGTCGGCCTTTGCTCCGAATCCAACAAGTATGTGGCGCAACCGCGTTGATCGCACTGTTTTAATGGCAGTGTTGATTTCTGCGGGCCTTACATGTCCCCTGATATTCCGCAGCACTTCTGCGTAGAATTGGCCATCTTGGGGTTTTACGAGCAACACCTGGTACCTGGATCTTCGTCGGGGCTTTTTTGTCTCCAGTTTCGTCTCAGGTCTTTTTTCTTGTTGGGCGCCCGTGCGAACTTTATTTTCTGACACTTTTTGAATGTTTCTTTTCCGCTTTCATCGCTCCTATTGTCAGCACTGTCTGGAACCCCTGATCTGGCGTTAGACGCCTATCAAGTTCCACTTCCTTCCTGCTTCTATCCCGATCTCCTTTGATTGGGCTGGATTCCATTCTTTTATTGATGTTTGATGATGGAGCTATCTGCGCGTGCCCTGTAGGCTTAGCCTTCTGGTCCTCTTCGACCTTTAACCAGCTCCTCCGGTAATGCCCTATGTGGTCTAGGAGCTTCTCTAGTTTAAAGAGCCCAATCTTTACACCTTTGCTGATTTTTGGGGAGTCGCATGCAGATTTTATTCTTTTTAGACATCTTCCGCTTTTCGGATTAGCCTTTCTTCTTCATGTTACTGAGCAGCTTTTGTATTTTTTATCAGCTTCCGTTTTCGAGTACAGTGCTTCCGTCACATTTTCGACGGTGGCGATTAAATCACACAATAGCGCTTTATTTGTCTGGTTACTCCATTCTTTTCCTGCCGTAATCTTTTTGTGGACTTCAGTATGGTTCTTTATTATTTCAGGATTTACCACCCTTGCTTTGGTAGCGATCACAGCAATTACTATCGAGTTCTCGATGTTTTTTATATTTTCCTCCACTCCTCGAACATCTGGCACGTCCTACAGAGTTTCCCGCTCTTCCTTTTTAGGACGCCCTAGCGTTCGCATCATTTTTTGCTGCACTTGAACGATGCAGGCATCTTATTTTCAGCAAGACTGTTTGTTAATCTCCGTTTTTCGTCCATCTTCATTGTCATTGTATTCATCGTCATTTTTGTCATCGTTAGTATAGCTACCGATATGCTGTAAACATCGTGGTCACAGCCGTTGGTTGCGCGCCATTTTTGCTTCTTTTTTTGGATTTCTTAAATCTGTTTTCACGGATTTTTTTGCTCCAGTTTTATTGAGTCCCCGCTCGTAGCCGCTATCTCCGTTCGTGTGTGTAGTCGCCTTTTCGGTCCCATGGTTATCTTTGCAGAGCAGGGAGGCCATGCGAGGGTTTGCACAAGCCCTCACGGAGACAAGTGATCAGATCTAGACTGGCACTAATCGTGAGAGGCCGTCTCAACCGAACCTACACCACCAAACCAATGGTACGAGCTTCGTTTTACCGGTACGGAGACGGTATGATAGGTGAATTGGAGCCGTTCACGCACGAGTGTCACCTTGGACCTACCGCAACTAGCTACATGAATCAGTTCCATATTTTTTAATGTTTTCTGAAAAATTATTAGAGAAGAAAAATGTTAGAAGAAGGTGGTTTCGACGTGTATACTAATTCTCATCAGATCATCACTCTTAGATACACACCGGTGATGGCGACCACCGTGCTTAGAGGTGAGAGAGTTATTTTTAATTTTCCTGCTTATGCGAACTCAATATGTTTTTGTAACTACGAATTGTATTCAAGTTAAATTTCCTCTTGTAAGTACTTGTCTTAGCTAAACTTTAAATGGATATCCGCACGACGTAATGAAAGCTTCAATGTAGAGCAAAATGATCGTATAGATTTACATTAAATTGATGTGAAAAGGGTGAAATGATCCATTTAAAGTTTAGCTAAGACAAGTACTTACAAGAAGAAATATAACTTGAATATAATTCGTAGTTACAAAAAAATATTGAGTTCGCATAAGTAGGAAAATTAAAAATAACTCTCTCACCTCTAAGCACGGTGGTCGCCATCACCGGTGTGTATCTAAGAGTGATGGCCTGATGAGAATTAGTACACACGTCAGAACCACTTTCTTCTAACATTTTTCTTCTCTAATAATATTTCAGAAAAAATTATTAAAAAATATGCAACTCATTCATGTAGCTACTTCCATAAGTAATGAAAAAAAAAGGTTTGCAAAATTGATCGTGTGGCATATCAAATTAAACATATCGTTGTAAGTGTCTCAAATATAATTTTTTATATTTTTCAAGTTAACAGTTTTCAAGTTATTTAAGAAAATCGATAAATTGACCTTTCACCCATTCCTCTGAAATAACTGTCTAAAATTTCGAAAAAATACAGAAAATAGTTCTCTACCCATAGATAACAGGAATATTAATCAAAATTCTATGGTCCTAACATAACCTCATAAATTTGTTAAAAATTTTTCTTCTTCGCAGCACTACAGCCCCTCTCGGGCTTTCTCTTCCTGCAAATAGCGCCGCCAACTGTATCGGTTCATTGAGCACGTCCTCCAATTTCGAAATCCGAGCAGCGATGAACTGTCTTCGTTGACCGAATCAGACCAGCGTTTCCTCGGTTTCCCCACTGGACTCCCAGCATTTTTGAAGTACCTGCTTGACTGTGGACAATTGGCCTATTGTCGATCTGCCTGCTCTGAAACTACATTAATACTCTCCCATAATACTGTTAGCATATGATCCGAACTTATTTTCTAAGATCTTTGAAAATATTTGATACGCCGTACAAAGCAGTGTTATGCCTCTATAATTTTTGTACTGTAGCTTGTTCAGTTCGAGATTATAAGGGCTTAATTAGGGTTTTGATTTAGACTAGTTTTACATAATTGGTTTTACGGTTGTTAGTTTTGAGTAATTTCATTTAGTTTTAATTTTAATGATTGAGTTTGGTTTAGTTAGTTTTTGGGGTTGAGTAAATTTAAGGTTGAGTTTGTTTATTGAGTTCAGTTTAGGTAATGAGTCAGGTTTTGGTTTGGATTAGTTTAAATTATTTTTTAAGACTTTCGAATTAAATTTATTTTTTGCTTAGGTTAGGTGTTAAAATTTTATATATTTATTCACTTGTCTGTTTGGCTGTTTGCTGTACAATTTCTAATTAATCTTTATTGATTCCTGTCGTCGGTCCGGAGCTCTCCCTACCAAAGCAGAGGTAAGGATTTTGTCTGTATCACATCCAGCTATCCTCTTGCAATGAATTTCTCGGGAAATTGGAATTCAGTAGCAGAGATCTGTAGATGTTTCCACACAGACGTCGCTGCCTGAGGTCCAATTTCACCCCAATTCCCTGGACATGGCTTGCGACTTTGATTCTGACCGCAAGCTTAACAGCAAGAGGCGAGGATCGAAGTAGCGATTCGACAAATCACGGAAATATTTTGTCACGCGACGGTTTCTCAAGCGAGCGTGTATTGAGTCACTTGTGGCATCGAACGAGAACAAGCGGCCTTATACTGAGATCAGCATTAAGGGACGCAAATTGGAAGGTCCGTTAGACAGTGGTGCAAGCGTTAGCGTCCTGGCAGCGGGAGCCCTTGACCTTGGTTTTTATCTTCATTCGATGCACGCCAATGTAAGAACAGCTTCAGGTTATAAGGCTGACGTGTTAGGATATGTTACTGCCTTGGTTCAATTCAATAATCGCACTCGGTTGATTCGGATTTTGACTGTACCGGCATTAACGTATTCTATTTATCTCGGGATTGGCTTTTGGGACGCTCTTAACTGCAGAATCTTCTATGCCCACTCCAGCCCCCTTGAGCCGTTCTTCTATTGCGGCTGATGACCCCTCCGAAGTTGTTAACAACTACCTATCTACCATCGATGAGATGAAGCTGAGCAAAAGCATCCCGATTTCTAAACGTCATTATTCGGGTACTGCTCATTACACGGTTGACACTCACTACAGTGTGAAATCGTCCTACTGGATGACGAGTACTATAATTCGGATGGAGCATTGTCTGCCGGGAGGAACGAATTAAGTGACGGATACTGGGGCTCACCTATCACCTAATCAGAAACCAGACAGAATATTTCCATAGTGTGAAGTCCAGTGAATGTCAAATTTTTTGTTGTATTTTTTCAGTTACCCCTGCCGACATCCCTTCGTTGACTAACCAAAGTTCCTTCTCGCTTCCATACTAACAAATTTCATTTCAATGCCCATTAAGAAAAGTTCATAGTTGAAGTTACTATATAAATGAATTGGAGATCAACAGAAGATGGCTCTGATGGTAGCGTCGTGGATTCTCGACCCGGGGGTCTGCTGAGACGATGGGTTCAAGTTCGGCCGAGCGCAGGAAAACACTCGTTTTGGGATATCGGCAAAAGCAATTGTTTCCGTATACTCGTATATGACGATTTGCATACAACCAAACGCTATCATGGTTATGCAAATCCCCATATAAGCAAATTGGAAATTGTTGCGTTTGTCGATATGGAAAAGATGTGTGGGTAGCGGATTCGAAGTGTATTGAACTTCGATTACGTTACTCGGATGCGGCAGCGGTAATTGGGAATGAAAGGATTGCGGGATTGCGCTTTTGGATTTGATGTGATTAGTGGTTTTGGAAAGAGGAAGAAGTTCTTTGGCGGTGAGTAGAAAAATTAATTTGGAATTTAGAGAGAGAGAGAAAGAGAGAGAGATTTTAATGATCGTGAAGTGAAATTTAATTTGGAATTTCAGTAGAAAGTTGTATGATCGTTAAGCGAATTTTAACATGGATGTTGGGGAGAGGATTTTTAATTTGGGTGTTACTAGATAAAGTTTTAGTGGACGAAAGTTCAAGTGTACGATTATAATTTTAACTTGGATGCACAATCATAATTCGAAGTGTGTCGTGAAAAGATTTCGGCTTCGATAATAAAGAAATAAAAAAAACCTGCAAATAAAAAGAATTAAAAAGGAGTGAGGAAAAAATCAGTGACTACCAAGTTAGTTTAAATTGAAGAGGAATGAAGATACAGTGCCGGAAAATAAAAGTGGAAAGTTCAACAGTTTAAGCAAGCTAGTGCCAGAGTTACTAAAGTGGAAAAAAACAAAAGCAAAGAAGATTAGTGGCAGCTTGCCCATGCTTTCATCTTAAATTGGAATCAATTATAGATTACTTAATTTTTTAAATTCTCCCCCTCCCTTTTTTCTGTTTCAGAGCGCTCGGCAGCATAAAAAGGGTGACTCAATTCTTATTCTTTTTTTTATTCCTTTAAATTTGATTTTGTTTGATGTAAATTGTTTTTTTATATGCGATTTTAAAATTTTTTTTTTGTTTGCTGGAGTAAGTCATTTGAGTACATGTCGATTTTAAATAGAAAGGGGAGTCGATTTAATTCATTGTATGTAAAGGGTGGCCCAACCACAATGCACGATGTTAATTGTGAGTCACACCTTAACGTCAAGTTTTTTGCTCAACATAATTTGACATCTCTTTGTTTCAGTGTTTGATAAATTCAACCATGGAGACATACACAATTGAGCAGCGCGTTTATGTTGCTGAAGTCTTTTACGAGAATGGGCGTTCAAACGAAAATGCATTTCGTACACATCGTTATTTTTTGATCAGCATAATCGACCAAATATGCCCAAAATCGGGAGAATTGTAACAAATTTCAGCAAACCAGGTCTGTAGGAAATGCAAAATCACCTGTGCATGCTGGCCCGGTTCGTTCTGCGGAAAACATTGTTGTTGTTCCCGATAGTGTGGCAGAAGAGCCGTCAACATCGACTCGTCGTCGTGCTCAACAATTGAACATCTCACGAACATAACCGATGCGAGTTTTGAGTAAAGATTTGAATTTACACGCTTACAAGGTTCAATTGACTCAAGAGTTGAAGCCTACTGACCATTTCAAGCGTCGGCAATACGCCCGATGGTTGGTTGAACAGACAAAAGGGAATGGTGACTTCACAAAGAAAATCATTTTCAGCGACGAGGCACACTTTCACCTCAGTGGATTCGTTAACAAGCAGGATTGCCGCATTTGGGCAAATAAGAATCCACGAGTGATTGTTGAAAAGCCGATGCATCCACAAAGAGTGACTGTTTGGTGCGGTTTATGGGCTGGCGGCGTTATCAGGCCGTACTTCTTCGAAAATAAGTACGGCCAAGCAGTTACCGTGAATGGCGTTCGCTATTGCGAGATGATAACGGACTTCTTGTGGCCAGAAGTTATAGACCTGCACAATATTTGGTTTCAACAGAATTGTGCCACTTGCCACACAGCCAACGAAACAATGTCTCTTGCGCGAGAAATGCAATGGCCGTATTATTTCACGTTGTGGCGATGTTAATTTGCCGCCACGATCATGTGATTTGACACCGTTGGACATCTTTCTCTGGAGATATTTAAAAGAAAAAGTGTACGTCAATAAGCCAAGAACAATTCAAGAGCTAAAGGATGAGATTATTCACGACATTAACGACATTGAACCCCAATTATGTCTCAGAGTCATTGAAAATATGGACCATCGGATGGAAGTATGCCACAGTAGCCGTGTCGAGCATTTGGGCGATATTTTGTTTCACACATATTTGTCATAGATCCTTTTATTATAATAAAAAATATTAACTTAATTCTCTGCGTGCGTTTTGGTTGGACAACCCTTTATTAAATTTTTATATTGTGCTAATTTTCCTTTGTACTTAGAGCTTTTGAATTGGTGGAACTTGCAGTTTAAGTTGACTAAAGAAATAAAAATGTTTTAATTAATAGTAATTTTTCATTTCTAAAGATGACCTCCCCCTTTTCCGTCCTTATCCATTCGTGCTAGATTTTTTATATGTAGGGTGGCTCAGCACGAGCAGAGGGTGTCCCGGTAAACCCGCGACACGACTGAGCGCTAGCCGACCTCAGAATGCCACCCCGGGTAACGCACCCCTTTGCAGAAACTGAATGTCTGCAACTGCGGTGACTTCGCGGTTGCTATACATTTTCTCCCTACAATCCGGTACCAGACAAACTTCATATTTTATATTAAAAAGAAAAAAAACTGTCAGATTACAAATCGGAACCCTCTTTACGCGAGTTCAAATCGCACTTGCCCGTTTTATTATGCAAGGAGGCTGGAACCCTAAATTCAAAATATTTTTTTGAAACTTTTATGAAAATTAGATCTTCGTCATTATAACTTTTTGAGTATCTTAAATAATTACCTATAAATATATTAAAATAAGCACATATATAGGATTTTCCATTAGGGGTATAACAATTTTGTACATTTATAGGAACGCACTCTTAAACTTTTTTAATAAACTGTCAATGTTAAAACGTTAGTTAAAGTCAACATTTTAATCATGATAAAGTTCACGAACCAGCAACTTTTGGAAATTATTAAAAATTACTACCGAAATTCGGAGTCGGTGGTCGCAACCTAATTCAATTTTCGGCCATTATAATCGTTCCACCCGACAAGCTGTGCGTGCTATAGTGGATAAGTTTGAGTCTAAATTTTCACTATTGGACGTTTCTGTGTCCAAAAAACGTCGTACCGCTTGAAGCGAAGGAAATATCGTAGCCGTAAGTGTATCAATTCAAAATGAGCCAAATCAGTCGATTCCACGTCGTTCTCAAGAATTGGGCATCGCTCAAACGACATTGTGGCGTATTTTGCGAAAATATCTTAGCCTACTCGTACATGATTACAAGATCAAATTGACTCAAGAACTAAAGCCACTTGATCATTCGAAATGCCGAAAATTCTCCAATTGGGCTCTGACAAAGCTTGAAGAAAATGAAGAATTTCATCGAAAAATCATCTTCAGCGATGAAGCTTATTTCTGGCTCAATGGCTTTATTAATAAGCAAAATATGCGTTATTGGTCAGCAGCAAACTCACATGAGCTTCTTGAGACACCGTTGCATCCGCAAAAAAATTACTGTTTGGCGCGGTTTTCATGCCAGAGGTATAGTTATGCCTTATTTTTTTTTTGTGAATGAAAACGACCGTCATGTTACCGTCAATGGAGCGACAACGCTCGCTCAACGATTGGCAGCAGTCTTGGAGGAATGGCACGAAGAGAAGGTGGACTGCGCGCCTCATCCCGGATGTGAGACCGTGGCTAAATCGAAGGCATGGTGAGACTGACTTCTATCTGACCCAGCTTTTGAGCGGGCACGGGTGTTTTCAGTCTTACCTGCACAAGATCGGTAAGTCACGGTCTCCCGATTGTCGGTTTATCCCAGGAGAGGAGGACAATGCCTGTCACACATTTTTTGCGTGTACCAAATGGGCCAGGCTGCGAAGGGAACTCTACAGGGAGATGGGAGAGCTCACCCCGGATAATACAGGGTGCGGCAGCATAACTTCCTTTTTTGAAATGCCCGCCCTTAAAGTGCTAACTGTTATAGCGCGGCGCTAGTAGTCTCATTCGAGAGAGGTGATTTTAAAGTTTTGCTCATCCCTTGGTTAGTCGCTATCATGCGTTGGAACTGTGCGGAGCGTGCATAAAAAACAAGTACCGCTGAAAATTTGTTTTGTTGAATTTTGAAAAAAGGAAGTTATGCTGCCGCACCCTGTATAGTTGCGGTGATGCTCCAATCGGTTGACAAATGGAACCAGGTGGCACATTATGCTCGGGCAGTCCTAAAAGATAAAAGGGACTCGCAGCAGCCGGAGGTGCTGGGGCTGGGGGATCGCTCTTCTGGCATTTCCTCTTCCCCTCTCCCCTCCCGCTAAGAAAGGGACTCCCCAGCTTGAAGGCGCCCTACGGCGTAACAAAACGAGACCTGGCCCGAAGTAATGTGTCAAACGGTTCCAGGCTAGGTTCTCAGATTGACAGGGGAGGTGTTTAGTGGGTAGTCCAAGGGTATCCTCCATGGGAGTCCCACACTGTCAGACTCGGCGGGCGTAAATGCCTTCACCTCTCTACCACAAAACAAAATGGAGAGCGCTATCTAGTTATGTTGGAAGATTATTTGTGGTCAGAATTGGATGAACTGGACATCAACGATATGTGGTTTCAACAAGACGGTGTCACTAGCCACACAGCACGCCTAACAATCGATTTATTGAAAGGCAAATTTGGTGAATGTGTTATCTCGAGAAATAGTCCGGTCAAATGGCCGCCAGGTTCATGCGGTTTAACGCCATTGGATTTCTGCTTATGGGAATATATCAAGTCACTGGTCCATGCCAACAATCTAGCAACTTTGGACGAGCTCAAAGACAACATCCAACGCGAAATAGCCAACGTTCGGGTCGAAATGTGTACTAGAGTAGTGAAAAATTGTGTCCAAAGGGTCGATCACTGTAAACGGGCTCGTAGTGGTCATCTGACCGAAATTTATTCATAAAACACACACACTAAATTTGCACTCAATATCTCAAATATTTTTGTATTTTATTAATAGATAATATTGTTAGGTCCTTAATGGAAAACCCTTTATTATACTAAGAAACATTTAACCCTTCATTTTGATTTGTCATGAAATTTAAAGGCTCCCGCGAACTATGTCTCTCGATTTGACTTTGAAAAAATGCAAATGCTCCCCATACTCGCTACGTAATTTTATGTCTGATTTTTTTTATTGCCTCCCTAATTTCAAGCTGTAAACATACCCCCAAACATTTCAAACCATTCAATCGTTCTTAAATAGGGGTTAAAAGTCAACAAACTCATTTATCTCGAGTGTTGAACCTTTTTTCGGCAGACAATATCTATAAATTAGATGTAAATTCAAATTTATCGGTTTTCAATAAGGAACGGGACGATTTCGCTCCCATAAACAATTTAATGGTCATTTGAAAAGCATCACCAAGCAATCTTGTAATCATTTTTCTTACACTGAGCGTTCACACTTGAGACGACACAACGACCAAAGAGCAATCATATGTTGAGGAATATTTTATCGTCACTAGTAGGACAGTTGCTGGATGATTTGATTTTTTTTTTGAATCTCCCATTCATCTATTTACTGGGCTATAAATCCAAACTAAACATACGATGAAAATGTTTGCCACAATCGTTAGAATCGTTCTTCATAAATGAAAGATGAGCATCTTTGCCGAAAGGAAATGAAAGATGAATTCCATATCTGCTGTTCAAATTCTGTGCAAAGTAGTCTATAAAATTTTAATAAAATTTAGATGAAATTTTCTTCATGTGGTCGTTAAAAAGAATTTTTGCAACGTAAGAACTTAAAAATCAATTAGATGAAACATGTAAGACTAACTTTTAGGACACATTTCGTGAATTTTTTATTGGCTTTAAAAAAAAAGGCATTTTGGGAGATATACGAGTGCGTAACACATACTCGTATATTAACATTTATGAAAAAATATTGATTTATGAAACCTTACCTTTGTCACGCAATTTGCGAAACATATTGGGTGATCCCTTCTTGAGCGATGGCGTCACATCCTTAATCTGGTTGATGTCGTTCGCTGTCAGGGTCCTCCGCTTCAAGCGCGCTGCAAAATAAGTGTACAAAGTCGCATTAGCGCCATGTCAGTATTTAACAATTTCCAATTTCAATTTACGTCTTGGCTCCTGTTCAACGACCGAATCAAGAAAATCTTGAGGCGTCATGTACAATTGTCCGTCGTACTCGACCGATGCAAATTTTATGAAGCGTCTCTCGCGGGCGGTTAATCGGATGGCCTTCTCCTCCTCCTGAAATCGAAAGCAAAAGGTGAACCGATAAAAATGGAAATAACTTTTCCTTTCAAGGATTAGTAGCACGCATGCGAAGGGTAAACCATAAAGACAATACTATTAAATCGAGAGGAATCTCGGGGATGGATAGGAATTGACGAGTTTGAAGCCGCGCACAACCGCAAAGAAACCTTGTCTTAGTGTCAACAGCGGATCAGTCGGACACAGCCTTATTAGCGCTCAGACAAGATCAAGGTGGTGGATAAAAAAATCGCGAAGGATCAATCTGATGCGATCGGAGAGGTGCAAATAATATCTACAATACCTTCGCATCCGATCCAAGGGAGGAAGATGCAAAGATAGATTAGCCGAGCGTAATGCAATTTTGACAAGACGAGTGCACTTGCAGTGCGGTAATGCGATTGGATTAATGGCGGCGCGTTGGACTAAGGTTTAGGCGCCTTGTTCGGTGGTTTTGTAGCTGCCAAGAAAATGGCAAGAAACTCGACAATGCCGGTTGTTTGCAACTTGTTTATTAATACATTTCAATATTTGTTTGCGATGCATTTATTATGGTCCATTGGCTGGTGACCGATGATGGCAGCGAATTATAGGCAAATTAGCTGAGCCCACGATGGCATTGATAGATTACGCGCGGATTAACTGATGGTATCTTTTGCTCACCTCCACAACGTTCGTGGAATCTCTTCGTTGATTCCCAACAAATGGATGGATGAAAGACGAAATGCTAATTTCAAAAGAATTTGTCTGAGTTTTGTTTACCATACTAAGAGACAACTTTCTTGAATGGGACCAAGAGTGGGAAGTTTTTATTCATAAGTTTTATCCTCGCTTCGAATTTGATCTCCATTCGTCCGCATTAATCGATCGTTATCAAGATGCTGGTCATTCGAGGAGTAATTAATTCATTGTTTCGGTTCAATGTGATAAGGTGATCAATCTTAATTTACAATGTGGGAAATAATTATCGTTTATTGAAGTGCGCAGTGGACGTGACTACTTTGCCACATTGTGTGAGGATAATCAGACAGTTTGCGGGCTTTATTTCGAGAAGCACCTTGTGAGAAGGAAATAAAAATTGTGAAACGCAACAACAATTGGAGAAATAATTCAGGGCTGAAAATATTGAAAGCTTTTCTTAGAGCCAGTGATGAGATACAATATAAATTGTGCATTCAAATAGGTCTTTGGGTTCTGCAGCTGTGCACGTTAAATACCAGAACATCTTTTGCGGTGCTCTCCGAATCAATGATTGGTAGCTGTTATGATTAGGCGAGCCAGCTCTCTAAGTCAAGTTTATTTCAGCTTTGCTAGATCAATTATTTTATTTGATTAATTAGATAAGCCAACGCCGCCGTAGACGATCCCAAGCCCGTTCGAGAAAGGAGGAAGGAATCCCTTGTTTCCCCAACCATGATTCCTCATCCTAAGCCCTACAATTAAATGGTAGTAAATGTTATCGGAGTCGCACTTTGGATTTACTTGTTCTTCAATGATGGAATATTAAATGCCGAGAAATGCTAATAACTGTAAATACATCTACAGCTCTGCTATTAAATCCTACTTACATCTCATATGTGGCGAAAGAAAGTCTTCCACGACTGATAACCGAATCGAAGTAATAACCATGCCGCCGTAATGGAGGTTTTTATTTATTTATTTATTTAAATCCATGTAACAGACAAAAATCCAATTACAAAATAGCCTTAGATAATTAAATATCGTTTAAAGTAAGACACATTTATACAACAAAATCAAGCAGAAAAAAGTTAATTAAAACATGTAAGAAAAGAAATTAGAGGCTAGATGAAATTTTGAAAAATTGAGTGATAAGGAAATAATAATCGCAATTCACAAAAATTAACACCTTTATTTTATTTTTAAAAAACATATAGGACGTGAATAGAGAACCAAGCTCGAGGTTGTTATGCTTTCGGATGATTCGTGGCATAATTGACTGAAAATATAAATCTGTCCGGGCGTACGGAACCTCGAGAATGTTATTAGACCAACTAGGACGCGCATACAGTCTGTACTGCAAGTCTTCGCTTAGAGTGGAAGCAATTTGTTGGTGGTACAACTTATAAAGGAAACATTGCCCTAAGAAGGTTCTATGGGACGACAGAGAAGGGAGACGAAGTATGGATAAACGACGCTCATAAGACTCATAAGCAAAGTTGAATTTGAAGAGCACAATACGGGTAAACTTACGCTGAACAGCTACTAGTGAGTTCACAAGATATAAATGTCTAGGAGACCACACTACTGAGCAGTACTCAAGAAGCGGACGGACAAGACATGTGAACAAGCGAACAGCGGCAGCAATATTTGCAAACTTGTGCAAATGTCGCATAATAAAACCCGAAACTTTTGATGCCTTGGTAATTATGCTAAAAATACGGACATCGAATTTAAGCTTGGAGTCAAATATTAAACCAAAATTTTTGCATGAGTCTGCAGAGGAGAGAACAACATCACATAGAGTGTAATTAAAAGTTAAAGGAACAATTTTTAAAGTAAAAGTCATTTTGAAACATTTGGAAACATTGATACGAAGGGAGTTTGCATTACACCAGTTATAGAGGTTAAAGAAATCATTTTGGAGTTGCTGACAATCTTCAAGGGATCTAATTATCCGGAATGCCTTGAAATCATCAACATACAGGCGACAAGAAGAGGAAATTACGGAGGGAAGATCATTGATAAACAGTACGAAAAGAAGTGGTCCAAGGATTGACCCTTGAGGGACGCCGGATGTAGGATTGAATCGAAAGGATATTGTGCCATAGAGATTAACGGCATAAGCGAGAGGATAGATAGGATGAAATCCAAGAATACAGGGAACCGGGTATGCCGAGCAAACCTAACTTTTGACAGGGAAGAACATGGTTCACGGAGTCAAAAGTTTGCATCAACTTGAAGCTGTTTGTCTAGAGCTCTTGCAATATAATTTTCGAACTCAGCCAAGTTCGAGGAAGTTGAACAGCCCTTCAAGAATCCATGTTGCTGTGAAATGACACTTGAACTCAATGACTCAAGAAGCCTGTGGAATAACCGAGGAGCTATAGCTCTAAAAGCCAGCGCTGCCACAGGCACACAGCACAAACTCAATTTAACAATGAGTAACCATTCAGTCACCTTCCCCATCGCAACACTCGTTTTTTTTCGCATGAAAAATAGGTCCAGAAAATGTCTTTTGTACTTAACTCCCGGGAAACAAAATTCTAAAACTGTTTAATATTTTAATGTGTAGTGATTTTATTACAATATCTTTTGAATATAATTTAACGAATTGCGGTGTAACGCGGTATACAAATGCTTAGAACGAAACGGTTAACCCCTTAAATTATATGAACGCTAAAATCATTGTATCATTTAAACCCCTTAAAATTTGTCAAATTTTACCGATTCCAGCCATAATATTAATTAAAAATTGTTTTGTTTGTCGGTAATTAACGTGTGCCTGTCTAATTCTTCCGATTTTTCCCACTTAATTACGCCTAATCATTATAAACGAAAACTGCTTTCAATTGATAACGTAATCGAATCTACAAAAGACGACGTACATAAATTTTAAAAACAACCGAAACGAGTGTGCATTATCACCACCGGGGAAGAACCGACGAGTGACTTGTGTACCTACGATAAATTTTGCTAAATGTCGGCGACGAGCGGTGCCAAACAATATAGTTTCAAAATTTCCAGCTAGACCATTGCCCGCCACGCACATACGACCATGAGGAAAACATGGGGGAAACAAGAAAATATGTACTACAAGCCTTCTACAAACAGAAGACTAAAATGACGTTGTTGGCTATTTTCATTCTGGCTATTATCTTCTTTTCATACCAGATTTTTTTATATCAATCAGTTACCCAATACAAGTACACCAATATCTTTAGAAAGTACATTTCTTCCAAAGGAAACAAAAGCCAAAATAACTGCAAAAGATGAGAGTGCTGATTAAGTCTCAAAATTCTCAGAGGCATAAGACTGCGAGACTATGATGCGTACAAGCGAAGTTATGATGGAAAATTTCGCTGTTTGAGAGCGATCCCGCTATAGGAATTGCATTTCGAAAAGTCAAGGGGAATTACGGTGATTGTTTGGCAAGGGGAGTCTGAATCGAATGACCGGATGAGGCGGTTGTTCGTGACACTTGTTTGAGCTCCCTGTACGCGTGTTTTAGCGCTAATTAGACATATTACGACGTACAACGTGGATTGTGTTCGTTGTGTGAATTGTACACGCTTCCGAGCTTTGCCAGCCCTGCGCCATCGAACCGTTCACCAAAAACCGCGAAATCGGCCGCGGTCGTGAGCGCCGCGCCGTTCCGGTTCCGCGTAGCGAAGCTGCGAGACGACGAATTTCGCGAGAAACATACACCAAAAAGCACCTGTCGACTTCACGGGTCCCGTTTGGCTGCCGCTGCGGATTCAATGAGTGAAGAAGGCTCAAGTGGCTGTTGACGAGTATTGCTGGCGATTTGTAGGATGTGAGTGTCTGACTTGGATTCAACTTGCTTGTGAGCTGCGCGGAATTGTTGCCTGGTGAAGAATAGCAAATTTTGCAATTGGAATAATTGAATTGGTCGTTGCTGGTGTGTTTCGTGGTGTAGATATTAGTGTGCAATTCGGTGATGCGCAGTTTTTGCGTCTATTTCTGGTGACGGACGACATTTGTGCACTCGATCATTTGGTGGCGCCGCGCCGAGCCACAGGCAGTTTCAAGGTGGCATGAAAACAGTGAATTCTCCGAGCAGTGTTGCAATTTTTCCAAGTGTCGAAAATTTAAACCATCCTTATAAAATTTCAACTCGTTACTTTCGCGTCATCGTTCAGCAATGATAATATACCAGAATACTTTACATCATCGAAAGCGCTTGACGCTCTTATGAAGTCTCGTTTTGCTGAAGGAGATAATTGTTTATTCCCATCCCGAGAGAGTGCAATAGATTATTTGGATTTAATGTTAGAACATAAATTTCTTCATCGAGCAAAGAAAGTTCCTGTTTATTTAGATGAGCTTAAAGGCAAGTCGAAGAAAGAAGAAAAGGGGAATGCAAATGACAAGGAAGCTGACAAAGAAAAGCTAACAGATCAGGATAGTCAGGTTGAAGGAACCTCTGAAGAATTGACATCCAAAGAAAAACGAAAGCGAAAAGTCCGACTCGAAAGGCACCCCGAGCAAATATTTGTTGACGGTTCCGAAGCATATGTTTGGATTTATGACCCAGTGCCCATTTACTATTGGATCTATGGAACATTTGTCGTATTAGGAGCCATTGTTATTTGCATGTTTCCGCTCTGGCCTCCTATTTTAAGGAAAGGTGTATATTATTTAAGCATAGCGGCCGCTGGGTTCTTAGTACTTATTTTTGCATTGACGATTTTACGATTAATAATCTTTGTTATTCTTTGGCTTGTGAGTCGAGAAAAATTATATTTTTGGATTTTCCCGAATTTAACAGAGGATACCTGCACCCATCGAGCGCTCGACGGAACATGCAGGTGAGTACCTGTTTATTTTGCTTTGTATATAAATTCATTTTGTTAATGTTTTTGTATTATTTTTAAATATTGTTGGAATGTTGAAAAGTATGTTGAAGTATTTGGTAGATGGAACGCGGACATGAGGATTCAAAGAGAAAGTTGGAAAAATAATTTTTGGTTAAATTTAGAAATAATGTTGGTAATTATAAATGATGGTTCGTAAAGATCGATTTTAATGGTACAGAAAGAAAAACTCAACAAAGCCAGTAACCGAAAGAATATTGTTATAACGAACTTAATTTGATAGATTTTCTAGTAGATTGGTAGAAATAAAAAAATGAATAGATAAAAAGAAGAACTACATTCGGTCTTTCCTTTCTCCAACTTTTAACCGAGTATAGGACCCGGTACGGTGGCAGGCTTCCACCCCAAAACATGAGCCAGCCGCCGGGTACAAACTAATTCCTTTTTTTTTGTTTCAGGTGACGTTATGGGTTGAGTGGCCCAAGCAGAGTGCCTCTTTATGGCATAGATTTATGCAATCCAATTGTATAATTCTATGACATAAATTGGTCACCGGGGTACTCCCCTTCTGATGGGAAGGTTCATACAATTCAAGTTGTATGAGTTTTCCACTCAGAAGAGGAATACCTGGCCACTTCAATAAGCTATCTTTGGATTTATTCCGGTTGGGTGGGTATGAAGGGGCTCCACCACCACTCGGTTGCCCCTCTTTCATTTGTGGGCCATGAACTTCGTTGGGTAACGACGAGGTCACCCCAAGTTCGCCTTTCTTCTCAGGTTTCACTTGTTCTCGTAACAAGTACATCTCCTTCGGTGAGGTTATCTACAGTTTTGCGACTTCAGTCGCCTCTTGAGCTATCGACAAATTCGTGAATGCGAAATTGTTTTGTAGTGAGTCCTCGTGCTGGGGAAACGAACCCGCCCCACGACACCGCAATGCTAGCCTGCCAGCGCATTCACGCGTCTCCAGACGAGGGCATTCTCGGCAGATACCTCCATCTTCTTCTGCCGGGGCAGCAGACCATCGCTGCAGTCCTTTACGGACTTTATGAAAACTCATTATTCACTACACCTGTTGTGTACTAGTCGTTCAAGCAGCTTAGAGAAACAAGAGAGGAGTGATACGGGACGATAATTTGAGGCAGATGATGGGTCGCCGTTTTTAAAGATAGGAACAATATTTGCATCTTTCCAGTACGTTGGAAAGGTGCCAGTACCAACGCTGAGATTGAATATAAGGGATAGAGGAACACACAAAGAGGAACAAAGTGGCTTTACAAATATATTAGGCGACCCATCGGGACCAGGACTAACATTCGGATCAAGCAAATTAATAAGGGATTCAACTTCAGAAGAATCGGTGGAGTAGGATGTAATTGATGCTGTATAAGTTTGAATTGAGTTTATGGGGTAGTGGTTTCAGTGTTATTCCATTTAACAGTATGCGGGATGGTAGAGGAAGATTTAAAGGATCGGATGCATTACCAAAACGGTTACGACGTTATTTGTCAGGAATGAACTCTCTAAACTGCTGAAGTAATTTTCCATGGCCATTTTGAGCTCCTTTTTAGCCAAAGAATGCAGTCTATAAAAATTCTGTCTGGCATCATCATTTCCGGTCAATTTATAGTGCCTATGCCCCTTTACTTTGGCTTTTAAGGCACAAAGAACTCTTCGAGTAAGCCAAGGCTTGATTTTAGCTTTGCGAGGAGCTTGCAGTGGAGTATAAAGAGCTATCAGATTGATAAGGTAGCCGTGAAATTTGTTCAAAGCACTATCACAGTCAAGACGAGTGAAGAAGGTGCACCAGTTGGCCGAGTAAAGATTGGTTTTAATTGCCTCATAATTTGCTCTAAAGAAGTTGTAACGAAAACGATAATATCAACGGTTAGTGCTAGAGACAAAGGTAGATGATGGAGATCAGGTTGAATATAAGGATGTAAAACAGGAGCTATTGATAGACACCCAGTTTAAACATTTGACAAGACAAGGTCCAGAAGGCGACCATTTGGGGTAAGTTTATACTTAAACTGTGAAAAAGAACAAAGGGAAAGAAAGGAAGAAAGTAAAAAAGAAGAATTATTTGTTGAGGAAATGCCAGGTGTTGTTAAGGGATCCCATTCCACTGCCGGTAGATTGAAGTCCCCACAAATTATAATTTTAGTGGATGACGAGCAAGAAGAAGGCAGAGAGTTTATCGAAGATGGCTTCGTACACTGTTAAGGGAGAATCACAGGGAATATACACAGAGGAAATTAATAAAGAGGAGTTATGAGGAGGAGGGAGTTTAACAATTATACACTCAACAGCACGAGCAAATTTGTCAGCGCAAAGTAAACTATTAAGGGTTTTGCAGACTGCAACCAAGACTCCCACACCATCAGATTTATTAGTGATGTTAAGGTCACCGTAATCTTGTAATATTTCCGTATTTGAAATATTTTCGTTCAACCACATTTCAGTTAAACAGATAACAGAATCGTTAGTTAATTGAGACACGAGTAATAAGTCCTCAAGTTTGGTTGGTAAGCCACGAACATTCTGGTAATAAATAGAAATAGTTGAACGATTAGAAAGGGAAGAATTTCTTTCAGTGTTAGATTATCCTTGAAGGTTGTTGAGGCTGTTTGGAACCTGTACCGGGACAAAATCGCCGCGTAGGTTGGCTTGTATCGAATGCTTTAACGAGTGTCGAGACGAAGTAGGATAGAAAGTTCAGCCGGAACTGTCAGTGTGAATGAACTTATAACCTGGTCAGGAAGGTTATCTTTTGTTAATTTAACGCACTTGAAAAAACTAGGCATGTAACCAAGCTTCGATGTTACGTAGCTGGTAAGTGTTTCCTTGCTTGTGTTGTAAGCGAGCCTTGATATGAACAATTGTAGAGGTGGGGAAACTGCTCGCAATACTCCTTTATCAGCTAACACACTATCTTTATAGTTTTGTGGCGTTGAAGGCATAACAATGTTTTACTGAACAAGGTTGGGCGACGGGCTAACTCCCCGTCCCGGGCAAACCCTACAATGTTTCGAAACCTGCAGACGGGCCTCGAAATGGATTGAACTCACGGGAACGACCTCAAAAACGGAAAAAAGTCTATGGCATTGGATCCTGGAATGTCAGACCACTCAATTACCCTGACGCTGTTAAGGACCTTCTACAACAGGCCAGTCAATATAAATTAAGAATACTGGTAATCCAGGAAACCAACTGGATTGGAAATGGTCTTCAAGAAATGAGACCGCGCAAAATATTCTCCTGTTGAGTGCATTATTGTTTCAGTCCCCCTATCGTCTAATATTTCTTTATTGATCCTCACTGTCTATATCCCCCCTGTTCGCTCTTTACATGTCTATGAAAAATTCTTTTCGGAGCTCTCCTCCATTATTTTCAAACGCTTTCCTTCTTCTTCGCTTGTTATTTGTGGTGGCTTTAACCTCCAGAATGTTCTGTGGGATGCATCATTTTCTGAAATTAGCTGAATGGATAGTCAACCCGTTTCCTTTTCTTCGTTTCTCTCTCTGTGTTCACTTGCCCAATCCAACAATGTCCCCAATGTTAATAACAAAGCTTTAGATCTAGTCTTGTCTAACGTTCCTAAGTCATCCGTTTTTTTTTCTGCTTCGCTAAATGAATACGTTAAACCTGATTCTCACCATCCTCCACTTAATTTTTCTATCTTCTTGCTGTCTTGAACAAAGTCTTTTCTCCCCGCTTTAATTTCGTGAGAGCTGAATATAGTCAAATGGAGGCTGAAATAAACTCCATTAATAAGTTTTCCTTTTTCTGTAATTTAAATATTAATGATGCCGTACAGAAATTTTATAGCTTTCTTGAATCTATGATCACACAATATACGACTGTCTGCTTTCGAAAGAGATCAAAAGACGCTCCTTGGCTAAATAAAAATATCTTTATCTTAAAAGCAAAGAATGCTGCCCGTACTAAGTCTCGACTTTCTGGCTCTGCAATTCATCTTTTTAGCTATAAAAGTGGAATGATTTAGTCACACATATCTCGAATGTTGAGGTTTCCTGAAGCAAATTTGAACCGACCTCTCAGCGGTTCTAGACATGAAGTCTTGGAACGTGACAACGGACTGTACCCCTCAGGTCAACAAGTCCGAACACTCTTAGTCTACTCCGAGGTGGCTGCTGGCTAGCTAGCTAGTTCCGAGAGTAGTTTCGGTCGCGGGTCTTACGCGAGCAGAGAAGTCCGAAATACAAAAATTCAGCCACAGGTGCACGACTGGAGTGCTGGCTGCTCCTGAGGTCTTGGAAATCTCTCTCCATGTGTCCGATCCTGTCGCACAGCCCTTGCAATAAGGACAGAGTTGTGTACTTGACCGTTGTGTTTGAGGGCGCTGTTGGGGCATCTGCCGGTGCTCCTGCAACCGGAACTTCTCCGCCTACGGCTCCCTGGTTGTTCGACAGGGGTTGTGTCAGGTCATTAGTCCGGGGGCCTTTTGCCACTGCTCCACACATAGGGACTTGCGTTCCGAGGGGGTCGTCTAGGCCACTTTGCTCGATTAGGCGTCTGCATAAAGGACAGAGATTTCATGTTTGCAAGAGCTGCTGGATACAAATACGATGGAACAGGTGTTCGCACTCCAATCTCACACTGGTTGCGCCCTCTTAACGTCCTCGTAGCAGATCCCGTAGTTGGCTGGTTGTACAGGTTTGGAGCGGGTCCAGCGTTTTTCCGGAGTCCGCTTCGTTGTCATCTTTGGCTCTTTAATGGTAATAAAAATTATACAAAAAGACTGCTCCTAACTATAAAAAACTTAATTAGTATACTTGAGTGGGCGATAGTGGCGAGCTAACGTAATCTACAAAAAAAATTTATTTGCTGGACCCTTTCCTTTCCAGCAGCGCTGACTCCTTCATAAAGAAATGAGAGCGAATGGTGGTCTGCCGAAAAGAGGGTGCTGCTGGCCGATTTTAGATCCCCAACCCCAAGTACATTACAAAAACCGTGTTGATTGACTCGACGAGATGAGTGATAGCGTCACCGTAACAAGTTTTGTACGCGGTCAAAAATCCCGATGCGTGGAAGCATTCCGGGCTTCGCAACTCCAGCATACGCCACCGAAAGTCGAACCGGAACCACTCACCTATCACGCATAAAAAATGGGTAGAATCCTTCCGTAACATAAAGGCAAGGGTACCTTCTATTTTCTGAGAGTCCAGGCAGATAGGAAGAACCTATCTGGCTGACAGTTCCCATCAAGAAAATAGAAGGTCCCTATAGGTGTTACCCTGGGACGGCACATCGGAAGGAATCTGTCACGAAGAAAAAAAATAAAACAAAGGAGAGTGGAAGCTACAACTCACGTGAAGTGACTAAAAAAATGCTTAACACAACTCCACTACTCGTATCCGTAGGGCTCTAGTATCGAGATACCTTACATCCTCTGTAAAGGACCAAATCGTCAGACGAAGCTAATCTTTTCCCCTTTAGGATGTTTCGGGCCCCAAGTTGGGCACCATTTGTAATGATTTCGTCGCACACGTCTCGAACGTTGAGATTTCCCGAAGGAAATCTGAGCCAACCTCTCATCAGTTCTAGACGTGGAGTCTTGGAACGTGACAACGGACTGTGCCCATCAGGTCAACAAGTCCGGACACTCTTATTCTACTCCGAGGTGGCTGCTGGCTCGCTTCCTGAAGAGGCAGATCCACCCTAACAAATTTACTTTCTTTAACCCATCATATTGCAGCTGCCCTCGATCAGCATCAAGTGGACGTTATTTTTACGGATTTCTCTAAAGCCTTTGATTCAGTGGATCACTCTCTCCTATTTGAGAAACTTTTAGGGTTCAATGCACCTATTTGCATCTATTCCTGGCGTCTCTTTTACGTCCTGAATCGTCAATGTGTAGTCACTTTTAACTCTTGCTTCTCTTCTCGTTTTCACCTGAGATCGGGAGTTCCGCAAGGTTCAATACTTGGCCCCATACTATTTTTACTTTTATCAATGGTCTATCTTCTGTTATCACTTCTCCCTGTTTCCCTTATGCTGATGACTTCAAGATTTTTCGAGTTATTGATTCCCTTTTAGACGTAGATATCCTTCAAACCGATCTTCAGCGTCTTAGTGACTGGTGTGAATCAAACCATCCCTCCTTAAATGTTTCTAAATGCCATCAGATGATATTCTTCTGTAAAACATTTCCCCTTCTCTCAACGTATAGGCTTGTTGGTATCCCTTTGAGCAATGTAACCTCCTTTAAGGATCTTGGTGTGCTTTCCGATTGTAAACTGAAGTTTGATCTCCACATTGCTCTCATTATTGAGAAGCCTCCCACTTAACTGGATTTATTTTACGATCCACTTCGTCATTCCAGCATATCACATCCTGTATGTGTCTTTACTTCTCACTAGTACGTAGTTATTTGGAGTACTGCTCCCAAATTTGGAGTCCATACAATAGGAAGCACATCGATGCTCTTGAGTCAGTACAACGCAGATTCAAACGGTCTCTATTCTTCAAAGACAATTTTTTCTTGACGAATGTCTTTTGTTCAAGCTTCATCATAGTCTTTTACCTTAAAATGTATGCAGGCAAATTAATACATTCAACGGTGCTTGCCCTTACAGATCCTTGCTTCAATTTCAGGTTTCGTATGCACGTACTAACATCTTATTCCACTCTCCCTTCCTACGCTTACCTCGTATGCACAACCAGCGAAGTCTTGGTCCTCTACCACAGTCTCTTGGCGTATTCAAAACTTCAATGAAAATTCAAATTTATAAATACTCCTATAAGTCTTAATTTTTGATATCGTATTGTGATCTTTTTTCTTTAATTTCTTCCATATTTTGAATTCGTATATTTGTATTTATTTATTAATTAACTTGTAATTGGACTTCTAGTCTATAAGTTGACTTTTTTTTAAATAAATAAATAAGACTGCGGAAGCTCCGATTGCCTGGCCACATGAATCGTATGGATGAACAACAACGGATACTCAAAAAGATATTCCTTGGGAGAAGTGAAGGTCGGAGACTAGTGGGGAAGCCGAGGAAACGTTAGTCTGACTCGGTCGACGAAGACAGTTCATCGCTGCTCGGATTTCAAAAGTGTGGGACGCTATCAATGAACCGAAACAGTTGGAGGCGCTATTTGCAGGAAGCGAAGGCCTGAGAGGGGCGGTAGTGCTACGCAGAAGAAGATTTAAACCCCAAGGTGGATCGAAGAACCGGTCGTGAAGAAATTTCTATTCGGGAAACACACCTAGCTAACTGGGTTGACGAAGACAGTTCATCGAATTTGGAGAATGCGTTCGATAGACCGAGGCAGTTGGGGGCGCTATTTACAGAAAGCGAAGGCCTGAAAGAGGCTGTAATGCTGCGAAGAAGCATAAAAAATACACCCAACAGCAATTCCATAGTCAACTTCGAGAGTCGAAGACCAATTGCAGAAATGCGCCGAAAAGGGAAGAAGGTTTCGGAAATAGCAAATTTGTTACGATGTAAATAGCAGAAAACCACTGCTCTAGTCGATAGAAAATTCAACTCATTTAACCTTCAAAGAAATATGCGTTGAGATTAGAGAAGAGTTCGACATGGGGGCTAATTCGAGAATTACTAGAACAAAACAAAATGAATCCAATCTTTCTGGACGCCCTAGCAGGAAGAAGCTAATGAATATCAGCAACTGTCTGAACTTGGCAAAACGCACCTAGACAAACCCCTGTTATTTTCGAAGTACAGGGTTTTTCAATAAGAGGTGTTATTTTGACATTAAAAGAAAAATGTCATTCGACCGGCTTGAGTTCTTGTGTTAACTGAACTTTATAAGCCTTAAGACCCAAATCTTTATGCAAAATACGATGTAATGACGTTTGTGGAATGCCTGATTCCAAAGAACGACGAGGAATGGACAAACCTGGGTTTCCTTTAACACTTTCGGCTACAGCAGCAATATTCTCGGCTGTTCTTGAGTGACGTGCACGGGTTTTATTCTTCACATCACTAAGTTGTCCCAACAGCTCGAATTTTTTCACCAATTTCTGTATTGCGGTCCGACAAGGTGCTTCACGACGACCCAAAAATGCTAGAGTTTTACGAACCGTCTCTGCCAAATTTTCACCATTTTTATATTGAATTTTAATAATTTCAATGCGTTGTTGAAGCGTGTATCGTTCCGTTTTTATTAATGGCGTAGTTTCTACTTGTCAAATGTCAAAAAAATGTGACATCTACCGAAATAGCGGGCTATTCAAAATAACAACTCTCATTGGAAAACCCTTTAGAAACGTGACAGCGAGAATGGAGTAATTAGACAAATTAGAGCATGCATTTAACGATAACCATTTAAAAATTGTCTCGGAACTAACAGAGGAGCAATAAGATAAGACATCGTACTTTTCGAATGTCGTGCAAGATACATTTCAAGAAAGTGTTATCAACTATAAATCCTTACTTAACGAGTACTTACAGACAAATACTTCATCAAGGTCAAGTGCCAGTCAAAACGCAAGTGTAACTAAAGAGAACAGTTCCGAGGTACAGTTGCCTAGAATACAATTACCAATTTTCTCAGGAAAATACACAAAGTGACAAACATTTTATGACATGTTTTTGTCATTAATACATGCCAACAAAACACTGTCGCCAGTGCAGAAACTTCATTACTCAAAAACGAGCAACACTATATTTTTTTACTACATCAGCCAACTACAAAGAAGCATGGGAACAATTAACTAAAACATACAACAATAGAAGATATAATTGCAACGCTATTCTTAAGAGCGTCTTTGCACAAAAAAGTTTACAACACCAGTCTGGAAGAGCAATCAGAGAATTGTTAGACACAACTACGTCATGTTTGAAAGTACTAAATAACCTTAACATTGCAACACACGAATGGGATGCGATAATAATACACTTGACTTTTTCCAAATTTGACGTAGAGTCACACAAACAGTGGTAGAATTATGTAAGTGAATTAGAAGACGATCTGCTCACATGGACCCAATTCAAGAAGTTTTTAGAGATGCGCTTTAGAAGTCTAGAGATGCTTGATACGAGGAAACAAACAAGCGCTCAGGCAGCTGCAAAATATACGAACTTAAAACGATCTTTCAGAACAAAAGCATTTCATTCTGCTGTGAACGTGAAATCTAATACACCCCAACAGTTATGCGCCTTGCGCAATTTGTCACATTACATATTCTATTGTGATCGATTTAAGAAGCAACCAGTGGTTGAAAGACAAAATATTGCACAAAAAAAAAGCTCTGTTTCAACGCACGCATTGTTTAAGTGTGCATTGAAAAAAAATTTTCGACAGAAGAACAACTTTGTGAAAAATGCTATGATGAAACTACTGTAAGACGTGAAGATCGTAGATTTATTGTGAGACTACCTTTCAAAACATCAGACCCTCAGTGTAAATATGGCAAATCATACGACGCTGCTACACGGAAACTGCTCGCATCAGAGATAAGATTAAGTAGAAATCCAGCACTTTTAAATGAGTACAACAAAGTTTTGGAAGAATATATCACACTTAATCATATGAAATTGATGCAACAGCATGGCATAAAAAATTCTATTGCTGTTTATTTGCCCCATCACGCAGTCATTCGTGAAGCCAAAGATACTACAAAAGTCGCGTTGTATTTAATGCTTCAAGTAAAGCACAAAATGACGTATCTCTTAACGATAACATCTTCTGCTTAGGTGGGGAATGCATTCTATTTGTATCGTAGCAGACTTAGTTAAAATGTATAGGCAAGTTTACGGTGATGAGAGAGACGCAAATTTTCAAAGACTATTCTGGAAAACCAGTACAGAGAAACCAATGGAACATTACAAACTGCTAACTTTAATTTTGGAACTGCTTGTGCACCATACCTTCCCATAAAAGCTTTATTAACACATATCCATTAGCAGCGCTTATTGCTAAACGCGATTATTACGTAGATGACTTAATGAAAGGCTGTGAGACAAAAAAAGAGGCTGAACACATATTACGAGACAATGCGTAAACTAATGAGCTATGGTGGGTTTGAATTAAAGAAGTGGAGCAGCAATGATCAACAATTTTTGAACCACATTGAAAATGACAAGATAAAAACCGAGAAATCTGTATCAATAAAAACCGACAATACGATGAAAGTTCTAGGTATTAGTTGGAACAGAATCACAGATTACTTTAAATATAGAGTCCATTTACCGGAGGCTGTGAAACCTATTACAAAAAGCAAAGTTCTATCAGACATTGGCAGATTGTACCTATCGGTTGGATACGCCCATAGTGATCAATGCAAAAATTTTCATACAAAAATTATGTAAGGCAAGTCTGGATCAGAATAGTTCATTACTCAATGATTTAAATGCTGAGTGGGTAAAATTTAGAGATGAGTTGGTACATATTTAAAATATTGTAATTCCACGATGGCTTTGCTCAATCAAAGAACCCAAACTTGAACTGCACGCATTCTCAGATGTATCTAGTGTGGCGTATTCAGCTGTAGTTTATTTACGAACAGTACACGTAAAATTAGTAACTGCAAAAACCAAAGTTGCACCAATTGAAAAGGACGTGTCAATACCCCGGTTTGAATTTTATGGGGCTGTGTTAGAATCAAAGTTGATCAACGAGTTGACACATGTGATGGATATACTTAAGCAAAATGTTTTTGCTTGGAAAGATTCAACTGTCATATTGGCGTGGTTACGTAGTCCTGTAAATCGACGGGTTGTTTATGTGAGTAATCGTGTCTCACACATGCACAATATTATAGACGTAGAGCAGTGGGGGTATGTATCAACCCATATGAATCCCGCTGATTATGCTTCACGAGGCCAGAATTCGTCCGAATTGAAAAACAACCAACTATGGTGGATTGGTCCCGAATGACTAACTGAACCAGTCATAAACCTGCAGAGTCTTGAGATCATTGAAACATGAAGAAGAGAGAATGGGATCCTTTCCGAAAGTGAATAAGATTTGTGATTTTGTGTGGACAAAATATTCAGAATTGAATAAAATGTTGAAAATAATTTCATTATGTCGAAGATTCCTCAGGCTAAAATTACCGAGAAAACAAAGAAAACCTTGTGCAAAGTTTGTCACGACTGAAGAGATGAATCAAACTTTACAACCTTGTATAAAACAAGTTCAACAATGTGAATTCGGTGATGAGATAACGTAGCGCTCTTTACAATCTTCATCCATTTTTTGACCCAAGTGGTATTTTAAGAGTGGGAGGACATTTCACCAAGCAGATGTCAGTTATGATCAAAAGCATCCAACTATTTTGCCTGCGAAGAATCATTTTAGCCAGCTGATAGTTGAACATGCTCATGCAAAGAATCTCCATGGAGGACCTCAAGTTATGATGGGTTTTTTAAGATCACGATTTTGGATACTGAGAGCACGAGAATTAGTTAAAAAACGTTATAGGAGTTGCGCAGTTTGTCTGAGATATTCAAAAACATCAACTAAACAATTAATGGGTCAGCTGCCAGAAGTCAGACTAAAACCAAGTAGACCATTCAAGTTGTCAGGAGTGGACTATGCTGATCCCATAAACATAAGGTTTTCACCAGGGCGCGGAGCCAAATCCTACAAAAGTTGGGTAGACAGACCTATGCTCATGTCAGAAGGGTTTTGTACTCAACTTACAAAATGCAGTAACCAGCAACGAATAAAATTAAGAAACATGTCAAAGACGATTTTATTGGAGAAAATGTGAAATTCGAGGATCATACTATTATTAACAAAGTTGAACGAATTTTGACTTCTGAGGTATTTGTTACAGTTATACCCATAAATATCCCCCTTGATAATTTTTTCAGATTTTTCAGATCAAGGGTGTCCATTTGCGAGGGAGGAAACACATTTTTCGTGTATTTCCCCCCCCCTGTGCCCCCACCGACGCAAAAACTGTCAGTTTAAGAACTGTTTTGAAAAGCTCTCACAGAGAACTCTCGTTTGATACTCATATCGGCTACCTTCCATGAAATTTTTTTCAGGGGCCACTCCGCTGTACTGTAATCATCGATTCATGGCCTATTTATTCGAATCCTAGAATGATTACAAAGCCCTTTTGCTAGGAGCTCTCTCCTGCCTCTTCGACTTCCTAGCAAAGCCGTAGTGTCTAAGTCTGTAAAAAGCGCATATGGCTCCATAGCCATATGTTTCCATAGTAATACAGGGCATATTGTTCCATAGTAATACAGGAAAATTCAAATCACTATAACTTCGGTAAATACTATTCGATCTTTATGAAACTTTCAGAAAAGATTAATCTCATAAATAGTCATCTGTTCGCTAAATTTTATTAAATTTAAGGGTGCCGTTAAGATTTTATTCAAGTAAACATAAAATCTATAAATCATACTATTACTATTGGGTCTATAACTTAATTCGTGCGGTTTACTAGGAGATGGCATAACTTGTATAATATTACATCGTTCCAATATTCCGAACGCGCGTTGGAAAGCTATTGTCATTGTGCGTCTTTGCAGTGCATGCCATTCATTTGAGGCGTTAACAACAATAATTTTTTACACTCAAATATGTCGAACTTTGTTCCTGAAAAAGTGATTTTGCGGGGAATTCTTCTTCATTACTTTAATATGAAGAAAACTGCTGCCGAAAGTCATCGTATTTTGGTGGAAGATTATGGTGAACATGCTCTAGCTAAGCGGACCCGCCAAAAGTGGTTTGCACGATTTAAAAGTGGTGATTTTAGCTTGGAAGACGATGAATGTCCTGTGCAGCCAAAAAAGTTCGAAGATGAAGAACTGGAAGCATTACTCGATGAAGATTGTTGCCAAACACAAGAAGAACTCGCAGAATCTTTGGGTGTCACTCAAGCAGCCATTTCAAAACGTTTAAAAGCAGCTAGATATATTCAAAAGCAAGGAAATTGGGCTCCACATGAACTCAAGCCGAGAGACGTCGAAAGACGGTTTTACATGTCCGAAATGCTGCTGGAACGCAACAAAAGGAAGTCATTTTTGCATCGGATTGTTACTGGTAATGAAAAATGGATCCATTACGACTACCTCAAGCGCAAAAAATCATATGTGAAATCCGGCCAACCAGCCAAATCAACGGCAAAGCCGAATATTCATGGCGCGAAGGTAATGCTCTGTATTTGGTGGGATCAGAAAGGCGTGCTGTATTATGACTGCTAAAACCGGGTGAAACCATCAATGGAGCACGCTGCCAAACCCAATTAATCCATTTGAAGAGAGCAGTAACCGAAAAACGCCCAGAATATATGACCAGACACGAGGCAATAATTTTCCATCATGACAACGCTCGGCCCCACGTTGCTTTTCCGGTTAAGAACTATTTGAAAAACAGTGGATGGGAAGTTTTACCCCACCCGCCTTATAGCCCAGACCTTGCCCCTTCTGACAACTATTTGTTCCGATCGATGCAGAACGCCCTCACTGGAATACGGTTCACATCAGAGCAGGATATCAAAAATTGGCTTGATTCATTCTTGGCTGCCAAGTCGGCGCAATTCTTTTGGGATGGAATCCACAAAATGCCAGAAAGATGGGAGAAGGTCATAGCTTTAGATGGACAATACTTTAAATAATACTATTGTACAATTTTTTTTCTTAAATAAACGTTCAAATTTTGAAAAAACCCGCACGAATTAAGTTATGGACCCAATAACAAAGTTGAGTGAATTTCGGCTTCTCATGTATTTGTTGTTGTTGTACTCATTAAGGCCTACATTCATGATTTTTTTTCGGATGGAAGGTGTCCAATCGCGAGAGGGGGGGGGGACGCGAAAAGTTCGTACATTTCCCCCTTCCCTAGCCTCCCCCCCCCCCCCCCCGGTACCGATAAGGCAATTTTAAGACTTGTTTTTAAAAGATCTTATTGAGACCTTTCCAATGACACCCTACTCGACTACCGATGGTGAAATTTTTTTTTGAGGGGTCACCTCCCTATATGAGGAGACCCCCCCTAAACCCCCTTGAAAATTTTCCCACCCTTGAACTTTCAAGAAGTCACCACTTCTGACTTGTCCACAAAGTTTCATAGCTGTAGCTTCTATAGACGGACGGACGGACAGACGGACACAGGTCGTGATTGCAATAGGGTTTTGTATTTTAGTACAAAACCTTAAAAAGGTACATATGTTTATTTGTGTGCATGGTGACCCGTGCCATTCACTTGGGAGCCGTGACAGGCTTAACTGCTAAAAGTTTTATTGCTGCTTTTAGGCGGCTTGTTGCACGTAGAGGTGCGTGTGATAACCTTTCTAGTGACAATGGAACTAATTTCGTTGGAGCAAATGTCATGTTGCGAAATATGTTTGATAGTGTAAAATCTAAGATACCAAATGAGATAGCTGAACTATTAACCTTAGAAGCTACAACATGGCATTTCATACCTCCAGGTGCGCCGAATTTCGGAGGACTATGGGAGACAGGCGTTCGCTGCGCTAAAGCTCATTTAAAACAGTCATCGGGGGTAATACTCAAACATACGAAGAAATATCTACACTTCTTGCACAAATCGAAGCATGCTTAAACTCAAAAGCTTTGTCGGTTCTAAGTGACACTCTTGATGATCTCCTCCCCTTGACACCTGGTCATTTTTAGTAGGAGAGCCCTTAATAACAATAAAATGAAGAGTGCGTTGATAAGTTCTATCTGTTTCTCTCATCCTTAATCACTCAATTCACTCCTTTGTTTCCCCCAAGGAGGCCTAAAGATGCTCCTTGGTTTAACTCAGATGTTGCCAAAGCCATTAAGGTGAAGGATGCATCCCGAAGAAAATTCCTCTCCAGTGGCCTTCGTAATGACCTTGCCGCTTACAAGCAGAGACGAGCTGACGCTAAGAAAATTGCAAAGCTTGCTCTTCGTGCTTAAGTCAATCATGTCGAAGTTTCACTTGAACCAAATCAAACTCGCGCTTTCTGGTCTTATGTCAAATCTCTAAAGAGCTCTCATCATATACCAGCTAGTTTCAGCTACGATGGCATTACATCATCTACCCCTCAGGAGTCCTGTGAACTTTTTGCTGCTTTCTTTTCTTCCTTTTTCCGCACTTCAAATACTGCTCCTTCTTTCTACTCTTCTTCTTCTTCCTTTTCTTCTCCCGCGCTTCGTACCAATCCCTTGCAGGTTGAACTGCTCTTAAGGAGTCTTGATACTAGTACCGGTGGTGGCCCAGACGGCTTTCTAAACTTCCTTGCAAACTCACTATCCTCGTCTCTTTGTATTCCTCTTTTAATTATTTATAATTTGAGCTTAGCTACTGGGATTTTCCCTTCCCTGTGCAAAATTACCCATATTCTTCCTATCTTCAAATCTGGGGATCGCAATTCCGTTTGTAACTATCGCCCGATATCTCTCCTTCCCTGTTTTGGGAAAGTCCTTGAAAAGATCGTTCTCGATACTCTTTTTCCCCTTATACTTCCATCCTTAGCAGAACAACAACATGGTTTTGTCAGAGGTAGATCTAATCTCACTAACTTGCTTTCTTTTACACACCACATTGCTGCAGCCCGTAACCGTCAGCAACAAATAGACGTTATTTTCACGGGTTTCTCTAAAGCGTTTGATTCAGTAGATCATGCACTTTTATTTCAGAAATTTAAAAATTTCCAAATTCCTGATTTCTGTACTCCTGGCTTCTATCCTATGTTTGGGATCGTCGTTGTCTTGTCACTGTTAACTTCTGCTTCTCCTCTACATTTTGCCCCAGCTCAGGTGTACCGCAAGGATCCATAATTGGCCCAATTTTATTCCTACTATTTGTCAATGATCTTCCCTCTGTTATCATTCCTCCCTGCCTGCTTTATGCTGACGACTTTAAGATCTTTCGGGTAATTGACTCACAATGTGATGTTGATACCTTGCAAAGTGACCTACTGCGTCTAAGTGAATGGTGCAAATCAAACCATCTCTCCTTGAATGTTTCCAAATGCCATCATCTGGTGGCTCCTGTAAAAAAAATCCTTTTCTCTCCACCTACAGCCTTGTTGGAACCCCTTTGTGCAATATAACTTCTTTTAAGGATCTTGGTGTGGTGTTTGATTGTAAATTAAAGTTTGACCTCCACATAGCCCAAGCCATCAACAAAGCCTCCCGCCTTTCAGGGTTCATTTTAAGGTCCGCTTCCTCGTTAGCATATCGCCTCCTGTGTGTGCCTTTACCTTTCACTTGCTCGCAGTAACCTGGAATACTGCCCCCAAATATGGAGTCCTCACCACAGGAATCATATTGATGCTATTGAGTCGGTTCAACGCAAATTCACACGGTCTCTTTTTGTCAAATTCAACCTCCCTTACGTCCCCTATAGTGACCGTCTTCGTACTTTGAAACTCCCTTCCCTTGAATCTAGACGATGCTTTCTTGATGAATGCATCTTGTACAAGCTTTATCACGGTCACTTACCCCAAACTCTATGCAGTTACATTCAAACATTGAACACTAGTCGCCCTAATAGATCTTCCGATCAATTCCTTGTTCCCTTTGCACGCACTAACATCTTCTTCCACTCTCCCTTACTACGCTTGCCCCGTTTGCATAACTAGCTATGTCTTGGTCCTCTACCACAGTCGCTTGCCGCCTTTAAAACTTGCCTTAAAAACAAAATTTACAACTACAATTATTAATCTTGGCCATCTTTATAACTGCTCTCTCTTCATGTATTAGTTAGTAGTTAGTAATTGCACAATTTTCTTTTATTTCCTATTTCTTGGATTCCTTTTTTTCACTTTCCTTCATATATATATTTCCATTAATTTCATATGTATATTTCCTTTAATATTAGCATTAGTTCTAATTTATACACAACATGTAATTGGACTTCTGTCTGTTTGTTGATACTTAAATAAATAAATAAATAAATCATGTGGATTACTCTAATAAAAATTGTAATTGCTTTAGAAAGATTTAAATTGTTACGAAAGATGTTAAATACATTTTGGAAAAGATGGTCTATAAAGTATTTAAGTAATTTGAAGCAAAGAAACAAGTGGTTTTCTTTAAAAACTTGATGTTAACATAGGTGATGTTGTAGTGGTGAAAGAGGACAATATTTCACCTGACAAGTGGGCTTTAGGAAAAATAGTTGATAAGCACCCTGGCCCTGACAATGTGACGCGAGTCGTAACCCTCAAATTAAGGGAGGCTTATTTAACGCCCAGTAAATAAATTGTGTGTCTTGACAAAGGAAAAGTAACTTAACGCATATTGTCACGGTGGGCGGCTTGTAAAGTAAGTAATTTTACTTTAATTTTTTATAGTTGTTTGCATATTACTTGTACTTACTTTATTCATGCATACTTGCTTTAGACTACTTGAAATTTATATAATAATTTATAATTTGAAGGACAAAGTCCTTGGTGAGCGGAATGTGTAAAATAGTTAGTTGGTAGTATAAAATAGTTAGTTACGATGTGAAGTCATAACACCCTGAATTAATCACATCTGTCAAAATTCATCATTCTTAATTTGTTTTTCCGAGTGTGTACTTGCTTGAGTTAATGTGGCGAAAATATACGAAACCACGTGTCGAGTTTTCAATCTTAGAAGGAACAGGTGAAAATTCTAGTATTTTGATTTTACAGCTGTTGATTCCATTATAAGAAGAATTCTACTAATTGGATATTCAATTTCAGAACTACTTATTAGAAGAATTCTACGGCTTGGATATACCATTTCTGATTCAATAGTAAGAAGAGTTATACAACTTCCGAAGTGACACTGGCATGATATCTAATAGAAGAGGATAGTGATAACTCGAAATATAATCATCGAAAATAAGCAGTATCACGAAGTGTTACATAGAAAAATATTATCATAAAGAACACAAGTCAATTACATAACCTTCTTTCTAATGGAAATCGGTTGAAAAATGAACGTAATCCTGAGATTTTGTTAGGTTTAAATTGCTAAAAATGATCGCGATTTTTGTGCGGATAAATCAATTTCAAATTTAGGGGCTTTATAGTTGATTACAATATGAGTCCATTATTATTTATGACCACATAAAATTCTCGCCTCCAACATGCATTACGGGCCTCGAAAACATTTCAATCCAATTAAAACGTTAACGTCAAGCGCGTCAATAAACGATATCAATTAACCTTTGTCGTTAGTATCTACTTTCCTTAAAGCTGTGTCGCTGTGTATGCCTTTCTCGACACAAATGCAGTGAACTTTACAAAATCTCCACACTCGCCAGCAGCAGTCATTAAAACTTCTTCGGACCATAAATAATTCATCTCATGTGTGAGAATAATGAACAATTTCGGCAAGAGGTTCTGCCCGCCGACTATTTTGGACACATTTGAGGTACCAAGTACGATGGCTCCCGAATGAACGTTCTGGAGTCATCAATATTAAACGATTTTCAAAGTCAAGAGCAAATCTTTTGGGGCTGCGAAGAAGAAAAACAAATGAAGCTCGGTAAGAACATGATCAAGTGCAATTCACTTTCGGTGTTAGAGCAAAAGTATCTGAAGATGACATGAATTTCGATTTGAGCTGATTTTAATCACGAGTTGAGCGAATTATGCGCGGATTTAATTTTTAATGGGTTTCGTTTTCAGTTGAGTTTGACAACGATAGATATTCAGCGAAGATACACATTGAGAGCAAGTTGAGGCTGATTGAAGTACTTGGCCTTTATTTATTGACGCGTAATCCATCATTGATCGTTGTTAAGTAATCGCAATCGTTGAGAAATTTCGCATTCCAATCAAAACGAGAATGACGGAGCAGTTATGGTTGGATTAGTGGTCTGAGAAGCATGCAGCGATATTTTGATAATAAACCTGGTTCACGTCAAAACAACATGCAAGGAAACCTTAAGCCAGTCCAACACATCCAGCGGCCCCAGCATGAAATATGATGTGAACAAATCTCGGGGCTTTTTCAATTTCCCACCTGACATTGGCTACTACATCCGCATTTTTAATTTATTGCAGATGCAGCCCATAAATTGCCACTTATGCTCGGGTGCCGTTAATTATCGGAAAAAACAAACCTACTTCCATCGCCGAAAGATTAATTTGCTCTAAACGTTACTGGCATAAACTATCATATTAGAAGCTACCGATCTTGAAAAACTACTACACATTAGATTGCCGCAATTTATTTATCTTTTGCTCGCATTCCTATATCATCCGTGCCTGATTTCCTAAAACACCATATCGTAGATTTGAGGCGTCCCAGGCACTTGGTACATGGGAGTGCGAGTACCTTGCGCGAGACTTGTCCGCGCTCGGAAGGTAACATTTGATCGAAGAGTGTTTTTTTGCCACTACGAATGTTAGTTCGTCCACCGGTGCAGACTCTGAAACAAACATTTGAGGTCAAAGCAATTCTATGACTGTTGTGATCCCATTAATCCTTGCCATCCGCTTCGTAAATCAATGCGAGATTGTAAGTAGATCGAACTACATACAAACGCGTTCGCTCTGTAAGGATCAGAACGTGCGGGTATCTCTTTTGAAAAGCGGATGTAATTTGGCAAAATGATTTACTAGATCTAGGGACTAGCGATATCAAGTTGTGGATTCCATCGATATTTAACTGGTGTGCAGCGATGTTCTAAAGCTTCTAAATATGGATGGCGAATACGCAGGGGAGTGGTGGGCTAGGTGAAAATTTACGCACAAAATACAAACATACAATTAATGGAAAACGTTGATGTAAGATTCGAAAAATTAAATACAGGATTATCCGTTTCGTGATAGGAAAGTATAACCATGCCATTTGACATCTGTCAGAATTAAATGTCATCCAAAGCGTGTTTTTTTTAGTTGAAGGTTTGCCATTTAGAAATAAGGATCGTTTAGCAGTCGAAGAACGCGTTAAAATTATTAAATTTTATTATAAAAATTGTGATTCTGTTGTATCAACATTTAGGGCTTTACGAGCCGATTACGGTCGACATAATCGACTTACACAGCAAACAATTTCGAACACAGTGAGAAAATTTGAAGAGATTGGATCGGTTATTGATATTGCAAGGCCTGTGCATCATCGCAACATTTGTGCTGCTGCAAATGTCGCTGTCGTTGCTCAAAGTGTGGAGGAAGACCCGAATTTGTCGATTCCTCGACGTGCTCAACATTAGGGCTCGTCTTACGGCTCATTGTGGCGGATTTTGCATTTGGATTAGCAGCTCACTCAAGAACTTAAGCCTCAAGACCATACACAACGCAGAATGTATGCGAATTGGGTGATTGAACAACAAGTCATAGATAACGATTTTTCGAACAAAATTTTCTTTAGTGATGAGACTCATTTTTCGCTCAGTAGTTACGTAAATAAACAGAATTGCCGCATATGGGGCTCTTAAAATCCTCAGGTGATCGCAGAATGGCCTTTGCATCCGGAAAAAGTGACCGTTTGGTGTGCATTATGGTCTGGTGGTGTTATTGGCCCGTATTTTTTGAAAACAATCAAGGAAGAGCCATTACTGTCAATTCTGACCGCTATGGACGGATGTCAACCCATTATTTTTGGAGAGAAATTGAAGATTATGATCTGGAGAACATGTGGTTCCAACAGGACGGAGCCACAAGCCACAGAACACAGTCTAATCGAGCACTTTTGCAAGAGAAATTTCCAGGACGCGTAATTTCGAGATTGAGTGATGTCAATTGGCCCTTTGGATTTCTTTTTATGGGGCTATGCGAAAGATCGTGTTTACGCGAACAATCCTCAAAATCTTGAGCAATTGAAAACCAATATTCGTGAAGTAATGGCCGAGATATTGCCGGAAATGTGCCGAAAAGTCATTGAAAATTACCTCAAAAGGATTGAGGCCTATAAGAGGTCCCGTAGAGGACATTTGAATGACGTATAATGGCAAGGTTCAATCTTTATACTGAATGAAAAATTTTGTTTCCATCTGAATATTTTATGTGTTTTCTTCAGCTTTACTTTCCCAAGCGTAAAATGGATAACTTCAAGGCATTAGATCGCTAAAATTGTTCGTATGTATTCAACTTTCCAGTCTGGGGTCTGTTTTAACCCTTAACTACATTCGGTATTTTGATCAATGAAAGTTTATTCGTGGTGTAGATTTCTAACCCAATAAATATTTTTGTATATTTTGCAAGATCTTGCATACTTAAAGTTTTTGGATATAATACAGCGTATTTCTTATTTTTATTCAATTTTTTCTTTATTGTTTCAAAATACAGTATTATTACCAAGAAAATTTCGTTTCTTTAAGACAATCATAGATTTACAGTAAACAAATGGAGTAAATTTTGGTATATTTTGCCCCCCCCCCCCCCCCCCCTGCGCCGCCTGATTATTATAGTTCTTATAGTTCTAATTAATACCTTTCATTTGATACCCAACTTTGATTAAAAAAAATTTTAAGGTGTTCTTCGTCCTAAGGGGGGACCCCCCCTTAAAAAATATTTTAAATTTTTGATACGACGTAAATTTTTGAGAGACCATCATTTCTGACCTTTTCACAAAGTTTGAGCGCTCTAGCTTTTATAGTTCCTGAGGAAACTTGCTGTGGCGCACAAACAAACGGACAGACAGTAGGTTTTTATAAAAAAATTTTTTGACAAAGACCTGAAAAAGCATGTAAAGGCACGATGTGTCATTGATCAGAATATGTGCAGACATTCGTTTCTTTCGAATGTAATTTACGAATTCTTATATTTTAAGCACTTTTTAGTAGTTTTTACATCTTTGTTCCGTGGACATATGTAGCAACGGGCGATTTTTGATTGCTTTGGCTGGCTCGGTCCAGCTTCAGCCTCATGCATTGCTCCAAATATTATATTATGCAAGTTCCCCGCAGGGGCAATGCTGGCCGACAGGAATACTCTTAGAGGCTAGCATTCTTTGGGGAGCGCCGCCCGAGGATATAGGGAGCGCTGTGAGGTTCCCTCCTGGGATGACAGGTAACGACCCTGACCGAATCTGGACTGCGCTTTGGACAAGGAGCTGGAATTGATGCTTTGCCCTGGCGGATATGATGGTTTCCAAGTTGTTGCTTTGCACGGTAGCGCCGAGGTGACACTTTTACGTGAACGGCTTCAATTCAACTCTCATACCTTCTCCGTCCCAGTAAAACCTTGGCAGGCCTCGGAGTACGTTAGAAGTTGGCACCATTGGGTCGGTGGTGTAGGTTCGGTTGAGACGGACTTTTCCGATTAGCGCTGGTCTGGCTTTGAGCACTTGTCCCCATAAGGGTTTGTGCTAACCCTCGCATGGCCACCCTGCTCTGCAAAGATAACCGTGGTACCAAATAGGCTACTACACACACGAACGGAGATAGCAGCTCCGAGGGGGGATCCATTAAAACTGGAGCAACATAAAACCCTACAAAAAGGTATAAAAGAAAGCAAAAATAACAACTGTGGCGACGCAATCATGATGTTAACAGCAAATCGGGAGCGGTACTAACAATGACTAAAACAACGATGAATACAGAGACAGTGAAGGCGGACGAAAAACGGAGTTCCTGCGGCGTTCGGGCGCAGTAAAAATGATGCGAACGCCAGAGCTTCCTAAAAAGGAAAAGCGGGAAACTCTGCAGGACGGGCCAGAAGTTAAACGGTGGAAGAAAATATAAAAAACGTCGAGAATTCGATGGTCACTGCTGCGATCGCTACCCAAGCGACCGAAGCAAGGGGCGTAAATTCCGAAATAATAATGAACCATCCTGAAGTCCACAAAGAGATTTCGGCAGTGCAGTTCCTAGACAAATAAAGCACCGATGTGTGATTTCATCGCAACCGTCGAAAATGTGGTGGAAGTATTGTACTCGGAAATGGAAGCCGATAACCTCTCCCAAGAAAGGTGGTCGCACAGTTCAATTGCCGCCCAGCGACATAAAGAAGAAAGGCTAATGCGAAAAGCGGGAGATGTTCTAAATAGGATACGATCTGCATGCGACTCACTCAAATCAACAAAGCAGTCAAGATTGGGCTCCTTGAACTAGAGGAGCTCCTAAACCGCATAGTGCATTATTGGAGGAGCTGGTTAAACACCGAAGAGGAATAGAAGGCCGAAGAAGAGCAAAAGGCTAAAGAAGCGCTGAGGACTAAGCTTAAGGGTACGCGCAGATAGCTCCGCCATTAAGCATGGAGACAGGAGATCGGGATAGAAGAAGGAAGGAAGAAGCAATTGATGGGCATGGAACGCCAGACCAGGGGTTCCAGATAGTGCTGACAAAAGGAGCGAAGAAAGCCGCAAAGAAACTCCTTCAAAAATTGCCAGAAAATTAAGTTCGCACAGATGCCCAACAAGAAAAAAGACCTGATGCAAAACAGCAGTGAGAGAAGCCCCGACGACGATCCCGGCAGCAGGCACTGCTCGTGAAATCCTGCTGCGGGGGATACAGGGGAAATTTATGCCCGAAGACATCAACACTGCCATGAAAGCAGTACGGCCAACGCGGTCGGGCCACATACTGGTCGACAAAAGGGAAGCATTCAACCACGCAGTAAAGAAAGTCCTTGGCAAAATCGCAACTATAGCCTCATTCGAGCCGATGGCAATGATCGAAATAGGAGACATTGACTGCGTAACGGATCTGGCCGAGGTAGAAAAGACCATCAATAGGGAGTTCCCTAGCGTGGACAAAATCAAAGCGAGGATTATACCAGAAAACCATAGGGTAGAACATATGGCCATCATTGACTTGACCGAAAAGGATGCCGAACAATTTCTGAACAAGGGCAAAGTAAGATTAGGGTAGGTTGCCTGCAAGATACAGAAGAGAGCAGCACCTCTTCAATCTATCAAATCCCTTCGCTATGGTCACACCGCCCAAGTATGCAAAGGACCCGATAGGAGTTCCCTATGTTTTAGATGTGGTGAAATGGAACATAAAAGAAAAGAGTGTACAAAGGAGGAACACTGTATTCATTGCAAGGATGCTGATCCAAGATATAATTTTGGATACGTCTTGGGATAAGGAAAGTTCCGGGTTTTCCAGGAAGTCCACGCCAAGGCAAAATCAGAGCTTCGATGACCAGCACCCTGCAGCTAAGCCCACACCGCAGTTCAACCACCTAAAATCTACTTGAGCAGTTTGCGAGGGACATGAAAGCCGACTTCTTGCTGCTGAGTGAGCAACACCACGATAAAAAATTGCATCATGGTATCCTGATGAAACTGGTACTACCGCCATCTGGGTTCGAAATAGTGACTTTCAGGCGGAGAGCTGTGGATGGTTTCGTGTGAGTTCTGTGCTAAGGGACCACTTTCTTCAGTGTGTACCTAACGCCGAACGAACCGACATAATCTTTCCAAGGTGAGCTGAATGCTTTGGAGAGCGCTGTTTCGAACGCAGGTGGGAATCTGCTCGTTGGCGGAGACTTTAACGCAAATTTAATCGAATGAGGCATGCCTCAAACAGATCCGTGGGGAAACGAGTTCTAGAAATGGCGGCCAGGACGGCGCTCGTCATACTAAATACCGGAAGTACGCCAACTTCCCGCCGCATTGAATGTGAAGGAACCATACCGGACGTGACATTCGCCTCGTAGTCTTTACTACGGAGAATACACATACGGAGAGTATTAGAGGACTACTCAGCCAGTGACCATCAGTGCATTCTGCTTGAGATCTGCGATGTTGTCTCCCGACGTCCGTGCTCTCGGCTGTCTACAACTGGGTGGAACATCGGAAGGATGGACGTCGAGAGGTTCGTCACGGTGGTCACAGCAGGTGCCCCGCTGCAGAGAGATTCGCACGGGACGGAAGAACTGGCAGCCAAAAATATGGTGAACTCAACTATGAGCATCATCACGACTGCTTGCAATGCTTCTATGCCCCGTCGAAAACCCCGGCACGGCAAGCCTCCAGTGTTCGGTGGTCTACTGAAATCGCTGAAAAGCGGAGGGAGTGTCACAAGCTTCGGCGTGAGGCTCAACGGGCGCGGAACCGTGACGAGACATGCAACCGGGTAGCAGCATATAATTCGGCTAGTAAATGCCTTCGCAAATTCATTAAATGCAGCAAGGCTCTCTGCTGGTAAGACCTAGTGGACAATGTGAACAAGGATCCCTGGGGCCTTGGCTACAAGCTAGTTATGCGGAAGCTTGGTGTGCTACGGAAACCTTGTATACATGATGCGGAAAAGATGGACAAGCTATTGCGGGCACTCTTCCCTGCCCATACCGTCCGTGTTGACGCTCTCCATAGTGAAACAGCAGTCGAGTATTCACACTTCACACAGCCGGAACTGGAAGAGGCAGTCCTTTCGCTGAAAGCGAGGAAGGCTCCAGGTCCAGATAGTGTTTCACCTGTAGTGTTGCAACTTGACTACTACTATGGTCCTGACTTGCTGCTCAGCACATTCAACTCTTGCCTACGGGTCGGGGTTTTCCCGGTATGATAGAAGGTGGCGAGGCTTGTGCTGATCAGCAAAGGCGAAGGGACATCCCGGATCGCCATCTGCATACTGCCCGTTATGTATGCTAGACACGGGTGGGAAAGTGCTAGAGGAACTCATCAAGGGAAGGCTCACTGACGGGATTCATGCTGCTGGGGGACCTATCTTCCCGGCAGTACAGCTTCAGAGCAGGACGTGGTCCAAAAGGCAGAGGCATATAGTCGCGCCAAGCGACGGATCGTCCTGTTGGTGACAGGCGTTAGGAACGCCTTCAACTCCGCTAGACGGGTGGATACGCTGGAAATCCCTTTTCAAGTTCCAGAATATCTAGCGCAGCCTGCTTTGCGTGCCAACAAAGGATGGAAGTTACATCGGGTGTTGCCCGGGGATCTATCCTTGGTCAAAGTTAAAGTCAAAAGCGCTTTATTCAATACTAATCGTTATAAATTTTAAAAGAATATAAATTGAATTCCAAACAATAACAATACAAAAACTTGATGGCCCAAATGGCTCTCTAAATTTATACGTTATTAGTTGAACACATTTCATCAAAGAAACTATAGCAAATTCAATTAATTAGATAGTTTGTGATTTGTTGGAAAAAGGAGAAAAAACCAACCAACACTATTCTAAAATTGTTTGTAATTTTAACACAAAAGTGAACTTTGATCCTACACCTAATATGTTTTAACTTAATTCTAATAAAATTCAATCAAAAATTTTATCTTATACATAAAAAAAATTCTATCACCATATTCCTAACCTACGCGTTACACCTTATCTCTAAACGTAATATAGTAAACATAACATATACTTAACCTAACACTTAATTTTTAACACAAATAAACAACAAGACTAAATGTAGCAATAATGAACTGAACCTCAAAAACTAAGTAACGAAAAACACAAAAACTTGAAATAAACACGAATAATTTAGACATTGTCATTCAGCCACCAATACCTGGATTGCGCCGTCTCAATTCGATCAGCTTCAACGAATCTAGCAAATGAGTATCTTGATTGGAATTGTTGATCTCGTAAGCTCAAACTCGGAGGAAATTTAATCTTATGGGTGGCCCGTCTATATATTTGATATATGATTGGGAGACCGTCAGAATCAAAAACATATCGATGCACGTCCAAATACACGAATGCTTCTGGAGGAACGAAGCCAGTAGCGAGGCAAGGCGCAATAAACCAGTTTGCAGGGTGAAACGGCTGTGAAATCCAAGGGTTTTCACTCACAGTTACAGATCTTGCGATATGATTCCGAAGAAGTTTTAATATGAAGATATCGACTCTTGTCACTTGAGCAGTTTGAATCATTCTTCTATCCGATATATAATGTTTCCAATTCGTCTCAGGCTTTTTGTACAAACCAGTACATGCACGAAGACATTTCCTTTTGAAAACTCTTAATTTTTCCATAGTACTAATACTATTGGTTGTACCAGATTTGACATCCATATGTCAAAACTGGTCCAACCAGGGTCTTGTAGCAGATAGTTTTGACCTTTTGATCCATGTATTTGGAATGAAAGAGTCTTCGTAGGGCCGTGACTACTTTTTGTGCCTTACTGAGCATGATTTTGACATGTTCAGTATAATACAGATACTGATCGAGATAAACACCGAGATATCGAACACAGTATTTATGTGGAACCCGTTCTGAACTACCCTTGCCAGCCATGATGTGGAAATCCTTCCAATTACGTTTCAGGTCCTGGCTAGCCCCCTGTAGCGTTGTCCGAAACAGAATTGTTTCACACTTCTGCGCATTGATTTTCATTCACCAATTATCTGGGTACAGCTGCGCATTATTGAACATTTTTTGGAGATTGCTCTGAACTATTGTAGCTTTTCGGTTTGCCGTATAGATGATCAGATCATCAGCAAACGCTACCAATGATCGCGTTAGCGAGACGTTGAAATCAAAGCCGTTTAATAGCTTGCGAATGAAGATTGAGAAGAGCAGAGGCGCAGTAACTATTCTCTGCTGTAGACCATTCAAGACCTTGAATTCGCGCATTGTTATCAGATTTCCATCAGTTCAAGAAACTATTTCCCGTATAACATACTGCACATCATGGTGACAAGGAGTCTGGGGAGCTTGCCCTGAAGGAGCTTAAAAATCAGTCCATCTAACCACACCGTATCGAAGGCTTTCTCCATATCAATGAGACATGCTCCAACACATTCTTTGTTGTTTAGTTTCCAACAGATGTCTGAGGTTACTTTCATTATTGCATGTATCGTCGAATGCCTGCCACGATAACGAAATTGGTAATTCGGCATCAACTCATATTTCTCAATGTGGGCGTTTGATGCTTTGTTGATTATGACTTCAAACACCTTGTAGATGTTAGACAGCAAGCTGATTGGGCGATAGCTTTTAGGGCATGAAGATTCTTTTTCTTTCTTCAAGATCGAAAATACTTTAGGCTTTTTCCAATCATTTGGGAAATATGAATTGCTCAACATGTTGTTGAACAATATGCAATAATTCCTAATAGCAACCTCCGGCAAATGTCGGAGAGCTATATTTGGATGAAATAGATCTCTATTTGTCGAAGTTAGAGAAGCTGACGTTGGAAACGATTGAAAAAGTAGTTCCCAAGATTAAACATCGAAACAATGTGAGAGGATATGAAACACCCAACCATTGTAACTTTAGGAGTGAAGTCAGCAATCAATGGGCGGAAAAATCGAGGGGTATTAGCCTACAGGACCCAAATGGCGTTTTCGCGAAAGTGAATAGCATATTCCATAAGAAGTCTCGAGTGAAGGTATCGAATTTTGAAGTCACTGGTGCTGAGATAAATCTTCTCGATAGGGCTGGTATCGGAATTGATAGTACGGCTCCGGATAGAAATAGAAACAGGATTATATGTGAGAGATTGCAGAAACTTGCCCTGATTGGAACACATTCTGAATTGATTCATCTACCAAACCCTGAGGGAGGGAATGAAATATTTTCAGAGGCCGTTGAAGTAAAAGTTTCCAACTTCAAATTAAGCTTGAACGGTGAATCAATTCTTCATTTCAATGAAACATTAACATTTGACCTCATACCAAGCTTGAATCTTATTGATTATTTTGTCAGCTATAAACACTTGTGTTTCATATTTTGCAGGATAAACAGCAGGAAATCATGTGGTACTGATGGTATTCCAAATGTAGTTCTCCATCTTTCCATGGTCCGGACCTGTGGAATGTGTCTTGCGACGGGCTACTGAGACTGGAGATGCCAGATGAGTCGCGCTTGATCAGCTATGCGAATGATTTTGCGAATCTGGTCGCTGGATGCACCGTTGAATAGGCGCAACTTAGCCTAGGTATGCTAATGCGCCGAGTGAGAGACTAGAAGACTGCTCGAGGGGTCAGTTTAGCACCAGAGAAAACCGAAGTGGTCATTTTGACAAAAAAGAGAATCCCTAGAGTAAGGATGATCAGTATTGGAGACATACGAATCGAATCGAAGCCAGCGGTGAAGTACCTGTGGCTACTGATCGACTCGAAGATGAGTTTCTCTGAGCAAATCAGGGCAACGGCTGAGAAGGCTGCCTCGGGAGTATCGGCTCTGAGTCGACTTATGGCCAACGTAGGGGGACCCAGTCCATCAAGAAGATGCCTCTTGATGAGTGCTGTAGGCTCTGTGCTACTGTACGGAGCAGAAGTATGGGGCAACGCTCTTAATAAGGAGGTATACCGAAAAAGTTTGACACAGGTACAGAGAAGAGGAGCACTGAGAATTGCATCTTCGTATCCGACAGTCTCTGATTCGGCGGTGAGAGTTATTGCAGGCATTCAACCTGTCACACTCATTGCTAGAGAGCGCCGCGCTAATAGCGTGCATGGAAACCAGGACGCGAGGGAGATGATTGTCCGCGGGGAGAGACAGCGCTCACTCACCGATTAGCAGCAGTCTTGGTTGAATTGCACGAAGGGAAGCTGGACTGCGCGCCTCATCCCAATTGAAGGCATGGTGAGATTGACTTGTGTCTGACCCAGCTTTTGAGTGGGCATGGGTGTTGTCAGTCTTACGGGGCGCTCACTCCATAGTCGCGGCGATGCTCGAATCGGTTGACAAATGAAATCAGGTGGCACGTTATACTCGGGATGTCCTGCAAGCTAAAAGGGACTCACCGCAGCCGGGGGCGTTAGGGCTGAGGGATCACTAGCCTGGCAATTCCTTTTTTTCTCTCCCCTCCCGCTAGAATAGAGATCCCGAGCTTGAAGGCGCCTCACGGCGTAACAAAACGAGACGCAGCCCGAAGTAATGTTTCAAACTGGTCCAGGCTGGGTTCTCAGTTTGACAGGGAAGATGTTTAGTGAGTAGCCTAGTCGCCTTCTTACGAGAATGGGAGTCCTACACTCTGTGCGTAAATGACATTCACCACCCAACCACAAAAAAGAAAAAAAAGTCCTTTGAGAAATTTCTCGAGTTTTTGCTACGCTGCTTGACTTGAGGCATTACAAGGGACATCCCTGCCTTTAATGAAATTACAGCGACGCAACTTACTGCCTATGTTGATTATGTCGAATGCTTTCCGAATAGCGCCCCCGCGAACTACTCGATAAATCAGCCAATGTACCTGCAAATGCATCAGCGACGCATATGCATAGGCACCCGCAATATGGACACCACAACAGTCGTCATAACCGGCGACCCCGGGGAGCGATACCCGACAGAGATTTGTCATCCCTACCCAATTGCGATCAGCTGGCAATGACAGATCTCTGCCACTGAACCGCCAATTGACGTCGGCAGTGTGGTGAGTAGATCACTGCGACTGAACCTCCACTTTACGTTGGCAGTGTGATGAGTTGATTTCTTCCACTGAGCCGCCACTTTGACGTCGGCCATGTAGTGGAGAGGACGCCTGGCGCTTGAAGGACCATATCAGATTTGGTCCATGAAGTTAGTGTAATTTATGTCAAAATTCCATTTTTATTTAAGTGTGAAAGATTTCTGATATAATTGATAATACACAGGGAAGAAATTGAAAAGCAGCATCGACTGAAGTGCAAATCGTGTGGTCTTTCTATCTACTATAAACGGAAAAACGAAAGTCAGTTATCCACAGCTAACGTTCAAGCAACCGAAGATGTCCTGCGACAAGCATTAGCAGTCAACTGCAAAAAGTTATCGTTACTCGACAGACGTGGATATGGGGCAGACCAACAAGGGACGCAAGCCAGTGAGTCTATTTGTATAGGTTAGGTATGATATAAAGAGTGCTGCTTGCGTGTGCAGATTACTTCACGTGGATTAGAAACAAATTTCGAATTTCGCGACGCCAGAACGATAATTTTAATCCAAATGCTTTCAACGCATTAAAGTACCATGGATTGTGGAAAATGATAAAATTAATTTGTATCAATGTAACTTTATCATTTTCCACTATCCATGGTACTTTACAAGTTTGAGAAAGATAATAAGAAGTGGGGTATCGTGATGGGAAATGATTCCTTTTTGGGCATCTGGAAGCACATATAACGGAGACAATTGTTCTTTTTTTTCTCTTCGTAGCACTACAGCCCCTGTCGGGCCTTCGCTTCCGGCAAAAAGCGCCTCCAACTGTCTCAGTCCAGTGACCGCGTCCTCCAATTTCGAAATTCGAGCAGCGATGAACTGTCTTCGTCGATCCAGTCAGACCAGCGTTTCCTCGGTTACCCCAGTGGTCTCCGGCCTTCAGTTCTCCCAATGAATACCTTTTTTGGCATCCGTTATTCATCCATACGATTCAAGTGTCCAGCCCATTGCAGCTTCTGCAGTTTTACAATCGTTGAGACTTCCGGATCGTCAAAAATTTCATACAGCTCATGGTTATATCGAATTCGCCATAGGTCCCCGTCTAGCTTTACTCTGATTATTCACCTCAGGACCCGTCGCTCAAAGGCGTTCAATATATTGGATATTCTAAAAAGTATTGAGCCTTTTTTTGTCATTATTCGATTGAATATTTAATTAAAATGAATTTTATTTAAGTACATATTGTCCATTATTATCTACGACCTTTTGCCATTTTTTGGGGAGAGCCATTATTCTATCTGTGTAGAACTTCTGTGGTTTATCGGCAAAATACTTGGCCAAGTGATTGCTTTTGAAGTGAATTTCTTTTCATTAAGGAAGTTTTGCAGAGACCGAAACAAATGGTAGTCTGATAGTGTAAGGTCTGTACTATACAGTGGCAGCATCAAAACTTTCCAGCCAAGCTCTGTCAATTTTTGCGGGTCATCAAAGATGTGTGTGGTCTGGCATTGTCATGATAGAAGACAACGCCTTTTCTATTGATCAATTCTGGCCGGTTTTTTTTTGAATTGCTTGTTGCAATCTGGTTAATTGCTGACAGTACAGAGTCGGATTGATTGTTTGGCGAGGTTCTAGCACCTCATGATAAACAATTCCCTTCCAATCCCACCATACGCACAGCATAACCTTATTTGGTATCAATTCTGGCTCCGAAGTCGTTTGTGATTGTTCACCTTTTTTTAAACATGGTTTTTTTCCAACGACATTCTCGTATCTTCCCCATTTTTCATTGTCTGCAAATATTTGCTTCAAAAATGGCTCGATTTCGTTGCGTTAAATCAGCATTTCGCTAATGGAAATTCGGTCGATCAAATTTGTTTGTGTGCGGCACCCAAACGTCGAGCTTCATTATGTATCCAGCCTTACACAAATGGTTCAAAACTGTTTGGTGATGGATGTTCAGTTCCTTAGCAATGTCATGGCTGCTTATGTGTCGGTCTTCTTCAATTTTTTGTAAGATTTCATCGACTTTTCAGGATTGGTCGACCTGAGTAAGGTGCATCTTTGACATCAAAATTTTCAGAACGAAAGCAAGCGAACCATCTCTTGACTGTGTCTTTTGATAAAGTTTCTTGACCGTAGACGCCACAATTTTTTTCACGAGCCTGCGATGCATTCTCACCTTGACCGTAGTGGTATTTTATGTAAAATATAACGAATTTTTTCAGGACTTTCACTCATTTTTAAATGAATACAACTTTTGACACGAATGACGAAACTGTCCATAGTGGGTTCCTTAGGGTAACGGACATTGACATTTGCCTCTTTGGTAAGATTAAATAACATCTGCCCGATTTTGTTGCTTCGGGTGCAATTCCAGTGCCAATAACTAGCGTTATAGGGTTTTCCAATAAGAGGTTTTATTTTGAATAGATCTTGTGATTTAACACCTTGCGACTTTTTCCTTTAGGGCCACGTGAAAGAGAAGGTCTACGCCAACAGCCCAGTGTCGATTCAAGACTTCAAAGATCGAATTCGTGAGGTTATCGAGGAAATAGGACAGCAACTTTGCAATTTGGTTATGGAAAATTTTATGAAAAGGATATGGTCCTGTACGTGTGTCGTGGTGGCAATTTGCCTGATGTTATTTTTCACTATTCACGGCATACCTTCCTCTTTATAATGAAATAAACATCCGATCATTTATATTAAAAAATGGCGTTTTTCTTTTAATATCAAAATAACATCTCATATTATATATAGATAACTAAGGTTAGCCTTGCCAATCAAAACAATTAATCCGTACTTTATTTCAGTTTAGAGTTCACCTAAAAAATACCCTGTATTTTGTATAGAACAGTTTTCAATCAATCGCAATAACATGAATAAAATTAAATTGCTCTCTTTGGTTACCTTGAGCAGCCGTTCTAAACAATGTAGTTGCATGAACTTTTTATTGAACTTTTTGTTGCACCAAGAGATAGGCAACTTATTCAACTAACTTAATTTAATCCTAGAAACTCTTAACACTAAGAGAAATCTGTTTGTTTCTCTTTTTCCGCTTTTTCCTTTCAAATTCTCTTCCGAGTTTCTTACGATGACCTGTGATTCATTGAAGTGTCAGGATCTAAACGACAAATCTCCTATGGTCCGTTGTTCTGGACATTGCGATCGTTCCTTTCACTCGGTGCGTCTGAAGCTTAAAAGTACCATAGCTGACCTTATAAACGAAACGGACAATGGCCTGCAGTGGTACTGCGATACCTGTCGGAGACAGCCTACTTTGGACTATGTTTCTGGCCTACGTGTGGCCCATCAAACTATTAAAACCCCCAGTGAGGAACTCACTACCCTGCAAATTAAATGCGCGAGTGCATTCTCTGAGGTAGATTTATTGCTGCAGCCAACGGTCCCTTCATCGTCATCTTCATCTGTAGCTTGTGATATTTCGATTACGGCGTTGGGTTCAACACCATCCATCGCTACAAAGCGCTCGAAGCAGAACAAATCTTCGTCTTCGAATCTCGAGCAATTTACAGCTAGTGCTGAGTTCAATGCCGTGCAGAATACGTCACCAGCCATCTCAACAATTCAAACCAGAAGCAGGAAATATTCTAAAAATATGTATCCATCTCCTGCAGGGTCTAATAACCCAAGCAATAGCCATGCTGACTACATTATCCCTATTGATAAACCTGCTTTTGATGGTCCTGGAAGTGATCCAATTGTAATTCCAATTATCGATAACAGTGACCCTGGTCGTTCAACCTCTCCTGCAGGTGTTAATAATAATCAACTATACAGATGAAACTTCGGTAGACGACATTCCCAACTTTATTAAAGCGAAACTCGGAAATCTAAATGGAATCATAAGCTGTACTAAGATTATAAAGGAAAATCTGCCGGATCGAGTAGTATCCTCCTTTAAACTTACAGCTCTACCAAGCATTGATTCTGTATGCCGTCCCGAGTTCTGGCTTCCTGGTACACTAGTGAAACCATTCGTACCTGTTAAAAAGACAAATTTTTTCCGCAATCCTTCGGTTCACGCAAGAAAATAGTACATAATAGCTTTAATAACATTAAAATTTATTATCAAAATGTTAGGAGACTAAGGACCAAATTAAATATTTTTAATACGTCTTGCTTTACCGCGTCGGATGATATCATCTGTATTACTGAGATGTGGTTGGTGGAAATATCCTTTATAATGAACTTTCGACTGAACACAATATCTTTAGACGGGATCGAGACATCACAGCTTCATGTAAAATGGATGGCGGGGGTGTCTTGATAGCTACTAAGAAGACTTTGTCAGCTTTAGCCTCTTCGAATTTCTCTCCATCTTCTCCTATAGAATGTATTCTTGTAAAAGTCCAAACCTCGCACAATAAGTTTCTTATTGTTGCCTCTACTTACGTTCCTTGTAACTCTTCAATTCCTACATATGAAACGTTCTTTGATGAGCTTTCATCTTACATTGACTCCTTCTTACCAGACTTCCCTTTATTAATTTGTGGAGATTTCAACTCGCCCTCAGTTTCTTGGTCATCTTTTCCTGCATCAGATCCGTCTTCTACGAATAATCTATCCATCGTTCTTTCCTCTTTTTTAAATCACTGCTCCCTCTCTCAATTTAATTCTGTACATAATGTTAACGACAAACTGCTGGATCTAGTGCTGATCAACATCTTTCTGTATCTCGGTCGGCGGTTCCGTATGTAGACACTGACTCATTTCACCCTCCCCTCTCTATGGTCCTTTCTTTGAAATATCTAGCACGATGCAAAACTCGTACGCGGCCTAGGTTCAATTTTTACAAATCCGATTTCCATTCAATTTCCACGCATATTTCTACCATTGACTGGCAAAGTTTCTTTGCTGACTTGGATTGTGAAAAAGCAATATCAAAATTCTATTCCTTTCTATTTATTAGTATCCATTACTTCACTCCACTTTATGCCTCCTCAGCAGACGCTAATCCTCCCTGGTTTACGAGGCATGTTAAGGAAGCCATTAAAAATAAGAATAAAGCTCATAAATTGTGGAAATCTCATTGAACAATTGATTACCGTCAAGAGTTTGTCAGGTATCGGTCAATTGCCAATATGGAGGTTCTGAGAGCCAAAAGAGCATATTATGACAATATCGAAAAGTCTCTTCATTCCAACCAAACTAAGCCCTTTTGGTCTTTTGTTAAAGCTCAAAGATCTTCAAGTGCATTTCCAAATTTTTTTTAGTGGAATAGCAAGACTGCTTTTTCCCCTTCTGAAATTTCTAAATTATTCTCCACCTTTTTCTCCTCTACATTTTCTTCATATAACAAGACTTCTATACCTTCCTCTTTTTCCGTATTGCCTTCGCCTATTATCACCTCGATAGTCACGAATCCTCTTCAAGTTGAACTTATTATCAACTCTATTGATCCTAACGTTGGACCTGGGCCGGATGGCATTCCTAATTTCTTTATTAAAGCATTAGCATCTACCATTAGCTTTCCACTTTCATTGCTTTTCAATCTAAGTTTGACAACAGGTCACATGCCAGATTGCTGGAAGATTGCTAATGTTACTCCAATACACAAAACCGACCCGACCATGGTGGAGAATTACCGCCCTATCTTAAAATTTTGTTCCTTTTCTAAAATTTTAGAACGAATTGTCCACCTAGAGCTCTATTCTTCTCTTTGTTCCCAAATAGCTCCTAAGCAGCATGGTTGGCCAAATCGTTCTACCATAACCAATCTCTTGGAACTTACTGACACTGTGGCGGTAGCCTTAAATGACAGTCTTCAAGTGGATACTATCTACACTGATTTTTCTAAGGCAAGTGACACTGTCAACCATGACATTCTTATTTGCAAATTGCAGCATTATGGTGTGAGCGGCTCCGTTCTGTCATGGTTAGCGTCATACCTAGCTTCTAGAACATGCCAAGTTGTCATTGATGACTCGGTTTCTAAGTCATTTCATCCCTGCTCTGGAGTTCCACAAGGTTCCATCTTAGGTCCGTTCCTTTTCACCATGTTTATCAATGATCTCCCATCAGTGTTTAACTCTTCCTGTCTCTTATTTGCGGATGATTTGAAGATCTACAGAGTAATCAACTCGCTTGCTGACTGTCATATTCTCCAAAACGATTAGTTATCTCTGTCTTCTTGGTGTAAGGCTAACCTTTTCAATTTAAATGTACCAGAATGCCACAAAATGTCGTTTTCGTTGAAAAGCTCATCAATATCCCATTCCTATTTACTGAATCAAACTCCTCTAACAGTAGTGGATCAGGTGAAAGACTTAGGGGTTATCTTCGACCCAAAGCTCAAATGTAACCTTCACATTATAAACTTAGTCACTAGAGCTTCCCGTGTTTCGGGTTTTGTTCTTAGGCGTACTTCTATTTTTTCTAACCCTAAGTCTGCTATCAAACTTTTTATCTGTATCGTACGTTCTCTTCTTGAATACTGTTCTCAAATTTTGTCACCTCACAATGATTATCTGATTGTTCTCATTGAATCTGTCCAGAGGAAGTTCACCCGTTTTCTATTTTCCAAATTCAAAATCCCTTATGCGACCTACGAAAATCGCCTGTCCTTCCTTCAGATTCCTTCTCTAGAAATTCGCAGATTGATACTTGATGAATGTCTTCTCTTTAAAATATGTAACCGCCTTACTTTATTATAGGCCAAATCTGCGCTCGGGTAGAAATGCTAGTATCTTTCTTGTACCTTTTGCTCGGATTAACCCGTATTTCCATTCTCCACTGCTAAGGCTACCTCGCAATCATGATCGTCTACAAATTGGTCCTTTTCCTCGTTCTCTTTATTTACTTAAACAAAAACTTATTAGTTTACTAATTTGTTAATTTTGTGTGTTTCTTAGTATATACTTCACCATTTGTATTAGAGGTAACTCTATTAATGGCAACATAAATAAATAAATAAATGAGTTCTCTTCTTATATTCTACGAAAATCAATAATAAAAGATGAATACTTGTAGATACATTGCGATCTTTAAATTTAGTGCGTTTGGTAGAAATAATATTTTATTCAAATCTGACCCAATGTACCCTTCACTTCCCTACTAATCACTTCCATTCATAAATTAAATGCAAGTGCTATTCGCAGTGTGGTGGATCAATGAAACACAAGACAACCGAACATCGGTCATCTTGCGCTATTAAACGACACTGGATCGCCATAGAACATTATTCAATACGGTCGCAAGGTGATCAATAAATTTCCTAAAGATCCACTCTGACCATGATCATGAGACAATTGCATTTGTATTGTAAGGTCGCGGTCCACTGAACATACGCCGACGATGCAACAAGGCATGGGAGCGACGAGGATCGGATTCCAGAGATCTAGTAAAACAAACATTGATCCGATTCCTGAATTCCTCAAGAAGACAAGAAGAAAGAGTTCTCCTTACAACGTTACGAACATACCAGCTGAGTAACATTGGAAGATCGAAGTTCGAAGATTTATATACTCAATTCGAGTGGTTAATAAATCCTGTAAAATGGTAGGTGAACAAAATAAATTAACTAGATGACAAAATAGTCCGCTCGTTTGGCCGACGAACAAACATATTGTATGTTTCTGTGTTTTATAGACGAAGCCACAGTTAGGTGTAATGTACAGTATGTGCGTTCGGGAGACTGATGCTGTATCTTTTCTGGAGAGATATTTCTCTGTGGGAAAAATTAATCCTTCTGGAAGATATTATTCTGCAAAAGGTAGGTTTACTTCATGTTCCTACGTTAACATCTTTCGTTCGAATTGGAAATTGGATGCTTTTATTTGGAGGAAGTATCTTTGTTACACACTGTATCACAGGTAACCTAGAGAAGGATCTATCTATCTTTAGATCACAACTGCGCATTATGCAGTTGCAACAACATATCGTATCTCAAAATCAGCAGCATGTCGAGTGCTGCGGAGCATCTATAAAACGAGAAGCATATCTGGAATCTAGAAAAAACGCGGCTGATCGCATCTCAGTGATTAGGACGATCAATTAATTTGAAATTGGTTCAGTAAGGTGTGCGTGGGATCTTTGGATGTTCGTTTCTTCTGCACTCTAAGGCAGTTTAATCCTCCCCGCTCACCTCAGATGCTCTCCAGTGGGAGACTGCTCATTCTACACCCTTAATTAAATAAAAACCTATGCGCTAAGTCAACCGTGGGTCGAAATCCGAATAACACGACAAATGGCTATTGAAGCCTGAGGACAACGATAGTTGGAATGAGTGCATGAGTCGTTCTACGAAATCATAATGTCATTAAATGAGGCAAAATAAAAACCTCATGTCTGGAGGAAACTGAACTGATCGATAAATCACTCTGCGTCCGTTGGAGCTGCCTCGTTAATCGTCTTTGTGATCTTCACACAAATATGCTCTAATTTACATACCTTTGCTACCCATGTTCAAGGACCTGATGAACTTTTTGGCGAATTGGCGCGCCAGAGATTGTTTGCTCGCATTTAGTATTTGGTTAGAGGATTGCCCTTTACATGGAGCCATAATTAGGGAGAGATCTGGGGCAGAAGGATACGAAGAATCTGTAGGTGATTTACTTGTTATAAGAGGATTTCATAGATACAAGTCTGAGGATGTTGGGCGACGATTCTCATGGTTGCGATAAGGCATCGTTACTCTTAATTAGCGAATGAGTAAGGGTACGACATATCAATTTCAGCTAAGCTAATGCGATTTGAGTTCGAGATCAGTGGAATATTAACCCTCTTTTGTTATCCAGAGTGGAATTATATTACTTTAATGTTTGTTCAGTTCACGATTTTATTATCATTAAACAAAAGTGTTCCACTTTTCCTCATGAGCTAAAATTTTATAATCGGAAAATTTTTAGAGGATCTTAAAGAAGGTCCATATAAGGATGTAACTCTTTCAACAATTTGTTTTTGATGATAGTCCAGTCGGATATCAAATGGAAGGTTTAGTGAGATCTTTTAATATACCTTCAATTTTTTAAATATATTTTTAATTTTTTTTTCAAGGGGAATGCAGGGGAAGGTAAAGAATACGAACAAATTGTGTTCCACCTTCGCGATTTGACGCCTGTGGACCGAAATATCGCAGATGTAGGTTTTATGCGATGTAGGTTTTTATGCGATCAACTTTGTTAACAGTAGTATGATTTGTGAATTTAAAATTTTTGCCTTAAAATTAAAGCGGGATACTTAAACTTGTTTTCTAACTTTGAACCAAATCCTTATCATTTTTTTTTGTCAGGAGTACACCAGAGCCGAGGTAGCCAAATCGGTCTGTGTGAAAATGGGAGATCTATTTTCACATATACAGAGTAGACCATAGCTTCCGTTGGTCAGTCCCATGACTACCAATGTTTGTTTTTTAATTTATTAGCTAGAATTGGTAACTAGGATAGGATAAAACCAAATGATATAATGTGTGGATGCACAACTATCCGTTAAAAAATTTGGTTACACGATCTAATATTAATGGCGTTCCATTTTATAAATTTGCTACAAATGCTATAAGAAAGACGGACCCCATCGACATAATAGAAAGTTTGAGATTGTCTCTTATCCCGTCAGAAGTTCAAGATTTTCCACTACTTTTTGGGGGGATAATTTGCTTTTTCGTGGGTATACAGTCGAGGTGAAATACAAAATGTAGGTAGTCCGCGTTGGATAGCGGTTAGAGTGCTCACGCTGTAACTCGAAGGTGCCTGGTTCAGTTCCGTTGCTAACAACGAGATATCGCAGCTGGGTGGACGGACACACGGGCAAAGCATGGTACTGACCATATCATCTTCTCGAGTGTCGATACATTCGATCAAAATAATAAGATTCTATCTCGAAGGGAAAGCCCAGAAGGAGCTGTAGTGCTAAAAGAAAAAAGCGAGCAATTGTGCAAGCTTTTGCTAGTTGTATCGTTAGAACACTTGTCTTTCAATCATAAGGTTTAGAGTTCTATCCCTAGTTCATGGCGAGGCTTTTTAGGGTTTTGTAAAAATAATTTTTTACAACACCCTATTAACTTCGGTACCTGTCTGCCTGTCTGTCCGTTTTTCATCAGTGTGTCACCGCCAATTTTCTCAGGAATTATGGAAGCTAGAGTCATGCAATTTTGTGAGTAGCTCAGAAGTTTCTAGATGATGAAAGTTCTATAGACGAAAAAAATTTGAAATGATATTAAGGTGAGTCTCCCCATATAAAGAAGTCCCCTTAAATAATTTTTTTCACTGGACATAGTCAAGTAGGGCATCAAATGTGAAGTCTTGATGAGATCTCTAAATATTCGTTGTTAAACCTCCAATATCCAATATGGGGGGACCGGAAGAGCACAAAAAATTGTACCTTCACTGACGGTTGGATTCATGTGGATCGAAAAATGTAAAAACAAAATAAAAATAAATCACGAAGGTTGTTCTCTTTGAGTACAACAACGACAAATACCCTTAATTTGATACCCAAATAAACGTAGAGGTAGCATTTAACAAAGTTATGGTGGTTTGAATTTTCCCATTTTACAATAATAATACTTAGCTATGGAAACATATGCGCTTCCAACCGCCTCGGACTTTACGAACTTGCTAGGATGTGCAAGAAAAGTTGAGGAAGGATAAATACATATCACAAAATGGCGGAAGTTGTAAATGAGAATATTGAAGAAATTTGCATTATTTTTCTCCCAACATCAGCATTTAAAGTATACGCTATTATCTCTCAATGAAAGCGTACATTTTAAATATGACTAAGTCGTAGTAAGTTCTTATTACTACAATACTGACAAATACATTAGAGGTCGAAATTCACTTCACTTTTTTAATACCAGTAGGACTTTTAAATATGGCGTTTTTCCCAGTAAATATATATAGGTACCATTAATTTCACTAAAGTTTGGTATTAAAGTAGTTCAATAAAAGATCTTTATACTCTTTAACTTTCTACAAAATCGAATCGTTCTTACGGAAGTTGTTTTTTTTTTTCGTAACAGTACAGCCCTCTTGGGCCTTCGCTTCCTGCAAATAGCGCCTCCAACTGTCTCGGTCCATTAACCGCGTCCTCCAATTTTGAAATGTTCATGTGTCCGTAAAGGACTGCAATGATGGTCTGCTGCCTCAATGAGCAAAGATATTGGTGCTCGCCGGAATTGGCCTTTTCTGAGGACGCGTGAGTGTGCTTGTAGGCTAGCGTTGCGGTGTCTTGGTGCGGGTTCTTTTCTCCAGCACAAGGGTCCACTGAAAAAAACTTCGCATCCACAAATTGTTTGAACATAATAATTGTATTTCGACGATGTCGAGGTCGAGGCAACCTACCGGAGTAATGAACTATAGGAAACGCGACTGTCCAGACTCGATTAACGCGCGCAGGGCGCGAGATTTCGTCCATACTTCGAACACTTACGATCCCCACTAAGGATGGGGCACTCAAGCGGAAGCGATGCCCCCTGCACCCCCCTTCTTCCACTCGGATCAAGATCTATTGTAGACGTGGCCATGTTATTTTCAATTTATAATTATATTTCCCTGAAGTGGAAAATAAAAAAATGTTTCAGATTTGTATTAAAGTTTTTTATGATCGAATCATATAAGACTTTAATATAAATAGGAAACCCAAGTGGAAGGCCACTCTACCCAGCAAGAGCCCCTGTAACATCTGAAAAAAGAAGGAGCTACAGCCCGATATCTAGCTCACGATAGGAGGGTGCCACCAATGTGACGGGTCTCATATCCATTAAAAAACTCTTGAAATGAGAAGACCGACATATATTTTTTCAGAAATTTTTAATCCTTTTCAAATAAATAAGCACAAAGATGAAATTCTCATAAATTCCTCGAGTGCCCTCTAAAACATCAATTTTTGTCAATCGAGATATATATACTATATATATGGAAACAATTTTTTTTTAATAAAGGGTACTTAACCAGTCCTCCTCTGACGAGCGTTCGTTGTTGGGGCAGGGTAAGGCCTACAAACGCTAATATTTTAAAAATTCAATCAAAATCGGGGTTTAATTGTTGTAGAGTATTCCTTGTGATTGTTTAATATTAAAACTTAAGTCTTCTAACTTATCAATAAGTTTTTAACTAGATTTTAAATTGTTGAGTACGCGCTTTTTTGTAATTTCCGCATTTATAATTTCTACTTCCATTTCCTCTCGAACCTGACATGTAATTTTAATTGTAATGCAATTAAAATCACAAGAAAAGGTGCTCCACTTATTGTCCAAATTCTGTTCTCCTTTCTAAATGTAAGCTAAAAATATGCCAGTTTCTTTTTATTTTAAGTCCAAAGCAAATTTTATCATCTTTTTTATTAACCCTGCAAATTTCCCCAACACTCCAAAACGTGAAATGTTTCACTTATCACACTAAAGGCAGGAGACGCGTACTCGACATTCGACAAAACTACTGACAGCAACACTGCATCTTGCATTCAAATTCTTCACAGCAATAGCTATCGAAACGACGACTTTCTTCTTAAATTCTTCGTTTATTTTTATCTAAATATTCATAAGACGATCGACAACCGATAACCGCTTGAGTGGTTTTTCACGATGCAGAAACCTCCTGATGCCCGAATAAGTGAATTTAAAGGCACGATAATGGTGGGAAATACTGACAGCACGCTTTCTTCTCGAAATATACATCCGGAACGAGTTCAATTGGGGCCCGAATATGCATTTAGTTGAGAGTTTGTTTTTGCATAAGTTACCTTGAATTGTCTCGCATACATTTTAGATTCCCATTTCACAACCGGGCAAAAATTGCATTTAAGAGTTTATGTAAGTAGGTACAATTGCAAGTAAACCATCACTTGACTTGGCACGAAACAAAAGGAGTAAAATCTGATTGTTATCCGTCGATAATTTACACATTTCCGTATTTTTTTTTTTTGGAACTTTACGAACTCGAATATTCACTATTAGCATGAATGCTTCTTTTTGTCACAAACTAATGGAATATTCGGCACTACAACACAAAAAACGAGCAAATTTTGCCCGCACAGGCAAAATGACCGACAATTACAAATTATCATGAACGTAATAAATAAAATTTCTAAGAAGCTCTCGAACTTTATGGTCCGGGGTCTATCTCGCAGCCTTCCTCCAGTTGTTCAACAATGCAGCGAGGCAGAAAACTCCGTCCCGTTCGCTTTCGACGACGGGTTCAATTTACCGAAATTCTTTGTCTTTTGCGTAAATTTTCAATATCGTATGTCTCACGTAATGCAGTGGTTAATTGTATATCAAATGCGGAATAGTTTTAACGCACGGGAAGATATCACAATGTACACAAATTAAGGAATCCGAATGGCTCGCACAAGTCATACAACAAAGATCACAGCACTACTAACGCGACAATTATTCCACTCGTCGTTTAAAATGCGAGTTCCGCTTAGTTTCAATCCCCTCGACGAGCCTATTGATGGCGATAATGGAAGATTCTCGTCCCCACAAATCTTGCAATTGCTACGCTAAATCGCGTAGCAATGGTTAGTGAATTGAATTTTTCTTGTGGGCTCATTGAGTAGGGATCGGAAAGACTTTTTATCGATAATGGTAGAGGTGATAGTGTCGGGGTACATTTCGGGTTAGTAATAATAATATTGATAAGTTGCGTATCAAAAAATTATTATTATTATGAAATGCTCCATTCTACGCAGCAATGAACTGTCTTCGTTGACCAAGTCAGACCAGCGGTTCCTCGGTTTCTGCACTGGTGTTCGCTCTACAGTTCTCTCAACGAATACCTTTTTGGACATCCGTTGTTCGTCCATACTATTCATGTGGCCAGCCCATTGCAGCTTCCGCAGTCTTACAATCGCTGAGATCTCCGGCTCGTCAAAAAGTTCACACAGCTCATGGTTGTGTTGAATGCGCTATTGGTCGACGTCTAGCTTCACTCTGATTATTCGCCTCAGGACCCGTCTTTCGAAGGTATCTAATAAGTTTGCCCATGTTTCATACCCATAGCATCACACATGTCTTATCACAGATTTATAGCATATATGAATAAAAACCCCTCTCCCTATCATTAGCGGTTCTCGTTATTTTGGCGCCTAAATATACAAATTCGCTCACATTTTCGATATTGTATTCGCCATGTTTGATATCTTGGGCGTTTGAGATATTTTTCCTTGACTGCGTCATGACCTTTGCTTTATTTCCATTGATTTGTAGTCCTATTAATTTTCCTTCGCTATCGCGTTTTAGAAAAAGTTCTTTGGCGGTTATTAGCGACGTACATGCTGAGGGCAGGTAGCTTTTTTATGACATATTCCAGACCCAAATTGAATAACAATGGGGCCAGCCCACCTTCCTGCTTCAGTCCGATTTTTGTGTCAAAGGCACCGGCGATGAGTTGGTTATTGATACGGACTTATTTTTTTGTTTAAATTTCGTTTAACAGATTAAACACAATCCAACTACAAAATGGAACAAAATAAACGGAAAAGAAAATTAATGCAAATTAGAATTAAATAAAAAAGTAAATATATAAAGAAATTCAATGATATTAACAATAGTAAGTACCAAGTTGAAAAGCACAAACAAGTCAAATATTTAATCCAATTAAGTTGTAAGGATCAGGCTTTTTAAGCTCTATTTAAAAACAAGGTATGAGTCGGAAAAAGGACCTAACTTAAACTAATCAAGTTTTCTTACCATTCGTTTAATGGGAGAATGAAAATATAAATTGTACGGGCAAACGGTAGTACGAAAAAATTGTATGTCCGAGAAGAACGCGATGGTTGGCGAAAACGTAAGTCTGCAAACAATGTTGATGAAATTCGATTGTGGCAGAGTTGATATAGAAAACACTGGTCTAGATAGATGCGACGGGACGACAGATAGGCAGCCGGAAGAAGGATAAATAACATTCATAGGGTTGATATAGGATTTTGAATTTGTAAAACAAGACACGAGTAAATGTTCGCAGGACATTCTCTAACGAGTTAATGAGATAGGAGTGTCGGGGAGACCAAACTACAGAGCAATATTCAAGGATAGGACGGACAAGACAGATAAACAAGCGGACGGGGGTAGATATATTGGTAAATTGATAAGCATCCCTGAAAATGAGTCCGAATATTTTTGAGGCCCTAGTAGTCGCGATTAGAATGTCTATTTCAAAATTGAGCTTAGGATCAAAAGTAACACTGATATCTTTAGCAGAGCTCACAGCAGCGAGTGGAACTTCATTTAACATATAGATGAAAGTCAGCGGAGATTGATTTAGATTAAAAGTCATTTTATAGCATTTGGCAACATTAAGACAGAGGTAGTTAGACGAACACCTGTTACTTAATGCAATCAGGTCTATCTGAAGATATTGACAATCTTGTACATATCTGGTAGCTCGAAATACTTTGAAATAATCGGCATACAGTAGGCACATAGCCGAAGGAAGATCATTTAAAAATAATAGGAATAGGAGGGGACCTAAAATGGAACCTTGAGGAACACCAGAGGACGGATAAAATGGAATTGAGGTAATTCCACATTAACTAACACAACATATTCGAGAAGAGAGGTAGGAATAACAGAGTAGTTGCCTTCGAGAAGTCAGTGAATATGACATCAACCTGCAATCGATTGTCTAGGGCCTTCGGAATGTAATCGGTGAATTCAAGTAACTTTGAGGTCGTAGAGCGACCTTTGAGAAACCCATAGTGTTTCTTCGACAAGATAGGGTTCAATGAAACTGAAAGCCGGATATGTACCAGACATATACAAAGGAGAGTTACTAGGTATGTAGACAGAGGAAACTAATAAAGATGTATTGTTAGGAAGTAAGATCTTGACAATTACACAATCCACAACACAGGAAAAGCGAAAATTAGCACAAAGAGAGCTACGTATTGTATTACTAACAGCTACAAGGACCCCACCTCCATCTTCTTTATTTGCAGAGGTCAAATCGCGGTCACAACGGTAAATATCAAAATCAAGGGAAATTTCCGAGTTTAAGATGCTACTATTTAACCAGGTTTCCGTAAGACATATAAATACATGTACGATGAAAAGAGCTTATCAAGTTTGGTCCTTAACCCTTTAATATTTTGATAATATACTGAAACATTAGAAGCTAAATTACAGTCATGAAATCTTATACTAGTTCGGAGGTTGCGGTCTTCCCGGTGCACGAAAGGATTTCCTTCTTCTTGGGGCAGATTAGTTTAATAATTAATCCAGGCGTTTTAGGATTCAAAATAGTATCAAAACTTGAGAGCACTGTAAGCTTGAAAGAAGCTACCACTCTGCCCTCCAGATTATCCTTAGTCAATTTGTGGCAACTAATAACTATAACAGTTGCCCCAAATTTTTCGCAAACGTAATTTTTTAGGTAGTCCGCGGTTGTATGCTAGCATAGGTGCAAACTAAAAATCTCTTTTGGAGGGGATACGATATCAAGTGGTGGGACTTTGTCATCCGAAATCAGAGTAGCCACAGCCGATGTGTCAACACCTGATGAGGGTCGAAGACTAGGCGAAAAATTATTTTTGGTTTAGACATCGCCCCCCGATCGATTGATGAGGGTCCCGGAAAGCTGTCACTTGTCACAGGTAATTCATTTCCAGCGATGTGCTGAGTTGCTGCTGAAGCTACGGGAGCATGATTCGGGGTTTTAAGAGCCGATAACTTTGCCGCCGATTTACTTCGAGTTAGGATGTAAGATCTTTGTACAGGCGTATTTGAACCACTAATACATTCCTGCTGTGCTTTCGGCGTAAGTAATTGCGTCTGGTTATTTCTTCTTCTTCTTCGTAGCACTACAGCCCCTCTCGGGCCTTCGCTTAGAGATAGTTAGAGTATCTCATTTTCAAAACCGTATTGATTTTTTTTGTCGGCAGTTGGTTTGGTCAGTACCATGCTCCCGTGTGCTTGCTCAGCTATGATATGATCTGATTAAATCAGTACATATCACCACTGAGTGAACACTCGTAGCGTCACGTTGCTCCCAACGAGATTTGAACCTGGGACCTTCGGCTGTTTCATGCTCTCACCACTAGGCCACACAGGTCTGGTTATTTACATCAGTGATATTCACTGAAGCCAGAGTTTTGGGTGACGCGTCCTCCGTATATCTCAACAGGGTCTCAAATGTCAGACATGCACTTGAGCACTTCGTTTGAAGCTGTTTAAGCTCTTCCGCTAGCGATCTAATTGTTTTTACAGCTAATTGCAGACTAGAAACATATGCTGCCAAAGAATATCTCCTACAAGAATCATAGTACCAGTTCACTCCCTAACCACCCTTACTAATCAGGTCGGCTGCAGAATCTTTAAGGTTAATACATGCCGAATGGTATGAAAGCTCACAAAAGCTAAAGCAAAGGACCATAGGGGTTTCATTGATTGGATTAATGCATTTAACGGCACTGCATGACATACTGGAAATTTCTAGTTTACAACTCACAATGACTTTTAATTAATATATTTACTTTACTTAGTTTTTGATTATTGTCTTTATTTAGTTATAACTATTGCCTTTATTTAATTTTTAATGATTTAATTCAATTAATTATAAAATTTTACATTAATTAATATTATTTTTTCAAAATTCGCGAAAGTTCAAATATTTCAGTCTTAATGACTCGTAGGAATAAACTTTTTCAACCGGGATTGGGACCGTCTACGGCGGAGTTATGACTTATGTTTACTTATTGAAAATAGAATATGAGTTGCTTAAGACAAAAATCATCGGTCTTCTACTTTTCCTAACGTTCGCTAGATATGAGGCCCGCATCGGTCGTAGGCTTGTTCACTAGAAGGCAAGGGCTCTTGCCGGGATGTCGAGCGGTTGCATGCCAACTCGTTTCATTGGGGCTTGATGCCTGGTTGTGAGGGGTGCAAGGAGGGCACCATCGAACTGCCCCATCTTTCCAGTGGTCCGCGATTTCGTTCGACCGCGCCGGGACCGGTCCGTACGGCACGCGGTTTAGAAACGGAAAGTTAGGAAATTGTTCCAAAGGTGTACGCTAGGGGAAAGGACCCGCCCCGTGACACCGCAGTCAGCTAGCTTCTAGCACACGTACGCGACCCTGACATGATCATTTTCTGCTGAATTCGGTGGTTATAGCTCGCTGAGGCAGCATTCCATCGCTGCTGTCCGTCACAGACTTTTGTCAATTATAAAAACACAACAGTTCCATGTCAAATATTATATTTTTAGGGCTTTATAGAACTAGTTTTACAAAGCCTTACAAGTTACGTGTCCTGCCTGTCCGTCTGCCCCGGCGTGACAGCAATTTTCCTCAAAAATTGTTGAAACTACGAAGCTTAAACTTTATTGAAAGGTCATAAGTGTCAGTCTCTCAAAAGTTTAGGTCTTATCGAATTTAGTCACCCCTTATTCCGAAGTGACCCTTTCATCATTGCGAAAGACGGTGACCAGCTCAAGAGGGTTAGAGTTGTTGTTTGATTCACAAGGTCACTCGAAGAACCAATGTACGATGCCTCATTCTTAAGATAGTAAGGCAAGGCCCAGGCGGGCCCTCTTAAAAATAAGGCATCGTAATTGGTTCTTGGAGACGACAACGCTGACCATCTTAAACTGGACACCCTCTTTCACAATGGTGAATTTAACACCCCTATGACCAGCACTACACTAATTAACAAATCTTTTGGGGTGTTCACCCGGGCATCTTGCTTTCCTGGCTATTTTATCCAGCAAGTACACATATGAAGCGTGACATATGGGACTTTAGCTCACAAAAGACAAAGAAAGACTAACTTACAAACAGGATTTTATAAGTAAAATATGGCTGAGAAAAGTTACTTAATGCAATTCCAGTGGCATAATGACTCGACAATATGGAGGTTTCAAGAGTCAAGTTTGTATGAAATAAGGCTTCAGTTTGATTAAATGGATTAATTGTTGATTAAAATCATTTTGCGCTTATCAGGGTCTAAGGGTTAACTGCTCTGATTTTTTCACCACACCCTGAATCATTAATGATATGCAAGTTGTTAACATATTGAATGCTATTTTAAGCCACAATAAGAAAAAGTTTGCTGATCCTGTTTATGCAGTTTTTTTTTTTGGAAATTTGGTTCCACATGCGAAATCTGCAAACTCTGATTGTTGTGTTAGATGAAATTCAAGATGGGCTTTATATCAAACCGTAATTTAATGTATGGCATTTGCCGGACGGTTTATTCCCCATCACATCCTAAATATGTCCTCATTTCAGGTTGGCGTTTCAAGCTTGTATTATTTCGTTGTAAGATCTATTTGAACTTTTCGTCTTTTTCTGACTTCGAAAAAGAATGTTGTTCAACATCAAGACATCTAATTCTACATGACAATTTATTGATAAAATTTGAGATAGTTTTAACGTTATTTGCATAAAACATAGATAAATTGTTTGGGACGACTTTTGGTTTCGAATTTCATGCGATTGTGTCTAAATTTATGGTGAGTCGTTAACGTAAAAGCGAGATGAAACAAAAAAAAAGTCGCTGGATATATTGTCAGGATCTGTTTGTTCCTATATTCAAGGATGAGAGAGCTGTGGGAACATAGATGTGGTTTTGATTCATTTTCGAATTATTAAGGTCCGAAACATTGTTAAGTTATTTAGTATAGACTTAGCGAGATCTCAGAATAAAACCTGAAAAAATTAATTTCAAATTTCACAACAAGCAAATCAATCATCCTGCACTGCTTGCCTGATATTGGCTCATCATTGTAGTCAAGGTGATAAGGTGACAAATGTTAACAATTTCAAAAGTTAATTTCCAGCCACTTTATATCCTCACGAACAATGTCACGCTAATCTTGAAGAAACGATCATTCAGCAAACAACTTTAGCAAAATATCGTGTGTCATGATTCTCGCTGAACTTTAAAGTCTCCTGCTTCCAAACCGTTGCAGATTGGTTGTCTCCACGCTTCGAGACGCGCGATCCGTATCTTTTTTCACAAAAACTATTAAACGATCATGATCATTTGTTCCTTATGATCGTGTTCATGTCGTTGTCATACCTGGCGATTATCGCTTTTGATCATAACAATGGAGGATTTGTTGGATGCTGAGCAAGTGAAGCCGCTTCTAATTGTACCCTATGGCAGATGAGAAGGCACCTACTACCATTTAGAAGCATCCGCGATGTTAATAGTCAAGTGGACTATTTGTAAGGAGGACCACATGCTGGCGCTTTTGAGCATAGTCGGACGCTGATTGTGAAAAGACGGTATGCGATAGCGAGTCAAAGAAGTGATGAAGAGGTCTTTGTGAACACTCAATGGGAAGTTGATTATGGGATAAAAGTTCAGACTCTATTTCAGTTTAGTGGGAGTTACTGTAAGAGGAATGCCTTTAGTGGCGTTTGGAGTTGAAAACGATTTGTTTGCTTTTATCAACCCACTTAGTTTATCCTAAACAAATATAGTGTCTTCTTAGTTTTTCACAAGCACTACTTTGCAACATAAACAATAAATCAACTCCAATTCACATCGAATTTCGTTTTTATTAAGATATACCGCGAATAGATCAGCAACCAGTTATTATGAGTATTCCACATTGATTCCCGTTCACGATATTCATATCGGAGTGAAAATGAAAGCAACGAAATTCATTCGTTACACCCAATTATAAAGTTTGACGAGGGTTGTATGGGAGATGCGTTTTGAGATATGAACCTTAAACTATGGCAGCTGTAAGCACGCCTTCCGTTCAAACTCAAAATGCGTTGCCGAAAATTGCTTCATTGACGATCGGAAGGCGGTTACTGATCGCTGCGATTGATCACGACGAGAGCTGTAATTATCCCGTAAACAAATTACACCTTCTCGATCTTTGCCGTTCTTGGCGAGCTCACTCCACCCTCTAATTATTGAGTATTGCACCGGGCAACGTGTCATAAATCTCCAACTCATTACTCTCCTATTGTTATCTAATGTACAAGATACTTCAGGCATTGTATCACGCACTGATGATTTCAAGGCGCACGAGTCGTCCAGTCAAGCAATAGCACAAAGGACTGTAACGTGCTTCGAGAATGGTGACAAGTCGCAATAGAATGACAGCAATTATGATAGATCCTGACGATTTCTATGCTGATCTGCTGCGGCAGGAAGACGCCACAATCGACATTCCTAATCGTCTACTGTTGCTGCATGAAAAACGAAGAAAGGCGCAAAGAATTTGGTGATTTTAATCTGATATTCATGAGCGCGAAGTAATTTTATAGTGGGGTATGATTTATATATTTGAGCTACGTTGATCATGGTCTGCGCAGCAAGTATTTGATGACTCAATACCTTATTAGAGCCATAAATAATAGCCGAAGGAGACATACAAGTAATAAGTACCTTCTCATTGAACGTCGTAAAACAAGGGTCATAAGGCATTCGAATCCTGGCTAGAAATTAATCACGAAAAATTGCTAATATTTAGATTAAATTCAATATTGACTCTATCTAAAAGAACAGTATTTCATATTTGCATATTTTTAACCGACTTCCAAAAGAAAGAAGGTTATCAATTCATCGCGTTTTTTTGCTTTTTTTTGTATGCTCATGCATTACTTTTAAACGGAGTTAGATAGAAGAGTCCTGTTTTTGGCGAATGATACGTCTTTCTTCCAGTTAGGTCCCGTTTAAAGGATAAGAAATTCAAGTAACGGTAAAGGACTTTTACCGTTAAAACTAAAAAATTTCCGACTTTCACCCCGATTTTTCAGCATAACTGATCGACGGGTGTAAGGATTTTGATTGTAGGGATTTCAAATGAAGGACAACATATTGATCTAAAATGTATCGGAACAGAATTTTGATCCTTCCAAGGACTCTATACATATTAACAGTTCAATATGATACATTGATGTCGAGAAATTGAATTTAAATAATCTTTCGCACGAAAAGTGCCAATTAGTTGGCACTCTTCAAGGATTTGATGAAGATACCGAGTCTTTTGGTGACGGATGATAAAAACGATCAGTATCCTTAATTTTCTGCATAAACGGTACATTGTAGTAAATCATTTCTACCGGAAATAACCAATAAATTACTTCTAAATGTGACATAAATACAATTCAACACTAGTTAGAGGGAGCATTTCAGGATGCTTCTTTTCGCTTCCGAATTCATCCTTTGCTTACCGATGAGCTTAGTAAAGGATCCTTCTTACATCCTTAGATGTAAACATTACACATAGGACTTATAAAATTCTCCGAAGTAATAATAAGGACTGAGTGATTGCAAATAATACAGTTGATTCGTCACTTTCCAGTTAATATCGTATATTACATTATAACATATGCCCGGAAATCTAAGATTAGTAATTTCCTACTAAAGACCGGTGAGAATGGCAACCTAAAAAGAGATACTTTTCTTTCTAAACTGATCATAACTTTATAGATGAAGATGAAAATGCATAGCGAGTTTTCATTGAACTGTAGGGTATAATTATCTTGAAACTTTCATGAAAATTAGGTGCCATAGTTAACTGAAAACGAAGGCGATGGGTATCGAATAAAAGTGAACGAGTGATGTGGTTAAGAAGGATCTTTTTAAGTAAATTTCTTGAGATTGATTCCGGAGCAAACTTTATGTTTACATATATAAATACATATATATATATATATATATATATATATATATATATATATATATATATATATATATATATGTATATATATACATATATATATATATATATATATATATATATTTATATATATATATATATATATGTATAAATGTATATATATATATGTGTATATATATATATATATATATATATATATATATATATATATATATATATATATATATATATGCATATGTGCATATATATATATATATATATATATATATATATATATATATATATGTGCATATATATATATATATATATATATATATATATATATATATATATATATATATATATATATATATATATATATATATATATATGTGTGTGTGTGTGTGTGTGTGTGTGTGTGTGTGTGTGTGTGTCTGTGTGGTGATTGGATATAAAAAAATTTGTGCCTGGAGGTCACAACTTCGTTTCGATTTTCGCCAAATTTTCAGAAATATTTCTGTTCTGACCATAGTATAGCACCGGACTGTACCAAAACACAAGACAAGATGCTTACATAAAATTTATTTCATCCTTTTTAGGGCATTCCGAAGTCGGTTTTCTTTTTTTTCTAAAAGTTTTGTATTAATGAATAAAAAGAGATATAAAATCGAATTTAATTTAACGATTTCGTTTAAATGAGCTGAGTACATTTAAGGAAGCAAAATGTCTCTCCATATTCAACTGTCAATCTGACAAACGTCATTGCAGTTAACAAGTTTCATTGTTGAACTCGTGATATCAACCGCGCCAAATATACTAGCGCTTGCTCTAGCTAAAGAATTACCAGCCAGACTAAGAGCTGAGCAACTCCTCGCCAAAGAAATAGGAAAAAACCTATACCGTCAAGACTTCAAAGAAATGATATCGGAGAACCAATAAAACTCGAACTATGTCACAGTTTACAAAAAACATGTCGACATCTACAACAACACCTGTTTGGCTTCTGCACTACCAAACCCACACAACATAAAATTTCAAACCAATAGTTTCATGCACAAAATCCCCAACAACTTCAAGAAAATAAACTACGAAAACTTCAACAAGTCGATTGAAGCAGTACTACAAAACCTCACGGGTAACCAAGCTAAGATATATTTCACGGATGCGGCAAAAAACAGACTAGGCACTGGTTGTGCCATACACTGCTATAACTCCAAAAAGACACTAAAATACTGCCTGAACAAAGACTCCACAGCAACAAATGCAGAACTAAAAGCAGTCCAGGAAGCTATAAACAACGCGGATGCTGAACCCACCAACACCATAGCCATTTTCACCACACACCACAATATCATGACAGAAAAAATCAGAAAAACAATCAACAATAGACCTAACGCACTGCTACTATTATACTGGATACCGAAAGTGGAAAAATTTCACAGCTTCGAATTGGTTGACAAAGCAGCTAAACTGGCCACAATAGAAGGCGAAGAGGTCGACTCATTTCTGGAATGGGACGACTCTATCAAAAAGATTAACGACTCCATTAACATAGAATGGCATGAATACTACCGAAAAAACATCAAAAACCTAGCGTACAGCCCTTGGCTACAAACGGACCTTATTTACAGAACCAAACCATGGTTCCATGAGTTCACACCAAGCAGCAACACGCAAAAACAAATAAACAGAATTCTACTCAACCGAGCCTACAATCACAAAAGATTAAAAAAAGCAAAAATAGTTCCATCCCAAGGATGTAGGTGGTGCGACATAACAGACGATCTTGAACATAGAATTCTAAACTCTGAACACTTTGAAACTCTAAGGAACAAGTATGAAATCTTTCAAAATAACTATCCAATAGCAAAATTTTTTAATAAAAACGACGAGAAAGCACTAACTCAATTAATCGCCTTTCTTGAAGAAGCAAACTTAGAACTTTAACTTCACGCGAATAGTCCTCTCAATTCCCAAAAACTAACTTTTAACCTCCCAAGAAAAACACTCAATCCAATAATCTACTAACCATTCCAAACGGATACTAACACAGTGAAATCACAAAACCAATAAAGAAAAACTGGAAAAAAACACTATATTACCACAAGTCCCTTGAGGACATTAATCGATACATCGGTGGCTTGTGCTCTTAAGCCATAGCCAATACACACCTAACGTAGGTTAGATAGAAGAAAAAAAAAACTCGTGATATCGCTCCTATTTACATGTTACAATTGCCGGTAGACACAAATTTTGGGCCAATAATGTTATGAAAGTACGGCCTTTTAGTGTTCATATTGTTAATCATAACATTCCTTGTCGATTACGCACAATCTTCGGGTCAAAAAGGCAAAAGTAAAAATAAACGGTCCATAGATATCAAGTCGGGTCCTGTCGATAAAAATTTCTGCTGACGAGAGTTGGTAATATTTTAGTTTACTATTGAAAACTACAAACATGAATTTCCAAAGGTCTTTAGAAACCAAGAAATATTCAGGTATCATACGTCTAATGTGGTTTATATTAAAACAGAAGATCCAGATTTGCCTGCATTCTACTTTGATCCCCTCATCAATCCTATTTCGCATCGACACGCAGTTAAAGTAAGACTTGATGAATAAGTTGCTAATTAATCTCTTCACTTTTTAAAACATTTTAAGATCGTTGAACCATCTGTAGTAATCGAGCAGTTAAGGGTTAAGGAAAATTCAGGCCTAAAATGTCCCAGATCAACTAAACGATCGAACTGGTACGATTGCAGATTGAACTGGAACAATTTCAGATTGAATTGGAACAATTTGCAATCGAACTGGTACGATTTGCGATTGATCTGAGATATTTTAATATTTTTGACAGTTGTTGCCATCTAAAGAGAAGAGGTTATCGCGCAATTCGCACATATAGGGAGTCCGAAGGTTGGCATCGCGAACGGAAGTGCACGCATATAGTGTGGGAGCTAGCCAACACCCGCGCCCACAGCCCCAACGGTAGTTTGACTGGTGGTGAAGTTACCCGCTGCTTGGCGAAAGTGTTTCCAAGACGATTCCAATTGAGGTTGGGCTTTCCACAGGTAAGCTGAAAATTCAAAATTTCAATACGATTTACTGAACGAACGCGCAATTCGCACATATAGGACAGTTCGAAGGTTTGCATCGCGAACGGAAGTGCACGCATATAGTGTGAGAGCTAGCCCCACCCGCGCCCACAGCCCCAACGTTCTTCCCTGGCGGTCGACAGTTTTGAACCCTCACCGCGAGATTAAGAGTGATCTGACCTACGTGAATACATGCAATCCGCATATTCCGCGCTTCCGTGGTTCCATTGAAAGGCCAAAGGACTTGAACATCAACTCCGACCCACCCGACCATTTCGACCGGGTTCTTGGTTTCAACTTGGTTTGTTTGTTTTGGCAGTGAATGGTTCGCGGAATCCCTCGCGAAACGCGACTTGGAGCTTCCTGTCCTGCAAGGCCAAAATTCTAATTGGTTGAAAGCGTAATCAGTCCGCATACTAGATCCTTTATAAAGGGTTCTCTGACAGCATTCGTGGCAAGACTTGCGAACAACTTGTGCATTATATGATTTCTGCATTGAGATCAGTGCGACCGTGGAGGGGCTATTTGGATCTCGGGGAAAAGCAGGCAAAAAGTCGAGCGAATAAGACAAGTTATTTGGCGCGTTCGGAGTGGTGTCTGCTGTAGAGGTTGATTCCGTTTGGCAAAGATCAGCAATTGTTTTGATGAGATCAAATGCATAAGGAGAAAATTTAATTTTTTCGGAATATGCCATTTGTTTTCTTCTGCAATTAGATAGTTGGAATTATCTTAGATGCTGAAAACATTGGGAAGGATTTTCATGTGAAACCATTTCATGTGTTTACGTTGAAACTATTATTGTTCAATTCAATACAAGTTGTGAATTTTTCGTACCCAAGACTGAATTTAGCGGTTGTGTGGAGATTCTCAGAATTTAAGTTGGAAAAAGTTGGAAGAAATTAACGTTGGTGCGGCGATGATTTAACAGTTTTCGATTTACATCAAAAGTAATTTAAAGTTTGTATACGGAATTGTAGAAGGAAAATTTGGTGTCTCTGGAGGTGAAGTATTCTTCCTGGCAGTGTGACGGCGCAATTGAGATCGAAGAGGAGTTCGGAACTGCTTTAGTTGTGCCGTTATGTACGAGTAGTGCAAGTCAACGGATTATGCATTCTGATCCACTATTTGAGATAGATAAATACTTGAATCTAGCCCACATAAATCTTCCCTGCTATTTTTTTTCATGTTACTGGGGATAAAGTGCTAATTAGAGAAATGTAGTGAACATATATTGTTAAAGTGTTATCGCATGAATATTCAAATAAAAATGGGAACACTGAATTAGTTCCTACGTTAGCTATTCGCATCGATTCTCAGTTCCTCCTTGCATAGCCATACGTGGAGGTCGGTGGGTACAGTGCGTAAGCCACGCCCTGCTAGTATAGCTGTTACTGGTGTTTCACTAATTGATGATTTCAATAAACATAAAAAGGAAAAGCCTCCATTACCAAAACAGCAAAGCACTCCGAAACGTCTTACAAGTAATTCCAATACAATAAGTAAATCAATGTCTGTGGATACTCCAAAAACATTAGAAAAACGATCTTCAGCTAAGAATGATGTTCCAACACCTAAGCCTCGAGCGATTCTGCAACAAACAATAGACAATAATGATAAATTAATCACAGAAAGTGTCACAGTAACACAAACAACAGTAGATTTAACAGCAGTCAAGTTACATTACAGGATCACCTACATCACCAGCGGGCGCCCGACGAGGATGTTTGGATGAGTACCTTTAATGTTTGTCATATATATATTTTTTTACATTTTTTTCCATATAAATAATTTTTTTGCCGTTTTGGTCATATATATATTTTTTTTGCATTTTTTCCATATAAATAATTTTTTTTTGCCTTTTTTGTCATATATATTTTTTTTACATTTTTTCCATATAAATAATTTTTTTTTTGCCTTTTTTGTCATAATATATTTTTTTCATTTTTTTTCTATATACATAATTTTTTCCTACTTTTGTTAGATGTATAATTTTTTTTACATATACCTATTTTTTTCCTATTTGGTTACATACTTATAATTTGTGTTGAATTATAACCAATTAACTTTTGCAGAAATATAAAACAAAGAATGAATTGCTAAATTTTTTGAAATCGGTCTTTCTTTTTCCCAACCTTCTGACCAGGTATAGGACCCGGTACGGTGGCAGGCTGCCCCCTAAAAACATGAGCCAGCCGCCGGGTACTTAATTAATACTTCTCGTTTCAGGTGACATCGCGGGTTGAGTGGCCCAAGCAGAGTGCCTCTTTATGGCATAGCGTTATGCAATCGAATTGTATAATTCTATGGCATAAATTGGTCACCGGGGTACTCCCCTTCTGATGGGAAAGTTTATACAAGTCAAGTTGTATGTCCTTTCCACGCAGAAGAGGAATACCTGGCCACTGCAACAAAATATGGATTTATTCCGGTTGGGTGGGTGCGAAGGGGCTCCATCACCACCCGGTTGCCCCTCTTTCATTTGTGGGCCATGAGCTTTGTCGGATAATGACGAGGTTACCCCAAGTCCGCCTTTCTTCTCAGGTTCCTCTTGTTTTCGTAACAAGTACTACCTTCCTCGGTGTAGTTGTCTACACTTTTTGCGACTTCGGTCGCCTCGTGAGCAACATCCAATTCGTGAGTGCGAAATTTTTTTGTAGTGGGTCCTCGTGCTGGGGAAACGAACCCGCCCCACGACACCGCAATGCTAGCCTGCCAGCGCATTCACGCGTCTCCAGACGAGGGCATTCTCGGCAGATATTTTCATCTTCTTCTGCCGAGGCAGCAGAACATCGCTGCAGTCCTTTACGGACAGTTGAAACTTTTTTTATTCACTACACATCACCGGACGATGACGAAAAGTATACGCTACCAAAAGAAGTACAAGCGATCCTTTCAGACGCCCCTCTGTATATAGACAATACCGCCAATGGAATTGTACTTTTGTGGGCACCACGACCATTTAATCTACGATCAGAGCGGACACGTTGCGCTATCGATAGTCCATTGGCTAAGTCGTGGTACAAAGAAGTTTGTCCTCCCGGCCATCCAGTGAAGGCTCGCGTGAGTTATCAAAAGTTACTTAAATATTATGTATTAAATGCGCTCAAGCATCGCCAACCGAAACCACAGAAGAAACGGTAGGTGTGTTTAAAAATAAATTCAATCTCGTATTAAACTTTTTGTTTTTGTTTGAAGGTATTTGTTCTGAAGGATGGCCCATATATATATCACTCGAAGAAGCTGTGGCGAACTAGACAACAACCGTGCATGGGTTGGAATCAAGACGTTTTGCACTCATTCCCTTCCCTTCCTTGTCATACAAGCATGATACAAAATTATTGATTTTAGACTTAGAACGGTTAAAAGAGCCGTATATCATTAAGTTAAGGCGAAATCAAAGTCAGCCTTTGTTTTCTTGGCGTTACTCCGTTTTGCCTTACTTCCATTGCGATGGAACGATCATGGTAATGATGTGGCGGAAATTTAGACTGAAAAATTCGACATAATTTCACCAGTTTGGCTCCCAATACGTTGCTATGGGACCAATAGCTAGGAAATTCACGGAATGCACGATGTTGATGCGGATTTGATGGAACCGGTTGAGAAGTAAGAAACACTCGTATAAATAAATTCTATCCAAATTTAACATGTGCATATGATTTCAGTGTTCCTTGACCGATTAACGATTTCACCAAATTTTTATCCCACGAGAGAGGACAAGTAGCTGCGAACAGACTTATAGTCGACACTTGCAGGAAATAACTTGACAGTATAGTCTGGGAAATTTGGCCGTAACTCGCGTATCGTTTTAGAGACAAAATTTTGTATGAACTAGTGATGGACTGTGTAAATGAGAAAGCATTAAACGATTATGATTTGAGGCTTATTATGGTCGTTCCACCCTACCGTGAGGGTATGCGTGATTTATTCAATCAAAATCATTTTGAAACTGTGTACGCCCACGTTCATACCTTCTCCTTGATTACCTTTGACTTCAAAATTGGAATTGTGAACATGTTTGCCCGAATAAAATGCGTGATTTTAGAATAAAAAGAATAAAGATCATTATGGGGATGAACTTGTATGGAAATGATTACACTCCTGATGGTGGCGGTCCAATTATTGGTATAAAATTCATAGATTCAGTAAAAGGATATGATAAGCGATTGTTGCTGTCGGAAAGTGATATGGAGAATTTGTTTGAATTAAAGTAAGTTCGCATTAATTTGTGGGCAAATAATCCATATCAAAGTTTTTTTTTCTAGAAACTCTTCTGGCGTCATTACTCTGTACTCGATCAATGAACATTTGAAACTGGCACATGAACTTGGCGTTGGTATTTCTTTGTGGGAGTTAGGTCAAGGACTCGATTTTTTCTATGATTTGTTTAAAACCAGATACCCAAATGTAAACGTTTGCATGTCGTAACCCTGCGTCTAGCATTTTACTAAAATTTAATGGCCTAAATAGCTCTCCAAATGCATATGGAACATGTATTCTTAGTCATTTCAAACTTAGGCTGCCACTATAGAGTTCTCCAATAAGAGGTGTTTTTTTTATATTAAAAGAAAAATACCATATTTTAATATAAATGATCGGATGCTTATTTCATTATAAAGAGGAAAGTATGCCGTTCTTCTTCTTAGCACTACAGCCCCTTTCGGGCCTTCGCTTCCTGCAAACAGCGCCTCCAACTGTCTCGGTCCATTGACCGCGTCATCCAATTCCGAGATCCGAGCAGCAATGAACTGTCTTCGTCGACCGAGTCAGACCAGCATTTCCTCGGTTTCCCCACTGGCCGCCGGCCTTCAGTTCTCCCTACGAATACCTTTTTGGGTATCCGTTGTTCGTCCATACGTTTCATGTGTCCAGCCCATTGCAGCTTGCGCGGTCTTACAATCCTTGAGACCTCCGGTTCGTCAAAAATTTCATACAGCTCATGGTTGTATCGAATTCGCCATTGGTCCCCATCTAGCTTCGCTCCGATTATTCGCCTGAGGACTCGGATGCTTGGGTTAGGGTCCATGTTTCACACCCATATCATAACACAGGTTTTATCACAGATTTGTATACTAGGAGCTTTGTATTTTTGTGTATGCAGCTGGTCTTCAAGATCGTCAATACTGAATAAATTATTTTATTTGCTGTATTCTTCGGCGTATTTCGTCTCTTTCATTGCCCGTTTTCGTTATTTTGGCGCCTAAATACACAAGTTCGCTAATATTTTCGATACTGTATTCGCCAAGTGTGATATTTTGTGTATTTGGGGTACTTTTCCTCGATTGCGTCATGAGCTTTGTTTTATTTTCGTTGATTTGTAGCCCTACTAGTTTTGCTTCGCTGTCGAGTTTCAGGAAGAGTTCTTTGGCAGTTGTTAGTGACTGTGACAGAATGTTGATGTCGTCCGCATAGGCCACTGCCTGGCTCGACTTGTATAGTAATGTACCTCGCGTATCGACAGGTAGCTTCCGTATGACTTACTCCAGAGCCAAATTGAATAGCAATGGGGCCAGCCCATCTCCCTGCTTTAGTCCGATATTTGTGTCGAAGGCTTCGGTGAGTTGGTTATTGATGCGGACTTGGGAGGTCGTCGACGTCATTGTCATTTTGGTAAGACGGACTAATTTGGCTGGGATGGCAAAACCAAGCATTATTTGGTACAGTACGTTACGATCAATACTGTCGTATGCTTGCTTGAAGTCAACGAAAATTTGGTGTACGTCTATGTTGAACTCCCAGCATTTTTCAAGTACCTGCTTGACCGTGAAAAATTGGTCTGTTTTTGATCTACCTGCCCTAAAACCACCTTGATACTCACCAATAATACTGTTGGCGTATGATCCGATTTTATTTTCTAAGATTTTAGAAAATATTTTGTACGCCGTACAAAGAAGTGATATGCCTCTATAATTTTCGCGCTGTAGCTTGTCACCTATTTTGTGGATAGGGAATATAATTGATTGGCTCCACTCTTTCGGCATATGTTCTTGTTGCCAAATGTACTGGATGACTTTGTGAATAGCTGTATGCCGTTAACAGTGGAAAATAACATCAGGCAAATGACCACCACAACCACGCATACAGGACCATATACTTTTCATGAAATTTTCCATAATCAAATCGCAAAGTGGCTGTCCTTTGTCCTCGATAGCTTCACGAATTCCATCTTTGAGGTATTGAATTGACGCTGGGCTGTTGGCGTATACCTTCGCTTTCACGTGGCTCTAAAGGAAGAAGTTGCAAGGTGTTAAATCACAAGATCTATTCAAAATAACACATCTTATTGGAAAACTCTATATATCCACAGTTCATTTGAAAATAAGCCGAGTTTAATTTTCAATATTGTAAGCAAAAGATTCATTAATTTCTGTATATTTAAAATTCTACTGTTTGTACAGTTATTTACATTTTATAAATTTAAATAAATCTATTTTCCAAAATTTTGTTTTTGTTTTAATTTCCAAATTCCTGCATTCCGGTCTCTTATTTTGTTAATGATGGTGATGAACCGTGATTATTTTAAGTGAGGATATTGCTCATGCTTCGGCATAAGCGCTGCGTTAATTAAAAGAAAACATAAGGGCTCAGCTTACTTTTTCTGCTTACAGAACCGCCGCTAGAAGGCGAAGGAAAGAGATTGAGAACCAGACGTTTTTTACTTGCACATGGTTCCCCTTTATGATGGGCTTGTTCAGTGATCAGACATTCCAGGATCCAAAACTTTTGCCCTTTTTGTTGGTGTGGGCCGTTGCGGAAGATCCAATCCATTTCGAGGCTCGGTTGCAGACTTCGAAACAATATAGCTTTATTCAGAGATGAAGAGCTAGCCCATTGTCCAACGCCAATTCTGGCGGCATGGTTATGAACATCAAAGTTGCGGAGGAGTTGCCTTCACCCTCTTGGAAGCACTTAGTAGCTGTATTGCAACTATTGGGATTTCTCGGTTCTTAACGTCCCATCATTGAACCAGTAAAATCAATGTGCGACCCGGGTCCATTTACTACCATTTATTCGTGGAATTTAGGATGAGAGATCATGAAAGCTGGGGGTTAGGGAAACAAGGAGATCCCTCTATCTTTCTCAACCTGGATTGGGACCGACTACGGCGGAATCAAGTGGATGACCTAGATCACAAACTTTTTTGATGTGACACATACAAAATAATTAGAGACGAGTTTGGTTTCTTCATTAATTCAAAGGGTTTGTCACAGTAAGGAATATCCTGATAAAAAAATGACCGAAATTTGATCGTTGAGTTCAGAACCGATATTGAATTTGTTGAAATTAAGATTTAAGAACCGCATGGTATTGGGTATCCGCGGATTAAGAAATAAAAAAATGGAGACCTCATGGAGATTTTTGGTTTTTCTATTTTCTTTTATGGGGACTGCCCCTCACTGTCTACGTTGCAGACTAACTTTTTGACAGAAAAATTTCCATGCCCTGCAGCCGCAGGGAGGTCCTGTCTTTTTATCAGAAACAAGTCACATCAATATGTAGGAGATACGGAAGTTTGCTTAGTTTTATAGGCTTTTTAAGTGTAGGTTCATAATATACTTTTTAACTCGGTGCACCTACATAGCGTTTAGTAATGATAGTTTACAATACTATGGCTCATATTTTAGTATGTATTTCACCCTAGTTTTTTCGCTGAGATGATATTTGTTTGATCTATACACCCTTAAAAAAGAGTCACGGACCTCTCTTTTTCGAGTCCTCCAACTTTAATACTTATATCATCCGAGCATCCCTCGTTTACTAACAAGTTTCTATGCGCCCATGTTTAGGCTCAGTATGTGAACTAGTCCCCCACTATTCAGAACAAAATATCGAACCCGCTAGCAAGTTCCTTTAACTTAGCCCAGGCTATTTCATAGACGAGAACATTATCTGGTCAACCAAACTATAAAAATATAAATGAAAAAAAAGCAACGTAGTCAGTAGTCACGGTTGGATTTTGAATATTAAGTTGGTTTATCAGCCTTTATATTCTGTGTTCAAAACGGGAAATGCCCGAAATTTTTGTAACAAGGTGAAGACCCGTATATTCATTAGACTGAATTTATGGGTCTTCACCTTCAATCGAAAATATCTTTGGTATTTCTTAGACAGTAGACTTAGCCTCGTTTTTGGACATAACTGCAATTAAATTTTCTGTTTAATAAAATCTCCGAGCCTTTAAAGAGTTTTCATAAATTGTTGGTTTTTATTTATGGGCGAGCTTTTTTAGGTCTTTGTTAAAAACTCTGTTCAGTATAACTTCTGAGACATGCAAAGATTTTTGAACCACTCATTTTATTTTCATACAATTCGACTAGCAATTTATCAATTCTACTACAATTTTTAACCATATTCTCTCTGCAGGACAAGTGATAAAAGATTTTGCTTGAAGCGTGATTGGCAATTTCGTCGTGGGAGAAATCGTATACCGACACTGCCCCAATGCATTTATAGTTCCGATCTTGGTCTGCATAATCCCAAATTTCATTCCGATGCAATTACTTGGACCATCTCCCAAAACCCAAGAACGTTGCTGGGCGCCTGGGTCGAATATTTTCTTCCAAAAATCCATCTGGAACAAACACTTCAGGGTCAGGATAAAACTTGGGTATTGCATTAGCTGGTATAAAAACCTTAAATGTTTTGTTCATGTTACGAACGGTGTAGTTATTTGTAGCACCTCGCGTGAGGTTCGAAATAAAAGTGCATAATCGCATTGTTCCTGTAAAGAGACGGTTAAGTGATATTCAGAAAAAGAACAGGATATTTACGACAAAGCAATTGATCAATGTATGTATTTCAACTCCATCACAGCTTCAAAAGTTAACTCGTTGTTATGCTTTTCTACAAATGATTGTATATAATTTCTACTTTTCTCCTGAATCATTGGATTCCTTGCCAACTGGAAAAGGCAAAAGTGAATAGTTGACGCTGAAGTCTCGTAGCCAGCAATCAGAAATCCAAAAGACTGAGCAAGGACAACGTTGAACGTTGTCTCTCCATTTTTGTAAGCCTCTACTAACGTGTCCATTATATAGACACGACGTTTATTTTTGCTTAGGCATAGTTTCAAAAATTGTTTTACAAGCTTTGTGAAGTACTTCAAAACTTCATCCCTAAATACTTGCAGCCTTAATGTTTCTGCATATTTGTGCAGTGCGACATAGATGGAAAGCACCCGCGTACTATGCCTAGGGTTGCTGAAAAATTGTGCACCGAATCGAAAGAAGTCACTGTCTTGGTTTTCAAAGCATTTCCTGTCGATACCGAAAACACAATTCCATACACAATCCACAATGAACATATGGATAGTTTCTGTTCTCAGAATCGGAAGCGGTATGACATAGTAAAAGGAGTAGGTTTCTTCTGAGATGATGGGGATCGAACGTTGAATATAATATTTGAATCGTTAGAGAAGGCCTGTAGTCCCAGCATTTCGTAAATATGTTCGTTCGACTTCAACTTCTATTCACGAAAATAGAATGTATTTTATACAGCTCGTGTGGGCTAAGTTCGAGTATAAGTCTCGAAATAAGATTTAATCTTGCAAAGACAATTGCTCGGTTATTCCACTGACGTGATCATTAAGTAAAACGATATTATAGTTGATTTAATTGAGGTATTGTATATAACTCCGCCGTAGACGGTTTCAAGCCCGTTTGAGAAAGGAGGAGGGAAAACCTTGTTTCCCCAACCCAAAGCTTCCATGGTTCCTCATCTCGAAAACCCCCAATTAAATGGTAGTAAATGCTTTCGGGGTCGCACATTGGGCCAACCGAAGAAAAGGACGAAGAAACGAAGGAAACGTTCTACAATCACTTGGAAAAACTAGTTGACTACAAACGACGCAAAAGTAATTCTGGGTGATTTCAACGCTAAGGTGGCAATGAGGTTTCTCATCGGGGAACGACAAGAGGATATAGACTTCACGATGAAACGAACGGTAGCGGCCAGCGCCTGCTTGACTTTGGATGTAGCAGAAATCCAGTCATACGTTTAACTTGCTTCCCACATCGAGGTATTCATAAAATGACCTGGGTATTAACAAATGGCAACACACAAAACCAGATCGACCATGTTCTGATCCAACAACGATGGGCCTCGAGCTACTTGACGTCCGTACAAGCCGAGGAGCCGAGGACCAAGATGGTCGATCCTACGCGGAGGTGCTGCGGGACATCAGGGGAACGTAAGGCTCGAAGACACTACCAGTGCTATTAAAGCAGTAGGACCAACGCGGTCGGGCCACATACTGGTTGAATTTGGAGCAGAGGCCAAGAATTAGGAAGCATTCTTCAAAGCAGGAAAGAAAGTCATCGGCAAAAGCGCAGCTATAGCCCCGCTTGAGCAGATGGCAACGATCGAAATAAGAGACATTGACTGTGTCACAGATCTGGCCGAGGTAGAAGAGGCCATCAAAAGGGAGTTCTCTAGCGTGGTCAGGATCAAAGCGAGACTGACACCATAGGGGACCACGCACGGCCATCATTGACTTGACAGTAAAGGACGCCGAACAATTTCTGAATAAGGGCAAAGCACGAATAAGGTGGGTTGTCTGTAGGATACGGCGAAGAGCAACGCGCGCGCAAGTATGCAAAGGACCCGATAGGAGTTTTCTTTGTTACAAATGCGGTGAAATGGGACATAAAAGAAAACAGTGTACAAAGGAGGCACACTGTATTCTTTGCAAGGATGCTGATCTAAGAACTGATTTCGGACACGTCTTTGGAGCAGGAAAATGCCGGGTTTTCCAGGAAGCCCCAGCCAAGGCAAAATGAGAACTCCGATAACCCGCATCCTGTAGCTAAACCTACACCGCAGTTCAACCGCGCAAAATCTGCTTGAGCAGTTTGCGAGGGACATGAAAGCCGACTGCTGAGTGAGCAATACCATGATAAAAGTTCTGCATCAAAGTATCCTGATGAAACTGGTACTGCCGCCATCTGGGTTCGAAATATTGATTTCCTGGCGGAGAGCTGTGGACGTGGAGATGGTTTTGTGTGGGTTCGGTGCTCAGGGATCACCTTCTTTAGTGTGTACCTAACGCCGAACGAATCGATATCATCTTTCCCAGCCAAGCTTCAGGCTTCGGAGGGCGCTGTCTCAAACGCAGACGGGAACGTGCTCGTTGGGGGCGACTTCAACGCTAAACAATCGAATGGGGCATGCCTCAAACAGATCCCCGGGGAAAACGAATCCTATAAATGGCGGCCAGGACGGCGCTCGTCGTACTAAACACCAGAAATACGCCGATCTTCCGCCGTATTGGCTGCGAGGGAACCATACCAGACGTGGCATTCACCTCGGAGTCCTTAGTACGGAGGATACACAATTGGAAAGTATTAGATGACTACTCAGCCAGTGATCATCAGTGCATCCTGCTTGAGATAAGCGGCTTACTACAATTGTATGGGACATCGGAAGGGTGGACGTCGAGAGATTCGTTGAGGTGCTGACAGCAGGTGCATCGTTGCAGGGAGATCCGAAGGGGACGGAAGAATTGGCAACTCAAGACGTGGTGAACTCAACTATGAGTATCATCACGAATGCTTGCAAAGCTTCTATGCCCCGTCGAAAACCCCGCCACGGCAAGCCCCTAGTGTACACGTGGGCAACTGAAATAGCTGAAAAGCGAAGGGAGTGTCACAGGCTTCGGCGTGAGGCTCAACGGTCACAGAAACGTGACGAGGCATGCAACCGCGCAGCAGCATATAAGTCGGCCAGGAAATGCCTTCGCAAATTGATTAACAACATCAAGGATCGCTGCTGGCAAGATCTAGTGGACAATGTGAACAAAGATCCGTGGGGCCTTGGCTACAAGCTAGTTATGCGGAAGCTTGGTGCCCTACGGAAACCTTGTATACATGATGCAGAAAAGATGGACGAGATACTGCAGGCACGCTTCCCCGCCCATCCCGTCCGTGTTGACGCTGTCCCTGGTGAAACAGCAGTCGAGTGTCCACTCTTCACACAGCCGGAACTGGAAGAGGCAGTCCTTTCGCTGAAAGCGAGGAAGGCTCCAGGTCCAGATGGTGTTCCACCTGAGGTGTTGCGGCTCGTCTATCACCATTGTCCTGACATGCTGCACAGCACATTCAACGCTTGCCTACGGGACGGGGTTCTCCCGGTACGATGGAAGGTGGCGAGGCTCGTGCTGATCAGCAAGGGGAAGGGGAATCCCGAATCGCCGTCTGCATACTGCCCGTTATGCATGCTAGGCACGGCTGGGAAAGTGCTAGAGAAACTCATCAAGGGAAGGCTCACTGACGGGATTCATGCTGCTGGGGACCTATCTCCTCGGCAGTACAGCTTTAGAGCAGGACGTCCTACCATTGACGCGATTGCAGAGATGTGAACGCGGTCCAAAAGGCAGACGCATATAGTCGTACCAAGCGACGGATCGTCCTGTTGGTGACACTGGACGTCAGGAATGCCTTCAACTCCGCTAGATGGGTGGATATTCTGAATACGCTGGAAAACTCTTTTCAAGTTCCAGAATATCTAATCTGGCTTTCGAGGAACTACCTAAAGGACCGAAGCCTGCTCTATGACACGACAGAGACCCAACGAAGGGTGGAAATTACATCGGGTGCTTCCCAGGGATCCATCCTTGGCCCGGACCTGTGGAACGTGTTCTACGATGGGCTACTGAGACTGGAGATGCCAGATGAGTCGCGCTTGATCGGCTATGCGGATGATGTTGCGCACCGTTGAACCGGCGCAACTTAGGCTAGGTATGCTAATGCGCCCAGTGAGAGACTGGATGACTGCTCGCGGGTTAACTTCAGCACCGGAGCAAACCGAAGTGGTCGTCTTGACAAAAAAGAGAATCTCTAGAGTAAGGATGTTCAGTATTGGAGACATACGAATCGAATCGAAGCCAGCGGTGAGTGGGCTACTGATCGACTCGAAGATGAGTTTCTCTGAGCAAATCAGGGCAACGGCTGAGAAGGCTGCTTCAGAAGTATCGGCTCTGAGTCGACTTATGGCCAACGTCGGGGGACGCAGCCCATCAAGAAGACGCCTCTTTATGAGTGCTGTAGGGTCAGTGCTACTGTACGGAGCAGATGTATGGGGCGACGCTTTCAGTAAGGTTTACCGAAAACGCCTGGCACAGGTATAGAGAAGAGGAGCGCTGAGGATTGCATCTTCGTAGCCGACAGTCTCTAATTCGGCGGTGAAAGTTATTGCATGCGTGATACCTGTCGGCCTCCTTGCTATAGAGCGCCGCTCTATTTATCTGCGTCGAAACGAGGATGCGAGAGACAGCGCTCACTCAACGATTGGCAGCTGTCTTGTGTGAATCGCACGAAGGGAAGGTGGACTGCACGCCTCATCCCGGATGTGAGAACGTGGCTAAATCGAAGGCATGGTGAGATTAACTGCTATCTGACCCAGCTTTTGAGCGGGCATGGGTGTTTTCAGTCTTATCTGCACAAGATTGGTATGTCACGGTCCCCCGATTGTCGGTATTGCACCGGGAGAGGAAGACAATGCCTGGCACACATTTTTTGCGTAAATAAAATGGGACAGGCTGCAAAAAACCCTCTACATGGAGACGGGTGAGCTCACCCCGGATAATGTACAGGTAGTCGCGGTGATGCTCAAATCGGTTGACAAATGGAACCAGGTGGCACATTATGCTCGGGCAGTTCTAAAAGATAAAGGGGACTCACAGCAGCCAGGGGCGTTTGGGCTGGGGGATCGCTTTTCTGGCGAATCCTCTTTCCCTCTCCCCTCCCGCTAAAGTGGGATCCCCCAGCTTGAAGGCGCCTCACGGCGTAGCAAAACGAGACCTTGCCCGAAGTAATGTGTCAAAAGGTTCCAGGCTCAATCCGAAACAACAAGTGGGATCGCCTTGTGATTGGTCTAAATACTGTAGATCAGCTCAAGTTCATTCGTTTCGTATGAAAATATCTTCGAATGATTACCTGGAATATAAGTGACAGGTCGCAAAAGAGGAATCAAAAATTCCGTCCTTATTCTGTCATCCGCATATTTTTGATTGTACGCTTGAATACAACATCTGCTATTTCTTTCACATATCAGACATAATTTCCAAAAATCTTAAATTAATTTTGCATAATGATGGTCTCAACATCAATAAACTCATTCGCAAAAGGAGAGTTCATTGCAAATTTTTCCACGCGAATTCCGTCTTAAATGTATGTTCTGCAATCCAATCGATCTTTTGTCGAGTTCCTTTACTAATCGCTACTTCAGTTACACATTTGATTAGCATTTAAATGGATTCGTACATAGAATTTTCCATGTAAAGTGTGTAATGATTGGTGGAGAGATTGCTCAATGCAGGCAATCGTTTAAATTTATCAATGATTTCGCTAGACATCCAATCTGATATTTTAATTCGAATCTAATACCACTCGGGAATCCCGTTCATGTTAAATGATCACCTCTGCAGATGAGATGAACCTCACACAAGCCCTGATAAGCGAGTACATTAATGCAATTTCGCATTTCATTAGGAGCCACTTTTCCAAACCGCTTCCTTATGCCGTCCAACGTGTCAAATTGTCAGACCAACCACAGTTCAGCGTCGGAATTGAATATTCTGCCATTTAAACAAACATACTTTGCATGTTCATCAAATTCGCTCGTATCTTCCTGTCAGTTATTCATTTAAGTGAAATTGGGTAACATTACCATAACAGTTACCCGTGGGGAAACGCGGGCTTGTGGAGGATTGGCTTGGGCATCAGCAGATCGTGAGTCCAAATATTTGCATTACATCATCGGTCATCTCAGCGCTACTCATCCAAAAATGCAAACAGGAAGAAGATCCGCAGAGCTGGGCCACTGCGCTGGAGGCATCAGCAAATCCGACACCAATTAAAATCAAATTTAAAACTGAAAGTTATCGCAGAGAGATCTGAATGTTATCTGGGAACGAGCAGAAACCAGTTGTTCGCCGAAAATGGTTGAACGGGTCGAATTCGGGTGAACCTTAAACGCTTTCGATTGAGCATGAAATACTCCAGTCGCACCTTTATGAGGAAGAACTGCCAGTGTCCGTGGAAGAGGACATCCTCCCTCCTTAGTACCCAGTGTGAAAGTCCAATACATTTTTCCGAATCACCAGACCTGCCACCGCGGTTAGTTAAAATAATTGGGATTTAAGTGATCGGTCTTTGGAAGGAAGCAAATGATGGGCATTAAATGTCAAAGAAATTCAGTGATGTTCTCGACAGAAGCTGTAAGATATTAGTTAACTGGAGTGAGTGTAAAGTTTCACTTCTAATACTATTCCGATTGGGGAAAAGCCACGACTCGCGGAGAATAATTGTTCTAACGTGGTTACAATCTGAATTCACGCAGAACAGGTGTAACCAGTCATTTGAATTATCTCATGATGACTATTCGAATCAACATCAGCAACATTGAAGTTCGGCGGTTACAACATCCTTTTTTGCTTGCGCGAAATGTTCGCATTTCAAACATTTCTCGTTCTGTTGTGCGTTCCGTTTTTGCGTTTGCTGCATTGTCATTGATCCCGCGGAGCAGCAACTTCGCTTTCCACCTTTAATTGCATTTAGTTAACATTCTCAATTGGCCTACAGTGCTCAATACATACTTTAATGTTGGACAATGGGTCAATGGACACCTACCTCACTTTCTGTGGGCGTTTTTCCTCGTTACAGGCTGAAAGGATTTTGGTACAACGATGGGCGATGGAATAGCAAAGGGCACTGTTGGAGTCTCTGAATATGTAGACGTTCAATGTGTGGACAAGAACATAAACTTTAGAATTAAAGTACTCGTAAGTGGGAAAATGCCGAGGAACAAGGGTGAGTGAGAAGTTTACAGAAATTAAGTCAGTGAGGACAAGTTACTGGAATTGATTAAGTTGCAAGTCTGAGCCTTTGCAACCTTGTGTGGAATTGAGGGTTTATTTAATGAGTAAAGCATTTTACGATTGCTGGAAGAGATTCTGTGTCTCGAACGCTTTATATTATTCTGCACGTAGACACCAACAAATCCAACACAGTAGGCTAACTAGGCATTTAAGTTTTATCAATCAATACTTACTATTTTGGTTTACCAGAGGTGGCTTTAAAGTCATGTTAAGGCTGACACGGAAGGTGCAACATAATTTTTTATTTAAATCAATGAATCACTTTTATGATGAATTAAAAACTCTAATTAATAATTGTGGTTGATTACTAGCTTCAATTTACAATATTTTTCTTTTAAAAAAATTTGAATGAGAAAATACTTGATTTAGCTTTTCCGCCAAATACGTTATGTCACATTAGTCACACTACCAGCTCACAGTCTCTTCTATTTTGTTTTGATTTGAGCAGTACTTACTATACTATGATTTTTATTTTATAGGTTACTACACGTGTTATTCTGTATCACATGTAACAAATAACTATTGTAAGCGTGTGCGTGAGTGCACTACGCTCGACGGCGCAACACTTCTTTTGCCAAAAGAAAGATGGTTTGCAATTTCTTGACTTAAATTCTAGCAAAAAAGGTTCAACATCAGTAAGCTTACCTTCAGGTTTATCTGTATCGCCAGGACCCAGTTGCGAGGTACGCCTACCGCAGATTAGTTTACCTAAATTTTCTGGAGGTTACGAAGAATGGCAGTCTTTTCATGACATATTCCAGTCTCTAATACATACTTATGCGAGCCTAAGTGCTGTCCAAAAACTATATTACCTAAAGAGTTGTCGTCACAGAGAAGCTGAAATTGTGTTGAAGAATTTTTCTACTACAGAAACCAACTATATCGAGGCTTGCTTATTATTGACGAGGCATTATAACAATTAAAGGTTCAATACAAATGAAGTTTTAAAGAGGCATTTCGGACAAAGAGCAATCAATGCGGAGACATCTAACGGCATAAAACACCTATTGGATACGAGTTCAGCATGTTTGACGTCTCTCGCAAATTTAAGTATCGATACGAGCTCATGGGACGTTATTATCAATGATCTCGTGGTTCCTAAGTTAGACCAAGAATCGAGAAAACAATGGGAGCTACAGCTAATTCAAAAGCAGACGGATGAGTTGTCAACCTGGGAACAGCTTAAGAAATTTATTGGGACTAGATTTAGAACGATAGAGATGTTAGAAGGAACTAAGTCGACAACGCGAGTACCATTAAAATCATTTCACACTACAACCGAAGAGAAGAAGTCTAATTATAAATGCGTAATATGCAAAGGTCAACATGCTTTTTACCAGTGCAAGCAAGTTTCGAAATATACTCCCAAAGAACGTGTAGATTATGCTCAAAGCAATAAATTATGCTTTAATTGTCTTGCACCGACACATACGGTAAGGAGATGCCGTCAATCGACGAGTTGCCTACGTTGTGGACGTCGCTACCATTCATTACTGCCTCTAGAGAGAGAAAAGGAAGAAACACAAGGGACATCTAAAGGAGATAAAGAAAATTCACAACCACACATACACACAAGATACGAGAACGATATTATCCAACTTTTCTAAAACATTATCATCCTCCGACGTTATGTTAGCAACTGCAGTGACTAGGGCAGAATCAGCTTGCGGATCTTTTTATGTAATCAGGGCATTAGTTGATCAGAGGTCACAGGCTTCGTTTATTACGGAGGCTACTGTACAATTACTGGGACTTAAGCGTGCGCCAATCAATGGCTTGGTGTCTGGAGTGGAAGATGGTCACACCCGAGTCAAGTATTGCGTATCTTTACGTATTAAATCACGCCATCAACTAGGTTAATCAATCTCAGTAAATGCATTTGTGTTAAAAACCCTTACATCTATGGTTGCATTTAGGATAATTTATTCACCTGATTGGCTCGAGTAAGAGAAGTTACCATTAGCAGATCCAGAATTCACAACACCGAGTAAAATTGATATCTTACTCGGAGCTGAAGTATACGAAGAAATACTGAAGAGGGGCGTAATCAAAAAGTCATCTAGAAATTTAATTGCTCAGGACACCAATCTGGGGTGGATTGCATCAGGTCAGTTTTCGCCAGATTCAACTTTACGGAATATTATTATTAGCATGCACACACAAATCAAAGAAGATGAGTTGTTGAGAAAATTCTGGAAGTTAGAAAAAGAACCAGAAGTACAGCAGAAGATACTAAGTGAAGAAGAGATAAGATGTGAAGAACTTTTTGAATCAACTACTGTAAGAGATGATGATTGTCGGTTTGTTGTACGGTTGCCGTTCAAATCGGAAAATCCAGAGTGTCGATACGGGCAATCGCTGCAAATAGCATGAAGATGATTCATGTCTATGGAGAAGAGATTAAATCAGAATTTAAAACTACGCTAAGAATATTGTCGCGCGTTATGGTGCGCGGCCAATAATTTTAATGTTCCGGGAAAGTGAAAACGCACTGTCTTTTAAATGAAGTTAAAAGAGTTTATTTATTAAGAACGAACAATCATTAATTTCACTATTTTACAATTTTACTTTTCACTTGTCTATTAATTTTCATTTTAACTGTCTGTATCACGAAACTCACTCCACTCTATCAATTAATATCGCCTTTACTTCACGCTCCACTCTATCGCAGTTTAACTATCGCGGTTTCACTATATACCCCCATTCGTTCAGCTCGGCTTTATAAAGGGTCTGTAGTCATTCAATCCATTTCTCGTACATTGGCAAACTACCTCGAATATTTGAGCATTTCTGAATGGCCGCAGTTACGTCACTTTCAGATATTGATCATGCTTGGTCGATTCTTGTGCATTTGAGTACATTCGTTTATTGATCACGATGTTCTTAATAGTTGCGATAACGATTGTGACAGTAATTCGCAGAAACGTTTGGACATGTAACACTGCCCCCACCTCAGATCTTTTCGCCCCAAAAAGATGTGTCGCCAGTTGTAGTTAAGTCTCCCTGGATGCCCTATGGGGCAAGACGGTACAAATGCACGATTTTCATTTTGGCTCTTGGCTTACGGTGTTCCTGTATGCGATATACGACTTTATTTATTCACTTTGTAACTCGGTATGGTCCCTTCCAATTATGCTGCAACCCTACCCTTCCACCGTTGTGGGTTATATAGCCACACCAATTCAACTTGCTCGAAGCCAGTCGAATTTACCTTTAGGTCATACCTGGTCTTCATGCGGTTGTTGGCCGATTCGAGGTGTTTTCGCACTGTCCGATGTATCTGGTTCAACCGTTGCTTTAGCTCACTTGCGTACTCCGACATTGTTTGGGGTTTCTCAGGGGGTGTTCTAAACTTTATATCAGCCGGCAGACGAATAGACTTTCCAAAAATGACTTTGGCTGGGGCTTCGTCCGTCGATACATGTTCAGCAGCTCTATACGCCATCAAGAATAATGGGATGTGCCGGTCCCAATCCCTTTGGTTCTCGTCAACCATCTTGGCCAGGTGTTTATTGAGTGTGCCGTTGAAACGTTCGACCATTCCATCGGCTTGCAGATGCAGCGGTGTTGTCCTCGTTTTCCGTATTCCCAGCAGTTCGCACATTTCGCTAAAAACTAGTGACTCAAAGTTTCTGCCTTGATCCGAATGTAGTTCACAAGGTAGGCCGTACCTACTGACCCAGTTTAACACTAGCTTTTCGGCTACAGTATTTGCTTCCTGGTTGGGAATGGGGTAGACCTCGGGCCACTTACTGAAATAATCGGCCACAACCAGCGTGCATCGATTTCCCCATTCGGATTCAGGAAAGGGTCCTGCAATGTCAGCAGCAATCCTTTCATACGGTACCCTCACGTTATAGGTTTGTATTTGTCCTCTCAGTCGTCGCTTTGGACCTTTGACGGAAGCGCAAATTATGCATCTACGTCACCAGTCGTCTACTCTTCTCGAGCGAGAAGCCAGTAGAACATGCATCCTATAGGAGCTGCCATCCGCCGTTTCCCGTTTCCGCTTGAGTACGCCACCCTCCACCTGAAGGGAATTCTATTGTGCCCAATAGTTTTTCAGGGTTGCACCATGCGTCGAAACGTCCTTCCACTCAGGTTGCCCAGTTGTCTCCTTCCATACGAGCAAAGGTCCGATGTCTTCATCGGCTAGCTGAGCATTTCGAATTTCCTCCAGTGACCAACCTTCATCGAATTCGGCCGTTCTCAGCCGCAGACCAACGGCCGGCTCCTTTTCCTCGATCCGTCGGCAATGCTTGCAGTTAGCTGGACATTGACGACGAGATAGGGCGTCAGCATTTTCATGAACTCCACCCTTCCGATGAACAATTTTGTAGTCGTATGACTGCAATCTTTCGATCTATCTCGCAACTTGTCCTTCGGGGTTTTTGAAATTAAGCAGCCATCTCAGCGATGCATGGTCCGTTCGAAGAACAAATTTCTGTTCATACAGGTACTTGTGGAACTGCTTGGTTGCCTCTATTATAGCCAACAGCTCCTCCCTGGTCACGCAGTAGTTCCTCTTACTTTTTGAGAGAGCTCGACTGTAATGCGAGAGGACTCTTTCTTCGTCATCGATCTGCTCGCATCGGTGTCGACTACAAACATTTTTCTGGGTTTCGGATATGCCAGCACGGGTGATTCACATAGCTTTTCCTTCAGGGTCTCAAAGGCTGCCTGACATTGCTCATTCCCGATAAACGGATGATTTTTTTCGGTTAACTGATGAAGACACTTAGCTATTTTAGCAAAGTCTTTGACGAGTTTTCGATAATAGGTCGCCAGACCCAGAAAACTTCGTAGATGGCGTTTGCTGTTTGGTATTGGCCAGCTTTTTACGGCTTCATTCTTCTCAGGGTCTGTTTTGACCCCTTCTGCTGATACGACGTGTCCTAGGTATTTTACTTCAGCTGCGAAAAGGGTACACTTGTCGGGACTAAGTTTCAGATTCTCCAGTTGCAATCGGGGAACACCTCTTCTAAGTTCCGGACATGCTCTTCGAACGTTCTCCCGATGACGATGATGTCATCTAGGTACACCAACAGGTTTTCCAGGTTAGGCCTCGCAGCACGTATTTCATTAACCGTTCGAAGGTGGCTGGAGCATTGCAAAGCCCAAATGGCATCACCACAAATCGCCACAACCCGGTCCCAACTGAAAATGCGGTTTTCTCTTGGTCCTTCTTTTCAATTTCTATCTAGCAGTAGCCACTCTTGAGATCGAGTATAGAAAACCATTTTGCATCGGCCAAAGTGTCCATGATGTCGTCGATGCGTGGCAGCGGGTAACTATCTTTGTTCGTGACGTCGTTAAGCTGCCTATAGTCGACACAAAAACGAGTGCTACCATCCTTTTTCTTCGTTCGATAACACCTTGTTTTCCATGTCCGAGTTCAGTGCGCTCACTTCTCCTTGTTTGGCTATAGGAAGATGTCTCAGTGCTAGTCGAATCGGCTTGGCCCCGTGTGTATCTATGACGTGAGTTACCATGCTCGTTCGGCCTTGGTCATACGGGATTGTTGAGAAGATGTCACTGTGTTTGGTGATCAGATCAGAGGCTCGCTTGAATAGCTGCACTGGCAATTTGACCTGCTTCAATATTGCAGACGCGGATTCCCGGGCTTTGTTTGTGTCTTGCGTCTTGTTCCAAGGATTGTTATGAGTAGCTTCCAAAAAGGTGATGGTGAAAACAGGCTGGCAGCTGCCGATGACTTCTCCCGCTTTGATGCTCGTGGTTGAGTCTGCGATGTTGACTCTAACCGGCACGTATCCGTTCCTTATAGATCTTGCAAGGCTTCGTCCTAAAATCAAACTGCGCAATGCCGATGTCTTCGTTGGCTCTATCAGATAAGATCGGTTGTCTCTAGAATCATCATCAAGCTTGGCCCATATAATGTTCTCGGAAGATTTCGGTACATCAGTGTCGGTACATACTACCACATTCATCTTGGGAATTTGGACGCTGGGATCCTCGATCAAAGCTTCTTCATTCTGCCATTTCAATACCCGTTTGCCAAAATCCAACGTGATTCCATGTGGTCGCAGAAAATCTATTCCGAGAATACAGTCATCCATAATGTTCGTGACCAGAAAATTATGTCGGAACGCAAGGTCTCCCAACTGTATCTGGAGGTTGACCTCTCCGCGAACAGGTGCAGTTTCTCCCGTAGCTGTTCGTAGTGAGAAAATTTTGCCCCTCGTGAAGCAGTAGTTGCCTCACTAGGTCTGGTCGGATAATCGATCGGGTTGCACCAGTGTCGATTGATATCGTGCAATGTTCTCCATCAAATTGACCAGGAAGACATAAGTCTGCTTCTCAACGATGCAGTCTTGACACGGTGATGGTGGTGCTGGCGACGTCAATCCTTCTAGCCAACCTCTACCCCACTAAGTTGGCTCTTACATGTTTCCTGACCCCTCAGTTTGAAGGGCCTCATTCTGGGCTCCTGACTCGGACTGGATCACCTCCTAGCTGCACACCCGGGACAATAGCTCGGTTTTCTTCGCTTCTTGCAGTCTCTTTGCAGTAACCCCTTCTCTCCGCAATTCCAGCACCTAGGTGCACCATTTACCTGCGGGTCTCGCTCAATTTCCACGCGCTCCACCTGCACTCGTCGGCTACTACCTCGCAAGCCCGGGTATTGGTACAAGTCACATTTTTCGCTGCCTCAAAGTTTAGACTATAAGCCAATGTGTCCTTTAATGCGCTGATGAATGCTTCTGTTGCTGCGTCATCTCGGTGTTCTGGGTCGTAGGCTGGGTAAGCCAAAAGTGCCAGTTGCTCAATGTCTTGGGTTAGCTGCAGTAGGCATCCGATACCGTAGCTGTGACCGATAAATCTGCTTCAGATGATTGTCTCCATAACGCATGTCAAGCGCATTCATTATAGTAGCCGGGTTTGAGTGCAACTCAACGGGGATAATCAGCAAAAGCTCGGCAGCTGGGCCTCTTCGAGCAAGAATTGATGCAGTTGCTCGCTCCTGCTCATTCCAGTGATTGGTCCCAGCGGCGGCTTGAAACGGTATTTTGTAAATACTCCAAACTGTTTGCCCGTCGAATATTGGTGCTTTCACACTTCTGGATGTGCTTTGCGCTACGGTCATAAGCGAGGCTGGTGAGGTGGTTACTACTGCCTTCGCCGCTTCCAATTCCTTCTTCACTTTTTGGTTGATTCTCTCCTCGACCTGGATGACCTTCCTTTCGACCTGGTAAACCTTTTCCTCGACGCATTTAATTTGTTTGTTCAGACTACCGAGCTCTGCTTTTATTTCGCTTGACTGTTTTTTGCAAATCTGCCCTGATTTCGATCGCTTGTTGGTCCAGCTTCGCTGATTGTTCATTTAGCTTCGCTGATTCTTCATCTAGCTTCTGTGTGATGTCTGTCTTGATTTCGAATGTTTGTTGTCGCTGCTCTTGCTACATTAGCATCAACATTTGCATCAGCGCATTTTCTGGTTCCTTTGATTTTGGTGTTTCTACTTCTCCACCTTCTGCGCCTTTTTCCGCCTTTGATGGCTCACCCGAATCCAGATGCACACCTTCCGACTCGATCGCGTCACGCAAGCGTGCAATCAGTATGGCTCTTGTACCTTGCGTAGCCAGATTTCGCTTGTTCCAACTCCTCCTTAAGCTTCGATATGGTCAATTCATTAATTTTTAGATATAAGCTTCGTGGCATTTTTATTGTTTCGGCTATTTTCCCACCAGTTTCCGCGCTAAATTTCACTATTATGCACTTTAAAAGTGTTTAAAAGTTTTCACTTTCGAAATTTCACTTCTGACACCACTGGCGCGTGTTATAGTTCGGGGCCTATAATTTTAATGTTTCGGGAAAAAGAAAACGTACTGTCTTTTAAATTAAGTTTAAAGAGTGTTTTTTACTATGAATGCACAATCATTCATTTCACTATTTTACAAAAATTAATTAAAATGTTATTATTCACTTGTCTATAAATTTATATTTCAACTGTCTTCACTATCAATTAGTATCGCCTTTAATTCGCACTCCACACCACTGCAGTTTCTATTTTCGCGGTTTTTACTATCTTCCCCATTAATTCAGCTCGGCTTTATATAGAGTCTCTAGTCATTCAATCCATTTCTCGTACATTGGCGAATGTTTTGACGAGAACTAACTGGAATGTCGGAGCAATTCTGAATACCCGCAGTGACGCCACTTTCAGCTATTGATCATGGATCTAATTGGTCCATTCTTGTGCTTTCGAGTACATTCGTTTATTGATCATGATGTTATTAATAGTTGCACAACAATTGCGACAGCAGCTCGCAGAATTATTTGGACATGTAACAATATGCTCGGTTTGATATTTTTCCACTTCGATTTTGAGTTCATTATTTTTTGGTATGCTAGTTTCAATTGCCCCTTTAATTTAAAAATTTCAATTGGATTTCATACTCAAGACTTCCTCTAAAAATGAATTGAAGTAAATAAATCATTTAATTGAATCTTCTCAAATGATTTGCTCAGTTTGACTCAAGCCTCTATTCTTTACTAGATAGGTTGTCGTTGAATCGTTGAAATTTGAATTTTCAACTATTCTACTGGGATATACTCACACAATTGAGTCGTTTAAAATATTTTCCACTTCCCTTTTACTTGCGCTTTTGCTCGCACGCTTAGATCTCTTTGTTATCACTTTTTCAATCGGGACATGAAGTGTCGGCACGGCAAAATTATTCAATTGTATTTTAGTCATATTATGATGTAGAAGTCTGCTCCTTAATATATTGCAACAGTCTTCAAAGTGTATCGAACAGATTCTTGCATTTTTAACATTTGCTATGTCCCTTTTACATGTAAATGGGAATCTATGCAGTTGTCGCGAAAATTTAATTTTCAACCACGCGTCGTTATTTTTACAACCATTAACACTACAGTATACCATATTTAATATTAAATTGTATTTCACTGAAATATTTGCAAAAAACCAGTAACTAAGAATATGCAGTCGCATATGAAATAAACATTTTCCGATCCATGTGCCGTCACAAAAGCTTTAAATGGCGATTGAGCTTTCGTGAGAAAGCATAGCTTGTTATTCTTTATACCATAATATATATTGCGTTACTACGTTACAAAAACAACCGGCCGAGCATTTTTCATATAATTCAAATTAATGTTTTTCAAATACAAGTATTAAAGATGTAATTTTAATTTTGCTAGATTTTAATCCGTCTTCGAGTACGTCATTGAATGCACAGCAATTTGTTAATCGTGTAAAGATATTGAAAAATGCATACAAATGGGATGATAAAGGGTGGCCCAAACATGATACATGATGTTAATTGTGAGTCACACCTTAACGTCAAGTTTTTGGCCCAATTCAATTTGACATTTCTTTGTTTCAGTGTTTGATAAACTCAACCATGGAGACATACACAATTGAGCAGCGCGTTAAGGTTGTTGAAGTCTTTTACGAAAATGGGCGTTCAAATCAAAATGCATAATCGACCAAATGTGCCCACAATCGGGAGAATTGTGACAAACTTCAGCAAACCAGGTCTGTAGGAAATGTAAAATCACCTGTGCATGCTGGCCCAGTTCGTTCTGCGGAAAACATTGCTGTTGTTCGCGATAGTGTGGCAGAAGAGCCGTCAACCTCGACTCGTCGTCGTGCCCAACAATTGAACATCACTGATGCGAATTTTGAATAACGATTTGAATTTACACGCTTAAAAGGCTCAATTGACTCAAGAGCTGAAGCCTACTGACCATTTCTAGCGTCGGCAATACGTCAAATGGTTGGTTGAACAGACAGAAGGGAATAGTGACTTTAAAAAGAAAATCATTTTCAGCGACGAGGCACACTTTCACCTCAGTGGATTCGTTAACATGCAGAATTGCCGCATTCGGGCAAATGAGAATCCACGAGTGATTGTTGAAAAGCCGATGCATCCACAAAGAGTGACTGTTTGGTGCGGTTTATGGGCTGGCAGCGTCATCGGGCCGTACTTCTTCGAAAATGAAAACGGCCAAGCAGTTACCGTGAATGGTGTTCGCTATTGCGAGATGATAACGGACTTTTTTTGGCCAGAAATCGAGGTTATGGACCTGGACGATATGTGGTTCCAACAAGATGGTGCCACTTGCCACACAGCCAACGAAACAATGGCTCTTTTACGCGAGGAATTCAATGGCCGTGTTATCTCACGTTGTGGCGATGTTAATTGGCCGCCACGATCATGTGTTTGACACCGTTGGACTTCTTTTTCTGGGGATATTTAAAAGAAAAAGTTTAAGTCAATAAGCCAAGAACAATTCAAGAACTGAAGCATGAGATAATTCAACACATTAACGACATTGAACCTCAATTGTGTCGCAGAGTCATTGAAAATATGGACCATCGGATAGAGGTATGCCACCGTAGCCGTGGCGAACATTTGGGCGATGTTTTGTTTCACACATAATTGTCATAAATCCTTCTATTATAATAAAAAAATATTAACATGATTCTCTCAAAACTTTTTGTTTTATTTACAATTAACATCGTGGGTTTTGGTTGAACCACCCTTTAGTAGAGCATGCACTGCTGCCAATAATTCAGCTATCAGAGGAAACAGCAGAAGCAAGAAATAAAAATTTTCATCAATATCGTCAAACTTTTGCAAGAGTGTTTACAGAATCGACTGTAATACAGATTAGATTTTGAGATTGCTATTGACATCCGATCCCGTCATTTCAGTGGACCGAAAATAAAAAAAAGGAAAAACCCATTCATGCCTGAAACCTTAGAGCTATTAATTTGCAAGGATGAAAATTTAAGTGTATGAAATTAAAGAAATAAGAGTATGTAGTGATTTGGGGTGGATATAAAGACCCGTGAAGGACTGCAGCGGTGGTCTGCTGCTCGGCGAGCGTGGATGTTGGTGCTCGCTGAGATTGGCCTTGTCTGAGGACGCGTGAATGCGACGGCAGGTTAGCATCGCAGTGTCGTGGGGCGGGTTCTTTTCCCCAGCACAAGGGTACACTACAAAAAAATTTCGCATTCACGAATTGATGAATTACACGACTCGGTCCGATGGTGGCGAGGGAGAGTAGCCTACTGAGGGTGGAGATTGCCAAACAAACAACAAACTGGACCTGGCGAAAACAGGCGAGACTTGGGAATATTTCGTCTTTACCGACGATACTTATGGCCCCCAAATAAGAGTGGGGCATCCAGGTGGAAGCGGTGCTCCCTTACACCCCCCGGATCAAGATTGATCATAGACGTGGTCAGATGTTTTTCATTTGAATTAAAAATTCATGCAAACATTTCCCTGAAATGAAAACCATCAGCGTTGCAAATTTATGTTATAAGTCCTATGTGATGGAATCAAATAATACTATAACATAAATGAGCACGCAAGCGGAAGGCCACTCTACCCTGCAAGAGCATCTGTAACGTCATAATAAGGGGTGAGCTCACCCGACGGCTAGCTCATGAGTGAAGGGGCCAACCAACGTGGCGGATCCCATACCCGGTCAGGTTTCAAAATGAATAGAAAGATAGAGTTTATATTTAATTTATCTCTTCATTTTAATTCAACTGAAAATATATAAGATTTAAATAAATTGAATGCAAAGTGCTATAATTTTACTCGATCCCAACAATCAACCCGCATCCAATAGCTTTTGCTCTCGTTTTTAGGGTGTTGTAAAATCATTTTACAATACCCTCCTAGTTTCGCGTCAAGTCTGTCCGTCCGTCCGTGTGTCACACCACTTTTTTTTTCGCAAATTTCATAAGCTAGAAACATAAGATTTTGTAGGTAGGTGCGAAGTGACGCCCTCTTCAAAGTTTCACCACGAAAAGAAAATTATAAGGTCTTTAAGGGGGGTCTCCCTATATAGGGGAGTTGTCCCCGAAAAAAAAATGTTCATCGAATGTAGGCAATATGGGTATCAAATGAAAGGTCTTAGTGAGAACTTTTCAAAACAGGTCTTAAAATGGCTTAAAATGCTTTGAGGGGTGCAGGGGAAGGAGAAAATGTACGAAAATTTTGTGCCCCCCCTTTGACCCAAAAAATCTGAAAAAAATCACAGAGGTGTAACTTTACGAGTGCAAGGGCAACAAATACCTTAGAAGTCGAAATTCGACCAACTTTGTTAATAATAGTACATTTTATATATTTTACATTTTCGCCTATAAAATCAATATGGGACCCTTAAATTTCCCAAATTAAGTTTAAAAGTAAGTTTTTTAAAAGTAATTGTATGTGTCCCGAAAATTTCACAGCCGATTGAATATTTAATTACAACAACATTAACACGTGATACTAGGGAGATACATATTTGCAACGGACCTAGACACTATAAATATGTAGGAATTTTGATAAATGTTTTAGGAACGGTTTGTAATATTGATGTATTATCATGACTGATCAAGCGACGAGATCAAAGCACTTGAAACAAAATGGTGGCGAGTTTGAAATCATAATAACTGTAATAATTATTCGAACTTAATTTATGGAATCTGTCTATTAGTCAAGTTTTGATATGCAGAATATATTGTTTTACAATACCCTTCTGCCAGGAGCACTCGTCTGCTACTTCAACTTGTTTCTTTTTGATATTTTTCTTTGTAATTCTAGTCTTATTACTATGACATTTCCTATGATAAAACAAAAGACATGCAATAACCGCAAAATCAAAAAGAAATTTTATCAACCAAAAAGTAAAGGGTTTTCCAATAAGAGGTGTTATTTTGAATAGCCCGCTATTTCGGTAGATGTCACTTTTGAAGTTGTCATTTTTTGACATTTGACAAGTAGAAACTACGCCATTAATAAAAACGGAACGATACACGCTTCAACAACGCATTGAAATTATTAAAATTCACTATAAAAATGGTGAAAATTTGACAGAGACGTTTCGTAAAACTCGAACAATTTTGGGTCGTCGTGAAGCACCTTGTCGGACCGCAATACAGAAATTGGTGAAAAAAATTCGAGTTGTTGGGACAACTTAGTGATGTGAAGAATAAAACCCGTGCACGTCATTCAAGAACAGCCAAGAATATTGCTGCTGTAGCCGAAAGTGTTGAAGAACACCCAGGTTTGTCCATTCCTCGTCGTTCTTGGGAATTAGCCATTTCACAAACGTCACTACACTTTATTTTGTATAAAGATTTGGGTCTTAAGGCTTATAAAGTTCAGTTAACATAAGAACTCAAGCCGGTCGATCATCAACAATGTCGTGTCTTTGCCGATTGGGTCCTTGAAATGCATGAAAATGATCCGGAATTCCATTGATAAATCATTCCATTGATAAATCATCTTCCACCTCGGTGTCTTCGTCAACAAGCAAAATTGTCACACCTGGCGCTTGGAAAACTCAAGAGTTATTGTTGAAAAGCCTCTCTATCTTCAACATGATAGTGAGATGGTGGTGCGGTTTATGGTCCGGCGGAGTCATTGGACCTTACTTTTTCGAAAATGAGGCCGGAGCAACAGTTACAGTGAATCGATTGCGAAATCGAGATATGATTAATGTTTTTTTATGGTCGAAATTGAATGGTATTGATCTGGACAACTTTTCCTGTCAACAAGATGGCGCTACGTGCCACACAAGCACCGAAACTATTGATGTTTTACGGGAAAAGTTTCCGGACCGTGTTATCTCTCGAAGAGGTGATCACAATTGGCCACCGAGATCTTGCGACTTCTTCCTTTGAGGCCACGTGAAAGAGAAGGTCTACGCCAACAGCCCAGCATCGATTCAAGACCTCAAAGATGGCATTCGTGAGGCTATCGAGGACATCGGGCAGCCACTTTGCGATTTGGTTATGGAAAATTTCATGAAAAGATATGGTCTTATAAGCGTTGTCGTAGTGGTCATTTGCCTGATGTTATTTCCACTATTAACGGCCTACCTTCTTCTTTATAATGAAATAAACATCCGATCGTTTATATTAAAAAAAATGGCATTTTTCTTTTAATATCAAAATAACGCCTCTTATTGGAAAACCCTGTATTACAATTGGCTGTATAATCTAGTCTTTTTGAGTTAAAAATTGTTTTTTATTTTAAATTTAGCCATGTTGAAAGGAAGTTAATTATTTTCTATCGATTTCAAGTCACGAATATTTTTGGCCGGCTAGATTGACCAAATACCTCTCTGTGCGTCGTTCAAAATCAAGTAATTGCTATTATTCATGATGATGATAATGCAGAGAAAAGCCCTGACAACGAGTATCGTTGACAAATGAAAGCAAACCGTACAAAACATTGCAAAAGAATGTGAAAAATGGAAAACCCGATTTTACAAGAAGCACGCTTACACAACCATTATCGCTGTAGGTAGTCTGGTTGTAGAGAACTTGAACTAAAATAACGAGGACCTTGTATCATAACCAGAGTTCTTAGTTATGACAGATGCCTTACCGAAGACGTTCCTGGAATACAGGTTTTCATGCGTAAGTCCTGTCCTATCCTCCTCAACACAATATAGATTTTGATAGCGATGTAGATGAAGATCAGAACGAAATCGAGGACGATTCAACGTCAGGGATGGCTGAACTGTCAGCGCGTGCATGAGTGCATGCAGCTTTACTCTAAACTACACTCCCGAAAAAAAAACCAGCTGAGTAGTTTAGTACAGTAATCGAGTAGTCTCCTAAGCATACTGCTCGAAAACCATCATAATCCTGATCCAATTTTAATTGCAAATTTAAAAAAATAATTATTTAAATTTACAACTAAAATTTGGACACGGCAACCCCTTTATAACGCAGCTCATCCACGAATCGGTTGCCGCAATGCAATCTCCATTGGATAGATGGAGGGGCTTGTCAACCGCCCTTGCGACATGTCCCGTACGGTCGCTGTTCGTAACAAGTGAGCGGTTCTGCTTGGATGAATCGAGGAGTCTGATACAGACCGCACGCCGCGAGAACTGCCCCGGCAAATGAAGAAAAGATCTGATTTCGGGACGTACGTGGATAATTGTGTTTTTTTTTCACTTGAAATCGCGAAAATAAGGATTTCAATTTGATTGAACGTTTATTCGCTCGTTTCTGTCGCGAATAAAATCTTGGTTATTCTCTTGTAATGTAGTGGACGTCTGGGAAGAAGCAAGAGAAAACAGTCTTTACTTTGTGTCGCGAACGCGAAATTTAGTAGAGTTGCAGAGGGATCGTAATGGTGAAAAAAGCTGTGCGACGGCAGTGAATTTGAACGGAAAACCGATAAATTAGGAGTGAAAAACAGTGAGAAGTGTCCTGAGTTCGGGCGGCGAAGTGTAAAAAGTGCCGATTTTACGGAAAATAGTGCCGAAAAAGGTGTAGGAACGACGACTATGTGTCGCTACACGGCAATTTGGAATAGCAAGAAAATTTTCACGTGGAGAGTTTCCGGATGCGATCGAATGGAAGTGCGGAAAAGCTGTCGACGGGATTAGTGCGGAAAAAGTAGGAGATAGGGAATGTGATTTTCCGCGATTGACAATTGGGGAGTGAAAATCACAGTTCGTACGTTTAACCTTGTCTATGTCGTTCAGGTTGTTGATTCGCGTGCCAATCTCTCACAGCCTGCTATCTTTTTCATACAAAACAAAGAAAAGTGATGCAAGTTCAAAGCGACAGGCATAGTGAGTGTGAAAAGATCGCAAAGTTAACAACGCAATAAAGTGAAATGAATGGCAATCGTAGGGAATTGCTATGAAACGGTAGTGCAAATTGTTTTTGTCGACCGTCTTTGATGCGATCGCGATTTGCTTTCATCGTTTTGACATGTCATAGGTATCGAAAGATGATCCAGGATGAAATAAGTTTGCATGATAAATTCTAGAGTTAAAACTTCTTCTTCGTGCGTTTGCGAACTCTTCAAGAATCCCCACTACATCTTTCGCACAAAATCGATCTCGGGCACGACGGCCTAAGTTTTTTGCTAGGATAAGTGAAATTTTCTATAAATCTTGCCAAAATTACGTCAGTCGAGTAAGCGACTCCGCCTGGTTAGCATTAGGAAAGAAATTAGTTGTGAATTCGGTGGAGCAATCGCTCGAATGGATAGGATATGTTTTGGTGTGTGCCGTTCATTGTCCGAAGAGAAAAGCATCGATCAATGTGTGTAGCATCTTCAATTTTAACGAAATAAAAGTAGTTGATTTGGTTTGTGTTGATGCGTTCAGAAGTTAACACCATAATGTTCGATTTAGCTTCTAACTACAATCATTTAAGCAAGGAATCCGTATATTTTACGCAATATTTAGTAGCTCACCATTTTTAGGGGGTCTTATACATAATAGTAGAATGTTAATGGAAATAAACATTGTTTTTTTTTAACAGTGCGATTTGCTGAAAATTCTTAAAAGTTAACTATCTCAAATTTATTTAAATATTCAAGTGATGGTTAAGAAACCCTTGCTCTGATGAAGCTATATAGTAAATATTTTTGTAATGTATTCTCAGATGAATTCCGAGCACTTTTAGAGTCTAAAGTCGACATCTTGGTAATCGCCCCACCATCAACGAGCGCTCGTCGAGGATGATGGGTAAGTAAAGTTAAGGATATACCAAACATTTAAAAAATTTTTAAGGGTGGTCCCCACTTATACCGAATTAGCCCTTAAAAATTTTTTTTAATCAAAGGTAGTCAAGTGGGGTATCAAATGAAAGGTCTTGATTAGAGCTTTTAGAAACATCATTTTATGAATTAGGGGATCCAGAGGAAGGGAAAACTTGTGATATTTCAAATTGACCTAGGCACTTTTATTTTCTTTCAATTTTCATGAAAAGAAAAATCATTTAAGCCAGGTCAAAATGGCGGCTGCCCTGTGCTTATGAAAGAAACGATGCTTCTTTTGCATAAATTTGAACGATTTCACATGCAAGTATTGGATTAATAATTCAAGTTATCGATTCACGCTATTAGAAAACTTGTTTCTAACCCTAAGATGTTTACAAACACCTTCTGGTAGGAGCAGGCTCCTGCCTACTCAATTTGTTTCTTGAAAATAGTTGAATTTTTGATAGTAGCAAAATTGTACGATAATTTCTAATATAATTTCGGAAAAATTTGTAATAAAGAGTTTACTTTGCAATAAGTTGAAAGTTCATAAATATTGGTATAAGGAATAGTTTGTCTGGTCTATAAACGAAAGAAATAAAATGAACAGATAAATTAATTATAAACTCGGTCTTTCCATTTGGTTTTGTGAACCTGACCGGATACGAGACCCACCTCGTTGCCGGCCCCTCTACTATAATGAACTAGCCATCGGGTGAGCTCACACATTTTAAGACGTTTCAGGTACTCTCGCAGGGTAGAGTGGTCTTCCGCTTGGATTTCCCATTTATGTTAAAGTGTTATGTGATTCCATCATATAAGACTTCAACATAAATTTAAAACGTTCATATTTTTCATTTAAAAGGGGTTCTACACGATGACAGTTCAACTGAAACTGAAACTGAACGGACAAGTTACAGTTTCAGTTGAACTGTCAGTTCAGTTAAATTTTTGCTTTGCTTCCAGACGATCAGTTTCATATCAGTTCAGTTGTCATTTCACAATCTTGAACATCGTGCGGTTTTATTGCTATCATGGGCGAAGATTGTATTATTGCAGTTGCGCTATGTGTATCACTGGATAAGCCTAGAAAAAAAAAGAGCTAAGTGGAGTAGAGAATGGTACCTTAAACGAAATTCGCTGTCTCATGTAAAATTAATGAAAGAACTTCAATTTGAACCATGTGATTGGTGTAACTATTTACGTATGAGTGAGACTGCTTACAAAGAACTATTGAATTTAGTAACACCGTTTATGCAAAAGCAGAATACGGTAATGAGACAAGCCATATCACCTCATGAAAGGCTCAGTGCAACATTAAGATTTTTGGCCACTGGAAATTCGTACAAATGTCTTCGATTTAGTACTGTTATATCAAGTCAAAGTCTAAGTGTCATAATTCCTGAAACTTGCAAACCCATAAATATGGTGCCGAGAGATTATATAAAGGTAAGTGAACAAGAATCAAGTATTTCCTTTTTATATTTTATTCATTAAATAAAAATAAAAAACTCAACAAGAAAAACAATTGCTGCATTAAAAAAAGGAAAATAATAGAATGAAATAGTAATACAACATAGTAATGTGGTGTTTTATAGACAAAAACTTTGATACCTATTCGATGGGTTATAAATCCAAATCATTAATTTCATTATAATAATCGGTAGTTGAAATAAATTGTGTTAGGTGCTCTGATGATGTAGGAGTAGTTGCTACCACATATCGCGTTTTCGGGTCTGAAGATGTAGGATGTGAGTGTGTTACTTGGGTTTTGATATGTGAAGTTATATTCAACGATTGCATCTGTCCTTGAAATAGTGCATCATTAATAAGTTTTTGAACAAACTGGACAACAACAGCATTGTCCTCATGGCAATAGTGAATTACAACTACGAATTCATTATATGTGATGTCGGAACCAATGGGGGCATATCAGATGGCGGAGTTGTTAACAACACCACATTTTATAAAAAATTACTTAATAATAATTTACAATTACCACCCGATGATATAACAACTTGCAAAAATGCGCAACTGCCATATGTATTTGTGGGAGATGAAGCGTTCATGTTGAGGCGGAATTTTTTGAAACCGTTTAGTAAAAAACAGTTATCGTACGATCGCATGGTTTTCAACTACAGGTTGTCAAGGGCTAGACGTATTGTTGAAAATGCATTTGGAATATTATCAAGTAGATTCCAAATTTTTCAGTCTGCTATCAATTTAAAGAAGTTCCAAAACGTGGACGTAATTGTCTTGACATGCTGCTATCTACACAATTTTTTGAGGAGAAAGTCTAGTCATTCTTATACACCTTCCCAATTTAACGAATCAATCAGAGATCCAATAATTGAGGTGCATGGGCTTGAACCACTTCAAGTAGGCAACAGAATCAATATGAATGTTAGTGTGGAGGCAAAGGCATCCAGAGATGAATACGTGAATTATTTTACAAACGATGGTAAATTTGATTGGCAGGACGAAATAGTTCGAAGTAAGTATATGCCGTAATTTATGTTATATTCACTTTATTAGATGTTAAAATTTATAAGAAATAAAAGGAAATAAAAAATGTAAAATAATAGTTTACTTACCTCATCTCCTTCATTTTCAGCATCACTGCTATGGTTAGTGTCAATGGTGTTCATACTACCTCGGTTAGTTCCTTGATCGCGAAGAAATGAGGAAAGCTCATAATACCACAATGTTGGTATGTAGGTTTCATCAGCTCCAGCTCCACTTTTATCAGAATCCTTCACTTTTTTCAATTCTTTATTGCTGAGCGCAAACTATTAATTTTTTTTTACCATTGAAACTGTTGCTTGTTTATTGTGCTCTTTGAACTTCTCAAGCAAAACTTGGTAGCAAGATTCTTTCTTGATTGTGTTGTGGTATTGAGGATCAGATTTCTTCCATAAGCTTGGAAAATTTTGATATATTTCAATGAAATCTGTTATAAAATCGTTATCTTTTCGCGACATTTTTAATTAACGATGTGTAAACAAACTTATTACAATAAAAAAACTGAAACGTAAACGGAGAAGTCTTACTAGACTTCAGTTTCGTTTAATTTCAACTGACAACTGAACTGAGCTTGATGGGATTTCCATGGAGCCTCAGTTCAGTTTTCCCTTCAGTTTTTGCAGTCCACACGTAAGTTTAACTGACAGTTCAACTGAAACTGAAACTGAACTGATCGTGTGGAACCCCTTTAAGGGAAATCTTCATGCGAATCATATTCATATGAGTTTTTCATTTAAATGGAAAATAAATGACCATGTTTACTTTGGATCTTCTTGATGTGGATGGGGAGGTGCGAGGGGGCACCATTTCCATCTGGATGCCCTATTCTTATTTGGGGGCCATACGAGTATATCATCGTGAAAGACGAAGTCCTCCCAAGTCCCGTCTGTTTTCGCCAGGCCCAGTTTGCCATTTGCTTTAGCAATTTCAATCCTTAGTAAGTTATCTCAGCCTCGACGTATTTGTATCTCTTAATTCGTGAATGCGAAATTCTTTTGTAGCGGATCCTTGTGCTGGGGAAAAGAACTCGCCCCACAATACTCCAATGCTAGCCTGCCAGCACATTTACGCATCCTCATACGAGGCCAATCTCGGAGAACACGAGCACCCTCTCTCGCAGAGGCAGCAGACCATCGCTGCAGTCCTTTACGGACATTTGTTATCCACTCATTTCACTACATTACGCATGACTACGTGAGGTTTGCTTGTCAAAAGAAAATGGTTTTGGAATTGCCTCGACTTAAATTCAGCCAAATTTGTTTCATTTGTTTAAAATATTTAAGCTATTAAAACCTAAACCATAAACTTATAATTCAAACGTTTCATTAAAAGCCTTAAAATAAAACCAATCCGGTGACAATATTTTTTTTTCGTTAATTGACATTATGTAGTCCGCGTGGCTTAGAGGTTAGAGCACTAAGCCCGTAAGCCGAAGGTCTCTGGTTCAAGTCTCGTTGGCGTCAACGAGATTTAGTTCGAGTGGTTCTTCGGATGGACTATAAGCCCGTTCAGTTATGATACGTGCTGGTTTGAAATCAGAATGCCTCGCAGCTGGGTAGACGGACACACGGCCAAAGCGTGATAATGATCATATCACCTTGTGGAGTGCAGATACATTCGATCATGACAATGATATGCTCTAACTATCTCTAAGCGAAGGCCGGAAAGGGGCTGTAGGGCTACAAAGATAAAGGAGAAGAATTGACATTATAATCACTCGTATCCCTGTGAATGCGTATTTAATTAATTATTCACTACCACCTGCAAGAATATCTCAACAGAAAATTTAAAATTTCTTCTTTTCTACAAATCCTGATTGAACTGATCGTGTAATCTTGTAGATTATTTGTTTTTCATTTGAGAAAATCAACGATATTCTGATATACAAGGAGTCTCTTCATTGCATATTTAAGTATAAAAGTATACTTTCACTTCAAACTAATTTTTCAAATGAAGTATGTACGACTCAATGTAATTTTCTTGGAGGAATCGATGATCCTGTTTCCTTCGTTTACTTCCGTTAATAGATTCACTTTTCCGTTAGCATATTTCACATGTACGGAAATAATTACACTTTCAAGTAATTTGTTTGGTTGATTTCATTAATCTTAATTTTGCCGAAACATCTGAAACAACGTATGACATTTAGTTCCACTAATTAACAAAGTGAGTCCCGAAATACTAAATGGAAGAATGCTGTTCCAACGGTTACCGGGAGCATCCTCGATTAATACCCAAGGGACCTCACACGTTGTCTGCAGGGGTCAATAACGATCGGCGCAACGACTGCAGCGACGAGTTACAAAAATTGTAACAAGAAATTGAACATGAAGAAACAATCACCATGAAACAATTCACCGAGAATTCAAAAGGAACGACAAAAAGTATCTTTTCGGTAAGTTTTCATTGCGTCTGCCAGCAGATACTTTACCCAATCACTTATAATTCAATGATTCAATGTTGCGGTTGCATTTTATATTTTATTTTTTAGTTTCTTTTACAACAACAATTGATGATGGTAGTGCGCGATGGTGGTGGTTGTACAACGTGTAATTTCAGGGTTTTTGGAGTCCCATGTAAGAGTGATTGCTTTGTAAGTTTGGCGGCTTGTTTCCTTCAGGGACACGTTGCCGTGCGAGAACGAAGATGCTCAGCCCGGCTAAGATAATTGAAAGACTGAAACCGCTGATGAAGGGTTTAAATATTGGAAGAACAAACATTGCGGAAATTACTTCATTCAACGTTGTGAGCTTGAATTGAGATAGGTGCTCACTGGATCAGGAAACTGAATGCATGCATGCACTGTTTGCAAGAACCTTCAATATACGCAAGCCTTAGTCAAGCCAAGTGCGCTTCCAACATTACTGACATTGCTTTATTGAACAAACATTTTGAAAAGTTGCTGATAACTGTTATTAAGGCTATTACATATCTTTGACGAGATGTGGATCAAATGCGCTTCGGGTTTAGTGGATCAATGTACCTCTTAATTTTAAGGTATTCCACGTTGAAAGAAGAGACTTTGGTAATGATAGCGACCGCCCGTTCAAGATTTTTTGTCTGGTGAACATGCGGCCTGCAGGTTTGAAAAATGTGAGAAGTGTGCCTTTGAGGCTTTTGACACAACTTGCAATTTGAGGTGTGTTAATCTAATATCGATTTTTGAATTTGCTACTCAATGTCAATTTAAGATTTTCGGCTCGCGAGTATGTCTTGTCTAATTATTATAGTGAATACTCTTCACAATGTCGGTTTCGGGAATTGATTTAACTGATATACCTCGATCACAGTGAAATTCCCAGTTGAAAACATGATTGGGGGCAACTATTCTCTGAGTTTTATTTTCTTCAATTAGTACTAAAACCATATTTTGACAAATGATGGAGTGCTTTTAAAATCTTCTTCACTAACACAAACTTCCCTCGTTTGATGAGCAGGACATTAATCCATATTTTTCTATCAGTCCTCATATCCCTCTTCTCGCTCTCCCGTTACCAAATAAACTGTCGTAAACTCAATTTTTTCCACAAAAATTTAGCCTTTCTGGTGGATTATGTATGTTTCTACGTAGTTTTGAACGAAGTTTACTATCTTTTTTAAGGTTTTAAAAGTACTCCCCCTGCCTACCGCGTTATATTTATAGACCTCATCAAGACCTTTCATTTGATACCCTACTCGACTATTTTCGGTGAAAACAAAATTTCAAGGAATATCATCCTTATATGGGGAGACCCCCTTTAAACATTTTTCAAGTTTTTTTGACTATGGAGTTTTTATCAACCAGGAACTTCTGATCTGCTAACAAAATCTGACAACTATAGCTTCCATAGCTCTTGAGAAAACTTCTTGTGCCGCATTGACGGACGCTTTTTAATTTAATAAATTTTAACTCTGGTATACAAAACGTACTCGTTTCCTATAAAGTCCTTTCAAAATCCCAAATATTGGTCTATTGAGAGGGATTCCGCTACGGAAAAACATATACGACAATCGGATATGTAGCGACACGTGTCAAGAAGTTCGTCGCGAATACCGAAAAAACCGCGAAAGTGAGTCAAATGATGAATTTTCTGCGCGCACGAATCGAGTTGTTGGAAACAATACTGATGCAGTTTCAGTGCCGGGTACGAGCAGTTAGTGCAAGAGGCTACACCTGAAAAAATTTGTGCGGAGGGAATTTTCAGCGTTTTCTCTCGTTTTTCTGCAGTCGAGGTGGCGTACATCGGAGCGAAATTTTGGTGTTTGCGAGAAACCGCCACTCAACAACCGACTGCGCCAAGCGAGGGTTCCCATAACCCAACACCGCTAGGTTCTAAAGTCGGGATAAAGCTGCCCAAAATAGAACTCCCAAACTTCGATGGCGAGTTTCTAAATTGGCCTTCTTTTATGGACTTATTCGATTCGTTGGTCATAAGAACCCGTTATTATGCGATGTGCAGAGACTTCATTATTTGAAGCCGAGTGTCCGCGGTGAAGCGAAACTTTTACTCAAACATGTAGCGGTAACGGCGAACAACTATGCGTCAGTTTGGGACTCGATGCTATCTCGTTTCGACAGCACAAGAGCTTTGGTCAATATCAATTTACGTGCACTAGTGTCTGTGCCTACCATGACAACTGAATCCACCGATGAGATGAGATGTGTATTAGACAACTTCAGTCAACACGTAAATTCGCTCGAAAATCTCTCTCAGCCGGTTGATCATCGGCTGGCTAGTGTACTTCATGACGGATAAATTAGATTCTAACACACGCAAAGACTGGAAAACGTTGTTGGCGCCTAATACTGAAGTACCTGCCTATAATGGACTCAAAAAAATTCTTGAGCGTCGCATGCAGGCACTATGCGTTTTAGGTAGGGCACATTGCTCAATCTCGCAAACAGTCAAACAACATCTACGCAACCAGCTGCTTCGACCAGTACCGCTAGGCCGAGTACAAGTTGCTACTGCTGCCAAGGCAATCACTTATTACTATTCTGTCTGCAATTTCGAGCGAAAACAGTCAACCAACGTACCGCTCTAGTTAAGCAAAGAGGTCTTTGCTTAAATTGCTTGAGAGCTAGTCATGCCGCGACAAGCTGTCCGTCAGAAAAACGTTACCAACAATTTCATCACACGATGATATATACACAGGGAAGAATAACTTTTCCACATTCAGCATCTACTTCATCAGCTGATCTGCTGCCGACTGCGTTGCCGACGGGTGTAATGCAGCAGACGACAGCGATAGTGAAAGTGACAGCAGCTAGCGATCCACGGTTGAAACTACGTGCGGTGCTCCATCAAAGCTCGGAGCCAAACTTCATGTCACAATCGCTGGCGCATTCTTTACGACCGTCTTTGAAAACAATTAAGGTGAACGTGTACGGTGTCAGGCAAGTGACAGCAGGGGCTGCGAGTTCCATCGTGACACACGAAAGCGTTTCGATGAACGATCCATCAGTGCATGTTTCTATGCGGTCTTTATTAGCAGACCCGGAATTCGAAAAGCTATCCCGCATCGACTTGATACTTGGAGTGGAAGTTCACGCGGCAATAAATAAAACCGACATCCGAAGAGCACCCCGAACACCTATTGCACAGGCGACTAGCCTCGGCTACGTATTGTCAGGACGAGATGAACAGAATCAGCAACTTTAAAGTGAAGCCCGGCACATCGTTAGCTTTCAGACATCTGTAAGAGACACAGATGATTTTCTTCGACGCTTCTGGAAGAAAGAACAGCCGCCTAAGTCTACGACACTCTAACCTGATGAAGTCAACTGCGAAGAAATTTTCATGAGGACTCATCGACGTTCCGACGACGGCCGATACGTGGTCCAGCTTCCGCTAAAGAGCCCCGCAGAGGGACTAGGATCATCCAAGGTGGCCGCTACTTACTTGTTTCTACGCCTTAAAAACTTTTTCAGAAGGATGAGCAGTTGAAAAGTTCTTACGACAATGTTATTGAGGAATACATCGAACTAAAATATGTGGAGCTTTTCCTGCGGATGAAGAAACTTCATTTCCTGCCTACTGATTTCCACCTCATGCGATTTTAAGATCAACCAGCGCAACTACCAAACAACGGGTTGTGTACAACGCGTCACAAAAAACTACGTCGGGAAAAACCCTGAGCCATATTCTTTGCACCGCTCCCAAGCTTTTGAACGATATTTTGGCAATACTCATACGTTGGATACTAAAATGTTTCGGCGAAATTGGATTGATAAGAACGATGTCAATCTACAGCATTTCCTATATAGATGCCAATTTTCGGATCCAATCCTGACCTTCCGAATACTCACCGTATAATTTGGATCAACATGCGCTTCCTACTTAGCGTCTAGAGTGATGCTGCAACTAGCAACAGACCATGAAAGAACACACACTGAAGCAGCTCGAATTATCAGGGAAAGCTTGTACTGGGACGACGCGTTGTTGAGTTTCTCCGACGTTCAGACTGGCATTCAAGTTATTGCTCTAATGAAGGAAGGGGGATTCAAGCTTCGGAAGTGGTTTGCCAATTCCGAGAAGCTTCTAGAAAAAAATTGCACCGAAAGACGTCAAAAAGCATGCGGCTTCAAAGGTTGTTCACGATAGCAACATCAAGGCTCTGGTCATAGCCTGGGACCCGGAAGCAGACTGTTTCCAATTTCGTGTAAGTCTTGATCCTTATCAAATTCCTGTGACGAAGAGAACCGTCTTAGCGGATGTCAGTCGAATATTTGGCTCATTCGGATGGTTGGCGATAGTTACCATCAAGTCGAAAATCTTCATTCAATGCTTGTGGCTGGTTTGGACTTATCTGGCTCAAGAAACATTCTCATTTCTGGCCAAAATGATCACATTTGGTTGCCAACGAGGCGGATGAACATGAAATTCAAGTGTTCCAAACGATTACTAGCTAACCCACAGACCCGTATATTGAGCTACTGGAGAACTTCTTCTCGTTTTCGAAACTTATTGGGATCACGGCTCACTGCATGCGATTCTACAACAACACACGGGCCAAGAACAAACAAATCGGTCCACTCAGTATGACAGAGGTCGACGCTCCTCGTAATACTTTGTCGAAAATGATTCAGTTCTCATTCTTTGTAACCAAAATATCCCACGTTAGCAACCAAAGGGCTGTACCGAATACCAGCAAACTCTCGAAACTCGGGCCATTTAGGGACCAGGATCAGGTTTTAAGAGTCGGAGGCCGACTCACCGACTCACAGCTGCCGTGCGAGGAGAAACATCCAATTATTCTTCCGAAGGGGAGCAACTTTACGCGTTCGACAAGCATATAGCGTCACATTACACGGTGGCGTACAGCTGCCTATGCAAACTCTTCGCTCGAGATATTAGATTATTGGAGAACGTAGTTTAGTTAAGCAATCTATACGGCATTGTGTAGTGTGCTGTCGTCTACGAGCCGGTGCAAAACATCAGCTCATGGTCGATCTTCCAATCGATCAAATGATTCCTACCAAGCCATTTCTTCACTCAGGCGACTATATCGGCCATTTCTTCGTAAAGCCATGCAGGGGTCGTAATCGAATGGTCTTCAAAACTTACGTCTGCATCCTCGTCTGCTTTGTTATCAAAGCAGTGCACTTGGAGTTAGTTTTCGACCTCACCGCAGATGGCCTCATAGCAGCCTTTCGCCGTTTCGTCAGCCGTCGAGGACGGTGCGTTAAGCTTTGCAGCAACAACGGACGTAACTTCGTGGCCACCGACAAGCAACTCACTAAACGTATCAAAGAGCTAATCAAAGCACCTGGGACGTCGGAGGCTGTATTAAGGGAAGGTACTGAATGGATTCACCACATTTTGGTGGTCTTTGGAAGACTGGTGTGAAATCCTTCAAACACCAGTTTAAGCGGATCGTCGTGACCCACATACTTGATGTAAAGGACATGCTGACTCTGATCTGCCAGATAGAGGCATGTCTCAACTTACGTCCGCTTTACTCCATCACGGACGACCTCGATGATATCAATGCCTTAACACCAGGACATTTCTTGGTCGGGAAAAGCCTATCGGCCGTTCCGTCACCATCTAATTGACTCGGACGATGGCAACTAGTTCAGAACATGCAAGAAAATAAACGGCATCGATACGAGTACATGCATCATTTGCAACTGCAGCAAAAGTGGCGAAATGTGAAGGAAGAAGCTAAAACCAACGATCTAGTTATACTAAAGGACGAAAATTTACCGCCCACTCAATGGGCTCCGGGCAGAATCACAAACGTACATTAGAGCTGATGGTCTAACACGTGTAGTTACAGTAAACGTGCAGTCGCCAAAGTCTGCGTATATCCAGTCGATACTTCAGCCAAACTGACGAAAGTTTCACTAAGTGATGCCGTCACTTCAATTAACTAGAAAAATCAGCATCCTTCATGACGGGTGGAGTCTTCACATTACGCATTTTTTCATGCTTCACATAAGGCGGGCGAAATGTTGTAGGTTTATCTACCACTACTATTACCATTGCCCAATCGCATCGAGAAACTAGTTTTGCAACCAGTCAGTCTGCTTACGACCTTCGATAACGTTCGGTTCGCATGTGCGTTTGCATGCTTCTTAATTTAATAAATTTGAACTCTGGAATACAAAACATACTCGTTTCCTATAAGATCCTTTCAAAATCCCAAATATCGGTTGAAAATGGAAGCTTAAAAATCTTAGGTTGAAAACTTTTGACCACTACGTTTGCCATTTGAATTTCATCATTTTTGCTGAGTAGACAAATTTTCCTCAATAACTTATGAAACTAAGTTTAATTAAGAGAGACTTAGCCACTAAAGAGTCATGAAGACCTGTAAAGTCACCTTTTTTCAGCTGCCTCCATTTTGAAACCTCCACTGTCATCACCAAAATTATGACAGCTTTAGATTTCACTGATATCTACCTTAATATCTATTTATAGTGGCTTAAATTTTCGAAATTTGACAAGCCGCCACTCTCAAAATTAAAAGCTGATCTTGAAATTTTTTCCAATGTTTACTAGATACTTTTAATCTGTCTCTACTATGTCACTAAATTACATAAAAATCGATTTGGTGCCATGGTCACTATTTTTTTTATGGATGGGAAGTGAAGGATATTTATGTTCTGAGTAAGGGACCTCCAGACGCGCAAGACGTCTGGTCTACCCACTAAACACCTCCCCTGTCAACCTGAGAACTTAGCCTGGAACCAATTGATGCATTACTTCGGAGCTATACCACGAAGAAGAGGGGTTGCTAGGAAAATAGTCCCCCAATCCCGACATCCGCAGCTTTTGTCAGTCCTTTTTATCTTTCAGGACTGCCCGAACATTATGTTTGTCAATCGATCAAACCATCTCCCCCGGGAGAGTTCTCATGTTTCTTTATAGAGCTTAGTCTGGCCCATCTATTGCATGCAAAAATGTATGCTAGGCATCATTTTCCTCTCCTGCGCAAAACTTACAGTCACGACTTACCAATCTTGTAAAGTAAGACTGAAAACACTCATGCTTGCCCAAAAGCTGGACCAGGGAGAACTCAGTCTCACCGTGCGTTTAATTGAACCACGGTCTCAGACCAGGGAGGAGTTGAGCAGTCCATCTTCATTTCATGCTGTCCACCCAGGACTGCTGCCAAGCAATGAGTGAGCATTGTCTCTCTTGGCGGGCAACTATCTGCTTCGTGTCTTCGTTTTGATCAGGTAGATAGTATGGCGCTCTCTAGCAAGGAAGGGGGGAGGTACAACGCCTGCGATGACTAACATCACCGAATCAGATATGAAGATGCAGTCCTCAGTGCTCCTCTTCCCTGTACCCGTGCCAAGCGTTTTCGGTACACCTCTTTGCTGAGAGCTCCGCCCCATATGTCTGCTCCGTACAGTAGCACCGGCTCTTCAGGCCTTATCAAAAGTTGCTTTCTAGATGGGTTGTGTCCCCATACGTTGGCTAAATTCGATTCAGAGCCGATACGCCAGTTAGCTTTATCAGCCGTTTTGCCCTGATTGGCTCAGAGGAACTCGTCCTCGAGTCGATCAGTAACTCCAGGTACTTTACGGATGATTATGATTTAACCAGCACTACCGCAATACTGATTGTTCTAACTCTGGGGGTTCTCTTAGTTGTCAGAATGACAATGATGATTTTCTCCAGTGCTAGAGTGAACCCGCGAGCCAGTCTCCAGTCTCTCACTCGGCAGATTAGCATACCTAGTCCAAGCTGTGCCTATTTGACGGTGCGTCCAGCAACTAGAGTCGCAACATCACCCACATAGCCGATGAGTCGCGACTCATCCAGCAGCTTAGTTTCAGCAGACCGTCGTACGATATGTACACAAGATAAATCCTTGAGCAACACCTGATGTAAAGCTGTAAAGTCCATCCTTCATATGCCCGCATCGTATCATAAAGTAGGCTTCGGTCCTTGGGGTAGTTCCTTAAAAGCTGCATAAGACATTCTGAAACTTTTAAATGATTTTTCAGCGTATCCAGAATATCCACATATCTAGCGGAGTTGAAGGTGTTCTGAACATCCAAGTGTCACTAACAGAACCACCCGTCGCTTGGTACGGCTATATGCCTCCGCTTTTGAACAGCGCTTACACCTCTGCGATTACATCAAGGGTAGAGTATCCCACCGAGATAGGTCATCAGCAGCACAAATCGCATCAGTGAGTCTGCCCTCCATGAGTTTCTCTAGTACTTTCCCAGCCGTGTCTAGCATGCATAACAGGCGGTATGCAGACGGCGAACCGGGATTCACTTCCCCCTGTTGGTCGATAAGAGCCTGGTTACCTTCCAACGTTCCGGGGAAAACTCCTTCCCGTAGGCAAGCGTTGAATGCACTGAGCAGCAAGTAGGACAATAGTGAAAGATGAGCTGCAATACCTCAGCTGGGACACCGTTTTCACTGGAGTCTTGCTGGTTTCAATGATAGGACTGCCTTTTCTAGTTCCAGCAGCTTGAAGAGTGGGTATTCGACTGCTATTTCGCCAGGGACAGCGACAACATGGGCGGGGAAAGGGGCCGCACTATCTCGTCCATCTTTTCCGCTTCATATATGCGGAGCTTACGTAGGACGCTGAGGTTCGGCATAACTAGCTGGTAACTAAGGCCTCACAGATCCCTGTTCACATTGTCCATTAAATCTTGACAGCAGCGAGCTTCACTGCTATTAATAATTTTGCGAAGGCATTTCCTGCCCGGCTAATAAGCTGCTAGCCGGTTGCATGGCTCGTCGCAGTTCCATGCCCTTTGAGCTTCACGTCGAAACTTGTGACGCTCCCTTCGCTTTTTAGTGATTTCAGTTGACGACTAGTACACGGTAGGCTTGCTATGCGGGGTCTCTGATGGGACATACAAGCGTTCCAAGCAGACGCGATGGTGCGCATAGTTGCATCCCTACGTGTTGAGCTGCCATTTCTTCAATCTCTTGCGAATCTTCCAGCAATGATGCATCTGCGGTGAGCACTTCGACGAATCTCTTGACAAATATTTTCCCAATCGTGGAAGGTCAAGAGTATGGTCGTTGGGAGACAAAATCACGGATCTCCGAAACAATGTACTGATGATCACTGACTGAGTAGCCCTCTAGTACTCTCCAATTATGCAGCCGCTATACTAAGGACTCCACGACGAATGTTGCGTCGGGTATAGTTCCTTCATAGTTCACACAGTGGAAGGTTGACGTACCGCCAATGTTCAGCATAAGGAGCTTTGTCCTGGCCGTCTCTAGGACTTGTTGCTCAGTTTGAGGCATACCTCATTCGATTGCTTTAGCATTGCAGTCTCCACCAATCAGCGCTCGAGGCAAGCCCCTTCAAAGCGTTAAGCTTGGCTTGGAAAGGTGATAGTCGGTTCTTTCGGCGTTGGATACACACCAAAGAATGTAGTCCCTGAGAACCAAACCCACACGAAAGCATCCCTCTATCCATAGCTCTCCACTAGCAAATCAGCACTGTTTCGAGTTCAGATGGAGGTAGTACCAATTTTTGTCGTGGTATTGCTCACTCAGCAGCGAAAAATCGACCGTTTTGTCCTTCGCACATTGCCCAGCAGATTTTGGGCAGTTGTACTGCGTTGTAGGTTTACTTTTAGGATACGGGTCATCGAAGCTCTGCTTTTACTTTGGCTAGGGCTCGCTGGAAAACCCGACACTTTCCATTCTAAGATGTGCTTTAAATCCGGGTTTAGATCAGCATCCTTGCAGAGGATGCAGTATATGCCCCCTGTCGCCATATTTGTAGCACAGGGAGCTCCTACCAGGTCCCTTGCAACCGATGTAAGCACAACGAATACCCATAAAGAATTTAAGAGGTACTGCTCATAGCCGTACGTTACAGATGGCTCACCCTATTCTTATTTTTCCCTTACTCAGAAGTTGATCGCCGTTCTTCACGATCAGGTCGATGATGGCCATACGTTGTCCTCTATTGTTTTCTGGTGTTAGCCTTGCTTTAACCCTGTTTACGCTAGGGAGCTCCCATTTTATGGCCTGCTCTACCCCGGTCAGATCCGTGATGCAGTAAATATCCCTGATTTCGATCGTTGCAAAGGGGATGAGCGAGGCTACAGTCGCTCTTCTGCGGAGAATCTTGTTAACTGCATCGCAGAATGCTTCTTTATTATTGGCCTCTGCTCCAAGTTCGACCAGTATGGGACCAAACCGGGTTGGTCGCACTCCTTTAATGACAGTTTTGGATTCTTCAGGCTTTAAATCACACCTGATTTCCCGTAAAACATCTACGTAGGGTCGGCCATCTTTGAGTTTCACGAGCAGAGCCTACCGCTGGAGTGTGGTCGTGGCTTTTTTCTCTTCTGCCTCGGATCAAATACTTCTTTTTGTTTGGTATCTATGCTTACTTAATTTTTGGAGCGTTTATTGACAGCTTTCTCTGCTGCCTTTATCAGAACTTCCAGAACCTCTTGATCTAACGTTTCATGCCCATTAAGTGCCTCCTTTTATCCTTATTGATTCTGGTCTCCTTCGATTGGACTAGAGGGCATTATTTTAATGCTGTTTGGTGGTGTGGCTATCTGCGCTTCCTCAGTAAACATAGCCCTCAGTCTTCTTTAGCCTTCTTCGCCCTCCTGCTCTATTTCAGCCTGATTTTACAAAGCCCAACTAGTTTCGCGACCAGTCTCTCCGTCTGTCCGTCTGTCCGTCCGTCCGTCCGTCCGTGTGCCACAGAAGTGTTTCTCGGAAACTACTTACGTTAGAAACATCAAATTTTGTGTGTAGGTGTAAAGTGGTGATCTCTTCAAAGTTCAATTACAAAAAATTTTTATAAGGTATTTAAGGGGGGTCTCCCCATATATGAGAGTGACCCCCCGAAAAATGAAAACTTTTCAAAACAGGTCTTAGTTTGGCAAAATTTGCTTTGAGGGGCGCACAGGGAGGGGAAATACACGAAAAATTTGTGTCCCCCCCCTCGCAATTGGACACCTGTGATCCGAAAAATCTGAAAATAATCAGGAATATAGGCCTTGGTGAGTACACCAAATAAGTTAGAAGTTGCAATTCACTCAACTTTGATAGTAACAGTAAGATTTATCGATTTTATGTTTTCTTGAATAAAATCTTAACGGTACCCTTAAATGGAATTCAGTATGTAGATGTCTATTTATAAGATTGATCTGTACTGAAAGTTTCATAAAGATTGAATCATATTTAGCGATGTTATAGCGGTTTGAATTTTCCTGTATTACTATGGAACAATATGCGCTGCATTTATTACTATGGCAACATATGGCTATTGAACAACATGCGCTTTTTACCGACTCAGACACCACAGTTTTACTAGGATTTGCATGAAAATTTCAAGAATGATAGGTGTCATGTATATCTTTGAGAATCGGTTCAGCTAGTGGTATCAGTAATCGGAAAACAAAATAGTGGCTGTTTTAAATGCGAAGAATGAATAATTTTGAGTTATTTTTTCCCATATTCAACGTTTAAGGTGCATGCTTTGAACACTTGATTCAATTTGGTGAATGACTCAAGATGAGTACCTGCAACTAATGCTCATAAGTGAAACAAGTCGAGGAGGTGGGAGAGAGCTCCTAGCAAAAGGGTTTTGTAACCATACTAGGATTCGAAAAAAATGGCCATTAATCGATGATAACAGTACAGGAGAGTAGCCCCTGAAAAAAAATTCATCAAACGTAGCCGATATGAGTATGAAATGAAAGTTTTCCTGGGAGCTTTTCAAAACAGTTGTTAAACTGTCAGTTTTTGCTTCAGTGGGGGCACAGGGGGGAAATACATGAAAAATGTGTTTCCTCCGTCGCGGATGGACATCTGAAATAATTATCAAGGGAGATATTTATGAGTATAACAATACCGAAAACCTCAGAAGACGAAATTCGTTCAACTTTGTTAATAATAGTATGGTCTTCGAATTTCATATTTTCTCCAATAAAATCGTCTTTGACATTTTTCTTGATTTGATTCGATCTGGTGACTGCATTTTGTAAATTTAATACAAAACCCTTCTGACATGAGCGTAGGTCTGTTTACCCAACTTCTTATTAACCTATCTTCCTGAAAGCGCTCAACCGCTATGGTGTTTCCCCAAGCTTCTCTTTAGAGAGAGGGGTTCTTTGCTTCGGTTTCTGGGTACAATCCTTCAGTTAGATTTTCGGCGATGTCAGCAACTCCGCGCAACGGAACTTTGCTGGTCATCTCACTCTTCTCTTTTTCTGTCGCGATTTGTTTTTCGACCTTAGGGGTGGTTCATGACGCACTCTTCCTCACTATTACAAAACAAATTTTTGCACGGCTTTTTTCTTTGACCGCAATTTTATTTCAAATGGTTCGATTTTGGATTTTTTTTTATTGTTAGGATCATTTCATTCTGAATAGAAATAAAAGATTTTCGTCTAAAATGACAGCTTTTTCGATTTTACTAAGGTGATTTGGCGGGTTAACTAAGTTTGAAGAGCTTTTCACTTGACACATCTTCTTAGCACACAAAAGTAGAGATACCTACTATTTGTTTTGTTCAAGCCACAACAGACTTTTTAACGACAGTTTTCAAGTATTTTTGAAAAAGTCAACTTTTTAAAGCATCTGACGCGGTCCGTTCTGCCGGGGACCTATCTCCACGGCAGTATGGTTTTAGAGCAGGTCGCTCCACTATTGACGCGATAGCGGAAGTAGTGAGCGCGGTCCAAAGAGCGGAGGCTCACTGCCAGTCAAACAAAAGGGTTGTGTTGCTCGTGGCGCTTGATGTCGGAAACGTCTTCAATTCCGCTAGATGGGCGGATATTCTGGAAGCACTGGAAAACTCTTTTCAAGTTCCAGAATATCTGATGCGGATTTTGAAGAACTACCTGACAGACCGGAGCCTGCTCTATGAGACGAAGGAGGGTCGGCGGAGGATGGAAGTTACATCGGGTGTTGCACAAGGCTCCATCCTTGGCCCAGACCTGTGGAACATCACATACGACGGGCTACTGAGAATCGGGCTGCCGGATGAGTCGCGCTTGATCGGCTATGCAGATGATGTCGCGGCGCTAGTTGCGGGACGCACTGTTGAACAAGCGCAAGTCAGACTGGGTAGGCTAATGCGCCGAGTGAGGGACTGGATGACTGCTCGCGGGTTCAGCCTAGCTTTGGAGAAAACCGAAGTAGTCATCTTGACAAAAAAGAGAATCCCTAGAGTAAGGATGATCAACATTGGGGAAGAACTCGTTGAGACTAAGCTAGCAGTGAAGTACCTGGGCATTTTGATCGACTCGAAGATGCGTTTCTCCGAGCAAATCAGGGCAATAGCTGACAAGGCTGCAGCGAGTGTTTCGGCTCTCAGCCGACTAATGGCCAACATAGGGGGTCTCACCTCATCAAGAAGGAGACTTCTGATGAGTGCAGTACAATCTGTGCTGTTGTACGGATCGGAAATATGGTTTGAAGCTCTCAACAAGGAGCTGTATCGAAAGCGCTTGGCACAGATGCAGCGGATTGCATCTGCATATCGGACTGTCTCGGAGTCGGCAGTGCTGGTCATCGCAGGAGTGATACCCATTGCCCTCCTTGCCAAGGAGCGCCGCAGAATCTACCTGCGGAGGAACGAATGCGACAGAGATGCTGTCGCCCACGAAGAACGAGAACGCTCACTCAGTAATTGGCGTCCTGGGTGAGCGATACAAAAGGTAGGTGGACCGCACGCCTTATTGGTGACCTGAGGCCGTGGCTCAATCGAAGGCATGGTGAGACTGACTTCTGTCTAACTCAGCTACTGAGTGGACATGGATACTTTCGGTCTTACCTGCACAAGATTGGTAAGCCACGGTCTCCTGACTGCATATTCTGTGCTGGAGAGGTCGATGATGCCTACCACACACTTTTTGTATGCAAGAGGTGGGAAAGGCAGCGCCGTGACCTGATTGAAGAAATGGGAGATTTCTCTCCGGATGAACTCACTGGAGAGATGCTCACATCCGTTGACAAATGGAACTGTGTGGCACATTACGCTCGGGCAGTCCTTAAGATAAAAAGAAAATATATGAGCGCCTGGAGGCGTCCAGGGCGGAGGGGTATCTTTTCTAGAAATCCCTCTCCCTTCCCCTCCTTCCTTTGGAAAAGGGATCCCTGTAGCCCGGTGGTGCCTAAACGCGTAGAGAAACGAGGCTTAGCCCGAAGTAATGTGTCAAACGGTTCCAGGCTAGGTTCTCAGATTGACAGGGGAGGTGTTTAGTGGGTAGTCCAAGGGTATCCTCCATGGGAGTCCCACACTGCCAGACTCGGCGGGCGTAAATGCCTTCACCTCCCTACCACAAAAAAAAACCTTTTAAAGCATATTCGTGCAATTATACGACCAGTTGACCTTATCGGTGTTGCATTCAAATTGGATTCAACGCTCGACAAAAATAACTATATTGCTAGAGGAAAATGCAAGACAATACCATATTTGTATATTTTGACACCGTCTGTTTATTACTTGAGGGATTCTTTGGTTGGTTTGGTCATAGCCTGTTATTTTATTGAGCGAAACACTGCCCCTTGTCTTTTGTAACAACAAGACAATCACCAATTTTATAACGGAGTTAGATTTCAACTCACAGCACTGCAATTCAGAACCAGGAACTACCCATCATTTTCTTCTCTTTGAAGGAAATTTCATATGTGGGTGGTCTCCTACAGCTACAAACATCATAAAACCTATTTAACCGCCGCATAATAGTTGTACTCAAAACTATCTAAAGTGATAAATTAGCGTTTAAATGAAGACATTAGATGCAACTTCTACAAGACAATTATTTGCTAATTAGTAATATAATGGTTACAACTCGCTGCATGTTCGCTTAAATTGATTACGAGCCCATTTCACCAGCTAACAAGCCTCAGACTCTGCACAAAACAAATGGCTGCATAAATGCCGGAGCTGCTGCGATCAACCAGTCCCCGATCCCAGAGCCTCAGCTTCCAACATTGCAACTGCAACATTTCCCTTGTGGTACAAAGAATTAGAAAAGGTTAACTCGAAGAAATTGTGTTTTCACATTAGCGTCATGCGTCGACGATAGACAAGGGACATGTTGCGGAGTTTGCAGACCGCGGTTCATTCAGAACGCAATCGTCGTTAAGGCGGACAAACAAATAAGTTTGGATTTAAGGAATGAGCGTCTTATAATGGACCCCAATGTTGAGCGATTGAAATTTATGTGCGGAGATAAGAATGGTCCTTGCAGATTGGGATTTTATACCATACTAGGCCGTTAGAATTTCCCTTAAGGAGGTGTTTATTGTATGTTTTATGCTCTGATTCCGTCCCAAATGGCTGTGCGGAAAGGTATCCAATTCATCCTTAGAACATTTGAAAAGCTTTTAGCGGTTTGCGACACTTGTGGGCCAACAGCTCATTAAAAAGATATCCAACATCTGGCATCGCTGCTCTAGCCTCCATTAAGGCAAGTCTATTCCTTCGCCCCAAACGCCACCACCAACAAGGAAGCGAAGAGTATTTATGGGAATCGCTAAGTTGATACATTCGTCTTGTGAATCTATAGCAAAAAGATAGCCGCGATGCGCGATATCTATGCGAACGGAGCTGGAGTAATAAACGAGCATAGATTTCCTACAACCTACTCAAATTATCGCAATCTTGGCATTTGCGTTTGTGATTTGGCATTCGACTCAGGGGGAAGTTTTCGGTGAAAAGCTGGAGCTGGTTTATGGCCCCACAGCGAGCAGGTGGGCTCTGGATGAATGCGAGGCAGACATTAATGTCGTTTATATCTGTTCTCAAATATGTTCTGACTACACACACGTTCTAATTCTGAGCGGCAACGGCGGAAAATGTCATGTTCAGCTCCGCTAAGTATCGCGCGGAATTATGTAGTTTAATATAAAGTAGGTTTTATAACTCTACATAAGTTTTCAGTGAGGTTGTTACGGCTGACACCTTATGAGCATAAATGGTTATTCACACACGTGATAATCGAGTATGTGGGTAATTAGATAGCGAACAGTTCAGGCGCGCAGAATGGATAATATCTCAGGATTAGCAGCGACTCTTGAAAGGAATGTGCCACACTTGAACGTAATTTGTTTGTTTACTCTGCGAACGAGCTCAATACCTTTTCCCTTGAGGTATTGTGATCATATGAGCTAAGAACCCTACATAAAGATAAGAATCTTGCGCCAAGCGTGTCTTCCGCAATGATTCGGAACGTATTTAGTGCTGAGCTTCATAATTTAAACACTCAGTTATGCTCTTAATGAACTATAAATAAGGCTAATATTACAATAGGCGCCTAATAATTTCAAATCCATGCCCATGTTCCTTCGATTGAATAACATTAAAAGGTTCAATTCGAACGCGAGGAAGGAATGTTCTGGCTCTGAATACTCCCACAAATGATCATTGTCTATGATTGTATATTTTCCACATGAAGATGTCGGCTATTACAAAAGGGATGAAATTCATATGTAAACAATGCGAGCCTTAAGTAAATCAATTCCTGCTGCGCTAGATATGAAGGGTTTATTGATTTTCCTTCTTGGGGTAGCTCTGACTTTAATATGTTGCCACTTGTACGCCCCATTTGTCGGTTACATGCTCCAGACGAAATCTCTACGACATTGAACTGGATTGAAAGGTTCTTGTTCCTTTGGGATTCCAATTATGAAATATGATAGGTCGTTCGGTTTGGCCCTAATTTCCAACAATCTGCGTCAAAGCTCTTATTTGAAAATATTGAAATGAGCCTTTATGCTAATGGGTTTCAGGGTCGTTTATTGTAATTTTCTTCAAGGAAGAAAAAAATACAAGTTGGGTAGAAAGATCTACGCTCATTTCAGAAGGGGTTTCTACCCAACTTTTTCGAAATGCAGTCACCAGCAACGAATAAAGTAGAGAAACATGTCAAAGAGATGTGCAGGTTTAAAAGAAGATCCATTGTGTCTCCATTTTCAGCGGTCTCCATTTTGTTGCGAACTAACAAAAATCACTCAAATCATGAATTCCCAAAAATATTTATGTTATTGATCTTATTTGAGAATTTTAAGAAGATCAAATCAAAACTGCAGCGACTGATTCGATGGAAACTCCATAAAATACCAAAGTTAGCGTTATTGTTGTAATTGGAAAAATTTCAAATGGCTCTAACTTCCGTGTATATGAACCGATTTTCATCAAACTTACAGAGTATGAGGATCTTTTATTAGACTATTTAAATATTAGTCCAGTTATTGAGGGTATTTGGCTCCGAATTCTGTCCCAAAGTATCGATTTTGTTACAATACCCGTACACCCTACGTATACTGGTACGCATTGGGAGCTTGATATCCTATATACATATTGTTACATGTGCAAATAACTCTGCGAGGTACAGTCGCAATTGTTTTTGGAAAATCATGATCAACAAACGAATGTACTCGAAAGCATAAGAATCCACCAAGCATGATCAACATCTGAAAGTGACGTCAATGCGCCATTCAGAATTGCTCGAATATTCCAGGTAGTTCGCCAATGTACGAGAAATGGATTGAAAGACTAGAGACCCTATATATAGCCGAGCTGAATGAATGGGGGATATAGTAAAACCGCGATAGTAAAACTGCGATAAGTGCGGAGCGAAAATTAATGGCGAAATTGATTGATTGTGAAGTGATTGTAGTAACAGACAGTTGGATTAAAAAATTGATAGACAGTGAAAGTTAGATTGTAAAATAGTTAAATTAATGATTGTGCATTTTTACAAAAATAAACGTTTTTAACTTACTTTAAAAGACAGTGCGTTTTCACTTTCCCGGAAAATTTAAATTATTGGCCGCGAAACATAACACGCGACAGTGGTGTCGAGGATTGAACTTTTAAACATTCTTAAAGTGCACAATAGTGAAATTTAACGTGGAAACTGAAAAAAGAGCCGAAAAAAATGCCACGAAGCCTAAACATAAATATTAATGAATTGACCATGTCGGAGCTTAAGGAAGAGTTGGAACAGTGAAACCTGGCTACGCAAGGTACAAAGGCCACACTGACTGCACGCTTGCGTGACGCGATTGAGTCGGAAGGCGCGTATCTGGATTCGGGTGAGCCCTCAGATGCAGAAAAAGGCGCAGAAGGTGGTGAAGCAGAAACATCAAAATCAAAGGAACCAGAAAATGCGCTGATGCAAATGTTGATGCTGATGCAGTATGAGCAGCGACAACAGTCATCCAGTTTAAATGCGAAGCTAAATGAACAATCATCAAAGCTAGATCAGAAGCTGGACCAACAAGCATTTGAAATCAAGGCAGACATTACACAGAAGCTGGAGGAGCAACCAACGAAGCTAGACAAGCAAGCACACGAAATCAGGGCAGATTTGCAAAAACAGTCAACCTAAATAAAAGCGGAGCTCGGTGGTCTGAACAACCAAAGTAAATGCGTTGAGGAAAAGGTTTACCAGGTCGAGGAGAGAATCAACCATGAGATGGAAAACATGAAAAAAGAATTGGAAGCAGCGAAGGCAGTAGTAACCACCTCACCAGCCCCGCTTATAACCGCAGCGCAAAGCTCATCCAGAAATGTGAAAGCACCAATATTTGACGGGCAAACGGTCTGGAGCATTTACAAAACCTAGTTTGAAGACGCCGCTAGGAAAAATCACTGGAATGAGCAGGAATGAGCAGCTGCATTAATTTTTGATCTAAGAGGCCCAGCTGCCGAGCTTTTGCAGACTTTCCCCGATGAATTGCACTCAAGCCCGAATGCTACAATGAATGCGCTCGATATGCGTTATGGAGGCGATCATCTAAAGCAGATTTATCGGTCACAGCTAAGGCATCGGGTGTAGAAGTCTGGTGAAACCCTACAGCAGCTAGCCCAAGACATTGAGCGACTAGCACTTTTGGCTTACCCAGCCTACGACCCAGAACATCGAGATGATGCAGCGACAGAAGCATTCATCAGCGCACTAAAGGACCCGGAATTTGCAACAAGCCGTGCGTTTAGCTCAAAAGCAAACGGTTAAGGGCGCATTGGCTTACAGTCTGAACTTTGAGGCAGCGAAAAATGTGACTCGTACCACTGCCCGGGTTCGTGAGGTAGTGACAGACGAGTGCAGGTGTGAACGCGTCGAAATTGAGCGAGACCCGCATTCAAATGGTGCGCCTAGATGCTGGAATTGCGGAGAGAAGGGGCAATTGCAAAGAGACTGCAAGAAGCGAAGAAAACCGAGCTATTGTCCAGGGTGTGCACCTAGGAGAAGATCGAGACCGAGTCAGGAGCCCATAATGGAAGCCCTTCAAACTGAGGGGTCGAGAAACATGTAAGAGCCAACTTCGTGGGGCAGGGGTTGGCTAGGAGGATCGACGTCTCCAGCACCACCATCACTGTGTCAAGACTACATCGTGGAGAAGCACACTTATGCCTTCCGGGTCAAGCTGACGGAGAATATTGCACCAAAACAATCGACACTGGTGCAACCCGATCGATTATCCGACCAGACCTAGTGAGGCAACAACTACTTCACAAGGGCAGGATTTCCTCACTACGGACAGCTACGGGAGAAACTGCACCTGTTCGTGGAGAGGTCAACCTCCAGATACAGTTGGGTGTAGAACATATCAATAATGATATCATCATTATAGACATCAATAACGCATATCAATGATATCATCATTATGCATATCAACAAATCATTCCCACACTCAGGTGCATGAATAATTTATACGACATTCCCATATGTAGCGTGTGGATGTCTTAATTTGTATTGTTTTGGAAATAGTGTCACACTTTAAGTGACATATTGATTTATGGAAATTAAGAACATGGGAAAAGGGTCAGCATTGTGTGCGATCGCATATTTGTAAATTGTAGAATTTGTATAAATAGTCTCAGAAAAATTGTACAAAGAGGAGTCGGAAAATATATTCTTGCGTGTGCACTAGGATACAGAGCACCGTAAGTTACTAGAAGAATTAATCGTTTCACTTTATAAATAACGACTCAGCTTCTTAGCGAAGCCATTACTTGCCGGCGAGCAAACGCTGCCTTAGACATTTTTACTAATTAATTCCGTTATCCTCCCAATCACACATTATGGGAGACCTTGCGTTCCGTCATAATTTTCTGGTTTGTGGATGACTGCATTCTCGGAATGGATTTTCTGCGACTACATGGAATCACGTTGGATTTGGGAAAACGGCAGAATGTCAAAGTATTGATGGAGGATCCCAGCGTCCAAATTCCCAAGATGAATGTGGTAGTATGTACCGACACTGATGTACCGAATTCTTTCGAAAGCATTGTGTGGGCCAAGCTTGATAGTGATTCTAGAGATCTCCGATCTTATCTGATAGTGCCAACGAAGACGTCCGCATTGCACAGTTTGATTGTAGGGCGAAGCCTATGATCATCGTCATTTATGTCCGCACGACCATCTCTGAAACGTGTAAACCACTAATGAACTTTGGCACGAGATAGACAATCATCGCCATAAACTTTTTTCATCAATTCAAATGATTCGGTAAACGTTTTACCGATTTTAAAACAAAATTTGATATTCGCTCTTTGTTGGAAACTCATTTTTGTACCGGTGATACAACCATACTGTCACTTTAGACGCAATAACTTCGCTACCACTCATTCACAGATGGCGCCACAAAATTTTTTTTTTACACAAGTCCTGTTTATTTTCGAACGCACCTTGTATTACACCTCGCGAAAAGCAGAAGCCATATCTTCAAGTCTGCAACCAACCACCGAAATTCTTTTGGGATACTTGCAAAGGTGGAAGATAAAAATTAACGCTGACATGACACAAGCCATTTCCATCACAAGAAGATGACGAAAACAACCTCCTGAATTACAAATCGAGTCAAACTCAGTACCTTGGAAAAGAACAGCAAAATATCTAGCAGTAAAATTTGACAATAGATTTACAAGGACTGACCACATACGTGACGAGAGACAGCACTGTTTAGGTATCTTATCCTCCTTGCACCCCATTTTAAGATCGGGAAAACTGACCGTGAAAAACAAACTTCTTCTTCTTCGTAGCACTACAGCCCCTCTCCGACCTTCACTTCCTGCAAATAGCACATCCAACTGTCTCGGTCCATTGACCGCGTCCTTCAATTCCGAATTCCGAGCAGCGATGAACTATCTTCATCGACTGAGTCAGACCAGCATTTCCTCGGGTTCCCCACTGGTCTCCGGCCTTCAGTTCTTGAAACGAATACCTTTTTGGGTATCCTTTGTTTGTCCATACGGTTTGACCTCAGGCTCGTCAAAAATTTCATACAGCTCATGGTTGAATCTTCTAGCTTTGCTCCGATTATTCGCCTCAGGACCCGTCGCTCAAAGGCGTTCAATATATCTGCGGATGCTTGGGTTAGGGTTCATGTTTCACACGCATATCATAGCAAAAGTCTTGTCACATATTTGTATACTTGGAGCTTCAAGATCGTCAAAACTGGATAAAATATTTTATTTTCCAGCTGTATTCTTCGGCGTATTTCGTCTCTTTCATTACAGGTTCTCGTCATTTTGGCGCCTAGATACACAAATTCGCTAACATTTTCGATACTGTACTCGTCAAGTGTGCTACTTTGTGTGCTTCAGGTGTTTATTCTCGATTGCGTCATGAGGTTTTTTTTATTTTCATTGATTTGTAGCCCTACTAGTTTTGCTTCGCTGTCAAGTTTCAGGAAGAGTTGTTAGTGACCGTGACAAAATGTTGATGTCTTCGGCATAGGCTGCTACTTCGCTCGACTTGTATAATAACGTAGCTCGTGTATCGACAGGTAGCTTCCTTATGACGTACTTCAGAGCCAAATTGAATAGCAATGGGGCCAGCCCATCTCCCTGCTTTAGTCCGATATTTGTGTCAAAGGCATTGGTGAGTCGATTATTGATGCGGACTTGGGAGGTCGTCGATGTCATTGTCACTTTGGTAAGACGGACTAATTTGGCTGGCATCTCAAAGCAGAGCATGATTTGGTACAGTACGTTACGATCAATACTGTCGTATGCTTGCTTGAAGTCAACGAAAATTTAGTGTACCTCTATGTTGAACTCCCAGCATTTTTCAAGTACCTGCTTGACAGTGAACAATGGGTCTATCGTCGATCTACCTGCTCTAAAATCACCTTGATATTTCCAATAATACGGTTGGCGAATGATCGTCAATTCTGTTTTCTAAGATCTTTGAAAATACTTTGTAGCCGTACGAAGTAGTGATATGACTCTATAATTTTCGGCATATGTTCTTGTTGCCAAATGTGCTGGATGAATTTGTGAAAAGCTTTATGAACACTACTGCCATCATATTTGATGAGCTCCACTGGAATCAAATCGATGCCCGGCGCTTTATTATTTTTTTGGGCTTGATGATGGAACACACTTCATCCAGAGTTGGTGGGGCTAATGGAAGCTCTCCGCAGACATCTATAGGCTCCGATGTTCTGGAGCTGTGCGGAGGATTAAGGAGGTTCTTGAAATATGATGCCCATCTTTCCTTAATCTTAGTTTCATCAGCGATGATATTGCCGATGTCATAACGATAGAGCGTGGTTTTGAGCTGATAACCACGTTTCAGGCTTTTCACTACTTTGTATGCTTGTCTTGTATTGTTGCTCGCTAAACATACATCTAAACTTCTCAATTGGCCGTCATACCATTTTCTTTTCTTAATTCTAATTATCTTGTTCGCTACTCTTCTGAGATTTTCATAGTGTTCTCTCTTTGTCCTGGTTTTTCTACCTATATAGTCTTTGTATGCCTGATTTTTTTTTTGGCTAGCGCATTCTGGCACTCATCATCGAACCAATCATTTCTCTTGCGGTGGGCTTGATATCGGATCATCTGTTCTGCCACGGTCTTAATAGCTGGTTTCTTGTTGCTTGTTTTTATGGATGCGTCTGATAAGATGAAACGTTCTACAATCACCTGGAAAGACTAGTCGACTCATTGCCTATGAACGACACAAAAAAAATTCTGGGTGATTTCAACGCTAAGGTTGGCAATGCGCCGTCTCATCGGGGAACGATTGGATGATATAGCCTCCGCGATGAAACAAACGACAACGTCAGCACTTGATTGACTTATTATGTAGCAAAAATCTAGTCACACGTTCAACTTGCTGCCCATATCGACGCATTCATAAAATGACCTGAGTATCACCGGACGGCAACACACATAATCAAATCGACCATGTTCTGATGGGCCTCGAGCATACTTGGACGTCCGTACACACCGAGGAGCCAATTGTAACTCAGATCATTACTTGGCAAAATTAGCCTATCGATGTCGTATTTCAAAGGCATATTCAGCGAAGACCAGCCCGCTACAAAAATTTGACATCGAAAGGCTTCAAACGGCGTTTGTGGCAAAAAACTTCACGGAGCCCCTCACAACAAGCTGGCTCGCATCTTATCAGACGCATCCATAAATACACGCAACGAGCTCTGGAAAAGCAAACTCCTCATCTACAAATAAGTCATAAGACAATCTCTTCTCTATGGCTGCATAGTCTTCTGTCAGACGTCAAAATCCAACAAGAAACTGCTCCAATACCTGCAAGACGAGGCCCTTAGCAGAATCTTTAAGACCCCCTGGTACATTAGGAACATTGACCTCAAACTAGACACTATTGACAAATATATACTAGATCGCGCACTTAAACTGTTCAACAGGATAGAACATGTAAGAGTACCCTGAGTCCCCAAGACCAACCAACAACGAACAGAAGAGCCTCTGTTCCTACCCTAGTGTCAGGTCAATAACATTGTGATATAAGACTGACAGAATCTAGTTGTATTGTTGGCTATAGGCCAGTTAGGTACAAATATACCCACAGATAGAAATGGAGCAGAAGTGCTAAATCGCACTAGCTCCACGTAACCCCACACCTCAAGGCAAAGTAAGCCAACTGATAGCATCTGGAGCTCCGCAATTGAAATTTTGCAGAAACAAAGCTTATCTGCTGGATATACAGTGGCCTCATCGCATAATCGGACAAGCTCTTTTTAAATGTTTGAGTGAGTTTAAACTACGTAGAAATAGACTTTTTATGCTTTTTTCGCATTTGTATATATTTTAGGTATTTACCTAGCTCAGTATGAAAAAAAAGCAAAACTTATCTTCAAGTATTATAACACAAGAATAAAAACAAAATTAAGTCAATTTGTGGCGCGCAACGAATAATAGGACAAAGCAAAACACCGATGGAAAAGTTCCGTTGTTTTGCAAGTTTCTCACTGGAACTTGGATTTTGTCTGTCGTTATGAGTTGTAGTTAGTCTTTTCAGTGCAACACGTTAGAAAGTTCACTAAAATGTCTCCAAACTAAAATCAAACTACGGTGGATATAAGACGACTTATAGTCAGGCTGAATTTTTGAAGGAAAAACCGTCCGAGAAATTGTTGAACAGGTCGGTAGAGGCAAATCAACTGTATAAGATATTATTCAGCGATTCCGTGATGAGTTCAGGATAGAAAATAAGAGTCGAGAAGGGCAAGGCACTGTATTAAAAGAGCGAATGATAGTAAGGGAAGTTAAACAAAATCCTTTCTAAACGGCGAAAGAATTAAAAACAGCCTTGAAGGACCGCACTGGGAAGGATGTGTGTTTAAATACTGTGCAAAACACGTTGCACAAGTATGACTACCATGGAAGAGTTGCCAGAAAAACACAATTTATAAGCCCTAAGAACAAAAACTTTAGAGTGCGATTTGCCAAGGAGTACCTGTTAAAAGCAGCAGATTTTTGGAATCAAGTAATTTCCTGGAATACGTATATATAAAATCAACTTTTTTAAATATTTTGCAATATTTTCAGGGTTTGTTCACTGATGAAAGCAAATTTAATTTGCATGGGTCGTATGGTAAGATGTATGTGTGGCGTATGCCAAACACAGAATTTGATCCAAAAAACACTAAGGCGACCGTAAAGTACGGAGGGGGCTCTGTCTTGGTTTGGGGCTGTATGTCTAGCGCTGGAGTAGCAATTTACATTTTATAGATGGGAAAACGGATAGATTTGTCTATCTTGACATTAAAAAAAAACGTTAAGCAAAGTGCTGAGAAATTGGGTATCGCCAGTAACTTTGCTTTCTACCAAGACAATGATCCTAAACACACTTCCAGCGTAGCGAAGCTTTGGTTGATCAACAACTGTCCACGCCTCATTCAACCACCTGCCCAGAGCCCCGACCTCAATGTTATTGAACATCTCTGGGAAGAATTGGCCAGGAGAGTCTACAAAAATAAATATAATGTTACATATCCAAATAATTCTGCGAGCTACTGTCGCAATTGTTTTCACAACAATTAAGAACATCAACAAAACGAATTTACTCGAAACCACGAGAACCTATCAAGCATGAACAACATCTGAAAGTGAGTCACTGCTCCATTCATTCACTGCTGGAATGTTCCTGCTAATTCACCAATGTACGAGAACTGAGTTGAATGATTAGAGACCCTATATAAAGGCGAGCTGAATGAATGGGGGGAATCATTCATTCGACCGCGATAAGAACTGCGATAGTGTGTGGGAAGCGATATTGTTCGAGTAATAGAAAAGTGATTTTCGTAATAGTGAAGTGATTTAGAAGACAATTGCGATAAAAAATTTATGGACAAGTGTTAAATTTTTAATAGTGAAAATTAAAATCAGTGAAAGTGTTAAACTGATTATTGTGCATTTTTGTAATTAAATAAACTCTTTTAACTTAAATTAAAGGACATTGCGTTTCCACTTTACCGGAATTTGATCCAAAAAACACTAAGGCGACCGTAAAGTACGGAGGGGGCTCTGTCTTGGTTTGGGGCTGTATGTCTAGCGCTGGAGTAGCAATTTACATTTTATAGATGGGAAAACGGATAGATTTGTCTATCTTGACATTAAAAAAAAACGTTAAGCAAAGTGCTGAGAAATTGGGTATCGCCAGTAACTTTGCTTTCTACCAAGACAATGATCCTAAACACACTTCCAGCGTAGCGAAGCTTTGGTTGATCAACAACTGTCCACGCCTCATTCAACCACCTGCCCAGAGCCCCGACCTCAATGTTATTGAACATCTCTGGGAAGAATTGGCCAGGAGAGTCTACAAAAATAAATATAATGTTACATATCCAAATAATTCTGCGAGCTACTGTCGCAATTGTTTTCACAACAATTAAGAACATCAACAAAACGAATTTACTCGAAACCACGAGAACCTATCAAGCATGAACAACATCTGAAAGTGAGTCACTGCTCCATTCATTCACTGCTGGAATGTTCCTGCTAATTCACCAATGTACGAGAACTGAGTTGAATGATTAGAGACCCTATATAAAGGCGAGCTGAATGAATGGGGGGAATCATTCATTCGACCGCGATAAGAACTGCGATAGTGTGTGGGAAGCGATATTGTTCGAGTAATAGAAAAGTGATTTTCGTAATAGTGAAGTGATTTAGAAGACAATTGCGATAAAAAATTTATGGACAAGTGTTAAATTTTTAATAGTGAAAATTAAAATCAGTGAAAGTGTTAAACTGATTATTGTGCATTTTTGTAATTAAATAAACTCTTTTAACTTAAATTAAAGGACATTGCGTTTCCACTTTACCGGAACATTAAAATTATTGGCCGCTAACCAAAAACACGCGACAGTGGTGTCGAGAAGTGAGATTAAAATTTTGAAATTGAAAATTTGAACATTTTTATAGTGCATATTAGTAAAATTTAAAGAAACATTAAAAATGCCACAAAGCCGAAACTTAAAAATTAATGAACTGACCATGTCGGAGCTTAAGGAGGAGTTGGAACAGCGAAACCTGGCTACGCAAGGTACAAAGGCCACACTGATCGCACGCTTGCGTGACGTAATTGAATCGGAAGGCGCGTATCTGGATTCGGGTGAGCCCTGAGATGCAGAAAAAGGCGCAGAAGGTGGTGAAGCAGAAACACCAAAACCAAAGGAACCAGAAAATGCGCTGATGCAAATGTTAATGCTGATGCAGCAAGAGCAGCGATAACAGTCATCCAATTTAACTACGAAGTTAAATGAACAATCAGCGAAGCTGGACCAACAAGCGATCGAAATCAAGGCAGACATCAGGGCAGACATCACACAGAAGCTGGAGAAACAGTCAACCGAAATAAAAGCGGAGCTCGGTCATCTGAACAAACAAATTAAAGGCGTCGAGGAAAAGGTTGACCAGGTCGAGGAAAAGGTTTACCAGGTCGAGAAAAAGGTTTAACCAGGTCGAGGAAAAGGTCAGCCAGGTCGAGGAGAGAATGAACCATGAGATGGAAAACATGAAAAAGGAATTGGAAGCAGCGAAGGCAGTAGTAACCACCTCACCAGCCCCGCTTATAACCGCAGCGCAAAGCACACCCAGAAATGTGCAAGCACTAATATTCGATGGGCAAACGGTCTGGAGTATTTACAAGACCCAGTTTGAAGCTGCCGCAAGGGCAAATCACTGGAATGAGCAGGAACGAGCAACTGCATTAATTCTTGCTCTAAGAGGCCCAGCTGCCGAGCTTTTGCAGACGATCCCCGTTGAATTGCACTCAAACCCGAATGCTATAATGAATGCGCTCGACATGCGTTATGGAGACGATCATCTAAAGCAGATTTATCGGTCACAGCTAAGGCATCGGGTGCAGAAGTCTGGTGAAACCCTACAGCAGCAAGCCCAAGACATTGAGCGATTAGCACTTTTGGCTTACCCAGCCTACGACCCAGAACATCGAGATGATGCAGCGACAGAAGGATTCATCAGCACACTAAAGGACCCGGAATTGCAACAAGCCGTGCGTTTAGCTCAAAAGCAAACGGTTAAGGACGCATTGGCTTACAGTCTGAACTTTGAGGCAGCGAAAAATGTGACTCGTACCACTGCCCGGGTTCGTGAGGTAGTGACAGACGAGTGCAGGTGTGAGCGCGTGGAAATTGAGCGACACCCGCATGTGAATGGTGCGCCTAGATACTGGAATTGCGGAGAGAAGGGGCACCTGCAAAGAGACTGCAAGAAGCGAAGGAAACCGTCCAGGGTGTGCAGCTAGGAGGAGATCCAGACCGAGTCAGGAGCCCAGAATGGAAGCCCTTCAAACAGAGGGGTCGGGAAACATGTCAGAACCAACTTCGTGGGGCAGAGGTTGGCTAGGAGGATCGACGTCCCCAACACCACCATCACCGTATCAAGACTACATCGTGGAGAAGCGGACTTATGCCTTCCGGGTCAAGTTGACGGAGAACACTGCACCATAACCATCGACACTGGTGCAACCCGATCGATTATCCGAGCAGACCTAGTTAGACAGCAACAACTTCACAAGGGCAGAATTTTCTCACTACGGACAGCTACGGGAGAAACTGCACCTGTTCATGGAGAGGTCAACCTCCAGATACAGTTGGGAGACCTTGTGTTCGACATAATTTTCTGGTCGCGAACATTATGGATGACTGCATTCTCGGAATGGATTTTCTGCGACCACATGGAATCACGTTGGATTTGGGCAAATGTGTACTGAAATGGCAGAATGTCGAAGTACTGATAGAGGATCCCAGCGTCCAAATTCCCAAGATGAATGTAGTGGTATGTACTGACACTGATGTACTGAATTCTTCCGAAAGCGTTGTATGGGCCAAGCTTGATGGTGATTCTGGAGACCACCGGTCTTATTTGATAGAGCCAACGAAGACGTCCACATTGCGCAGTTTGATTGTAGGACGAAGCCTTGTAAGATCTTTAAGGAACGGATATGTGCCAGTTAGAGTCTTTAACACCGCAGACTCAACCACGAGCATCAAAGCGGGAGAAGTCATCGGCAGCTGCCAGCCTGTTTCCACCATCACCTCTTTGGAAGCTACTCACAACCATCATTGGTAAAGGCGGCAAGACACAGACAAAGCCCGGGAATCCACGTCTGCAATATTGAAGCAGATCAAATTGCCAGTGCAGCTATTCAAACGAGCCTCTGATCTGGTCACCAAGTACAGTGACATCTTCTCAACAAGCCCGGATGACCAAGGCCGAATGAGTCTGGTAACTCACGTCATAGATACACAGGGAGCCAAGCCGATTCGACAAGCACCGAGACGTCTCCCTATAGCCAAACAAGGAGAAGTGAGCGCGCTGATCTCGGACATGGAAAAACAAGGCGTTATTGAACCTTCTGTCAGTCCATGGGCTGCGCCTGTAGTTCTTGTAAAGAAAAAGGATGGTAGCACTCGCTTTTGTGTCGACTATAGGCAGCTTAACGACGTCACTAAGAAAGATAGTTACCCGCTCCCACGCATCGATGATATCATGGACACTTTAGCCGACGCAAAATGGTTTTCTACACTCGATCTCAAGAGTGGCTACTGGCAGGTAGAAATTGACAAGAAGGACCGTGAGAAGACCGCATTTTCAGTTGGGACCGGATTGTGGCAATTTGTGGTGATGCCGTTTGGGCTTTGCAATGCTCCAGCCACTTTCGAACGCTTGATGGAATACGTGCTACGTGGTCTAACCTGGAAAACCTGCTTAGTGTACCTAGATGACATCATCGTCATCGGGAGAACGTTCGAAGAGCATGTGCGGAACTTAGAAGAGGTTTTCTCCCGATTACGACTGGCAAATTTGAAACTTAGTCCCGACAAGTGTACTCTTTTCGCAGATGAAGTAAAATACCTGGGACACGTCGTATCAGCAGAAGGGGTCAAAACAGACCCTGAGAAAATTGAAGCCGTGAAAAGTTGGCCAACACCAAACAACAAGCGCCAACTACGAAGTTTTCTGGGTCTGGCGACCTACTATCGAAGATTCGTCAAAGACTTTGCCAAAATAGCTAAGTGTCTCCATCAGCTAACCGAGAAAAATCGTCCGTATGTCTGGAATGAACAATGCCAGACAGCCTTTGAGACCCTGAAGGAAAAGCTATGTGAATCACCCGTACTGGCGTATCCGAAACCCGGAAAAATGTTTGTGGTTGACACCGATGCAAGCAACGGCGGTATTGGAGCTGTACTCTCCCAGCAGATCAATGGCGAAGAAAGAGTCCTCTCGTATTACAGTCGAGTTCTTTCAAAAAGTGAGAGGAACTACTGTGTGACCAGGAAGGAGCTATTGGCTATAATAGAGGCCACCAAGCAGTTCCACAAGTACCTATATGGCCAGAAATTTGTTCTTCGAACGGACCATGCATCATTGAGATGGCTACTTAACTTCAAAAACCCCGAGGGACAAGTTGCGAGATGGATCGAAAGATTGCAGTCATACGACTACGAAATTGTTCATCGAAAGGGCGGAGTTCATGGAAATGCTGACGCCCTATCTCGTCGCCCATGTCCAGCTAACTGCAAGCATTGCCGACGGATTGAGGAAAATGAACCGCCCGTTGATCTGCGACTGATAACGGCCGAATTCGATGAAGGTTGGTCATCGGAGGAGATTCGAAATGCCCAGCTAGCCGATGAAGACATCGGACCATTGCTCGTATGGAAGGAGACGACTGGGCGACCTGAGTGGAAGGACGTTTCAACGCATGGCGCAACCCTGAAAAGCTATTGGGCACAATGGAACTCCCTTCAGGTGGAGGGTGGTGTACTCAAGCGGAAATGGGAAACGGCGGATGGCAGCTCCTATAGGATGCAAACTATACTACCCAAAAGCCGAATCCACGATGTGGTAAAGGAAATGCATGAAGGATCCTCGGGAGGCCATCTTGGTGTTAACAAAACCTTAGCGAAATTGCGGGAAAGATTCTACTGGCTCCACGCTCGAGAGGACGTAGAGGACTGGTGTCGCAGATGCACAATTTGCGCTTCCGTCAAAGGCCCAATGCGACGACTGAGAGGACAAATGCAAACCTATAACGTAGGCCTGCCATTCGAAAGGATTGCTGTTGACATCGCTGGACCCTTTCCTGAATCTGAATGGGGAAATCGATACACGCTGGTTGTAGCTGATTATTTCAGCAAGTGGCCCGAGGTCTACCCCATTCCCAACCAGGAAGCAACTACTGTAGCCGAACAGCTAGTGTTAAATTGGGTCAGCAGGTACAGCGTGCCTTGTGAACTACATTCGGATCAAGGCCGAAACTTTGAGTCACTAGTTTTTAGCGAAATGTGCGAGCAGCTGGGAATACGGAAAACGAGGACAACACCGCTGCATCCCCAATCCGATGGAATGGTCGAACGTTTCAACGGCACGCTCAATAAACACCTTGCCAAGATGGTTGACGAGAACCAAAGGGACTGGGACCGACATATCCCACTATTTTTGATGGCGTACAGAGCTGCCGAACATGCATCGACGGGCCAAGCCCCAGCCAAAGTCATTTTTGGAAAGACTATTCGTCTGCCAGCTGATATAAAGTTTGGAACACCCCCCGAGAAACCCCAAACGATCTCGGAGTACGCAAGTGATCTAAGACAACGGTTGAACCAGATACATCGGACAGTGCGAAAACATCTCGAATCGGCTACTGACCGCATGAAGACCAGGTATGATCTAAAGGCTAATTCGACTGGCTTCCAGCAGGATGACTTGGTGTGGCTATATAACCCGCAACGGCGAAAGGGTAGGTCTCCAAAGTTGCAACATAACTGGGAGGGACCATACCGAGTCACAAAGCGAATCAACGACGTCGTATATCGCATACAGGAACACCGTAAACCGAGAGCCAAAATGAAAATCGTGCATCTAGACCGTCTTGCCCCATATTACATCCAGGGAGAATTGACTACAACTGGCGACACATCTTTTCGGGGCGAAAAGAACTGAGATGGGGGCAGTGTTACATGTACAAATAATTACATGTACAAATAATTCTGCGAGCTACTGTCGCAATTATTTTCATCATCATTGGGCTTTTTCAGACGCAGCGTTAAAAGTGAGCGTTAAACAGGTTATATGGGCAAGAAGAGTGAGAGGCATTGAGGGGACCTGATGGTAAAAACAAGCCAACATTTTGTAGGGTGAACGAGCGTAACGCACATACACAAACGCATTTTGTTGATCATTCGGTGGGGGAAATTTATACACAAACGCCGGTGATCATTCCGAATTGAACATTCGGTGAAGAAGGTGGTCGTCATGAAACGATTGCCTTTCTTTAATTTGCGTGCAAAAATAGATGCGTTGACGCGAGAAGCTACGCGTTATTCAATAAATTTATAAAAGCGAAGGCCATGTTCAATTACAGGAAACAACACGACGAATATCTGGATTTCAATAAAGTTAAATTGCCTATTGTAAATCCATAGAAAATTAACAGTACGCATAATCTTCATAGAATCGCATTATAATATGCCAGTTGACAACACAACAAGAAAAATATGCGACTTAAATGGATATTCAAATTTGGAATAAATTTTTCAGAAAGCGGAAAAACACGGAGGTTCTAATAAATCCAATAGAAGTTTGAATCGACAAACTTTAACAATCATAAAATACATTTTTCATTCCAGTTTTTGTTACCTCGTGCACAATTCAAGGCTAAAACATCAATTCTCAATCGCTTATCTCTCTGTCTTCGCTTTCATGTTGTCCGCACGACGTTTAACGATCAAATGATCCTTTTGACACATACACTCGCAAGACGTGTATCGTATACAAAAATAGGTTGGCTGAACTATGCAACGTGTAAACATAAGGGCGTAAGCGCGAGACCTGTTTGGATATGGGTTTTTACCATTCCCGTGTGAAAGAGCCCATTAAGAACGTCAACAAATGAATTTACTCGAACCCACGAGTAAATTCAACAAGCATAATCAACATCTGCAAGCGACGTCACTCCATTCATGAATTTGCTCGAACCTACCAGGTACCTCTCGGTAGAACGTTCGCCAATATGCGAGAAATGGGTGAATACTTAGAGACCCTATATAAAGGCGAGCTGAATGAATGGGGGGATGATTCATTCGACCGCGATAGAAAACTGCGATATAGTGGATATAGTAAAGACAATTGATTGTTTGAGTGCAAAGTGATTTTCGTAATAGTGAAGTGATTTAGAAGACAATTGCGATAAGAAATTTATGGACAAGTGTTAGAATTTTAATAGTGAAAATTAAAAATTAGTGAAAGTGTTAACTGATTATTGTGCATTTTATTTAATTAAATAAACACTTTTAACTTAAATTAAAAGACATTGCGTTTTCACTTTCCCGGAACGTTAAAATTATTTCCGCGAACCAATAACACGCGACAATATGTTTTGGGAGTCAAGTATTCTGACTAATTTCAGTTCATAAAGACAATCAGCAAATATCCCACGAGGTTGCTGTAAAATGACATTTGGTTGGGAGGGCAATTTGAGCGGCAGAAAAATATGGACTCGACGATGAAACTTGTTAAGTCTCTATATTAGGCTTGTCAACAAACAATCCACATTTGAATTTAATCAATTAAATACGATATATTGACTGGAACAGGTAAAAGTAAAATTGATTTCCTTCAGCTGATTTTCCCAAACATACAACTTCTGAAGTAACCGCATATTCGTTAAATTTGATTTATAGACAACAGTTATGACAATATATATTAGTCAATCTCAGCACATATTAATCGAAATTCCATATCCGATAACAAAATAAACTCCCATAAATATCTCCCAACATATTTTATCCAATATCGATGCCATTTAACCAGTTGATAACTTACGATCGAAATAATTTTAATAAGAAATTTATTAATCAGTACGAGCGGGAACAGTGTGTGAACTTCTGAAGCAGCGCACAGTCCATTTTCTCTCTGCGTCGTGACGACGATTCCCTCCTATTTCCAGCATTCGTGGACCGTAGTTTGAAATCTACTATCTTTGTCAAATAGCGGTACGATTGTATCTCGAGAAAAGCGCATGAATAGGCTCCAATCAATAAATAATATCGTCAATTGGATATTTATCTGACAGTCGATAGCGATCGCGCATGGGTACGGGCTCGGATGGCGCAGAAAATTGATGCTACTCATTGGGACAATTTTCCACGTACGAGATAAAGGTAGATTAGATGACCGTTGCGCGTTCGGCGAAGGGTCACAGCCGATGGAGAGAGGAGCCACTATTTATGTCATCGATAAGATACTTGGACAAATCGATTGAAACTGTTTAGCATAAATCAATTATTGATATTTTGTGGAATGAGAACTACTATCCATGCTATTTAATGGCTGAGCATGTTGAAAAAAGTGGAATTGGAACTAGCACATAAAATTTTTACTGAAATTAATTCACGCACTTTCCAGTATTGCTTTTACTGATAATGGTGAAGCACAGCAGGAAAGATGTAGATTCGACGCAACCTAGTTTTTTGTTTTGTTGGAACGTCGAAAGCAATGCGCAACTATAAAAATATTTCTTTTCCTTTATTAGTCGTCAATTTGTATTTTCATGCACAGTATGACGCTTATTCTCATATTCGATGCGAAAAGTAACTAAATGAAACACGTTGACGTTGTCGCAGTACATCTCCTTTTAAGTGAAGTAGTTTGTTTTTCTCAAATTCCTGAAATCCTTAAATATTATCCTTCTCACATAGAAAAAATTGCCTTCAAAAATATTCATTCTTTAAAAAACGTCTGATCCCAAATCGACTCAACCGATCATGGATGCTAAGCATAATAAATAAATATTAAATTAATTTCTGTCTTGATATTCTTAAAATGAATTCACATCAAAAGGTTCATATTTTGCAACTAAATCAAGACATTCCTCAATTAACGATTGTAATCCGTTCCACGGTTTTTCATATTAAAAATAATAATTTATAAGATTATTCCGGGGTATATTTAGTTAAGATACTCGTATTATTTATTTTATATTATGCTTCGACTTTTTTCATCCTCTACTGCATCAAAATGGCCATAAATACAGTTCAGGTAGTCGCGATCCACATAACTTATTCCATACAAGCAAATATCAGCAATATTAGCAACATTGCAATAAGACCCCGTTGAATTTTTTAAGGCTTAAAGAATTGTCTGGAGTCACTAACTTGCAGGCCTTTAATTTCCAGTGGTACGGGGGGAGATAAACTTCTTATTTACAGGGTAAAATTCCGCATTCAAAGTTTTGTAATCAGCGTAGTTATTAGAAACAATGCCTATAAAAACTATACTCATAGATATCGTTCGAGTAGAAGGTGACGGCATTATTTCAATATGGGAATTGATTTTGCATAATTTAATATTTTTTAGTTAGCTGATACCATCATGCGCACGTATAAAACTTGTGAAATGTTTGCAATAACGAGCTGATCTAGTTACAGTTCCATTTATTTGCACAAGTTGAATACGAGTACATAGTTTCTAGAATAAACGACATTTATACACTGTTCAGTCTTCTCATGACAAAGTAGCGGCGAGCAATTCTATTATAGTTCCAGCCTCATACACATACACACATACATATAATTTAGCATCATGTACAAGCTACTCTCAGTACTGGCATCACCCTAGTACATACTTACGACAACAGTAAATCTTTTTGCTATCGGGAGTGATGCTAATACTGCGATTAGTCTTCCCTCTGTTCAAATTTGTCGTTATCATAGTGCGGACATTGGCAATTTACCCTTTTCGTTTGTAGCCATTTTCTCGGCCTTGTTCCGCTTGCATTATCGATTTAACTTTAAATAAATTCTCGAAACAAATTTCAAAAACGCTTCAAATTTCTACATGGTCCGTCGAGCCGGATAATTGTCGCAATGCAGTTTTCGTTCTCGGAATTAATTATCTAAAGCATTTATCGCTAAACGTTTTTCGCTTGACAATTATCAGTAATCGCATTTGCGTGATCATCTTTGAAACTTTTCGTGAAAATCCATCGCACTATCAGTGAATTCAATTGTGCAAATTGGCCGGTGACGATAATCCAAAACTCGACCCCAAGGTCACCTCAAGTGCAAAGGCAATATCGGAATTGCGTATACAACGTGGCGTCATCTTGGCCCAGCAAACTCGGATGCAAACCTTTCTCGATGGCAAAGTGGATAATATATCCGTTTTCGAGGCCGAAAGCAAACTCGGTCTACTTGAGGCACATTTCAAAAACTTTGAAACTGTTCAGTGCCAACTCGAGGTTTTAGACGCAGAAGAGCCATCATCTGGGAAACGGGACTTATATGAAGACAGTTATTGCCAACTCAAGGCTAATTTGCTATCAATTATCGAGAAGCTTTATAGTGAAATAAGTGAGTTTCAATGTCCGTGAAGGACTGCAGCGATGGTCTGCTGCCTCGGCAGAGGAAGATGGAGGTATCTGCCGAGAATGCCCTCGTCCGGAGACGCGTGAATGCGCTGGCAGGCTAGCATTGCGGTGTCTTGGGGCGGGTTCGTTTCCCCGGCACGAGGACCCACTACAAAAAATTTCGCATTCACGAATTGCTTTCAGGTCAAAAAAGGCGACCAAAGTCGCAAAGTAGTAGATAACTTCACCGAAGGAGATGTACTTGTTACAAGAACAAGTGAAACCTGAGAAGAAAGGCGAACTTGGGGTGACCTCGTCGTTACCCAACGAAGTTCATGGCCCACAAATGAAAGAGGGGCAACGGGTGGTGGTGGAGCCCCTTCATACCCACCCAACCGGAATAAATCCATTGATAACTTGTTGAAGTGGCCAGGTATTCCTCTTCTGAGTGGAAAACTCATATAACTTGAATTGTATGAACCTTCCCATCAGAAGGGGAGTACCCCGGTGACCAATTTATGGCATAGAATTATACAATTGAATTGCATAAACCTATGCCATAAAAAGGCACTCTGCTTGGGCCACTCAACCCATGACGTCTCCTGAAACAGAAAGATTATATGGGATTATTAAGTACCCGGTGGCTGGCTCATGTTTTGAGGGGGGAGCCTGCCACCGTACCGGGTCCTATACCCGGTTAGATAGAACGGAAGGGAAAGACCTATGGTTCCATTTAATTCATCATTTATTTACCAACATTTTAAATCCGAGAATATCTAAATTAATTAATTGAGAAAAAAAATTAAGCTCATAAAAAAAATGTATAAAAATTGTAAAAACAAATATGTATAAAAATTGTAAGTAGGATATAAAAAAATTATACTCAAAGATAAAAATATACAAAAAAAAAAATGTAAAGAATCTGTATAAAAATTTATAAGAAGGATAAAAAAAAAAAAATTACATTCAAATATAAAATGTATAAAAAGAAATGTAAAGAATGAAACAAACTTACCCAACCTTTTCCGACGACGAGCGCTCTTTGACGAGGTGGGCAGGTCCTGCAACTTCGTAAAAATTTTAAAAATCTCGCTCTAATAAAATGATCCACGAATATACATTTACGTAAAACGCATTTAAATTTAAATTTCATTCACAGGTGGCTAAAAGTTTATTGATTTACGGCCCGCGACTTGAATTATTTAATTACGGTTAATTTGCTACAGGCGTAGTTGACATCTTGATTTATTTTCTAAAACTTCAACGTTTTTCATATCTATATTCAACGCGATCAGCGTAGCACTCCAGCATCCTCCATGCAATCCCACTTGCGCTCTGACAGTAGATGATAGCCGGGTATCCGATGAGATGCAGCCCTTTTAACTATAGCATCCAGTTTGATGACTTTCCCACTTTGGTCCGACGCTAATTTCCCATTCGATGTTGTACACAATTACGCTTACGCACACACATTAATTTCTTTGGGTTTGTCGTTCCGCAATTGCTAGTGCGACTTATTCAAACAGTTTGCGATGATTATTTTATTTTTTTCTTTGAGAGAACTCTCTCAGTTCAAAAGTCGTATCAAAAGCGTTGCTTGCATAAAAGAAGTTTGATGCGCAAGTCTCTGCGAATATTAGTCTGTAGACTATAAGATTTCTGAGGGCTGGCAACTCAGATGAATGATAACAACGTGGATTGCATTGGTTGCGAAATTTTGCATTTGCAATATAGATGGAAACCGAAAAGAAGGAAAATTGGAGAAAACGATAAGTTTTCGTTGCTGTGTACAACCGGGAACGAAGCGTCAAGGTTTTCTAATCCTTTTTACTCAACTTAAAATACACGATTGGTACGATATATTCCGCTACGCTTTTTAAATTTCCCACATATGATAAGTCACACACGAGCGACGAAACCGAACTCTCTTTAATTGATCTTATTTTTGTTCCCGGTTTTCAAGTTTTGTTCGAATCAAAGTCTTATTTCGTTTTGGAATCGAACATTAAAGTGACACGATTTTAACTTGCACCGATCACTTCACTTTCTTAGGGCCAGTCCTCCATCTTTTACCTCCTCTCTCGCTCTTCGCGATTCCAAGCGAACTCCCCTGTGTCACAACTTTGTACATGCGTACCAATGTTGGGTGGGAAAATTCAAATAAGTGAAAATTGGTAAGAATTTCAGTAAGTGTTGGTGTTAAAGAAATCCATTAATAAACGCGAATTGCATTTTGAACAACTTAAAACAATTTTTCTGTATAAGTTTGGAAAACATTCGTTTTAATCATAAAAAACATGATTTTTGCATGCACTGAACGCAGCCTAAGCATTTTCCCCGCACGTGACAGCTGATGGACTACGATCAAAACTTGCCAACTTTGCACAAGTGCATTGTCAAAGCGTTAGTAAATGGAGCGGGTTGTTTGCATCCACATATGTTCAACATTAAAAGCAGTTTGTAGCCAAGGCGAAGTCAAGAAGACGTATTAACATTCACAGGATTTTCCCTTGAGGTAACTGGAGCTAGCGAGAACAGCATTCGTGGCCTCTATGAAAACGGAGGATTTGGAAAGGGCTCTCATTCACGCAGTTTCCCCCTGTCTAGTGTTGACAGCAGGTCAAAGCTTACTGCGACGACGTACGCAGAGATATTGGTACTCGATTTGGAGGAAGCCTTCTTTCTAGCGTTTGTATCAAACGTAGTGGACATATTCGATCTTGATGGTGTTTCAATCAGCCGAGGGCAGGCGTATCAAAAGTTTGCAAAAATTAAGGCAAAATTTGCATATACATTACCCGCGTATTTTTACCTCAAATCAAAAGGTTGGGTAATCAAGAATGGAACCAAGTTTGGCGGTGATTTTCGTAAGATCGAATTTTCATAACACCATTTGAAAACTAATGAGTTAATTTCAGTGCTCTACAAGCTTGGGACCCGCTACTATCACGCAAGTTTTATTGTAATTGTTCTACCAGAAGAAAAGAACTTGGACCCAAAAGACTTTCAAGGGATGCATCGTATTGCAGAGACTTCCAACAAAGATGTTCTAATTCTGAACGTAATTGCTCCAAAGGAGATACCTCCCGACATCTTATATGACTTTATCCACACGTTTAAAGTAACAGAAACAATACCTCGTCGTTTTGATTTTAAACAACATGTTCAAGGTAAATACAAAGCTACAAAACAAATTATATCTACTGTTTCTCTTAATACCAAAAAAAACTTTTTCCCAATAATTCGGCTACTTTTTTTCTCCTGCAAGTGCCTGTCTTTTCTTTTTGGTTAGTCCGGTACGTCGAAATTCCGCGCGTTCCTCCAGGTATATATCTTAGCATTCATTTTGAAACTGTTCGTTCCGATACCACTTCTCCAAACATGATGTCAGGGCTGAATTTTCCTTTCGCCATGTGATCACCATAAGTATGCTGCTTTCTTTGCAGCAGGACTCGAACGCTGTTACTTCATCAACACATTTTTCAGCTTTCGCACGTTCACGCATTATTTTCGGGATGAGTACTCCCTTCTCAATTACTACAGCTTCGCCCGAGGCAATCAGTCGATGCATCCGCCATTTGGAATTCGACCGCTGCCTCCGAAACCTCATCAACCAGACTTCACTTGCAGAAACTGAATTTGACCAAGTTTTCGGGTTTGTACAGTGAGTGGTTAGGTTTTCGTGGGATGTTCGAGAAATTGATCGACTCCAATACCCACTTATCGTCTTTCGAAAAATTCCAATATCTTCGTTCCGCACTAACCGGTAAAGCTGCTTCAGTGATAGAGGGGATTGAGCTTACAGAAGAAAATTATTCTAAGGCAAAGGAGCTTTTAAAAAGGAGATTCGACAACAAGCCATACATTTTCGCTTCGCATATCAACGACTTGCTTCAAGTGCAATCCATTCGTCATCCGTCTACTAAAGAATTACGTCAGATGACTGATGCTATAAACAAGCATATGCGCTGTTTGCTGAGCCTCGGTACAAAGGAAAATATCGCAGATAGATTCTTGTTGCACATTCTCGTATCAAAGCTTGATGCTGAGTCCCAGCTCAAATGGCAAGAATTAATTACCAGCTGTTCTCGATCATCCATAGAATCTAGCGCTCAATTTCCAACTTGGGAAAAGTTTACTGGTTTCTTGAACCTACGATGCTCAGCGCTAGAATTCGTAGAAGAAACAAAATCTAACAACAAACCTCTTTCAATCGTCAATAAATCCAAGCAGACTAGTTTTATTGCTAGTAACTGTGATACGAGAGCGAAGTGCAATTTTTGTGATTCACGCAGCGGACACACATTATTCGACTGCAATGGGTGAAAGAGCATGCCACCCGACCAAATTTACCAAAAAGCTAAGCAATTTAATTTGTGTTACAATTGCCTTCGAAATGGGCATTCATTGAAATGTTGTTTATCGAGCAAGTGTCGTGCATGTAACCGCAGCCACCATACTCTACTCCACGGTAACGTAAAGAATTCAGGCATCCCTCAAAGATCTCATCAGTCGACTGAAATTGAAACTCCAACAACCGGCGAACATTCGTCGCTGATCGGTCAAACGAGATCTAGACATCAATTGTCCCGCCTGGAAGAAGATGCTCAACTCAACAACGTTATTTTGGGTACTGCTATTATCACTTGATGGAGCTTCAATCGAATGCCGAGCAATATTGGACAGCGGTTCCCAGTTGCACTTCATGACAGAGAGACTCGCCCAGCAACTTCGTTTACGACGAGAAAAAATTGATGTGGCTATTAGTGGAATTTGTATGACGACATCCCGATGTATTTCGAAAACCGTTGCCACCGTGCAATCACTACAAAACGATTTCAGTTCATTGCTAGAGTTTTTCATCGTGCCAAATTTCGTCGGATTGCAGCCATTGCAAAGGATCAATACATCAGACTGGAATATTCCTAAGAACACTCCACTTGCGGACCCTCAATTCGACATACCTCGGAAAGTTGATATTTTGATTGGTGCTGCTGTTTTTCAAATTACATGCTGTTGGACAGATTGATTTAGGTGTTAATCGGCCTATCGTGCAGAAAACTCTTTTCGGCTGGGTGGTTTCGGCGCCATCCAGTACTTCATACAACTCACTCAGTGTAAAAATTAGTGCCGACAGTAACAGTGAACCGTGCGAACAAAATTTAAATAATATCGTCGCTAAGTTTTGAGAGCTAGACCACTGTAATAGTGAAATAGACAAAAGGTCAGCTGAGGAGATTGCTTGTGAAGAACACTTTCGTGTCAATACAATTCGTGATGCAAACGGTCAGTTCGTTGTGAGATTACCCTTAAGGCAAGATGCGTCAGTGCTTGGTGACACATACGAAATCGCATTAAAACGATTTTATAGCCTTGAAAGAAAACTTGAGAAATGCCATGAATTACGCGTCAGTTACTACGATTTTATGAATCAATATTTAGCGTTGGGACATTGGAGGAAGTCATTGATTCACAGTGTGTGTTACACAAACCTCATTATGTTCTCCCCCACCATTGTGTTGTAAAGAATTATGGCAGCAGCACTAAATTACACGTAGTTTTTGATGGTTCTGCGAAATCCTCCAGTGGTGTATCCTTAAACGATATTCTAATGGTAGGACCCACAGTTCAAGATGACATATTTTCGATCTTACTTCGATTTCGTTTCCATATTTATGTAATATCAGCCGACATAGAAAAAATGTATCGGCAAGTCATAGTGCATCCCAGTGATAGAGACCTACAACTAATAGTTTTTCGTAATTCAAGTCATGATCGTGTGAAGCTCTATCGATTAAAAACAGTTACTTATGGCACTGGGTCTGCTCAATATCACGCAGTAGAATCTATCCGTCAAGCGGCAGAAGATGCTAGGAGTAAGTTTCCAGTAGGAGCATTGATTATCAAGCGAGATGCATATTTTGATAAAATTTTGACTGGAAGTGATGACTTGGATGAAGCTGCAAAGATCAGAAATGAAGTTACCGATATTCTACTATCAAGCGGCTTCAACCTTAAAAAATGGGCATCAAATGAACCATCGTTGCTAGAAAAAATCGATGAAAATGACAAGGAAGTAATGACTCGACTAGATGACAAGGATTTCATCAAAACTCTTGGCCTAGCCTGGAACCCAACTGCCGATGAATTTCTGATTACGTATAACTCGCCAGAAATACGAAGTTCTGTGACCAAAAGAATAGTGTTGTCTAAAACTGCTCGATTCTTCGATCCATTAGGATTACTCAGCCCAGTGATTGTTACCGCCAAACTCTTTCTACAGGAGTTGTAGAAGCTTAATATTGATTGGGACGAAAGCTTACCCATCGAGATGCAAACAAGATGGCAGTCTTTTCGCTCGGATATGGCCAAGGTCAACAACTTTAGTATCCCACGACATGTTTGTTTGTCGAATTTCAGCCTTCAAATCGCTGATGCCAGTCTACCCGCTTATGGAGCTTGTGTATATATTCGAAGTGAAACTCCTGATAAGAAAGTATCGACGAACCTGCTTTGTTCGAAATCCCGTATAGCTCCATTGAAAACTACTACGATACCGCGTCTAGAGCTCTGTGCAGCCCTAATACTTTGCGAGCTCATAGAACGTGCTACGAAGATTATCCCCCGTGACCTCACGGATGTCGTGTGTTGGAGTGACTCACAAATCGTGTTAGCCTGGCTAAGTGCACCTTCGTACCAATGGTCCACATTTGCAGCCAATCGTGTGTCCAAAATTCAAGCTGTTACATACGTTACATGGCGCTATGTTCCAACGCAGCATAACCCGGCAGATTTGATCTCGCGAGGCGCTAAATCAGAAAGTCTACAAGGGTCCAACTTATGGCTGCATGGTCCAAGCTTTTTATCCGCATCGTCATCACAATGGCCATATCATGGAAAGGTTCCAGATCAAATCGATATTCCAGAATATCGAAAGCTGAACTTCACAGTCTTGTCATCTTATGCAGTGGAAGACCTAGTTAAGGACACAAAATATATTAACTCATACTGGAAAACTCTTCGAGTATTTGAATACGTTAATCGATATCTCAAATCATTGCGGTTGCGGGCACGTAGTTCAACGAAACCCAGCTTTGCCTTACGATGTTTTACGGTGTCAGAGTAAGAAGAAGCAGTCACGGTTATCGTTCGTTGCATATAACGAGTATATTTTAATCGTGACTATACTGACCTCCTTAAGGGTGCATTCGTAAATGCGAGAAGTCGAATTTTACCTCTACGTCCTTTCCTTGATGGAAATGGAGATTCGAGTCGGTGGACGTGTTACGAAATCTGATCTACCCTTTGATGCGCGCCATCAAATGCTTCTTCCGCAAGCGCATCCCTTTACAAACGCATTGTTAACCTTCTTGCATGTTAACAACTCACATGCTGGCTGCCATACCTTGGTAAACATTTTTCGGCAAAGGTTTTGGTTGATCAACGTAAAGTCGGAGGCTAAACGAGTTATTCATCAGTGCACGATATGCTTTCGAGCGAAGCCTCGCTTCTTTCAGCAAATAATGGGGAACCTCCCGTCGGATAGGCTGAAAGTATCACATCCCTTTGCGGCTACCGGTGCAGATTTTTGTGGACCGTTTTTCATGCGAGCTCAACTACGAGGAAGATCTCCAATCAAAGGCTGCTTATCGGTTTTTATATGTTTCGCTACCAAGGCTGTACATTTTGAACTCGTTTCAGATTTATCGACAGCAGCATTCTTTTTATGCCTTAAACGATTCTTTGCTCGCAGGGGAAAATGCAACAAGCTATACTCGGACAACGCTACTAATTTTATCGGTGCCAATAACCAGTTGCGAGAGTTAAGAAAACTTTTCTCAACACAATCACATATTGACCAAGTCCAGCAAGCTTGCCTTCTGGAAGGCATTGGATGGTGTTTCATCCCACCGCGCTCCCCACATTTTGGTGGCTTGTGGGAGGACATTTCTTAATTGGACGACCAATTACAAGCTTACCCGAACCAATCATCACACAACTTAAATTCGATTCCTTGGACAACTTTCGAAAAATATCCTTCATCCAGCAATCCTTTTGGACTCGATGGCGCAACGAATATCTTCACCTATTGCAGTCGCGATCTAAGTGGACCTCAGTCAATAGCAATGCCAAGGCTAACCAACTTGTATTAATGAAAGATGAAAATCTTCCACCTATAAAGTGGCCTCTCGCCAGAATTATTGATGTGACACGCGGCGAAGATGATAAAGTTCGAGTTGCTACAGTACGTACATCTTCGGGAACCTTCAACCGGGCCATCGTGAAGCTATGTCCATTGCCTATCGAATAATTGGATGAAAACAGAAGTTTTCATGGTGGGGAAGATGTTCAGTCTTCTCATGACAAAGCAGCGGCGAGCAATACTATTATAGTTCCAGTCTCATACAAATACACACATACATATAATTTTGCATCATGTACAAGCTACTCTCAGTACTGGCATCACCCCACATCCCTTATACATTGATCAATAAATTCATTTGCTTAAATTTTGCCATAAAAGTTTCAAGACATATTTTATAGGCAATAATTTTGTTTGTTTGGTATCCGCAGGCGATTTCTCTTTTTTTTTTTAAAAGCCGTCGGGTCTTGTTTTATTGTGTGAGCAGACGCGTTGACCACACTAGCGAACAAAAAGAAGTGGAGCTGTTAGATAAGGGACTGAAACACAACTTAAATAACAAAGACCTAGAACAACTAGTAATGGACACTGAACTAGCCATTAACAAACTGCCGCAGGAACAGCCGACACATGCAAGACATACTGCAAAAAATACACACTAGCATGAACAAAACGAATTTCCACGATGACCATAAGATATTAAGACAGATTCAGAAAAAAACTTACGGATAACATACTAACAGTGACAGAGGCTGCCAAAGAACATACAACGGTGATCGTAAATATATTGCACTACGTACAAAAACAATAGACTTCATTAACGCCAACGGATACAAACTGGTAAACAAAGACCCCACCAATAAGTTCCAAGCGGACTTACCTACTGCGATTATACAATCCCCATTAATCATTCCTCCTAATACGAAGCACCGCTACATAAACCCAAATCCATGCACACCACCCCTTAAAGCATAACCTAAGCTCCACAAACGCAATATTCCTATCCGTCCTGTCGTCAATTACCGCCCAGCTCCTGCATACCAATTAGCACGGTACTTGGCCATAATAATAGCTGATCTCATGCACCTTGACGACAAATACGCATTAAAGAACAGCCGTTAGAGCTAGCCAACCCTATCACCTCTTTAAAATTCACTGAAAAATGTCGACTTTTATCACTAGACATCACCAACCTCTATACGTCTATACCCGTCGATGAAACACGGGCCATACTAAAAGAAAAACGTTCATGTAACAATAGCCGACGATTCACAGATCAACTGCTCAATCTCATAAAGACCACAATCAAGCAGAACTATTTTGTCTGGGTATGGAACATCCGATGTCCTCAATAATGTCAGAAATATTCTTACTATGTTTGGAAGAAGTCTGTGCACCCAAAATCGTGAAAAGGTTTAATGTAATATTTTACAGACGATATGTGGATGACTGTTTCATCGTTATTGACTCACAAGAAAAAAAAAACAAGACAAACTACTCACCTATATGATTGAAATTCACCCGAATATAAATTTCACTATAGAAAAAGCAACGCAACTATATTGACCTAGCCGTGACAGATGAAAACACAAGATTAGACTACAAAATATACAGAAAACCAACCACAACTGATCAAACCATGCACGAAACATCTAACCACCCCGCACAACATAACCTATCAGCGTACAGATCAATGGTGCTGAGGCTTCACCCCATCCCCATGACTCCTACTAACTACTCCAACGAACTAAACAACATTTACAGAATAGCTAATAATAACGGATACTAACAATGCGACATTGACAGACATGTTACACAGTACAAACAAAAACAGGAACGCCAACCGATTGAAACTCATTAGAATGACCAACAGTGGATTTCGTTAACATTCGTAGGCAAAGAGACATACAAACTATCAAACATCCTTAGGAAATACTAACTACAAACTGCATTCAAAACGGACAACAGCATTGGAAATAAACTGACACCAAAACTAAATGACATATCAATATACGAAAACAGCGGCATATACAAACTGACATGCAAGGACTGCGACATGGTATATATAGGAAGGACAACACGAAAACTAACGACAAGATGCAAAGAACACTTACGATCTTTCTTGCACAACAAGGCAGACTCCAATTATGCGACGCACCTACAAAACTACGCACATGAGCCTGAAGCTATGATAAACTATGAAATTGCTACACAAACAAAGCACAGGACCGAGACTTGACATCCTAGAAAGACTTGAAATTTATAAACATAGAAAGACAGACGGTGACATTATCAACGAATAACTTGCTACCAATTCCGACGCAATTTCCTCAGTTCTAGACTACACTCTTAGCCGAAATCGGAAACGAGATGAAACAGAACAAACGGACATCCAACAAGCAAAAAAACATAAGCCTACTATCCCTCTACCTGGTATAATTTAGCACTTGAGTAATTTACTTCTTGACCTCATTACCCATCCGCTAATTACCCATCTGCTAATTACCCATTGCTAATTACCCATCCGTTTAACCCATCCTACGACTATATAAAGTCACTCCCTTCCACACATCCCTTAGACACTGAAGATGACTCAAAGTAGTCGAAACGCGTCTGCTCACACAACTAAGCAAGGCCCGACGGCTTTTAAAGAAAAAAGAGAATTGGCCTGCGGATATCAAATGAACAAAATTTTTGACATAAAGGATTCGAAATATTTCTAGTACTGCCCTAGAAATATAGCTTTGCTTGCTGCACACTCTAGTGCTTTGTTACGATTTAAAGGAGTTATAATATTTCTAGTACTGCACTAGAAATATATCTTTGCTTCCTGCACATTTAGTAAAGTACTAAATTGTGAATTGGGCGGTAAGGAAATTTTCTTATCGCGGTACAAAACCTTTGGTGACCCCGACGTGATCCAGAGAGAGGATAATAGAGCGAAGCCGACCGTTGCAAATCAATCGAGTGAGTTTGGGAGCAAACTAGAACAGCTGCTACTAAACTTCAGGAAGGATTCAGTGTCCAGAAAAACCAAGGAGTACCTAGACAAGAGACTAGGCTTGTCAGAAGGGTTGTGGTCCGAGTTTGATCAAATCCATGAACAATCGAAACCATTTGAAATGACTGCGCCAGATCGTCCGTACTTTGCCAACAATTACTACAACGAAATTTGGAAGGTGTACGAGAAGCTCATCCATGCACTAGATTACGCGAGGAGAAAATTGAAGGGAACATTCTTCTAACGGCAACCACATGGCGTCATCACCTGCAACCAAATCTAGAGATATATCTGCCACAAAAAAACCAAACGTCATGCAGATTTCAAACTCAAAGGCGGTAACGAAGAAGAAAGGGATGTTCTTCCAAGAATGACCCGGAAGCAAAAAGCCTTAATGAGTATCCTTACCTACTTCATTCAAGACATTGAACACAAGGCTAGTAGAGAACATTCTACCGAGTACTACACACTTAAGGTCAACTTATTACAAAGATACGTGAATGAACTGGCAAAGAACGATCAGGCAATATGGGAACAAACCACTGAAGCATACAGTCCTGAAATTTGCCAAGAACTTCACTGCTGGACTCAAGAGACTATAATCTCACTGCAAGAACGTATGAGAAGCACTGAAGGGAGAAGCGACAATCCACTGCTGCAATCAAAGGATACCGGAGTTCAATTGCCAAAAATCGTACTACTGACCTTTGGCGGTGATTACTTGCAGTGGGCCCAATTTCGTGATTTGTACCTCAAATGCGCAAAAAATGTATTGTCTGCCTAGCAATCTATCAGGCGAAGCAAAACGATTAGTGCAGCATTTGCCAGTTTCCAGCGACAATTATTTAGATCCATGGAATATAGTTAGAGATATGAAAACAAAAGGTTGCTAAAGACACATCTTCTCAACAAACTTCTTTCTCAACCATCGAGCTCTGTTGAATCTGCATCATCAGTTAGAAATCTACATGACGTAACCAATGAATGTCTACTGGGACTCAAATATTTGGGCATTTTAATCGACGCCTCGGATCCAATACTACTAAATGTACTGGTGAAAAGGTTTGACCATACTACACATACGTTGTATTAGCAATCGTTGGCAGAGCTCCGGCAGCTAAGCACTGTGAAGCATTTGTCATCATTTTTGGAGAATCGTTTTCAAAGCCTTGAAACCCTCGGCAAAGGCGGCTCGCCATCTCTAAAGCAAAAACAAACTAAGCCTGCCTCGCTAGTGACGTCATCCAAAGGGAGTCCATGCATAGTGTGCAAAGGAACGCATCCACTATATTCTTGCAAAACGTTCCTGAATCAAAGGCCAAAGGTTCGTCTCCAGACTGTGAAGAAAAATAATCTGTGTTACAACAGTTTGAGGGCGGACCATATTAGTCAACAGTGTTCGCTCCGAGGCTGCAAGAAGTGTTCGCAACGGCATAATACATTATTGCACATCGACAATCAGGGTACTAAGTCAAGCTCTACTTTACCTCCAGCACAAGCAGAAACATCGACAATGCCATCAAACTTAACGAGCCTAGCAGCGAAAACCAACAACACACGGAGGAACAACATCTTGTTGAGCACTGTACTCGCCAAAGTATTGACTGTGGATGGTCGAGAACTTGAATGTCGGGCTGTTCTTGACTCCGGGTCTCAATTAAATTTCAACACTAAAGATCTGGTCAGACAGCTTGGTTTGAAGGAAGTTCCCACAGCATTGTGTGTTCAAGGGATTGGACAAGGAATTCAAAAGGCTCAATCCAGAGTAAATTTTTCGATACGGTCCAGGACAACAGGATTCTCAACCAGAATCGAAGTCTTTGTTCTACCGCAAATTACAACTTATCAACCGTCAGAATTCATTGACATCGTATAATGGCCTATTCCCCAGAATGTGTCGCTTGCGGATCCTCAATTTATCACCCTTGTCAAATTGATACTCTCATTGGAGCAGAAAACTTTTTGCCGATACTTTCGGTTGGGCAAATACGATTGGGGAGGAAATTACCAAGCCTACAGAATACCGTGTTCGGATGGATCATCTCCGGTCGAGTGGCAAATTCGGACACCCACATATTTAGCTGCAGCATCTGCAGTCATAATTGCGGCGAACTTCACGAAAGGGCGCAAGAGTTCTGGAAACTGGACGAAGCGAAGTCAGGCTCGAACCTTACGCAGCAAGACAAATGTTGTGAAGAACACTTCACTGCTAATACCAGGCGAGGACAAGATGGACGATTTGTTGTAAAATTACCATTCATGAAAGACCCCAAGTTGTTGGGTAACTCCAAAGAGACAGCATATAAACGTTTTCTGGCTTTGAAACGCAAATTGAACAAGAACGAATCGTTAAAACAACAGTACACCGAATTCATGAAAGAATACTGTCAGTTGGGACACATGGAAGAGGTCGATATTCAGCAGGTACCTACACCCCATTACTTCTTGCCGCACTACTATGTCATAAGACCAGAAAGTACTACAACTAAACTGCGAGAGGTATTTGATGCTTCAGCGAAGCGTCTACGAATATCTCCTTGAACGAAGTTCTGCACACTGGACATTTTCTCCAAGACGATGTATTTACCGTTTTGTTAAGCTTCCGGCTTCCGACGTTTGTATTTACGGCGGGCATCGAGAAAATGTACCGCCAAATAAGAGTGAAGGAAGAAGATAAGAAATTTCAATTAATATTTTGGACAGACCATTCAGATGAACCAGTTAAGTATTACCAACTAACTACGGTGACACACGGCATTACAATGGCTCCATACTGAGCCATAAGATGCCTCAGACAAATAGCAACACAAGCTGAAACGTCATTCCCATTGGGTTTCCAAACGATAAGGAATAATATTTACATCGATGATGTCATGGCGGGAGCAGTACAAAGGCTACTAAAGGAATTGCTTCAATCAGGAGGGTTCAAGTTGCGGAAGTGCAGCGCAAACCATAGTCGGCTACTTTAGGGCATTCTCAAAGAGGACCAAGCAATTTAATTCATCATAAATGGCAAAGACAGCTACTATGTGAAGATGTTGGGCATAATCTGGCTTCTCCAAGAGGTCAACTTCTGCGTTAAAAACAATCCAGCCCAGCGACGGTGAAGTGACCAAAAGAACAGTGTTCTCTGACATTGCGCACCTCTTCGACCCATTAGGAGTAATGAGCCCAGCGGTGACCAAAGTCAAAATATTTCTTCAAGCATTATGGAATCTAAAGATAGATTGGGATGCAGCTGTACCAATGGAGATGCACTCCTATTGCGTCAAATTTCGCGGAGAACTGCAATGCCTTGAAGATATCAAGTTTCCCAGGCATGTATTTTCGGGCAAAACCCGCGAAGCATTGATGCAATTCAACCGATGCATCAGAGAAGGCATACGTTGCAGCTATATATACGTGCGATCACAGCAAATTGACGGCACCGTGGTCGTGAGACTGCTATGTGCCAAATCTAAGGTAGCACCAATCAAGGCTACAATGATTCTGCGTTTGGAGCTTCAAGCTGCAACAATTATTACCAAGCTCGCTACTCGCGTCAAAAGGGAACTATAATGGAATGATGTTCCATGCACATTTTGGACGGACTCTGAGGTAGTTCTTGCCTGGCTGAGGAACCCATCATAATCATACGTCACCTTCGTGACAAATCGAGTAGCACCTATACAGGAGCTTACCACAGCTGAACGATGGCCACATGTACCATCAGAGGAAAATACTGCCGATTTGGTTTCCCGTGGAATCTCACCCAACAAATTGGAGAATAATATTTTCTATTTTTATGGGCCGTGGTTTCTGCATCGCGGTGAAAACATGTGGCCGAGGAATTAAAAATTTGAAACAAATCTAGAAACGAGGCAAGCAAAGGTGGCACTTTCAGTTGCAAACGAAGGAGACATACTGTCTACGATCGACCACCGGAATTTGCAACGGATTTTCGCTAATGAACGAGATGGCTGTGATAGCAAGCTCAATAGAGAACGGTGGATGGTGGGGATCAGGTTTGACAAAGGATGAGAGTGCCACCGGTGTGGACAGAGAAGAAGGTGACAAGTTGGAAAGAACAAGATCAAGCAATTTGTTATTGGCATTAGGAAAAGTGTTGTATTGGGTGAAAAAACAGAGGGAAATAAAAGAAGGAAGTGCAAAAGACACGCTACCGCCAGAAACTATGGAGACATACAAACCATTCCAAACCATAGAGGGCAAATTGAAGTTAACCACAGACCAATATAGGAGTAGAAGGGAAACGAGCATTAATGTAGCTCGAGAATTCTGTAAAGAAATGTTCATAAACAATAGCAGGACTGTTACAACGGATATACAGATGATACGAGGAAGGAAACAGAGTTAGATAGAGGGACTAGCACAATTATACACTCAACAGGTTAAGATGGAGTGAAATCATCACAGGGTTTGCTAGTAAGGGAAACATCTATACCCACTAGAACGCCTCCACCGTCAGACTTACCAGTAGCATCACGGCCTCTACCTCTGCGGAAGATTAAATGGTTCGGGAGTAGCTCACTATTACTAACGTCATTTGTCAGCCATGTTTCCGTTAGACAGATGATATTATATGGAAAAAGGATGGAAGAAATGCGAAGTTCAGTGGTCTTAGTCCTCAGGCCACGAACATTTTGGTAATATCATGTTAAGAATGGATTACGAGGCCTAAGAGATGTTTCTTTTGGGGCGCAATGACGCAGGATGGTTCCGCTTACGAATCGGAGAGAACTTTTACACGAATACGCCAGGAGGCCAAAATTCCTTATCAAGCAAGTTCAGGCTGTTGCTGATTAGATGTCAATTGCAGATGTTCCGGTTGTGCTTGTTTCTGTATTTATCCGTAACAATGAGTTCAGTGTCTTTCCGTTCGAGTTTAAGGAGTGCAGACGGGTGTTTGCGGCACTGGTTGGCAAGTTTTTTCGCAATTTGCAATATGCGCATTCCGGGGCGTAAGGGTCCGCTTTTTCGCAGCGGTAACAGAAGACCGTTGGTTCCGCTGGACATGCAGAGAACCGGTGTCCCGGTTGTCGGCAGTTCCCAGAGAATGTAGGGCTTCCAACTACTTCTATGAAAGGTTGGGCAGTTTCTAGTTCGGGTTCGCGATCCAGAGGGACTCTACTCCTCGAGATATGTGTCAGCTCAGTGTCTACGTGACCAGCTGCTACTTATTCTGCAGTATGATTGCTTCGTTGACTAGATCCCGTTACGCGAGGTTGGGGAAGAAAGGTTCCTCGCCGTTCATCTAACCGTTCTTGTCTACGGGCATGGAGGCGTAGTGCTTGCACGGTGTTTATTGGTACATGAAGAAGGCTGTTTTGAAGCTCCCACCGCATGTTCTCCCTGATGGTCTCCATCACTTCGTCCTCGGGCATTCGTGTTCGTAGCCGAGTTGTTAGGCGCAGTATACTGGTATACAATTGGTCAAATGTTTCATGGGAGCCTTGTTTGCGCTTCCGTATTTGTTCGCGCCATCCTGTTCAGCGAGGCCGTCATTAAAGTGGTTGCGAAGAGCTACACAGAAAAAATTCCGATCCGGGCGCGCTGCAGACTCTTTACAGCTCCAGTATCATTCGGTATCGCCGCTGAATTAGAGGTGCGCGTGTCGAAGAAGGGCCAAGAAGTCTTCTCCCAGGGTACTGGCTACTAGTGACTTTATTTGGAACAGGAACCTGTCCACTAGTGTTGCCGACTTAAAGCCGGTGAAGCTGAGTCGCCAACTCTGCATAATGCGCGGTGTCGGGTCTCGGGCTTGCGTCGTGCAGGTCGCTGGGCGATTCATTTCATTGGTCAGCCTGCCGTACGGAACTGAGTCGTGCGTTGTCAGTATCGGTAGGGGTGCGGTACTGAACCGTGGTCTATACTCTGGGGCTCTGGGGTCCATTCCTGAGCTCATTCGAGGGAGGTTCGAGTCCTCAACCAGTCTAAGGGTGGGCACAGCAGCATTTGGATTTGGTTCCCAGGTCGGTGGAGTTTTTGCGCAACTGGGGTGCTGGCTGCTCCTGAGGTCTTGGAACTCTCTCTTCATTTGTCCGACCCTGTCGGACAGGCCTTGCAATAAGAACAGAATCGTGTCATTGCCAGCTGTGTTTGAGGGCGCTGCCTGTGCTCCTGAAACTGGGTCTTCCTCGCCTACGGCTCTCTGGTTGTTCGACAGCGATTTGACCTTGTCGTTAGTCCGGGGGTTTTTCACAACTGCTCCACGCATACGAGAGGGTTGTCTAGGGCATTCTGCTCGATTTGGCGTCTACATAAAGGACAGAGATTGGATGTTTGCAAGAGCTGCTGGACACAAATACGATGGAACAGGTGTTCGCCCTCTACGACGTCCTCACAGCAGATCCCACAGTTGGCTGGCTGTACAGTTTTGGAGCGGGTCCAGCGTTTCTCCGGAGTCCATTTGGTTGTCATCTTTTTTCTTCAATCGTAACGAAAAGGGTATATATAAAACAAAAAATCTTAAATATAAAATAACTTAGTTATTATTTTTAAGTGGGCGGTAGTGGCGAGCTAACTTGATCTATCAAAAAAAACAATCTGTTTGGTAGACTCTTTCCTTCCCAGCAGCGCCGACTCTTCCATAAGGAAATGAAAGCGAATGGTGTGTAGTAATCGAGCAGTTAGTTAAATTTACTATCTTTTTTTTTTCTTTCAATTATTTGATAAATTCACATAGAATTCAAATTTTATTTATGTCAATTTATAGATTTTTTTTTTATTTTTTCATATATTCCGCACAACTAAAACTGCTCGATTATTCGGCGCCGGCAAAGGGTTAAAAGAAATTCATGCAAAATATGTCCCAGATCAACTGGTCAAACTAAAAACCAGCTGCTTTGTACAAATTGTATGGGACATCAATTTCCCTCCAATTTCATCACAACGAACGCAGCCCATTAAGATTGATCTGGTACAATTGGAGAATTGGACAGGCGCGGGCTCATGTGGTCGTATCCGCGAGAATTGTCACTTGGCCGTCTTAAAAACCACAATAAACAAATCTTGTGAAATGTTATAAGTGCGGGTTTCCCATGTATTATTTGTGCGAACGTTTCAAACCGGTTTTAGCAGAAAGTATCTGTAATATCTGCAGCAGTAAAACCTGATCACAAATTTCAGTACCGCAGAATTCGCAATTGTAACGTAAATACCAGTGAATTCGGTGCATAAACATAGTAGCTGTGTTCATCGCACGATAAATTTTCTCTCGTTCCCATTCAATTTCCCATCGACGAAAATCACTTTTCCGTGTGGGCAGCAAAGTGCGAGATATCGAGTTTGGAAGCGCGAATCTATTCGCCTATGTATCTTTCGTATCATCCTCTAGTCCTCGACAATCGGAAAAAGCATTGAGGCAAATTCATGCAAATTTCGAAAGCAAATCAAGTATCGGAAACCAAATCGGTGCAAAGCGGAGTTCGGAACAGCAAACAGATACTTTTCATTCAACCTTAATTGTAGTTCACGTAGAACACTGTAACTAATTGTTGTCTTAATCATACATAAAACTTGTCGGAGAAGATTTGTTGACCGCAGCACGAGTTAATAGAGACCGTGAAAATTTGACCCCGAAAGCTAAAAGACACTACTCTTAAGCGTGGTGGGTATCATACTGAAAAGGTATCCTGATTGCTCCGTGCATTAACATTTAGTATGGAATCGGTTACTGGAGATTGAAAGTATCTGAAAAAGCGTCCGTTTCCATAATCTGAAGTAGAAACTGTGTCGAAGATAGCTTTCTCTGTCAATTAGGAATTCGATAACTCGGTGTGACAGCGATTGAGTAGGAGGAAAACTGGATAAAACTCGAGGAAACGGGATTACAGTGAGGGAACATCCGTCAAATTTCATGCAAGGCTTCCAAGTGAACTGGATGGTCCTAGTGAAAGGCATATCTTCGAATCAGCAATAACGGCACTTAATGATCATTTTTGCTGAAGCAGAGAAAGGATTTGGCAGCACATACTGCGAAGTATTTTTGGCTTGTTTAGCAGCTAGTTTAGTTCATATGTGCACTGAAACTCACCATCTTCGAAAGATATTTAAAATTATTGCATCCCAAAGTGAAAAGGGAAATTTTGTATTTGAACATAACGAAATTATTCACACTAAAACAAAACTTCAGAAAATTTAATAATTGCCTTGGCAGGATGCATAGTTTCAATAAGGGCCCCTGCGTCGTCAACGAGCGCTCGTCGTCGGACAAAGGATGTAAGTACCTTTTTGTTTTTGTACTTTTTTCCAAATTTGCCTTTTATATTAAAAGTATTATTATAATAATATAACAATATTCTTTTCGATTTTAGTATATTTATACATTGATTTCATTTATTAAAAAAAAGTTAGTTAAATTTATATATCGATATCATTTTTAAAAGGTTAGTTAAGTTTATATATATTGATTTCATTTAAAAAAAAGGGTTGGTTAAATTATAGCTTACGTACAGAAAAATAATAAAATGAATTGTTAGAGTACACCCCTCGGTCTTTCCTTTCCTTCCCCTCTGACCGGGTATAGGACCCGGTACGATGGTAGGCTCTCCACGCCAGAAATGAGCCAGCCATCAGGCACCAAATAATCTTTCTTTGTTTCAGGGTACTTCGCGGGTTGAGTGGCCCAAGTAAGGTGCCTCTTTATGACATAGAGTTATGTAATCGAATTGCATGATTCTATGGCATAAATTGGTCACTGGGGTACTTCTCTTCTAATGGGAAGGCTTATGCAAGTTAAGTTGTATGAGTTTTCCACTCTCCATCACCACCCGGTTGCCCCTCTCTCATTTGTGGGCCATGAGCCTCTCCGAGTAAGGACGAGGTCACCCTGCTTCCACTTCTTTTTACTAGTTTCTCTTGTTCCATGAACAAGTCAGTTGTCCCTGGTGTAGTTGCCTACACTTTTTGCGACTTCGGTCGCCGTGCTTTTGTTCGACCCCAGGAATTCGTGAATGCGAAATTCTTTGTAGTGGGTCCTTGTGCTGGGGGAATGAACCCGCCCCACGACACCACAATGCTAGCCTGCCAGCGCATTCACGCGTCCCCAGACAAGGGCTTTCTCGGCAGATACTGACACCTTCTTCTGCCGAGGCAGCAGACCATCGCTGCAGTCCTTTGCGGACTTTTGAATTACCTTATATCACTACAGGTGGGCTGCCGAAAATCAGGTGCTCCTGGCTGATTTTAAAATTTATCCCCAACTCCAAGTACATTACAAAAACCATCTCTAATCTACGTTAATTGACTCGACGAGATGAGTGAAAGCGTTACCGTAACGAGCTTTGTACACGGTCAAAAATCCCGACGCGTGAGATTATTCCGGGCTTCGCAATTCCAGCATACGCCACCGAAAGTTGAACCGAAACTACTGATGTATCACGCATAAAAAGATGGGTAGAATCCTTCCGCAGCATACTCGTAAAGGCAAGGAAGCCTTCTATTTTCTTGAGAGTCCAGGTGGATAGGAGGAACCCTTCTGGCTGACAGTTCCCATCAAGAAAATAGAAGGTCCTTACAGGGATCTGTCGTGAAAAAAAAAAACAAAGCAGAGCGGAAGCTACAACTCACGCGAAGTGACTGAATGGGTGCTTAACACAACTCCACTACTCTAGTACCGAGGCACTTTAAATCCTCCCTAAAGGACCAAATCGTCAGAAGACGCTAATTTCACCCCTCTTTAGGATGTTTATGGTCCCACGTTGGGCGCCATTTGCAATGGTTTTATCACATCTCGAACGTAAGAGACGTGTTGAAATCATGACACTTAGTCTACGTGAAGTTGGTTGTATTGCAGGTTCATCAAAGTTGCACAATAGATGATTGTAGTCTGATTGCAATCACCATCCGAATTTTATTATTAACTCGTACATCTGCGAATCAGCTTCTCATATAGAGCGTGTTCTAGTAAGAAAAACATTTGAATTACTTATTGGTTTTCATTTTCAAATTCAGATTAGCAGGCATTTGAAAGTAATCTTAAAAATGTCCCTCTGCATTCAAATGGAAACAGCAGAGCATCTGAATTTCTTTAATACTGGAAATCAGTCGCGATCATCTTGTCCTGAATTCAATTTCACCTCTTCATGTATTTTATCAATTATGAAATCTTTGCTCTATAACCGTAAAACAACCATTAAATTGTGTCTTCCACATTCGAAGCCCATCCATTATTTCTACATGTAATGCACAAAACACAACGCAAGCATCTCGCATAAGATGCTCATTATCCGCGGAACAACAAGATGCCAGATTAGCTAACTCAATTGCATTCTAACCAAACCACTTACAGACGTAAAACTCTTTCACTCGAATGTTGCAGCCTACGCGGTATCAGGCAATCTTAAACGTTTCATGTTCATAATATTTTTGAACAAGTTCAAGTTGCATATTGTCACTTGGTTGTCTGTCTGTCTGTTTGTCTGCTCCTTGCATTTTGTCAACTTCCCCTTGTCTCCACAGAAGACGTTCCCGTTGTTGTATTTGCGCTAGTTGGCCGCGAAATAATTACTGGGATCTACGACGATCTAATTCTAAGCCATCACAAACTCCATGCTGCCAATTAAATAACAGATCGCAAATCAAAAAGATGCTCGACGACAAGGCCCTGAACTACAGGTGGCAGAGGACTTAATTAAGCGAAAATTGTACACGGCACAGGTTGTGGGCGAGTGGAAGAGACCAAACAACTTCATTGAAGTATACAATGCCAGGCCAATAATAGTTAAAAGAGTAGGTTGCACGGGCAGAGTTTGCGTTAGATTTAGATACCGTGGTGAATCGGAGTTGGCGGCGCTTAGGCTTGAACTTCCTTCAGCATGAGGTGAGCTAGGAGGAAGGCAGATAGATTGGAAGCTGATGTCGAGAACATATAGGTAATGAACGTTTAGAACTATTCTCGCTGAAGACTCTTGACATAATTGGATTTTATGGGTTGAGGATCTAGTTTGCGAGATAGCGATCGAATTGACGAAATTTCCAATTATTAGAGTTGCACCTGGTCAGGCCGAAGTCTAAAAGTTCCAAAGCGGCAAAAGTGCTTGTTGGTCTGCATAAATATGAAAGTTACTGAAATATGTCTGGCTATCAGCGTCAATCGAAAAGCACTCAGCGACGGAGACATAAATAAGGTAAGAAAATAAATCGAATCTTTTAAATTAAAATTCAAATGAAGTCAATTAATTAATTGCTGTGCTCTTAAAACCCTTCAATCTTTGTGGTTCATCACATTTAATAACACATACGTTGGCATCTTCTCGCACTGCTCGTGTGCCACCAAACAAGTTGAATTCCTGGAATGGAACGTGTTAATTTCCGTCAAAGCCGCAACTTCGTAATGCCTTAAACGACTCTCATTGAGTTTTGAATGGACGAATGCTGTGTTGCTGGTATCCCGATTGACGGCATGAATGACTCTAAGGCCGTCTATGAGTCGAAACTATTAATACTCGTGTCCTAATCAACTAACAAGTCGTAGAAACCTGCGGAGTTTTTAATATTCCGATCACCGTTTAAAATCCCATTGATAACTGCAGGCAGGAGGTTCTTGTGGCGGCTCCAATCGTACGTAGGCTGGGGCAAATTAATCGAAACCAGCATCATGTCGTATTATAGCTATGCCAGGGAATAGGATGAGAAGTAATTTTAACAATAACTCTACCGAAACATATGAAAAGTCTACAGGCAGTTTCCCATGACCTTGAAGGAAAATACCTTTACCCTGCCTCAGAGACAAAGAGAATAATATGTAGTAAGTGTATCACAAAATTGCACTGTGATAAGAAAGCCGCGAAGCAACCACGACTTTATCTCCACCCTGTCAACTCTTCCTTCGGTCGCCAATGCTACTCATTTATCTGAAATATCTACTAAAGATGTTTCTCCGACTGTGAGCATCTTTATCTTTAATTGCTATGGGAAATGCACACAGAGTCGAAGAAGTTCTTCCAGGTCTAAGCTCGGCTAGAAGCTAGCCAGCCGGCTCCGGCATTAGAGTATAGTATTTTATAAAGGTATCAATGTCGCGTTCGACAGTTCTACTCCAGTATCCAATGCACGAAATGTGCATTAAATCGCAACGGCGCAGAATCAATTCATAGATTTATGCAAATTTACACGTCAACTTCCATTGAAGGAGATGTCATTAGGCTGAGACTAGAGGATGCAAGGTCCTGAGTCAAAGCGGGGCGTCATACGCGAAAAGTCAAAGCGAATTTTCATATGGAGAATCTTAATTAGATTTTCACACGAAATACATCCCACTATGATGGCTTGTTTTGGAATTGTTTGCATCTTAATTAGGACTTAGAGGAAGTCTCAAGTTAAGGTTGCGGAAGATTCAGATGGAAGATTGCGGTTTGCTGGAAAATAATTAAGTTATATGCACTCGTTTTCCGTTCTATTGCTGGTCAAAGAAGATGTTTATTTCAAGCTTCGATGCAATTACATTTACAGTTAAATTTAGCTCAGAAAATTAATTGAAGATTATCGGTCAAATCAATGTTCTGATACTGGATATCACCTTTAAAATAGATGCATGTATTACATTGTAAAAATTCGATCAAGAGCCTTTATGATCTTTTTTCAGGTGCGAATCGATGTGAAGGATGGAGGTCGATGAGCTAACATCTGGATTTTGTCTCGAAAAATAACATTTTTTAGGGTTTTGTAAAATAATTTTACAAAACTCTTCTAAAATCGCGTCCTGTCTGTCCGTCCGTCCGTCCGTGTGTCACAACAGTTTTTCTCGGAAACTACTTAAGCTAGAAGCATCAAATTTTGTATGAAGGTGTAAAGTGGTGCTCTCTTCAAAGTTCAACTGCAAAAAAATTTTATAAGGTATTTAAGGGGGGGTCTCTCCATGTAGGGGAGTGACCCCCCGAAAAAAAAAATTTCATTGAAGGTAGCCGATATGGGTATCAAATGAAAGGTCTTGATGGGGACTTTTCAAAACAGGTCTTAGTTTGGCAAACTTTGCTTCGAGGGGAGCACAGGGAGGGGAAATACACGAAAAATTTGTGTCCCCCCCCCCTCGCGGTTGGACACATTCCATCCGAAAAATCTGAAAAAAATCAGGAATGTAGGCCCTGGTGAGTACAACAACAACAAATACGTTAGAAGTCGCAATTCACTCAAATTTGTTAGTAATAGTATGATTTATCGATTTTATGTTTTCTTGAATAAAATCTTAACGGTACCCTTAAATTCAATCTAATTCAGTACACAGATGACTATTTATAAGATTGATTAACCCTGCAAGTTTCATAAAGATTGAGTCATATTTAGCGAAGTTATAGCGGTTTGAATTTTCCTGTAGTACTATGGAACAATATGCGCTATGGAACAACATGCGCTTTTTACCGACTCAGACACTACAGTTTTGCTAGGATTTGCATAAAAATTTCAGGAATGATAGGTGTCATGAATACCTTTGAGCTTGTGGTATCAGTAATCGTAAAACAAAATAGTGGCTGTTTTAAATGCGAAGATTGAATAATTTTGAGTTATTTTTTCCCAACTTCAACGTTTAAGGTGCATGCTTTGAACACTTGAATCAATTTAATGAATGACTGAAGATGAGTACCTACAATTAATACTCATAAGTGAAACAAGTCAAGGAGGCGGGAGGGAGCTTCTAGCAAAAGGGCTTTGTAACAACTCTAGGATTCGAAAAAATTGGCCATAAATCGATGATAACAGTACAGGAGAGTGGCCCCTGAAAAAAAATTCATCAAACGTAGCCGATATGAGTATGAGATGAAAGTGTTCATGGGAGCTTTTCAAAACAGTTCTTAAACTGTCAGTTTTTGCTTCAGTGGGGCACAGGGGGGAAATACATGAAAAATGTGTTTCCTCCCTTGCGAATGGACATCTGAAATAATTATCAAGGGAGATATTTATGAGTATAACAATAACAAAAACCTCAGAAGTCTAAATTCGTTCAACTTTGTTAATCATAGTATGATCTTCGAATTTCATAGTTTCTCCAATAAAATCGTCATTGACATGCTTCTTGACTTTATTCAATCTGGTAACTGCATTTTGAAAATTGAATACAAAACCCTTCTGACATGAGCGTAGGTCTGTTTACCCAACTTGTTAAGGGTTGCAACACATATCAGCAATGTACTTGTTCTCGATCTAATATACATACGTGGAATTTTCAGATTGAAGTCGCAGAAACAAAATGGAATCTAAGAGTACAGTAAAGGTTTTAAAAATCGTGTATTTTGGCGGCTGACAAAATGTATACCAATTGGTACATCGATTCATGGTCCGAGCCACGACTGAACTTCTTACCGAATGGATCTAGCCTGCAAACAACCACCAACGAAGTAGATTGACGCTAGGCCGAACAGTTGACCCCGCTGGGTACAGTTTTCTGCCAAGCTTTCAAGAGTTCATGTTAACATACACTTGGAAGTCCAGCCAATGGGACATTTTAATAGATATTATTTTCGACTCTGTACATGCATGTAGTGTAATGTGAGCGTTATGTCTACCTCTGAGGAAAATACAGATACATAACAAAAAAAAAAAACATTTAAATAAATATTATAAATTTAGAATACAACCTTTGAAATACAGCGTGTTTTTAATTTTTCATTGTTTTATAGCAAGCGATTGTTAAAAAGAAAGTAAATTTTTACTGGAGGTACGTGAAAAATCGCAATATTTTCCAAAAATTAAGATATTGGTAAACGTTAAAAATAACGTTGTGGATGCATCGTAGATTTATATATATATATATATATATATATATATATATATATATATATATATATATATATATATATATATATATATATATCAGAATGGGTAATGAATAAAAACAATCGTGTTCAACCAATTTAGCTTTCTTATTTAATTAATTTCTCTCTGTAAGCAACACACGTCTACTCGGCTTCGCTGGCGTGCTCGACTGACTGCATTTCACGACTGGTATCCGTTGTTTTCAGTTGTCCAGTTTCTCCAGTGTTGACAGTAGAGTGACTCGTCCCGAGACACATCTTCAACCAAAGCGGGATCGGAACTAACTTCTGATTCGTCATCCGTTGATTCATCGTCGCTGTTCGCTCTTGGTCCCAAGGAACACCAGGGTTTCCAACCGCTCCGCGTGGAATACAGATTGGAACGACCGTTGATTCCTTTGGCAAGCGTCTAAATCTCCAATGAGGTATCGGTCGCAATCCAATACCCGATTAATTGCATACGGTCCCTTGTAGCGCCGCTGTAATTTTCGAGATTCTCCGGTCGCAGAAGGCACGCTATCGACCACAACCAGATAGTTAACCGCAAACTGTTTTGGTTGCCCGTTTTGTTTGTCGAAACATTCTTTACATTTTTTCTTTTCGATGAATTCTATTCGCGATTGCGTCATCGCAAATTTCCGTGGATTTAGTCCCATCTAACTTGTGTAGCGCTTCGAGCAGCTTATTCGGAAGAATGTCACGTAGCTAGTATCGGAATGCAATCGCATCCGCGTGTGACCGGTAGTTGAGTTTGCTTGGGAATTTAAAATAAACTGAAGCCTTTTAAGATTTCGGTCCCGTTTGCGTTCGTTATCTGTTGAAGTTCGCAAATATAGAAGAACAGATTGATGCGCTCTCTCGATTTGGCCATTTGCCCATCGTTATCAGCACAATAACTTTCAAACTTTTTGGAAGTGAAGGCTGCGCCTCGATCTGATATGATTCGTCGCGGAAGCCCAGAAAAGGTAGTTAGATCATTTAGCGCATGAATTACTGGGAGCGTATTCGCCGACTTTACAGCTTTTACCACAATATACTACTGTGTCCAAAAAATCTCAAACACTAATGAATATTTTGACCTGTAAATTTGACATAGGTCTCACTGACAGTACTACCAACCTAAAAAAAATAATTCTCCAAATCCTTCGACGCGCGCAGTTTAAATTCAAATGTCACCTTATTTTTCGGTCACAGTAGTATTTTGAAAATGAGTCAGTTATTCCTAACACGTATTGATTTCCAGCGGTACTTTTAGGAAAGGGTCTCAGGTGGTCTACGTGTATCGTTTCGAACGGGATAGGGACAACCGGGCTAGCATACAGTTTCCCAACAGACTTCCCAGCAGCCCTTTTAAAATAACAGCATTCGATATATCCCTTAACATAATTTCGCATTCGCTTAAACCAATAATAGGGCCGTAGCTGTTCTAACGTTTTGTCCACCCCAAAGTGTCCTCGGGTCATCATGAGCTTTCTTCACAACTCTCCAGCGTACAGATTTTGGCATGACCCATCGAAGCTCTCCCCGCACTTTCCGATATAGTCGGTTGGTTTCCAGTACGTAACCCTCCCGTAACTGCACCCGCTGATCGGAACACTGTTCGCCTCGAATTATCCGCGTGATATTTCGTAATGGCTCGTCTTGTTGTTGCATTGTAACCAGCCAGTCTTCGTCGGTAATGTTGACTGTTAAAATCCTCTCAACAACTTCAGTGGCGTTTTCGGTAGGTGCACGACTTAAGGCATCCACATGCTGCATCCTGCGGCTATCCCGGTGAATTAGTTTCAAATCATACTCGGTCATCTTCAGACATCATCGTGCTATTCTTGGACTGCACAACTCACACCATGGATCACCAGTAGCGTATTCATTCCGTCTATATACGTAGCCGTCTATCACTTTCAAATCAGGCAACTGTATTTGTTGGGTCACGATGGTTTCCCCCAACTCGTTGTAGTTGCCTGAATTGAAATGCGGGCTGTCCAAATCTATCTCGATGGGACTATCGCCATTCAATGCCAATCCCGCTCCCTCGGGTGAAAACATTCGCGAGAGAGTAGCGGGCATAATGTTTTGTGTTCTTTTCCAGTGTTTGATGGAAAACTTAAACCCTTGCAGCTTAAGAGCCTATCGGGCCAGACGTATCTGTAGGTCCGCTTGGTTCATCAGCCATTGTAACGAAGCGTGGTCGATGATGATCTCGAACAGGTGGCCTTCTATGTACGCTCAGAATTTCTTGACAGCCATCATTGCTGCCAGGCATTCTTGTTCGGATACGGTATAGTTCCTCTGGGCCGATATCAGCTTGCTGGACATAAAGGAACTGGGAGCTTGTTCTTCCTCTTCGGTTTATTGCACTAGCACGGCTCCCACTCCATGTTGACTTGCGTCGCGAAGAATGAAGAATGGTTTCTGGAACTTAGGGCTGTGCAAGACTGGGGCAAATATCAAAGCCTGCGTGCACTCTCCGAATGCTTTTCGGCTGAGCTCGGACCAAATAATCTTACCTTTTCAGAGCATGTCCAACAGAGGTGCATAGTTCTGAGCGAGCCTTCGGGACCAGCTGCAGACTCATGCTGCTTAACCGTCATCGGGGAGGGAAACTCATCAATCGCCCGAATTTTGTCGGGATAGGTTTTGATGGATATCGGACTTCGATCATGGCGAACTTGCTTTTCTGGACATTGACATGCAAAAAACAGATGTCCGATTTGTCCGTAGTTCCAGCAGGTCGTAAGGTTGCCCACCGCGGCTACCGCAAACTCGTGTGGCTCCCTGGCGGTGTCTTCCAGACCGGGAGTGATTATTTCCTGCGCCGTGGACCAGGTCTCGTCAACAGGGATGGTCGTTCCCGCAAGTCCTCTTCAACTCCTTCCTGTCTTCTGACTGCTTACAAAAGCGACACCATGTCCTGAGGGCCAGAGTTCACAACGTGGCGGCGGAGCTCAGGCCGTGAATTGTGCTTTAACACTCGCAACAATTGGGTTTGGGTTAAGGGCTCCGTCAGTTGGTCGTTGAGCCGTAAAATATCGGCTCTAAATTCGCTGAACGGTTCAGCCGGTCGTTGCCATCTGGCTCGGATTTTACCCTGTATCCTCTCTTCTATATTGACGGTAGGATACTTCATGCGTAAAACTTCCTTCAACCGTGACAAGCGCTGGGGTGAAGGAGTGGCATGTATGTGCCAGTAGGTCTCGAGCGCTGCTCCTTGCAACAACATCGGCAAGTAGGCCGCCAGCGCCTTGTGGTCTCTCGCCAGTATCTGATCAATCAATGATTCCACCAGAGCAATAAAGACCTCCCCTTTGATGGAGTGTGGTTCATCAGAGAGATTCCAGCCCTGTATGATGCCGGGGATTTGAGTCGACTTCAATCTACATGATAGATGTTGAGAGCCGCCACCGGATCTTATGTCGATGGTTGAACCTGGCTGAGACTTGGCTGGAATACCGGGGCTATCGGGCTCATAGAAGAACTGGGTATGTTCCGCTCGGGCTCGAGTCTCTGACCTACCGGCAAACCTCAAGGATTTGGGCTCAAGTCCCATAGTGGAGGCGTTCTGGGACGTGTTTGGCGAGCCGCCTCTAGCCTACGCTCCATGGCATCAATTCGAGTGGTCAGATTCTGTATCATGGCATACATTTCCTGGAAGGTCTTCAACTCCTCTGATACGATAGGCCGCGGTTTTCTAGGAGGTGGAGTCGCTCCAGCTCCCCCGTAGTGTCAAATCTGTCGAAAGCGGTGCTGCTTGACTCCGATGGCTTGGACCTTTTGGTACCGCCCCTTGCACAGCAGATATCGTGTCGCTGGTTGCTGGAACGACGGGTTGTATGGGCTGCCTGCTGAGTGGGCAGTCCATTGCGGTTACTAGGTGATATTGGAGGCAGCACCAATCAAACCGATGTTCGCACTGAACAGTCCGCTCCGGTTTGCCATCTTCCAATGCCTGTTGGCATAACAACGTCAACCCTGCGTCGGAGTCTAAATGACGCCTGCCAGGAGGACACCTCAACGGTATTTCAATAGAATTCTAATCCTAAATATAACAAACGGAGAAAAAAATGCAATCCAAAGTATCATAAAAATATATTTAACTATAAATATAATTAAATTTAATACTTTTAACGTAGTGGTCGAAAGTGGCGAACTATTTGTGAACCTACAAAAAATATATATATATATACTCGTATATGCAGATAAAAAAAATTCTGTCCTTCCATTTTTTTCCCCGTCGCAGGTAGGGACACCAATGGTGAACTCCTCCTAACATACATGTAAATATTATAGTTCGGAAATGGTCTCTTATTCGCTTGCGTTAACCAAGGACAGTATGTCAGCCCAGGATTGATTCCGATCCGCAAGCAGCGCGTGTCTTATCATGGATAGTCGCGGGCAAGCTAAGCAGCCAATCACGTGAAATCAAAATCCATGTATTGGAAAACACTAAGGCACCGCTTGGTTTTGGGTGTAGATCCGCAAAAAGGATGTTAAGTAACAGCTTCCGAATACACATAAGAACTCTAATATCATTTGGCCGACGACAACACACAGTCCGGAAGTTTATAAAGATGCTGGGGCACGTTTAGTGCAATGTTCTTCAGCAGTTACATACTCGCCAAAAATTTGGACATCTAGTAGGATAACCTAGGATGCTGGTCTGTCTCAGGCTCTCGACTGTTGATACAGATGGGTCCCACAGATGATACAGATGGGTCCCACGTTGGGCGCCATTTTGTAGTAAACTGAAGGAATATCATTGTCTGTAAGGGACTACAGCGATGGTCTGCTGCCTCAGCGAGCGAATATATTAGTGCTCTTCAGAATTTGCCTTGTCGGAGGACGCGTGAATGCGCTGGCAGGTTAGCATCGCGGTATCGTGCGGCGGGTTCTTTTCTGCTGTGATTTTATTTCTCCTTGATTTTAACCAGGAAATCATGGCGCGTATTATAATTATTATTTATTTGTTAAATAAAACGCCATGCATTGTGAAAAACTATTTTTCATTTCTCAAAATGGCCCCCGTATCCTCCCCTTCCCAATTATGTATTAGCTTTTTTTGTCATGTAAGTTGGCCCAGCACGGGCAGAGAATTTCCCGGAAAACCTACGACACGACTGAGCGCTAGCCAAACTTAGAATTTCATATCGCGTCAAAGAATCCTTTGCTAAATATTAACGTCTGCAACTGCGATGGCTTCCGTGGTTGCAAAATGCTCGCTATAGTTCCTGAGGAAATTCGCTGTGACGCATGCATGGGCAAATGAATAAACGGATGGACGGACGAACAGGCAAGTATCTACTGATTTTGATAGGATATTTTTAAATTTTTGTATAAAACCTTAAAAAATTAGGAACATGTATAGACGAATCAGAATAATGGTATAAACGATGTACTGTTATGAAGACTTGTGAGTGAAGAATAAATTATTGTTAAGCTTGGTTAGGCATTTTGAAACTATATTTAACGATAGTTTACACTTACTTAAATGAGTTTAACTTTCTGAGATTGGAGGAGAAGTTAGGTAGTTGGTCAGATACATACCTGAAAAGAAAGAAATGTAATAATTAGCAAAATCATTAAAATTAAATTATTTGATTTATTAAATATTTAAAAAAAACAACTGATCAGTGATAAAATATTCAATATTGGATCACTGATTTTACCGAAATTATATAGAACAAGTTGGGTAAACAGACCTACGTTCATGTCAGAAGGGTTTTGTATTCAATTTACAAAATACAGTCACCAGATCGAATAAAATCAAGAAACATGTCAAAGACAATTTTATTGGAGAAAATATGAAATTCGAAGATCATACTATTATTAACAAAGTTGAACGAATCTCGACTTCTGGGGTTTTTGTTATGGTTATACTCATAAATATCTCCCTTGATAATTATTTCAGATGTCCATTCGCGAGGGAGGAAACACATTTTTCATGTATTTCCCCCCTGTGCCCCCACTGAAGCAAAAACTGACAGTTTAAGAACTGTTTTGAAAAGCTCCCATGAAAAATTTCATTTCATACCTATATTGGCTACCTTTGATGAATTTTTTATTCAAGGGCCACTCTTCTGTACTGTTATCATCGATTAATGGCCATTTTTTTTTCGAATCCTAGAATGGTTACAAGGCCTTTTGCCAGAAACTCTCTCCCGCCTTTTTGACTTGTTTCACTTATAGTTATTAATTGTGGGTACTCATCTTCAGTCATTCATTAAATTGAATCAAGTGTTCAAAGCATGCACCTTAAACGTTGAAGTTGGGAAAAACTAACTCAAAATTATTCAACCTTCGCATTTAAAACACCCACCATTTTGTTTTACGATTACTGATACCACTAGCTGAACCGATTCTCAAAGATATATATGATACCTTTCATTCCTGAAATTTTCATGCAAATCCTAGCAAACTGTAGTGTCTGAGTCGGTAAAAAGCGCATGTTGTTCCATAGCCATATGTTGCCATAGCAATAAATGCAGCGCATATTGTTCCATAGTAATACAGGAAAATTCAAACCGCTATAACTTCGTTAATTATGATTCAATCTTTATGAAACTTTCAGGGTAGATCAATCTTATAAATAGACATCTAATTTAAGGGTACCGTTAAGATTTTATTCAAGAAAACATAAAATCCGTAAATCATACTATTACTAACAAAGTTGAGTGAATTGCGACTTCTCACGTATTTGTTGTTGTTGTACTCATCAAGGCCTACTATCATGATTTTTTTCAGATTTTTCGGATCACAGGTGTCCAATCGCGAGGGGGGGGGGGGGGGGGGACACAAATTTTTCGTGTATTTCCCCTCCCTGTGCGCCCCTCGAAGCAAACTTTGCCAAACTAAGACTTGTTTTGAATAGTTCTCATTTCGGGGGGTCACTCCCCTATATGGGGAGATCCCCCTTAAATACCTTAAAATTTTTTTTTGTAGTTGAACTTTGAAGAGAACACCACTTTACACCTACATACAAAATTTGATGTTTCTAGCTTAAGTAGTTTCCGAGAAAAACTGCTGTGACACACTGACGGACGGACGGACGGACGGACAGACAGACAGACGGACAGACAGGACGCGATTTTAGAAGGGTTTTGTAAAATTATTTTACAAAACCCTAAAAATGGTTGTAATGGTGGCTTATTTCAATTGTTATGATAAAAAGTTTCGCGACGCTATCCAATTATTTCTGTTTGCTTGATACGTGATAGATGTCTTTAACTAGGCAAGAATATATCAGTTCCGCGTGGAAGATGGCATGCTTGATCAGATCGTGCAGTTAAATTTATCAGCATCGGTCAATCAATTAGAAAACATAAATTTTACAGAACTATTTCTACAAACCTAATTCATCGCACGACGTTCAATATAAGTCTAATTGAAATAAAAACTATATAGCTACAATACTCACACGTATACTCGTACACACATGTAACAACCGTACCAAGGATTTGATAATAAGTACTAGTTTTCTTACTAACAGAATATGAAGTACAGACAGTCATACCTCAAGTAGATAGGTCAGCTGGAACTGATGGAACATATGTGGTCTAGAAAGGAATAATGCAGTCATATAATCTCAATCAGATGAGCTGTAAAATATGGAGAGAAAAGCAGTTGTCAGACCTTATATTCTCAACTTAAAAACAGAGACTAGTAGTGTTGCGATCATTACACAAAAATGGATCTAGTGTGAATGTCTCTTGGAATTTCCCTCGAAAATCATAAGCATCATCAAGGTGCACTATCCTTTTATAACCTGTTTCCGGTGTACCCTTAGTTTCTTCCAGTGGTACCCAGGTCTCCATTTTACCCTACACAATTAAGTCCTTTAACCTTCATCTTTCGGAATGAAACACGAATTGGACGCAACAATTCCGCAATGTATTTCACAATGTATTAAAAGATTTCCTAATGTAATTACAATTATGTTTCTACTCGTTTATTCTCAACACCAGCAGCCGTGTTCCTTTTCCAGCGCCCCCGGAGAGCCTTCACTTTGAGACCTTGAGAGCGAGTACGTGTCCTCGGCTCAATGCCTAGTGACACCGACGCGTATATAAGACTCGTAGAAATGACTGCACTGTGGCCTCGGCTCAATGCCTAGTCACACCAACGCGTATATAAGACACGTAGAAATGACTGCACTATGCCCTCGGCTCAATGCCTAGAGTCAACGCCCGTATAAAAGACTCGTAGAAATGACTGCACTCTCCTCTATCGCGAGCCGTTGCTATTATTGGGTGAAAAAAGCCGACGCTGCGTAGACCTCAATCCAATTTTTTCATAAGGTTCGCAAACCTTGCTGACCGAAATCCCAATTTCGTACAAGAAATTGTCATAGGATCCGCATGCTGAACAAAAACCCAATTCCATAAGTTCAACCACCGCACGTCCAATATATCAATGCAAGTTTTCTGCAGAATATGCATTTGCATTACTTTCCTCATTCCACCTCGTTCATAAAATCATGTCAGCGTTTCCATTGTTTACTACGACCGGGGATCCTAACATCTGTTGTTATGAAATTCGATCGGGGGATTGCACCTTACTCGACACATGTTAATAATGCACGCTTGTACGTTTCGTATGTCATTTTCATGCGGTGCGTATTAATTTGTTTAATTTCTTTTTGTTGTTTTTTTATGTTGGGTTGGTGGAAGCTTTATACTGGATATAATTTTTCTTAGTGAAGGGGTTCATTTTGGTTTTATGCGTAATATTTGATATTTTGTTTAGTCGCGGGGTATGTTCTTACATGTGTTTTCTGCTAAATATGATTTTACTTAGTCGAGCGGTTTGTTGTGGTTTTATGCGTAATGTTTGATATTTTGTTTAGTCACGCGGTTTGTTGTTACATGTGAAAGTTTTGCTTTCAGACAGGGCATGGTGACGAGTCCCTAACAATGCTTTTAGATATTTCAAGCATAAAACAGTGTCGACAGAAACGTCCAGCACAATATACTTGGTTTTGCCACTTCAACTAAACTCATACGTATGATTAAGGCTTCAATGTAAAGTACCGAGTTTCTAATAATTTAAATGAAGACTTTATTGAAGGAACCCGAATTAAATCAAACCAGAAACACGGAGATACTAGTACTTTCCTACTTTTCAACATCATGGTCAGGAATACTCCAACTCACAACACGCAAGCACTATTGGTCAAGTCTCCACAATTTGTAGCATCTGAAAACAAAGTCAACATTATTGCTTATGGCACCTCAATGGCGTGACTTCACAACCTTCCATAGGTAGAGGCTGGAAATTTTCACCCATAGTGAAGGATTGATAATTTTTTTCTGCAAATAAGAACACCGGTAATACGTATTATGTAGCTACCTGTGGTGAGCAAATAGTAGTAAATGGTCTCGGGGTCGCACATTGGTTACTGATTCTCCAATCATGGGACATTAAATTTCGAGAAATGCCAATAACTGCAAATACACCTACAGTTCTGCTACCAAACCCTACTTACACCTCCTTTGTGGTGATTGTTAGTAACGTTTACTTTTAGTAAAATGGCTGGCGTAAAGGCGCTTTCGCTGATGGAACCGAAAGTAGTAGCCTTCCCGCCGGAATGGAGGTTGGGCGATGGGCAAACTCCCCGTCCCTGGAAAACCCTACATTATGTCTACGGCAACGACCTTGCAACCAAAAAAGGACTATGACATTAGTTCAGCCTTGCCGCCGGAATGGAGGTTGGGCGATCGGCTAACTCCCCGTTCCTGGAAAACCCTACATTAGGTCTACGGCAACGACCTTGCAACAAAAAAAGGACTATGACATTGGTTCCTGGAATGTCAGATCATTGAATAACTTTTGCGCTGTTAAGGACTTTTTACAACAGGCCAGTCTATATAAATAAAATTTACTGGCAATCCAGGAAACGAGTGGACTGGAAGTGACATCCAAGATGTGAGACCGCAGACAACATTCAAAGGTGGAAAGCCTGCTGGAAAGCGAGAATTCGGAGTAGCCTTTATAGTGGATAGGGAGTTCAAATCACACGTGATTGATTTTAAGGCAGTCAATGAACAATTGTGTGCGATCCGTTTAAATGTGAAATTCTTTAAAATTTGGTTGATAAACGTGAACGACCCAACAGAAGAAAAGGACGAAGAAACAAAGGAAACGTTCTAGGATCACCTGGAAAAACTATTCGACTCATTGTCTACAAACAACATGAACATAGTTATGGGTGATTTCATTGTAAGGGTTGGCAATAAGATATCTCATCGGGGAATGACTGGAGGATATAGCCTCCACGACGAAGCAAATGAAAGCAGGTAGCGCCTGATTAAATTTGCATGTAGCAGAAATCTAGTCGTACGTTTGACCTTTTTTTGTGGTAGGGTGCCCATTTATTGATTGACACAGAGCGTGGGACTCCCATGTTCGCAAGAAGGCGACCGGACTACCCACTAAATACCTCCCCTGTCAACGTGAGAACCTAGCCTGGACCCGTTTGGCACATTACTTCTGGCCAGGTCTCGTTTTGCTAAGCCGCGAGGCGCGTTCAAGCTGGGGGAATCCCTCTTCTAGCGGGAGGGGAGAGGGGAAGAGGAAGTGCCAGACAAGCGATCCCCCAGCCCCAACTCCCCCGGCTGCTGTGAGTTCCTTTTATCTTCTAGGACTGCTCCAACCGATTTGAGCATAACCGCGACTATATTACCCGGGGTGAGCTCTTCCGTCTCCCTGTAGAGGGCCCTTCGCGGCCTGTCCCATTTTTCGTGCGTAAAAAATGTGTGGCAGGCATTGTCTTCCTCTCCTGGGCAATACTGACAATCGGGGGACCGTGACTTACTATTCTTGTGCAGATAAGACTGAAAACACCCATGCCCGCTCAAAAGCTGGGACAGATAGAAAACAATCTTACCATGCCTTCGATTTAGCCACGGTCTCATATCCGGGCTGAGGCGCGCAGTCCACCTTTCCTTCGTGTAATTCACCCAAGACTGCCGCCAATCGTTGAGAGAGCGCTGTCTCTCTTCGCGGACAACCATCTCCCTTGCATCCTTGTTTCGACGCAGAAAAATAAAGCGGCGCTCTCTAGCAAGGAGGGCGACAGGTATCACGCCTGCAATGACTTTCACCGCCGAATCAGAGACTGTCGGATATGAAGATGCAATCCTCAGCGCTCCTCTTCTCTGTACCTGTGCCAGACGTTTTCGGTGAGCCTCCTTACTGTATGCGGATGATGTTGCGGCTCTGGTCGCCGGACGCACCGTTGAACAAGCGCAACTTAGGCTAGGTATGCTAATGCGCCGAGTGAGGGACTGGAGACTGCTCACGGGCTCAGTTTAGCACTGGAGAAAACCGAAGTGGTAAGTAAGGATGATTAGTATTGGCGACTTACGAATCGAATCGAAGTTAGCGGTGAAGTACCTGGGGCTACTGATCGACTCGAAGATCTTTTTCTCTGAGCAAATCAGGGCAACGGCAGAGAAGGCTTCTTCGGGAATATCGGCTCTGAGTCGGCTTATGGCCAACGTAGGGGGACCCAGCCCATCAAGAAGACGCCTCTTGATGAGTGCTGTAGGGTCAGTGCTACTGTACGGAGCAGAGGTATGGGGCGATGCTCTCAGCAAGGAGGTATACCGAAAATGTTTAGCACAGGTACAGAGAAGAGGCGCACTGAGAATTGCATCTTCGTATCCAACAGTCTCTGACGGTGAGAGTTATTGCAGGCGTAATACCTGTCGCCCTCCTTGCTAGAGAGCGCCGCGCTATTTACCTGCACCGAAACGAGGATGCGAGGGAGATGGTTGTCCGTACTATGACGAGCAAGCGAGTAACAACCCAAGACAAGCATACAAGGTGATGAAAAGTCGGAAACGAGATTAGCCGCCCAACTCCACGGTCTGCTGTGATTTCATCGGAAACAAAGTCGCTGATAAAAACAGGATTAAGGCAAAAGAATAATGAAGTGCCGGGCGTTGATGAGATTCCTGGGGAGCTCATTAAATATGGTGGCAGAGTTGTTCAGAAAGTCATTCCGTTCAAGAGCCAATCAATTATATTCCCTATGCACAAAAAATATGACAATTTTGTACGGCGTACAAAATATTTTTAGAGATCAGATCATATGTCAACAGTATTATTCGGGAGTATTAAGTTCGCTCTAGGGAAGGTAGACCGACGGTAGACCAATTGTTTATAATTAAGCAGGTGCTTGACAAATGCTTAGAGTTTAGTATAGACGTGCACGAAATTTTCGTTGATTTTAAGCAAGCCTACGACAGTATTGATCGTAAAGTACTGTGCCAAATAATGTTTTCAATACCAAAGCGCCTTCGCTTGGAGAAAGAGTATCTCATTATCTTGATCGTATGTATTGGCACTCGAGAAGCGGGTGTGATTAGTACCATGCTTTGGCCGTATGTCCGCTACTCAGCTATGATGCGTTCTGATTTTAACCTTTTTTTTGTGTTTGGGAGGTGAATGCCATTTACGCGCAAAGTGTGGGACTCCCATGCTCGCAAGAAGGCGGCTGGACTACCCACTAAACACCTCCCCTGTCAACCTGAGAACCCAGCCTGAAACCGTTTGACACATTACTACGGGTCAGGTCTCGTTTTGTTACGCCGTGAGGCGCCTTAAAGCTGGGGGATCCCTTTCTTAGCGGTAGGAGAGAGGGGAAGAGGAAGTGCCATACAAGCGATCCCCCAGCCCCGACTGCAGTGAGTCTCTTTTATATTTTAGGACTGCTCGAGCATAATGTGCCACCTGGTTCCATTTGTCAACCGATTCGAGCATCACCGCAACAATATTATCCAGGCTAAGCTCTCCCGTCTCCCTGTAGAGGTCCCTACGCAGCCTGACCCATTGTGTGCGCGCAAAAAGTGTGTGGCAGGCATTGTCCTTCTCTCCTGGGCAATACTGACAATCGGGGGACCGTGACTAGCCAATCTTCTGCAGGTAAGACTGAAAACACCCATGCCCGCTCAAAAGCTGGAGCAGATAGAAGTCAGCCTCACCATGCCTTCGATTTAGCCACGGTCTCACATCCGGGATGAGGTGCGCAGTCTACCTTCCCTTCGTGCAATTCACCCAAGACTGCTGCTAATCGTTGAGCGAGCGCTGTCTCTCTTCACGAACAACCATCTTCCTTGCATCCTCGTTTCGGCGTAGGTAAATAGCGCGGCGCTTTCTAGCAAGGAGGGCGACAGGTATCACGGCTGCAATAAATCTCACCGCTGAAGCAGAGACTGTCGAATACGAAGATGCAATCCTCAGTGCTCCTCTTCTCTGTACCTGGGCCAAGCATTTTCGGTAAACCTCCTTACTGAGAGCGTCGCCCCATATTTCTGCTGCGCACAGTAACACTGACCCTACAGCACTCATCAAGAGGCGTTTTCTTGATGGGCTGGGTCCTCTTACGTTGGCCGTAAGTCGACTCAGAGCCGATACTCCCGAAACAGCCGATTTGCTCAGAGAAACTCATCTTCGGGTCAATCAGTAACCCCAGGTACTTCACCGATGGCTTCGATTCGATTCGTATGTCTCCAATACTGATCATCCTTACTCTAGGGATTCTCTTTTTTGTCAAGATGACCACTTCGGTTTCTCCAGTGCTAAACTCTACCTGCGAGCAGTAATCCAGTCCCTCACTCGGCGCATTAGCATACCTAGCCTAAGTTGCAGTTGTTCAACGATGCGTCCAGCGACCAGAGCCGCAACATCATCCGCATAGCTGATCAAGTGCGACTCATCTGGCATCTTCAGTCTCAGTAACTCGTTTCAGGGCATGTTTCACAGGTCTGGACCAAGGATAGATCCCTGGGCAACACCCGATGTAACTTCCATCGTGTGTTGGCCATGTGTCGTAGAGCAGGTTTCGGTCCTTTAGGTAGTTCCTCAAAAGCCGCATTAGATATTCTGGAAATTGAAAAGGGGTTGCCGGCGTATCCAGAATATCCACCCGTCTAGTGGTGATTTGAAACCTTATGGTCCACCCAAAGAATCACTCGAAACAAATCTCATTGTTACCAAAGGTTGTTTTGAACCAGGAATCTTCGGCTTACGGGGTGAGCACTCTAATCACTACACTATGCGGACTGTTCGGAAAATTTACTAGTGGTCGTTAATTTTGATAAGCCTTATCTAATATCTCTATGATTCAAACCATAAAGTGTTATGTTTCTCACGCATGCTTCTGGAACTTTTGGAGATCAGCTCAGATTTGATATAACCTCTCTTTTTTTTGTGGCCATGCCATCGGGCGAGCTGCCGTCATGTAGGCATCGGTCTTACAAATATTCACTCTTTAGAGGGCTCGTTGCTATTGTTTCGATTGCCACATTTTAGCATTTAACCGGCAGTGTGAATAGAAGAAGTACCTTTTTTTGCTCAGATAAACAACATTTAGACCAGATTATACACATTAACATAGTCAGTGCATATATTAACGAGTTAGACTGCAACTCAACATTCGCTGAAGGGTTCTTATATAGACATCGAATGGACACCCAGATTCTCTGTGGTTTAAATTACTACAAATATATTAAATTAAAACGAAGCGACTTCAAATGATATCCAAACCCAGAAATGAAGGACGTCATGAAATATTTGATGTAGTAGATAAAAACGCCAATTAGAAGCGTTGGTATTAGTATCCCAAACATTTGCCTAACAAGATATTTTCAAAAAACTCCTTTGGCGCCACTGTAATAACATCACAAATTTATTGAAGTTACGAGCCATCATTTGCATGCCTTCGTCAAAGAAATCTTACAATGATCAAAGCGCATCTGAAATACTTCAATTCATAAAATTCCCCTTTTGATCATTCATTTGTTTGGTAAAATATTTAACCAATGCCCAAGTGACGGACAAAGTTCTAGACATCATAAAATAAATGATTTCCAAACAAACCAACTGAATTTTTAAATTATCATAAAATTTGGAATTCCCATTAATCAACCCGTGGCCAATCATTTTTTGACCATTTCAACTTCCAGATCCACCCGCAATTGAAATTCAAAACGGACACTTTGTGGATTGAGGCAATAAATGTTTCGATATCGTAAAAATGATTTGAGTATCCACTTCTTCCCGCATCAGACGGGTGACGTTCAATTGTTGTCGGCAATGAACTCCACAACAAGGGGGAAATGCATTTTTGACATACTTCCAGTAGCTGCCTAATGTCATAAACTGAAATGGGAAAATTATACCGATTGAAGGTTGATTTCGTCGAATGAAAGCGAATTGATGGGATTGGCAGGAATCTTTTTGATCATCACATTATGAATATGCCCGCCACGTACTACGAATAGGACACGTGTATGTCTTGTTGTAGTGATCGTAAATGTTGAAAATTTTACGATTATTTGTTATTGATGTTTTGAAATATTTGTGATCGACGATTTTAAGAAGCGTTCATATTCCTAGAAATTTGGTTCCGTATTAAGGTACGTTTTCTACACGATCATGCTCACAATTTTCATTCCTACAAAGCGTTTTTTTGAGCTTCATATTTTAAAATAAAAATAAATTCGGAGTGCCAGCTAATAAGAAAATTATTTTCGTGTGTAAAATGGCAGAAATTACTTTACAGGCTCCAAATGAATCGAGGTTATCGTTTTCAATCTTTCATTTTCCTGGCGTTTTGTATCTATGTTCACTCCTAACTTTTGAACTAGGAAGCTGTTTCTGTAGATGTTTAGGGTTATTTTTTTATTAGGTCCCAGTCGAAGGAAAAGTAAATCAAATAACGATAAAGGACGAGTCTCATTAGGTGATGTTCAATTTTACGTCTTTGTCACAGATGGAATGGGGAATGGATTTCAGTTATTGAGGTTGAATATGATTGGCAACCTATTGTAGCAGAATTTACAAGGTGAGGCAAACGTTGCTGGACCTTATGATTAAAATTTTATCGTAAAGCACACACATTAGGTAACACATGGCTAGTATGAAGTATGTCCTTCGTTTTCCATAGAATTGGAAATCGGCTTTCTGAGAATTTCATTCAAATTTCTTGTACACTTGACCGTAATTGCGTCTCAACTTATATCCGTTAAGGGTTCGGCCACATTGCGATTTTTCTGCCGTAACCAGCGATTTTCAGACGCAAATACGAACACACTGCGACAAGATTTGCAAAGGAACTTCACGCATGCGCAGAACTAATATGCTCATTTGAAGGTATGTCTTTGCCAGGAACACATGCGCTAACACATTTGCACGCTATGCAAGAAACTTCCTTGCACTTCAGCGTCAAATGTCCAAATGATGTGCGCCTGCGCGCGTATCACAAAAACTACCTGCTAAACTGGTTTTAGGAAAAATCGCAAATTCCTGCGACTGCCGACCTGGACAAAATTGTCGAAAATCGCAGTGTGCGGGCTCCCATTTAACCATGTGTAACTTGCGACAGAAGTGCGGCTGAATAGTCGTAGTCTGATGCATCCCTTAATCAACTTCTGCCTACTTTTTGCTTTAGGATCTCTATAGACACTCGGGAGCACACATTTTCAATTTGGTTTAAATCAGGGGAATTACCAGGCCAGTCATTTCACACATCAAACAAGTCGAGTAGTCAGGAGAGAGCTCCTACCAGAGGGGCTTTGTAACCATCCCAGGGTTCGAAACAAATTTTCTGATGGCATGAATCGATGACTTGAATTATTCATCCAATACTTGCATAAGAAATCATTCAAACTTATCCAGAAGATGCAGTTTCTTTTTTTGAACGCTTTTCACGAATATATGTATCAACAGTCAACATGGGCGTGTTATTGTTATTTGAATTCCATAAAAATGAAATGGTTATAACTCACTTGATTATGATGCGATTACTATGAAATTTGGTGAGCATAACAGGACGCTGTACCAATGGCGAATTCGATACAACTATGAGCTGTATGAAATTTTTGACGGGCCGGTTGTCTCAACGATTGTAAGACTGCGAAAGCTGCAATGGGCTAGGCACATGAATCGTATGGACGAACAACGGATACCCAAAAGTATTCGTTGAGAGAACTGAAAGCCGGAGACTAGTGGGGAAACCGAGGAAACGCTAGTCTGACTTGGTCAACGAAGACAGTTCATCGCTGCTGGGATTTCGCAATTGTAGGAGCCGTCAATGGACGAGACAGTTGGAGGCGCTTTTTGCAGGAAGTGAAGGCCCGAGAGGGGCTGTAGTGCTGTACTCGTAGTGCTACGAAGAATAATTAAAAGTAACAAAATTAAAATTGCCAGAAATCGGGTGTATTCAGTTTAAAATGTGGTTCATGTGATAAAATATCGTATATAGGACCAACAGGCAGATCTTTCGATAAATGTATAAAGGAACATAGAAAAGCACGTAATATTAAAAATAATAGATCTAATTATGCTCCTCATTCAACTGAATATAATCAACAATTTAACGAGGACTTTAAAGTTCTACATCACGCTTCTAAGGGTAAATTGCTGAGTTTATTCGAATCAATGGAAATTAATCACTTACGTTAAACAGGACATTTACTTAACAGCCAAATCGATTTATATAATTCACCGTTACTTAATATACTCGTATGTAATAATTATTCAGATACCGTAACTTTTGATGACATTTGCGACATAATTTTTTCCAAACACGTAATAATGTGTATTGTTACATTTAGTCTTCTGATGTGGTTACTGTGTATCGAATCGCATTACGACCAATAAAAATAAATTGCGTAGATTAGTTAAATAGTAGTTTATTACTTTTTTCATCATGTGTATAAGTCTTTGTATTTTGTTATATACGAGTACGCATTAATCAAAATAGGATAAAGTATAAATTGCTAAATGGAAAAACCCTGTTTCCTTTTCATTTTTCTTCAGGAGGAAAGGAAGCCGAAGCTGAGTATGCCGTCGAGGGGGTAGGATTTTGATAGCACGTGGCTGGTCAATTCAGTACGCGGTACCGTAGTTTGGCTTTGTGTTATTAGCTAGAGCAGATTAATTCAGTTTAAGATTAGTTGACTTCATTCCTGGCATCGCGTCGGTGAATAATCGAGAACGCGGTATTTTGATTGATGTTGCCTCTTTCTCTTTTCTCTCTTTAGGACTGGATGTACGGCCAGAAAGAGATGAAAATTAAGTAAAGTAGGATCGGTTTGATGAAAGAATTGACGCGTTTTAAATTAGGCATTTGATACGGTGGCTGAGAAAATTGTAGTCGGACTTAGTATGCTCGCGGAAAACCTGCGACCGAAATTCTTTTCCGAGCTAGCTAGCCTGCTAACGCCAACTCGAAGTAGATTAAGGGTGTCCGGACTTCTTGACCTATTGGGTACAGTCCGTTGGCACATTCCAAGACTTCACGTCTTGTCACGGCTGACAAGACAAGGATTTCTAGCACTCCGATGTCAACATCAAGCACATATGACACGTTTTCATAGACCACTCCATGAGGTGAAGGACTGGTAAGGATTATTATCGTAATTTAATTTCATTATTCTTCCTTCTTGAATGTATTAAATTTAAAAATAGTAAGAATAGTGTCATGTCAACACCGATTGAAGAGCACCGGCCACAGAAGAAATCGGGAAGAGTCAGTCGCATCCGAACCATCAACCGAGCTATTGTATTTTGAACACAATAAATTGATTATTAACAACCGGTGCACGTTAGCTTATTATTTTCCCTCTACAATTATCCTGTTCCCAAGGCCCACCCCTGACAAAATCAGAAGTGGGATCCAAGGATGGTTTAGTGCGGATTACAAGTAAAAATTCGAATCGTGCACGTAGAATGGACAGACGCAGTTTAAGGCCATTTGTTCCGCCTCCTCGCGATCTCGTGTTTAATTCTCCTATGGTTGTTCTGCAAAAAGAGACGAAAGGAGAAATATGCGATATACATACGCGAAAGAGACGAAAGGAGAAACGTGCGAAATACATACACAAGTGGCTACACATAATTGTAATAGTGGTTCGATTTCCCCTTCTTCCGTATACGACGGAAACGGAACGCAACACGATGCCGGTCGAAAAGGTCAATACGGCTAAACAAGGAAAGACGAAAACTTGAACTTAGACTACGGAACGCCTTTACGTAGGGGAACAAAGCCGAGCTAGCACAAAGACTCTGTGAAATTATAGCTAATGACGAAATCGAAACGGACGGGACAATGTCAGAATGCTCGGGTGAAGATAATGTGCGAGAGTTACGTGATGAAGTGAAGCGATTGAGCGAGTTAATATCAGCTGTCGTCGCCACGTTAAAGAACGGGGAAAGTTGGCGAGGTCGTCAACAACTGAACAGATTAACACTCAACCGATCGTAGTACAGGAGCCGACACCACCACTCACTAACGCCATGAAATCAGATGAGACGCCACCGGCAGCGACGTTCGACGTTGCGAATGATTGGCTGATTTAGTGCGGGCATGTAGTGGACCGCATTTTCGTAACATCCGAGATGTGACGGATATTTTACCAGACTTCGACCCGACGTCCGGACCCGGCATGTCGGCAGCGCAGTTCGTTGATCGCGTCACGAAGCTTGCCGAGGCATATCAGTGCAACGATAGAGTTTTGGTGTTCGCCGTGCAAGCCTCCCTAAAGGGGCCTGCTAAAATTTTAAGCGATGGTTCTACGCGGGTTCCTGGAAGCTGGCTTGAGCTGGCCGAATCATTGAAGCGAGAAATCCCTAGCCCTGAAAGCGAGGCCGATGTTCACATAAAAATGATGAATTGCACCAGGGAGCCAAGCGAGACGACACAAAGTTACTTCTATACTATGCTAGAATTGGGAAGACGAGGTAACTTGAGGCATCACACTATAATCTCGTATATAAGGAACGGGCTACGGCATTCATCTTTACAAAATGCGATTGCGAGCTCAATTTTCGACACCGTCAATGATCTTTTAGCCGCGATAAAGAATTTCGAACTGAGCTCCGTTCGAATTTCGGAGCAACGGACGGAGTCGAGAGGAAATTTTGGACCACAAATACGCGAGCGCAGCCGACTTCGAGCAATTCGGAGTCCCGTCAAATCCGATGTTATAATTGTCTTGGGGTGGGGCATATTATGCTGAACTGTCTAAAAACACAACGGAAACAAAGTTGCGAGAAGTGTCAACGAGCATTACATATGACCAACCGATGTCCAAAAAATGAAACTGCGACCGCCGTCAGTAATGTTTGTCGCATAAATTCAACAGAAAGAATTAATCCGCTTTTTAAAGAGGTTCTTCTCAACGGAAACAAAATTAAGTCCTTCATCGACCCCAGCAGCGAAAGAACACTCATTCAACGAACGATCGCAATGTCGATGGGAGGCGTGAAGCAGTGTTCACCGATCAGCCTACGAGGATTCGGAGAAGCTTCAGTAACGCGCAACCAGATACTCGAGGCCGAAATTCAGTTGGATGGTTAGAATCTAAATGCGAAAATTTTTCCGCTGGACTTTTATTGGGGTTAGATCTACTCTGCACGGGCAAATGACTGATAATTGAACCGGGAGCTTGTCGATTGGAAAACGCTCCAACTTTTGAGCCAACGCTATCTGTAAAAGAAAAGGACCAACTGTATCAGCTCATCAGTGAGCGTAGAGACTGCTTCTCTGAATCGCTTGCTCAATTAGGTCAATGCAACTCGGTAACGATGACGATAAGGTTAACGACCTTTAAACCTGTCCGACACCAGCCATACCGGATACCGTTCGCAAAGCTCACGTAAACGAACTGCTCGAAAACGATATCATACGTCCATCACGATCAATATATTCGTCGCCAATTGTCCTCGTTCGCAAACAGAATCGTGAGGACCGGCTCTGTGTTGATTTCCGTGAGCTCAATGCTATCACTAGAAAGCGTCCGTTTCTCATGCCAACTGTTGAGGAGTAGCTATCATCGATCGCTGGTAATTTATTTTACACGACTCTCGATTTGATGTCCGGCTATTATCAAATACCAATCGAAGAAGAGTGCAGGAAATACACTGCATTTGTCATGCATGCAGGCCAATACGAATTCAATCGGATACTTTTCGGCCTGTGTAATGCACCGAGTCATTACCAAGATGGTACGACAGATGGGAAATCAAGCAGTTAGCTACGTAGATGATGTAATTCTGTCCAGAAAAACCATCGCCGAGGGTTTAATCAAACTCCGTGAATTCCTGGTTATGCTTCGAGATGCCGGTATGACGCTTCGGCCCTCTAAGTGTACGTTTTTGCCTAAACAAATCACCTTTTTGGGTCATCGAGTCGATGAGGATGGAATAAAACCAGGGGCTGAAAAGACTAATGCAATTCGAAAGTTTCCAGAACTAACCAACGTTACAGAAGTTCGAAGATTTCTGGGATTGAGTGGGTTATTCCGTAAATTCATTCGCGATTATTCTCTAATATCGAGGGCGCTTACACTTTTGTTGACGCAGAAGGACAATTCACAACGAGACGCATTCGAAAAATTGAAATCAGTACTTTGCTGCGATCTAGTGCTCAGTGCATACGATCCGACGAAGGAACATCAAGTTCACACTGACGCGAGCACACTGGGTCTTGCCGGAATCCTCATGCAACGAGACGACGGTGACAATTCCTGACAGGTTTTCTACTACAGCCGCCAGTGTAGCGAGTCCGAAAGCAGATACCATAGTCATGAGCTTGACGTTTTGGCTATCGTCGAGTCGTTAGAAAGATTCCGCATTTATTTGCTCGGTAAGCATTTCGAGGTAATTACCGATTGCGCCGCAATTAGCACCACCAGAACGTCTAAACTATTTTTAACGCACATCGGTCGATGGTTTCTAAAGCTGAAGATTACCGCATCATACGTCAATCGGCTGAACGCATGAGTCACGCAGATGCTCTAAGTAGGACTTGAAACGAACCACCGAATGAGCCAGAGATAACATCGGGGAACATAATGCGAGTGGAAGAAAACGAGGACTGGCTTGTGCTCATGCAACGACAAGACATCAAGTTGAAGTAGTTAATCGAAGGTTTGAGAGGCGATATTGCGTCCGCTCAATCCAAACAGATCAAGTCAGATTATCAGCTCGAAAACGGTCAGTTATATCGTAAGATCGACCATGATCTCAAATTCGTCGTTCCGTCTGCTGTCAGGTGGAAAATCATCCGCACGTACCACGATGACATGGGCCACTTGGGTCTTGAGAAGACCATAAATCGAGTTCGGCAAGATTTTTGGTTCCACAATCTCCGAAAATACATCAAGTCGTACATCGCAGCATGCTAAGAGTACCGCTATAATAAAGGAATCGCAGGCAAGCCGGAGGGTCAACTCTATTCCGTTCTGGACGTTACACGTTGAACACCTGGGACCTTTTCCACGCAGTCGTCGAGATAATTTGCACATTATTGGAATATCTGATTCGTTCAGTAAGTACTTAATTTTGAGAGCTGTCAAAACTACGAAGTCGAAGCCCGTCATCGTTTCATTCAGGGATCTGACGTTGTACTTCGGTCTGTAGCATCACTAGCGCATTACGGTCAAACCTTCTCGTAGCTTTAAGTATAAACAACTTACAATAATTTCATTTTTGCCAACAGGTAAAAATAAATCTTAACACACAATTGCAAGTATGCTGGCAACACAATCACACAAATTGAATTCTTATTGTTAGTTTTTTAGATTAATGTGAAATAAAGTAGGAAAAATATTTCCATGTGTTTCATGTACAAAATAACAATTTCGTATAGCCGTCGCGATACAGAAAAGTTAAATTGGTGACCCCGATCTGTCGACAAGTGTGGAACAAAGGACACGTAAAAAATTTGCCATCACGAAATTCTCAATCATCCGCTTTATTTTCCAACACAATTGGAAATAGAAGACATTTGCATCAAGAATATTCCGGATATCAATTAAAGCATTCATTATTTGTTCATTTTATTGCATTTTTCACAGTGCGTGAACATAATCAACACCGGATAACTTTTCATGCAATGGTAAATCTTATCCAGCTACATTTATTTAAACAATCAATTACACATTAGCAACAAATTCGACAAATATTACACCTGCAGCGCGTTATTTTCATATATTACGAGATGGGAAAGTCAGACGATGAGCTGGAGAACAAACAGCCAACAGCTAATCCAAGTCAAGGAACATCATACACCGGCGAAAATTCCACTGGCATATTACAAGTTTTTAAAATTAGATTGCCAGAGTTTTTCACAGATAATGTGGACCTATGGTTCTGGCAAGTCGAATGCTTATTTCGCGCATGTGGCAGCGTATCGGATACCAAAAAATATAACACAATCATTGGCTATTTACCGCCAAATGTCATTGTGAAATTATCCGATTTTCGTACAAAGCCGCCAGAAACCGGAGCAAAGTACAAAACACTAAAAGCACGCATTGTACGCGAATACGCCGATAGCGAGCAATCGAAAATAACTAAACTATTAGAGGACATGCCGAATTGCGCACAAAAGCCGCATTTACCCCTATCATTGAAGATCTTTTGCGTCAATTATGGGTGAGAAACTTGCCCGAAACTATGCGCGTTATTTTGTCTACCGATGGCGGCATTGACTTAAATCAGCAAGCAGCTACAGCTGACCGTATACTCGACGCGATGAAAGGTGGATCTTTCTCGACTGGCCGACAAATCAATAGAGTCGGAATGCAGCAAAAAAATAGTGAAACATCGAATGTGGAACTTCAAGAGTTACGAAAAAAAGTCGACAAGTTGTCGAATGACGTGAAACAAATTCTTCGTTCACGAAGTACACAACCTTCGCGTAGCTCTACGCCTGCACGTTCTCCAAATGCAAAGCGAAATGATTCAAATTCTGGGCGAAAACAACTTGACCTTTGCTGGTGGCATCACAAATTTGGATCAAACGCACGTAAATGCAAAGAACCAAGTAAATTCAGCCAAACGTCATCAAAAAACGAATAAACCGAGCGAATAAGAAAGTCTGTGAGCTCGGCACAGCATCCAAGAGATTATTTATTCACGACAAGACGTCGAATTATAAATTTCTTATTGACACCGGGGCTGATGTTTCAATCATTCTTGCCACAGAAACTCAAAAGCAAAACATCAAGCCATTTGAAGCAAATTCATATGCAGCGAATGAAACGCCGATCAATCTTTATGGTAAAAAGACAATTAAACTCGATCTACATTTACGTCGTCAGTTTGTATGGACATTCTTAGTGGCAATTATTGGTGCCGATTTCCTGGCACATTATAACCTCACAGTCGATATAAACAATGCCAAAATCATTGATCAAACAAGACAACTTCAAATCAGCTGTGTCATTTCAGAATGTCAAGCACTGACAGCCACAGTAATCAATCAATCAAATAAATACACACGACTTTTAAGAAACTTCAAGGGTATTTTGACAAATCCAGAAAATAAACCGATAGCATCAACATCGACATTTCACCACATTGTAACAAAAGGCCCACCAGTGAAACAAAAAGTAAGACGTTTATCGCCAAATCGTTACAAATGGGCCAAAGCAGAAATCGATTACTTAGTGAAGAAAGGGATCTGTCGTCCATCGAAGAGTCCATGGGCTTCGCCATTACACATGGCCAAGAAAAAGACGACATGGCGACCATGCGTGGACTATCGGAAATTAAACTCAATAACAATTACTGATAGTTAACCCATACCACATTTGCACGACTTCACAAATACACTGGCAGGCAAAACGATATTTTCAACGTTGGACTTAGAAAAGGCTTACCACCAAATACCGATAAATCCAGACGACATACCCAAAACTGCCATAATTACCCCGTTTGGCTTATTTGAGTTCATGTTTATGACTTTCGAGTTATGCAACGCCGCACAAGTGCTGCATGGTTTAAATTTCGTTTTTCTATATCAGGATGTTATTTTGGTTGCATCGTCGAATGAAAAAGAACATGAAAAACATTTATGCCTCGTTTTTCAAAGACTACAAGATTTTGGCATGACAATCAATACCGAAAAATGCATTTTTGGTCAAATGCAAATCAAATATCTTGGACATTTGATAACCAAAGATGGACTATTGGCACTACCTGAAAAAGTAGAGATAGTGAAACAACTTGAAAAACCTACAGTTGCCAAAGATCTACGGAAATTTATTGCCGTTGTGAATTTCTACCGTCGTTTTATACCAAATGCTGTTCAAACTCAAATAGTGTTGCAATCATTAATTCAAGGCAACGTAAAAAAAACGACAAACGCATTGTTGAATGGACAGACGACGCTGAAAAAGCATTTCAAGAATTCAAGGATAAACTGGCAAGTGCAACTCTATTAGCTTATCCAATCGAAAACGCCAATTGTTTCGAGCAGTAGATGCATCGGATAAGTGTATCGGTGGCGCATTGCATCAACTGAACCAAAACGTAATCAAACCACTTGGGGTTTTTTCAAAAAAACTCACGAATGCCGAAACTAAACATAGTACATACGACAGAGAACAACTTGCTATTTATCGTGGAATTAAATACTTCAAGTACATGCTGGAAGGAAAACCGTTCACTATTTTGACTGATCACAAACCACTGTGCTATGCGTTCCATCAAAACAGCGAAAAGGCATTGCCACGTCAGCTTCGACACTTATATTCAACAGATATACAGTTCGTCCAAGGTCGTAAAAATGTCGTGCCTGACTATCTGTCAAGAATCAGCGAAGTACACCAGCAACAAATCGATTACGAAAGTATTGCCGATGAACAAGAGAAAGACAAAGAAATTTTGCAAAGCATCGAAGGTAATTCAAAATACTCGATAACGTTACAAAAATGTCCAGTACTCAACAGCAAAAAACAACTGTACTGCCATGTGCATAGCAACATCGCACGTCCGTTTATTCCGTCGACAATGCGCAAACGAATTTTCGATTCCATTCACAACTAAGCTCACCGTGGGGTGAGATCAACGAACAAACTCATCGCCGAAAAATTCGTATGGCCACAAATGAACAAGAACTTTGCAACTTGGACAAAGCAATGCGTACCCTGTCAGCGTTCGAAAGTTACACGTCACAATCACGCACCATTGTCCAAATATCAAAAGCCCGAGACACGCTTCGAACACCTGAATATCGACATAGTCGGTCCGCTTCCGCCATCAAATGGATATAGATTTCTATTAACTAGCATCGATCGATTCACCAGATGGCCAGAAGTCATACCACTCATCGATCATACTGCTGAAAACATATCAAACGCATTAATCGAGCATTGGATATCCCGTTTTGGTGTGCCAGCCAGAATCACAACCGACCAAGGCAGAGAATTCCAATCCGATTTGCTCAGTCAACTAAACAAAACTTTGGGTGTGCAACATTTTCGCACAACGACCTACCACCCGCAGTCCAACGGATTGATAGAACGCTTTCATAGAACGTTCAAAGTTGCACTCAAATGCAAGCAAAATCCAAATTGGTCAGCCGAATTACCAATGATAATGCTTGGCCTACGTTGTGTTTTTAAAGACGACATCAAGGCGACACCCGCAGAAATGGTCTACGGAAAAACACTTCGCTTTCCATCGGAATTCTTTGTTGAAAGCAGAACATCAAACACTGCTAATGATTTCATCAAAAATTTCAAAAACGTGATGAGCAAGATACGACCAACGCAAACTGCGCATCATGGGAACGATGTGAAACATTTCATCCACAAAGATTTGGAGCATTCAACACACGTTTTCATCCGCAATGATAGCGTTCACCCACCGTTGCTTTTACATCACGAGCATTTGCTGGATTCTGCGCATCTTATGAGATTCAACATAGTAAGGTTGCCGTCAGAACACCTCGAGCGAATGGCCAAATCGAACGTGCAAATCAGTCCATCTTATCATTTCTATGAACTGGACCAACTGATCATAAGGGTTGGGATCATAAGGATTGGGATCGAGTTGATATTCGATTATCGCCTTCGAGACGTCATCACGAATCGGAATGCGATATGGTTAACCGAAGACAATTGGCTGCAGGGTGAATTAGCACCGAACGAGAGAAATGGAGATTGATGTTCAGCGCGAAACACAAGAAACCTTTTATCTACAAGGAAGGAGATCTCATCGTTCTAGAGTACGTACCTGCTGCTACGGGGGAATCTCGAAAGTTAGAGCCCAAATATTGTGGGCCCTACATCGTTTCGAGAGTTTTACGAAACGACAGATATCTTGTCGAGGACGTGGGAATCACACGTCTCAACCAACGGAAATTCTGTTCGGTGTATACGAGCGAAAAGTTGAAAACGTGGATCGTCGTGAGTCCCGAACTCGATTTTTACGATGATGCTGCGGATTCAGACACGGAGTAATGAATCGAGACGATTCAAAGTCAGGATGGTCGACTGTCATGGCAACACTAATTGAAGAGCACCGGCCACAGAAGAAATCGAGAAGAGTCAGTCGCATCCGAACCATCAACCGACCCATTGTATTTTGAACACAATAAATTGATTATCAACAAACGGTGCGCGTTAGTTTATTGTTTTCCCTCTACAATTATCCTGTTCCCAAGATCCACCCCAGTCAATAGTAAGTAAGTAAAGTAAAGTAAATTTTTACTCAAAGACAGAGTTAAGTAGGACCAGGATGCCTGGACAGGAAACAACCGATACTTCGCTAGTGGATGCATCATCGCATAACACTTATCTAACCGGGTAGCTTATTTCCACAGGGTATATTTGGTTGGAGATTGCTTGCGGACTGGAAAGAACGACTAAAGGGATCCACGCAAATTGGCTGACCTCACCTGAACGTGCAATGGAAAATCGAAGAACCAATCATACATTCGATACAGGGACAAAATCGAGCATTGGCTCGTAAAAGTAATGTTAAATGCTCTTTTAAGGCTTCAACTATCAGTTCGTATGTTTCTTATAATCAAATATGATTGTGCTGGACGTTGGCCCGAGGTAGTGGATGAAATTAATATATTTTTACAACATTCAGAAGTGAATTATTGGAATGGAGCTTTCGCAACAATGTACCAATTGGTTAAGACTTACGAATGAAGAAGAACGACCACAATTAATTGACACAACGAATCTTCTTTTACCACTTACTTATAATTTACTGATGAACTTGATAAACGAAACATCGGTTCAGAGTATTCTATTGCATCGAATTTTGTCGCCAAATTACTCATCGTGAAGTGCCCGAAATCATTCGTCTAATATCAAACACTGATTTGTATTTTAAAAATTTGTATTTCTTTGAGATTTCTGGTAGAAGAACATTTTATTGGTAATTTTTCAGAGTGTCAGCCGGTGTAATCACTCTTGGAGTGGTCGCGCCGACTTGCCGCGTCAAAAATGCAACAGGTCTGCTGGGATCTTCTAGTGTAATTAGTAGTAGTATGTTCGGCTCCTTCGCGTCAAGTGTCTTCGTTTCCTTCTTATGTCATGCGAAAACTGCCTTTTTTTTTGTGGTAGGGAGGTGAAGGCATTTACGCCCGCCGAGTCTGGCAGTGTGGGACTCCCATGGAGGATACCCTTGGACTACCCACTAAACACCTCCCCTGTCAATCTGAGAACCTAGCCTGGAACCGTTTGACACATTACTTCGGGCCAGGTCTCGTTTTGTTACGCCGTGGAGCGCCTTCAAGCTGGTGAGTCCCTTTCCTAGCGGGAGGGGAGAGGGGAAGAGGAAATGCCAGAAGAGCGATCCCCCAGCCCCAGCGCCTCCGGCTGCTGTGAGTGCCTTTTATAATTTAGGACTGCCCGAGCATAATGTGCCACCTGGTTCCATTTGTCAACCGATTCGAGCATTACCGCAACTTTCTCGGGGTTAACTCTCCCGTCTCCCGGTAGAGTTCCCTACGCAGCCTGACCCATTTTGTACACGCAAAAAATGTGTGACAGGCATTGTCCTCCTCTCCTGGGCAAAACCGACTATCGGGAGACCGTGACTTACCGATCTTGTGCAGGTAAGACTGAAAACACCCGTGCCCGCTCAAAAGCTGGGTCAGATAGAAGTCAGTCTCACCATGCCTTCGATTTAGCCACGGTCTCACATCCGGGATGAGGCGCGCAGTCCACCTTCCCTTCGTGCAATTCCCCAACACTGCTGCCAATCGTTGAGCGCGCGTTGTCTCTCCTCGCGGACAACCATCTCCCTCGCATCTTCGTTTCGGCGCAGGTAAATAGCGCGGCGCTCTCTAGCAAGGAGGGCGACAGGTATTACGCCTGCAATCACTCTCACCGCCGAGTCGGAGACTGTTGGATACGAAGATGCAATTCTCAGTGCTCCTCTTCTCTGTACCTGTGCCAATCGTTTTCGGTATACCTCCTTGCTGAGAGCGTCGCCCCATACCTCTGCTCCGTACAGTAGCACTGACCCTACAGCACTCATCAAGAGGCGTCTTGCTGATGGACTGGGCCCCCCTACGTTGGCCATAAGTCGACTCAGAGCCGATATTCTCGAAGCAGCCATCTCAGCCGTTGTCCTGATTTGCTCAGAGAAACTCATCTTCGAGTCGATCAGTAGCCCCAGGTACTTCACCGCTGGCTTCGATTGGATTTGTATGTCTCCAATACTGATCATCCTTACTCTAGGGATTCTTTTTTTTACTCTAGGGATTCTTTTCTTTAGGTAGTTCCTCAAAAGCCGCATTAGATATTCTGGAACTTGAAAAGAGTTTTCCAGCGTGTCCAGAATATCCACCCATCTAGCGGAGTTGAAGGCATTCCTGACGTCGAGTGTCACCAACAGGACGATCCGTCGCTTGGTGCGACTATATGCCTCTGCCTTTTGGACCGCGTTCACCACCTCTGCAATCGCATCAATGGTAGAACGTCCTGCACTAAAGCTGTACTGCCGAGGAGGTAGGTCCCCAGCAGCACGAATCGCGTCAGTGAGTCTTCCCTTGATGAGTTTCTCTAGCACTTTCCCAGCCGTGTCTAGCATGCATAACGGGCGGTATGCAGACGGCGATTCGGGATTTCCCTTCCCCTTGCTGATCAGCACGAGCCTCGCCACCTTCCATTGTACCGGGAAAACCCCGTCCCGTAGGCAAGCGTTGAATGTGCTGAGCAGCAAGTCAGGACAATGGTGATAGACGAGCCGCAACACCTCAGCTGGAACACCATCTGGACCTGGAGCCTTCCTCGCTTTCAAGGAGAGGACTGCCTCTTCCAGTTCCAGCTGTGTGAAGAGTGGGCACTCTACTGCTGTTTCACCATGGACAGCGTCAACACGGACGGGATGGGCGGGGAAGAGTCCCCGCACTATCGTGTCCATCTTTTCCGCGTCATGTATAAAAGGCTTCCGTAGGGCACCAAGTTTCCCCATGACCAGCTTGTAGCCAAGGCCCCACGGATCCTTATTCACATTGTCCACTAGGTCTTGCCAGCAGCGAGCCTTGCTACTGTTGATCAGTTTGCGAAGGCATTTCCTGGCCGACTTATATGCTGCCACCTGATTGCATGCCTCGTCACGGTTCCGCGCCCGTTGAGCCTCATGCCGAAGCTTGTGACACTCCCTCCGCTTTTCAGCGATTTCAGTAGACCACCAGTACACTGGGGGCTTGCTGTGCCGGGGTCCTCGACGGGGCATAGAAGCGCAGCAAGCAGTCGTGATTATGCTCATAGTAGAGTTCACCACGTCTTGAGCTGCCAGTTCTTCCGTCCCCTCCGGAGCTCCCTGCAGCGGCTCACCTGCTGTGAGAACCTTGACGAACCTCTCGACGTCCATTCTTCCAATGTTCCATCCAGTTGTAGAAGGCCGAGAGCACGGACGTCGGGAGACAGCATCACTTATCTCAAGCAGAATGCACTGGTGATCACTGGCTGAGTAGTCCTCTAATACTTTCCAGTTGTGTATCCTCCGTATTAAGGACTCCGAGGCGAATGTCACGTCCGGTATGGTTCCCTCACAGCCAATACGGCGGAAAGTCGGCGTATTTCCGGAGCTTAGTACGACGAGGGCCGTCCTGGCCGCCATTCTAGGATTCGTTTTCTAAGCGGATCCGTCTGAGGTATGCCCCATTCGATTGCTTTAGCATGGAAGTCGCCCCAAACGAGCACTTTACCCTCTGCGTTCGAGACAGCGCCCTCCAGAGCATGAAGCTTGGCTTGGAAAGATGATATCGGCTCGTTAGGCGTTAGGTACACACTAAAGCAGATGATCCCTGAGCACCGAACCCACACGAAACCATCCTTCCGTCCACAACTCTCCGCTTGAAAGTCACTGTTCCGAACCCAGATAGCGGCAGTACCAGTTTCATCAGAATACCATAATGCAGGACTTTTACTATGGTGCTGCTCACTCAGTAGCAAGAAGTCGGCTTTCATGTCCCTCGCAAACTGCTCAAGCAGATTTTGGGCGGTTGATCTGCGGAGTAGGTTTAGCTGCAGGATGCGGGTCATCAAAGCTCTGATTTTGCCTTGGCTAGGGCTTCCTGGAACACCCGGCATTTTCCTGATCCCAAGACGTGTCCAAAATCAGGTTTTGGATCAGCATCCCTGCAAAGAATACAGTGTGCCTCCTTCGTACACTCTTTTCTTTTATGTCCCATTTCACCGCATTTGTAACATAGGGAAGTCCTATCGGGTCCTTTGCATACTTGTGTGCTGTGACCATAACCAAGGCATTTGAAACATTGAAGAGGCGTTGCTCTTCGCCGTATCCTACAGACAACCCACCCTATTCGTACTTTGCCCTTGTTCAGGAATTGTTCGGCGGCCTTTACGGTCAAGTCAACTATGGCCATGCGTTGTCCCCTGTTGTTTTCTGGTGTTAGTCTCACTTTGATCCTTCCCACGCTAGGGAACTCCCTTTTGATGGCCTCTTCCACCTCGGCCAAATCCGTCACGCAGTCAATGTCCCGTATTTCGATCGTTGCCATCGGCTCGAGTGGGGCTATAGTTGCGCTTTTGCCGAAGACTTTCTTTACTGCGTCACAGAATGCTTCTTATTGCCGGCCTCTGCTCCGAATTCGACCAGTATGTGGCCCGACCGCGTTGGTCGTACTACTTTAATGGTAGTATTGGTGTCTTCGGGCCTTATGTCTTGGGGCTTTACAAGCAGTGCCTGCTGCCGGGGTCTTCATCGGGGCTTCTGCCTCTCCTGTTTTGCATCAGGTCCTTTTTAATTGGGCGTCCGTGCGAATTTTATTTTCTGGCTTTTTTTGAAGGAGTTTCTTTGCGGCTTTCTTCGCTCCTTTTGTAAGCACTGTCTGGAACCCCTGATCTGGTGCTCCACGCCCGTCAAGTGCCTCTTCCTTCCTTCTTTTATCCCGATCTCCTTCGATTGGGCCACACGCCATTCTTATATTGACTTTTAATGATGGAGCTATCTGCATGTCGCCTTTATATTTTGCCCCCAAGCGCCTCTTTAGCCTTCTGTTCATCTTCGGCCCTTAACCAGCTCCTCCGATAGTGCCCTATGCGATCTAGGAGCTCCTCTAGTTCAAGGAGCCCTTCCTTTGCTACTTTGCTAATTTTTGGGGAGTCGCATGCAGCTTGTATTCTTTTCAGAACAGCTCCCGCTTTTCGAAGTAGTATTTCCTCTTCGTATCGCTGGGCCGCAATTGTACCTTGCAGCCATCCTTGGGAGAGGTTTTCGCGTTCCGTTTCCGAGTGCAGTACTTCCGCCACATTTTCAACGGTGGCGGTACAATCACGCGGTGTCTGGTCACTCTTTGCTTTAAGTACCGTAATCTCCTCGTTTGCTTCTGGATTTTCCGTTGCAATGTCGGGATTTGTGACTCTTGCATCGGTCGCTTTAGTAACGATCGCAGCGGTGACAATCGAATTTTCGGTGCTTTTTATGTTATCTTCCACTACTCGAACACCTGAAGCATCCTGCTGAGTCTCCCGCTTCTCCTTAATAGGACGCTCGGGCGTTCGCATAATTTTTTTGCTGCGCCCAAACGCCGCAGGAATCTCAGTCTGAACCAGACTGTCTGCTGTTCTCCGTTTTTCATCTACCGTTACTGTCGTCGTGTTAGTCTTCGTTTTTTTCGTGGTTAGTACAGCTCTCGATGTACTGTGACATCGTGGCTGCAACCGCTGGTTGCGTCGTCGTTATTATTTTTGGTTTCATTTTTTGGATGTTTTTGATCGTTTGATTTTGTTTGCTCCATTTTATTGGGTCCCACCTCGGAGCCGCTATCTCCGTTCGTGTGTGTAGTTGCCTTTTTGGTCCCATGGTTATCTTTGTAGAGCAGGGAGGCCATGTGAGGGTTGGCACAAGCCCTTATGGGGACAAGTGCTCAGAGCCAGACCAGCGCTAATCGGGAGTCCGTCTCAACCGAACCTACACCACCAACCCAATGGTGCGAACTTCGAACGTACTCCGAGGCCTGCCAATGTTTTACCGGGACGGAGACGGTATGATAGTTGAATTGGAGCCGTTCACACACGAGTTTCACCTCGGCGCTACTGTGCAAAGCAACTAGGTCCAAACCATCACATCCGCCAGCCCAAAGCGTCAATTCCAGTTCGTTGTCCAAAGCGTAGTCCAGACACAATCAGAGTCGTTACCTGTCATCCTAGGAGGGAACCTCACGGCACCCCCCATATCCTCGGGTCCGTGGGGGCGGCACTCCCCAAAGAATGCTAGCCTCCAAGAATGTTCTTGTCGACCGGCTTTCTCCTTGCGGGAATTTCCTCGGGTACGTGGGGGCGGAACTCCCCAAAGAATGCTAGCCTCCAAGAGTGGTCTTGTCGACCGGCATTCCCCCTGCGGGGATGCGTAAACTGCCTTGGATTCCTTCGTGCGGCACGGTGGTATTAGGTTCTGTTTTCTCTTTGGCGCCAAAGGAAATTTAGGTTTCGTGCGCGTTCCGGTGAGCCCAAGCTCATCAGGGGCTCCGAGGGTAAATTAAGGGTTGAAGAGTAGCGCCAAACCTACGGCGTCTCCATGGGTTAGCCGGGACCCCTAAACGCCGGCCGGAACGAAAAATTTAAATGCAGCAATTATCGCGTTACAGCTGTATCCGAGTACAATATTGTAATAATTGTAAGATTGGGAAGATAGTCGCGAAATCCGACAATTGCAATAAAGTACAAGTATTGTAACAGTCGATAACCGATGAGAGGTCGGTTTATATTTCCTTCGGGAAATCATGAAGCGTACGGACGAAGAAAAAGCTTAAGGTACCGGCACTCTAGAAGGATAAACTAGGTCTAATACGGGAAAATATTCGAAAGGAATTTTCAGAAAGTGAAAAAAATAACCATCAGAACCATTTACGATGTTGAACTATCCACGCAGCAATTGCCCAACGCGACAATAATTGCCTATTAAGGTGTCGATAGCGGACCTGAAGTCTTGACAGCTAACACAAAAAAGACACACTTTCTGTTTTCAGAAAGAATTCATTGTGAGATCCAGTTAAATAAAATAAATGAAATGCACGGTATGCCAAAACAGCAAGATTTTTGATAAGAATATTATCATTTATAGCAGGGTAAAATGAGCCTTAAGCTCGTTGAAGTCTTACAAATCCCATGGACTGCTCAAAATGTTTAAAACGACTACACGAAATATGCGTTGATTTAGCATACTTAGCATTTGCAGTGTGTCCTACTCTAACAAGGCGCTGTACATTTGGGTCTACATATAATTAGGGTATTAAGAGTTAGTCTTAAATCTAGAGCTGAGTCAGAGCCAGTTTTGGTAAAATTCGAACGAGATTAAACCAGTCAAAGGGTACTGATCTATCAGCCTAACCTTTTTCATTCTCAAAATCTTATAGAAGCTCGAATAAAAAAAAACGCCTTAATTTTTAGTTAGTAGATCAATTCAATTATATCGGTTTTTATCCTCATAAAAGTCCAAAGAACAATTGTGGACGCGTCTGCAGCACTTGTCGCTTTATTGATTGAACTAATAATAACAAACATGCTATGAGTCAAAGCCTGCAATTGAGTTATCACTTGTCTCAATATGCGCTTCTTCATTTAAATGTCACGATTTGATGCATCTACGCTTGCAATTAATCCTTCCTGTCCTTGATCCCTTTCTTTCTCTTACAAGTGCTAACGATCCCTCTCACAATGTCAACTACTGGCACTTGAACGAATCCATATTAATTTCCCAACGCAAACAATCAATCAATCATTGTCCAGACCAGATAGATCCCACTCTGTCAAAGGTAATTGCGTGGCGCATCAAAATAGATTCCTATAATTGGCCTCCCCGACTCGTAAAGTGTGGTGACAAGATTTGCAATTAGCGACTGCATTCGCCGGCAATTCATCATTCCTTCAGACTCACTTGAAAGGGTTCTTTATTGCAACACCCCATGTTGCAACCCAATTGAGACCAGCAAGGACCACAAATCAATCAAGCGGAGTCTCAGCTCCATTTCATTCAACTCAAAGCAACTCCCGGCCGATTCTCGCCTATTAAAGCTTCTCTACTCATCCATAACTTATTGATTCGCTCGCTAGACTCCATAATTCGTATGCACATTCGCATGATTAATTAATTGGTGTAAATTACTGAATAGACTCCGCTACTGGGGCCCACTTGACGCTGCTTTGGAAGCTCTACTTTGGTCCTCACTACTTCTAGTCATGTGGGGAAAATTTCACTAAATGTTAATATTTTATGAGGTTCTCGCCCCGCGATCGTAAAATATGCATTTGATTCGCTACTAGGAAACGGTTTGACAAATAACTCGTAATTAATCAAGTACGAAAATGTCGGAGAGCCCGAGACGAACGATTCATGTTGTTATCAACAATTTTATTACCGCAAGAAACCTTTGCTCGAGCCGTACTCGCACCACTGACGGAGAACGCGCGTTTTTCGAAGAAAGTCAATTAGCCAATTGTTTCGTTGATTGTTTAATGCTCATTTTATATGTGATTGGCGTCATTGGTGGCGCAATTTTGAGGACATGCTACAATGTTGCAAATTATTGAAACTGATATTAAGCCCTAGATATTTACAGGAACGACGCATTGGCGATCGGCGGACCCTTTTTTTGCAATTGAACAAGTACGGAGAACTAAGACAGGAAAGTTGCATAGACACATGAACCTAACATTCGATTTTTCGTTATTCTAGTTTTTGTGACAAGAAAAAAACTGTTGTTTGTATTAATTCAAGAGATGCACACATGTCGGTTGATTTGACACTACTTCTGCAGTTGATCGAAATGTTTACCTCCCCCAAAAAGTGCTTCTTGCAGTTTGGAATTCTGAACAGATTTTATCGAATGTATTTTCCATAGCTCAGTTACCGAGTTCTGGAAATCAAAAAAAATTGTTGCTTTTTTTTATCCAGAGTACAATTTATACCATCAGAACGTATCGCAACTGGGTGGACGGACACACGGCCAAAACGTGGTACTGACCATATCACCTTCTTGAGTGCCGATACATCGGATCAAGATATTGAAATACTCTATCTCTAAGCGAAAGCCCGAAAGGGACAGTAGTGCTAAAGCCAAAAGAAAAATAAAATTTTACCAGAAAAACCTGCTTGTGAAGTACACAAAATATATATAGACAGAAGTAAACTTTTGAAAAAATTCGTTCAACTGGCCTGGGAATCTTGAAATGGCTAAGGCTTCATGGTCTCGTACAAAAACTGTTTCAAACGAGAACTAGACAAGCAAAGTATAAGGAACTTAAAATGTCTGAAGTCGTGTGGTTGATGTGGATGAAATGCGAAGATTAGAGTTATGTCTGAACGAAGTTAGCAATCTCATCGTTACTTCAAACATCGGGACAGAAGACCAAAAAGTTACTTTAAAAGTGTACCTAAACACGCGATGCAGCGCGAGCCTCAAGAATGATTTTTATCACAAAGCTGAAACTTACGCTGAAACAATGATTTCGAGTGTCATTATCGATACAGTGCAGACAGAGTATTAGCGAAGGAAAATTGGGAAGATCTAAGGGACAGTTCGAAGCGAAGTTGAAGGGCTGAGTTGCTTAAATTTTTTGAGATTCGTTTGCATTCTTTTTTCTTCTTTAAAAGCAGTCGGGCCTTGCTCTGTTGTGTGAGCAGACGCTTTTCGACTACTTCGAGTCATTTTCAGTGTCCTTTAAATTCTTTTAGAAACAACGCTTTAGTATTTAGAGATCAAGATCGATACTGATCTTCAAAGAAAAGACTAACAGAAACTACTCAATTTGGTTTCAGTTTGTAAAATCTCTATCAGAGCTAGATGCTTTTGACTAGGGAAAGTAAGCGAGTATTCGACAAACGACAATTGAGTTTTGTATGCACGTGAGATAGGGGATCAGGAGGTGCTAATGCTGGACACTGCCAAGAAATAATGAAGGTAATCGTCACTACAAAGAAGATATTTGCATGAATCGCTAAGAAAAATGACATTCATTTACTTTTTGTGAGAACTGGCAAAGTGACGTAGTGACAGTTCTTCTCTCAACCGATAACGAGGTCGACAATGCTAAAAATAGGCACGTCCCAAAATCACCAGAGTGAAAGTTGAATTAGACGAGAAAATATTCTCTTTATGAATTGATAAGGAATCAAAAGGATTATGTGCGCTGTGCAACCCATAGAAATCGCACTCACTGTTGGCTCGAAAAATTAACAAATATTTCCAGTTTTAACGACACAAGCCAGAACTGCTTTATCGTTCAAGCTTGAGGGAAATGGTTAGGTCGTGCTAAAGCGAATTTGAGGAGAAATATTAATTTTACCTAAGAAGAACCCAGCTATACAAATCGCAGTTTCAGATCTAACGGCAGAACTTAACCACGTAAGGTGTGGATATTAGGAAAAAGACAAGGGAAGGATATACTTCTTCTTCTTCTTCTTCTTAGCACGACAGCCCCTTTCGGACCTTCGCTTCCTGCAAACAGCGCCTCCAACTGTCTCGGTCCGTTGACCGCGTCATCCAATTCCGAAATCCGAGCAGCGATGAACTGTCTTCGTCGACCGAGTCAGACCATCGTTTCCTCGGTTTCCCCACTGGCCACCGGCCTTGAGTTCTCCCAACGAATACTTTCTTGGATATCCGTTGTTCATCCATACGATTCATGTGTCCAGCCCATTGCAGCTTCAGCAGTCTTACAATCGTTCAGGCCTCCGGTAAGTCAAAAAATTTCATACAGCCCATGATTGTATCGAATTCGCGATTGGTCCCCGTCTAGCTTCGCTCCGATTATTTGCCTCAGGACCCGTCGCTCAAAGGCGTTCAATATATTTGCGGATGCTTGGGTTAGGGTCCATGTTTCACACCCATAGCATAACACCGGTCTTATCACAGATTTGTATACTTGGAGCTTTGTTTTCCTGTGTATGCAGCTGGTCTTCAAGATGGTCAATATTGAATAAAATATTTGTTTTGCGAGCTGTATTTTTCGGCGTATTTCGTCTCTTTCATTGCCCGTTTTCGTTATTTTGGCGCCTAAATACACAAATTCGCTAAAATTTTCACTTGTATTCGCCAAGTGTGATGTTTTGTGTATTTGGGGTATTTTCCCTCGACTGCGTCATGAGCTTTGTTTTAGTTTCGTTGATTTGTAGCCCTACTAGTTTTGCTTCACTGTCCAGTTTCAAGAAGAGTTCTTTGGCAGTTGTTAGTGACCATAACAGAATGTTGATGTCGTCCGCATAGGCCACTACCTGGCTCGAATTGTATAGTAATGTACCTCGCGTATCGACAGGTAGCTTCCGTATAACGTACTCCAGAGCCAAATTGAATAGCAATGGGGGCAGCCCATCTCCCTGCTTTAGTCCGATAATTGTGTCAAAGGCATCGGTGAGTTGGTTATTGATGCGGACTTGGGAGGTTGTCGACGTCATTGTCATTTTAGTCGGGCGGACTAATTTGGCTGGGATGCCAAAACCAAGCATTATTTGGTACAGTACGTTACGATCAATACTGTCGTATGCTTGTTTGAAGTCAACGAAAATTTGGTATACGTCTATGTTGAACTCCCAGCATTTTTCAAGTACCTGCTTGACTGTGAACAATTGGCCTGTTGTTGATCTACCTGCCCTAAAACCGCCTTGATACTCCCCAATAATACTGTTGGCGTATGATTCGATTTTATTTTCGAAGATTTTAGAAAATATTTTATACGCCGTACAAAGTAGTGATATGCACTGTAGCTTGTCACCTTTTTTGTGGATAGGGAATATAATTGATTGGCTCCACTCATTCGACATATGTTCTTGTTGTCAAATATGCTGGATGACTTTGTGAATAGCTTGATGAACACTACTGCTACCATATTTGATGAACTCCACTGGAATCTCATCAATGCCCGGTGCTTTATTATTCTTTTGGGCTTCGATGATGGAACAAACTTCATCCAGAGTCGGTGGGGCCAATGGAAGCTCTTCGCAGACATCTATAAGGTCGGATGTTCTGGAGCTGTGCGGAGGATTAAGTAGGTTCTTGAAATATGATGCCCATCTTTCCTTAATCTTGATTTCATCAGCGATTATACTGCCGCTGTCATCACGACAGAGCGTGGTTTTGGGCTGGTAACCACGTTTTAGGCATTTCACTTCTGTGTATGCTTGTCTTGTGTTATTGCTCGCTAAAATACATTTATACTTCTCAATTGGTCGTCATAGTATTTTCTTTTCTTAATACTAATTGTCTTATTCGCTACTCTTCTGAGATTTTCATAATGTTCTCTCTTCGTCCTGGTGTTGATACATACATTTTCTTTGTACGCCTGATTCTTTTTATCTAACGCATTCTGGCACTCATCATCGAACCAATCATTCCTCTTGCGCCGGGCTTGATGTCCGATCGTCTGTTTTGCCACGGTTCTGATAGCCGCTTTCACTTCCATCCAGAGCTCGTTGCTCGTATTTAACGATGCGTCTGATAAGATGGGATCCAGCTGGTTGTCGAGGGTCTTCGTGAAATTTTCGGACACAGACGCCGTTTGGAGCCTTTTGATGTCAAATTTTTGTAGCGGGCTGGTCTTCGCTGAATATGCTTTTGACATACGACATCGATAGTTTAATTTGATCAAGTAATGATCTGAGTTACAATTGGCTCCTCGGTATGTACGGACGTCAAGTATGCTCGAGGCCCAACGTTGTTGGATCAGAGCATGATTGATCTGGTTTTGTGTGTTGCCATCTGATGATACCCAGGTCATTTTATGAATGCTTCGATGTGGGAAGCAAGTCGAACGTATGACTAGATTTCTGCTACATGCAAAGTCAAACAGGCTTTGGCCGTTGTCATTTGTTTCATCGTGGAGGCTATATCGTCCAGTCGTTCCCCGATGAGATAGCTCATTGCCAACCTTAGCGTTGAAATTACCCAGAATAATTAAAGGATATACTAGAGAGAGATTAGGACACCAAAACCAAACTTCAAGGACGACCGAATCAGTGAGCCCTGCATTTATAGAAATAGTTATAGATTTCCTTTTAGGACCAGAAAAAATGAAATGAGCTTTAAAGAATTTATTGTGACCATCCCAGAGTTCAAAAAAAATTTTTCTGATGACACAACTCGATGTTTTGAGTTATGCATCCATTTAATCTTTCATATTCTTTTATAAATACGAACCAGCCGCCATTTTGTTCCAGCTTAGATATTTCAGCTGAATGCTGAACATATTTATAGCAAATGAAGTGCCACAATTGCACATTGTCTGAAAACACACTTTCAGCATTGAACGCGCTAAAAAGCAAAATGAAAGAAGAGATTCGGAGCAGGCTTGAAGGGGACGTCCACTCGTTCGAAATTCCAGCCAATAAAGTTTATCTTATAATCGCCCTTTTTTAAAAACTTTACAAACACGCGGACAAATATAAAAAAACCATCGAGTTAGCTCATCGGTTGTATTTCGAATCCCCCGGTCAGTTTTCCTCCGTCTCTTCTCCTTCCTATTACCTATCCCTGTGCAATTCAATTCGGATAACAGCAGTAGAATGGTTCATACACTGACTCATGGCTATTATACAAGCATTAACTAGTGGTTTTTATACAAACTAAATTTTCATTACAGCTCGGCTAACTTGACTAGTTAGTCGACCTCGACTAATTATCACAATACGAAAACTAAATCTGAAGTCACAATTCGAAAAAAATTCGAAGATTACAATATGTAAAGCAAATTTATACTGACAACTCGGTTTCAAGAGGACTTGTGTTGCTTTGTACTTCTGTGTTTTGTGGTCCAGATCCCGCGAGGATTCGCGAGGATTCTACAATTCCATTATAAGGCAACTAAGTCAGTTGATAATTTTCGATGTATTTAATAACGCATCGGTAATTTGGTAATATTTTGTGTAAGGTACGGTCCGCGGTACTTAGGGGTTAGTTTCTTATTCGTGCCAACGTTACGAATGACAATATATTCTCCTACATTATAAGTTTGGGGCGGATTGCAGTGTTTCTGGAAGTACTGGAGGTTCTAGTCCTGTGACTTCTGAATGGCGGAGGCAGCGCGTGCCCTGAGATCATCTAGGTTGCGATCTGAGTCCTCACCTGTCTTCTCGCTTAAGTATTTAATTAATTCGTCCACAATTTTACCTCTCTGCTCTATCCCGAACTGAAGTTTACTAGGAGATTATTTAGTGGTACTGTGGATGATATTGTTAGTGCCATACTCACTCTGGGATAAAAGGTTGACCAATCGGCATGATTAATGGGGTCACTAAGTTTGGCAAGCATAGATTTTAAAACTCTATTTACCCTTTCCACTTACCCATTGGCTTGTGGAGAGGCGACGGCAACTTTCACATGGTCGATATTCTGTTTAGCCAAGTATGTGCTAAAATCCAAAGAGGTGAAGCAAGTTCCTCGGTCAGTTATTATGCGTCTGAGACGACTATAATAACTAAAATATTTATCAAGGCTATTGATAACTTCTCGTGTACTTGTCGAGTTAACTGGATACGGTTTAACATATTTAGTGAATCCATCTACAACTAACAATATGTGTTTCTTCTTTGAGTTGATAGTAGGTAAAGGCCCGAAGTGGTCCAAGTATACAGTATGAAATGGTGTTGGTTCCTTCTACTTATAGAGATTATATTCATTGGAACGATGCGGTGACGAGTACATTATATATTTTACGCAGTTTTTTATGAATTTTACGACTTTCCCTTTCAGTTTTGGAAACCAATAGTGTTTCTTGAGTTGGTCATAAGTTTTTCTATTCCTAGGTGACCAATCTTTTCAAGCGTCAAATCACATTATCCTCCATTTCTTATGGTACGTACATTTGCGTTTGTCCGTATTCATTTCTTCTGAAGACAAGACCGTCCAATAACTGGTAACCTGGGACTGGACATAAGCTTAGTTGTTCGCGAAGCTTTTGGATGCGTTCGTCCCAGTTTTGCGTGACTTGGATCAAAAAGTCTAAGTCGTCACTGTCAACAGTGGCTAATACTCGATCAGTTATACTAGTTGTGCTTCCGGGTGATACGTCTGCGGAGATACGAGCATTCTCATTAGAGTGTTGTACATAATTATTGATTCTAACAGCAGGATACATGAAAGGGTCGTCAGTGCTAGCATGAGGGACAGCGGGCATTAGGGCAGGACAGCGAGGGGCATAAGTACTGGCTTTGGTTGATTCGGGGTAATGGTCTAAGGATAAGTAAAGCTGAGTGTGATTAAGAGTGTGATTAAGAGGATCCGTCATCTGTTTTGCATCAGAAATAGTAGCTCCAGAATCAGTATTACTTGTTGATTCGTCATTTGAAGGAGGGCAAGAAGTGTAGCACCGGCTTATTGCGTCTACATGACCCATGGATACTCCGCTTCGATGCTGTACTATGTAATTATAACTCTCAAGCTCGAGGGCCCATCTGGCGATTCTTGGATTTACATATTTTTTGTTAAGAGTGAGCGTCAGAGAGTTACAATCTCTTGTTATCTTAAAAGCTATGTCTTCCAAATAAACACGGAAGCGTCTCAGCGCATAGATAAATAACGTCTCCAGTTCGAAACTGTGATAACGAGATTCAGCGGGTGTGGTGGCTTTCGAAAAAAATAGTACAGGGTGAAACTTATTATTGACTTGCCTTTATAACAATATTGCTCCATAGTCAGAGGAGCTAGCATCGCAATGAAGTTCAGTTTCTTTTTTTGGATCATAAATTGCTAATAATGGGGCAGCGGCAAACTTAGTGCGCAGTTCAATGAAGGACGCGTCACATTCGTCAGTGAATCCGAAGGCTACACCCTCGCGGGTGAGGTATTGCAGCGGTTTGGCTATTTTTGAGAATGATGGGATTCTTTCTGGTTCCTCGGTATAGGAAATTGCTTGTTGACTTTTATATGGGCCTTACTTGGACGCACTCTAGAGGCACTGAGAGAGTACTCTAAATACTCGATCTCTTCAAATGCAAATTTACATTTTCCCAAATTCAACTCAAGGTTCTTTTCGGTAATACGTTTTAAGACTCGACCTAGCAGCTCAGTATGGTCTTCAAGGGGTGCGGTTGCGATCAGTAGATCGTCCATGTAGATGACAATGGACGACTCGAGCAATATTTCGCATATAAAGCGCTGGGGTGCAACAGGAGTATTTTTCAGTCCGAAGGGCATCCACAAGTATTCATAGTGACCGTTTGGAGTTACGAATGCTGTGTATTATGCAGATTCAGGTGCCATTCTAACTTGATGGAATCCATTACGCAGATCTTAAATTGAAAAGAACATCTTTCCTGCCAAATAATCGATGCAGTCTTCTATAAAAGGCAGCGGAAAATTGTCTCGTATGGCCTGTTTGTTTAGGGCTCTGTAGTCCACACACAATCTCAATTCATTGCTTTTCTTCCTGACTCAGACTATGGCCGAAGCGTATGGGGAATTACTTGGTCTCATTATCCCCTTTTTTAGTAGCTCTTTTGTTCGCTCGTGGTAAGATAATCTTCGTAGCGTGCAGTGAAACGGAGTGTTATTATTTAGGTGAACTTCCATCTGATAATGATGAGGCGCTACAATGAGATTAATTGGCTTGAAATAGTTTTCGTAAATTGTCTTTCTAAGGGCTTCAGTGTGGTTTTCTCAGGGACATATTTATTTCTAGGGTTTCTGTGTCATCTGGGGGTAATGTAGTAAGTTTGGACAAGATTGTAAAGTTATTGTTGGTCTGATCATTGCACCAGCGTTGGCCGAATTTTTATCAGTAGATCTAATTTTGTTAAGTTCATAGGTGGCTTCTCTCAGGAGGTTCGTATTTACCATATGGACCGGTCAATCCTTTACTATTTGTCGGTTTGAAGACACAAAAATAACTTTTTTATTCTTATGACTATACATCTGGGTATTAATATCTTTGAATTCATGAAGATCAATATTAAATTCCTTTAGGAAATTCCGGCCTAAGATTATGGGTAGTGATACTGTTTCATCTGGAATCACTAAAAGAGGAATCTTTCTACATTGTATACGAAATTTAATATAGGCATCGACTATAGCATACGTTTTTATCGTTGCATTTCCTAAGCCGCGAAGGTTCTATTGTAAATGTGTAGAGGGACTGTAGATCGTTCCACAAAACTAATTGGACTGCCGGTGTCGAAAAGAGACAAAAGTTTTGCCATTTCTGTGTATTCTCTCCGACTATAAGCAAACCAACACTTACTAGATTAATTGCGCTGATGGCGCTGTTAGTTTCATCGTCAGTTATCTCACCATCGTTCTTCGATGTCACCCTGTGTTGCTCACAACGGTGAATGGAATTTTTCCTGGGGTCAGCCAGCTTGACGTATTTAAAAACAAAATAAAAAGTAACCCAAATTTCCGACGCATGAATTTTTTTATGGATTTCAGAACATGGAAGCATTGCCAGATCTTAATAAAAAGCTAGAAGATTGTATAGAACGATCTTTTTCCTGTAAATAGACAAAACTGTTATTTCTTTCAGATCTGGTAATGCTGAATTTTCTCATCGCATCACATGTTTATATTCGCGGCCGTTGTCAAGTCAGCATTTACTTATCTCCCTGCTGCTGAAAATTTATGGTTCGCTCGTTGGCTTTTGTTCGGTTTTTTCCGGAGGCTACATTGAGTGTGGATACTATGTGAATGTCCTATGGAACTAACCACTACGTACGCTGTTTGACTTCGGATATGAAACTTGTGAGTTGAATATACCAGCATAGATAAAACCTGAGATAGAGGAATCACTTTACGAGTCGCATAAATATTGAAATGCACTTATGTGTGCAGTTTCACATCGCCATAAGACATTCAAAAATATTTTAATTATTTTATTGAATCTTATTTATTTTGGAATTTCCAAGGACTGGTTCTTGAACTCTGAATTCAATAGCGTACATAACTAGTTATCAAATATTCAACTGAAGTTAATTAAATTCTCGTGAAACTGTTTGGACTATCTTTTTTTTTACTCCACCGTAGGCGGTTCCAAGCCCGTTTGAGAAAGGAGGAAGGAGCCCCCCTGTTTCCCCAACCCACAGCTTCCATGATTCCTCATTCTAAACCCCACAATGATATGGTAGTAAATGTTCTCAGAGTCGCAAATTGGGTTTACTAGTTCCCGAATGATGGGATATTAAATGCTAATAACTGTGAATACATCAACATCTCTGCTACTAGATCTTCCGCGCCTGATAACGGAACCGAAGTAATAACCCAATAACGCCGGAATAGAGGTTGGGCGACGGGTGAACTCCCCGTCCCTGGAAAACCACTAAAATGTTTCGAAACCTGCAGAAGGGCCTTGGAATGGATCGGACTCACGGCAACGACCTCGCAAACGGAAAAAAGACTCTGGCATTGGGTCCTGGAATGTCAGATAACTGAATTACCCTGGCGCTGTGAAGGACCGATTACAACAGGTCAGTCAATATAAATTAAGCAATGATATTCAGGACATGAGATCGCACACAATATTCATAAGTGGAAAGCCTACTGGAAAACGAGAATTCGGAGTGACCTTTACTGTGGATAGCGAGTTCAAATCGCACGTTATTGATTTTAAGGCAGTCAATGAACGGTTGTGTGCATCGATGCAAGTTTAGCGAGTAACAAGACAAGCCAAACATACAAGGTAGTGAAAAGTTTGAAACGGGGTTATCAGCCCAAAAACACGCTCTGTCGCGATGACATCGGCAATATCATTGCTGATGAAACCAAGATTAAGGAAAGATGGGCATCATATTTCAAGAACGTCCTTAATCCTTCGCACAGCTCCAGAACATCGGAGCCTATATATGTTTTCGGAGAGCTCCATTGGCCCCATCTGGATGAAGTTTGTTGTATAATAAAGCACCGGGCATTGATGAGATTCCAGTGAAGCTCATCAAATATGGTGGCAGTAGTGTTCATAAAACTATTCACAAAGTCATCCGGCACATTTGGCAACAAGAGTGGAGCTATTCAATTATATTTCCTATCCACACAAAAAGGTGACAAGCGACAGTGCGAAAATTATAGAGGCATATCACTACCTTGTACGGCGTACAAAATATTTTGAAAGATCTTCGAAAAGAAAATCGGATCATATGCCAACAGTATTATTGGGGAGTATCAAGGTGGATTTAGAGCAGGTAGATCGACAATAGACCAATTGTGCACTGTGAAGCAGGTCCTTGAAAAATCCTGGGAGCTCAACATAGACGTACACCAAATTCTCGTTGACTTTAAGCAAGCGTACGACAGTATTGATCGTAACGTACTGTAACAATTCCTTTGCTTTGGCATCCCAGCCAAAACAAAAACAAAAACGACGATGATATCGACGACCTCTCAAGTCCGCATAAATAACCAACTCACCGATGCCTTTGACAGAAATATCGGACTACAGCAGGGAGATGGGCTGGCCCCATTGTTATTCAATTTGGCTCTGGAGTATGTCATAAGGAAGCTACCTGTCGGCCCAAGATGTACATTACTATACAAGTCAAGCCAAGTAGTAGCCTATGCGGGCGACATCAACATTTTGTCACGGTTATTAACAACTATCAAAGAACTCTTCCCGACACTCGACAGCGAAGGAAATCTAGTAGGGGGGTCCTGAAGCGAATAAGTGGAGCGAGGCTAGACGGGAACCAATGGCGAATTCGATACAACCATGAGCTGTATGAAATTTTTGATGAGCCGGAGGTTTCAACGATTGTAAAACTGAGGGCTGGCCACATGAATCGTATGACGAACAGCGGATATCCAAAAAGGTATTCGTGTGGAGAACTGAAGGTCGGAGACCAGTGGTGAAGCCGAGGAAATGCTGGTCGGACTCGTTTTAAGAAGACAGTTCATCGCTGCTCGGATTTCAAAATTGGAGGACGCGGTGAATGGATCGAGACAGTTGAAGGCAATATTTGCTACGGAAAAAAAAGATTAAAAAATAGGGCATCATTTCCCGCATTACCTGGGTGAGTTCACAAAATTTTAAAGAACGCCAAAGAGTTGTACCAGCTAATTTAGATCTAATTTGTTGGAAGATTGGCGTTGATCGAACTGGTAGTAACTGCCGTAAATCCCCAATTAGAATGATATGAAGTCCAACATATTGTACACAATGAAATAAAATTTCTTACAAATTTTTCCTGTATTCATCTATATACAACTTTTTTACCTTTACATAATCATTTGCAAAACAGAGCTAGATTTCACTCCCAGAGTGCCTCACTGCTGTTTTTAACTTTTACATAATCATTTGCAAACGAAGCATAACTTCCCACCGGGCACTCTGGAGTGAATTTAAGGAATTTAATTGTCTGTAAAGGACTGCAGCGATGGTCTTCTGCCTCGGCGAGCGAAGATGTTGGTGCTCGCCGGAATTGGCTTTGTCTGAAGACGCATGAATGCGCTGGCAAGCTGGCATTTCGGTGTCGTGAGGCGGGTTCATTTCCCCAGCACAAGGGCTCACAACAAAGAATTTCACATCCACAAATTTGTAGGGTTCTCAATAGTATATCGATTCGACGGCGTCAAGGCCGAGGTAACCTACCGAAGGAATGTAATAACGAAGTACGGAAGACCATGCTTGATGAACGCGCGCGGGACTTGAGAGGATCTCGTATTTACTATTTGTTATTTTAGGCATCCAGGTGGAAGCAGTGCCTCCTCGCACCCCCTATCCGGACCACGATCCATTGTAGACGTGGCCGTATATTTTCCATTCATACAAACATGATTCGCATAAATTTTTCCTTTAAATGAAAAATATGAACGTTACAGATGTATATTAAAGTTTTATATGATGGAGTCTCATAACATTTTAACATAAATGGGAAACCGAAGCGGAAGATCATTCTACTCTGTAAGAGCACCCAAAGAAAAAGGGGTCAGCAGCCCCAATGGCTAGCTCACGAGCGGAGGGCCCAGCCAACGTGGTGGGTCTCATGCCTAGTCATTTACATTTTGTTATATCAAAATAAAGTTCGACAATAGATACATCAACAAAAAACAAATATTTCCCCTAATAATGTTAAATGTAGATAGTTCGAAGAAAAGGAAATGTTTTCAATTTTTTTAGAATATTCTTTATTGAAATTTGCTTTTAAATACTTATATTTAATAAATCGGTACGTGCAGTGAACGCTCCATCTTTACCACAACTTTCTCACAATTGGTAAGCGAATAATTTTAGATTTTATTGAATAACTTAAATTTGATTGCATTCGAAAAACATTGGAAGCATACGTACGGAATTTGCTAATTTAAGGGAAATTAAACTTCCATCAAAAAATAGAAAATTTAAAAATGACAAAAACAACAACAAAAACTTTCACAAAAAACATTAAAAATGACAAAAACAACAAAGATTTTAAAATTTTAAGTACAATAGAGGGTACTTTCCCAGTCTTCCTTCGATCGCTCGTTGATGGGGTGGGTAAGGGTGATTTTGGTTCAAATGTAGTTCCAATACAATAACAAATGAGCTATGCACACTGGATAAACTCCTTTAAATTCGCATAGAAATAACTTTCTTCTTCTTCTTCCTGCAAACAGCGCTTCCAACTGTCTCGGTCCGTTGACCGCGTCTTCCAATTCCGAAATCCGAGCAGCGATGAACTGTCTTCGTCGACCAAGTCAGACCAGCGTTTCCTCGGTTTCCCCACTGGCCGCCGGTCTTCAGTTCTCACAACGAATACCTTCTTGGGTATCCGTTGTTCGTCCATACGATTCCTGTGTCCAGCCCATTGCAGCTTCCGCAGTCTTACAATCCTTGAGACCAATGGCGAATTCAATACAACCATGAGCTGTAGGAAATTTTTGACGAACCGGGGTTCGTCAAAAATTTCATACAGCTCATGGTTGTATTGAATTCGTCATTAGTCCCCGTCTAGCTTCGCTCCGATTATTCGCCTCAGGACCCGTCGCCCAAAGGTGTTCAATATATTTGCGGATGCTTGGGTTAGGGTCCATGTTTCACACCCATAGCATAACACAGGTCTTATCAAAGATTTGTATACTTGGAGCTTTGTTTTCCTGTATATGCAGCTGGTCTTCAAGATCGTCAATACTGAATAATATATTTTATGTGCGAGCTGTATTCTTCGGCGTATTTCGTCTCTTTCATAGCCCGTTTTCGTTATTTGGGCGCCTAAATACACAAATTCACTAACTTTTTCGATACTGTATTCGCCAAGTGTGATATTTTGTGTATTTGGGGTATTTTTCCTCGACTGCGTCATGAGCTTTGTTTTATTTTCGTTGATGTGTAGCTCTACTAGTTTTGCTTCGCTGTCGAGTGTCAGGAAGAGTTCTTTGGCAGTTGTAAGTGACCGTGACAGAATGTTGATATCGTCCGCATAGGCCACTACCTGGCTCGACTTGCATAGTTATGTACCTCGCGTATCGACAGGTAGCTTTCGTATGACGTATTCCAGAGCCAAATTGAATAACAATGGGGCCAGCCCATCTCCTTGCTTTAGTCCGATATTTGTGTCAAAGGCTTCGGTGAGTTGGTTATTGATGCGGACTTCGGTGGTTGTCGACGTCATTGTCATTTTGGTAAGACGGACTAATTTGGCTGGGATGCCAAAACCAAGCATTATTTGGTACAGTACGTTAAGATCAATACTGTCGTATGCTTGCTTAAAGTCAACGTAAACTGGTGAACGTCTATGTTGAACTGCCAGCACTTTTCAAGTACCTGCTTGACTGTGAACAGTTGGTCTGTTGTTGATCTACCTGCCCTAAAACCACCTTGATACTCCCCAATAATACTGTTGACGTATGATCCGATTTTATTTTCTAAGATCTTTGAAAATATTTTGTACGCCGTACAAAGCAGTGATACGCCTCTATAATTTTCGCACTGTAGCTTGTCACCTTTTTTGTGGATAGGGAAAATAATTGATTGGCTCCACTCTTTCGGCATATGTTCTTGTTGCCAAATATACTGGATGACTTTGTGAAAAGCTTGGTGAACACTACTACCACCATATTTGATGAGCTCCACTGGAATCTCATCGATGCCCGGCGCTTTATTATTCTTTTGGGCTTTGATGATGGAACACACTTCATCCAGAGTTGGTGGGGCCAATGGAAGCTCTCCGCAGCCATCTATAGGCTCCGATGTTCTGGAGTTGTGCGGAGGATTAAGGAGGTTCTTGAAATATGATGCCCATCTTTCCTTAATCCTGATTTCATCAGCGATTATATTGCCGCTGTCATCACGACAGAGCGTGGTTTTGGGCTGGTAACCACGTTTCAGGCTTTTCACTACTTTGTATGCTTGTCTTGTGTTATTTCTCGCTAAACTTACATCTTAACTTCTCAATTGGTCGTCATAGTATTTTCTTTTCTTAATCCTAATTATCTTATTCGCTACTCTTCTGAGATTTTCATAGTGTTCGCTCTTCCTCCTAGTTCTACGTTTTCTTTGTACACCTGATTCTTTTTATCTAACGCATTCTGGCACTCATCATCGAACCAATCATTCCTCTTGCGCCGGGCTTGATGTCCGATCGTCTGTTTTGCCATGGTTCTGATAGCCGCTTTCACTTCCATCCAGAGCTCGTTGTTCGTCTTTAACGATGCATCTGATAAGATGGGAGCCAGCTGGTTGTCGAAGGTCTCCGTGAAATTTTCGGCCACAGGCGTCGTTTGGAGCCTTTCGATTTCAAATTTTTGTAGCGGGCTGGTCTTCGTCGAATATGCCTTTGACATACGACATCGATAGTTTAATTTGATCAAGTAATGATCTGAGTTACAATTGGCTCCTCGGTATGTACGGACGTCAAGTATGCTCGAGGCCCAACGTTGTTGGATCAGAAAATGATCGATCTGGTTTTGTGTGTTGCCATCCGGTGATACCCAGGTCATTTTATGAATGCGTCGATGTGGGAAGCAAGTCGAACGTATGACTAGATTTCTGCTACATGCAAAGTCAATCAGGCGCTGGCCGTTGTCATTTGTTTCACCGTGGAGGCTATACCCTCCAGTCGTTCCCCGATGAGATAGCTCATTGCCAACCTTCGCGTTGAAATCACCCAGAATAATTTTTGTGTCGTTTGTGGGCAATGAGTCGACCAGTCTTTCCAGGTGATTGTAAAACGATTCCTTCGGTTCTTCGTCTTTTTCTTCGGTCGGGGCGTGAGCATTCATCAGCCAGATTTTGAAGAATTTCGCTTTTATACGGATTGCACACAACCGTTCATTGACTGCCTTAAAATCAATAACGTGCAATTTGAACTCCCTATCCACAATGAAGGCCACTCCAAATTCTCGTTTTCCAGTAGGCTTCCCACTTTTAAATATTGTATGCGTTCTCATGTCTTGAATGTCGTTTCCAGTCCAGTTCGTTTCCTGGACTGCCAGTAGTTTTAATTGATATTGACTGGCCTGTTGTAAAAGGTCCTTAGCAGCGCCAGGGTAATTGAGTGATCTGACATTCCAGGATCCAATGCCATAGTCCTTTTTTCGTTGCCGTGAGTCCAATCCATTCGGAGGCCTATCTGCAGGTTTCGAAACAATTAAAGGTTTCCCAGGGACGGGGAGTTAGCCCGTCGCCCAACCTCCATTCCGGCGGCATGGTTATTACGTCGATTCCGTTATCAGGCGCGGAATATTCGCCTTCACCCTCTTACGTCCTCACAAAGGGGGTGTAAGTAGGATTTAGTAGCAGAGCTGTCGATGTATTCACAGTTATGAGCATTTCTCGACATTTAATGTTACATTATTGGGGAGCCAGTAAACCCAATGTGCACCCTGAGAGCATTTACTACCGTTTAATTGGGGGCTTGGGATGAGGAATCATGGAAGCTATGGGTTGGGGAAACAAGGAGTTCTCTCCTCCTTTCTCAAACGGGCTTGGGACCGTCTATGCCGGAGTTTAGTAATAACTTTACCATCTCGAAAATATAATATACGAATCAAGATATCAATTTTTTAAATTTACGTTAATTTCAAATGACAACACAAATCAAAGGACACATAACATATGACCAATATTCCGGCTTCGAGCTTCATTCAACGTGAATTATGTACACCGTTAAGGCGGCACCACACTGCATTTAGTAGCAAAATAATAGCACTCTCGGATTTTGTATACTTAATTCCCACGATTAATTTTTTCCTTTCCACGTTGGGCTAATCTATCTCTAATTTTCAATCGTATCTAGTCCCCATGCTTTGAGAGCTTGTAGGTGCTGGAAACAAAGCATCTATAGCAGTACTGATGATCTGATACGTGGTCAAGTTTTATCCACACACTATTAGTCATTAACGCACTAAATTTATAATTCCGTAGATGGTTTTTTTCAGGAGGGAATACTTATATCCGCTCAACAGGTGCGCGGTAATTCTTTACTTTTTGTTATTTAAGCTACGGCAACTGGAAAATAATCTGCAACACAATCCATTACTCCCCAAATATGATTTACAACAAATGGAATTATTATATTCACAATTTCATTTTGACGTTATATAATTTGATAATGTTGCATTTATAGCCGGTTTCATGACAAGTGCATCTATGAAAAATATCCAGTGATTTAGATTTTAAACAGATTCCGATTAGATATTCAGAGAAAACCATATGTAGATCTACTAAGAAAATGGAAATTTCTCATGGATAACCGAAAAAGCATTTTTACTGCACTCACTATTTTCCCTTTTTGAGCTAGGATTACGTCACCATTTGTGGAATTTGGTGGATAACTATTTATTTCACAATTCACTTTAACTTTCTTATTATTTATTCAAATTTTTGAATAAGGAACGGAGACGGAATCTTAAAAACTTAATTCTCGTTTGTAAACCGCTGACGATCAAACTCCGGAACAAAACCGATTGCTATCAATACAACACTAGATAATAACTAACTATCGAGAAATTGACCAAGTCATGTTTAACCAAGCTCAGTTGTTACTACTCCCTAGCGCGACCTATCCCGCTCGTTGTTTCTCATCCAGTACCGCTTCGTAGCAAATTCTGCTTGCCGCCTCGTCGACGAGCGTCTTCATGGCGGTAACGGCAGATTCTCATTGCAACAATTTAGCAATTGCTTCGCTAGATTGTCGCAATGGGGTTATCATGGTTGATTTTTATGTGTTATTTTATTTATTTTTTGTTTGGAAAAACTTTTTATTGATAATGGTAGCGGTGGTAGTGGCGGGGTTTATTGCGGGTTAGCAAAAACAATGTTAGCAAGTTGCGTATCAAACTGTTCTGGTAATTTCTTCGCATAAATCATTCGAGCAGTTTGCCTAGGCGGGCTGCTCGATTACTACAACTCTCAACTGTTTCTTTTGGTGTGAAGGCGTTGCGACATTGGAACAGTGAACGCGGTGAATCATTTTTGGAGCGTTTAGGGAAGATGAGCTAAGACAGCGTTGCAGGAGCTAAAACAGCGTTTTGGCAAGCAAAAACACCGTTAGAGGAGCTGGTCAGCATCAGCGGAAAGTGGTGTAGAAAGTGTATTTCGTTGGAATCGGTACATTGTAGGCTTTTTCTGGGCTCTCTCCTCACGCTCATTTTTCATTAGAACCTCCGTAAAGGAAGATAAACTGCCATACAGCTGTTTTTTCCTTTTTTTAAATATATATATTTATTGCTGTTTGCCGGCAAAGGTAAAACATTTTTAAAAGTTTAATCAACCATATCTTATAGAAAACACAGCTTTTAATTCCTCATAACCTTGATGTTAAATCAATCGTTACAAGTTAGAGGTGAGAATAGTAGGGAAAAACTGAGTTTTCAAATTTTTTGAACATTTTGGTTTATTTATTAATGTTTCAGACTTTTTTGGGAGGGAGGATAAGTCAATTATTTTTACACAAGTTATTCCACTACTGTTTCTGCAAAAATCAGTGTGCATCCTCTCAACAGCCAAATGTAGTCGTTATTTTAGAGATTCGGCCTAGTCTTATATTGAATGTATATTTTGTATAAAAATGTTGAGATTCAGTTGGATGAGCTGCGTATCAGCTTTTAATTTTAAATGATGGACTGAGTCGTTTTCTAACCAATTGTAGTCTTATTTATAGTTGTGGCGACCGAACGCAGCCACGAACGTTTCCACCTGCAAAATGTCACCGGATAATTTCGACCATCGAGGATGGGACAACTTCGAACATCGGGTAATTATCAACCTTCGGAGGAGAGGACAAGCCTCGTCGACAGTTCTTCCTCCTTCTGGTTCTGGACGTGATCAAAACAACACCGCCTAATAATTTGTCAATTGTCAACTGAAGAAATAAATAAAGTAATATTAAGTTCCAAACGCTAATCCATTTCATTGTAGAAAGTAGCGCCTACAAGTGGTGACCCAGACGTTCGTTCAACAGAATAACGATGACAAGCGAACAAGATTCAAGCAACGGCGCTGCCGCCAATGTGGACTCCGTGTCAGAAGCCGATTCAATAAACAAGATCTCACAAGTGAAACTCCCGCCATTTCGGAGACAACGACCGACCCTTTGGTTTTCCCGCGTGGAAGCACAATTTAGAGTTGCAAAAGTAAAGGCAGACAAACAAATGTTCGACCATGTCATAAGCCAATGCGAACCTGATGTCCTTGTACAGGTAGAGGACGTTATAGAAAGCCCACTGCAATGCGGAAAGTACGAAACCCTTAAGAACCGCATTATTTCGGTGTATGCTGTGTCCGAGCGAGTTAAAATTCAGGAGTTATTGACAGGTCTCGAGCTGGCAGATAGTGAACCCTCACAGCTCCTTCGCTCAATGAAAATCACCGCCGGTAAAAACGTCACCGTCGAATTTTTGAAATCATTGTGGTTAAATCGACTCCCATCGCGAGTACAGGATATATTGATGGCATCCACGGCAAATCTTGATCAATTGGCGGAAATGGCGGACAAAATTATGGAGACCCGCGAACACCCCACACACCTCATATCTGAAGTCGAGAAAAGTAAAGAAGACGCACGTGAGGAAATTAAACGTGAACTTGCAATTATTCGCTCCCGCCTTGACAGGCTGCGCATTGACAATAGCCCCGGTTCTAACCACAATTCGCGCTTCAAGTCCACCCGCTCTCCCAATTTCACTAGTCGTCAAAATACTGGCATATGTTATTATCATCGCAAATTTGGCACAGCCGCGAGAAAGTGCGAGAAGCCATGCTCGTTTCGTTCCGACAGGAGCTCAAAAAACTAGATAACGTGTCGCTTGTAGCAAGCACAAGCGACGCAACCAAGCAAGCGCGACTTCATGTTCACGACGACAATACCGGTTTGAAATTCTTGGTTGACACGGGAGCCGACATTTCTGTCATCCCTGCTTGTCGAACTCAGCGTAAACAGCGAGGAGATAGTTACAAACTTTTCGCAGCAAATGGTAGCGAAATTCGAACATTTGGAACAAGAATATTTAAAAATTTCCCTCGGATTCAAACGAAATTTTAGCTGGCGTTTTGTCCTACCAAGCGTCACTCGCCCGATACTGGGCGCAGATTTCCTCCAATATTTTGGTATTCTCGTGGACATCAAAAACCGCTGCTTATACGACCCAAAAACCGGAATGAAAACAAACGGCGTGATTAACACAGGAAATCATTCCTCAGTGTGCACTGTCAATAGTGGTTCAAAGCATTTTAATATCCTAAGTAAATACCCGCGCATCACTAATCCCTCGCTTATCACCGAGACAAAGAATCATGCTGTCAGACACCATATCGTTACCAACGGTCCTCCCGTTGCGGAGCGCCCACGAGGACTCACCCCCAAAAATTCGCAATAGCGCAAGCAGAGTTCGAGCATATGGCACAACTGGGATACTATAGAACTTCCAGCTGTCCATGGGCAGCACCCTTGCACCTCGTTCCGAAGAAGGATGGTATATGGCGCCCATGCGGAGTTTACCGTCGGCCGAATGCGATCACTGTCCCAGACCACTAGCCGATGCGACACATTCAGGACATAACGTCGAGTTTAGCTGGCAAGAAATTTTTTTCTAAAATAGATCTAGTCAGAGCGTTCCATCAAATACCTGTCGCAGAGCAGGACATTCCCAAGACAGCAGTAGTAACTCCTTCCGGCCTCTTCGAGTTTACGGAAATGACGTTTGGTCTCAGGAACGCTGCACAATCGTTCCAGAGATTTATGGACGAGGTCCTTCAGGGCCTCGAATTTTGTTCATGCTACCTCGACGACATCTTAATAGCATCGGAAACACCCGAGCAGCACACGATGCATCTCGATATCGTTTTCAAAAGACTAACTGACTACGGAATCGTTATTAATGTATCAAAATGCATCTTTGGAGTTAAATGTGTCGAATACCTGGGCCACGTCATCTCCGCAGAAGGAATTCGCCCCGCAGAAAGTCGCGTGGAAGCTATCAGGAATTATCCTAAACCAAGTTCAGTGAAACAACTTCCCCGTTTCCTGGGTGTCAATAACTTTTACCGAAAGTTTATCAAGAGGGCAGCGGAAATGCAAGCGCCTTTAAATAAATATTTGACAAACTCTAAAAAGAACGACAAAACTCCAATAAGTTGGACGCAGGAGTCAACAGAAGCTTTTGAAAAATGCAAAAATTGTCTCGCAGATGCCACACTCTTAGTGTTCTTTCAGAATAATGGGCCTATTACCCTATCCACTGATGCATCAGATACTGCTATTGGAGGAGTGCTTGATCAACTTCAAGACAAACAATGGAAACCGATTGCATTTTTCCAACGCAAACTCACAACAGCGGAGTCGCGCTATAGTGCCTATGGTAAGGAGTTACTCCCGATTTACAGCAGTATTCGCCACTTTCGACACTAGCTGGAAGGATCAGACTTCGTTATTAAAACGGATCACAAACCTCTAATTTTTGCCTTCCGACAAAACTCTGAAAAGGCATCACCTCGACAGTCAAGGCAGCTTAACTACAGTGGCTCACAGCTTATTTGATGCAGTAACATTTTCAAAGCTGAAAGCACTATAACTTCTGTATTAGAAAAGGTATTGAAAAAATTTAAACTGCAATAAATTAAATAAAAGCCCTTTTTTAAAAATAACAATGTAATTTATTTCAACAATTGATTCTTAAATAAATAACAAAAACAAAATTAAAGGCAAAATTTTATGTCACAGCTTAATTGATGCAGTCCACGTTTTCCTTAAATTTATCCATGTAGAGGATTTCCAGTTCAACACTAATATTTCGTATGGTTTCCTTTTTGGCTCAAGACAGCTTTGAGTCTATTTGGAACAGATTCAACCAGCTTTCCTGTCATTTCTGGCGTTATTTTACTCCATTCTTCTAAAAGAGCTTTCTTTAAATCAATTTTGTTGTAAATTGCGTGGTTACGAATTTTTTTCTCCAGAAAAGCCCATAAATTCTCAATTACATTTAAGTCGGGTGACTGTGCCGGGGGAGCCATCAAATGAGGACAATTCCAAATAAGCCAAGATTGCACGATTTCTGACTTATGTTTAGGGTCATTATCTTGGTAGAATCTGAATTCACGCCGGATTCCGAGTTCGTCAGCACTTTGCAGGAGATTTTCCTTTAGGATATTACTGTACATGATCTTGTCCATGTTTCCTTCAATAAATGCTAGCTTCCCAACTTCGGCTGCTGACATACAGGCCCAAACCATTACGCTGCCACCGCCGTGCTTAACAGTTTCATGTAAATTTGCTTTTTTGAGCTCTGTATTTGGCTTTCTCCAAACGTACGCCATTCCATCTGAGCCAAATATGTTGAATTTGGACTCGTCAGCGAAAATCATGGTTTTCCAAAAGTCCAAATCCTTTGAAATATGCTCCGTAGCAAAGTTCAGGCGGCTTTGTCGATTTTTGATACTGATGAACGGCTTCTTTCGTGCAACTCGGCCATTAAAATTATGCTTTCTTAGCACACGACGTATGGTCTCAGCACTGCATTCTTTACCAATTCCAGTAAACACTTCGTTCGCCAATTTAGGAGCTGATAACTTAGGGTTTTGCATTATTTTCCGGACGATCCACCGTTCATCAGACTCATTCAAAATTTTATTTGGTGCATTTCTACCCTTGTTTTCCAACCTTTTTTCATTGGTAAACCTTTCAATTATATGCTGAACTGTTGATGAACTTAAATTGACAACTTCGCTGATTTTGCGATGAGATTCACCATTTCTAAAATGATGAATGACTAATTCCCGCTGTTCAAGTGTTGTCCTACGGCCCATTTTAAATATTACACAATTTATCCACTTTTAAACTATCAAGGTCAAATAACTTTTTTAAAAATAAAATAAGAAACGCACTAAGTACAATATATCCAAAAAAAATCCGGTGAAAATCCTGCACTTTTAATGCTAGGATACAAAGAACTAACTGCATTAAATAAGCTGTGAGCTATCCTATGCAAATGATTTTGCTTCATTACTGCTAACGGGACATTTGAAACATTTTTTCTTACTTTCTTTTGTGCTTCGAATTTCAATTATACTAACTGTAAAATCTGCATCAAAATATTTGTAAATTTTTATTTATCTGCATAAGGACAACAGTTTGTTTAATATTTATTGAAGTGCATCAAATAAGCTGTGAGCCACTGTACATCTCACAGTTCAGCACAAACGTCATGCACATTCCCGGAAAAGATAATGGAACCGCAGATTCGCTGTCACGCATTGAGGCTATTACACTCCCCACGCTAATCGGAGATGACGAGCTCATAGCAGGGCAAGCAAATGACTCTGAACTCAGCGCCCTTATAAATAACAACAACACATCCCTCTAGTTGCAGCCGGTTAACAGTCATGGGAAGAATTTATACTGCGATTTCTCGACAGGTCTCGTCAGACCTTTTGTTCCAGCTGTTCTCCACAAGCAGATCTTCAACACCTTTCATCGCTGCTCCCACCCAGGTGCACGTGCGACGCTACGTGCAATTGCAAGGAAGTTCGTCTGGCCCAGCATGAGAAAAGATGTCCGCCTATGGTGTCGCTGTTGCGTGCCCTGCCAAAGATCTAAAGTCAGCAGGCACACAAGGAACGCGTTGCAGCCTTTTCCGGTGCCACATAAACGCTTTCAAGTAGTACATTTGGACACAGTAAGCCCTCTCAAACAGGTTAACGGCTTTCGGTACATACTAACATTGATCGACCGTTTCTCCAGATGGCCAGAGGCTGTGCCACTGGAACAACAATCAGCAGATGCAGTAGCCAAAGCCTTTTACGCCACCTGGGTTTCCCGCATTGGAGCACCGGAAATAATCATCACTGACCAGGGAACTCAGTTTGAATCGGCCCTATTCGGGTCCTTTATTAACATTATCGGAAGCAAGAGAACAAGGACTTCACCGTATCATCCTGCTTCAAACGGACTAGTAGAAAGATGGCACCGTACGCTAAAAGCCGCTATAATGTGTCAGGAGGATGATGAGAACTGGCCTGATCTACTGCCAAACATACTTTTGGGATTTCGAAACTGCTACAAAGAAGACTTGGGAGCAAGCTGCGCAGAATTAGTACTGGGAACAACATTAAGGCTGCCCGGGGAATTTCTAGTAGAAGACTTCACAAATAGTGATCCGCACATATTCGGCGAAAACTTTAGACTCAAAATGCGAAAAATCAGGTCCAAACCTGTAGCACAGAAAGGCAGGCACGACCCTTTCTTCCACAAAGATCTGTAGACGTGCACACACGTCTTCGTCAGGGTCGATGCAGTCAGGCGCGCACTACACCAGCCTTACACAGGACCACATCGTGTCATCAACAAAATATCTGACGTGCTTTTCACCGTCGACGTGAATGGCAAACGCGTGAACATTTCAACCGAGCGACTCAAGCCAGCATTCCTGGCAAACCAAGAACCGTGCACCGACGATCCATGCCCAAAATGAACAAATACAAACGCCCCAACAAGAACCGGCGACCCCAACGATTGAGTGGTCTCACACATCCGATGTCTCTACCCCAACCGCAGTATTTTACGAAACCACCATGTCGCCGCGTCCGCAAACGTCAACAACAAGTGTCGTACGGAACTCCATCGGAGATCAAACTCAAATACCGGATTCGCCCAAAGCCATTGATCGTCGAGTCAAGTGGGACACAACTGCTGAATACCCACCGCACTATCGGCCACCAGTTCGGACTTACCCACCAGCGAGAAGTCACCGTAATTTGAAATTACTGAGAGGGGAGCCCTGTCGCGACCGAACGCAGCCACGAACGTTTCCACTTGCAAAATGTCATCGGACAATTTCGACCATCGAGGATGGGACAACATCGGGTAATTATCAACCTTCGGAGGAGAGGACAATTCTCGTCGACAGTTCTTCCTCCTTCTGGTTCTGGACGTGATCAAAGCAACACCGCCTAATAATTTTTAAATTATCAACTGAAGAAATAAATAAAGTAATATTAAGTTACAAACGCTAATAGATTTCATTGTGGAAAGTAGCGCCTGCATAGTCTTTAGGTCTTTAGGTTCAAATATAAAATTTTTAATATCTTGTGCATACGAGTTTGTTTATTGTTTCCGTGTTTTATACATGGAAACACTACATAACATCAATTATTTCAAAGAAACTTCAACCCGTGGGTAACTTGTATGAGCTGTTTCGTCTGTATTATCATTTGCCTAACAAATTTCAATATCAAATCAGTTAGCCATGAAAGATAGGTTGAATTTTTTGGTACAATATTGAATATATCGTTTGGATTTGATTAGAATGTACAGATATTTGCCTGGCATTATACGTGATTAGCTCCAGTCAAAAAAGACTTTAAAGGTTACAAAAATTCCCATAGAGCTAAAAATTGGTACGAATGTTCAGAATACTATTATAAATTACTTGTGAAAAGTCCCCATCAATCCCCCTTGTGCAAAAAATTTTATTGATGGTGAAAGTTTGCAAAAATAGGGTTTTCGCGTTTTTCAGCTAAACGGTGAGTTTTACAGCAAAAATAACTCAGACAAAAATGGTAGATCATCCGATTCTCTACAAAAAATGTCTCCACACTTTTTTTTCATAAGTATTGCCATTTCCGTGATATAGCGGTTGAAAGAATTGAAAAAAATATTTTATTCGTAATATGCACGTTAATGTACTTTTATATACATTTTTGAACCGTTATATATGAGTAAACATATGAGTGACTGTAGTATTTAATGGTTACACCGATTACAATAAAAATAATGAAGCCACAGAACAACGACGTCGAGCCACAACAACATCTTCATCTTCTGATGTTATCTTTGATGATTTTATGACAGTTCCCACAAGCAAACAGAAATTTCTTGCAAATACCCACAACAAGTTTCGGTTTATTTTAATGTTAAAAGAAAAATTTACTACTGAAAATATTCTTGTAAAACAAGCTGAAAATGATGCTGATGTTCTGATCATTGAAACAGCAATAGAACAATTCAACTCAACAAATACAACTATTGTTGTTGGTGAAGATGTCGATTTATTAGTATTACTTACTGCTCGAACTCCAACAGCAAAAAATATTTATTTATTTAAACCGGGAAAAACTCAGCAGCAATCGGAAATACATTCATCAAAAACTTTCTGTGCTTTTCCAAAATGCCAAAACCATATACTTTTTCTACACGCAATAACTGGCTGCGATACAACATCAGCATTTTTCAAAAGGGGCAAAACAACCGTTTTGAAATTGTTCGAGAAACAAAATTTAATTAATTGTGCTGAAGTTTTTAAAGATAGTAACTCTACTCCAGAAGTTATAATCACTAATGGAATTCGCTTTCTTCTTTCTATGTACGGAGCTCCAAAAAAAGTTACCAGCTTGGATAAACTCCGATAGTTATTTTTTTGCAAAAAAAACTCATAATTAAAAACAAGTGCAATTAGCTTGTCTTCCCATAACCTCTGCTGCTACTCAACAACATCTACTCCGGGTATATTATCAAGTTCAATTGTGGATCCAGAAGACTGGGGTTGGAAGTTAGTTGATAATGCATTGGAACTAGGGTTTCTTTCCCGGGATCCCGGGAAATGGCCCAATATTTCACTTTTTCGTAATCCCGGGAAATTTTCTAAGTTCCCGGGATTTCCCGGGGAAAAATTGAATTCAGAATTTTAATGACTTCGATCACATTTCAATCGAAGCAATTTAACTTTCAGACTTTTTTCCGTCACAGCATGTAAACAGATTATTTTAAAATGAATTTCAGTCATAATTCCCTAAGAATTCAATGTTGGAGAGGTTTGTATGAATAATATTCAGTATCCCGGTTCAAGCGTCGTGCTATTTCGTCAGGTTCGTAAAAACCGTGCTCCTTTTTTATAAATTCAATGGGTGAGTTCAGACGATTCAGCCTGCTGCCGGCCGCAGGCTGAATCGTCTAAACTCGCCCAATGGATGCACTGTTTGCGAGTCAAACTTCTAATATTTATTGTTTACATAATGCCATGCTAAAGGAATAAAATTGCAGGCGCGCGTGGTCCTTTGTACCATGATATGCATATGGGATAGGGTGGGTCACTTTAGTATGTTGTAAAAAATACTTTTCTGTTGACTTCTAGTAGTAAGAAAAATGTATCAAATGGTTACATATATGAACTAACTTCAGACCTTTGTTTTAGTTAATACAGTGCAACCAAACGACTAAATGATTGCCATAATATTTCATCCCATCAGTCCCACTTGACAATTTATTATTGCTATTAAAATCCATAATAAAAAAAATATTTTTTCACCCTATGGCAAAATTTCTCTTTGCCTTTATGGACCTTCTGTCCAATGTTTAATACGTTGAAAAAGAACTTAGAATGTAAACATTTTAATATATGTAAACAATACCTTCTGTAGAAAAATCAGTCACTTCATTCTTTTTAGTAAAAATTGTGATATGGTTTGCTTGTTTTGCGTGGAGTCCAAAAGTGTTCTTCAATAAGGATAGTTGTGTGATCTGTGGTCAATTTGTTCTTGGATCAGATACTTTAAAAAATTATTTTGGTAAGTGAAACTGTCGTCAGTTTGTGAATTTTCACCGTCGTGTAATTCAAGCCAATCAGACGAAGAAGACTTACGACTTATTGAGGATGAATTGAGTTACTATTGTTTCAAAGCTCCACCTTTTCAAATTGACATTTTTCAAATAAAATTGTTTTTTTCAAAGTCAAAGTCCAAAGCGCTTTATTTAATACCAATCGTTATAAATTTTTAAAAGAACATAAAGCAAATTCCAAACAATAAAACTATAAAAAACTTAATGGCCCGAATGGCTCTCTAAATTTATACGTTATCAGTTAAACACATTTAATGAAAAAAATACACAAGCAAATTTAAATTAATTAAGATTATTAGACATTTTTTGATTCAATTGGAAAAAGGAGAAAAAACCAACCAGCATTATTCAAAAATTACTTATACTACTAACACAACAATGAACTTATATCCTATACCTAATATGTTACACCCTAATTCTAAATAAGTTCAATCAAAAAAAAAAAAAAAGTTACCTTATATTGAAACCTATACCTAATTTATAATACAAATAAACAACAATACTAGATGTAGCAATAATGAGATGAATCTAAAAAACTAAGTAACGAGAAAAAGCACAAAAACAGAAAATAAACACGAATAATTTAGACATTGTCATTCAGCCACCAATACCTAGATTGCTCCATCTCAGCTCGACCAGCCTCAACGAATCTAGCAAATGAGTATCTCCATTGGAGTTGTTGGTCTCGTGAACTCAGATTCGGAGGATATTTTATCTTCTTATCGGTGGCCCGTCGGTATATGTGATATATGATTGGGACGCCGTCAGAATCAAAAACATATCGGTTCATGTCCAAATAAACGAATGCTTCTGGAGGAACGAAGCCAGTAGTGAGGCAAGTCACAATATACCCGTCTGTAGGGTGGAACGGCTGTGAAATCCAAGGGTTTTCACTCACAGTCACAGATCTTGCGATATGATTCCGAAGAAGTTTCAATATGAAGATATCGACTCTTGTCACTTGAGCGGTTTGATAAATTTTTCTATTCGATATATAGTGCTTCCAATCCGTCTCAGGCTTTCTGTACAAACCAGTACATGCACGAAACTCCTTATCTTTCCACTGTACTAGCACTCTGGTTGTACCAGATCTGGCATCCGTATGTCAAAACTGGCCTAACCAGGGTCTTGTAACAAATAACTTTGACTTTTTGATCAATGTATCTGGAAAGAAAGAGTTGCCGAAGGGCAATGACTACTTTTAGTGCTTTACTGAGCATGATTTTGACATGTTCAGTATAGTACAGATACTGATCGAGTTGAACACCGAGGTATCGAACACAGGATTTATGTAGAACCCGTTCTGAACTACCCTCACCAGCCATAATGTGGAAATCCTTCCAATTACGTTTCAGGTCTTGACTGGCCCCCTGCAGCGTTGTCCGAAACAAAATTGTTTCGCACTTTTGCGCATTGATTTTCATTTGCCAATTGTCGGTGTAGAGCTGCACATCATTAAACATTTTTTGAAGATTGCTCTGAGCTATTGTAGCTTTTCGGTCTGCCGTATAGATGATCAGATCATCAGCAAACGCTACCAATGATCGCGTTGGCGAGACATTAAAATCAAAGCTGTTCAATAGCTTGCGAATGAATATTGAGAAAAGCAGGGGCGCAGTAACTGTTCCCTGCTGTAGACCATTCAAGACCTTGAATTCGCGCATTGTTGTCAGATTTCCATCAGTTACAACAAATGATTTCCCGTATAATATATTACACATCATGGCAACAAGGTGTCTGGGGAACCTGTCCTGAAGAAGTTTGAAAACTAGTCCATCTAACCACACCGTATCGAAGGCTTTCTCCATATCAATGAGACATGCTCCAACACATTCTTTGTTGTTTAGTTTCCAACAGATGTCTGAGGTTACTTTCGTTATTGCATGTATGGTCGAATGCCTGGCACGAAAACCAAATTGGCAATTCGGCATCAACTCATATTTCTCAATGTGGGCGTTTGATGCTCTGATGAGTATCACTTCAAACACCTTGCTGATGTTAGGCAGCAAGCTGATTGGGCGATAGCTTTTAGGGCATGAAGATTCTTTTCCTTTCTTCAAGATCGGAAATACCTTAGCCTTTTTCCACTCATTTGGGAAATATGAATTGTTCAACATGTTGTTGAACAATATGCAATAATTCCTAATAGCAACCTCAGGCAAATGTCGGAGAACTATATATGGAATACCGTCAGTACCACATGATTTTTTGTTGTTTTTTTCTGCGAAATATGAAACACATGTCTTCATAGCTGACAAAATAATCAATAAGATTCAAGCTCGGTATGTGGTCAGATGTTAATGTTTCATCGAAATGATGAATTGATTGGCCGTTCAGGCTTGATTTGAAGTCAGAAACTTTTGTTTCAACGACCTCCGAAAATATTTCATTCCTTCTCTCTGGGTTTGGCAGATGAACCAATTCAAAATGTGTTCCAATCAGGGCAAGTTTCTGCAATCCATCACATATAATCCTGTTTCCATTTCGATCCGGAGTCGTACTATCAATTTCGATACCAGCTCTATCGAGAAGATTTATCTCATCACTAGCGACTTCAAGATTCGATACCTTCACTCGAGACTTCCTGCGGAATAAGCTATTCACTTTCGCGCAAACGCCATCCGGGTCATGTGGGCTAATACCCCTCAGTTTTTCCGCCCATTGATTGCTGACCTCACTCCTGAAGTATGAACGGATTAAGTTCCGGACATTCTTCAGGTGTAATTTCAACAAAGCCAACGAGGGATGGGTGTAGTCCAAAAATCGTCGATAAATATTGTTGACGCGGGTGAGAAGAAGGCTTTTCAATCTTTTCAACCTTGCGATGGTTGGTGTTTCATATCCTTCCATATTGTTTCGATGTTTAATCTTGGGAACAACTTTCTCAATCGTTTCCAACGTCAGCTTCTCTAACTTCGACAAATAGAGATCTATTTCATCGTCAGTTAGATTTCTGTTATTAGGAACCATTGAGCAAGCGTTGCCATCATCAGAAGAGGGACATTGCTTCTGGTACTCCCGATTAAACTTCTTTTGAAACTTTCCCCAGTCTGTTTTTTTGAAATTCAACCGATGGTTTTCATGTTGAACTGGAATGAGGAAGAAATCATCCCTTTGATGATTGATTTCCATTACGATTGCGTTATGGTCGCTATCGTAAGGAAGCACCTGCAGTTTCCGTTGAGGACTATTAAAGCTGAATTCAAGTCTTGCGCCAGCAATGCAGAGGTCCAAATATGAATTTGTCCTAGGGTATGTTGGGAACTCCGGCCCATATAGGTTGCACCTGTATTCAATTTGGTTCTCTGTTATCCAGGATTTCAGGAATACACCTCTTGGATTATTGGTGGCGTTCAGCCATGATGTATGCTTGGCATTCAGGTCACCGGCAAAACTATAATAACTATGCAGCCTGTTCAATTCGAGTATTTCAAACAAGGAATTGAGTTCCTCCTTGAACTTGAGAACATTTTGACCAGTTGCATAGGCAGAGATAACGAAGAGGTTATCCCCACCTGGCAGTGAAATTTTGATGACGGACACTTCAAGAAATTCAAAGTTTTTAAATTCGACTTTTTCAATATTTTGGAAACAATAGGGTCTTTTAACCAATATCCCGGTGCCACCTCCCCCATCACTTATTAACCTATCGTTTCTTACGAATGCAAAATCTTTGAATTCCATGGAATGCCATGAATTGAGGTGGGCTTCAGTGAGAAGTATGATGTCAGGCTTTTGCTTAACAACAAATTCAAGGAGATAATCTCGTCGATGTATAGCAACGATAGAGTTGACGTTGATCGATATGAGGCGAAGCCTATCCATGGGAATATGACTGGATGACAAGTTATTATTAGGCATTTGAAAGACCTAAACGCTGAAAAGCAAAGTTAATTTTTGAATCTTGTTTGTCGATTCTCTCCGATAAAGAATTAAGTTGCTGGTAAATTTTGAGAAGCAGCTCATTATTGCCACTTACATTATTTACATTATTTCCAGCATTTTCTGCTGGTCCTCTAGCGGCGAGTGCAAATGATACTCCGGGCTTGACGAAGTTGGAAGGTATGATATTACGGTGTACTTGTGTTTGCTTTGGAGCAAATTTAACTTTTGCATCTTGATATCGGGAGCATCCTCGATATGATGCTGGGTGACCAAAAACACCGCAGTTAACGCAGTATAATTTTTCTTTAGGCTCCGTCTGAGCCAATTTGCACTCACCGGGAGCATGAACGTCTTTGCATTTAACGCAACGATAGTGCATGGCACAATTGGCAGCCGAATGTCCAAATCTTTGACACCGGTAACACTGGTTGACTTCTCTTTTCTGGAGGCGTTCCCACCTCACCACTCTGAAATTCAAGTACCTTATTTGTTGAAGGGCACTTGGACTGCTCTTATTTGCAATTTGTACCAGGTAAAGTGGTAAATTCTTCCTTTCTATGGTCGACCTTCTTGTCGCAAAGGCTTTGACTGAAACAAAATCAATATCTGGTGCAGCCTCCTTGAGCACCGTATCCTCTCCGCTGTCCAAACCCTTCAACAAGAAGGTCTGATTTTTTTCACTTTTTGGGGTATAGGTGAAGTGTGGAACCTCCCCAGAAATCAGCGCATCTTTGGCTGACTTGAAATCAACCAGTGATTTCGTCCTTATAGTTAATTTTTCGGCATTTACTCTTTTGATTTCGAAATTGGCCAGTTTATTTTCGGCTGCCAATAGCCGAACCATATCTTTCCCGGTTTGTCCGAACACGTTGATTGGCGGAACTTTTTCTGTCTTGTTGGAAGCTTTTTCAGAGGAACCAGCAGAACTGCGGGCTGGTTTTTTCTCCTTATTTTTGTTCTTTAAATATTGAATAAAATTAACGTCGTTATCTTGATTAAAATTACCTCCGATGTTTTCTTCGATTTCCATATCTTCGGCTAATCCCTCCAGCGCTTCAAAATAATTTTGGCTCTCGTTGGTGCCACCACCACTTAGAACTTCCTCTGGATTTACTTGCTTTGTATTTTTCTTCGGCTTTGTTACCTGTTACCATTGATTTTGTGGCTGCGTCTTTTGAGGCTTCATCCCTTTCTTGAAAAGATCCTTGAGAGACGGTATCTCTTGCCTTAGTTCATCATTTTCTTTCTGCAATTTGGCCATTTGTTGATTGTCCGCTATTATTTGCAGCTTGCACCCTCCATCTACGGAGTTTTCTTCGTTATGTTTTCTTTTGGTGATTGTCGCCAGTTTCGTATTCGTCGTTTCCCCAGGTTGCCCCAACGGTGGGAAGCCGTTGGGCTCCTCCATACCAGCGGCGAAATTTTCTTTGTGAATTTGTTTTTCGTTACCAATCGAAGTAAAAATATTCGATAGAAATTTCCTGAGTCGATTACTTCGACAATATAAGATTTTTTCCGATAAAAATTAACTTCGGACTAACGTTTTTAAAAAATTAATTTAATATTTGAAAACTTTTGACAGGAGCGATTTAAAAGACAAAGGATTTGCATTATCTCAAAACCCTAGCGACGTAATGAAGCTTATATACAAACAATATGACCTAATGAAAAGTCAAGTAATAATCGAAATTTGTTCAAAATTAAACGCAGGACAACATTGTAGTTTGACGCTGGACGAATATACATCGCTCAAAAACCGACGATATTTAAATGTAAACGTCCATTTTAATGAACTAAAGTTCTTTAATTTGGGAATGATGAGAATAAGTGGATCCTTTTCGTCGGAAAATTGTGTTGATATGGTGAGGAATAAGTTGAAGGAATTCAAAATTTCTATTGAAACCCATATAGTTGCATGTGTTACTTGATGGTGCAAGCATGATGGTGAAGTTCGGAAAAATTATGAACTGCGAGTATCACTTATGCTATGCTCACGCTATACATCTGGCTGGGTGTGATGTTCTTTATAAAAACAAAGTAGATTTTGAAGAGACTCCTAATGAAATAAATATATCACAGATAGAAGAAGATCGGGATGAAAGCGATGAACTAATTGAAGATTTAGATAAGGCCATTAATATAGAATTTGACGCGGGTCTATCAATGGAAGGCATATGCAATATAGCTTATAAAGAAATAACTTCTAAAATTGATATTAATGAAGCTGTAAATAAGGTAAGAGTTATTGTAAAATTCTTTCGAAAATCGCCTCTGAAGAATATTTTACAAAATTATGTCAAAGCACAGTTTGGGCATGAAAAAATGGTTTACTTAGATACTAAAACACGTTGGAATAGCTTGTTAGATATGCTTGAACGATTTTTAGAGATAAGATTAGCAATTTCTAAGGCGTTAATTGATATCAAAGTGCCCATGACTTTGACTCATGAAGAATTAGAAACGTTGAGTGCCATTGCAGCTTGCTTAAAGCCTTTCAAAATTGGGTTAGAAAAACTGGGTAATCGAAGTGCAACTTTGTTAACTGCGGAAGGAGTGTTTTCTTTCATTTGAGATGAGTTAAATCAACAAAATACAGAATTTTCCAAGCACATGAAATGCTCTCTGATCCAAAGAATAAATGAAAGGCGCCCGAAAAGCTTAGTTGGGTTAATGCAGTATCTAAATTTTGGCAAAAAAGACAATGCTACTGCAATTGTTGATCTGCCATGTTTACCAACTAAAAGCGCGTTGATTCAACAAGGTAAAAAAATAATAACGAGGCTTTTTTTTGCGTGGAGGGTGAACCATCGTCAAACTCTTCATTTTCCGAAGAAGAGAGCTCAGAATATGAAGTAATACTAACTCTGAGCGAAAGATTGGAGAAGGCTATTCAGTCAAAAACAAGAATTCAATGTTCTGGCAATATCAAAATGAGCTCCAGCATTCAGCAAGATTATAAAGCAAGAATTTCTGTTGTTTGATGCTACCGAAAATCAATCCTCTAACATAATTAAATTGGGTGAAGCTCTGAAAACTATACCGCTAACATCAATAGAAGCTGAAAGAGCCTTTTCTGCGGCAGGATTGTTTGTATCAAAACTTAGAACGCGACTTAGTGATAAAAGTATAGATCGCTTATGTTTCCTGAAGTCGTATTTGCAAAATGTCTAATTATTATCATTTTATTTGCTTTAACGTCATTAAATATACAGTGGCTCACAGCTTATTTGATGCACTTCAATAAATATTAAACAAACTGTTGTCCTTATGCAGATAAATAAAAATTTACAAATATTTTGATGCAGATTTTACAGTTAGTATAACTGAAATTCGAAGCACAAAAGAAAGTAAGAAAAAATGTTTCAAATGTCCCGTTAGCAGTAATGAAGCAAAATCATTTGCATAGGATAGCTCACAGCTTATTTAATGCAGTTAGTTCTTTGTATCCTAGCATTAAAAGTGCACGATTTTCACCGGATTTTTTTTTGGATATATTGTACTTAGTGCGTTTCTTATTTTATTTTTAAAAAAGTTATTTGACCTTGATAGTTTAAAAGTGGATAAATTGTGTAATATTTAAAATGGGCCGTAGGACAACACTTGAACAGCGGGAATTAGTCATTCATCATTTTAGAAATGGTGAATCTCATCGCAAAATCAGCAAAGTTGTCAATTTAAGTTCATCAACAGTTCAGCATATAATTGAAAGGTTTACTAATGAAAAAAGGTTGGAAAACAAGGGTAGAAATGCACCAAATAAAATTTTGAATGAGTCTGATGAACGGTGGATCGTCCGGAAAATAATGCAAAACCCTAAGTTATCAGCTCCTAAATTGGCGAACGAAGTGTTTACTGGAATTGGTAAAGAATGCAGTGCTGAAACCATACGTCGTGTGCTAAGAAAGCATAATTTTAATGGCCGAGTTGCACGAAAGAAGCCGTTCATCAGTATCAAAAATCGACAAAGCCGCCTGAACTTTGCTACGGAGCATATTTCAAAGGATTTGGACTTTTGGAAAACCGTGATTTTCGCTGACGAGTCCAAATTCAACATATTTGGCTCAGATGGAATGGCGTACGTTTGGAGAAAGCCAAATACAGAGCTCAAAAAAGCAAATTTACATGAGACTGTTAAGCACGGCGGTGGCAGCGTAATGGTTTAGGCCTGTATGTCAGCAGCCGGAGTTGGGAAGCTAGCCTTTATTGAAGGAAACATGGACAAGATCATGTACAGTAATATCCTAAAGGAAAATCTCCTGCAAAGTGCTGACGAACTCGGAATCCGGCGTGAATTCAGATTCTACCAAGATAATGACCCTAAACATAAGTCAGAAATCGTGCAATCTTGGCTTATTTGGAATTGTCCTCATTTGATGGCTCCCCCGGCACAGTCACTCGACTTAAATGTAATTGAGAATTTATGGGCTTTTCTGGAGAAAAAAATTCGTAACCACGCAATTTACAACAAAATTGATTTAAAGAAAGCTCTTTTAGAAGAATGGAGTAAAATAACGCCAGAAATGACAGGAAAGCTGGTTGAATCTGTTCCAAATAGACTCAAAGCTGTCTTGAGCCAAAAAGGAAACCATACGAAATACTAGTGTTGAACTGGAAATCCTCTACATGGATAAATTTAAGGAAAACGTGGACTGCATCAATTAAGCTGTGACATAAAATTTTGCCTTTAATTTTGTTTTTGTTATTTAGTTATTTAAGAATCAATTGTTGAAATAAATTAAATTGTTATTTTTAAAAAAGGACTTTTATTTAATTTATTGCAGTTTAAATTTTTTCAATACCTTTTCTAATACAGAAGTTATAGTGCTTTTAGCTTTGAAAATGTTACTGCATCAAATAAGCTGTGAGCCACTGTACATACTCGTACATATGAAAAACATTACATTTTTTAAATATTTTTATTTAAAATATTATCATTCATAGCACTGTGTATAGCTTATTTTAATTTAATTTTTCATAATTTTATGCATAAATATCCACACATACATATGTACATAATATAATATTGTAGTTTTATAATCTTCAGAAAATTAAATTTATGAAAAGGAATGACTTTGTTTTTCAATTTCGATATATTTCCGGTTTCCGGGTTACTGGTAGCTATTATTTTCAAATTTTTTATTTTCCCGGGAATGACTTTTACTTTCCCGGGATTTCCCGGGAAGAAGAAAAGGCCTGGAATTCAGAAACCCTAATTGTAACCAATTCATACGTTACTCCCAGTCGCACCAGAAAAACTCCTTAACACCATCTTTTGCAATTGCAAAAAAGGTTGCAATGCTTAATGCGGCTGTAAAAAGGTTGGACTGTTTTGTTCCAATTGTCAAGGACAGTCGTGCTCCAATGTTGAATCGATACTAGATGAGGATAATTACGATATCAGTGATGAGACATATGATGCATCATTTTCAGAACATATTTGTATCCAGCAGGAAAATGAAGAAAAAGAAGGAGAAGAAAACGACGACAGTACACTAGAAGTTCCATTGGATTATTATGAATCCGACGAATAATTTTTCTAAATTATTTTTTCATTTATGTATTACATAATTTACACAACTTTCATCATTTTCAATACTCAATTTGAATTCAATAGGATCACAATAGATCGTGGAATAGGCCTACCGGGGAAACCACGTTAAAAAAGCGCCAAGCACACTACCTCATAGGTGGTGTGGGAACGTGTGCATATTACGAATAAAATATTTTTTTCAATTCTTTTAACCGCTATATTACGGAAATACTTATGAAAAAAAGTGTGGATACATTTTTTGTAGAGAATCGGATGATCTACAATTTTTGTCGGGACTGTTTTTGCTGTAAAACTCACCGTTTAGCTAAAAAACGAGAAAACCCTATTTTTGCAAACTTTCACCATCAATAAAATTTTTTGCACAAGGGGGATTGATGGGGACTTTTCACAATTCATTTATAATAGTATTCTGAACATTCGTACCAATTTTTAGCTCTATGGGAATTTTTGTAACCTTACTTCTATTTTAAGGACTAATTTGACGGGACTAAACAGTCGATTTGTTTCAGTAAACCTAGGAATAGGTACTACAGGAAGCCCAGTATTCCCCTTCACGCGTAGTAGAATTTTTTTAGTGTTAGTAAAACATGTTCATAATATTGGTGCATCAGTGCCGTAAGGAATAAAGTTATTTTGAGTAGGGGCAAAATTATTTAGATTTAAATTTAGCGTAAGGAATACTAAGGAGAAATTAATCGCTTTATTTGCTATATATAAACAATATATATATATATATATATATATATATATATATATATATATATATATATATATATATATATATATACCTATATATTTATTTATACACATATGTAAATATATATATATATATATATATATATATATATATATATATATATATATATATATATATATATATATATATATATATATATATATATATATATATATATATATATATATATATATAAATATATATATACATAGAAATGTGTATGTTCATAAATATATATTAACTTGCATATATATATATATATATATATATATATATATATATATATATATATATATACATGTATAAACTATGCAGTAGAACTCCAATTATCCGAATCAATTGGAACCGGACCCCATTCGGATAACCGAAAATTCGGATAAAAAAGGGTATATTGTAAAGAAAAAGAGCATGTTTTCGGTACTGTTGGGTTAAAATTAATTACTCTAGTGTACCTACACTAACAACGTATAGAATATATTATGAACGCTACAGTACACAAAATGTTGAATGATAAGTGTTACATACATACCTCAATATGTAATTCTCTTGAAAATATACTGTTGTCACAGGATTTTATTTTTTTAACATTTCGTGGAGAGTACGTTGCCTTGACGTAGTAGAACGTTTCCGAGCGGCGAGGTCCCGCAGGCACTTGATGGCTTAAAGTTGTACTGTATCACATTCCGGTTGCCGCTCCATCTACTTTAAGGCGTTTTCAAAACAAACAAACGCTTCTCCGTGCGTGGGAGCATTTTCAACCTTAGTTTCTTCCCCGGTTTCATCGTTGTCGTTGGTATCATCTTACTGTTCGTTAATAACACTCTCTGCAATTTCATCATCTATCATAATAGGAAATCCTTGGTCGTCTTTATTACATTGAAGCCACTCCCCCACATCATCAACATCGCATTCTTAACAGCCCGTCATTTCCTTGGCAATGTCAACAAATCCTACCATGGACAGACCGTGTTCCTGTTCATCAACGGCAGCTGTTGTTTGCTGTTGTTAGTGAATGCTTTGGTTTTCGGCTTCCAGTTGTTCCTTTGTTGATGTGCCGTTTATTCTATTCCAAGTCCATTAATGCACTTTTTTGTTTTGTATAGGTCACTGGCAAGTTGTTAACATTTTTAAAAGCTCTTGGCTTCCTTGCTTTGCCAATCATTAGCAAAGGTAGCCGATGATTGCCTGTAGAGCTAGCACAAACGAGAATGTTGACGCGTTCCTTACTGACCTTATGCCCTGGAGCACTTACCTCTCTTTTAGATGCCAATGGCTACCTAGGCAACGCCTTTTAATTTAAACCAGTTTCATCGGCATTATAAACAAGATCCGGATCGTAGTCTTGTTTGCTTTTCAAAAGTTTCCAGAAAGTTATTGGCAGCTTCACGATCGGCAGACAGTTTTTCTCCCGCTACATCTAACTCCCAAATGCCATGCCTAGATTTAAAATTGTGGAGCCAACCTTGGCTTGCTTTAAACTCAACCATGCCCATTTTTCACTAAATATCAGTGCTCCTTCATATGAAATTTGACCTGAAACCGTTTGTCCAATTGAACGTTGCCGTAGGAACCACGTGAAAACCGCGATTTCAAGCTGTCCATTTTTAGCTTTTTTCACCATTTTCCTAGATGAACATCCATCTTTACCATCTAATGCACTTACAAAACTTGAAACTTTAGCGCTGTTAGGGCCCGATATTGTAGCTGCTCCGCTGCCAAATCTTCCTAAAAGTTGTTTTCCAGGCACATCTTTATTTCATTGATTGACAATTTCCACTTTATCACTCAGTGAAAGCGCAACACGTTTACGTTTTGTACTCATTTCGGACACTAAATCCAGCAGTGGACGCTAAACGCAATGTCAACACGAACGACAGCAGAAGACGCTAAACGTAATGTCAACACGTGCAGCGGTCGAATGATCGGATGCGGATAGATACTCTGGTGCGCAGGTGCGGGTGAACTTAACCAACAACGATGAGAACAGCAAAGCAGATAAGGCAGACTGGTGGGAATGCAGGGAGCGCATGTTAGAGGAATGGTGGATATTGAAAGCATTGTTGCTATAGTAAGGACACATAGGCATTGCCTGTATACTATCCTATTGCACGCGATTGCGCTGTATTTTTAGATATTTATTTTGCCGAAAATCGATTCGGATAATTGGGGTTCGGATAATTGAAATTCCACTATATATATATATATATATATATATATATATATATATATATATATATATATATATATATATGTAAATATAACTGTTTATATATACATACATAACTGTATATATATATATATATATATATATATATATATATATATATATATATATATATGTATATATATATATATGTAAATATAACTGTTTATATATACATACATAACTGTATGTATATATATATATATATATATATATATATATATATATATATATATATATACGAGTACATATATATATATATATATATATATATATATATATATATATATATATATATATATATATATATACGAGTACATACAGTTATGTATGTATATATAAACAGTTATATTATATATATATATATATATATATATATATATATATATATATATATATATGTATATATATATATATATATATATATATATAAATATATATATATATACATATATATATACAGAGGTGGCCAAAAGTGATCGGACAATACAAGAAACAAGCAATAAAATACTTTTACGAGCATAAGCTTTGAAATGAAATAAAAATTTTTCCCTTATATAAAAGTCACTTGTATTCTCAATTAATTGCACAAAAAAATAAAACAGAAATAAAAAGAATTTCACAAGAAAATTAACAACTAATTCAAATTCACATTGCATCAAGTGGACAAAAGTAATCGGACGTTCAATTGTAATACTGTTCTTTCTGATGATTCCATTAGAACATAGGCTTTTAATATCTAGTTGCGTATCCTTTTTGTTTTATAACTTCTGTTAACCTATTGGGCATAGACTGTACCAACTTACGGGTAACGTCCGGAGTAATGTTGTCCCATTCTTCTAATAACACCGTCTTCAGTTGACTTTTATTAGTAATGTGATGGTTCCTTATTTTTTTATCCAGATGATCCCAAAGATGTTCGATGGGATATAGGTCTGGGGATTGCGGTGGTGTTTTTAATTGACCAGGAGTGTTGAAAAGGAGCCACATACGAACATCATGAGCTGTATGCTTTGGGTCATTATTTTGCTGGAACAAATAATGACCATCAAGACCCAATTTTTGTGCACTTTTTTTCAAATTTTCTTTCAAAATCGACAAGTAACCTAGTTTGTCCATAGGTTCGTCAATGAAAACAAGTTCTCCTACACCGTTGGCAGCCATGCAACCCCAGACCATTACACAGCCACCTCCGTGTTTTACTGTATGTTGAATGTTTTTGGGATGAAGCTCACTATTTTGAGTTCTCCACACCAACAACCTGCCGTCGGAGTGGTAGATATTAAACTTACTCTCATCAGAGAATATTATACGAGTCCAAAAGTCGAGCGGCTTGCTTTTAAATTCTTTTGCAAAGCATAATCTTTTCTTCTTATTAACTTTGCTAATTAGTGGTTTCTTTCGAGGTACTCTCGCTTGATAACCAGCACGGCTGAGAGCTCTACGAATAGTCCGGGCACTAACATTGGTACCATTTACATCTGCTAATTGATCCCTAATACTTCTGGACGTTGTAGTCGGATTCTTTTTAACAATTCTTAAGATTTTTCGTGCGTCTGTCTCTGTTAGTTTACATGGTCGACCACTCCTAATTTCGTTTTCCACCTGATTATTTTTTCTGAACCGTTTCACGATATCGAAAATTGTCGAACGACTTCTTCCAATTATTTTTGATATTTCAGAAAAGGATTTATTCTCTTTATACAACTTTATTATAACTTTTCTTTCATGTATACAGGTTTCTTTGCGATTCTTAGCCATGTTTAACTTTCTTCACTTAAAACTGACAAGTAAATGACTGATATCAGAAAAACACATATCAACATATAATTAGGGGAATTCCCTTTTAAACTCGGAAATGAAAAGAAAAGAATTGCTCCAAACTTCAATGACTAATTTCACACTTTTCAAAATGTCCGATTACTTTTGTCCACTTGATGCAATGTGAATTTGAATTAGTTGTTAATTTTCTTGTGAAAATCTTTTTATTTCTGTTTTTTTTTGTGCAATTAATTGAGAATACAAGTAACTTTTATATAAGGGAAAAATTTTTATTTCATTTCAAAGCTTATGCTCGTAAAAGTATTTTATTGCTTGTTTCTTGTATTGTCCGATCACTTTTGGCCACCTCTGTATATATATATATATATATATATATATATATATATATATATATATATATATATAAGTACACACACACACACACACATATATATACACTACCGGTCAAAAGTTTGAGACCACTATGAAAAAATATGAGAAAACAAATAAAAGTCAAGATATTTAAAACTTTATGGAAAACTGGATTTATTATCATTTTACACACAAGATTTAAAACTAAAAAAAAAGAAGTAGTCTTGACGAATACAGTGTTTTTAACAAAATACACACAAGAGAGTTTAAACAGATTTTTCGTCGAAATATCCTCCTTTGCACTTTATGACTTCTTTTACTAACCTAGGCATGCGAGCAATTAATTTAACTATAGTCTCTTGCGAGATATTATTCCAGCTTTCCTCCAATGCATTCCACATGGCCTGCTGTGAAGATGGACACTGTTCCCGAACGTTTCGATCGAGCTCTTCCCACAAAAGTTCAATCGGATTAAGATCGGGGCTTTGAGGTGGCCAGGTCATGTTTTCGAATACTTTTTCCGACTGTTTTTTGTCTAAATAGCTTCTACATAATTTCTAACTATGTTTTGGATCATTGTCTTGTTGGAAAATAAATCCACGGCCGATTAACTTTATTCCGGAGGGAATGGCGTTTTTCTCCAAAATTTCTTTATATTGCTCCTTTTTCATTATGCCTTTGATTTGGACTAGATTTCCAATCCCATAGCCAGAGAAACAACCCCAGACCATACAAGATCCGCCACCATGCTTGACAGTCGACACTACACACTGCGGCATCATCTTTTCTTCGGCGGAGCGTCGGACGAAAATTCTTTTTTTTGACCCGAACACTTCAAATTTTGATTCGTCACTCCAAAGAACTTTTCTGAAGTCTTCTTCGGTCCAGTCTCGATGGGTTAGGGCCCATTACACCCGTTTCTTTTTATTCTGCGGTTTTAACAGAGGTTTACGCACAGCAACGCGGCCAAACAACTTGGCGTCTCGCAATCGTCTTTGCACTGTAGACACTGACACAGGTTTCCCCGAGATTTGTTGACATCTGCACGAATTTCTGGGGCTGTCCGACGTCTATTCCGCTTGCTGGTCACCACAATAATTTTGTCTTCACTAGAAGTTGTAGCTCTTGGTTTCCCAGAGCGCGGACGATCTTGATTACTGCCGGTTTGTTTGTAGCGCACAATAGTGCGATGAACACAAGTCTTCGATAACTTGAGTTGACTCGCTATCTGACGTTCAGATTTGCCTTCGTTGTGGAGAACAACGATGGCAGATCGCGTTTCAACACTAATTTCCGGAACTTTTCCCATTTTAGAGATGTCTTGACTGTAGGAACCACAAGATCAGACTAACTGTGGATAACTGTAAATAACCAGACAAATGCAAGGTTAAAATAATAATTGAAAACATTTTGAGAATTTAGAACAATTGTATTGTAAGTTGATGTAAAAAATAGGAGCGCCAGCTGCGGTAATGAGGTAATAAATTTTTAACAATTGATCTGTCGGCCTACCTCTTCCGCGGCTAGCATTGATGTTTGGATACAATGCTTGTTTATTGCCCTTTCCTTGGCTTCTATACAACAGAATTAGCTTTTAGGCAATCTTTATGAACAATAGAATATGCAGGTGTGCAGATTACTATTTATCACCAATATTTTCTAAAATATTTACTAATAACAAAAGTTTTTATTAGTGGTCTCAAACTTTTGATCGGTAGTATATATATATATATATATATATATATATATATATATATATATATATATATATATATATATATATATATATATATATATATATATATATATATGTGTATATATATATATACATGTATACATATATATATATATATATATATATATATATATATATATATATATATATATATATATGTGTATATATATATATACATGTATACATATATATATATATATATATATATATATATATATATATATGTGTATATATATATACATGTATACATATATATATATATATATATATATATATATATATATATATATATATACATATATATATATATATATATATATATAATTATATATGTATATATATAAATATATATATATATATATATATATATACATATATATATATATATATATATATATATATATATATATATATATATATATATATATATATATATATTATATATATATATATATATATATATATAATTATATACATATATATATATATATATATATATATATATATATATATACGAGTATACTAGTACATATGTATATATTTAGTTTAAATTTGAAGCAAGAAAACCGAGATTCCTTTTAGGTAAAAGGATTATCTGAGATATATTATTTATGATATTCATTTCGGAGATGATAGCGCCTAGAATGACAAATTTGAATGAAAAAAATTCAAATTTAAAAAAATTCCTTTTAAAAAACGCTATTTAGTTTATTGTATAACAATACTTCCCATATACATGTATTTCGAAAACAAGTTGTTTTCTTCAGCAGTGGTAAGGGTGTAAAAACCTCAATGAAGACCGGCTGCTATTCATACTCAAAAGGATAAAGAACAAAAGGATTGAGTTTTTCATACCCTTACCACTGATGAAGAAAACAACTTGTTTTCGAAATACATGTATATGGGAAGTATTGTTATACAATAAACTAAATAGCGTTTTTAAAAAGAATTTTTTTAATTTGAATTTTTTCCATTTAATTTTGTTATATTATTTATCTATCGTAAATCTGAAATAAATATCAGTTTTTGATTTTTTTTCCTAAAAAAAAATACAGAAAAAAAAACTTTTACAAAAAAAAAAGAAAACCGACTTCGGAATGCCCTAAAAAGGACGAAATAAATTTTTTGGAAGCGGTGCCATGTCATATTTTCCCCCATTCTTTTGTGATGGTGCAGATGTTGGAAGTATCTTTGTTGAAATGGGGAAATTGATTTGGCACCGCTTCCAAAAAATTTATTTCATCCTTTTTAGGGCATTCCGAAGTCGGTTTTCTTTTTTTTTGTAAAAGTTTTTTATTTCACCCTTTTTAGTGGCAATTTTTTTCATTTCAAACCATTCAAAACTCTGTTTCATGAATACATTGTGTCATGTTCTCGTATATTGAAATATCATTTTTTACTGCAATGCAAAAACCACTACGGCTAAAATCTGACGCGTTCATAGGAATCGAATTTAGCTCTGGTACATTAAATCCATGATCTCATCAAAGTCTACCTTGAATTTAGATTTCATAATAATCCAATATGAATTGAAGCTTTGAGAAATTTTCGAATTTTGCACTTTGAATAGCCCGCCATTTTTATATTCTGACTTGACCCTGAAGTGCTTTTTATCGTTCAACTTTTTTCGACCTTTGAGCGACCGCCATTTCGTTTCAAATTGTTCAAGTTTGGATTTTTTATTGTGAGCTTTATCACATAATTGAATAAATCATTGTACTAGTTTTGGTACAAACTGGAGCTATACTTGGCCACAACAGAAATATCGCTGCAAATTTGGAGAAAATCGAAGCAAAAGCACACACATACACACACAGCCATATATATATATATATATATATATATATATATATATATATATATATATATATATATATATATATATATATATACATATATATATATATATATATATATATATATATATATATATATATATATATATATATATATATATATGTGTGTGTTTGTTTGTGTCTGTAGACATATTTATTTATATATATAAACATATAGTTCACTCCGCAATCAATCTCATGAAATTTACTTAAAAATATCCTTCTTAACCGCATCATTCGTTCACATTTATTCGATACCCATCGCCTTCGTTTTCAATTAACTATGGCACCTAATTTTTATGAAAGTTTCAAGAAAATCATACCATAATGTTCAACGAAAACTCGGCTATGCATTTTCATCTTCATCTGTACATTTATGATCAATTATAGCAGGAAACGTATCTCTTTTTAGGTTGCGATTCTCGCCGGTTTTTAGTATGGAAATCACTAATTTTAGATTTCTGGCCATATGTTCTAATGTAGATATAATATTAACTAAAAAGTAACAATTCAACTCTATAATTTGCAATCACTTACTCCTTATTATTTCTTCGGGGGATTTTATAATCCTATATGTAACGATTGCGTCTAAGGACGTAAGAAGGATCGTATACCAAGCTCATTGGTAAGCAAAGAATGAATGCGGAAGAGATAAGCATCCTGAAATGTTCCTTTTAACTGTTGTATTTATGCTGCACCTAGAATTAATTTATGGGTTATTTCCGGTAGAAATGATGGACTAAAATGTACCGTTTATGCTTAAAAATTAAGGATACTGGAAATTTTTATCATCCGTCACCAAAGGACTCGGTATCTCCAACAAATCCTTGCAGAGTGCCAACTAATTGGCACTTTTCGTACGAAATATCATTTAAATTCAATTTCTTGACATCAATGTATCATATTTAACTGTTAATATCTACAGAGTCCTTGGAAGGATTTCAATTCTGTTCCGGTACATTTTAGAGCAATATGTTGTCTTTCATTTGAAACCTCTACAATCAAAATCCTTACACGCGTCGATCAGTTACGCTGAAAAATCGGGGTGAAAGTCGGAATTTTTTTAGTTTTAACGATAAAAGTCCTTTACCGTTACTTGAATTTCTTATCCTTTAAACGGGACCTAACTGGAAGAAAGACGTATCATTTGCAAAAAACAGGACTCTTCTATCTGTCTCCGTTTAAAAGTTATGCGTGAACATACAAAAAAAAAAGCAAAAAAAAAAAATATACGCAATGAATTGATAACCTTCTTTCTTTTGGAAGTCGGTTAATAATCCAAAATTAATTAATATACATACTTTCAACCTCCTCAAGATAATGATTTTTTTGATGCCGCCATTCATTTAAAGGGCCAAGATATTATGTCACTCAATATTGTTTGACATTTTATTCCGAAACGTAAACAAAAATTAGCACCATCAATTTCAAACCGTAACCATTAAGTACGCGGCTTATCTAAATTAACAAAATTCACGGCACGACAAAAAAGAAACAAGTTAATTAATTAATTTCGTTATTAGTTTCATCTAAAATATGAGTTTTCACTAACGCGCGGTTAATATTTTTTCGCACTTCTTCACGAACCACTTTATTTTCCCACGATTTCTTTTTCACTTTCAATTAAAAGCACCGATATTTGAAGCCGATTTGAAACGAACACCACGCTTTGCCACTTTCGAATGTTTCCCGAATTCACGATGCGTTAATCAAACGAAATTCACCAAATTAACGAAGTTTTGATTCGATTTCGCGATTTGTTTACATTGTTACCTGACACTTATCACAGTAGAACAGCCAACATGACATTAGTAGCCCATGCCGTGTCTCTTTTCTTCCTATGTACGCTATCCTTGTCATACAACTTCTCCTCCGTTTGATTTTACTTCACTCATGCACACTGTATATGTGCTATATCGGGCTTCCTGTAGTACTTATTCTTAGCAGTAAACTTATTATTTTTTTTAAGTTTATAACTATACTTGCAAAATTATCATTCAAATCTGTAAAGCAGTTAGCATTCCTAAGAAATTCTACTCTATTTAATTCTTTAAGAAGAAAATCGTTTGCATACTCTCTCAAAATTAGTATTAAATTCTTTTTATTATACTTGATGAAAGCATTATTCTATTACAACTAAAATTTTGGCATACTTATGTTTCAATAAAAATCTGGGCTCAACCGGGATTTGAACCCGGGACCTCTCGCACCCAAAGCGAGAATCATACCCCTAGACCATTGAGCCGCTTGCATTTACGCTATCTTTAAAACTTAATCAAATTAAATCAGTCCAAATTTCTATTCATAAAACAGCAATTTACATTCGACACTTTCATTCATGATTAAATCAGCAACCAGCTCGTATCGCGTTAGAGCTCATTAAGATACCGCGAAGCGATTTTCAAAATTTCTTTCCACATCTAAGAAATGGCCGAAGACGATGATATGATCAGTCTCCTCAACGCCGACACAATCAGCGAGGCCAGTGAGTTTTTGAGTGAATAGCAAAGTCAGCAGCTTAGAAGAAAAATGAATTGGTTACAATGTCGATGGCGACTGAGAAGTAATAAATCATTGCACTTAAAAATCGACACTTATTAGATAATAATTAATTTCCATAAGGTGTGTTTTCAGGCGCTTGATTTATTGCGATTTTAATTCCAGACTGCAATGGAACACTTGTCTTCGACAATTACTTTATTACTCGATTACTTAATTAGCTAATGAAAAATGTTTCAAGATTGCCATGTTGTTTGGATTAAAGTCTGCGGCTCGGGAAAATAGATGAATACTAATCGCGATAAATGTGGAACAATTAATCTAATTGCGTGACACGTTGAACATTGAGAAAAGCACTTTTACCGGGTGTCGTGCGAGTCCAGAGACGACATATGCATAACGTGTCGGAGAGAGTTGCAATGCTTTGATTTCGAGAACAATTAATATGCGTAATTAATCGGCTAATGCTCAATTAGCATAGACTCCGATTGTGGCAAGTGGCGGCGGCGGTTACAGTTGTCACAAAAACGAATTATTGATTGCTCACTATTTTCCTAGGATGACCTTTCTCGATCCTGTTGATTAGCATTTTAAATTTTGATTAGTTCTTTGTCTTGCAAATATGAGTGTGGCGTGGCCGTCATCCAACATGTGGTTTTCCTGCTGTAGACGTGACTCCAGGCATTCAAAACTCCCCAAGCCATAAAGAAAATGCAACTGGGAAAATCAACTAGCCGTGAACAAAACCGCAGAACTATTCTAAAGGCTTTTACGTGACATTGATCGCGTAGGCGGACTTTTGGCAAACTATTCAATCATATATTACTCGCTCATCTGTGACTTGCAGATGCTCAACGATTCAAGATCACATGCAAATGTTGGCGGCTATTCATTCAAACGCTTGAAATTTTCATGATTTCTAATTGAATTTGATGGCGCACAGAATGAAATCATAAATTACGTATTTAATGTGTGATTGTAGCGTGGAATGCGGTAATCGGAAGTCTTGAAACATCTCAATTGCCGCAATGCATTGTTATATGATAACATGAGTAATATCCGTTACATTGGGCGTTGAATGCTTTCCATCACGTAGAGTTTTTGAAGATGAGTTAGGTGAGGTCAGGTGAGTAATGAAAATTGGTGTTTGAAATAATGAAAATAGTTTTGCGGGAACTTACTTTGTAAATGGGACAAGGTAGGAAGGACCACCCAATGGCTTGCCCCTGAAAAGTGCTTGAAAATATTTGAATCTGAGCCATAAGTGTACAGTTTATACCGTCAGGGGATGCACATGATTTAAATTTATGTCGCTTATTTCAAAATCACATGAAAGTGCTTGATGGTAATTATTTTGTTGGCCGCTTCATGTAAAGGAAGGTAAGCCGTAAATTTTGTCAGCAATTAAAATTTATACATCTGTTTTGGATATTTTCTTCGTACTTTGTGAAAAAAATAAAATTGTTATTCTGCATATTTTTAGTTCTTCTCTTTGCATACTATGAAGCGTAACAAAAAAGCAAAGACAGATTTTTAAAAGAGCTCCTAGAAGACCGATTCTAGAAATTTTTTGAAAATATTGAGCGAATTATTCCAGTGAGAATTTCATCACATACGTAAAGATTCGCACTGGATGCGGAGGTTCCCGAAATCATAACATAAAGTTTTCCATTAGAGACATAACAATTTTATCTATTAATAAAAAACAGAAATATTTGAGATATTGAGTTCAAATTATCGTGGGTGTAGTGCAAGCATTACATTTTATGAATGAAATTTGAAATCGGGCATACGAGTATAACCACCACGAGCCTGTTTATGGCGGTCGATTTCTTGGACCCAATTTTCCACCACTCTGGCACACATTTCGACCAGATGTTGGCAATTTCACGTTGGATATTGTCCTTGAGCTCGTCTAAAGTTGCTGGCTTGTTGGCATAGATCAGTGATCCTATAAAAAGAAATCCAATGGCGTTAGATCGCATGAACGAGGCAGCCATTCTACCGGACCATTTCTTGCGATAACGCGTTCACCTAATTTGCCTTTCAATAAATCGATTGTGAGGCGTGCTGTGTCCAGTGGCACCGTCTTGTTGGAACTACATATCGTTGCTGTCAAGTTCATCTGATTCTGATCACAAATAATCTCCCTACATAACATGACGGTCGTTTTCATCCACGAAAAAATTCGGCCCAATCACGCCTCCGGCTTGAAAACCGCGCCAAACAGTAATTTTTTGCGGATGCAGCGAAGTCTCAAGAAGCACATGTGGGTTGGTTGCTGACTAGTAACGGATATTTTGCTTATTGACGAAGCCATTGAGCCAGAAATGAGCTTCATCGCTGAAGATGATTTTTCAATAATAATAAGTTGCGACCACCGACTCAGAATTTCGGTAGTGATTTTTAATAGTTTTTAAGCGGTGCTGGTGCTCGCAGGGGGAATGCCGGTCGACAAGAGCACTCTTGGAGGCTAGCATTCTTTGGGGAGTTCTGCCCCCACGTACCCGAGGAAATTCCCGCAGGGTGAATGCCGGTCGACATGAGCACTCTTGGAGGCTAGCATTATTTGGGGAGCGCCGCCCGGACCCGAGGATATGGGGGGCGCCGCGAGGTTCCCTTCTGGGATGACAGGTAACGACTCTGATTGGATCTGGACTACGCTTTGGACAACGAACTGGAATTGACGCTTTGGGCTGGCGGATGTGATGGTTTGGACCTATTTGCTTTGCACAGTAGCGCCGGGGTGAAACTCGTGTGTGAATGGCTCCAATTCAACTATCATACCGTCTCTGTCCCGGTAAAACCTTGGCAGGCCTCGGAGTACGTTCGAAGTTCGCACCATTGGGTTGGTGGTGTAGGTTCGGTTGAGACGGACTCCCGATTAGCGCTGGTCTGGCTCTGAGCACTTGTCCCCATAAGGGCTTGCGCCAACCCTCGCATGGCCTCCCTGCTCTGCAAAGGCGACAACACACACGAACGGAGATAGCGGCTCTGAGGGGGGACCCAACAAAACTGGAGCAAACAAAATCAAAAGATCAAAAACATCCAAAAAACGAAACAAAAAAATAATAACAGTACATCGAGAGCGGTACTAACCGCGACAAAAACGAAGACTAACACAATGACAGTGAAGGCAGACGAAAAACGGAGAATAGCAGACAGTCTGGTTCAGACTGAGATTCCTGCGGCGTTCGGGCGCAGCAAAAAAATGATGCGAACGCCCGAGCATCCTATTAAGGAGAATCGGGAAACTCTGCAGGACGCTTCAGGTGTTCGAGCGGTGGGAGATAACATAAAGAGCACCGAAAATTCGATTGTCTCTGCTGCGATCGTTACCGAAGCGACCGATACAAGGGTCGCAAATCCCGACATTGCAACGAAAAATCCCGAAGCCAACGAGGAGATTACGGCACTGAAAGCAAAGAGTGACCAGACACCGCGTGATTGCACCGCCAACGTTGAAAATGTGGCGGAAGTATTGCACTCGGAAACGGAACGCGATAACCTCTCCTAAGGATGGTTGCAAGGTACAATTGCGGCCCAGCGATACGAAGAAGAAAGACTACTCCGAAAAACGGGAGATGTTCTGAAAAGAATACAAGCTGCATGCGAATCCCCAAAAATCAGCAAAGCAGCAAAGGCAGGGCTCCTTGAACTAAAGGAGCTCCTAGATCGCATAGGGCACTATCGGAGGAGCTGGTTAAGGGCTGAAGGCGAACAGAAGGCTAAAGAGGCGCTTGGGGCGAAATCTAAAGGCGACATGCAGATAGCTCCACCATTAAAAGTCAATAAAAGAATGGCGTCTAGCCCAATCGAAGGAGATCGGGATGAAAGAATGAAGGAAGAGGCACTTGATGGGCGTGGAGCACCAGATCAGGGGTTCCAGACAGTGCTTACAAAAGCAGCGAAGAAAGCCGCAAAGAAACTCCTTCAAAAAAAGCCAGAAAGTAAAGTTCGCACGGAGGCCCAATTGCAAAAAGGACCTGATGCAAAGCAGGAGAGGCAGAAGCCCCGACGAAGACCCCGGCAGCAGGCACTGCTTGTAAAGCCCCAAGATGGCCGATCCTACGCGGAGGTACTGCGGGACATCAAGGGAAACGAAAGGCCCGAAGACGCCAATACTACCATTAAAGCAGTACGACCAACGCGGTCGGGCCACATACTGGTCGAATTCGGAGCAGAGGCCGGCAATAAAGAAGCATTCTGTGACGCAGTAAAGAAAGTCCTCGGCAAAAGCGCAACTATAGCCTCGCTCGAGCCGATGGCAACGAGCGAAATACGAGACATTGACTGCGTGACGGATCTGGCCCAGGTAGAAGAGGCCATCAAAAGGGAGTTCCCTAGCGTGGGAAACATCAAAGCGAGACTGACACCAGAAAACAATAGGGGACAACGCATGGCCATAGTCGACTTGACCGAAAAGGACGCCGAACAATTCCTGAACAAGGGCAAAGTACGAATTGGGTGGATTGTCTGTAGGATACGGCGAAGAGCAACGCCTCTTCAATATTTCAAATGCCTTGGCTATGGTCACACGACACAAGTATGCAAAGGACCCGATAGGAGTTCCCTATGTCGCAAATGCGGTGAAATGGGACATAAAAGAAAAGAGTGTACGAAGGAGGCACACTGTATTCTCTGCAAGGATGCTGATCCAAAACCTGATTTTGGACACATCTTGGGATCAGGAAAATGCCGGGTGTTCCAGGAAGCCCTAGCCAAGGCAAAATCAGAACTTCAATGACTCGCATCCTGCAGCTAAGCCTACACCGCAGTTAAACCGCCCAAAATCTGCTTGAGCAGTTTGCGAGGGAAAGCCGACTCCTTGCTGCTGAGTGAGCAACACCATAATAAAAGTCCTGCATTATGGTATTCTGATGAAACTGGTACTGCCGCCATCTGGGTTCGGAACAGTGACTTTCAAGCGGAGAGTTGTGGACGGGGGGATGGTTTCGTGTGGGTCCGGTGCTCAGGGACTACCTTCATTAGTGTGTGCCTAACGCCTAACGAATCGATATCATCTTTCTAAGCCAAGCTTAATGCTTTGGAGGGCGCTGTCTCAAACGCAGAGGGCAAAGTGCTCGTTGGGGGTGACTTCAACGCTAAAGCAATCGAATGGGGCATGCCTCAGGCGGATCCGCGGGGAAAACGAATTCTGGAAATGGCGGCCAGGACGGCCCTCGTCGTACTAAACTCCGGAAATACACCGACTTTCCGCCGTATTGGCTGTGAGGGAACCATACCGGACGTGACATTCGCCTCGGAGGATACACAACTGGAAAGTATTAGAGGACTACTCGGCCAGTGATCATCAGTGCATTCTGCTTGAGATAAGGGATGCTGTCTCCCGACGTCCGTGCTCTCGGCCTTCTACAACTGGATGGAACATCGGAAGGATGGACGTCGAGAGGTTCATCGAGGTGCTCACAGCAGGTAAGCCGCTGCAGGGAGCTTCGGAGGGGATGGAATAACTGGCAGTTCAAGACGTGGTGAACTCTACTATGCGCATCATTACGACTGCTTGCTGCGCTTCTATGCCCCGTCGAAGACCCCGGCACAGCAAGCCCCCAGTGTACTGGTGGTCAACTGAAATCGCTGAAAAGCGAAGGGAGTGTCACAAGCTTCGACGTGAGGCTCAAGGCGCGCGGAACGGTGACGAGGCGTGCAACTGGGTGGCAGCATATAAGTCGGCCAGAAAATGCTTTCGCAAACTGATCAACAGTAGCAAGGCTCACTGCTGGCAAGACCTAGTGGACAATGTGAACAAGGATCCGTGGGACCTTGGCTACAAGCTGATCATGGGGAAGCTTGGTGCCCTACGGAAGCCTTGTATACATGACGCGGGAAAGATGGACGCGATAGTGCGGGACTCTTCTCCGCCCATCCCGTCCGTGTTGACGCTGTCCATGGTGAAACAGCAGTCGAGTGCCCACTCTTCACACAGCTGGAACTGGAGGAGGCAGTCCTCTCATTGAAAGCGAGGAAGGCTCCAGGTCCAGATGGTGTTCCAGCTGAGGTGTTGGGGCTCGTCTATCACCATTGTCCTGACTTGCTGCTCAGCACATTCAACGCTTGCCTACGGGACGGGGTTTTCCCGGTACGATGGAAGGTGGCGAGGCTCGTGCTGATCAGCAATGGGAAGGGAAATCCCGAATCGCCGTCTGCATACCGCCCGTTATGCATGCTAGACACTGCTGGGAAAGTGCTAGAGAAACTCATCAAGGGAAGACTCACTGACGCGATTCGTGCTGCTCCTCGGCAGTACGGCTTTAGAGCAGGACGTTCTACCATTGATGCGATTGCAGAGGTGGTGAACGCGGTCTAAGGGCAGAGGCATATAGTCGCACCAAGCGACGGATCGTCCTGTTGGTGACACTCGAAGTCAGGAATGCCTTCAACTCCGCTAGATGGGTGGATATTCTGTTTACGCTGGAAAACTCTTTTCAAGTTCCAGAATATCTAATGCAGCTTTTGAGGAACTACCTTAAGGACCGAAGCCTGCTTTACGACACGACACAGGGCCAACGAAGGATGGCGGTTATATCGGGTGTTTCCCAGGGATCTATTCTTGGTCCGGACCTGTGGAATGTGTCTTACGACGGGCCACTGAGACTTGAGATGCCAGATGAGTCGCGCTTGGTCGGCTATGCGGATGATGTTGCGGCTCTGGTCGCTGGACGCACCGTTGAACAAGCGCAACTCAGGCTAAGTATGCTAATGCGCCGAGTGAGGGACTGGATGACTGCTCGCGGGCTCAGTTTAGCACTGGAGAAAACCGAAGTGGTCATCTTGACAAAAAAGAGAATCCCTAGAGTTAGGATGATCAGTATTGGAGATATACAAATCGAATCGAAGCCAGCGGCGAAGTACCTGGGGCTACTGATCGACTCGAAGACGAGTTTCTCTGAGCAAATCAGGGCAACGGCTGAGAAGGCTTCTTCGGGAATATCGGCCCTGATTCGACTTATGGCCAACGTAGGGGAACCCAGCCCATCAAGAAGACGCCTCTTGATGAGTGCTGTAGGGTCAGTGCTACTGTACGGAGCAGAGGTATGGGGCGACGCTCTCAGCAAGGAGGTATACCGAAAACGATTGGCACAGGTACAGAGAAGAAGAGCACTGAGAATTGCATCTTCGTATCCAACAGTCTCCGATTCGGCGGTGAGAGTGATTGCAGGCGTGAAACCTGTCGCCCTCTTACTAGAGAGCGGCGCGCTATTTACCTGCGCCGAAACGAGGATGCGAGGGAGATAGTTGTCCGCGAGGAGAGACAACGCTCGCTCAACGATTGGCAGCAGTTTTGGGGGAATTGCACGAACGGAAGGTGGACTGCGCGCCTCATCCCGGATGTGAGACCGTGGCTAAATCAAAGGCATGGTGAAACTGACTTCTATCTGACCCAGCTTTTGAGCGGGCACGGGTGTTTTCAGTCTTACCTGCACAAGATCGGTAAGTCACGGTCTCCCGATTGTCGGTTTTGCCCAGGAGAGGAGGACAATGCCTGTCACACATTTTTTGCGTGTACAAAATGGGTCAGGCTGCGAAGGGGAACTCTACAGGGAGACGGGAGAGCTCACCCCGGATAATATAGTTGCGGTGATGCTCGAATCGGTTGACAAATGGAACCATGTGGCACATTATGCTCGGGCAGTCCTAAAATATAAAAGGGACTCACAGCAGCCGGGGGCGCTGGGGTTGGGGGATCGCTCTTCTGGCATTTCCTCTTCCCCTCTCCCCTCCCGCTAAGAAAGGGACTCCCCAGCTTGAAGGCGCCCCACGGCGTAACAAAACGAGACCTGGCCCGAAGTAATGTGTCAAACGGTTCCAGGCTGGGTTCTCAGGTTGACAGGGGAGGTGTTTAGTGGGTCGTCCAGTCGCGCATGGGAGTCCCACACTCTGTGCATAAATAGCATTCACCTCCCTACCACAAAAAAAAGTAATTCATTAAAAAATAACTCTCGTCTTTTGTTGTTGCGGTTTAAATGGACAAAGTCGCAGGTAAGTGGTGTTACAGCGAGTTCTTTCCCCGGGAGCCTTGATGATGTATATTGGATACACATCAAATGAGCTGCCAGTTCATACCAGTAAAGATAGGGTATACTGGTTATGTAACATTACTATAATATGTTGCCTTTCATATGCAACCTCATTAACAGAGGAATGCATGAACAGATCGATTCCTGGTGAGAACAAGTCAGACACTTAAATTTAAAAATTTCGTCCTTTATTGTTACTCAATATAAACGTCCTTCGGATGGGACCCAATGACAGCCGCCGCGATCCAGTTTCGCGAAAACAAAGTTTTTTTGCCTATCCTCGTTCCAAAGTAATGCAAGAACATGCTTAAAGAAGCGATTAAAACAAATATACGTATGAAACTGATAACCTTAAAAATCACTTTCATTCAGGAGATGACTACGAAAGTAGTTGAAGCGTGAATGTAAATTGGTTAGCAAAAGGTTGTAATAGATCATTGTTTTTTTACCTTGTCTCTCGCCCATAAGAAATCAAAAAATTTAAATAATCATTTTAAGGATGTTACGCAAAACCGAGTCAACTAATTCCACGGAAGAACAAGATGGTTTAAAATTGATTTGCTTTAGTTGAGTACTTCACCAGACAGTCCATAATTGAAATCTTCTTCTAATGTAAGAATGAAATCTTGAAAATGATAATCAATAATTTGACATATCCCGACACAAATCTATTACTAACATGTCATATGATAGTTCGAATCAATCTTGAACTTGACTTTGTTTTAAATGCTTGTAACTTGATATCTACTCCGAAACGCTACTTGGTATTCTCCGGAAAGTCGTGGCTGAGTTATCTTATCCCATTACATTGTTGTCTGAATTATGTCTGGATCTGTAACGGCCTATTGCCTCTAATCCTCATGGGTGGCCGTAAGGCTCCCAATACGGCACTCTACCGTTTATTTTTATTCCCTATTTTAAGTAACAATGCTCCTTCTTGCTCACATACTACAACCCGTGACGGGCGATCCATTGAGTTGATTTGAAAGGGTGATTTGATTTCATCTAACTCCTATCGTTGTCGAAATTCTGTATGGTGTTGGAGAAAGATACTCAGAATGTGATTGTAATAAATGCCTTCGGTAGCGCAACATACCGCGTCTCGGTGCGCAAAGAATGTCTCGAAGATGTGGAGACATTAATCACTTGCATGCATTATGATCTCATGCTTCTAAGTGTAATCGAGAATGTGGAGTGACTCGAGCTCAATGGGGCTTATGAGTGCCGGAAGGGCTGCTGGTGTTGGACTTTCCATATTCGATGAGAGTAATCCCAATTGTGCTGCTTTGATTGAGAAATCGTGTCCACGAATTCTTCAGCATGATGAATAGGGCGTAACGACAGGATTTATCGAGTGTAATTAGAGCTTATTATGGCCGAGTGGATCGCGGCGACTGTTGACATATGGGCGCAACAGCATTGAGCCAGGACACAAAACTATGACGAATCGTTCAATTAACAAGCACAAGTTCGAGTATGCGGAAGGCGTTGGGAAAATTAGCGGCGCACATTAGTTAGGAATTATTACATAGTGACCCTGTTTAGTTCGCGAAACTCTAAATTCGAGAACTGTACTGTGAAAGGTCATACTTAAGTCAAAGGTTTTGCAACCACCAAAACCCTATTCAAAAAATATCAAAATAATTAAGTGGTTGGATGCATTGCAGAAAAGAAACGTAAAAGGAGAGTGTGATCTCCAACTTCAATGATCACACAATCAGATTCTTCGCTATCTTGTATCCGTTTCAATCGATCGATTGTCGATCGTGCCAGCATCCATGTATCTGCATAGATAGGTTGGTGCAAATTTACCTGTGTAACAGGTGATCGATAGGTTCGCTTGGATATTGTTTGTAGGATGTTTGCATGCAAATCGATCTACGGCTGTTGTCGTTCGAGTCAATCTACCCTGGCCAGAGTACCTCTGTGGGCTCGACTTACATGTCTGCCTTGGAGCGGCGAACATGTATCTTCAAGAGGAAATCTTGTTCGGATGAGCGACAAGATCATTGCAATAGATCTCCTTGCAGCATTGTCAATTCGCAGGTCACGGAGGAAGTGGCGGAGAAAAACAAGAACAAGGAACTGAATGCATGATGGTCCTGTCCGGGCTCAAGGCGTGGTGATCGATTGGTTCAAGGTGTGCGATATCATCTGTCATCTTTATTAGCAGCTCGAAATGGACTTGTGCGATCTCAATTGGTCTTTTGCTCTGTTTGATTAAGATGTCTAGGAAAATGACGGATGAGCACTGCGAACAATGATTTAATGTCGGTTTATGGTAATTTTACCGAAGAACGCACTGGGTGTTCCACAGCGTGCGTGGGTGGACTGTGGGAAGTCATAGATTATCACAACCAATCGCTTCTTCCCAAGAGGAGTAAAATAAAAAGCAGAAAGAAAATATTCGCAACATTCATATTTCTCTGTAAATTCACTTCAAGATGATTTCGAAATTTTTATCTGGTGTCCGTAATAAACCGTGTTATGTTTGTATCAAAGGTGTTAATTTAAATGATCGAATCCATGTCCCCAAATTAAGCACGCTCATATTTCATGCAAATCGAGTCGTCTCCCAAAAATCCTTTCACTATCGCTGACAATGTCACTTTCGATCGTAGCCTTGAAGATGTTGAACTGATCCTCGATGAAGATATTGAAACATGTATATGAGCTAATTTACGTCACATTTTTGCCATAAATGCATAAAATTGATGCAATCAGGATCACATTGGTCGGTTGGGTCCGCGGCAGCCACGTCTGCCCTTTGGGCGCTGTACGCGAGCTTCGCAATAATTTATGATAATTGCGCGTTCAATTTATGCCTCGGCGAGCAGCGCGCGGCTGGACCCTCTTTCCTTAGATCTTGAGGTGCGCCACCATTTCTGCTCTCGTTTGGCTTGCATCGCAATAAATCCGATAAAAAAATTTTAACGCTCCTCTGCGCCAATCGCTGTCGATTTTCATGTCTTAATTCGCGGACGAGTCGTTCTTCAACTTGGAGATTTGTTTACGTGCGAAAAAACATGCTGTTCGGCGTAGCGTCGCGAAATAAACGCAGATTTATTTATTTACCTTTCGGTTGTAAACCGTGTCAAGCTGAGGTGCGCCTGGGCTGGAAGGCGCCTATCCGACATTTCCTAGGCTAGAGCGACCAATCGCGGTTTGCCTTCCTGCGCCTGTGGCGTAATGGCAGCAGCAATGGGGACTTGGGCGCTGGAGCCAGTCAATAAGGACGCCGACATGATGCGTGGGTGAATCCATTTAGTACATGGACAGGAATAATAATTGCCCGTGAATAATGGGCAAGGGTTTACGAGACCTTTATGGCGTTCAAGTATGGGCACATGTGATTAGAAGGAATTTGTGGAGATTGCATTGATTTTACGGTTGACGATATTTCACCATGCCACATAACATTGTAGGGTTATTAGGTGTCTGTTGTGGCTGTGGATATGGGGAATTGATTGGGGATTGAATAGGATCAAATTAAATGTTAATGAGGTGAAGGCCTTGGACGATTTTATTAGTTCAACGTGAAATAATATTGAGTTCCAAGAACAAGCATTTTTATCTTGAAATGGTGGCCATTAAAGGTATATGAGATTGGTACTTGGTATTTTAATTTAATATGCGAATAAATTATCAGGAACAAAGATTTGTTTAATGCACAGTCGCATATATAGTATGTCTGACGGATATTATCGATGTGCAAATTTAAATATTTTCTAAGTGATCGAAATTTAATATCTTTTGGACTTTATGGCTGTGTTATAGATTCAATATTATAATTCTTACATTAACATATCGTCGGTTTTCTTTTTTTTTTCCAATAGTTTTTTATTTCACCCTTGTTAGTGGCAAATTTTTTCATTTCATATATATTAAAATTGAGTTTCTTGAATACATTGTACTATGTATAAAATGGAATTTCTTGATCGCAATGCAAAACTCACTATTGCTAAAATCTGCAGCGTCCATAGGAGTCGAATTTAGTTGTGATACATTTTAGTCCAAGATCTATTCAACGTCTACCTTGATTTTAGGTTTCATAAAAATCCAATATAAATTGTAATTGCCAAGTTTCATCGACCTTGGTTCAAAGGTTTGTCTAAAACTACAGTAACAAAATTTCATACGCTTTTTCATCTCTGAGCGGCAGCCATTTTGTTTCAGATGGTTCGAATTTTGATTTTTTATTAGCTTTATCACACACTTGAACGAACTTTTGTTCCACTTTTGGTGCAAATCGGAGCTATAGTTTGGTCGGAACAGAAATACACAGATTTTAATCTAAAACCGCCGCCATTTTATTTTCGCTTAGCCAATTTGAACGATTAACAAAACTAGACACCATTTCTGAAAATTTTACGAAAATCGACGCAAAATTACGCCCTCCAGTCACAAATTGCGTTATATCCTTTATCTTATTGCACACACACCCACACCCCACACACACCCACACCCCACACACACCACACACACACACACACACACACACACACATATATATATATATATATATATATATATATATATATATATATATATATATATATATATATATATATTGTTACATGTACAAAGAATTCTGCGAGCTACTGTCGCAATTGTTTTCACAACCATTAAGAACATCAACAAAGTGAACTTACTCGAAACCACGAGAACCCATCAAGCATGATCAACATTTGGAAGTGAGTCACTGCTCGAATATACCTGATACCTCTCGGCAGAACATTCGCCAATGTACGAGAAATGCATTGAACGGATGGAGACCCTATATAAAGGCGAGCTGAATGAATGGGGAATTCATTCGACCGCGATAGTGTGTGGAAAGCGATATTGTTCGAGTAATAGAAAAGTGATTTTCGTTGATTGTGAAGTGATCTTAGAAGACAATTGCGACAGAAATTTATGGACAAGTGAAATTTAGATTTTAATAGTGCAAATTAAAATTGTGAAATAGACCAAATAAGTGATTGTGCATTTTTAAGTAATTTAATAAACTTTTTTAATTTAATTTAAAAGAGATTGCGTTTTCACTTTCCCGGAACATTAAAATTATTGGCCGCGAACCATAACACGCGACAGTGGTGTCGAGAAGTGAGAAAAAAAATTTTGCAAGTGAAAAACGTTTAAACATAAAAAAAGGAAAATGCACAATAGTGAAATCTAACGTGGGAACTGGTGGAAAAATAAATAAAAGCCAAAACAATAAAAATGCCACGAAACTTTCATCTAAAAATTGATCAATTGACCATATCGGAGCTCAAGGAGGAGTTGGAACAGCAGAATCTGGCCACACAAGGTACAAAGGCCATACTGATTGCACGCTTGCGTGACGCGATCGAGTCGGAAGGCGTGAATCTGGATTCGGGTGAGCTCTCAGATGCGGAAAAAGGCGCAGAAGGTGGAGAAGCAGAAACACCAAAATCAAAGGAGCCAGAAAATGCGCTAATGCAAATGTTAATGCTGATGTCATCCAGTCTGACGTAAAGTCAAAACTTTCACTGACCATCAATCTTTGACGTATGCGTTGAGCAACAAGAATACTAATTGGAAAATGAAAAGATGTAAATCCAACCTAGAAGAATATAATCACCAATTGATATACAAACCAGGCAAGGAAAATGTGGTGGCAGACTCTCTCTCTCACGGCCTCCTAAAGATACACTGATCAACTCCTTAACACCCACAATACACAGTGATGAAAGCTCATCCCAAAATCTCATTCCTACTGCCGAATCGCCTATCAACGTCCTCCGACACCAAATCATTTTAAGAACTGGTGAAGAAGACAGTTACCAACTCCAACAGCCTTTTCCAAATTATTCCAGGCATACCCTTATTAAGCGGCAATATTCGAATACCGACATAATAAGCATCCTTAAACGTTACCTCAACCCTGACAGATTAATGGTCTTTTAACATCCGAAGAGATAATGGCCCGTGTTCAGGAAGTTTATCCTGCACATTTTAAGACTTATCGGATTCGATACACTCAAAAGCTTGTTGAAGACATCATAAGCGAAGTTGAGCAGGAAGAAAGAATCTTAAAGATTCACAAAAGAGCACATCGAAACGCCGAAGAGAACCGCCTACAGCTCCTTGAAAATTTCTATTTCCCTAAGATGGCGGCTAAGACTAGACAGCCGACCAAAACCTACGAGATAGGGCAAACAATATACGTTAGAATTAATAAGAGGAAAGGAACTAAATTGACATCGAGGTATAAACAGGAAATAGTAAAAGAAAATCATAATTCAACTGTTTTGACTGAATCTGGAAGAATAATACATAAAAGCCACATTCGTAATTGAAATTTTCTTTCAGTTTGTCTGTATTCTGCGTTGCAAGTGCCGAAATTGAAATTCTGGACTTCTCGAATTCTTAAATTGTTTCGTTCCATACTGGAAGAGGTAAAATTCAAGATGGAAATTTCAAGTTGATCCATATCATAGATCGAAGCCAATACGAACGCCTCCTGTCCGACATTGAACCTATACTTAACCTCTCTGAAATCAGGCACCACCCTTCTTCGTCGCATTTATCCTATGAACTTCAACAAGTCCAGGACTTAATTCAAAATTTAAAACATAGAACAGTGAAGAGATCACTTGACTTTATCGGTACTACTTGGAAGTGGATTGCAGGTAACCCGGATCACGAAGATTTAGTAACTATACAAGATAAAATTAATAACCTTCTTCAAAATAACAACAGACAAGTTATAATCAACAAATTGAACAATGAGAGAATTAACAAATTAACTATGATTGCCAACAAAGTTCAAAATTTAGTTAAAACAAATAGTCAAACAAATTATGAGATTATTTTGGATACCCAGTGTAACAATTCTGCGACTGAATATCGCTTCCGTGCCCTCTGGTGGAGCTCCTGACTGGGGTCTCGGACCCGGTTTGCCTAATGGAGAGGGGTCGTGCGCCATTCGCTTTGCCAATGGGCCCTACAGGAGTCGCCAAGCAAGAATCACGGCTCGCCAAAAGGCTCGCACCGACACTGTCCGCGACACGACGCGCAATGCACTCACGCATCGCCTATCCTTCCTAACCGCGACCACAACTAAGGCGGGGGAATTTAAGACAAAGGATGAGCCCCGATGAACCTCGGAGTCACACCACGTGGCGGCGAAGCGCCCTCGAGCCTTCCACACACGGGGCGTCGCTCGTACGGGAATGCCACCTCGTTTCCCGAGCCAACTTCACAATTTCTAATTCACTGCTTCACCCAAATGTTTTTCTTTTTTTTTCTGAATCACAAAACAATTTAATTTCACGGTTTAATAATATACAAAGGATATTTAAAAAAGAAATATATGTAAAATTATACCAAGCTTGCACCCTTCAACCGGCTTGTTCGACTCGGGGGGGCCCCAATCTTGCTGCCGCCAACTTCTGCTGTCTATCCACCTCGGTCGTAGAAGACGCTCTTCTCGTTGATCCGAAAACCTCCTTGATTCCTCCGATCAATCCTCGAATTCGTTATAACCTCCAAAAATTCCGCCAAAAATTCGTGCTCCCTCTTGGGAAAATGCAAAGTGAAAAGAGAGCTTCCCACGCTCCATCTGGGGTCTTATATCCCCTCTGGTGGCCACGCTTTCATACAAGGGAGCTTTTCGATGTTCCACCAGTTCATCGCATTCACTGTTCATCGCATTCACTGCATTACCCGCGTGTCGTGTCAACTGGCATCTTGCGAGCTTTAAATGTCATAATATGGTGATGGAACGATGAAACATTTGATGAGCTATGATGCGATGATGGTTGATATTGTTGTTGTTGCTGCTGTTGCTTCGATGCAGATGACAGATTCGATTTATGTTGCTCAACATATGGTATACCTGCTCCCCCACTTCCGCCTACATTTCTACTGCCGTCCTGATATCTGCTGGACACTTGTTCCAATTGTCCTATATTGTGTTTGCGATCGTATCCAAATGTGCTATGTGTTAGCGCATGCTGTTGGCTTTGTTGATGTTGTTTATGCTGTTGTTGGCTGTGCCTTGATAAATTCGATGGTTTCGACGACGGCAGTGTTTGTGTATTATATTGTCGGTTCATGCGCGATAATTGTTGCTGGTCGTCTTTGTGTCGATTCTTTGGCGGTAGCGACGGCGGAGTTGCTTTTGAAGTCTGTTGTTGTGGAGAGTGGAGGCATCTGACGATGCTTGCCTACTACTTCCACGCAATTGACTTCGTGATGGTCTTTGCAAGAACGGTAATTGTTCAAATTTGCAGCACATAGTGGTTGGGAAGTGTTCTTTGGTATATCTGGTAATTTCAGGTTGGACTGGGGAATGCCTGGAAGTGGTTGATTTAAAATTGAGATGCCTTTCGATGGTTTACCAATAGATGATTGATAATTTGATGTTTCAATGCTGTAAACAGTAGGCTGTCGAATAGGCTGCTGGTGATATGATTGATGTTGTTCCAGGCGTATGATTTGTTGTTGTTGGGCAGGTTGAATGATTTGTTGTTGCAACACTTGAATCTGTTGGGTGTTCTGCTGACCTGTCTGCTGCAGCGCAGCCACTAACCGCTGCCCAGGGCTCAAAAATATCCTTTGAATGACTTGCTGTTGATTTCCAGTTTGAACTATGTAATTGCTGAATAACTTTTTGACCTTGTTGGTTGATAACAATTTGCTGTTGCTGCTGAACTGCTTGCGCATTTTGTACAATGATTTGCTGTTGGACGGGCTGTTGAGTTTGCTGTTACTGTTGTTGCACTGCTTGCTGTTGTACAAGTCGCGGTTGTTGCCTTTGTATTACTTTTTGAACAACTTGCTGACCGTATTCACTGTAATCTGAACTTCGGTAGCCATCTCAATTGCTTCACATTCCTCTTTTCTTTTGTTTGACGAAAACGAACGGGTGAAGAATTTGCGCAGGTTATCCATACTGTGGCGCAAACAGGATCCGAAAGATTGCATAGCAGCTAATTTGTTCTTGCTTGTATTTAAATTCGTAACATTACAATCACTACGAACGCTTAAATTACTTGGCGACCGAGACCATGTTATGTTCTTCCTTAGTTTACATTTCTTTCTCTAATTTTCGCAAATCATATAAAACCTGTAAAACTGTTGCAATACTCCAAGCTTGTGTTCTACAAGAGTCCCTACAAAAATTGCCTTTATCATTTGTCAGCTCAGGAAGACCGCGCTAATGTGATGTTTGCAATTCTTTTAGATGCGCGGTCAAAACATTCCAAGTCTCAGCAATCGTATCCGTCAACTTTCCATTATGTTTCGCAAATATCAATCGCGCTCTTAGATAAAATCCAATTGGCCAAACCCACTCGGGTCCTTGATGGTAATTGGCACCGTGTGCTACAGAAGGATCGTCACCGTCATTGCTATTATCGTAGTTTCCTCGATAAGCCCAATCCTCAGGATCAAGTGTTTTCATACCAAGAGGCCCAAGCAGATACTTCTTGGCTTGTTGTAAAGCTTCCCAAGCATGTTTAGGTTCGAACGTTTCTGGAGCAGCAACCATTGCAATGGGGAAATTGCAGCGTAACTGGAAGTCTGTCCAGGGCAGAGACGATCCAAAAGAATCCTTATAAATTCCTTTTTTTATTAACTAATGGGCCTCCCTCATGACCTACATAGAATTTGTCTTCAAAGTTCAATTTGATTTTATCTGCCCATTCTTATACGTCCACGATGTTTGCTGGCCATTCTTTCCCGCTCTTCCTACTCCTTTAAACGGAATGTCGCCATCTTCACTTAGCTTCTACATAAACCACAAAACAGACATTTGTAATCCTACTAGTTCACTGGCTATGCCATCACGCGGTGTACTAGGTTTGCCACGACTTTCTGCTTATCCATCTAAGTTCCTGATTTGAGCTTGGACGTAAACTTGTCCATACGCTTATTTTCCATCACGCTCCAATGTGGCTGAGCTAGTTTCGATTCGGTGAAATTAATTGCACGCTTTCGACATTTCAGCACAATGATTGAATGCATTGTCAGCGGAAGTGCTCGTTGATCTGCTTAGAACCTACTTAATTCTAATTTCTAAGTGTGATACAAAATATAAAGCGTTACATACATCGTTAAACCTCGACTTCAGTTGGCTCGGGAAGTTATCCTCGCGGAGAACTTATTATATTTTTTTTGTTGTTTCTTTTTTTCGCTTGTTTGTTTTCTTGTGTGTGTGGAAGGCTCCCGTGACACCAGTTTAGACTTTCACTTTTAAAAGAAGAATTAAAAAACATAAACTTAGCATTTCATTGGGCAAAATAAGGGGTCATAAACTCAGTTATTTTATCCAAATCGGAGATTAAATTAGCCACAGAAATATTTGATAAAGAATTCCTTCCATATATGACAATTGAAGAAGCACTAGACTTCGCCGAGATTAAAATTATTACAAATACCTCCTCAATATTGTACATAATCAATATACCTTTGACTACTAGCTCTATATACGAAACTTTGTTAATAAAAGCTGTAAAAAGGAGTAATGTAATAGATTTGAAATTCAATAATGTAATGAAAAATGATAACGAAATTTTTGGCGTAGTTAAATATTGTAAAAAAATTAACACATTGACCATTTGTAAAAGAAACGAAATTATAAATATAACCAACACTTCCTGTATTCCAAATCTTCTGAAAAGCGTCATCCCCGTTTGTAACCCACCAGCAGCGAGCACCTACCCACCATAGAAGCAATCGCCCCAGGCACTATTCTTTTAAACCAATATACGGGAACAATCGAAGTGGAGCAATCCGCTCACGCATTAAATGGGACGTATCTGCTAAAAATCGAAAATAGCGGATGGACATTTGTAAATCACCAGACAACAACCTTGAACGCCCTACCCCCTATATTTCATCCATCGCCAGAAATGAGAGAATACCGGGAGGTACTTTCACTGGGCTTAATGAAGAAACTACAACTAAATAACACAGATGAAATCCAGCTGATCAGAAAAACAACAACCATTCACCAATTAGCTAGTTACGGTTTAATCACAGTCATCGTATTGCATGTTCTGGCATTTATTTTATTCAAATTATTTGCAAAATTTAATAATAAACCTACCATTGCAGCAATCGAGATTAAACAAGTTTCAGAACCATCATCATCCGTTGCAAAACCTTCTCCGTCACCAGATCCCGTTCCACAAGCATAAAAAAATATAAGGTTCAACGACATCAAGTTTTTTTAAGCCACCAAGGACGGTCGCATTAAAAGGTGGGCGAGTTAACACGCAATTAACACGTTGCCATATTAAAAATATGCTGACGCCAGGGCTGCATCGTATTTTGCATGAAATTGGAACTGTATGGAATTTTCACGAGCAACAGCAAATTTCCATGAGAACCACTTAGTATGCAGTTTTAGATCATAAGACAATTTCAATTTCAATGTACATTGATTTTAGTTTACTTGTAACCTCAGAAAAGAAAAGACGGGCCTTGTCCCCAAAAATATATTTTTTTGAATATTACCCGCGTTAAATTATTAACTTATATTTACTGCAATGTGTCCTGCACGAGTTCGTTGCTCTTACAGCAGTTTATTAATGACTAGTTCAGTAACGATTACTAGTTGTTTTAGGTCGTTATTGCGGCTTGTGTCATATAAGTAGTGCTTCAGTCTTTAATCTAACAGATTCGATTCCTGTGTCGTTATTGTTTATACCAAAGTGGTTCATGTAAATATGTTGAACTAACTAATTACTCAACAAAACTATCTACATAAAAAACTGGCGGCTGATGTGAATTAATCTGATTCGTTTCAACGGTTTCATTTATACACAATGGAAGTATAATTTTTTGGTGTCATCAGGAAAAAAGCTTGCAAGTATTGGTTAGTCATAAAGGCTATCTGGTAGCAGAACTTTCCTGTTAACGCAATTCGTTTCCTACAAAGATTAGCTATAAATTTTATTTCCTTGAAATATAAAGTCCATGCGTTTTTTTCTACCGCTGCTCATATTTTCAGATGCAATCAATCATTGAATAGGAATTCAAAATTTTTCCGAGTGTTTTCGCCACTTTTTGTTGAGTTGTTTTCTTCGAAGAGCAAACATAAAATTGGAAAATATTCAAAATAATGTTTTAATTTCGAATGCGAAAACCACACGCACATTTACTGCTGCGTACGCATTTACGCATCCAATATCCTACTTATTTTTTTCAGGCCAACGACCGAGATTCTGGCCCAAGCGGAAAATGCTTCTAATCTGGCAGTGCTGACTAGACAGACAGTGCATTACGTCTATCAGTAAAAATAAAATTTATTTTTGGAAAGTCGTTTTTAGCTTGTACAACAAACATTCATACAAGCGTGAAGTTGGTTTTTTTCACATTGGAAATGTTTCCTTTTTTTCTTCAGAAGAAATAAATAAATTTACGGTTATGTTGGCATTTTCATGTTGAATCCTAACATTCAGATCAAATTCTTTCTAATCGTGTCAAGTTGAAGGTTACCACCTGCTCGTGTGGGGGTTTGATGGAGTCTCAGACAAATTAGAACCAAATTTTATTTGCACAAAAATGTTGCCAAGTGTTTGATCATCTCGTAAATTTTAATTTTTAATTATTTAATTCTTATTAAGATGGTGACAAGGTTATAAAGATCCTGACACAGGCGCTACTCATTGTTTATTGACCATTAAATTGTTTACTATCAAGCTATGAAAGTCCTAAGAGTTCAATGGATGTTCAAAAATATATTTTTTTCTATTTTTACTTTGCGAATGCCCATGTGGCTTTCACCAAGTGTTTCCTATTTAGACTTGTATCAAACAATCCATTTGTTTTTTGTTAATGTCGAGAGCTCCTTTGCCCATTCCATATTAATTACGTTACCAATTTTCGTCTAATTTTTCGAATTCCCGACAGAATGAAAGACCAACAAATTCATTTCTCCTGAACAGACTGTGGAGAATCTTGTTAGCACTATCCTCCACACTGTCATGCGACATTATGACACCATAGAGTATCAATTTAATTTTTTGTCGGATATTCTTGTTTTAATTTATTGAATTGGAAAGAATACCCTGCAATGATGAATGCCATATGGCGGCCAAAAAGAATGTTCTTCCTCAAACGAAATTTGTCGAGGCTGGTTCCAAGTGACAGCGAATTTATCACATTTTTCCTTCGGATGTCCAGATGGATATAATCGGGTATCTATCATAGCTGGGAAGGTCTGCAAATCATGAGAAATTATCTATATCAATGTCTCCTTTTTACAATCTAACATGAACTGCATTTTAGCATTTTGCTAGACATAAAATGTTGACAAAAATTTGAGAATGTGAAACACATGACTTGCCCAACAGGCGAATGATCGATTTTTCAAGTGTCTTATTTCCAAAACTAGAAAAATTGACAACATAAAACCCCTAATGGGTCTAATTATGAACATTCCCTGTGCGAAACATTCATCATCCTGGCAATGTTGCAACTAAGCGGCTCTCGAGTCAAATGTTACGACAGCGCGTGTCGAAAAACTCATTAACTATGTTTGCCCTACAAATTGTTACAGGATGCACAAATAAGATGAAATGGGGACATGTCTGCGGTCTGTCTGCTGCAATCAAGTAAGATACAGATGTTCAATACATATGGTAGGTCTTTGAGTCCTCAATGCAAGAAAGGGTATTGCAGAGGAGATCTAGAGATGTCAGGACGTTTCAGTTTATTTGTGAGGAATTTTTACATCCTGCAGGATCGCATATGAGCGCTGAGCAATAGCATAATGCAGAGTTAGACAAATGATGTGACGAGGGAATAGGAACATGATAAAAACTCTGCTAATTCAAGTACTTGACAGTAGGGAGAAACCAGAGGCATTAGAAAAGGGACAAATTCCACAGTGCGAGTAAAGTAAGTGCGTTTTCTTGTCATGGGGATTAGTTTGTTAATTTTATTCATCATTAGCAGCCAAAATTGTTTTGGATTCGATTTATTAATGACTATTTTCCGGTGAACCCTGCTCATCATATTCACTCATGTGAGCACCGAAATAGGGCACTACCCAGGGCATGCTCTTAAGGTTCATTTAATCCAAGCAAAGTGTTTCCTCGAAATATTAGCTTCAGAGTTTTTCTTAACTCTTAATTAGTCGCAAGGGCCACGCAATTTTGAAACTAAATACAAGTTATAATATTCAATGTACTCGTAGCGTGTCTGTGCGACTAATATCATTACGATTCCCACCTACCATCCACAAATCAGCCCCAATTAGGAGGTCAATGCCATCACACCTGTCTCTTCTTTTTAGTGTCATGACACCATGCGACCAGTTATGCAACTACATATGTTCGTCAGTTTCATTTTTTTAGGGTTTTGTACTAAAATACAAAACCCTATTGCAATCACGACCTGTGTCCGTCTGTCCGTCTGTCCGTCCGTCCGTCCGTCCGTCCGTCTGTATGTCACAGCACTTTTTCTCCGAAACTATAAGGGCTGCAGCCATGAAACTTTGTGGAAAGGTCAGAAGTGGTGACCTCTTGAAAGTTCAAGGGTGGAATAATTTTTCAAAGGCGTTTAAGGGGGGTCTCCCCATAGAAGGGGGTGACCCCTCAAAAAAAAAATTTCACCATTGGTAGTCGAGTAGGGTGTCATTGGAAAGGTCTCAATGAGATCTTTTCAAAACAAGTCTTAAAATTGTCTTATAAGTACCGAGGGGGGCAGGGGAAGGGGAAATGTACGAACTTTTCGCGTACCCCCCCCCCCCCCCCCTCGCGATTGGACACCTTCCATCCGAAAAATCTGAAAAAAATTATGAATGTAGGCCTTAATGAGTACAACAACAACAAATACATGAGAAGTCGAAATTCACTCAACTTTGTTAGTAATAGTATGATTTATTGATTTTGTGTTTTCTTGAATAAAATCTAAACGGTACCCTTAAACTCAATAAAATTTAGCAAAGAGATGACTATTTATAAGATTGATCTTTTCGGAAAGTTCCATAAAGATCGAATAGTATTTACCGAAGTAATAGCGATTTGAATTTTCGTGTATTACTATGGAGCAATATGCCCTGTATTACTATGGAAACATATTGCTATGGAGCCATATGCGCTTTTTACCGACTTAGACACTACAGCTTTGCTAGAATTTGCTTAAAAATTTCAGGAGTGATCGGTATCATGAAGATGAGTACATACAATTGAAACAAGTCGAAGAGGCAGGAGAGAGCTCCTAGCAAAAGGGCTTTGTAACCATTCTAGGATTCGAAAAAATAGGCCATGAATCGATGATTACAGTACAGAGGAGTGGCCCCTGAAAAAAAATTTCATGAAAGGTAGGCGATATGAGTATTAACTGAAAGTTCTCTATGAGAGCTTTTCAAAACAGTTCTTAAACGGACAGTTTTTGCTTCAGTGGGAGCACAGGGGGGAAATACATGAAAAATGTGTTTCCTCCCTCGCGAATGGACACCAGTGATCTGAAAAATCTGAAAAAAATATCAAAGGAGATATTTATGGACATAACTATAACAAATACCTCAGAAGTCAAAATTCGTTCAACTTTGTTAATAATAGTATGATCCTCGAATTTCACATTTTCTCCAATAAAATCGTCTTTGACATGTTTCTTGATTTTATTCGTTGCTGGTTACTGCATTTTGTAAGTTGAGTACAAAACCCTTCTGACATGAGCATAGGTCTGTCTACCCAACTTGTTTTCGATTGTGTGCAAGATTTTGTCTTTTATTATATTGGTAAGTCTAAAAAGTATTGAGCTTTTATTGTCATTTTTCGCTTGAAAATTTCTTTGATTTAAAACGGATTTTATTTAAGTACATATTGTCCATTATTACGTATGACTTTTAGACTCATTATTCCATCTGTGTATGACTTCTGTGGTTTATCGGCGAAAAACTTGGCTAAGTGATTTTCACAGTCCCTTTTTGAGGTGAATTTCTTTTCATTAAGGAATTTTTGCAGAGACCGAAGCAAATGGTAGTCTGATGGTGCAAGGTATGGACTATACGGTGCATGCATCTAAACTTCCCAGCCAAGCTCTGTCAATTTTTTGCTGGGTCATCAAAGATGTGTGTGGTCTGGCATTGTCATGATGGAAGACAACGCCCTTTCTATTGATCAATTCTGGCCGTTTTTTTTTTGAATTGCTTGTTGCAACCTGGTTAATTGCTGACAGTACAGAGCCGAATTGAGTGTTTGGCCAGGTTCTAGCACCTCATGACAAACAATTCCCTTCCAATCCCACCATACACACAGCATAACTTTATTTGGCGTCATCCTGGCTTAGAAGTCGTTTGTGATGATTCACTTTTTTTTGACCATGATCTTTTTCGAACGACATTCTCGTATCTTACCCATTTTTTATCGCCCGTAATGATTTGCTTCAAAAATGGGTCGATTTCGTTGCGTTTTATTAGCATTTCGCGAATGGAAATTCGGTCGATCAAATTTTTTTGTGTTAATTCATGCGGCACCCAAACGTCGAGCTTTTTAGTGTATCTAGCCTTGCGCAAATGGTTCAAAACTGTTTGGTGATGAATATTCAGTTCCTTAGCAATGGCATGGCTGCTAACGAGTATGTGTTAGTCTGCTTCAATTGTTAGTAAGATTACATCGACTTTTTCAGTGATTGGTCGACCTGAGGGAGGTGTCTCTTTCACATCAAAATGTCCAGAACAAAAGAGAGCGAACCATCTCTTGGCTGTGGCTTTTGATAAAGTATCTTGACCGTAGACACCACAATTTTTTCCACGAGCAAGCGATGCATTCTCACTTTGATCGTAGTGATATTGTAAAATATAACGAACTTTTTCAGAAGTTTCACTCATTTTTAAATGAATACAACTTTTGACACGAAAGACGAAATACAAAACTATCCATATGAAAATTGTAGACTGGAATGTCACCTTTCAAACGCATGCCAGTTTGACTCAATCTGATTATTATTGCCCGATATATGACAACGAACACCATCTAGTGACAAAAAAGGCTCAATACTTTTAGAATATCCAATATTTCGAGTTTGTTTTGGAAATAACATGGTTAAGTAATTGCTGCGACCCAATTAAAAACTACCTGCAGTTAGATCACTGCATAAAACCAAAGTGCGATACTTTGCAAACTATTTTAGCAGGCAAAAGCTAAATGGAGATCAATTTGTTGTAATCGAGCAGGGACGGTTGTGAACCCCGTCCAATACGCGACATGCACACTGAAAAATACGCCAGCGCTAGTCCCGAATCGGATTCGTCCAGCGTTACAATGCCCCAGAATGAAACAAACCTAAGGACTACAGAATGCGCTGTCATTGAAAAGCCCAAGTGATATAATCGAAAGGAAACTTTCTAAAAGTCGTATTTGATACATATAATGACGATCGATCAAAATGTTGTAAACATTTCTTGTTGACGACGTGTTACTTCATCACAGCGCATGGAAGTAAAATTCTAATTGTTAAATACATATTTAGTGTGTCTAGGAAAATTTCAGCTGATCTGTGAAGATGGAGACTCCAAAATCGCGCACTAGAATCCGCACGCCACATGCTCCGACTCCAAAAATGTCTGAACGGAAGAAAAATCTCTTCACGACGACACCAAAACACACTACACCTGTCCACGATCCATCATCGCGAGCTGATGTTGAAATGAATATTCTTGATGGCATGATGCCTTTGGATTTTGAATCGGCGATTCATGTCCAAAATCAATTAAAATCTTGTCTGCGACCAAGGGTCAAGAAGATTCCAGAAAGTGTAACAACTATCCTTAAAACCAGTCGATTCCTTCGCCAGACAGTAAAAGTCCGGACAATAAACAGCCTCGAATTGAAAACAAGTCCCCCGTCACTCCCAAGAGCAATTCAAAATCTAAAGATCCAAATTCAAATACAGACAGTCCAAGTACAAATAAGAATTACATTAAATACATCGAAGAATTTTCAATCCCAGCTAAATCATTTTATTCGTCTTCGCATAATAAATCACCCATTGCATCGCCACGGTCTACAAGACCTCGTCTCTCATTGCCTGTTGTAAATTTGGACAAGTCAGCACCGTCCGCGAAAAAACCACAAAAATTCAAGTCTAAGAATGATGTTCGCTTGGCAAAGAACATATCGCATGGGATACGTCGCGCAGTTACACAAACGCTTAGCAAACAAATTCATTCAAATAAATATTTCTACGAGTTCCGCAAGAGACGTACAGTGGAAGATTTAAAATTTTTAAAATCAAAACAGCCTGTCGTAGAAGAGGAAGAAGAAGAGTCTGATAAAGAGTGCGAGACGGAAGATTCACTTCAGATGTCCGTTATGCCACAATCCGATCGGCGAATTGCGACGAGAAAGGGAGTCCGCTTCTGACCGGGACCGTGATCACGTCGGGGAGAATGCGATCGGGGGTGCTTGTCTGACTGTTCGGCCATTGTTTTTTGTTCCGAGAGTTCTCGGGAAAAAACTGCTCGGATGCAGTGCAAGTGATGAAGATTGTTTGGTGTGTTAATTTCCCATGTGAATTTTGCTTGTAGCCTGTTTTTTCCTTGCGGAAATTAGTCGAGTTAATCGTCCGGGGGCCCTGAGAAAATCGATGCCTTCTGGGCTTGGAAAAATGTGATGGCGAATATGAACGTTTCTGTATAATCGGCAAGAGCCTAGAATAAGTTTTGCGCGTGGAAAAACGGATTGTGATAAACTTGATGGAGAAATTTGGAAAGGGTGTAACAAGCGTCGTGTAATGGAAAGAGTCGCGAAATTCCAAGAACGAATATTCATTTCGAGTGCATGAAAGGGTGAAAGAAGAAGGATCGCAACAATTTATTTTGTCAATTAGACCCGTCTTCAGTTTCGCGCGCTATGGTACAATTGGCGCTTTAAAACTAACGGTGCATTGTGATTGCGAGCTTGATTTCTTCCCACATGTGCTGTGCGGATAAAGTGTTTCCAAGTTGAAAACAATAGCTCGGATAAATGTACCGCTGCTAGGGTGGATCGTTGAGATGATTGTATTATTTAATCGTGGAGGTCGTGAGACCGTGTGCACGACGACAAGAGCGAAGTGGACAGAGACGTCGCATCTGTTAAATTATTTCAAATTTTTCAATTAATTCGCCAATGAAAAAAAACGCAGAATTGGAAAATCGGTAGCAGTGTCGCGTAAGAGAATGTTCGAGTTTTGTACGCGAAATTGTGAAGTGATCGTCTAGTAAAAATGACCCGATGAAAATTTGTGCCAATCCTGCTCGAATTGGAAGCACCGCTAATTATATGCGGTGATATACATGGACAGTATACAGATTTGTTGCGAGTATTCGAATACGGTGGATTCCCACTAGCAGCCAATTATGTAATTTTGGGTGATTATGTCGATAGAGGAGAACAACCGCTTGAACCAAGTTGGTTGTTGCTTGGCAACAAAATCAAATACCCGGAAAATTTCTTATTACTACGTGGTAACCACGAATGCGCCAGTATTAATAGAATTGATGGATTCTATGATCAATGCAAGCGACGGTATAATGTAAAATTATGGAAACCATTCACTGATTGTTTCAATTGTTTACCGGTAGCAGCGATTATTGATGAGAAAATATTTTGTTGTCATGGTGGTTTAAGTCCTGATTTACAAGGTATGGAACAAATACGTCGATTAATGCGGCCCAATGATGTTCCCGACACCGGCTTATTATGTGGTCTATTATGGAGTGATCCTGATAAAGATGTACAAGGATTTGGATTTAATATGTCGTGCGCATCAGGTCATTAAAGTTGGATATGAATTCTTTGCGAAAAGACAACTTGTTACGTTGTTCTCTGCCAAATTATTGCGATTTTGAAAACATCTGAAAAGATAGCCAAATACTTATATAGCGGCTTAAATTTGGGCCGACCGTCAACGCCTCAACGTATTACACCAACGATAGCAGCCCATAAAAAGAAATAATACCACATTCAACAACTTTCATATCCATAAACGTTTTTATTTAACGATAATTTTAAAACTAAAATGTGCGAAGTCAAAACAAAGCTAAAATAAAAAGTGAACATACTAACTAATGTCGTAGATACGAGAGACTCGAAAGAAAAAAGCAATGAGTAAACATAAAGTAATTCAGATGATATTTTAAAATATATGAATAAAGTCTAAGAAGAAAACAATATAGATGTTGTAAGAGGTTACATGTTCCCATATAAGAAAAACGATTCAAAATGGGATTTAGAGGAGCGACTACATACAAATCACGAGTGTTATTGTGCTTTCATAATTTTTTCATGTAGGGCCATCTGCATCGTCGTCGAGCGCTCGGAGGACCATGCGGGTGAGTACCCTTTTATTTTGTTATATATACATATATTTCTTTTTTGCATATTTTGTTATATATATATATATATATATATATATATATATATATATATATATATATATATATATATATATATATATATATATATATATATATATATATATATATATATATATATATATATATACAGTCTTCCACAAAAGTCAAGGTACAGAGAATCGGTAACTGAAAATTGTATTACTGAATCAATATTTTTATTTGAAAACCAAAAGTTATGAAATGGTAATAATACGAGTTCGGTTTAATTTAAGTTTTCATAAATTTAAAGGGATTCGGCAATAATGGTCATTGAAGACAATAATTTTTTGTTGGCAATGTCTCTTTTCTACTCCACAAAAGTCTTGGTACAGTTGCAGAAAATGCCCTGTTATTTGTAAAAAGGGGAATCCCCCAAGTTCATATTATCAGAGTGAGTTAACAACCGTAGGCCGCTGTCTTTAATATCGCGTCTGTATTCGTGGTGTATCTTTTATTTAATAAAATTTTTAAAAAATTAGTCGAAAGGAGCTGAGTATTAAGGAGCGTGAAATAATTATTAATCTGCATTCAAATCAGAGCAAATGATATTCTGAAATAGCTGAACTAGTGTTGCGAAGTCGGTCAACCATTCAAAAAGTGATAAATCGATTTAAGAAGGAAAATAGAGTGGAAAATGTGCCCCGAACAGGTCGTCCATCTAAACTAAGTGCAAAGGACAAGAGAAAAATTTCGCGAATGGTAAAACAAAATCCATTTCTAAGCTGTAGAAAAATCTGCGATGTTCTTGGAATTAATGATAAGAAGGAGGTTAGCGCAGAAACTGTGCGTAGAGCTGTCGTAGAAGCTGGATTTTCATCTCGTACGCCTAGAAGAAAACCTCTTGTAAGTTCCATAAACAAACAAAAAAGAATAACATTTGCAAAAGCATATATTGACAAACCAATAACGTTTTGGGATAATGTTTTATTTTCGGATGAGTCTAAATTTTGTATATTTGGTGTAAATGGGCATAAGAGGGTCTGGCGAAAAGTAGGAGAAGCATTTAATCCCAAGAACACTATTAAAACAGTAAAACATGGAGGCGGTGCTGTTATGGTTTGGGGTTGCATGGCTGCTGCTGGAGTTGGAAATCTGACATTCATCGAAAATACTATGGATCAGAACTCTTATTTAGAGATTCTACGAAACAACATGAAACAAAGTGCAGCCAAATTAGGTATGCGAGAAGATTTCTTGTTTCAACAGGACAATGACCCTAAGCACACTGCGCATAAAGTTCGAATATGGCTATTGTACAATACTTGCATGCTTGCTACACCGCCTCAAAACCCTGATTTGAACCCTATAGAGCATCTTTGGAATGAGCTCGAGACAAAAATCCGAAAAAGAGTGATATCAAGCAAGGCGCAGCTTAAGGATGTTATATTGGAGGAGTGGGCCAGAATCAGCAGCGAATTTACTAAAAAATTGGTATATTCTATGCCTAAAAGACTGAAGTCAGTAATTCAGATGAAAGGATATCCGACAAAATATTAAGAAAAGTATAATTCAAATAACTATGCAAGACTATAATTACAATTTGTATCATTTTTCTTTAGGTGTACCATGACTTTTGTGGACTTCATTCATTGACTTTCCAACACATCATATGTAATAATATATTAATACGACAGAATTTTCGTTTTGTTTTACATGAATTTAAAGTGTAATGATTATAGTTGAAGTAATACCAAAAAAATTTTATCACTATAGGTTTTTTAAATAAAAATATCAAACAATTTTCATGATATTTATCACTGTACCTTGACTTTTGTGGAAGACTGTATATATATATATATATATATATATATATATATATATATATATATATATATATATATATATATATATATATATATATATATATATATATATATAGTTTTTCAAATTTTGTTTAAATATCCATTTTAAATTTTTGCCGTTAATTTTTTTGTATTTACATTTCAAATTTTGCCTTTCGTTCTTCTTACTTATATTTCAAATTTTGCTTTGATTCTTTTTCCGTATATTTCGAATTTTGCTTTAATTTTTCGTATTTCAATATCAAATTTGGCCCTGGAAGCCACTAAAATCGTGTCGCGATATCTAAGCGAGATAATGTTTATAGTTGTATGGGAATCAAATGGATAATATAATGGAGTGCTAATTTTCCCACAAAATCGGTCTTTCCTTTCTTCCGACTCTAACCGGGTATAGGACCCGGTACGGTGGTAGGCTCCCCTCTTAAAACATGAGCCAGCCGCCGGGTACAGTTTAATCCTTTGTTTTCTCTTTGTTTCAGGTGATATCGCGGGTTGAGTGGCCTAAGCAGAGTGCCTCTTTATGGCATAGCGTTATGCAATCAAATTGTATAATTCTATGGCATAAATTGGTCACCGGGGTACTCCCCTTCTGATGGGAAAGTTCATGCAATTCAAGTTGTATGAGTTTTCCACTTAGAAGAGGAATACCTGGCCACTGCAACAAAATACGAGTATATATGGATTTATTCCGGTTGGGTGGGTGCGAAGGGGCTCCATCACCACCAGGTTGCCCCTCTTTCATTTGTGGGCCATGAGCTTCGTCGGGTAATGACGAGGTTACCCCAAGTCCGCCTTTCTTTTCAGGTTCCACTTGTTCTCGTAACAAGTTCTATCTCCCTCGGTGTAGTTATCTACACTTTTTGCGACTTCGGTCGCCTCTTGAACTACAACCAAATTCGTGAGTGCGAAATTTTTTTGTAGTGGGTCCTCGTGCTGGGGAAATGAACCCACCCCACGACACCGCAATGCTAGCCTGCCAGCGCATTCACGCGTCTCCAGACGAGGGCATTCTCGGCAGATATTGTCATCTTCTTCTGTCGAGGCAGCAGAACATGGCTGCAGTCCTTCACGGACCTATTGAAATTTGTTTATTCACTACAAATTTCCGTTTTGGTTTTGATAGTTAACAGTAGAAGCGCCACCGTTCCATTTTTGTCCCGCCTGCAAGTTTGATCGTAGGTAACTTAAAATTTTTTTTCTTACAATATGTCCGTGAAACTTAATGACTTAATCATTTATTGAGCTTATTAAATTTTAATTGTTTGTTTGTTCAATAATAAAAAAAATAGCAGCGTAAACAGTTGGGCATCGTTTTTATTGCACGTCGTTTAGCGTAGAGAGTGTACGTTTTTATTATTATGAGGGTATACCCCACGTTTTATTATTATATCTAGTCAACGTCGCCAAGTGTTGAAACCACACGTAATTTTGTCTTATTTGAATGAAATTTTAGAGGATGAATCAGATAACGAGCCTTTAGAATACTCTGACGACGACTACCAAATAGATTATAATTCTAGTCGTGAAGAGCCTGGAGACACAATTCAAAGAGAAATGTCGGAAGGTAATTACATTGTTATTTTATTTCGTTGGAAAACTTACAGCTATTGCTGTGTTTACTTTATATTATAGGTTACTTTTAGCTAATTTCAAGTTTTGAGGTGTGGAAAATAACTCACAAACATGTAGTAATCGAGCAGTCACACGAAATTTTAATTGCAGATTTGGGAAAAATTCCATTACTTCCATTCATAATAATAAATTAATAACAATTTTTTATTATTGTTATTAAATGTAAACTTAATATCATTTTTTATATTAAATTTAAACGTTTTGTTTTTAATAATACTCCACATGGTATTTAACCTTTTATTATTTAAAATCTTTTTCATTTTTATTTTTTTTAATTGTTGATTAAAAAAATAATTTAAATCTGCAAATTAACATTTCGGACATGGGAACACTGATTTAGTGCATCCCATCCGTGTATTGCATTGCCGAATGCAATCTAACTGGGCTGAACGAGTAGCTGAATTCGATTCACCGTTGCGACACAGGGAATGAAGAAAGATTTTGACGGATCGAGGAATCCACTTAAGATTGCTAAACAGCAAGCATGCACGAGAGCCGCGACCAAGAAAACAATAGAGGAGGTATAATTACCGTGCGCGTCGTCCACGCTACCTGGTCGACAGCTTGCCGGAAACCTAAACGCGGAATTTCGCGATGAAAGATTTGTAGAGTAGATTCTTGAAGTGACAAATTGTCCGCCATCGCCGCCATTGGTGAAGTTCCTTTTATGACGGAATTCATACAGAAAACGGCGAAAAATAACTCCCGTTCCTCATAAAATAGTGAAAATAGTCGGAACTTGTGCAACCAACAACTGTTCAATAATTTGACCGATTTTCGGAGTTCACTATAATCGTAAACCCCGTAAAGAAACGTGTTCCAGCTTTTAAAAGGGTCGGAAAAAGATGGAAAACTTTTTCCATCCTAGTGCTGCCGCCCACAAACCACAAGGAAATTCGTTTGCACGCGATGTTGCCATCGTTGAACTTCTTAGTGGCTTGCGTCCTCTTCACCTCGACAAGAGTCTTTGGATTTGCCTGCACAATCAACGGGCGAAGTACTAGTAGGATGTGTTTTTGCTTACCAAAGAAAAATAGTCGCCAAAGGAAGTAATTATGTTAATCAAACAAAAAATGCAATGAGACATGCTGAATGTGTGTGTATGGATCAAATATTTAACTATTGCACAACAAAGAATTTGGAAATAAACAACGTGCTCCAGAATATTTCGGTTTACGTTACAATTGAACCGGGTATCATGTGTGCTAGTGCTCTTTGTTATTTAAATGTAAAGGAAGTTGTTTACGGTTGTGCTAATGATCGTTTCGGTTGAAAAACGCCAAAAAATGATATCAACATCAGATTTTCAAAGTTTAAGCAAGCGTTTCAATTTGGAGGACAATATGGAAGCGAAATTATGAAAACAAAGGCAAAAAAAAAATTGAATCTATACAGCTGACTATCAGTTACCTCCTATTATCACTCATCAATTAGACCATTTGGTTATCATTAGAGCATGTAAGGAGTAAGGTCAATGACACTATGGGGGAATACCTGTATACTTATGTTATGTATGTATGTACGCGCGAATAGCGAGTTGTATCGTCAAATTTAAAACTATAACGTGTATTTGGCAAAGGATAATAAATTACGGGTGATTTGCTAATACATGAAGGTGATTGGAATCCCGACATGTATGAACAATGCAGTGGACGGAATAAATAAAACTACATACTTTATACAATAAGTTTGTGAAATTTTGTTGCTGTAACTAGACTACCTGGAATTCGTTTATGAACGAAGCTATTGTTGAAGCCCGAATTGCATGGTCAACGGGACAGCTGCAATCGGGCGGTAACATATTGGAAGTGACGGGATTAGCGTCACAGAGCTCACGAATTATCTTAGTATCGCCAGAGAAGAATTGATGCGAATGCTAGCAGAAGGTGAACGAGGAGATGCAGCTTTACTTATCTTCGCAAACAAAGAAGATTCGGCAAATGCAATGAAGGCAGCAGAAGTAAATGACAGGCTAGTTTTGCACTCGCTAGAAATCGCAAGGAAAAAATCTAGGTTAAGAAAAGATAAAACTTTGGGTAACTTTGGGTATCATTTTTAGGTAAACTTTGATATATTTTTAAACTTTTTAATAACGCATTCACTACAGTCAAAGTAAATAAAATCAGATGTCCAATTAAGATAGAGTTCAACTTAAGTAAATCCTGTTTTGATGAAACCGATTAAGTTCTTGCATTTTCATTTGTCAATTTCATTCAATGCATTATCAATTCCAAAAGCATACGAAAAGACAAGGCCAATCGCGATGTTTCTCGACATCCTCTTTAGTCGAGGCAGCAGACTCGCTGCAGTCCTTTACGGACAATTTTATCTACCTACTTTCACTACACACACACAGTGTTATTTATTAGTGTTGTTTGTAGTTATAACAATCTTCTTCTTTATAGCACTACAGCCCCTCTCGGGCCTTCGCTTAGAGATAGTTAGAGTATCTCATTTTCATGACTGCATTGATTTTTTCGGAAGTTTGTTTGGTCAGTACCATGCTCCCGTGTGCCTGCTCAGCTTTGATATGATCTGATTAAATCATTACATATCACCACTGAGTGAGCACTCATAGTCTGTCCGAAAAATCCCCTGAACTAAATCACGTTGCTCCCAACGGGATTTGAACCTGGGACCTTCGGCTTATGCGCTCATGCTCCAACCACTAGACCACACAGACTAAATGTAGTTCTAACAATAACTACTTAAATTTTATATTCTAGAAACAAGAAGTTTTATGGATGTCGTGAATGAGGCACAAGATCGAGGGCGGAGTCAAAGGCGAGGACGAGCACGGTGTAATCGCGGCCGGTTGCCGCAGGTAGAGGATTACTTACAACATTGACGAATCCTCGTTTTTAAACGACATCAGAGTCAACACTTGTTTTGGAAGCTGGTAGTACAGGTGGTAGGTATGGATGTCAAAATGTTTTTATAGATCGCGTTGGATCAATGCCGTATGTGAAACGCAATGTGAATGCAACTTGTAAATGTGTTTGGCAAATAATGTTTACAAAAAAAGTCATGCAGCATATTTTAGAATGCACTGTGGAAGAGGCGCAACGCCAACTACGAGGCGAAAATTGGTGTATGGCGATGGAAGAACTGGAGGCCTTTATTACTGCACTTTACATATGTGGTGCAATTGGTGCACATAACTTAGATCTAGATTCATTATGGTCGATGAAATGGAGTAATCCTATAATAAAGGCAACAATGTCTTGTAATCGTTTTTGTGAGATAATGAGGTACCTGCGATTGGATCACAAAGCCAGTAGACGCCAAAGAGTGACTGAAGCTAATGTTGAGTTCCTGATACCCCTGAGCGCCCATCACGGCCTGATCCAGCAACATCAACATTTTAATCAACTTACATAGTTATTTAAGGTTAATTAGCACTGGAATAATTAGCCCATTCGTAATTAATTCAATTTATTTTATTGATTTATAAATTGCTATATCATTTTAATTCAATTCACCAAATTCAATTCGCCACAAAGCGAAAATACTTTAAATTTCCAATACCACTTTTATATTTTAATCAATCGAGTAACTCATTTTTCATCCATTTTTAGTGTTTTGTAAAATAATTTTGCAAAACCCTACTAAAATCGCGACCTGTCCGTCCTGTGTCACAGCAGTTTTCCTCGCAAAGTACTTAAGCTTTTTTTTTCGTAGCAATACAGCCCCGTTCGGGCCTTCGATAGTTAGAGTATCTCATTGTCATGATCGAATGTATTGGCACTCCACAAGGTGATATGATCATACTCACGCTTTGGCAGTGTGTTTGTCCATCCAGCTGCGATACGTTCTGATTTTTAAACCAGCGCGTATCATAACTGAACAGGCTTTTAGTCCGTCCGTAGAATCACTTGAACTAAATCTCGTTGACGCCAACGAAACTCGAACCAGAAACCTTCGGCTTACGGACTTAGTGCTCTAACCACTAAGCCACGCGGACTACTTAAGCTAGAAACACCAAATTTTACATGTAGGTGTAAAGTGATGTTCTTTTGAAAGTTCAATTACAAAAAAAAATTATGTGGTATTTAAGGGGGGTCTCCGCACAAAGGGGAGTGGCCCCCGAAAAAAAAACAATGAGAGCTTTTCAAAACTGGTCTTGAACTGAGATTTTTTGCCTCACAAAAATTTGTGTCTCCCCTCTCGTGATTGGATACCTGTGATCCGAAAAATCTGAAAAAAATCATAGTTAGATATTTATGAGTACGACAAACAACAAATACCTTAGAAGTCGAAATTCGCTCAACTTTGTTAATAATATAATGATCTTCGAATATCACATTTTCCCCAATAAAATCGTAGAGGTACCCTTAAACTCAACAAAAAAAATCTAATCATATTTGCGGAGATTATACCCATTTGAAATTTCTGCAATTACAACAACAATAACACACGGTTTTGGTATTTTATGGACTTCCAATCGGTTCAGACACTGCAATTTTGATTTGATCTTCTTAAAATTTCCAGATAAGATTTATAACAATACATATTTTTTGGAATGCATGTTTTAGAGTGATTTTTGTTAGTTTGGAACAAAATGGCGACCGTTGAAAATGGAGAAACAGTGGACTTTCCTTTATACGTGCACATCTCTTTGACATGTTTCTTGATTTTATTTGTTGCTGGTGACCGTATTTCGGAGATCGTTAGGTACAAAGCCCTTCTGACATGAGCGTAGGTCTGTTTACCCAACTTGTTTAATTTGTCAAAACTTTGAAACCAAAGTTTATTCATTGTTCACGGAACAATGCCTTGTTTCAATTGTTGGTTATTCAGTATCTCTGTATGGTTAAATAAATAAAAGTAACAAAATCAAATTTCGGGACAAAGTAGTCCCGGCGCAAACATTTGGAGGCCCTAGGGGAGGTCACTTGGTATTTATTATGCTGGACGTAACTAAATAATTGTTTTTCCCCGGTGAACAGGTCGTGAAGTGCTGTGTGGCGTTTTGTGTAGTGTCGTGGTGTATCCGCGCTTTCTGTTTCCGGCCACTTTCCGACTTTTTACGCGATAGCGAATATGGATCGCCTGATCGAGGACCTAAAAGGATTGGTTCAAATCGTCGAAGGCATCATTTCAAACTACAAGAAGGATACGCTCACAAGGAAGCAGGAAGCCGGGTATTATGCGGAGCGACTGCGGCGACTGGAGGCCGCGTGGGAGAATTTTGAACTAGGCGATAGTCACATCCGATCCCGAGTATTTTATCCAACATATATACGACACCACCAAAGGCAACTACCTCCGTTACCAGCAGCACTTCCGCGATCAAATGCGTGCCAAAACACACGTGGACACACCAACCGGGGAACAGTCACCAAAAGAGCTCGAAAGTCAGGATAGCTAGGACAAGGATTACACTGCAGAAGCCTCAGCACCAAGAGATGCCAGTGTGATCAGGATGCTGCGTCGCTACAAAGTCATGGCAGGCTCATTGAGGAGGATCATCGACCGTTTGGGCCAGAAGGAAGTCACTGGGATCTGGTGTAGGAGTAAACTCATGACCCTCCAACGAGGTTGGCAAGGGCTGAATGAATATCACCTGCAGATCGTCGACCTCCATGACGATCCTGAAACGTATGGTTTTAACGTGCAATAGCACACTCATTTGGAAGAGTTTAACCAAGATTGGATCATGCGTCTGAAATCGAAAATGTATGAACACATGAACTCGATGGGAACTATTTACATTGGCAACAATTTCACGACTTGCTCATACAAATGGTGCATAGCCAACCGATATCCAAGTGCCAAAAGCTATGGTACCTCAAGACCGGTCTCACTGAAGAAGCGGAGCTTTTGATTCGATATTTTACAACCTTGAAGAAAAGGAACAACAACCGGCGACTATTGGTAGCGACGCTCATCAACGAATTGATGAGTCAGCCATCTCATGCTAATGAGATGGCAGCGATAAAGGCTCTACATGACACCACACAAGAGTGTCTCAGAGGCCTGGAGAACCTGCAAGTGTCCACAAGGGAGTGGGATCCGTTGCTGCTACATGTGCTAATCCGAAAATTGAATCCAGCGACTCACGCATCATACGAACAATCGTTATCCAACCCGCGCGAGCTACCATTCTTGAAGAGTTTGTTGGACTTCATGGAAACGCTTTTCCAGGTTCTCGAGATACTCGGCCATAAAGCCGAGATCAAACGTAGGAACACTACCAAGTCGACCGTGACCGCCACGAAAGCACCCGCTTTACTGCTGCCCAGATTTCCTTAGGATCACAGCCGCAAAGAGACTAAGTTTCGTGCGCGCTAAGAAGCTGTGCGTGAATAGCCTTCGAAAAGGACATCAGGCTTCCAGCTGCGCGGTTAGAAGTTGCAAGCTGCGTTTCAAGTATCACAAAACCCAACACTTTCGGTCCCGAGAGGGCAAGCAGTGCCACCTGGCTATCACTGCAAATTTTTATTTGCCTCTCACAATCTATTGTTCCTGATCTATGACACCACGTCTAGTATAGCAAACACTTCTGCCTGGAACACAGAAGTCAGCATTCCAAGTGGTATCGATTTCTGGATGAATTGATTTGAGGAACAACCTCCCCAGTCTTGCTTTGGTCCTAAAGCCATCCGTGTAAAAGGTCATCTCTTCCTCACCAAAATGTGACTTCGAACGTGACTTTTCAGTCCTGTCCGGGACTCTGATATGAAGCCTTCTATAAAAATTCGGATCAGCACCCATCCTGTCAGTTGGCATAATTGTCTCAGGGACATATTCCATCAACAGTTTGAAGATGTTGTTATGACCTTCTGAAGATCTTCCTTTGTATTCTACTTCCACCAGTCTCAGAGGAGATGTCAGGGCCTCTCCTTTTATGAGTAATTCAAGGGGCTATATATTTGATATGCCATTCAAGGTCTTACTTGTTGTTAGACTAACAACACAGCAATTCTCAGACACACCATTCTTTGCAGTCTGGCTAAACTAGATGACGCTGACGACCGGTCTACTTTATGCCACCAAAATAAAGATGTAGAGCAAACCAGCTACCTGATAGTCAATGTATACAGCGATAAGGTCTACTTAGGTATCAAGACCCATGACTTGTCAAAAGCATTTTCGCATTGTCTAAACAGTTTGCTGGCCTGCTTGGTCTATGCAAGAATATGATCTTTCCAAAAAAAGTTTTCCATCTAAGGTGAGCCCAAGATATTTGATGTCTGATCACCGCTAGATAGTGACACAACTCAATGCAGGTGAAGTTAGACCATCAGTTTTGCTTTTTCTTGTGAAGAGGACCCCAATATTTTTCTGTGGATTAACTGAAAACGGAAAATAGTGGGCATAGTAGCCGTAAATTCAAACACGCTTGGATCTGAATGAATACTGGGTTGAATTTTTCGATGGCCAAGTTAAATTGTTTGCATAAATGTTGGATTAGCTTCCCACAAAGCATCAAAGTAGGAAGATACAGACGGGTTGAAGTACGATGTTATGCTGTCAGTCACCAAATAGCCGGGCTAATTGTTTTTCCAAGCTCTGCTCAACTCGAAGATTCTGAAGAAACCCGGGATAACAGCTATACCCACGATGAGCCAGAAGTTTAAAATAGTATCCAGGCACACCCAAAGATAAGAAGCAAAAGGAGGAAAAATCTGGCCTATATACAATCACCCGCCAAATATGCCAGAAAAAATACGTTGGACAAGCAAAGCGACCCAGAAAAACTAAATACAACGAGTACATCAAAGATGCAGAGGAGATCAAATCGAGAAAAGCATACAGTAATACCACTAAGTCAGCCGTCACGAAATATAAAATAAAAAGCCCAAACAGACCAAGACGATATCCTCGAGCACGACAAAGCCGAATCAAGACTCGAAACCGCAAACAAATGCAGAACCGCCATCGCTCGATTTAGCGACTCTGATGAAGCCCCGACCCCAAGGACATGTACTTCTGGGCATAGCCGTCGTCAGGCAAGTCACCAGCAATGGGAAGAGGGCGGATTGTCGAGCTGTGCTGAATCCGGGCTCACAAATAAACCTAGTCACCGAAAGAATCATCAAAAAATTGGGTTTATCATCGACACCACACCTAGTTCTCATTGAAAGGATAGGCGGTAGTACTGAGAAGACATACCATAAGGTGAACATCGGCCTAAGATCCAGATTACCAGGATATGACGCATAGTTGGAAGCCTACGTCATGGACAAAATTATACCGCAACCGTCTCAGAACTTGAACACATCGGGATGGCACAGTCCCAAAAACATAAGGCTGGCAGATCCAGACTTCCACCGAACGGAGCGCATCGACATGTTGCTGACTGCCGAACACTTTTCCGGCTCCCAGTGCTCCAGAACACGCTCCTAGGGTGTAGCCGGAAGAGTGATCACACGTCAAGTGTTTTCCGTGACATGCGACATCCTAGCAGAAAATAACCAGCTAAATCAGCTCATCAAGCGATTTTGGGAGGTCGAGGAAGTACAGAATCCGCAGCACAAGTTTACGTTAACTGAAAAGGCTTGCGAAGCACATTTCTATCAGACAATGGCAAGACGTCCCGACGGCCGTTTCTTGGTTAAACTCATATTCAGCAAAGATCCTGAGACGTTAGGTGATTCCCAAGCGGTGGCCACTCGCAGATTCATTGCCTAGGAGCGTCGTCTGGAGAGGAACTCTGATCTAAGACTTCCATACGAGGACTTCATGGAGGAGCTTGGGCATATGGAGGAGGTGACGTCGCAGCAGCGGGAGGAATTACGATACTTCCTTCCGCATCATTGTATCCTGAAGCCTGATAGCAGTACAACCAAGTTGCGGGTGGTTTTCGATGCATTCAGTAAGACGACCACAAAGCCGTCCATCCGGAGCTAGTCAGCGATCTAAGCACAGAGATATTCCTCTGTGCTCTCAAACGTTTCATTGGATGACGAGGACACTGCCGAAACCTATTTTTCGACAACGAACCAACTTTGAGCGAGCTCACAACCAGTTATCAGAATTGTCGTCCTCATTATATTCCAACGAAGCACGCCAAGAAGTAACAACGGCGTGCTGCAGCCAGGGAATCGATTTCCACTTCATCCCTCCACGTGCGCCTTATTTTGGCGGATTGTGGGAGGCGGCGGTCAAATCGGCCAAAAATTTGATCCGTCGAGGCGTTGCGTCAGCGGCCCTCATCTACAAGGAGCTGCATACTTTGGTGGTTGAGGTGCAGGCTATCCTCAATTCTAGACCACTGACTCCGATGTCAAACGATCCCAATGATTTAACAGCCGTAACTCCAGCACACTTTCTCATCGGAGAACCCCTCACAGCCATGGTGGATGGTCGCGCAGAGCCAGTCACCGGAGGTCTGCATGCCCGGTGGAAGCTAATCAACCTCGAATTCTGGAGACGATGGTCGCACGAGTACTTGGCGCAGTTGCAGCATCGTGTTAAGTGGAGACATTCACACCCCAATGGGATCCCGTGGTCATCATAAGCGAAGATAACACCCAATCGGTGAAGTGGCCACTGGGGCGAATTATCAAAACGTACGAAAGCGCCGATGGTTTCGGACGAGTCGCTGATGTCAAAGCCGTCTCCAGAACTTTGAAAAGGCCAATATGTAAACTGGCGCGTCACCAGTACTCGACGATGCACAGTCTAACGAAGAACCATCACAAGCAAGTTCCCCCCACTTGACGAAGGAAGGGTCCCACATCAGCGGCGACGACATCCCGAGGACAACATGGCGATCGATGCGAACCGGCAAATCAATTGTGCCGCTCCTCTCCAACACAAGGCTCAACAACCAGATCCCATACGGGTCTGTACTTTCAACCATTAGGTCGAGTCTACTTATCTTCTAGCGAGTGGAAGTTGCTCATTTATTACGATTTGGGACCGTATTGGCGGTATTAGTTCTACAGAACGGGACGAACCTTGTGCACTCTTTAAACGGCTCCACTCATTTCACTGAGTCTCCATCTGAAATCAAGGAACTGCGACGACGACTACAAGCGCAAGATGTTCCATGGACCGACCACGACATCTACCAGTACACCATCGGCTACCTGGGCATTCTCGTATTAGTCATGGTGATCTACCTCCGCTGGCCTTCCTGCAACCAACAATCCAACCTGCATGTCCAACAACCAGTGCCGTTACCTAGACGCTACAGCCTACCGCACCTTGGAGGAAGTTGAACGGGCCATTCAACGGGGGGGTAGATGTTGAGTTCCTGACACCCCTGAGCGCCCATCATGGCATGATCCGACAACATCAACGCTTCAATCAACTTACATAGTTATTGAAGGTTAATTAGCACTGTAGTAAATAGCGCATTCGTAATTAATTCGATTTATTTGATTGATTTATCAATTGATCGATCATTTTAATTCAATTCACCAAATTCAATTTGCCATAAAGCGAAAATACTTTAAGTTTCGAGTACCACATTTTTATTTTAATCAATCGAGTAACCCATTTTTCATTCATTTTTGTTTGCAACGATCGAAATAAGCGACATCTCATATCTGGCCGAGGTAGAAGGGGCCATCAAAAGGGAATTCCCTAGCGTGGAAAGGATCAAAGCGAGACTGATACCAGACAACAACAGGGGACAACGCATGGCCATAGTTGACTTGACCGAAAAGGACGTCGAAAAGGACGCCGAACAATTCCTATAAAAGGGCAAAGTAAGAATAGGGTGGGTTGTCTGTAGGATACGGCGAAGAGCAGCGCCTCTGCAATGTTTCAAATGCCTTGGCTATGATCACACCACACAAATACGCAAAGGACCCGATAGGAGTTCCCTATGTCGCAAATGCGGTGAAATGGGACATAAAAGAAAAGAATGTACGAAGGAGGCTGTATTCTTTGCAAGGATGCTGATCCAAGGCCTGATTTTGGACACGTCTTGGGAGCAGGAAAATGCCGGGTTTTCCAGGAAGCCCCAGCCAAGGCAAAATGAGAACTCCGATGACCCGCATCCTGCAGCTAAACCTACACCGCAGTTCAACCGCACAGTTTGCGAAGGACATGAAAGCCGACTTTATGCTGCTGAGTGAGCAACACCATGGTAAAAGTTCTGCATCATGGTATCCTGATGAAACTGGTACTGCCGCCATCTGGGTTCGAAATAGTGATTTCCAGGCGGAGAGCCTGTGGAGGGTGGGTTCGGTGCTCAGGGACCACCTTCTTTAGTGTGTACCTAACGCCGAACGAATCGATATAATCTTTCCAAGCCAAGCTTAATGCTCTGGAGGGCGCTGCATCGAACGCAGACGGGAACGTGCTTGTTGGGGGAGACTTCAACGCTAAAGCAATCGAATGGGGCATGTCTCAAACAGATCCGCGGGCAAAACGAATCCTAGAAATGGCGGCCAGGACGGCACTCGCCGTATTAAACACTAGAAATATGCCGACTTTCCGCTCTATTGGCAGTGAAGGAATCATACCGGACGTAAAGGGAATGGTGACTTTACAAAGAAAATCATCTTCAGCGACGAGGCACACTTTCACCTCGGTGCATTCGTTAACAAGCAGAACTGCCGCATTTGGGCAAATGAGAATCCACGAGTGATTGTTGAAAAACCGATGCATCCACAAAGAGTGACTGTTTGGTGGGGTTTATGGGCTGGCGGCGTTATCGGGCCGTACTTCTTCGAAAATGAGGACGGCAAAGCAGTTATTGCGAGACGATAGCAGACTTCTTGTGGCCAGAAATTGAAGTTATGGACCTGGACGATATGTGGTTCCAACAGGATGGCGCCACTTGCCACACAGCCATCGAAACAACTCCTTTGCGCGAGAAATTCGATGGCCGTGTTACCTCACGTTGTAACGATGTTAATTGGCCGCCACGATCATGTGATTTGACACCGTTGGACTTCTTTCTCTGGGAATATTTAGAAGAAAAAGTTTACGTCAATACGCCAAGAACAATTCAAGAGCTAAAGGATGAGATAATTCAGCACATTAACGAGTCATTGAAAGTATGGACCATCGGATAGAGCTTATGCCACCATAGTCGTGGCGAGCATTTGGGCGATATTTAATTGTTGTAGATCCCTTTATTAAATAAAAAATATTAACATAATTCTCTGAAAACTGTTTACAATTAACATCGTGCGTTTGGTTGGATCACTCTTTAGTTAGAGGACCAGCCCGGGAGAACGACTGTGACCCTCATTTAAGTGTATTTAAAAGCAAGGCAGTAGCCGATACGATCTTTGGGCAAAAAGCCACGGTGAAATACATTCAAAATACACTTAATTCATTGAAAAGCCGTACAACTATCGTTTGAATTTATGTGGTAACTGTGTAAAATCAAAATTTTATAGTGAAGGTAAAAAACAAACTAACACGGACCATGCAGTGAGCAACTCTTTTTTTCTCTACTGATTTGTTGTGACTTGTTTCTGATACAAGAGTGAAAAAGGACTTTCCTGTAATTGCAGACTATAGACTCTATACCTATCAGATACGAGGAGTTGAAACAGTAATCAGTCGATATGCATCCCTGTTCGAAGAATTGTCAACAACGCTGAAAAAGTTTTTATTTTCTTTCAAAAATCTTTTCTTTTTTGTATTTCGCCTATCACACTAACCGGCTTATTGTATCTAGTCTAATCCAGTTAATTACGTGGACCGTTTGTGCACGATAATAGTTTATCTGAAAAATTTTACCGGTTTTTCTAAATGAATGTGGAAGCTAATGGAAGCCAATGTTATTGATTATAAATTAGGTGGGTATTGAATCTTTGCGTTTCCGATGCAACAAGGCAATTACATTATCTATTCAATGGCCAGAAAGATCTGAGCATTCTGCATTAGAAAAACGAAAACAGTAGCCGGCGAAAATTTGTTCACGTATTGCGGTTGAATTACTTTCTCTGTATTTATACTATAACTATATCATCTTTATCGCCAACGTAAGAATAACAAACTTCTAAAGACTAAACGATTCAATATGAAAATTACTTCCTAAAGCCAAAATCATTCAACAAAAGCATTAATTTATAATCTATCAATGCACGCAAACAATCAGCTGATTGTCATTTCCCGGCTATCAACAGTACATTTCCCCTACAACTTGTTTACATTTACCAGTTCATGCTCGACAGAAACAGCACTATCATCATTCCTCGGCCATCTCTTTCTCTCTTATTAACATACCTTCATTTTCTTCACATTGAGTGCATGGATCGGATTCGATTTTACATAATTTGCAAGAGTTAACGCCACCAAACCACCGGCAACTAGCACTGCACTCGTTCCGCTATGTCTTGCGAAGAATTTCGTACCACGAAATTGACTGAAATTACGCGCGAATTGTCGCGAATTTTGAAAAAAAATACGACCACGAACTGATAATCGACCGACGGACGCCATTCTTAGCGGGGAACTTGTACTCAGTTTTCCTCAATTCTATTTTGAGTGAATCACAAAGTGAGTCAACTTTGTATGGAAAATTACGGATTGCGTGGGGAAATTGCTTGTAATTCCGAAAGATGTTGAGAGAGATGTGCGATTCGAAAACAAGTTATTCGAAATTGGGAGAGTGTAGTTCAAATTAAAAACGGGGAATCACATGATTTTTGCTAAGAGGGCAATTGTTATTCAGTTTCGAATGTACGATTAGAGTCTTGTCGATCAAAAAAGCTGTTTCTAGTCCAGTGGCGTAGGCTATGATATTTATGAGATATTCTGTTGTTGGAGTAGAGATGATGATAGTAGATACAATAAGATGAATTTTTAATTTTCAAAAATCTTGATAATTAATTGACTTATAGGAAATACACTTTTGGACTAATGCAAAATGCGAAAACTAGTGGCATTGGCAATGTGAGCCATATGACGTGAGAATAAAGATGCTAGCTATTAAATTAATAAGAAGTAATGAAAATCCTGATAAATTTATGAGCATTGGATTTCTATAATAATATGATGATAAGGTGAAAAATTGAATAGTTTTGTATTTAACCTTAATACATTTCATCATTGCAGTATCTAAGGATGCAAGTAACTAAATTCAGAAAAAAAAACGATTCACTCCCCGTCGCATTTGAACTTGAAATCGAGTAAAAATAAAATTTCCTAAAGTTTGGATAATCAAGAAAATTGGAATTTCAAAGCTTTCAAAAAGTTTCCAAAATGTTTGTAATTTGGGAAAGGTGTAGTGAAAGTAGATATAAGTAAATGTCCGTACAGGACTGCAGCGATGGTCTGCTGCCTCGGCGGAAGAAGATGTTAAGATCCGCCGAGATTGGCCTTGTCTGGGGTTGTGTGAATGCGCTGGAAGTTTAGCGTTGTGGTGTCGTGGGGCAGGTTCTTTCCGCCAGCACAAGGACCCACTACAAAAAAATTTCGCATTCACGAATTCTTGGGTAACAGAAAAGGTCGACCGAAGTCGAAAAATGTAGGTAACTAGCTAAGGATTGGAATTGCTTGTTCCGAGAACAAGTGCAAACGAGCAAAAACAGACGGGCTGGTGGAGATCTCGTCATTACGATGTTCATTATGGCCCACAAATAAGAGGGGGGCATCCGGATAGATGTGGTGCCCCTCGCACCCTCCCAACCGGATCAAGATCCAAACGTAGACGAAGCCATGTGTTTCCCATTTGAGTGGAAAACTCATACAAAGGCACTTTGTATGACTATTTCCCACAAATGAGAAGCACAAACGTAACCATTTTATACTGTAGTGTTATGCAATAAAATCACATAACCCTATATCATAAAAAGGCATGCAAGCGGAAGGCCACTCTACCCGGCAAGAGCCCCTGGACACAGCAAAACGGTGGAGCGCGCCCGATGGCTAGCCCATATTATCTGAAAGGTCAGCCCTCGTTGCGAGTCCTATACCCGGTCAGATTGAATAGAATGGAAAGACCGAGGGTGTCGTTTAGTAATCCATCATTATTTATTCTCCAACTTCGAATGATTGAAAATTTAGTTACAAAAGAGTATTCTATATCGTGATTTGTGTGTGTGTAGGAGTCGCGTTATTTGCAATTGTCATACGATATTCATAAATAAATAATTTATTTTAAAGAAATGAACTTGATATTTTTATTCATTACAGTATTTCTCGATTGCATAACGCTATGCCATAAAGAGGCACTCTGCTTGGGCCACTCAACCCGTGATGTCACCTGAAACGAAAAAAGGATTAATTACGTACCCGGCGGCTGGCTCATGTTTTTAGAGGGCAGCCTGCCACCGTACCGGATCCTATACCCGGTCAGAAGGTTGGGAAAGGAAAGACCGATTTTCAAGAGAATTAGCACTTCATTTTTTCTTACTTTATAAACATTGACATTATGTTAATATTTTTATATTTAAAATTCTAATTATAAAATTTCTAATGATTTATCTCTCACTCCCATGCAAAATTTATATATATATATAAAAAAAAAGATTATAATAAAATTATATTTAAAATTCTAATTGGTAAAATTTCCAATGAGTTATCTCTCACCCCCATGCAAAATTTATATATATAAAAAAGATTATAATAAAATTATATTAGGTAAAAAAAAAAAAAAAATATATATATATATATATATATATATATATATATATATATATATATATGCATATATATGTAAGGGTACTCACCCAAACATCCTCGTCGGGCGCCCGCTGACGATGTGGGTGGTCCTGTAATGCAACTTGACTGCCGTTAAATCTCCTTCTAACGTTAACATGCATCGACGAATACTGGGATTCCAATAAAAATTCCAACCAAAATTATCGGAGATTAATGACAAACAGCTGTTTTTTGATCGTTGCTGCCCTTGCTAATTTCCATCCATAGGAATAGTTGACGAAATAGTGACTTTCCTACTCCTTTGAAGACACCGATATTTTGGGCATATAATGGAGCTTCGATGTATAGCGGCAAATCGATAGAAACAATGCGATTGGCTCCTAGTTTTACCAAATGATTTAGGGGCGCCGTGTATTAAAATATTTTAATGTCAATACGTCTGCCTGTTCGTATCGTTCTTCCTTCAATTGTTGAAATTTACGTACTGTTAATAAGTGCTTGCTTTCGGCAATAACAATAATTTGAGCAACGCGGCGTTCCCGAGCACTTCATACTTGCGACGGCTCTAAGAAGAGAGTTCGGAATGCGAGACTTCACAGTTCTGCCCACTAGAATCCAGTCCAAACTTCAATTTAAATTTTACCACGAAACGACACGGAACAAATCTATAAATGAATCAAACTGCCTTCTATCTAACCTTTTCGAGAGGTTTTAGTCAAAAGCATTGTCTTTCGCTCAGCTGGATGTTATTTTGCTTTTACACAAATCCCGATTCGACATTCAACTGTTTCTTTGGGTCCCACTCCACATCCGATTCCGAACTTAGCTAAAAGGCTAAACCAAAATTCCCGTTCACCATATAATAAAATTCCGCTAAATTTCGTCAACCTGCGATGAAAAGACAACAAAACTCCGCCTTCTTTGACGTTTCGAAATGCATTTACTCGTTGCTTCAGGGAATTTATCTTTGGGATGGATGAAGATAATGAAGAATAAATTCTCTTTACAGTATGTCATAAAGTTTCATTCGATCATACGCGCCTTTGTCTCATTGAACTAGAGAAACTTGGCGTTAATTCAATGAGAACTTTGGCAACTTTTCTTGTGTTGGATTTCAACAAGATTTCGAGTTTTCATCTCAGATCGAAGCGTTACACTTTGTAATGCACAACACTCGTATGTATGGCACAACACTCGTATGTATGGCGTTTATTTACTAGGTCATCGCCAGGCACTTGTCTAAATCAATTTCAAGGCAACGCAAGCGAAGGATGCGTTGCCAAAACACTCGCGTGAGAGCTCTTTTACTTTTCTGCTCCTTCAACGTCGTCGAACCCAAATTCATGCGAATCTTTCGCAACGTCTACGCTCGCCTCAAGTGGCAGCCAGCGAAAAACAGGGAGGATTCAATGTTGTTGTTTACCAACGAAGAAACCGAGTCCTAGATATTAATTCCTGTTCCCGTTCTCAATTCCAATTGCTTGAGAGTCATGTGCGGCAGTTTCATTTAATTCGCTGATTCTGTATTCCAAGTGGGGCGTGCAGAGAACCCTTGAATGGATTGTTGTCAAGTGTTTTGACTGGGGCTCACCTCAAAATGGTGCCCGGGATGCAGTCCAGTAAACTGTTTCCTGCTGGTGGATGTGATATGGATAGGGAGCTCGCCACGATTGTGCCCTTTCGCTCGCTCCTAGTTAAGTGCAGGATGTACGTATGATGAGGAGGGGTTGTGTGTGATTTTCTTGTTTCCCTATGTCGAACTATTTTCTGCAGTTGCCGTTGCGTCGCACTACTTTCGGGTCAACTACTCGAAAACGCTTTCAACTAATTAGAATTTTGGCCTTGCAAGACAGGAAGCTCCAAGTCGCGTTTCGGCGAGGAATTCCGTGAATCGTTCACTGCCAAAACAAATCAAACCAAATTGAAAACAAGAAACCGGTCGAAATGGTCGGGTGGGTCGGAGTTGATGTTCAAGTCCTTTGGCCTTCCAATGGAACCACGGAAGCGCGGAATACGCGGATTGCGTGTAGTCACGTAGGTCAGATAACCTCTCTCGTGGTGAGGGTTCAAAACTGTCGACCGCCAGGGAAGAACTGAAATGTGGAAGACCGTAAAGCAGCGAGTAACTTCACCACCAGCCAAACTACCGTTGGGGCTGTGGGCGCGGGTGTTGGCTAGCTCCCACACTATATGCGTGCACTTCCTTCCGCGATGCGAACCTTCGAACTGTCCTATATGTGCGAATTGCACGTTCGTTCAGTAAGTCGTATTGAGATTTTTGAATTTTCCGCTTACCTGTGGAAAACCCAACATCAATTGGAATCGTCTTGGAAACACTTTCGCCAAGCAGCGGACCAGCCGATCTACCTCTTAGTATATCGCAAGCTGAACTCCCATGTGCGCAAGTCCGTCCTGTACCGTATCCTCAGCACAATTCATTGCATCCGCTAAGGGGTCAAAGTTTTGCAAATTCTCGATGGACATGCGCTAAACAAATTAAACACAGGCAAGAAATAAAACTGCTAATCAAATATCGGGCACAACTTCCCAAACGTGTGTTACCTGTTTAGTGCACTTGAGGAAAAATCTTTTCTATCACTCCTCCGTCCAATGGCAACTGCTGTCAAAAATATTGAATCGTCCCAGATCAATCGTTCCAGTTCGATCGTAAATCGTTTCAGTTCAATCTGAAATTGTACCAGTTCAATCTGAAATCGTACCAGTTCGATCGTTTAGTTGATCTGGGACATTTTATGCCTGAATTTCCTTTAACCCTTAACTGCTCGATTACTACATCATAAATGATTGCATCTTTTAATTATCATTTTCGAGTGGAGAAATGTCCAAATCTATAACATTTACAATGGGATGATGATAACCAAAGTAAGATAAGAAACGTTTGAGTTCAATTTGTTCAATATTTCTTGCAAAAATTGCATCAATGGTAGTTTCCCCTTTGGTTGTTGGATCATTCCTACCATTTATCATTTCCAATTCGAATTTGTTTTTAAGGAAGGTTAATAATGTTTCAGCTCCAGGTAACGAGAAATTCACACATCTCCTGCAAGAATCACAGGCCGCTCATAACAATCATTTTCGTCACCAGTAACGTTTGCCAGAGCTGGTGAGCCTGAAGTGGATAGTGGCAATAAAGGTTTTGCAATAAATAACTTAATATCCCTCATGGCTGCATTTGGTGAAATATAAATGGCAATTAGAATCAATTTCTTCGGATTATTTTCACTGTGGTTGACTATGCACTCTACAGCACATATATGTCTCCTATTCTTTTTGATGTTACCTGAGTAAGGAGCTTTTATATCTAAATTTGGAGTAATAATATGACATCTATTTTTCTGATTCTGATAGATAGCAACCCCTGCATTCCGAATTTCGTTACGTTGAAATCATACAATGAAATCAAAATTTGGTATGAGAACAGGAGGTTCATTATCGTCCATAAATGTTTCTGATAACATTAAAATGTTCGATTGGCGTGTGCACGAACACTTTGACAATTGAACGCTACGATTGATAAGTTTCTTTTCGAGTTGATAAATTTACATAGTTCTTCGTCCAAGGTGGAAAGTGGATTTTGACGCAACTTCATCATCTCATTTCGCAAAGCGACACACGAGCGGTCGTTACTCCCGTTCCCATGGTAAAATTTCTTATATTTGCTGACTGGAATAATATACAAGCCTTCAATTGAAACCGCTCTCGACACCTCATTGAACGTTCCTCCTTGCGACTTATGAATCGTCGACCCACAGGCTGGTGCTAGTGGAGAATGATTTCTCTTAGCTGAGATGCTTTTTTGTCTATTAAGATAGATTGTAGCATTTCGTCGACCGATCGGGACAGCTTTTACTCCAGTTCTTTCACAATTCGGAAATATCAACCATACCCGAGTAACTTTCCCGTTATCTTTTCTTTCGATGTGGTCCAATTTTCAAATGGCGCTGTTGGCCAATCCATCAGCAACTTCAATGTTGGTCGCTATGATGTAATACTGGCGCAGGACGAATTTCAAACGTTTCAGTAATCCACCGGGTCTGCTGGTAATTTCCTTTTTGTTCCTCGTTTCCACAACCTGAGATGAAATCAATAGCCTCGGATATTGTCTGATTTGGTTGATTTTCTAGAATTTCCCTGTTATATTTCTTGACAGTTTGATTGGAATAAGACAGACGTATGCCGTGCGGGCATAACCGATTAGACTCTTCTTCTGTCACGTATTTCGATTCCACTAGTGTAAGTTGACATCATGCAATCGATCTCCATTTCCTATCTTCGTTAAATTCGTTGAAAATACAACATTTGATTGACGCATGACTTGGGTGAGTTCGTGAAGTTTGAATGAGCGCCAAGTTTTTGAACCAATATAATGTTTTGATTGTTTGAAGAAAGGTGTGGCTTTCCAGTCCTCCAAAAGAGGTATCTGATTTGATTTGATTATCAATTTCAATCTTCTATCAATTCGTTCCAAAAGCTCCGCTCCAACCATACTGACTTCATCGATTAACATCAAGCGAATGTGTTGAAATAATGATCTAAATTGATGTAATGCTTCAGAACTCAAGCTGTTATCTAACAGGGTGGATAATGATAGAGCAGTGTGAATGGTCGTACCGCTGATTGCTACTGCAGCTTTTCTTGTCAAAGCACATGCTATGTACGCATTGTAATGTGCGTTTGTGGTACCATATTTATTATAAATTTCCATGATCAGACGAATCACGCAGGTTTTTCCGCATCCGGCTGGGCCCGTCAGGAACACCAACAAAGGTTGGAGTGGTTGCGATGTTAAATGATGGGTACTGTCTACTAAAATCGATCATTGTTCAAGATTGGTTGCTCGCATCAGTTGGCAAAATTCTTCATTTGGAATTAAATTCTCTCTCCGCTTTGCAATCGCTCGGAGGCGAGTCAAAGGTGCTAAACTAAGATCATCGTTGACGTTTGAATCGGGGTTCGCATACATGTCATTGAATGGAGGTGGCTCTGAAACTTCTCCCGGACGAACTTGATTGTCTAGTTGCCTCAAACCTTCTTCTTCACGATATAACTGTTCACATAGTCTCATAGTTTCCTCAATATTGATGTTAGATTCGCTATTATCTAACCAGAGTTGATTGATGAGTGGTAGTAAATCCCCCTGTTGGTGGAATCACTGCTAGCGAATCAATGAGTATATTGTGACGTTTGGCTTTTTTACGTGCTCGGTACTCTCTCTGGTATTCCGTGGCTGTTTTCCTTTTCTTCGATGTTACTGATCCTGCGATGTTAATTGTAGAAGAATCAGCAGTCGTAGAAGGATTACTGGTTATATTCAACGACTTTTTTCCTGCTCCGCTCACTTCCGTGCTCTGTAATTACGGTAATATTTTGCATTTTTCCCTCGTTGACCTCTTGTACCAGTGGAAGTGCTTGTGGTTGCCTCATTGTCTCGCCCTGGAAAATTTATTTGTATTAATAATGTATCGTCGGTTTAAAGGTAAAACTTACTAAGTGACATTTTCGTTGTTTAAAGATAATCAAGCTTAAAGACGTTTTCTGGTCGCAAAAATCAGTTTTACATCTAAATAATCTGCTTTTTCAGCAAATTTGTATAAAACTATATTTCAAAAGGTTACATTTCAGTTTCAATAGTAAAGTTTTTGAATTTAGATATTATAAAATTGAAAAGTGTACTTAATAAATTTTTCCTCTAAGATTAATTGAAACAAGTGCCTTTTTTAGAAACCATTTAATGAAGATAAGTATTGGAGATACATTCGAAAACGTTGTATTCATTTTCAATTGTACTTTATTTTGTTTAATAATCTTGTTCATCTTCGTTCACAGCAAAATTTGGCTCAGGTAATCTGTTAGTTATATTAGTTGTTATTGGTACAGTTGTGTACCAATTGCAAATCTCCTCTGGGATTAAACCTTTTTAACAAAGCTTAACCAAATCATCCCTCTTTTGTTTTGAAATCGGAAGTAACTTTTTATATGCAGGCTTTAGTCTAATAGAATCCTTTTGGGGGGCGGCCTTTTCCAGCAACAAAAATTTCTTTGTTATCTGAAGTGTGATCATATCTATGAAACATTACATCAGGGAAGTTTTTATCGAATTTTAGGCATTTTATCTTAAGCCATGAGACAGTATTTCCATCCTCGTTCTTTTTTTTAGTTTTTAATAAATTTAAGGCAAGTGCTTGTAAGTCCTTGAAATCAGAAAATTTCATTTGATAGACTTTGTATGGGCCTTTGGTTTCGAGTTTTTTTTTTTTTTTGAGACTGTCTGCTCTGTATTCTATTAGATCGAGCCGCTTTAAATATATTTAACTAGTCATTCATAACGAAGGCAGTTCTATTACGCTGTGCATTTTCAATTGCTGAATGCATGGAATCACAATTCCATATGTGAATGCCCAGATTCTAGGAATTTTTGTTCTATTACATTCAGGTGAGTTTTCTTTACAGCGTACATTAAGGCAGCAGCAACTTGTTGATTATCTAAGAACATGATACTTCTTTAACGTTTTGTGGCAGTTGTCGGATATATTGTAATAAAATTGAACCAATTTCGTAACTACCTTACTTTCCATTCAATTCATTCCAGCAATAACAGTATGCATTTGTACCGTCTCCTTCATAAAGCGTTTAATTGTAGACACAAATTTTCCTCGAGTAATAAAATTGCGAAACATTTGAATATGGAAGCTGTAAGACACTTTGCAAATCAAAGTTAACTGTTACAAACGAGGAATCATTTTTGCATCTTATTTTGTCATTCTCTTTAGCTGCATTGCATTCAATCTTGCGGATAATATGCATCGAGTAGTCCAATTGCAATTCTGCTTTTTGCAGACTATCTACTACTTCATACTTGTTGCAAGTTGAGCACAGATCCTTCTTGAGTTTAAAAAATGATAAGTTGTAGCAAGTTCCAAATACTCTCCGATAAACGAGTTCACTGAGTGGAAGAGCATTTTTTTCTTCACAAAATTTTGTGTACAATTCTTACATTTTTAAAACGGACAGTTTGGGATTGAGGTACATTTTGTTGCTTAACTTTCTGACATAATGTGGCTCCATACGAGGGAAGCTTTCTATATGTTCTTTAATTAAAGTCAACTGCTCATCAGTTGTTTTATTTCCAGGAATTATTTCCTCCTTTTATCAATTCCTTGAAAGGTACCTGCTGCCCCAATATTTTAAATGGCTGTATTAATAGGGCTATTTGAAATGCAGAGAGTTTTTAAAAAAAATTCAGCACAAACTCTAAAGCGGCCCCTATTGTTTTGTAAGCAATATGCCTTTGAAACTTTACGGCTATAAGTGCAATTTTCATAAAGTTTCCGTCGCTTAGGTGCACTCACCTGTACCGATTTGATTAAATAATAATAAATACTTACATTTTCTGGTGCATAATGCATTGTTCAGCTCTTTTCCAAAGCCAATCGTATGTTCTTATATCACTTATGTAAAACACTCAATCTTCCATTGAAACTATAAATCAAATTATGTCCTATCTACCTGACATTCAGTTCAAGACTAGCAACACTAAGTGATTAATGAGTTTTGCCTCTGAGGCTTTTTCCGTTAGTGTTTACTTAGTGAATTTTGCCACTAGTTATTTCTGGGAATACCGTTAGATTGCTTTTGCTGACTTTTTCTTCTCATAGAATTTAGCATGCCGATGCAGATTATGCAAAAAAATGATTTTTAGTAAAAATGTCACTTAGTGAGTTTTACCTTTAAACCGACGGTATGTGAATGCGTCATAATGTAGTTTCAAAAGAGAAAACCTAACAATCAATTGATATTCATAAGAGACGTACCTTGGCATAACCTTAAATACGTCACATTGCTAATTTCACGACGCTCACACTGTTTACTTCGCTGCATAGCAAGAGTACCACGTGCATGTGCTGATCTACCGACTTACTCTCTTTCTCTTTCCTACTTTCTACCTTTGTGTACCTTTCTTTCTCTCTACCTTTTGCGTTGGAATATTGGACGCTACTCGTTGCTAATGCTCGCACTGGCCTGTAACAGGTATACTACGCGCATGCGTTCGAGTGCCACGCATTCACTCTCGCTCTATCTCTTTCCATTCCCTCTCCCTAGGAGCGTTGAACGTTTAACGCAACGGTGCTTTCATACCCCCTCCATGGTAGCCAAAATATCCAAAAAGGTATTCGTTGGGAGAGTTGGGGAAACCGAGGAAACGCTGGTCTGACTCGACTGACGAAGGCAGTTCATCGCTGCTCGGATTTCAATATTGGAGGACGCGGCTAATGGACCGAGAAAGCTGGGAGAGGAGGGAAGCAAATGGCTGTAGTGCTACGAAGAAGAAGAAGGTGATGCAACCTTCATTGCTGTCTTTGCCAGCGGAATAATAGTTTGTGACAATAAATAGTCAGGCTACCACCTGAGTTGCGTTTGTTGTAAATTAGCTTAAAAATATTCGTTCTTGCTGGCTTACAAATGATTCAGTTGTTGGTTTTGATCAATTAGAGTTTTGCGTCGTATTGAAAGATATTATAATTGTTCCTTTTAGAGTAGTTCAGATTATTTTCAGACGTTGCCATAGATTGCATCGGCGAAGGAGCATTCTCTACTTTCGGTTTTTCAGTTTCTTAGTTAATTTCTTTTAACTTTATCATGGTATTCTCTAAGTCCTGTTATTCTTTCGTTGAGTTTCCTCGAGTAGCTTGCATGTGCGGACTGCTCGATTACTACATAGTCCAGCAGGACTTATGGCGTGCAGCAAGAATCTATCATCAATCAGATCGGCTGAATATATGATGAACAACCACCATCTACAAATGTTATATCTTCAATTTAAAATTTGCGCTATTAGTTCTTGTGGGTGTTCTGACAATGGTCAATAATAAAAAGAGTCCCAAAGTCAATAAATATATTGTTACATGTACAAATAATTACATGTACAAATAATTCTGCGAGCTGCTGTCGCAATTGTTTTCATAATCAACGTCAACAAATGAATTTACTCGAACCCACGAGAACCCAACAAGCATGATCAACATCTGCAAGTGACGTCACTCCTTTCATTAATTTGCTCGAATCTACCAGGTACCTCTCGGTAGAACATTCGATAATGTACGAGAAATGGGTGAATAGGTAGAGACCCTATATAAAGGCGAGCTGAATGAATGGGGAGAATTATTCATTCACTACAACCGCGATAGAAAACTGCGATATAGTGGAACGCGAAGTAAAGACGATTGATTGTTTGAGTGCGAAGTGACTTAGAAGACAATTGCGATAAGAAATTTATGGACAAGTGTTAGATTTTTTTTCATAGTGAAAATTGAAATTAGTGAAAGTGTTAAATTGTTAATTGTGCATTTTTGTAATTAAATAAATTCTTTTAACTTAAATTAAAAGACATTGCGTTTTCACTTTCCCGGAACATTAAAATTATTGGCCGCGAACCAATAACACGCGACAGTGGTGTCAAGAAGTGCGAAAGAAAAATTTTGAAAGTGAATATTTGAACATTTTTATGGTGCACAATAGGAAAATTTAAAGAAACATTAAAAATACCACGAAGCTTAAACTTAAAAATTAATGAATTGACCATGTCGGAGCTTAAGGAAGAGTTGGAACAGCGAAACCTGGCTACGCAAGGTACAAAGGCCACACTGATTGCACGCTTGCGTGACGCAATTGAATCGGAAGGCGCGTATCTGGATTTGGGTGAGCCCTCAGATGCAGAAAAAGGCGCAGAAGGTGGTGAAGCAGAAACAAAAAAACCAAAGGAACCAGAAAATGCGCTGATGCAAATGTTAATGCTGATGCAGCAAGAGCAGCGACAACAGTCATCCAATTTAACTGCGAAGCTCAATGAACAGTCGTCCAATTTAACCACGAAGCTAAATGAACAATCAGCGCAGCTAAATGAACAGACATCCAGTTTAGCTGCGAAGCTAAATGAACAATCAGCAAAAATGGACCAACAAGCGATCGAAATCAAGGCAGACATCGCACAGAAGCTGGAAAAACAGTCAACCGAAATAAAAGCGGAGCTCAGTAGTCTCAACAGCCAAATTAAATGTGTCGGGGAGCAGGTATACCAGGTCGAGGAGAGAATCAACCTTGAGATCAGCCAGGTAAACCATGAGATGGAAAAAGTGAAAAAGGACTTGGAAGCAGCGAAGGCAGTAATAACCGCCTCACCAGCCCCAATTATAACCGCAGCGCAAAGCTCATCTAGAAATGTGCAAGCACCAATATTCGATGGGCAAACGGTCTGGAGTATTTACAAAATCCAGTTTGAAGCAGCCGCTAGGATAAATCACTGGAATGAGCAGGAACGAGCAACTGCGTTAATTCTTGCTCTAAGAGGCCCAGCTGCCGAGCTTTTGCAGACTATCCCCGTTGAGCTGCATTCAAACCCGGTTGCTATAATGAATGCGCTGGACATGCGTTACGGAGACGATCATCTGAAGCAGATTTACCGGGCACAGCTACGGCATCGGCTGCAGAAGTCTGGCGAAACCTTGCAGCAGCTAGCACAAGACATTGAGCGACTGGCACTTTTGGCTTACCCAGCGTACGACCCAGAACATCGAGATGACGTAGCAGCAGAAGCATTCATCAGCGCCTTAAAGGACAAGGAATTGCAACAAGCCGTGCGGTTAGCTCAAAAGCAAACAGTCAAGGATGCATTGGCTTATAGTTTAAATTTTGAGGCAGCCAAAAATGTGACCCGTACCACTGCCCGGGTTCGCGAGGTACTGGCAGATAATTGCAGGTGTGAGCGCGTGGGAATTGAGCGAGAGCTGCAGGTGAATGGTGCGCCTAGATGCTGGAATTGCGGGGAAAAAGGGCACCTGCAAAGAGACTGCAAGAAGGGAAGAAGACCGAGCTATTGTCCAGGGTGGTGGAGATCCAGACCGTGCCAGGAGCCTAGAATGGAGGCCCATCAAACTGCAAGGGCCAACTTCGTGGGGCGAATGTTGGCTAGGAGTATCGACATCCCCAGCACCGTGCCAAGGCAACATCGTGGAGAAGCAGACAGATGCCTTCCTGGTCAAGTTGATGAAGAACAATGCACCCTAACAAACGACACTGGTGCAACCCGATCGACGATCCGACCAGACCTAGTGAGGCCCCAACTGCTTCACAAGGGCAGAGTTCATGGAATTGCTGACGCCCTATCTCGTCATCCATGTCCAGCTAACTGCAAGCATTGCCGACGGATTGAGGAAGAGGAACCGCCCGTTGATCTGCGACTGATAACGGCGGAATTCGATGAAGGTTGGTCATCGGAGGAGATTCGAAATGCCCAGCTAGCCGATGAAGACATCGGACCATTGCTCGTATGGAAGGAGACAACTGGGCGACCGGAGTGGAAGGACGTTTCGATGCATGGCGCAACCCTGAAAAGCTATTGGGCACAATGGAACTCCCTACAGGTGGAGGGTGGCGTACTCAAGCGGAAATGGGAAACGGTGGATGGCAGCTCCTATAGGATGCAAACTATACTACCCAAAAGCCGAATCCACGATGTGATTAAGGAAATGCATGAAGGATCCTCGGGAGGCCACCTTGGTGTTAACAAGACCTTAGCGAAATTGCGGGAAAGGTTCTACTGGCTCCACGCTCGAGAAGACGTAGAGGACTGGTGTCGCAGATGCACAATTTGCGCTTCCGTCAAAGGCCCAAAGCGACGACTGAGAGGACAAATGCAAACCTATAACGTAGGCGTGCCATTCGAAAGGATTGCTGTTGACATCGCAGGACCCTTTCCTGAATCCGATTGGGGAAATCGATATATGCTGGTTGTAGCCGATTATTTCAGCAAGTGGCCTGAGGTCTACCCCATTCCCAACCAGGAAGCAACTACTGTAGCCGAACAGCTAGTGTTAAATTGGGTCGCTAGGTACGGCGTACCTAGCGAACTACATTCGGATCAAGGCCGAAACTTTGAGTCACTAGTTTTTGGCGAAACGTGCAAGCTGCTCGGAATACGGAAAACGAGGACAACACCACTGCATCCCCAATCCGATGGAATGGTCGAACGTTTCAACGGCACGCTCAATAAACACCTGGCCAAAATGGTTGACGAGAACCAAAGGGACTGGGACCGACATATCCCACTATTTTTAATGGTGTATAGAGTCGCTGAACATGCATCGACGGGCCAAGCCCCAGCCAAAGTCATTTTTGGAAAGACTATTCGTTTGCCAGCCGATATAAAGTTCGGAACACCCCCTGAGAAACCCCAAACGGTCTCGGAGTACGCAAGTGATCTAAGACAACGGTTGAACCAGATACATCGGACAGTGCGAAAACACCTCGAATCGGCTACTGACCGCATGAAGACCAGGTATGATCTAAAGGCTAATTCTACTGGCTTTCAGCAAGATGACTTGGTGTGGCTTTATAACCCGCAACGGCGAAAGGGTAGGTCTCCAAAGTTGCAACATAATTGGGAGGGACCATACCGAGTTACAAAGCGAATCAACGACGTCGTATACCGAATTCAGGAACATCGTAAGCCGAGAGCTAAAATGAAAATCGTGCATCTGGACCATCTTGCCCCATATTACACCCAGGGAGAATTGACTACAAATAGCGACACATCTTTTCGGGGCGAAAAGAACTGAGGTGGGGGCAGTGTTACATGTACAAATAATTACATGTACAAATAATTCTGCGAGCTGCTGTCGCAATTGTTTTCATAATCAACGTCAACAAATGAATTTACTCGAACCCATTAGAACCCAACAAGCATGATCAACATCTGCAAGTGACGTCACTCCATTCATTAATTTGCTCGAATCTACCAGGTACCTCTCGGTAGAACATTCGATAATGTACGAGAAATGGGTGAATAGGTAGAGACCCTATATAAAGGCGAGCTGAATGAATGGGGAGAATCATTCATTCATTACAACCGCGATAGAAAACTGCGATATAGTGGAACGCGAAGTAAAGACGATTGATTGTTTGAGTGCGAAGTGACTTAGAAGACAATTGCGATAAGAAATTTATGGACAAGTGTTAGATTTTTTTTCATAGTGAAAATTAAAATTAGTGAAAGTGTTAAATTGTTAAATTGTTTATTGTGCATTTTTGTAATTAAATAAATTCTTTTAACTTAAATTAAAAGACATTGCGTTTTCACTTTCCCGGAACATTAAAATTATTGGCCGCGAACCGAAAACACGCGGCAATATAAACGTTATTTTGTAATTATAATAAGCGACGCGCACAATATGGTGGCTGGTAGAAGGATGGACGTTGGGCGTTCGTGTACGAGTGAAAAAAGAAATTATCGCTTTTTCCTTAAAACGATTACAGCGCTTCGTTATGGTAGCTGTGAAAATCTTCACGACACCTCAGCTGTTATTGTTTTGTCGCTACAGTACTCCCATTCTGAATGGCTTCGACGTTTGTAAATATCAATATGAAATTGTCATGAAATATTATTTGTCGAATGTCACTTGGCTTATTCGATTTTTAGCTTTCGGTCCGGTAAACGTTCTCGGAGGCTGACTTTGTTGAATAGGCGGCTGTATCACTGGACTAGCAGTGCATTCAAAATATGTGGGCTTAATATGCTCAACGCTGACATTGATTTCTTTCTCGTTGATTGCCAATTTCTGTTCTTTCTGTGTTCTTTCCAGAACTTTGTATGGTCCATCATATCGAGGCTCCAAAAGTTTTCTCACGCGGTCTACACGCAAAAATACATGTGACCACGTTACGAGATTTTGGTGTACGAATATTTTCCGCTTGTCGTGGCGCGATGCAGGTGTTGTGCAGACTTCCTTCATATGCTCGCGGAACTTTTGAACATACAGTTGTGGGTCCGGTTGCATTTCTTCGTCGAAAAAGAATTCTCGGGTATTCGTAGCGTTGCTCCAATGTCTTCTTTAATGCTAGTGCAAAGTCCTATTGTTGGTAAAATGTCCATCCATTCGTGGTTATAATGGCATATAATTGCAGCTTCAAGTTATCGGTGCCAACGCTCCACCATGCCGTTTACTGCAGGATGATATACAGTTGTTCGAACTTTCTTACAGATTACTAATGAGTCAGTGATTGAAAAATGAGGGATTCGAACTGTGATCACTGGTTCGATGTTAACAAAGTAGGTGCTCCAAAATGGGCAATCCAGTTGCAATAGAAAGCAGCAGCAATTTCTTTAGCAGTTATTGTCTTTAACGGAACCGCCTCGGGCCATCTTGAGAAGCGATCAATCAATGTCCAAACATATGAATATCTTTTCGAAAGTATTAAAGGCGTACGATGTCGATGTGGACGTGACTGAATCTTGCGTCAGGAATTGGCATTACGAGCGCAATTCAATACTCGTATATCTTTCGACATAAAAGGCCATACATACTTCTTAGCTATTGATTTCTTCGTTGAACGTCTGCTGGGATGAAAAATGTAATGCGTTAGCTCAAATATCTTCCTCCTTAGTATTTTTGGAACGTATGGTCGAGTCTCGTTCGTTGAAACATCACAATAGATCGATGTATCATCGCCAGTCAATCTTATTTTCCGAAAATTGATGCTTGAGTTAGCCTGGAGTAGACATTTTAATTCTTCATCATCCTCCTGAGCTTTTGCCAAATCCTCAACGGTGATCATTACTGGCATAGAGATACTATCAATTCGAGATAGTGTATCCGCTGTTGCGTTTTCTTTTCCAGTGATGTGGACGATGTTTGTGGAAAACTGACCAATGAAATTTAACTGTCTTAGTTGACGTGGAGATGCTTTGTCAGACTTCTGGTTAAACGCATAAGTGATCGGCTTGAGGTCTGTTAGGACGATAACTGGGCGTCCCTCGATCATATGGCGAAAACATTTTACTGCGTTGTAAATTGCTTGGCGTTCACGGCCGTAAGTGCTATATTTACATCACGTTTTGCTGAACTTTTTTGAGAGAAATCCGAGTGGTTCCCAAGAATTAACCTTTGATTGCCCGAGGATGCATTGAATTTGATCGCAAGAGTACCGTTTTCGATAGGATGGCACAATGATGTTGCATGGGCGAATTGCCGTTTACATTCCTCCGATTCCGCTTGTGGGTCCCATATTATTGGTCGTTTTTCTTTTTTTGTTACTCCAATCAGATATTCATGTAGAGGTACTTGAACAGATGCTGCATTTTTCAGCGATTTCCTGTAAAAATTGATTGCTCCTAGGAATCTTCTGAGCTCCGATATGGTTGATGGCTTTTTAAAGTTTAATATCGTTTCTACACGGTCAAGAAGAGGTTTTATACCGTTTTTATCGATAAGGTAACCCAAAAATTGTACGGCTGAAACGCCAAATGTGCATTTGCTTATGTTGATCGACAATCCACATTCCTTAAATCTGTTCAACACAAGTGTTCATTGTTTGACTTGGACGCGATGACGATGTCGTCGATATGTATATATATATATATATATATATATATATATATATATATATATATATATATATATATATATATATATATATATATATATATATATATATATATATATATAACAAAAATTTAGACCATGTAGAGCGTTATCAATGTATCGTTGGAACGTCTGCGTGGCGTTTCGAAGTCCAAACATCATTACATTAAACTCGTATAGTCCGAACGGTGTTATCACTGCTGTTTTGGGAATATATCCCGGTGCTACTGGAATTTGGTTGTATGCGTTCATTAAGTCCAAGGTTAAAAACACGGTGCATCCATGTAGGTTGTGAGTGAAATCACTAATGTGACCTAAAGGGCACCATTCCGGGATAGTAATAGCATTGAGGCGGTGAAAGTCCCCGAAAGTCTCCATTGTCCAGATCTTTTAGGCACCATATGTAACGGGCTTGCCCATGTGCGGCTCGAAGGCTGGCAAATTCTTTTTTGAAGCATATATTCAAATTCGGCCTTTGCTTCACGCAACTCTTCTGGAGGTAAGCGTCTTGTTTTTTGAGTGACCGGTGGTCTTCGCACTAGAATATGATGGTAAATCCCATGTGCAGCAAGTTTTTGGGTATTGGAGGCAATTGTGACATTGACGAACTCTGGAAGGATGTCTTGATAATTTACGTCTTTGTTTATAGTTGAGATACATGCACTTTGCTCATCCGTACATAATATTGTCGTGACCAGATTGGTTTCACGGTCCATCAATTTTTTCCTGCGTGGGTCAACTATTAAACCGAAATGTTGGAGGAAATCAATTCCGAGTATCGGTTGCCGTACGTCTGCAATCACAAATTTCCATTTAAATGGTCGTCGTAATCCGAAAATCAAAGAAATAATCCTGTGGCCGTAGGTTTTGGTTGGTATATTGTTTGCAGCATTTTTCTCATAGAAGGCCTGATACGTGAACTCCAGTGTCAATAAGGAATCGGTCTCCACTTTGTTGGTCGTGAATTATAAGTCGGCGATTATTATGTGGCTGGTCATCCTCGCTCGCCGCAATTCGGGACGACGAAATTAGTTTGCCGCTTTGGGTTTTTTCTTCCACTATCCACTGACATGGTTGTCGACAATTTGTGGCGCGTTGTCCAAAGCGTTTATGGTAAAAGTAGTATCAGTCGTCTGATCTAGACTTTGATCGTTCCCTTGTTCTGCGAGACGTTGGTTTTGATCGAGATCGCGTCCGGAGGTCCAAGCGGTCAATACGACTCAATATTTGTTGCAGCACTTCTTTCATCGAATCAGCCATCTTTGCGAGTTTGTCAATGTCGGACTCGCTTGAAACAGCCAAATATAACCCGAATATTTTCTTGTAGCTGCTCTAAAAGAAGCGATCGTAACATGGCGTTTGTCACCTGTTGCCCTCCGGTGTTTCGAAGATGTTGCAGGTAATGTGGTGGCTTCCTTCCGTCCAAAATTTGTCCATGAAGTAAGCGTCTGAGCTTCAATCCATTGGGCTCTGCGAACGCTGCTAATAAACGCTCCGTAACAGCATTATATTTGTTTTCTAGCGGTGGGTTTCTTGCGATGGGAATGATATGCAGTAATATTTCTGGCTCGGCGTATTGTATCATGAACTTGAATTTTGTTTCATCCTGCGTGATGCCATGCGTGTGGAATGTGGCTTCCACTTGTTCGAACCAAAACTAGGGGTCCAGTTTAAAAAATGTCAGGAATTTCGTTGTTCGCGATGCTTCTACAAAAAGATTCGCACTTGTCGAGAGTCTGGTCGCGATGGGCGGTAAATAAAGACTAGGACCCTTTGAAGTTTTCAGGGTTACCAAGGTATCACTTGGTCCGGTAGCCATTTTCGACAATTAATGGCGTCACCGAGAACTTTGTTTGAGTCAATACTCAAAAAGATTCAATATTACGTCGTAATTCACTACTGTGGGGTTCTGACACCACCGAATAATAAAAAGAATCCCAATGTTAATAAATACGAGTATATAAACTTTATTTTACAATTATAATAAGCGACGCGCACAATATGGGAGCCGGTAGCAGGAAGGACGTTGAGCGTTCATCTCCCAGTGAAGAAGGAAATTATCGCTTTTTCCTTAAAACGATTACAGCGCTTCGTTACGGTAGCGGTAAAATTCTATATGACACCTCAGCTGTTATTGCCTTGTCACTATATTCTGTGGCAATCATAAAAACTACTTCTACCACTGAGTGGCACTGACATCATCTCGAGGAAGTTTGACTTTACACATCTGGCAACCAATCAGCTAGCAACAAGAAGACTTTTCATCAGCTGTTCTTTTTGGCTTTTGGTCGCGAAGCAGACAAGTTTAGTTTCATTTAACGAAGTGTTATATATTTAGATTTTTGCAATAAATTGTTATTTACCACATTGAGTGAGTTCAACGATTGCATTGTGCATGTCTTGATTCACGGGATTCAAGGCGGCTAAAACTGGTGACCCTATCATCGACGTGAGCCCCGGCTAGGGGAGCACCCCTTAAAATATCGACTGAGGATTTGACAACCGGCATGTAAGTTTCGCATACAATGCCCCTGGCAAGGCGCGACAACAACACGTTGCTCGACACGCTATATGAACCAAGCAAGGACATTATATCTTCGCCAAAATTGTTGCCACCGGTGGATGCAGCAACAAACTTTCTACCGTCTGCGAAAGTTGCTAATGTCAGAGACGTGAAATTGCCACCATTTTGGTGAAGCGACCCGACGCTTTGGTTTGTTTAGGCGGAGTCGTAATTTTTCATCAATAAAATAACGTCTGACAACGCTCGTTATTACACGATTATCGCTGCTCTGGGCATCGATATCCTGCAGCAAGTATCTGACATTATCCGTTTGCCACCAGACACGAACAAATACGGCACACTCAAACGGCATTTTAGCTAAACTGGTTGTTTACAAGAGCAGACCTCGACGGAAAACACCAATCACAGCTACTTCGAGAAATGCAAAAGGTTCGAATAGGTTTCAAGCGTCTATTCACGTGAAATTTTATCGTAGCAAATGTCTCTACACCAGTTATCAGGGTGGACTCCTTGATACATTACGGGCTTTTGATCGATTTAAAAAACAGAAGGCTATTAGATGACAACTCTATCTGCTCCAGCCCGGGCCAAATCGCTATGGTTGATGTTTTCGGGGTGTCCATGACACATGTAAAGGCAACCACAACGGCAACTATTATTCAGCCTATGACTCACGACACGTCCTCAACAAAATTTCATCGAAACAACTGGACCACCAGTTTCTCAACGGTCTCGACGTCTGACAGGCGAAAAGCTGGTAGCAGCACGAGCAGAATTCGATCGGATGCTTAAAATGGGTATTTGCCGTACATCGAGTAGTCCTTGGGCCAGTCCCATCCATATGGTGGCCAAAAAATCCGGGGGCTGGACAGTTTGTGGTAACTATCGAAAACTTAACGCTCAGACAGTACCGGATCGATATTCAATTGCACATATCCACGATGTGGCTTACCGGCTTCACGGTAAAACTATATTTTCGAAGTTGGACCTAGAACAGGCTTACCATCAGATCCCGATGTCTGAAGCTGACATAAAAAAGGTAGCCGTTACAATACCATTCGGGTTGTTTGAATATTTGGTCATGCCTTTCGGTCTTAGCAATGCCACACAAACTTTTCAACGGCACATGGACAACATCCTCTACGGACTGGAATTCGTCTTCTGCTATATAGACGATATCATTGTCATGTCAGACAATGCTGACTAACATCGAGAACACCTCTACAGTGCCCGTCAACAACTTGAGCAACATAACTTGCACATTAACATTGAAAAGTGTGCTTTCGGTCAAATGGAGATAGAGTATTTGGGCTACACGACCAACAAAGACGGTTCAGAATCAACACAAGAGCGAATTACTGCGCTGCTTAACTTTAAGTAACCTGAGACCATCGTCGAGCTACGTCGATTTCTTGGGGCCTGCAACTTTTAGAGACGTTGTCTTATACACTCAGCCCACCATCAGGCATCGCTTCCTTAACCAATAGCAAGAGAAACGATAATCACAAAATTCCTTGGACACCACAAACAGAATCAGATTTCCAAGCGTGCAAACGCGACCTTGCAACTGCAGCCTTACTCGTCCCTCCGGATCACAAGGCACAAATTCAACTTGTCCATGATGCATCTGACATTGCTATCGGAGCAGCCTTGGATCAGCACGACAGCGAACACTGGCATCCACTCGGCTTCCTCTCTCGTAAGCTGAGCTCAACGGAAGCTAGATACAGCGCATATGATCGTGAACTACTAACTTTTTATGCCGCAAGCAAGGTATATTCTGGAGGGTCAGCATTTTATTATCCAAACTGACCACAAGCCTTTAATTTACGCATTTACTCAAAGCCTTCACAAAGCCAATCCTAGACAATTGGACTTCATCTCTCAGTTTACGGCGGAGATAGTCCACATCTCCGGCTCGGAGAATCTGGTAGCCGATGCCTTCTCCAGAATTAATACGATCAACATGCTATTCACCTTAGATTCAACTCAACTAGCTGAGGCTCAACAAGGAGACGACGAGCTTCGTGTGCTCCTAGACAATAGCAACAACACGGGACTACAACTACAAATAGCTGTCAATCGGTACTGCAACAGTTTACTGCGATACTTCAACGGGGCACATTCATCCTTACGTCCCACCGGAACTTCGTCAAGAGGCTTTTGCTTGAGTTCACGGACTCGCTCACCCGAGCGGCAAGGCCACACTTCACCAACTGCGCCAAAAGTACGTATGGCCCAGTATTCAGAAGGACACGATACGATGGACCCGTATCTGCATCTTTTGTCAACGTTCGAAAATCCAACGGCACAACAGAAACCAGCCCATCTCAATAAACGTACAGAAAGAAATGTTCGATCATGTACACATCGAAATCGTCATTCTGCCATTGATGAGCAGGTATCGATACTGTTTTACCATGGTAGACAGGTTTTCACGGTGGCCAGAAGCAGACTGCGGACACAGTCGCCAACGTTTTTTACAACACATGGGTTGCGCGTTTTGGAGCTCCCGAAACGTTGACAACCGGTCAAGGTGCTCAATTTGAGAGCGCACATTTTCGAGCGCTTACCAATCTGACCGGAACGAAACGTAATAGAACAACACCCTATCATCCGGCGTCCAATGGTGCGATTGAGCGATGGCACCAAACCTTCAAATCAGCTCTTATGTGCAGTCAACCAACATCCTCGATAGAACTACTTCCAACTGTTCTACTAGGATTGCGAATGTCACTCAAGGAGGACTTGGGAGCTTCACCCTCCGAATTACCTTACGGCGAGCAGCTACGTGTTCCGGGTGATTTTTTTACAAACGAGGACATGTCCCTACGCAGGACCACATGAGGTGGTTAAACGAATCAACTATGACGTCTTCATTATCAAGATAAATGGACAAGATGCAACCGTCTCAACCAAACGACTCAAACCAGCGTATACTACAAAAGATGACAACGAACAACATCATGACATTCCCCTCAGAACGTACAGTCGGACGTCAAAGCCAACATCAACTTGACGTCAATTCTGGAAAGGGGGTTGCAATGTTTTTCGAAATACCCGGGTAGGACACAGGTGCCGATGGTCTGGCACAAGTGTCAGCGAGCTATAAACAACACCGAGCTCAGCTAACTAGCTTCACTTAACGACCGCGTACGCGTGCTTGACGACTAGCATTTGAAGGATCATATGAGGCGGGTTCTTATCGAGCCACAAAGCTACATAACAAAATACTTATCACGCGTACTCTACTCTACAAGACGTACCGATCAATTTTTATCATCTTTAGAAATGTTCTTTTAGGTGTCAATGAAGCTACTCTACAGTAATTCAATATTTTTTGCCTCGTTAAAGTTAGCGGACACGTAGGCTTAAGACAAACGCAAACATTACACAAAAAGCAACCGTTACTTTCTCCAAAGAAGGTCGTTGCATTACAAGGGGAATGTCAACCTAAAGATGTTAAAGTGGCTGAACTGAACCACTCATCTCTGCCTAAAGGATGGAAACTTGATGGATGTAGTTTAATTTACACGAGTAAAACAACAAACTAAGCAGTTTCGACGGGATGACCACCTTATCTCTTCAGGAGCAGCCACTCCTGATCACCACGGGGCTGCTCGGCTGCTTATGTTTATTACAGGACAGTCTCTTCGATTCTCACCCAGACATGGAGAGACTGAAGGATTTCGCTCTTCACTAGTGAAGAAACAATTGTTTCCGCAGTGGAGAGATGGTTGTTATAATTATCGGCCCCTCTCCTTAAATACAATTCCCTGTCTTCTACGAAAGTATGCTAATAAAAACCGCTAACCAATCATAAAAACAAATCGGGTGTCGGTAAGGACTAATTGATGATGCGGATTTTATCACTACCGGTCATCAGATTAGCTCCCAGCAAAAACTGACGCAATTCCAAGCAGTGTATTTGAAAACCCCTGGAACCATCAGTGTGTTCGAAATTAGAGCTGTCCGACTTCAAACTGTATAAAAATGTCCAAACCTTTCTTTTGGTAACATTAAGGGACGCACTACTCTATAACATCATAGGCATGTTCAGGCGGCAGAGCCACCACGAACGAAGAACTCCAGAAGATGCTATAGACCTTATTATACCAAAGACAAGACAAACAACACCAAAAGAAAGTTTATCGGTGAATCTATATTTACTTTAAGGAACCCTCCAAAGCATGCTACGTTAATATCAAATGGTGAGGGCGACAATAAAAATTGAATCGGTTCATCTGCCGACAGCAAAATTAAAAATGTGAGAACTCAAAGGAAAGTGGTGTTGTTTCCCCTTTGGGCACCACGTTGGGCGCCATTGTAATAATTTTTCCGTCTAAGTCACGAACGAGGAACCGACCTCTCATCGGTTCTAGACGTTAAGTCTGAGTCGTGCCAACGAATGGTTTTTTGTTTACTGTAGACTTCGTACAGTTACAATGTGCTAATGGCTATTATATTTCATGCGATATTAATTCAATCCAACCCTATATTGAGACTGTGCGCTCAGCTGTCTTACGAATTTGGATTTGCGCCAAAAACTATCGTGCTCACTTGTACTTCATCACGTTGTCAGCGGTACAACCTTGTATAATGATTTCTAACGACTCTGTTTCTTCATCATCATTGCTATCTAGAACCGCTTCCTCTTGATCAGGTTTTTCTGTCGTATAATCCTTGAATTCGTTCACCTTTGTCAGGGAGTTTAGAGATCCACTGCTTACTCTCGAGAAGCTTCACTTGGCGATCGTGGAGTGCCAGTACTTGTGGCCTCGTCAATTTTGTTAACTCTTCAATGGGGCGCTCGGCTCGTAGTGTTGGTAATTCACCAGGAATTCAAGTTAACTTTGGAAGAGTTATTTTCTCCGATTTGGTTCACTCTGCTACGCATTCACATGCAAAACGACACCGTTGTTTACCAAACGCGCATTCCCAACTGTCTATAAACTCCGCCTAAATAGCGGCTGATATATATGTTCGACTGGTATATTTGGATTATTCACTAAATGGTCTCTACTATTGGCTAACGTTTTATAAAACCTAGAAAAACAATCTCTTATTAATTTGTAATTTTTAGTGATTTTCTTTACACCAGCTCCTAAACACGATAAACAGCTAAGGACCACAGTCTGATTAAGCGAAACAACAAGCACCACTAAGTGTTCTTCTAGATCAGCTAAAAATGATTCACTAGGGTGTTCCATTAGCGGGACAACTTTTTCTGCTATGTCAGCAACCAAGCTTATGACTTCGGTGCAATTGCTGAATGGTACTCACTACTCCCACACTTTGCTACCACGTGGCTGCCAATTCACTTTGACATCCCACGACAAAACTGACGTGGTATGTGAAGCCGTCACAACCAACATGAGATGGCAACCCACATGGCAGCAAGGTGTATTGGTAGTGGTCGCCGCGGCGTCGAATGATTCATTACAGGGTACTGTGGCGATCATCCACTGAGTGGCGCTGATATCATCTCGAGGAAGTTTGACTTTACACATCTGGCAACCAATCAGCTAGCAAGAAGAAGACTTTTCATCAGCTGTTCTCTTTGGCTTTTGGTCGCGAGGCAGACAAGTTTAGTTTCAGTTAACGAAATGTGATATATTTAGATTTTTGCAATAAATTGTTATTTACCACATTGAGTGAGTTTAACGATTGCATTGTGCACGTCTTAATCTACGGGATTCAAGGCGGCTACAATTCTAAACACGGCCGCGCCATCTATGTACAAACCTTACTAGTACTCTTTCAGTTTACCATTTCTTTGGTACCGTTTGACCACGTGCGCCACTAACGCATAACGCTTTTTATAACTACGTATGTTCGTACTTGATAAAAATAATGCTTCAGTTTTTAATAATCAACGGTACCATATGAGTTCATTCAGTTAAGTAACAATCTGATTTTTTATTGTTTTCTCGTCCTTTTTTTCAATAACTAATATATAATGATGAAATTTCAATTCTTAAAAGTAAAAGATTTCAAAAACGTAAATGATACTCAAATGTGTGGGGTTAATTTCACATACAGTTTTTAGTTTTATTGAAAAAACTAAAGTTGTGAACTTTTGAAATTTATATTTATGGCACATGACAGCACAATTGTAGCACTTTGGAACACGATCAAGTCTATTCTAAAAATCAAACAGTGCGGGGCAACTTGAAAGACATGTAAGTCATCTGTTTCAATTTTAATACTCATTCACTGGGATTGATGTAATTGTATCAATTAGCAATCCTCTTCTTTAAGGTTGAATTCAAGTAATGTATAACTCATCTCTCGTTAAATTCCACTTATACTGCATATGTACAAGTGTCTACAATCTGAAATGTACGCGGAATCCTTTGCAAATACATTAAACGAAAACCATGCAATTGTTGATGTGGTGTGACAAGTACTTTTACTAGTTCCCAATCAACTACAAAAAAGCATTATAAGGTCCCGTCCCTTGTTTACATTCCCCCCAGCGAGGAAGAGTGCCAAGCGGGGAGCATTCCTAGGGAAAGGTAGAAAGAAGAAACTTTAGAATATCTCGTTGAGCCGATGCCCAACCCATAAATTATCGGAAGAGACAAGTTCTAAGTATGCTGCGTAAAATTGAATCAAGGTGCGAAAGGCTAATTGGAAATTATAGATTTTCGCATTGATGCAAAAATAGATATCGCGCTTTTCCCTTTGGGGCGTGATGGATAACATGTTGCGAATGGAATTCAATAGTTTTCTTTTTGGGCTTAACAACTGATGCGATTGATATGCAAAGTATGTTTGGTCTGTCTAAAGAGAGAACAGAGTCCTTATTACGAAAAAATCTTGTTGATATTGGCGATCGCAATCTGAAGGTATGTGTTTCTGGAAAGGTCAGAAGACACATAGGTGAAAAAGTGGTCAGCCAGCGAATGGGCTTACAAGATACAGCTTAACATTAATCCATGCGATATTTTAAAACCGCATTACTATCCAGGATGCTGCAATACGATCAACATATGATAATTTAAAGCCAGGAGGTCATCAAAGATTATATTTTGATTAGGTGATGCATGAGAAAAGAAGAAAAATATAGACTAAGAATTTGTTCCCGTAAACTCTTCCCACTTCTCTACAAAGTATACCATTCAGAATTCAGCTGATGGCCATAAATCATGTCCTTTTGAGAAAAGCAACGATAAATCATTCATAGAAATTCAAATGGAATTGCAGCATTCAATTGCTAATAAATATTTCACCATCACATGTCCCACTTAATTCATCACAATTCATCGCACCTCCAGGTTAATCCTCACCTAAATTATCCCTTCACGGTGCAGACACGTCCCAGACCGGCTCTACCTTCTCATCGCGGACTATCAACAGCTTGGATGTCGTCGACGCGCCTGAGACGAGGACGCAGCGTTTCCCATTGATACGCGTGCATTCATACGAGTACATGCATTACTCCGCGCCTTATCGCCGCGAAGACACCTCGAACATGTTCATGCGTCAAAGGCTTATCCTTTTTCTCGCGCGATAATCCCAGCCAACGAACCAGCTAAGTCCGCAGCATCCCAGTGCCGTCCATTCACGTGAAATTAATAAATCGTATTTGTCGGACGGCCATATAAATGGAGGGAGGGAAAATGCTGGCAGTAGCAAATTGCAGGTGTGACTGGGTTGCAAATCAAAAGTCGTATCTCATCGCGAATGTGATAAGAGCTACATGAAATCCGCGAGATTGTGGCGGATCTCATCTGCGAGCTGCGATGGATGCAGCGCTGCACTTTTTGCAGGAATGCTGCGCAAAGGAAGAGGAGCTATCGTGGCCGCGATATAATGAATTACTTACGGAGATTACGTTGCAATGAAGATGTTTTTCCCTTGAACTGTTGGAAAATTAAATTGTATATCATCAATTGTGCCAGGGTTCATTCAAAGAAAATGCGCCAAGTGAGTTCCGCTGCAAGTGCTAACTGAGGTCCAGTGTATTCCGAATGGGTGTTACTGATAATAACGGAAACGGGTTCCGAAAATATGGGGATGATGTATGTCAGTAATTGCCTTCACATGTTTGTAACGGAATTCTAATCTTATTTTAGCTGGTTTGAATTGTGAGTCCATTAAATCAAAAGGAAATGTACATATTGCCAATCTATTATATTTGAATAATGGAAAGGTTAAATTTAAATTTAGATATTCATTGAATTGTCTTATCGGTTTCTCTCCAAGAATTTACGGTAATATGCTACCCTAGTTCCCTGGTTAGTTACGTCCACTTTCAATGCCTGTTTGCACCAAGATTTTATACTTGTATATATTGAAAACTTGTAAGCAAAAGTTATTACAGATTTATGGAGGCAGCATTTTTGGTTTTAAAACAATTATTGGTACTTCAAAGAGTGAACGATGTAATTAAGATTATAGGAGTACACACACATCAGTAGAAGAAAGGAAATATACATTCAAAGACATAGTGGAAAGGGGTTTGTGACATTGACAGAACCTCTGTTAGAATGGAATGCGTGATTCCATGAAAAACAAGTTGAAGTAGCTGGAGAGTGCTCCTGCCAGAAAGGTTTTGTAAGACAGTTAGTAAAACAAACAATACATTCTGCATATCAAAACTTGACTTACATACAAATTCGAACTATTATATCCTGTTAGCGAATTCGTGTATTTAGGCGCCGAAATAACGAAAACGGGCAATGAAAGGGACGAAATACACCGAAGAATACAGCTCGCGAATAAAATATTTTATCCAGTATTGACGATCTTGAAGACCAGCTGCATACACAGGAAAACAAAGTTGCAAGTATACAAATTGTGATAAGACCTGTGTTATGCTATGGGTGTGAAACATGGACCCTAACCCAAGCATCCGCAAATATATTGAACGCCTTTGAGCGACGGGTCCTGAGGCGAATAATCGGAGCGAAGCTAGACGGGGACCAATGGCGAATTCGATACAACCATGAGCTGTATGAAATTTTTGACGAACCGGGTCTCAAGGATTGTAAGGCTGCGGAAGCTGCAATGGGCTGGACACATGAATCGTATGGACGAACAACGGATACCCAAGAAGGTATTCGTTGGGAGAACTGAAGGCCGGCGGCCAGTGGGGAAACCGAGGAAACGCTGGTCTGACTCGGTCGACGAAGACAGTTCATTGCTGCTCGGATTTCGGAATTGGATGACGCGGTCAACGTACCGAGACAGTTGGAGGCGTTGTTTGCAGGAAGCGAAGGCCCGAAAGGGGCTGTAGTGCTAAGAAGAAGATATCCTGTTTATTATTCATTTACGTTCGCCGCCATTTTTTTTCAAGTGTTTTGACTCCGTTGCTTAGTTTGTCATGATAACACATGAATATTACTACCCTTTTCTAAAACTTTTATCGAAATTCCTACTTATTTGTAGTGTCGTTGTCCGTTACAAACCTGTATCTCCCTACCATCACGTGTTAATGTTGTTTTAATAGTTAAATATTCAATCGGCTGTAACTTAGTTGTTTATAGTTCAATTATTGTGAAACTTCCAGAGCACATACCATTGCTTTGAAAAAACTTAAATTGTAGCTTTTGGCAAATTCAAAGGTACCATCTTGATTTTATAGGCAAAAATGTAAAATTTATAAATGTACTATTATTAACAAACTTGATCGAATTTCAACTTGTGAGGTATTTGTTGCCCTTGTACTCTTAAAGCCTCACCTCTGTGTTTTTTCAGATTTTTCGGGCCAAAGGTGTCCAATCGCAAGGAAGGGAACACAACATTTTCGTACATTACCCCTTCCCCTGCACCCCTCGTAGCAAAACAATCCATTTTAAGACCTTTTTCTCCGAAGGGGGAATGCTGGCCGACAGGAATATTCTCGGAAGCTAGCATTTTTTTGGGGAGTTCTGCCCCCACGTACCCGAGGAAATTCCCGCAGGGGGAGTGCTGGTGGACTTGAGCATTCTTGGAGGCTCGCATTCTTTGGGGAGTGCCGCCCCTACGGACCCGAGGATATCGGGAGTGCCGTGAGGTTCCCTCCTGGGATGACAGGTAATGCCCTTGATTGGATCTGGACTACGTTTTGGATGACGACCTGGCATTGTTGCTTTGGGCTGGCGGATATGATGGTTTGGACCTAGTTGCTTTGCACAATAGCGCCGAGGTGACACTCGTGCGTGAACGGCTCCGATTCAACTATCATACGGTCTCCGTCCCGGTAAAACCTTGGCAGGCATCGGAGTACGTTCGGTTGAGATGGACTCCCGATTAGCGCTGGTCTGGCACTTGTCCCCATAAGGGCTTGTGCTAACCCTCGCATGGTCTCCCTGCTCTGTAGAGATAACCATGGGACCAAAAAAGCGACTACGTACATGAACGGAGATAGCGGCTCCGAAGAGGGACCCAATAAAACTGGAGCAACCAAAAACACTTGAAAAAGATAAAAAAAAAGCCCCAAAAAAGAAATAAAAAGTAATACCAGCGGTTGCAGCCACGATGTTAACAGTACATCGAGAGCTGTACTAACGATGACAAAAACGACAAATAATACAATGACAGTGAATACGGACAAAAAAAACGGAGATTAGCAGACAGTCTGGTCCAAACTGAGATTTCTGCGGCGTTCGGGCGCAGCAAAAAAATTATGCGAACGCTAGAGCGTCCTATAAAGGGAAAGCGGGAAACTCTGCAGGTCGCTTCAGGTGTTCGAGTGGTGGAAGAAAATATAAAGAACATCGAGGGTTCGATGGTCATTGCTGCGATCGTTACTGAAGTGACCGGTGCAAGGGTCGTAAATCCTGAAGCCAACGAAGAGATTACGGTAGGAAAAGAAACGAGTGACCAGGCGAATAAAGCAACGTTGTGTGATTGCATCGCCAACGTGGGAAATGTGGCGGAAGTACTGTATTCGGAAATGGAAAGTGATAACCTCTCTCAAGGATGGTTGCAAAGTACAATTGACGCCCAGCGACACGAAGAAAAAAGGCTACTCTGAAAAGCGAGAGATGTTCTGAAAAGAATATGTACAATCTACATGCGACTCCCCAAAAATCAGCATGGCAGTAAAGATTGGGCTCCTTGAACTAGAGGAGCTCCTAGACCGCATTAGGCATTATCGGAGGAGCTAGTTAAAGGCCAAAGACGAGCAGAAGGCTAAAGAAGCGCTGGGGGCGAAATCTAAAGGCCCCATGCAGATAGCTCCACCATTAAAAATCAATAAAAAATGGCGTCTAGCCCAATCGAAAGAGATCGGGATAAAAGAAGGAGAGAAGGGGTACTTGATGAGTATGGAGCACGAGGTCACGGGTTCCCTCAAAAAGTGCCAGAAAGTAAAGCTCGCACGGACGCCGAACAAGAAACAGGACCTGATGCAAAACAGGAGAGACCGAAGCCCCGACTAAGACCCCTGCAGCAGGCACTGTTCGTAAAACCCCAAGATGGCCGATCTTACGTGGCGGTACTGTGGGACATCAGGGTAAACGTAAGGCCCAAAGACACCAACACTACCATTCAAGCAGTACGACCATCGCGGTCGGGCCACATACTGGTCGAATTCGAAGCAGAGGTCGACAATAAGGGAGCATTCTGCGACGCAGTTAAGAAAGTCCACGGCGAAAGCGCAACTATAGCCTCGCTTGAGCTGATGGCAACGATCGAAATAAGAGACATTGACTGCGTTGTGGATCTGGCCGAGGTAGAAGAGGCCATCAAAAAGGAGCTCTCTGGCGTGGGAAGGATCAAAGCGAGACTGACATCAGAAAATAATAGGGGAGAACGCATGGTCAAAGTTCACTTAACCGAAAAGGACGCTGAACAATTCCTGAACAAGGGCAAAGAACAAATAGGGTGGGTTGTCTTTTGGGGTACGGCGAAGAGCAACGCCTCTTCAATGTTTAAAATGCCTTGGCTATGGTCACACCATACAAGTATGCAAAAGACCCGATAGGAGTTCCCTATGTTACAAATGCGGTGAAATGGGACATAAAAGAAAAAGTGTACGAAGGCGGCACGCTGTATTCTCTGCAAGGATGCTGATCCAAGACCTGATTCTGGACACATCTTGGGATCAGGAAAATGCCGGGTGTTCCAGAAAGTCCTAGCCAAGGCAAAATCAGAACTTCGATAACGCACATCCTGCAACTAAACCTACACCGCAGTTCAACCGCCCAAAATTTTCTTGAGCAGTTTGCAAGGGACATGAAAGCTGACTTCTTGTTACTGACTGAGCAACACCATGATAAAAGTCCTGCATTATGGTATCCTGATGAAACTGGTACTACCGCCATCTGGGCTCGGAATAGTGATTTTCAAGTGGAGCGTTGTGGACAGGGGATGGTTTTGTGTGGGTTCGGTGCTCAGGGACCACCTTCTTTAGTGTATACCTAACGCCAACGAAACGGTATCATCTTTCCAAGCCAAGCTTAATGCTCTGGAGAGTGCTGTCTCGAACACAGAGGGCAACGTGCTCGTTGGGGATACTTTAACGCTGGAGCAATCGAGTGGGGCATGCCTCAAACAGATTCGCGGGGAAAATGAGTCCTGTAAATGGCAGCTAGGACAGCGCTCGTCATCCTAAACACCGGCAATACGCCGACTTTCCGCCGTATTGGCTGTGAGGGAACCGCAACGGACGTGACATTCGCCTCGGAGTCCTTAGTACGGAGGATACACATTTGGAGAGTATTTAAGGACTACTCAGCCAGTGATCATCAGTGCATTCTGCCTGAGATAAGTGATGTTGTTTGCTTTCTCCAATCGGATGGAACATCGGAAGGATGGACGTCGAGAGGTTCGTCGTTGTACTCGCAGCAGTTGAGCCGCTGCTGGGAGCTTTGGAGGTGACGGAAGAAGTGGCAGCTCAAGACGTGGTGATGTCAACTATGAGCATCATTACGACTGCTTGCAAAGCTTCTATGCCCCGTCGAAAGCCCCGGCACGGCATGCTCGCAGTGTACTGGTGGTCACAAGCCCCGGGGCTAAACGGGCGCAGAACCGTGACGAGGCATGCAACCAGGTGGAAGCATATAAGTCGGCCAGCAAATGCCTTCGCAAATTGATTAACAATAGCAAGGCTCGCTGCTGGCAAAACCTACTGGGCAATGTGAACAAGGATCCGTGGGGCCTTTTCTACAAGCTTGGCGCCCTACGGAAGCCTTGCATACATGATGCGCCCCATCCCGTCCGTGTTGACGCTGTCCATGGTGAAATAGCAGTCGAGTGTCAACTCTTCACACAGCCGGAACTGGAGGACGCAGTCCTTTCATTGAAAACGAAGTAGGCTCCAGGTCCAGATGGCGTTGCGTCTGAGGTGTTGCAGTTGGTTATCACCATTGTTCTGACTGGTTGCTCAGCACATTCAACGCTTGCCTTGGGTAGGGGGTTTTCCCGGTACGATGGAAGGTGGCGAGGCTCGTGCTGATCGGCAAGAGGAAGGGAAATCCCGAATCGCCGTCTGCACACTAGACACGGCTGGGAAAGTGCTAGAGAAACTCATCAAGGGAAGATTCACTGACGTGACTCGTGCTGTTGGGGACTTATCTCCTCGGCAATACGGCTTTAGAGCAGGAAGTTCTATAATCGATGCGAAAGGCAAAAGCACACAGTCGCACCAAGCGACGGATCGTCCTGTTGATAACACTCGACGTTAGGAACGCCTTTAACTCCGCTAGATGGGTAGCTATTTTCGATACGCTGGAAACCCAATTTCAAGTTCCAGAATATCTAATGCGGCTTTTGAGGGACTACCTGAAGGACCGAAGCCTGCTCTACGAGACGACACAGGCCCAACGAAGGATGGCGGTTACATTGGGTGTTGCTCAGGAATCTATCCTTGGTCCAGACCTGTGGAACGTGACTTACGACGACTCGAGATGAATCGCGCTTGATCGGCTATGTGGATGATGTTGCGGCTCTGGTCACCGGACGCACCGTTGAACAAGCGCAACTTAGGCTAGGTATGCTAATGCACCAAGTTAGAGGCTGGATGACTGCTCGCGGGCTCAGTTTAGTACTGGAAAAAACCGAAGTGGTCATCTTGACAAAAAACAGAATCCCTAGAGTACGGATGATCAGCATTGGAGACATACAAATCGAATCGAAGCCATCAGTGAAGCACTTGGGGCTACTGCTCGACTCGAAGATGAGTTTCCCTGAGCAAATCAGGGAAACGGCTAAGAAGGCTGCTTCGGGAGTACCGGCTCTGAGTTGACTTATAGCCAACGTAGGGGGACCCAGCCCATCAAGAAGACGCCTCTTGATGAGTGCTGTAGGGTCAGTGCTACTGTACGAAGCAGAGGTATGGGCCGACGCTCTCAGCAAGGAGGTATACCGAAAACGATTGGCACAGGTACAGAGAAGAGGAGCACTGAGGATTGCATCTTCGTACCCGACAGTCTTTGATTCGGTGGTGAGAGTTATTGCAGGCATGATACCTGTTGCACTCCTTGCTAGAGAACGCCGCTCTATTTATCCGTGTCGAAACGAAGATACGAGGGAGATAATTGTCCGCGAGACAGTGCTCGCTCAACGATTGGCAGCAGTCTTGGATGAATTGCACGAAAGGAAGGTGGACTGCGCGCCTCATCCCGGATGCGAAACCATGGCTAAATCGAAGGCATGGTGAGACTGACTTCTACCTGACCCAGCTTTTGGCAATGTGTTGCTAATTTCAGTGGTTCTGGGTTTTTCAGTTGAGAAAAAGTCGAGTCCAAGTTGACAACATCTTCAATTTATTGAACTGCGTTCCAAAAAGTACCACGCACTAAACTTCTGAATAAATATTATTATATCGATACACAACTATACATCAATATATTCAATTAACCAGAGATGTCTTTGCAATTAACCAATAGAACTTTTCTGCACGAGGATAATAGACGGTATGATTATTTTTATTTTATTTTGTGATTTATATAACTAAATCAAATTCAAAATAATTTCCCGACTACTAGTTTTTTATGTCAGTAAATGCAAGATAAGGTTAGGATCGAGGTTGGGTAGGGTTAGGTCGGGTCAGCTATCAGTTGATCAAATCTCAACACTCCTCCTTGATCAATTTAAAGCGGAGCGTCTCAAAAATTCTTCTGTTGAGTGGCTTGATGAGGATGTCTGTGATTTGCTTGCTGCTTGCCGATGTGTTGCTGGATGCACTTCCGTGGTATTTCGATGCTTCTTTCCTCTGGTCATCTTTCTTTCGTGTGCATTTTGTAGCATGTGTATGGTTGACATATTGTTGACGTTCAGAGTGATCTCAGCTTCTAGAATGCCAAGTTCCAGTGCAATTCGAATGATCCAGCACACATCGTCAATCACTGACACTGCTGCTCGGTACTCGGCTTCTGCAGTTGAAATCGCTACTAGACGCTGCTTTTGTGGATACCAGATCACTGGCCCTCCTCTCATCACCAACACACCGCTCGTTGACTGCCCTGTCTCAGAACCTCCTCCAAAGTCTGATTCGGTGTAGGCCACGAGTGTCTTGTCTCCTCCGTAATGAATTCCGGCTGTCGTGGTCCCTCTCAAGTACTGGAAAACACGTTTCAATATCGCCTAATGGCTCTTCATGGGCATGTTGCAGGTAGTTCACGGCGAAGCTTATGTCTGGCCTGGTTATTGTGGCTAAGTACAACAAACTTCCTATCACCTCGCGATAGTTGTTGTTCGCTGGAAGTGCCTCGTCGTTCTTGAAGTCTGTCTTATGGTTGGTCATTCCTGGCTCAATGGGTGTGGATGATGGATTTTACTGCTCGAGTTTCATCTTTCTCAAGATCTTCTCTGTGCAGCGAGGCTGACTCACGAAGATACCGTCTTGGTCAATCTTGATTTCCATGCCCAAATACGTTAACTTGTTTTGTACTTTCTTGCTGAATGTTATCACGAATTCCTCGCTTATCTCATCTAGGAGTTTGTATATTTCTTCTTCATCTTTGCCGGCTGCCAATCCATCATTTACGAAGAGTGAGAGCATAATCCTCTTGTTTATAGTATATACACAGGTCATCATCTGAGTTGAATAAGCCTATCTTCTTCTCAAAGTGGGTGTTGACCCTCTCGTTCCACATTCTTGGAGCTTGTTTAAGTCAGTAGACACTTTCCTGGTTCCGTTGTCGAACCCTTCAGGCTGGTGCATATAGATGTCCTGCTCCAGGTTCCCATACAAGAAAGCCGTTTTCAAATCGAACAATATCAACTTCATTTTCTCCGACGTTGCGTGACTTAGGAGTAGGTGAATTGATGCATGGTGAGTTACTGGGCTGAAAGATTCCATGTAGTCCACTCCCTCCTTCTGTTCGAATCCCCTTGCCACTACTCTGGCCTTAAGTCTCCCGTCCGCCTTCTCTCGAAGTACCCAGCGATAAGTGATCGGCTTCGCTCCTTCTGGACAGTCCACCAGCTTCCAAGTTGCTGCATTGCTCCTCTCCACTTCTCATCTCTGACTGCCTCGCTCACCGGGATGTCCTCCATTTCACCATTCATGGCTACCTTGGTGCTCTTTCCTCCACGATGGGAGTCAAACGCAGTCTCTCAGTCTCGGTGGTAGTTGCAGAGTCCGACAATCTCGCAGAAACCTCCTTCCTGACTCTTCTTCTGGTGCTGGTGCCTCATTCTCGTTGTCGCTTGGCTCCTCAGCACTTTCTTCAGTGCCCCAGTTCTCGTCTTCTCCATCTGTCTCGCTGCTGCTTTCTTCTTGCTTCTCAGGTGTGCCCTCTGGTGCCTGTGTCTAAAGTTCAGTTCCTTGCCTCAGTTTCATATTTTCTTCGTCGAAGATCACATTGTCTGAGCTGATAATTTCTCTTTTCTCTTTCAGATAAACCCAGCAACAGGGTGAATCAATATCATAGCCAACCCTTTTCTGGTTTTCTATCCATCTTACATCTTTTCAGTTTTTATGTCAGCACATAACATTCGCATCCAAAGGGTTGCAGCTTCTCAATCTTCATTTTTCTTCCGAAGCAAAGTTCTGCTGGGCTTTTCCCGGGTACGTTGCTGGTTTCAGTCTGGTTGATCGTGAAGATCGCATGGTTCATTGCTTCTGCCCACAATTTCTCGTCCAACTCGTGCATGTGTATTGCTGCTTTGGCTGCCTCGACAATCCTTCTCATTTCTCTCTCAATCCTTCCGTTCTGCTCTGGGGTGTGTACATTCGTGAAGGTGTGGAAAATTTCCAACTTGTCCATCATCTGTTTGGTTTTTGCATTCTTCAGTTCGGTGCCGTTGTCAGACCTCAGACTTTTCACATTCCCCCCTAGCTAGTTTTCAGCGAGTCTCAGGTAACATTCGATCTTCTCTGATGCTTCACTTTTCATGAAATCGTCCTTGAACATGAGCCAGTACTTCGCTCCTCCCAATGCCAGGATGTTCATTTCGCCGGTGTCGACGTGCATGAGATCTAATAGTTGCTGAGCTGTCTTAGGGCTGTTTGGGTGTAAGGATCTATGTAGCTTGCCATACGAGGATCCTGTGCATACATAGTCATTCCAGTCATCAATGTATTTTATTCCTTTCCTTTTCAGTATGTCCCTCACAAACTTGACATTTTGATGGGCAAGTCACTCGTGCCAAACTTTTCTCCTGAGCATCATTTTGTAGATATTTCATTTGCGCTTTGCTATTGCCACAATTTAGCTGCCATCCAGACTGTAAAACGTTGACTCGTTTCCGTTTGCCTTCTGTACATGTCCTTTGTCTAACATCTGACTCACTGAGAAAAGATTAAAGTTGAGATTTGGCACGTAAATGACATCTTCTAGAACCACTGGATACCACTTTTGACCATCAAATGCTTCCATCTCCATGTTCTCGACTGCAACGCCATCTAGCCTGGTTGAGTCTCCAATCACAATTAGGATGGGCTCGTCCAACTCAACAAGCTGAACAAACCACTCTCGGTGAGACGTCATGTTTTGGCTGGCTCCACAGGCTTGATACCATGAAGTGGCCTTGTCTTTTGAAATGTCGTTGTCCACCGTCAAGAGTACCGTGGTCAAAAATGCCTTCCTATTTGGTTTCCCGTTTGTTGACTTATTCGCTTCTTCTCGAGATTCGCAGTCTTTTGCGAAGTGTCCCTTGTTCTTACAGATATTACAGGAATACTTGTTCTTGCAGTAGGCAATGTGTTCATCACATCGTTTACATCTGCACTCCTTAAGCACGTGACCTTTCTTCCCGCCTTTGTAGCATGCGAACTGCGACTTTTCCTGCTTGCTGTTTGACGACTGTCCTTGTTTCCTGCGTCTGGCCATGAGAACGTTGTTGGTGCTGCCCTCTGCATTTGTCGTCGTTTCTTTGAGCCGCTCGTCCTTGAGTCTCAAACGTTCCATGAGAGTTTCCACGTTCTTTGCTGCTCCGGTCACGTTATCCCAGGATGTCCTGAAATGTGCCAATTTTGGCGGTAGCACACTCATGATCCTCGTCATGATCTAACTTTCCTTCACAGGATCATTTTCAGTTGACACTTCATCCGTGAGGTCCAAAATCTCCGTACAGTTCTCAACAGCTGATTTGCTTTCATCATGCTCATAGGTAAAGAATTTGATTCGGGACGTTTTTAAAGTTACATCAGTCTTTGTACCATATAAGCTAACTAATTTGTCTATCATATCTTTGGCAGTTTTACAATTTGCAGTTTTGTTCGCAATGTTACTGTTTAAATTTAAATCTATCAATGTTTTAGCCTCAAAATCTTCCAGCACCTGGTGGTCTGGGCTTTGCACCCGTTATCATATCATACAGATCTTTGTTCATAAGTAATAGGTTTAAAAAATTAACATTTCCTGCACTATTTTCACTTTACATGTCTAATTAAGACTCTACATTATCCATTTTGCTTTAAATCTATCAGCTCGACAGACGTTTTAATCTTTCGTGGTGATTTTCTGACTTAAAGTGACTTACCTGTTCGTTGCTCAACGTTGACTTGCTGTGCGACGGCTGCTCCAATGTTGCTGATTTGTAGGTTATGTTGTCCTTGCCTGTTCTGGACGTCTTGGACTGCTTTATTGACTTGCCTGACAATTTCCTTTCCTGACTTTTGAACAAATTCTTTTACAGCTGCCCTGGGCCCATAACCTGTTGTTCATTTCAGTGAGTTCGGGTTTTTCAACTGAGAAAAAGTCGAGTCCAAGTTGACAAAATGTTCAATTTATTGAACTGGGTTTCAAAAAGTACCATGGACTAAACTTCTGAATAAATATTATTATATCGATACACAACTATACATCAATATATTCAATTCACCAGAGATGTCGTTGCAATTAACCGGGACAACTTTTATGCACGAGGAAAACAGACGGAATGATTATTTTTATTTTATTTTTTGATTTATATAGCTAAACCCAATTCAAAATGATTTCCCGACGGTATGTCAGTAAATACAAGGTAAGGATAGGGTCAAGGTTGGGTTGGGTTAGGTCGGGTCAGCTGTCAGTTGATCAAATCTCAACACAATGCCTGCCACACATTTTTTGCGTGCATAAAATGGGACAGGCTGTGAAGGGCCCTGTACAGGGAAAGGGTGTTGGGGCTGGGGAGTCGCTTGTCTGACACTTTCTCTTACCCTCTCCCCTCCCGCCACAAGAGGGATCACCTAGCTTGAAGGCGCCTCACGGTGTAACAAAATGAGACCTGGCCCGAAGTAATGTGTCAAACGGTTCCAGGCTAGGTTCTCAGGTTGACAGGGGAGGTGTTTAGCGAGTAGCGCAGTCGTCTTCTTGCGAGCACGAGAGTCCCACACTGTGTGCGTAAATGGGCATTCACCTCCCTACCACAAAAAAACCTTAGGATGTTTACGAAGCCCTTCTGGTAGGAGCAGTCCCCTACTTAGTTGACTTGTTTCACACCTCATCTTCAGCCATTCATCTATACTCGTAAATTCAATCACGCGTTAATAACATACTATATATCTTAAATGTTGAAGCATGGGAAAAATAACTCAAATTTATTTGATCTTCTCATTTAAAACGGCCGCCATTTTGTTTTATGTTTACTGATATCACTAATTGAACAAATGCTCAGAGATATTCATGATATCTATCATTCCTGAAACGTTCATTCAAATCCTAGCAAACCTGCAGTGTCTGAGTCAATAAAAAGCGCATATTGTTCCAAAGCCATATGGTTGCATAATACATAATACAGCGCGAATTTTCCCAAATTAATGCAGGAAAATTCAAACCGGTATAACTTCGTTAAATACCCTTAGAAATTTGTGAAATTTTTAGAGCGACTAAGACTTATAAATAGACATTTATGTGTCAAATTTAATTGAATTGAAAGGTAGGATTGCGGTGTTATTCAAAAAAATTTTAAATTGATAAATCATACTATTACTAACAAACTTGATCGAATTTCGACTGCTGACGTTTTTGTTGTTGTTGTACTCATTAAGGCCTATATCCATCCGGGTGTTCCAGGAAGCCCTAGCCAAGGCCAAATCAGAGCTTCGATGACCCGCATCCTACAGCTAAACCTACACCGCAGTTTAACCGCCCAAAATCTGTTTGAGCAGTTTGCGAGGGACATGAAAGCCGACTTCTTGCTGCTGAGTGAGCAACACCATAATAAAAGTCCTGCAGTATGGTATTCTGATGAAACTGGTACTGCCACCATCTGGGTTTGGAACAGTGACTTTCAAGCGGAGAGTTGTGGACGGGGGGATGGTTTTGTGTGGGTTTGGTGCTCAGGGATCACCTTCTTTAGTGTGTACCTAACGCCTAACGAGTCGATATCATCTTTCCAAGCCAAGCTTAATGCTTTGGCGGGCGCTGTCTCGAACGCAGAGTGCAAAGTGCTCGTTGGGGGCGACTTCAACGCTAAAGCAATCGAATGGGGCATGCCTCAGATGGATCCGTGGGGAAAACGAATCCTGGAAATGGCAGCAAGGACGGCCCTCGTCGTACTAAGCTCCGGAAATACGCCGACTTTCCGCCGTATTGGCTGTGAGGGAACCATACCGGACGTGACATTCGCCTCGGAGTCCTTAGTACGAAGGATACACAACTGGAAAGTATTAGAGGACTACTCAGCCAGAGATCATCAGTGCATTCTGCTTGAGATAAGTGATGCTGTCTCCCGACGTCCGTGCTCTCGGCCTTCTACAACTGGATGGAACATCGGAAGGATGGACGTCGAGAGGTTCGTCAAGGTTCTCACAGCAGGTGAGCCGCTGCAGGGAGCTTCGGAGGGGACGGAAGAACGGGCAGCTGAAGACGTAGTGAACTCTACTATAAGCATAATCACGACTGCTTGCTGCGCTTCAATGCCCCGTCAAAGACCCCGGCACGGCAAGCCCCCAGTGTACTGTTGGTCAACTTAAATCGCTGAAAAGCGAAGGGAGTGTCACAAGCCTCGACGTGAGTCTCAACGGGTGCGGAGCCCTGATGAGGCATGCGAGCAGGTGGCAGCATATAAGTCGGCCAGGAAATGCCTTCGCAAACTGATCAACAGTAGCAAGGCTCGCTGCTGGCAAGACCTAATGGACAATGTGAACAAGGATCCGTGGGGCCTTGGCTACAAGCTGGTCATGGGGAAACTTGGTGCCCTACGGAAGCCTTGTATACATGACGCGGAAAAGATGGACGCGATAGTGCGGGGACTCTTCCCCGCCCATCCCGTCCGTGTTGACGCTGTCCATGGTGAAACAGCAGTAGAGTGACCACTCTTCACACAGCTGGAGCTGGAGGAGGCAGTTCTCTCATTGAAAACGAGGAAGGCTCCAGGCCCAGATGGTGTTCCAGCTGAGGTGTTGCGGCTCGTCTATCACCATTGTCCTGACTTGCTGCTCAGCACATTTAACGCTTGCCTACGGAACGGGGTTTTCCCGGTACGATGGAAGGTGGCGAGGCTCGTGCTGATCAGCAAGGGGAAGCGAAACCGCGGATCGCCATCTGCATACCGCCCGTTCTGCATGCTAGACATGGCTGGGAAAGTGCTAGAGAAACTCATCAAGGGAAGACTCACTGACGCGATTCGTGCTGCTGGGGACCTATCTCCTCTGGCAGTACGGCTTTAGAGCAGGACGTTCTACCACTGATGCGGTTGCAGAGGTGGTGAGTGCGGTCCAAAAGGCAAAGGCATATAGTTGCACCAAGCGACGGATCGTCCTGTTGGTGATACTCGACATCAGGAATGCCTTCAACTCCGCTAGATGGGTGGCTTTTCTCGATACGCTGGAAACCCCATTTCAAGTTCCAGAATATCTAATGCGGCTTTTGAGGAACTACCTTAAGGACCAAAGCCTGCTCTACGACACGACACAGGGCCTACGAAGGATCGAAATTACATCGGGTGTTGCCCAGAGATCTATCCTTGGTCCGGACCTGTGGAACGTGTCTTACGACGGACTACTGAGACTTGAGATGCCAGATGAGTCGCACTTGGTTGGCTATGCGGATGATGTTGCGGCTCTGGTCGCTGGGCGCACCGTTAAACAAGCGCAACTTAGGCTAGGTATGCTAATGCGCTGAGTGAGGGACTGAATGACTGCTCGCAAGCTGAGTTTAGCACTGGAGAAAACCGAAGTGGTCATCTTGACAAAAAAAGAATCCCTAGAGTAAAGATGATCAGTATTGGAGACATACAAATCCAATGGCCAACGTAGGGGGGCCCAGTCCATCAAGAATATGCCTCTTGATGAGTGCTGTAGGGTCAGTGCTACTGTACGAAGCAGAGGTATGGGGCGACGCTCTCAGCAAGGAGGTATACCGAAAACGTTTGGCACAGGTACAGAGAAGAGGGGCACTGAGAATTGCAACAGTCTCCGACTCGGCGGTGAGAGTGATTGCAGGCGTGATACCTGTCGCCCTCCTTGCTAGAGAGCGCCGCGCTATTTACCTGCACCGAAACGAGGATGCGAGGGAGATAGTTGTCCGCGAAGAGAGACAGCGCTCACTCAACGATTGGCAGCAGTCTTGGGTGAATTGCACGAAGGGAAGGTGGACTGAGCGCCTCATCCCAGATGTGAGACCATGGCTAAATCGAAGGCATGGTGAGACTGACTTCTATCTGACCCAGCTTTTGAGCGGGCACGGGTGTTTTCAGTCTTACCTGCACAAGATCGGTAAGTCACGGTCTCCCGATTGTCGGTTTTGCCCAGGAGAGGAGGACAATGCCTGTTACAAATTTTTTGCGTGTACAAAATGGGTCAGGCTTCGAAGGAAACTTTACAGGGAGACGGGGGAGCTCACCCCGGATAATATAATTGCGATAATGCTCGAATCGGTTGACAAATGGAACCAGGTGGCACATTATGCTCGGGCAGTCCTAAAATAAACAAGGGTCTCACAGCAGCCGGAGGCGCTGGGGCTGGGGGATCACTCTTCTGGCAATTCCTCTTCCCCTCTCCCCTTCCGCTAGGAAAGGGATTCCCCAGCTTGAAGGCGCTCCACGGCGTAACAGAACGGGACCTGGCCCGAAGTAATGTGTCAAACGGTTCCAGGCTGGGTTCTCAGGTTGAGAGGGGAGGTGTTTAGTGGGTAGTCCAGTCACGCATGGGAGTCCCACACTCTGTGCATAAATAGCATTCACCTCCCTACCATAAAAAAGGCCAGATGAAAGATGTCCAATTGCGAGGGGGGAGGGGAGGGTACGCGAAAATTTCGTACATTTCCCCTTCCCCTGTCGGTACTGATAAGGTAAGTTTAAAACCTGTTCTGAAAAGATTTCTTTGAGACTTTTCCAATGACACCTGTAATGATTTTTTTTTCCTGATCCGAACGAGTAACCGACCTCTCTTTGGTTCTAGACGTTAAGTCCAATCCGTGCACCGTAATCTATTTTCGCGGTGGCTGCTTGTCGGCCAGCTAGATCGGAGAGGATTTCGGTTGCAGGTCTCCAAATGGATTACGCTCATCTACAATTTTCAGCCACCAATAAATGCCCGTTTCCAAACGCGTCGCAAAACAAAATCATACGGAGAGGAAACCTACTTTACGTTACTCCGTATTTCTTCATTCAACCAGTCAAAGGACAAAAATCTTATCTTTACTTCGCGTTCCCGAATTCCCGACGCGGTACCGAAAAATATACTATGCTACGCTAATAAAAAGGCAAAACCAACAAAGGTACCGCGTGCCGCGCGCGACGCGAAACCGACCTCAGCGGATTTTCTTAAACCCTACCCTCGCGACGGCATACTTACCATGCACTCTATCTCCCGCTGAAAGAAAGGACCACTGGAAAGGAAAATCGTGTTTTAAGTTAGCAATTCATTGTTATATTCATTTTCCTTTTAAAGGTAGGAAAGTTACAGTAACTGGTACTATTCGTATCAAAAAAAAAACGATACAAAATTCTCTACATTTACGTTTCATTTGGTTTCATGAAAGAGTAAATCAATTATAATTGATACATTTCTATGCATGTTAAAATGAGAAAAATAATTATCAGCGAGGAAAGGTTAGAAGATTTTATGATTATTGGTTTATTACTTGATGCGACTCGACACATAAATTTACAATATTTCGAAGCGCATTGTACTTTCAAAAATAAAAGACTTGTCCTAAACTTTCACCGCCGTGATGAAGAAAAATCTAGTAGGAAACATTCTCTTGATCACAGTGGCTATGAACCCGAATGAACAAGAAACACCGCGTTTAATCTTTATCTTAGAATCAAATGCTAGAATCCAGATCAGTTATTCTTTTGCACAATTTTCAGATGTCAATAATATCAACACGATCAACTCAGCGATAACTTTTTGGCACGTGTTTCACTTATAATTATTCTATAATCTTATAACTACAACTACTATAGTAGTGCTCTTATACAGCTATTCAATCATTGACCGGTTGCGTCTTATTTGTATTCACGTTAATTTATGCATTATTTATTTATTTCACCAGAATACAATTACAAAATCAATTTAAGTAATTCAGCAGAGATATACATAGACATCTGTACGCTTTCCGGTAACTTACTAACTAAGAATTAAATTTTCAATCAAAAACATATGATATACTATCACTTAAAATTAATACTATAAAATAAAATAAAATACCATCACCAGTTTAAAATTATTCAAATTCATCCTAAGATGTTTTCTTTGATCCATTTTTAGGGTTTTGTACTAAAATACAAAACCCTATTGCAATCACGACCTGTGTCCGTCTGTCCGTGCGTCCGTCCGTCCGTCCGTCCGTCTGTATGTCACAGCACTTTTTCTCCGAAACTATAGAGGCTACAGCCATGAAACTTTGTGGAAAGGTCAGAAGTGGTGACCTCTTGAAAGTTCAAGGGTGGAAAATTTTTTTAAAGGGGTTTAAGGGGGGTCTCCCCGTATGGGGAGGTGACCCCTCAAAAAAAAAATTGTCACCATTGGTAGTCGAGTAGGGTGTCATTGGAAAGGTCTCAATGAGATCTTTTCATAAAAAGTCTTAAAATTGCCTTCTGAGTACAGAGGGGGGCAGGGGAAGGGGAAATGTACGAACTTTTCGCGTACCCCCCCCTCGCGATTGGAAACCTTCCATCCGAAAAATCTGAAAAAAATCAGGAATGTAGGCCTTAATGAGTACAACAACAACAAATACATGAGAAGTCGAAATTCACTCAACTTTGTTAGTAATAGTATGATTTATCGATTTTATATTTTCTTGAATAAAATCCAAACGGTACCCTTAAATTCAATAAAATTTTTTTATAAGATTAATCTTTTCTGTAAGTTTCATAAAGATCGAATAGTATTTAATAAAGTTATAGCGATTTGAATTTTCCTGTATTACTATGGAACAATATGCCCTATATTACTATGGAAACATATGGCTATGGAGCCATATGCGCTTTTTATCGATTTAGACACTACAGCTTTGCTAGGATTTGCATGGAAATTTCAGGAATGATAGGTATCATGAAAATGAGTACATACAATTGAAACAAGTCGAAGAGACAGGAGAGAGCTCCTAGCAAAAGGGCTTTGTAACCATTCTATGATTCGAAAAAATAGGCCATGAATCGATGATTACAGTACAGAGGAGTGGGCCCTGAAAAAAATTTCATGAAAGGTAGCCGATATGAATATCAACTGAAAGTTCTCTATGAGAGCTTTTCAAAACAGTTCCTAAACTGACAGTTTTTGCTTCAGTGGGGGCACAGGGGGGGAAATACATGAAAAATGTGTTTCTAAAAAATCTGGAAAAATGATCAAGGGAGATATCTATGGGTATAAGTAAAACAAATATCTCAGAAGTCACAATTCTTTCAACTTTGTTAATAATAGTATGATCCTCGAGTTTCACATTTTCTCCAATAAAATCGTCTTTGACATGTTTCTTGATTTTATTCGTTGCTGGTTACTGCATTTTGTAAGTTGAGTACAAAACCCTTCTGACATGAGCATAGGTCTGTCTACCCAACTTGTTTTAGTTTAATTTTAATTGATTTTTTAGATACAGCCAGTACTTTGAGATCATTATCAAGACTATTAAATGTTTTTTAAAGCATTATAGTAACTTTTTTTGTTACTGATTCTTTTATTAACTTTTGGTAATGAAATACACTTATATCTTGTTTTATTGGTTGAATTGGCATATATTTCAAAGAGTCTTGGGTAGTGGAAAGTCAAAGATTCAAGTATAAATATTTGATTTAACGACAGTGGTTTATCTTTTATAAATTGGTTCTTATTGACTATTTTGATAAGTCTGTTTTGAAATCTCTGTAATAAATTAAGTTGTGTTTTGTAAGCACCACCCCATGCGATATTACCATAACTAATTATACTATGAAAGAATGCATAATATAAGAGTTTTAATGTTTCAGCTTGCATATATCTAGACATTTTGTAGAATATATAGAGTAGATATTTGGTTTTCTTTAGTATATGTTTTATATGGCCATCCCATTTCATATGACAATCAAAAATTATGCCCAGATATTTGCAGTATTGCACTCTTTGTATTTTGGCTTTATTTATTTCAATTACAATCTCATTAGGAATACTATCACAGTAGCTTCCAAATGTCATATATGTAGTTTTACTAACATTTAATGATAGTTTGTTCAAAGCCAGCCAATCAGCTATTTCGCTTAAATGAATATTCATATTTCTCTCAACCTGATACCATGTGTCTTCACTTACTATGACAGCAGTGTCATCTGCATATGACACAATATTTTCAGGCATTTTTGAAAGTAAATCATTTATATATATGATAAAAAATAGTGGTCCTAATATTGTTCCTTGTGGAACTCCTATATTAATGGGTTTTAAATTACTATTAGATTGAACAATTCGAACGTATTGTTCTCTATTTCTCAAATAATCTGACACAAGCATATGTGGGTTTCCTCTGATTCCAATAATACAATTTATCAAGAAGTATATCATGATCCACCGTATCAAAAGCTTTTGCCAAATCCAGAAAAGTAATTGCTATTGGCTTACTTTTATCTATTTTATCATAAATTTTCTCACTCAAGTAATTTAGCGCATCTTTTGTACCAACGTGCTTGACAAAGCCATATTGATTTTTCTGTAATATATTGTTGGTAATCATAAAATGATGTAATCTTTTGTATAGTATTTTTTCAAATATTTTTGCTATATTAGAAATTAAAGATATGGGCCTATAATTACCAGTCTCTTTTGAGCCTCCTGCTTTGTAAATGGGTACTACTTCTGCTATTTTTAGTGCTTTTGGCCATATTGAGTTAAGAATGCAGAGGTTGAAAATGTATTTCAATGGTTCTGCAATGTAGTTAGCTAAAGTTTTTAAAGTAATTGTATTAATTTTGTCTACGCCTCCATTTTTTACTTTCATTCTATCTATTATTTCTAAAATTTCATTTCGTTCATTATTTTTGCTATCTCTTTCGGGTTCTCAATATTTTCTCCTTGTTTATTAATAATTTGTTTAATACTATTGTCTTTTTTATTATTTTTGCCAAGTTTGTTATTTATGAATTTCCAAAGTGATTTTACATTAGTGATACTTTTTTCTATTTTTTCTTTGTTGTACTTGTTTTTTGCTATTGTAATGAGTTTACTCAAATATTTACTATAATCTTTATATTCATGTTTGTATTCTTCAATATTTGGATTTTTCTTCATTCTGATGTATAATTCCTCTTTCTTTTTACAAGATACAATAATAGCTTTGGTAATCCATTCACTTCTAGGTTTATTTTTAGTGTTATTTCGTCTAGGAATAAATTTGGATTTTTCTAAGCAATCTTGAATTTCATTAATTATAAAGTTAGTTGCCTCATTCGGGTCATTCATTGAACCGACGTAATTCCAATTTTTTGTATTGGCTATTTTCCTGATTTTATTATCATTATAAGAGTAATTGATTTGTTTTTTATTTACAGTCGTTATATTGTTTAGTGTAACAAATAATGTATAATGGTCTGTAATTGGATTAGTTAATTTGATAGCTTTTGTAGTAAGTGAGTTAGCTTTGATAAATATATTATCAATGCATGATCCACTATTTGCATTCTCTGTATTTTTGTCTGAGGGTCTAGTAACACCCGTGAACCCCGGAATGTAACCTTTCTCTAGCAGATTATTCATAAATTCATGACTTATCTCATCTTCTTTCAAAATGTTTATATTGAAGTCTCCTATTAACGAATGATTTTTGTTGTTCTTTTTGTCGTTTAAGTATTCATTCATGTTCATAATGAATTCTAAAATTGGATAATCGTGACATCGATAAGTGGCTGATATTTCGAAATTGATATTGTTAATCCCTAGTTTCATCTGAATATTTAAAATTCTAAGTTTACCAATTTCTACAATACATGCCTCATGATTCAAATGTTTCATAACATACACCACTACTCCATCAGACTTATTTATAAGACTTTCGTTGTAATATACCTTATAATCATGCAGATCAAAGTAATGATAGCACGGTAAATTCCAGGTCTCACTACATACTATTACATACGGTTTGATCTTCAAGCTCTCAACAAGTATTTGTAGTTTATTATAATTAGCATTTAAGCTTCTAATGTTTATATACATTATTGTTTTATCAATAGTATTGAATTCATTATTGAGAGCTTCAAGATTAGCACATTCAGTCTCATTTAAATATAAAACATTTTGTATACCTCCAATTAATTCCATTCTTACTTAAATTACCTATTATAATACAAAATTCACTCTTGTGCAAAGAACTTTTAAATGATGCTGGTGACACTAAATCAGCTGGTGTAGTTGACGACACATGACGAGCTGGCACTTGACGTCTATCATGTGTTATTGTATTTCTTGATGTCGGCAATTCAGGTTGCACTAGATAGTCCGTCCTCTTGCTACGTTTGTTGACTTTACTAGTTTTCTGTATATTATTTTTATTCATATTTTTCAGTTCCATCGATAGTAAACTCTTCTCAGTTAATTCCTGGCTGAGCTGTCCCAACAAAACACTTCTTCTCTTCAACATCTCATCATCTGCGTCAGAGTCAATCATTCCAGTGTTAAGAATCACATGCGACTCCTCTTGAAATTCACTTCTCGCAAAGTCACTCAGTGACCTGCCATCATATTCGGAGGCTAGTTTTTCAAAGTCACTTCGGCGATATTCTGATTCACACAATAAACACACAAAAGCTGAAACTTTTTGTTTCGGATGACATTTGCAAGCTTCATTCTACTGATACTGATACCGGCATTTGTAAACTTTATTGGACTGATACCAAATCATCTGATGTAGTTGGCGACACATGACGAGCTGACACTTGACGTCTATCTTGTGTGATTGTATTTTTTGATGTATATATATTGTATTTATAATTTTCATTTATTGTATTTATAATTTTCATTTTTAGCAATTATCTACTGCATTAGTTTTCATTAGATCAATACCGACGTTATACGTATGCCACTACGTTAATTAACTTTAATTAGGGTTTCTATTCAAAATCCTTCAAATTCTACATCATCGAATACATATGAAATTTTATTGTTTCCATTACGAAAATGTTGTGTCGTTCCAGTTTTTTTTTCAACTTAAATCATTCTTAGTATTGGTACGGTACATGCAGGGAATCGGTGAAAGTGTATCGGATCTTCATTACTGATGAACTAAACTTAAAGAAAATCAATTCTGTCTCTTTTATTTTCTGTCTTTTCTACAGCAATTTAAAACAGTTCTTAAAAATCAAAATCAAGAAAAATTTTCTAAACAAACATAACTTTTGGACTATTGGTCATTAAATATAAATAACTCAATTTCCCTGCATGCAACCTCGTTTTATTCTTGCCTCAATTAGAATTTCGGAAGTAATACTTTGGAAATAAAATTTACAGTCATTACAAATAAGTTGACATACAACACAGAATGGAATCCAATTTCAAAAATGAAACACGATCATCAGCCACAAAAACTAATTTTCCCTTCGGTCGATTCATTAACAACAAAACAAATAAGTCCAAGAATGTTTCATGAAACAATTCGGATATAAATCGATAATTAGTAGAATAATGTAATTGGTGACCGTAATATATCGGTTTGTATGCATTCCTTTTTCTGTTAAAAATGTGATGTGTCATGAAGTAGTAGCATACATTTCTAATCTTAAATTTCGAAAACATTTCCTCATCTAAATTTAATATTGCATTTCTTATCATTATATTCTATTCTGCATTCGGCAATTTCTACTAACATCATGTCCTCCTCCAGGTAGTATCATTAAAAATTATTCAAAATTGACATACCAGATCGCTTCACTGAATTCCACTTACTCCTTTTTCGCAAAGAAACTGCTTCAATTGCACTGGAATCGGTAAGTTGTCGATTTGTTTGTTTATCGAACATAAGCATCGCATCCTCAATATATACTTAATATGGCATTAACCATCCGTCAACTTACACCCTTCCGCGTAATTACCGCTGAAAGAAAACAATGCCAGCAACAATATTACTACGATGCATTTAACGCTAACTTACTGCGGTGGGAATAGTTTTAATCCTCGCACTCTAACTCTACAATTGCAAAGGCTAGGCGAATTCCAGAGGCACACTCACGAGAACCGTTCACTTGCTGTGACTTTACCGAAAGTTTGGTATAGAGCACTTTACAGCCTCAAAGAATGAGTAACCTTTTGGGTCAAATTTTTCGTTCGACTTTGCCTTTCTAACTTCACGAGCCGCTAGCAGATTCGTCGCCCGCGTGCTAAACACTGCGACCAGGAGTCAGCTTTCATTTTTGATGGCGGGAAAGCACAACTCTACACACATAAAACAATTCTGGATTGGACTTTCCACTGCATAGCAACCTCTCCTCAACATATCTCACTGCAACTCGGCTGCCATGTGGCTGTCATCTTCCATTGACATCCCACGACAAAATTGACGTGGGATGTGCAACCGTCACGACCGACATGAGATGACAAGCCACATAGCAGCAAGGTGTGTTGGTGGTGGTCACCCAGCGGCGTTGCCTGATTCATTACACACCCTATTCGACTACCAATAGAGAAAAAATTTTTTTGAAGGGTAACCCCCCTATATGGGGAGACCTTAAAACTATCTGAAAATTTTTTTCGCGCCAAAACTCTCAAGAAGTCACCACTTCTGACCATTCCACAAAGTTTCATGGCTATAGCTTCCATAGTTTTGGAGAAAAACTGCTGTGACGTACAGACGGACATAGGTCGTGATTACAATAGAATTTTGTATTTTAGTACAAAACCCTAAAAACTACTGCAGGGATAGTGTTTAATTTAAATGTGTTCAGTTAGCCGAACATTCATTGAAATTGTCTAAGTGGGAACGAAACGGTTCGATCTTTAGAAAAGTTTAATATATATTTAATGGACACACTCTCTTGTCTTCTAAACTTGTTGTTGCTTCGATCTTGAAATTGAAATAAACATATCGCATTCCTTTAGTACTACATCCATTGTACTTCAGACTCAAATTACTGCTCATCGAAACCTTATGTCTGACATTTATAGAACTGCTACTGAAATGCGCAAAGCATCGAACTAGAAGAAATGAAACATGAATTAAAGACCAAAAACACCCTGGTTACGCGTCAAAGCGTGTTTTTCACTCGACTGCTTCAACCCCAAATGGATTCCGCCAAGAGTACATAGTCCACATAATACATTGCGAAAAACAATCTAAATTGTAAAAAAATCATTCCCAGCAAGGCTAAGTTTCTCAAATAGGTAAAAGCGCCGCTAATCCGCGAGGGATTCATGCACTAGCAGCTAGCTGGGTGCGCTATTAGGGCGTCGGAAAACAACACCAGTAACCGCAAAAAACAAGCAATGCGAGCGACCGCAAACACTAGAAAAATAAAGATCACAGATCCTCGACGCAAGCATCGAGCTGGGAAAACTCGTGTTCAGTCTACTCGAAATTTGTGCCCTGAACATGTTAATTCAATTAAGTTGAGACACAGCTAAACTGAGATATCAGTATCTCAATTGCACCAGATAAATTAGCTTCAGTTTTGTTCAATATCCTACTTAGAGTCTCACCACAAGAACTCGCTGCGTCGAAGTTGTTTGTCTTGGGGTCGGTCCTCGAATTTCACAGTGCAATGGATCCGAGTGATGCACCGACTCATGCTTCCCCATGTTCTACCGATTTGTGCAGTTAAAATTATCGTGACAAAAATAAACATTTCCCAAGTTGATTCTCAGGTGAGACTAACCTAATATGCCGAAGCAACTCCAGGCGCAACCGAAAACATCCATGGCGGGCGGAGCAATCAATCTGAACTCTTGTGATTGCTGAAAGATACATCACTCATATCGAGTGATCTTCATTGTGATGCAAAGAAATTCCTCGATAACATTAGATGGCTGTTAGATGGCGACCGCAACTTGCGAGCGCTGAAGACTTCTTAGGGTTTCACTCGCTGACACCAGACACCGGTAGCGCGCGGTGCTTTAACCTCTCGTCAGCGAGCTGCAGCATTGCACCACTGTGGGATTCTTCCCCGGAGGATTGCCGGAATCATGGGCTGAGTATTGATTGATGGGTTGTGCTCCCATGCGGTCGCAATCAAGCACCTACGAGTATGAAGACATCAAGGATTGTCTTACCTAAATTAAGCATTTCTAGCGACTCACTTGAACAAGATCTGAGGATGTTCTCCACCAAATCGGTTCGCAAAGCCAGCTTCAGCTCGCGCTGCAGACTTCGGGAGCCTCTGCATTGGAAGCTACTTCGAGCCAACCTGCGCCACAGTAAAAGTTACTGTCTGTACGCTATGGTTGAAATCTAAGTCGATCCTAATCAGTCAATTAGAGCAAACTGCTGTGAGTTTCAATTTCAATTCGAGCTCGAACGTTCCGATAATAAAAATAATAATACTAATACGGGTGTTACACGCAAGTTGCAAAAATATTCACTTACAACCAACTGGGCTCTATGGCACCCAACCCCGTGTGCATTACCGCCTCCCTGCCGCGTTGTGAAAACAAGATAATTTTCCATGAACGATTTTCCTGCAAGCCAAGGCTGGCGTTGGGTTGGCGTCGAGTGGAGTTATGAGGACAAGTCGAGCCATTCATCTTCATTTGCTCTGCGCAATTCATTCGCTTGCTCTGGAGATGTACAAGTACAAGTACTTATCCTAAATTACCTCTAGATGGAAGATCTGTTGTTGTAGCTGATTCGCAATGGCAGGAAAACATTTCCGGAACACAAAAGCTACATGAGAGAGTCTTCGGCGACTGGAATGTGTGATACAGGTTGAATTGAGGAATTTACGATCTGTTGATTCTATTTTCGCAACCATAGGCATATAATAAGCGATTTGAATCAAATGATCAAAAAGAATTTGAAGTGTTGAACTTTATACTAAAGATAGATGCATTAAGGGGATTTAAATGTTTTTCAGCCTCTTTGTTATGTCCATTGATTCGATCTACCCTCACCGAATAAAAAGTAAGGATCAGCTCAGGCAATTTGAATCGCGCGAAGATTTCCTTTCGTGTTAGATTAATGCAATGGTATTCCCGTTATATTTCACAGACTTTTTGGTACATAACCTGTGGTTACATAATTCCTTAAAAATCACGATTGTCTGGGCTAGCGCGAAGGTAATTTTCTAATCTTATCAAAATCTGCTTTAATTTAAAGTTTGGTTTAAGTCAAATTTTAATTATGGCTGCTACATATGTACCTATAAATTTGGATGCAGTATCATGCCAACATTTTAAAATTTGAGAATTTACCTTAAAAATGTTTTACTGGTAGATAGATATAGGATTTTTTTATGAGTTTAAAAATTTCATATTGAAATCGAACTGTCAAAAATATTTTTATTATTTTTATAATGAAAACAAATTCAATGCTATTTATAATTTAACAAGCAGAGTAAGCAGGAGAGTGCTCCTACCAGAAGGTCTTTGTAAACATCCTAGGGTTAGAAGCAAGTTTTCTAATGGCGTGAATCGATAACTTGAATTATTCATCCAATACTTAGATATGAAATCGTTCAAATTTATACAAAAGATGCACAGTTTCTTTCATAAGCACAGTGCAGCCGCCATTTTAATCTAGCTCAAATGATTTTTCTGAATGCTCGGCCGATTGAAAATGTTCAAGTTAAACACTATTCCTTAAATTTTCATGAAAATTGAAAGAAAATAAAAGTGCCTAAGTTAATTTTAAATATATATATAGGGTTTTCCAATAAGAGGTGTTATGTTGAATAGATCTTGTGATTTAACACCTTGCGACCTCTTCCTTTGGGACCACGTGAAAGAGAAGGTCGACGCCAACAGCTCAGCGTAGATTTAAGACCTCAAAGATGAAATTCGTGAGGCTATCGAGGACACAGGGCAGCCACTTTGCGATTTGGTTATGGAAAATTTCATGAAAAGGATATGGTCCTGTAAGCGTGTCGAAGTGGTTATTTACCTGATGTTATTTTTTCCTATTAACGGCATATCTTCTTCTTTATAATGAAATAAACATCCGATCATTTGTATTAAACAAGTTGGGTAGACAGACCTATGCTCATGTCAGAAGGGTTTTGTACTCAACTTACAAAATGCAGTAACCAGCAACGAATAAAATCAAGGAACATGTCAAAGACGATTTTATTGGAGAAAATGTGCAATTTTAGGATCATACTACTATTAACAAAATTGAACGAATATTGACTTCTGAGGTGTTTGTTATAGTTATACCCATAAATATCTCCTTTGATAATTTTTTCAGCTTATTTAGATCACGGGTGTCAATTTGCGAGGGAGGAAACACATTATTCATGTATTACCCCTCCCCCTGTGCTCCCACTGAAGCAAAAACTGTCAGTTTAAGAATTGTTTTGAAAAGCTCTCATAGATACTCATATCGGCTACCTTTCATGGAATTTATTTTCAGGGGCCACTCTTCTGTACTGTAATCATCGATTCATGGCCGGTTTTTTCGAATCCTAGAATGGTTACAAAGCCCTTTTGCTAGGAGCTCTCTCCTGCCTCTTCACTTGTTTCAATTGTATATACTCATCTTCATGATACCTATCACTCCTGAAATGTTCATGCAAATTCTAGCAAAGCTGTAGTGTCTAAGTCGGTAAAAAGCGCATATGGCTCCATAGCCATATGTTTCCATAGTAATACAGGGCATATTGCTCCATAGTAATACAGGAAAACTCAAATCGCTATAACTTCGGTAAATACTATTTGATCTTTATGAAACTTTCAGAAATGATCAATCTTATAAATAGTCATCTGTTTGCTAAATTTTATTGAGTTTAAAGGTACCGTTTAGATTTTATTCAAGAAAACACAAAATCGATAAATCATACTATTACTAACAAAGTTGAGTGAATTTTGACTTCTCATGTATTTGTTGTTGTTGTACTCATAAAGGCCTACATTCATGATTTTTTTCAGATTTTTCGGATGGAAGGTGTCCAATCGCGAGGGGGGGTACGCGAAAAGTTCGTACATTTCCCCTTCCCCTGCTCCCCTCGGTACTTTTAGGGCAATTTTAAGACTTGTTTTGAAAAGATCCTATTGAGACCTTTCCAATGACACCCTATTCGACTACCAATGGTGAAAAATTTTTTTTAAAGGGTCACCTCCCTGTATGAGGAGACCCCCTTAAACCCCTTTGAAAAATTTTTTCACCCTTGAACTTTCAAGAAGTCACCACTTCTGACCTTTCTACAAAGTTTCATGGCTGTAGCCTCTATAGTTTCGGAGAAAAAGTGCTGTGACATACAGACGGACGGACGGACGGACGGACGGACGGACAGACGGACACAGGTCGTGATTGCAATAGGGTTTTGTATTTTAGTACAAAACCCTAAAAATGGTATTTTTTTTAAATATCAAAATAACACCTCTTATTGGAAAACCCTATATCAACCATAAACACGTGTTATTGTTGGTGTAATTCCAAATAATTGAAATGGCTATAACTCATTTGATTATGATTCGATCTCAAATAAATTTTGTGAACATATATATCTTATATTAGTCTATATAATTGCACAATTTCAAGAAGTTTAAAGGTACCCTATTGATTTTATGGGCAAAAATGTAAAATCTACAAATCATACTATTATGAACAAAGTTGAGCGAATTTCGAATTCTTAGGTATTTGCTGCCCTTCTACTCATAAAGGTCCACGTTCATGATAATTTGTAGATTTTTCGGCTGAAAGGTGTCCAATCGCGAGGGGGGACACAAATTTTGGGTACATTTTGCCTTCCCCTGGACCCCCTAATTCATAAAATGATTTTTTTATTTCAGATTCTAAAAGTTCTAATTAGGACCTTTCATTTGATACTCCACTCGACTACCTGTGATGGAAAAAAAATTTTAAGGGCCAATTCGTTATTAGGGGGGACCCCCCTTTAACATTTTTTAAATTTTTGTTAAGGCCTTAAATTTTGAGAGACCATCACTTTTGACCTTTTCACAAAGTTTGAGCATTCTAGCTTCTATAGTTTCTGAGGAAATCAGCTGTGACGCACGGACAGACGGACAGACAGGTCGCGAAACTAGTAGGTCTTTGTAAAATTTTTTTTTACAAAGACCTAAAAATGATTTCCGGTAAATGGCCACCACGACTAACAGTTACAGGGCGCGTTCGATCAACAAATTTTTGACCACTTTTTCCAATACATCTGGTCTTATTTCGTTAATCGCACACCGAATATTTTCCCCTCGATGTTCCCAATGTTGTTGATTTGTTAGCCTAAACGAAGTACTCAACATCTTCTTCTTCTTCGTAGCCCTACAGCCCCTCTCGGGCCTTCACTTCCTGTAACAAGTGCCTCCAACTGTCGCGGTCTATTTACCGCGTCCTCCAATCTCGAAATCCGAGCAGCGATGCACTGTCTTCATCGGGCAAGTCAAAGCAGCGTTCCCTCGGTTTCCCCACTGATCTCTGTCCTTCTGTTCTCCCAACGAATACTTTTTGGGTATCCATTGTTTGTCCATACGATTCATGTGGCCAGCCCCTTGTAACTTCCGCAGTCTTACAATCATTGAGACCTCCGGCTTGTAATGATTTAGTTATTTTAGATCCGAACGCGGAACCGACCTCTCATCGGTTCTAGACGTTAAGTCTGAGTAGTGCCAACGGATGGTACCAACCGGTCAACCAATCCGTGCACCGTAACCCATTCACGCGGTGGCTGCTTGTCGGCCAGCTAGTTCGGAGAGGATTTCGGTCGCGGGTCTCCGAATGGGTTACGCTCATTTACATAATTCAGCCACCTATACACACCCGTTTTCAAACGCGTTACAAGCAAAACCATACGGAGAGGAAACCTATTCTACGTTACTCCGTATTTCTTCTCATAACCAGTCAAAAAGAACACAATCTAACTTTTATTTCGCGTTCCCGAATTCCCGATGCGGTACCGAAAAGTATACTACGTTAACTCAACCCGACGAATGCTACGTTAAGGAAAAACCAAAAACAACTAAGGTACCGCGTACCGCGCACGACGCTAAACCGACCTCAGCGGATTTTTTCTAAACCCTACCCTCGCGACGGCATACCTACCCTGCACTTCATTCCCCCTGAAAAAGAAGAACCACTGAAAAGGAAAATCCGTTTTTTGTTAGCAATTCATTTTAATTGTTTGTTCTATTGTATTTTATCATATACGTAATCAATTTACTAATATAGGATGTTTCTACGAACAGGATTCCTTAAATGATTATAATTCTAATGCTTTCTTCTACTATATGCTAGAGGAAATTAATGGCGTTCTTGAAAATTAATTTTCCAATTGAAATTATAAGATACATGTTAGGATATACAAGTACATTTATGTGATAGGAAAAAGAAATAAATTTGAAACATCAACTTATACCTTAGTATTTGGAATGGAACTTATCAAAGTATTTTTCAGCATTCGAATAATTTGTACAAACATAAGTTTTCGTTTTAAACTTTATTTTAAAAAAAGTTTCCACACTTTCCATTCAAGAGTCAATCGGCATATTCCCGAGCATATTTTATTAAGTATTTCTAGATCTGAATTCTCTCAGAGCCTTTTAACGAAGAAAGTTTTCTTATTCTAATCAGTCTCAGTTCTTTTTAGTAATTCCATCTTATTAATGTATATAATCTTCGGTTTAACATATCCCTGAAGCGTTTAAGACTTTTTTTTTCCCAGTCAGTGGTGTGGCTTTTACATGTTATAAAACGCGAATGAAAATAGTGATGAAATGGTAAAATTCGTTTTAAACGCGAGATAACTTATGATTATCAACAGAGATTTCGGCCTTCATTTTTTTCTAGAGACTTTCTTTTATTATCCTCCTAGAGCTTAATGGATGAAATGAGCTTAAATTTATGATAACCTTAGCGTTAAGCAGTCTTTTCCGAAAATCACTCTTTTCAACGATTCGTTTTATGTTATTTTTCTAAAGCAAAAGCTTTGTTTTTTCTTGAAAATACTTATTGTAGTTTCGTTTACATACTACAACGACATTTAGCAATTTTAAAACTTAATAGATCCCTTTCAATGCCCTACTTTTTCTTTTTCATAGACTATATCTAGCTCGATATGGGTTTTGGCTGAGGCAAACAAATTCCGATACAACATTTATAATGATTATTGGGGAAGGAATCACTCTTCATTTATATTGCATTGTAGTCTCAGCGAATTAAAATTTTTAAAATCATTTTGTTAGCACCGTTTATTTTATTTAGAAGCAAAAGAACTTTAGTAAATTTCTCACTGAACACCGAAGTATATTGTTAAAACTACATTTACTAAATTATTCAGAAAAGATCTGTTTTAAACTTATTGGAGCCAGGTTATTAGAAAAAAGTTGTTTTTTTTTCTATAAAATGTAAACATTTATAACGATATGAGCCCAAATTTGGATTTGTTCTACCTCATTAGCCGGAAGAAAACTACAATATTAAAAAGGTTAGTCACGATATTTTTGAATATTGAAAACTTCTTGCAACTTCAAAGGAGACTAAATATGTAATGAATAGTAAAGAAAACAGCCATTCTCGTTTTCACCCTATTTCGATTAAGTTTCGTATAACCAAAATTGAATCACATGCATGGATGCATATGCGCGTATATATGAATAAGACTATTAGATCATTGGGCCTTTGGTTGTTTAAATTTTTTTTTATTTCGGTTGGCAAATGTTTTCAAAACCTTTTGGTCATCTTACTATGTCTCAACTTAACTGTTGGTTTTTGTCTTGTAACTCGAAGGGGACAAGAGGAAGGAAGCCTAAGGTTCTAGTTGGAATGGGGAGATATTGGTTGATTGTCTTCAATTTTTTTTGTATTTTAACTATGCGTTCCGTTTTGTTTGTAGTAAGTATGTAACTTCTTTTTAAAGCAATCTATTTTCTTTTTGTATTAATCAGTTCGTCTGATCCATATGCAATTTAATTTTGGCTTATCCTTCCAATCATTTTGATTTTATTATGCATAGTTATCCTAGGTTTTAATTGAGAACCTACATTTGTAAAATTCCAGTCAATATATTCGTCTACTAGAATGTTCCTTACAAAAAAATGCTTAATAGGAGTTCATAATTTTGCTCCAGGTCGTTTTGGAATTGTGTCTGTGGTCCATCAATTTTGAATTATTTTGGACACGATAAGGAAAGTAAAATTAACATACAAGTGAATAAATATTTGCTAAGTTGACGCGGATCTGCCTTTTGTAGGTATTAATGTTGTACTTTAATTTCTGTTGTTTTACAGGGACTTTCATTATTCTACTACTTCAAAACTGAACGTGGTGAAGCAAAAAAAAAACAGACTGGCACGGATAATGTATCACAAGTTCCATAAAGTACTCACATTGGCACTGTATACCGCCCTGTTTCGCACGGCCCAACACGCCTGTTGTTTCATTTAGTTTTGTTGTCGCTGGCCCACGTAATTGTTGGATCTGTACCAACCTGTACAGTGAATAGTTAGCTTCTCGCCTTCCACAGCACCTGTATTTGACGGGACTCCCACAGCCACAAGAGCGAAAACAATGAAAATAACACCTTGCTTCAAACTTTCTACTTTTTCATTTATGAATTTCCTTTCTTCAGCTATAAGAGTATGTTGGCCCTTAAGCGATTTCACTCGATCGACGTCTGTTCCAGTCTTTCGCCACTTAAGTTCAGGAAAGCTAGGTCCCATGAAATTACAGCTTAGTGTAAGTGGAAACCAAATTACAAAAGATTGAAGTTTATGTTCTGCGTTATCGTAGTGCCCAATGACAACGCCCGCCCACATACTCGTACTATCAAGCAACTTATGCTTCAATCGAAAAGATGATGTCCTGCCGCCTAGAACACTTCGTCATAGTGTGGAATCGATAAAATTGACCCATCGAGCAAGTAGTGACGTGATCCAATGTACGTAGTGAAGGCATCGATACACCTACTTCCAACATCATGGTCCAAACTCTTCATTAATTTTCATTAATTGTTCAAGTCGTGAAGACAGAAGAGGATCATTTGACTCAATGCTTGCTGTGTGTATAACATAAACAAGTGCAAAGTAACAGGTGTGTCAAATTACCGCTATGCGGCACAAGCTACAACCACATTTGCATAAGCCTTTTAACTGCACAAAAAAATGGGAATCCTGAAGCAGGTTACGTGGAGCACGTAAAAACAATGCAAATGTCACCGCACTATTTACTGTACCAAATCTCGCACTGAATTCAAAATCACACGGAACACTCGCCCCCGGTTGCTATTCCGAATTTCTCAGCTCGACTCTTTGACGGTTATATCAAGAATGACACTTCCAACCAGTTTCCACGTTTCTGTCTATTCGACGTTTTGATGGCAACTGTGGGAGGCATTGCCAGATAGATATGCTTCGAAATGTATCGGTGTTTAATTAATATTATTTTTCAAATATTTATATCCACAGATATAAATATTTAAAAAAAAATATTTTCTGCGCAATGATATCCGCACGAAAGATGAAGTCTGCTTGCACTTCGAAGTCATACATATCTGGCCGGTCGCCAGGGTTCGGGATCGGAATCACTTCGATTCCCGGGCGTAGGCGTCGCATTACAGGCTCATCAAAAATTTCATACAGCTCATGGCTGCATCGAATTTACCTTGAGCCGCATCTAGCTTCCCTCCGATTATTCGCCGCATGTCCCGTCTTTCGAAGGTGTTCAATGTGTTAACGGATGCTGGGATAAGGGTCCATATTTACACCCATAGCATAACATTGGTCCTATCACAGATTTGTATACTTGGAGCTTTGTTTTCCTGTGTATACAGCTGGTCTTCAAGATCCTCAAAATTGAATAAAATATTTTATTTGCGAGCTGTATTCCTTGGCATAATTCCTCTCTTTCATTACCGGTCCTCGTTATTTTCGCACTTAAATATATAAACTTACCCAAATTTTCGATATTGTAGTCGCTAAGTGTGATATTTTGGGTATTTGAGGTATTTTTCCTCGACTGCGTTATAAGCTTTGTTTTATTCTTATTAATTTGTAGCACTACTAGTTTTGCTTCGCTGTCAAGTTTCAGGAAAAGTTAATTGGCAATTGTTATCGACCATGACAAAATATTGATGTCGTCCGCATAGGCTAGTACTTGGCTCGACTTATTTAGTACGACGAGGGTAGTCCCAAAAGTACTCAACCTGACTTATGAATACAGGTCGTTTTCAAAAAACAATTACTGCGATTGACAATACCACCTTTCAGCAACTTAATGTGAAAAATTCATAACAGTACGTTTATTATTATTTTTTTACAGGCATCCAAAGTGAACATTCTCAGTAAATTTGTAAATATAGAAAAAATCGGGCAATGTTATGTGATACAATACTTTCATTTGAAAGGTCTAGGTCCAACCGATATCAAAACTGAGTTGGATTCTACTCTGGGGAAGTCTGCTCCTTCGTTTACAATGGTCAAATATTGGGTAGCTGAGTTTAGGCGAGATCATACGAGCTGCCAAGGTGAACACGGCAGTGGTCGACCAAGTGAGGTCACTACGTCAGAAAATGTGAAGAAAATCCACAAAATGGCATTGGATAACCGTCGACTAAAAGTGCGCGGGATAGCAGACATGGTAGAAATTTCAAAAAGCGCTGTGCATTGAATTTTGACCGAAAATTTGGACATGAGAAAACTGAGCACATGATGGGCGCCGCGTTTGCTCACAACGGAACACAAACAGCAACGTGAGGGTGTTTGCATCGAGTGTTTGACAATGTTTTGCAGCAATAAAGCCGAGTTTTTGCGTTGAATCGTAACCATGGATGAAACAAGGGTCAACCATTTTACACCTGAGACCAAGGAGTGGTCATAGTAGTGGACTGAAAAGGGAAAACCGGCTCCAAAGAAAGCAAAGACAGTGCAGCCAGCTGGCAAGGCCATGGCATCCGTTTTCTGGGATGCGCGTGCAATAATATTTATTGATTGTCTCGAAAAAGGAAGAACGGTCAATGGCGCATATTATACAACCTTACTGCAGCGTTTGAGTGATGAAATCAAGGAAAAACGGCCCATCTGACAACGTACCAGTCCAAACGTGCGTCATTGCGATGGCTAAAATCAATAAGTTGAAGTTCGAATTGCTTCCTCTCGCACCCTATTTGCCAGATCTGGCTCCCTCAGATTATTTCCTTTTTCCAAATTTGAAAAAATGGCTCGGTGGCAAAAGATTTGAAGAGGTAGAGTCTGCGGTTCATAGCTTTTTTGAGGAGCTTGACGGTTCCTACTATAAAGTGGGTATGGAAGCTATTGAACATCGTTGGGAAAAGTGTATATTTTTTTACTGTTTTCTTTGTCGGGTCGGGTACTTTTGGGACCCACCTCGTAACGTACCTAGTGTAACGACAGGTAGCTTTCTGATGACATCTTCCAGAGCCAAATTGAATAGCAATGAGGCCAGCCTATCTCCCTGCTTTAGTCCGATATTTTTGTTGAAGGCATCGATGAGTTGGTTGTTGGTGCGGACTTGGGAGGTGGTTGATGTCATTGTCATTTTAGTAAGACGGACTAATTTGGCTGGGGTGCACACAGCATTATTTGTTACAGTACGTAACGATCAATACTGTCGTATGCAAACTTAAAGTCAACGAAAATTTGATGTACATCTATGTTGAACTCCAAGCATTCTCCAAGTTCCTACTTGAAGTGAACAATTGGTCTATCAATCTAAACCACCTTGATACTCCCCACTAATACTGTTGGCGTATGATCCGATTTTATTTTCTAAGATTTTTGAATATATTTTGTACACTGTACAAAGCAGTGATATGCTTCTATAATTTTCGCAATGTAGTTCGTCACCTGGTGGTAACTTCGAACTTGGCGCCCTACGCCACTGACTCGATTGGCAGATCGCAACTAACGCAACCGGCAGATCCCCACACCCTACGCCACTGACGCGGCCAGCTGATCTATATAACCTACGCCACAGAAGTCGAAAGCTCGTGAGCGACTTTTAAATTAATCGCTGCCACTGAACCGCGACCTGACGTGTGTCAAAACAAGATAAAGAATATCCCGTACGGCTCGTGCAGGCCTTCAGTTTTGGGTTGAGAAAAATCGATGAAAATCGCGTAAAACGAGTCACGGACGTGTAGGTGCGATCGCTGCCGTATGCTCTGTGCAGCCATTCTAGAGTGTTTGACGGCTGAGGTTTGCGAATTACCAGGGAGTACGCGACGGGTTGGATGGGTAAACGTGTCACTCCTCGGCCTTTACAGCTCGCTGTTCATGGAGATGGGGAATTAGACAGTCAAATTGGAGCCGTTCTTGCCTGGGGCGGTATCTTTCCAAACGCTCACGGGTTCTCGAACGGAGAAGAAAAAAGGTATATTTTGTTCGAAAAGTGAGGTTAATAGTTATGTTTTCGTCGACTTTCTAGTCGTCAGTCTAAAGCGTGGACAGGCTTCGGAGCTAAGAAAGTGGCTGCCTGGAGAAGCGCTACATCAGCCTTGCGTACTCGGAAAAAAGGGGCAGAGGGAAGTTTCCGAGGGCGAAGCTTGACGTTTTGCCCAAAGCAGGAAGCGTACGAGTAAGTTCGATAAAAGTGCGTTACGTGTTCAGTTTTTTTCTTCAATTCACATTGCTTGGATTCTTTTGGGCAAAGGAAGCGAGCGCCGCGGCCGGAGGCTTGGCATTGGTTACGCATGTAGTGCGGGAGGTCGAGGGGGCTGAGAGCTTTGGCAGTGATTGAACGCGTCTCCACAAAGTTCAATTTTGACTCGTGATCGCGTTTATTCAGCGAGACACAGTTCCGATTGCGGTCCACCTGGAGCTGTAGCTGTAGGCTGGCTTTCAGGTGGATCTCAGGCGTGTAAGGCCGTGCTAAACAGTACAGTATACGGTGAAAATGTGAGTACTTTCTAGGAAATATGATACACTATCTGAGCCAGTCTATTTCGTGGTTGCTTCGACACGTTCAGTTTTAAAGTATTGTAGTAGAGTTTCAAATTGCACGTCCATTGGAGTAAATAGAAGTAAACGTAAATTTTAACTGTAGTCAAGTAGCTTCCAAAGAAGAAGAATATTGTGCTCAAAATACAGCAATATTGATGTGGGTTTGATGGACACGGATAAGCCATATTTTTATTATGTTAATCCTCGCAATGTAACAACATTAGTTGATGATGTCGCTATCCTTCGATGTAGTATAAAAAAAAGAAAAAACAAAGGTAATCGTACAGTATCCTGGATGCGCAAACGTGATCTGCATATTTTAATAACAAATATTTATACGAGGTGTGTTCAAAAAATATCGCGAATTTTGTTTTTTTTTCAAAAATTATTTATTTATTCATGAATATCTATTTATTCCCCTTCAAAGTAATCCCCATGAGATATTATACACTTGTGCCAACGGTTTTCCCAATCTTCGAAGCACTTCAAAAAATCATTTTTTTAAATCTTGTTCAGCTCCTCCTTCGATGCCGTCTTTATCTCGTCAAGCGTAGCGTAACGTCGTCCTTTCATGGGCCTCTTCAGTTTAGGAAACAAGAAAAAGTCACAGGGGGCCAGATCTGGGGAATACGGTGGCTGCGGCATCATTAGTGTGTTGTTTTTGGCCAAAAAGTCGCGCACAAGCAACGATGTGTGAGCAGGGGCGTTATCGTGGTGCAAAAGCCAATTTTTGTTCTCCCACAAATCCGGGCGTTTCTGGCGGATTGCTTCGCGCAAATTGCGCATAACTTGCAGGTAATATTCCTTATTGACCGTTCTTCCCTGTGGCAAGAACTCATGATGCACCACGCCCCTGCAATCGAAGAAAACTGTCAGCAAAACTTTCACATTCGACCGAACTTGGCGCGCTTTTTTCGGTCTTGGTTCATGCGGCAGCTTGGTTCATGCGGCAACTTCTCTAACGGTGATTCGACGATTGGCCAATACCATTTTCTCCACTTCATTAATTTTTTCGTCTGTTGTTGAAGTGCTCGGGCGTCCGGCACGCTCTTCGTCGTTCACATCTTCTCGACCTTCTAAAAACATTTTGTACCACCGATAAACGTTGCTTCGGTCCAAGGTAGCTTCTCCGTATGCCACAGTCAACATTCGGAATGCATCCGCGCACTTAATTTCGTTTTTCACACAAAATTTGATACACGTTCTTTGATCCATTTTTTTGAATAAGTAAAAATCGAAGACGATTGAAAACACGTGCAAGTAAAGCAGCTATCACCAATTAAGTGAACATTCAAAATGGCCAAGCTTGTCGGCAGAAAGGACAGACATGAGTACCAACATAACGCCACAAAAAAATCGAAATTCGAATATACGTAACCCGCGAAAATTCAAAATTCGTGATACTTTTTGAACACACTTCGTACGGGAGATCAACGCTATTCTGTTCTACATATACCCGGGTCCGATAATTGGGATTTGAAAACTGGATATGCACAACAGTGTGATAGTGGCATGTACGAGTGCCAAATGAACACAGAACCGAAATTCAACTTAGCAATTACTCTTGAAGTGACCGCTGCTTGAGCGAAAATTATTGGTTCACAAGAAGTGCATGTGAAACGTGATAGTACTGTCTCATTGTCCTCCGCCGTGAATATTCACGCTTCATCAGTGGCACGGTATCATGGGTCAAGTATCGTTGACTTTGATTCAGCAAGAGGAGGAATAAATTTAGAAACAGAAAAAAACCGAAGCTGGAACAACCAGTCGATTAATGCTCACGCGAGCCACGCTAAGTGATTCTGGCAACCATACGTGCGTACCCGTTGGAGCGATACCAACATCGGTGCAGGTTCACGTATTAAACAGAGAACACCCGGCTGCGATTCAAATAAGTGGTGGTGTACCACGCCCATCACATTTAGCTATTATAATATTGGGTATATTTTCGATAGCAACACGTCATCAACCAACCACATCACAGGCGACGTCCATACTGCTACGGTCTTCAATTGAGAGATGACTCGTCCATAAATGAGAGTCCCTTTAAAGCAACAGAAAATTAAGTACAACATAACTACCTACAAATGCAGATCCGCGTTAACTTAGCAAATATTTATTCATTCTTATTTTCATTTTACTTTCCTTATCGCGTTCTATAATAATTCAAAAATGACGGACTACAGACACAATTTCAAAACGAACTGGAGCAAAATTATAAACTCCTATTAAACTTTTTTTTGTATGGAACATTCTAACAGACGAATATACATATCGACTGGGATTTTACACATGTAGGTTCTCAATGAAAACCTAGGATAACGCTAAATAATAAAATCCAAATTATTGGAAAGGTAAGCTAAAATTAAATTGCATATATATCAAATGGAATGATTAATAAACAAAAACGATAGATTGCTTTAAAAAGAAGTTACACACATACTATAAACAAAACAAAATGCATAATTACAATATTCGAAAATTGAAAACAATGAGCCAATATTACGATGGCCTGACTAGAACCTTAGTCTTCCTTCCACTTGTCCCTTTCGAGTTATAAGATAAAACCAACAGCTAAGTTGAGACATAGTAATATGAACAAAATGTTTTTCCCGGTACGATGAAAGATGGCGAGGCTCGTGCTGATCAGCAAGGGATAGGGGAATCCCGGATGGCCATCTGCATACCGCCCGTTATGCATGCTAGATACGGCTGGGAAAGTGCCAGAGAAACTCATCAAGGGAAGACTCACTGACGCGATTCGTGCTGTTGGACGTTCTACCATTGATGCGATTGCAGAGGTGGTCAGCGCGGTCCAACAGGCAGAGGCGATGGATCGTCCCGTTGGTAACACTCGATGTCAGGAACGCCTTCAACTCCGCTAGATGGGTTGATATTTCGGATACGCTGGAAACCCCTTTTGAAGTTCCAGAAAACCTGATGCGGCTTTTGAGGAACTACCTAAAGAATCGAAGCCTGATCTACGACACAACACAGGGCAGAATGGAAATTAAATCGGGTGTTGAACAGGGATCTATCCTTGGTCCGGACCTGTGGAAGGTGTCTTACGATACGCTACTGAGACTCGAGATGCCAGATGAGTCGCGCTTGGTTGGCTACGTGGATGATGTTGCGGCTCTGGTCGCTGGACGAACCGTTGAACAAGCGCAACTTAGGCTAGGTATGCTAATGCGCCGAGCGAGGGACTGGATGACTGCTCGCGAGTTCAGTTAAGCACTGGAGAAAACCGAAGGTGTCATCTTGACAAAAAAGAGAATCCCTAGAGTAAGGATGATCAGTATTGGAGACATACAAATCGAATCAAAGCCAGCGGTAAAGTACCTGGGGCTACTGATCGACTCGAAGATGAGTTTCTCTGAGCAAATCAGGGCAACGGCTGAGAAGGCTGCTTCGGGAATATCAGCTCTGAGTCGACTTATGGCCAACGTAGGGGGACCCAAGCCGTCACGAAGACTTCTCTTGATGAGTGCTGTAGGGTCAGTGCTACTGTACGGGGCAGAGTTATGGGGCGACGCTCTCAGCAAGGAGGTATACCGAAAACGTTTGGCACAGGTACAGAGAAGAGGAGCACTGAGGATTGCATCTTCGTATCCGACAGTCTCTGACTTGGCGGTGAGAGCTATTGCAGGCGTGATACCTGCCGTCCTCCTTGCTAGAGAGCGCCGCGCTATTTACCTGCACCGAAACGAGGATGCGAGGGAGATGGTTGTCCGCCAGGAGAGACAGCGCTCGCTCAGCGATAGGCAGCATTCTTGGGTGAATTGCACGAAGGGAAGGTGGACTGCGTGCCTCATCCTAGATATGAGACCGTGGCTAAGTCGAAGGCATGGTGAGACTGACTTCTATCTGAACCAGCTATTGAGCGGGCATGGGTATTTTCAGTCTTACCTGCACAAGATCGGTAAGTCACGGTCCCCCGATTGTCGGTTTTGCCCAAGAGTGGAGGACAATGCCTGCACAAAATAGGTCAAGCTGTGAAGGGTACTCTACAGAGAGCCGGGAGAGCTCACCCTGGATAAAATAGTTGCGGTGATGCTTGTATCGGTTGGCAAGTGGAACCAGGTGGCAATTATGCTCGGGGGTAGTCCTAAAATATAAAAGGGACTCACAGCAGCCGGAAGCGTTGGGGCTGGGGGATCACTTTTCTGACGCCTCCTCTTCCCCTCTCTCCTCCTGCTAGGAAAGGAATCCCCGAGCTTGAAGGCGCCTCAATGCGTAACAAAACGAGACCTGGCCCGAAGTTATGTGTCAAACGGTTCCAGTTTGGGTTCTCAGGTTGGCATGGGAGGTGTTTAGTGGGTAGTTCAGTCGCCTTCTTGTGAGCATGGGAGTCCCACACTGTGTGCATAAATGGCATTCACTCGTTAACACTAAGCAAAAAAAATAATTTTATAAAAACATTTGTAAACAAAAAAAATGAAACAACCAAATGCATAATGATGTAATAGAATGATTCATATGTATACATATATGCGTCCATACATGTTTTTTAACTTTAGTTTTATTAAAGTTAATCGAAATAAGGTTAAAACGAGATTGGCAACAAAAACCCTGAAGTGAAAGTCCAGCGATTGATTACTTTCGATGTTAAGTAAAATGTATTAACTGTGAGTAAAAACTAAGGATACACAATGAAAAAGAACTAAATTATATTTTAGATTAACAATGATCAGTATTAAAAAACTATATACATATAAAGACGTAAGAAATTTACGTTTAGATGTTCATGAAAATTATTATAATTTTTTTTTTTTACAATACCTAACCCAAATTCCGTCAAAAAGAGAGAAGTACTTTAAGCATGTTCGAAATAAATATTCATTACTCGAGATCAGAGCAAAATTCAAAAATTGTGTGAACAAGAAATAATAGATGAATAAAAATATGAATTGCTAGGCTAACAAGTCTTTCCCTTCCAGCAAAACCGTTCTTTTCTAGCAGAAAATGAGAGTGAGGGGAGAGTATGCCGCCGAGAGGGTTGGGTTCCCACGAATGGTTCGAGTTTGCGTGTTTTTATTAGCGTAGATTTATTTTTTGGTTTTGCCTTCGAGTAGAGTATATCGGGCACCGCGTCAGTGTTATTCGGGAGCGCGTATTTTCAGCGGTTGTTTTCGTTCATTTCCTCCGCGATGAAGAGATGCAATTTAGAAGAGAGTCGATGGAATTCGTTTGACGCGTTTAAATCGGGCATATGAACCGGTGGTTGAAATTTTGTATTTTGGACTTGGTTTGCTTGCGTAGGACCCACGACCGAAACTCCTCTCTAAAATAGCCAGCTAGTCACCAGCCACCTCGAAGTAGACTTAGAGTGTCCGGACTTGTTGACATGATGGGTACAGTCCATTGTCAAGTTCCAAGACATCATATCTAGAACCGATGAGAGGTCGGTTTCGATTTCCTTCCGGAGCTCTCGACGTTCGAGATATGTGTAAACTAAAACATTACAACCTTTACTGTGGATAGTGTGATAACCTCGATCCCGTGGATCGATATTCCACCGAGATCTGTCACCTCTTTATTTAAATGTCCCAACCAGCTGATAAACTTGTGTGACAGATCGCTACACCCTACGCCCTTGACGTCGATGAGTGTTGAACGATACAAAAACCCACAGACCTCTACACACTATGCTCTGACCTCGATGGCTGTTGAGCGAACTAGAAAGAAATATTGACAGCTCGCGGCGACTTCACTGTAACGCGAAGGAGAAGAAAGATGGTGGTCGTGCGTGTGCTGACAATCGCGATGTGTGAAGTAGCCGAGACAATTTTTTGAAACTTCCTCAATAAAACTTTGACAGTACTTAGTTAAATATGTGACAAAGCAGCCGCCTCGCTGTATTTCGAGCGAAGTGGTTAGTGCGAGATGTGCACAAAGGAGAACGGCATTATTCACGATTGGAAGCAATCGAACGAGTGGGGTTTTTTTGCCTCTTGCATTCAGGCAGACAGGTAGATGATGAAACGTACGTCACAGTCCAATACTTTTCTTTATCGCAGTTGCAAATCAGCGCGGACTGATTTTCGCAGTCTCTGGAGTCAACGATACAAGCAATTAATCTCAGAATGCTTTAAGATGCCGAATCAAAACCAAGCTGCTCGCATTGGAGTTTAAACGTGCGTGCGCGAACCACTAGGCCACATTGTGAGACTTACCCGAACAAAAAAATTTATATTGTACTATCTGGAGTCCAAAAAAGCGTATTTAGCCAGAGGATTTGCAATTTCCGCCAGAATATAAGAGACTCACAACAAAAAAGGTAAATGCACACCAATATTCTTGTTAGCTTATCGTCATTGTGGGGCTGGGGTGTAGATTCACACACATTCGCAACATGCTGTTTTAGCTACTTTACTTGGTTAGGTGATGAGTTTTGTTGCACTCCTTTGGAAATGATCAAAGTAATACATGATCAGGAATGCAACTTAAACATACGATGAAGAGCATCCTTAACAGGAATCTCGTAGTGGGTGGAAAGTTCAGACAACACCAACTTACAATTGTAACCAGATGAGTAGTGAGTTAAGTAAAATGGGACAATGTTCAAGTATGATCCTGTTTTTGTCTTTTAACGTGTATTGATTTTTATGTGTCTTATGATAGACGATATTTTTAATGGTGCGCTTAAATGTTTTGATGTCGGTAATTAGATTTTGAATTGAATATAAGTTTCAAATATGCAGTGAGTAATCTACATATCAACCATAAATTTATCTATTTCAATCGATTGAATATCTGCACCAACAAAAGTAACTAGATTCCGAGACAATATTCCTTATTGCAAAGCCAAAGAATTAATTTTGTTTCCCAGATTTTGCAAAAATCCGTCTATAAAATGAGAAAACTCCACCCAAGAAAATTAATTTAATTGGATGAAAGGGTTATTAGCATTTTTAAATTCATGAAATTACTTGATCAGGTTTCAAACAAATTCGGAAATTTCTGTTATATAGTATAGTTTTAACTACCGGGAATTCCTTCACGAAGTAAAATATTCATGATTGGGATGCTTACAACTTTTTAGTTGCTTAATCTATTGACTATCTGGTATAAAATTTTTAAAAGCTGTAATTTCATTAACGAAATAAAATTAAATAGTTTCATTCAATTGGGTCAGCATAATATGTATAAATAAGCTAGCAATAATTTTAAATGCTAGGACAATTTTAAAATTGGACAAAAAAAATATTCTGAGCTAAAGTTACCGTAATGATAGGCATCGATAAACTGAAGTAGCTTTGGAAGTTTGTTGGCATTTGAACGTATCTATTAAACAGATGCCCGCTGAAAATAAACGACCAGCAAGTTATTGGGGCTCGCGAAAGGGAATCATTCATTGGTAACAATCTAGAAAGTAGGAAATTTTCTTCGACAAGATAACAAATGAGGTGAGAACGAAAAAAAGTCCTACGATGCTTATCGACTGGTACATAGGATCAAACTCATCATTAGTTTTGGATAAAAACCAAGACTTATTATTTAGTTTGTTAATGCAAGTCATGGTACAATAATTTAATAAATTTCGTAAATTGTGTCAAAAACAAATTGTGCATAAAATGTTCAGTAATGTCTTCTATGATCTATGGTCTAACGTAATGAGAAAGAAATCCAAGAATTATGCTTCCTGATGCAGCATTAGACATATAAATTAAAAATTTAAATAGTTTTTGTTTTCACTAAATATTAAAGAATCTCTTTAGTATACCATTTTTATAAATATCTTGATTATTCCATACTCATTTTTTATAATTAGAGTATATGCCAATTCATTTTGTGTTTTCCTTAAGGGCACGTATAACCGTAGTCAAATTAAAAATGATTTTCTATTTTTGCAAATAAATAGTGCAATTTCACCAACTTTACTTTTCAAGGATTAATTTAAAATGTTATTTTATTTGTCTACAAATTTGTATTCCAACTGTCTTCACTATCGCCTTTAATTCGCCCTACACACTTATCGCAGTTTTACTATCGCGGTTGTAATAATCCCCCCATTCATTCAGCTCGCCTTTATGTAGGGTCTCTAGTCATTCAATCCATCTCTCGTACATTGGCGAACTACCTGGAATATTCGAGCAATACTGAATGGGGCAGTGACGTCACTTTCAGATGTTGATTATGATTGGTGGGTTTTCGAGTACATTCTTTTGTTGATCATGATGTTCTTAATGGTTGTGAAAGCACTTGCGACAGTAGCTCGGAGAGTTAGTTGTACATGTAACTATATATATATATATATATATATATATATATATATATATATATATATATATATATATATATATATGTATGTATGTATGTGTGTATATATATATATATATATATATATATATATATATATATATATATATATATATATATTCTCTATAGCTTTAAAAAGTCCCCGCTTGCAGCACCAGCCGGTAAGTTAAATTTCTCGTATGTAGCGTAAGATTTCGAAAAAGAATTTGGCTTGCCTGCTACTAGACTTCTTACTGCAATTTTCTTGCACCACAAGGGTATTTATTAACATAAAAAGAATCTACCAACGTTCGTATTTAGGGACCCTTTATAGAGGCGCAAATATTTTGCTAATTAAATTGAGTTGCACACACACATTTGCACACATTCTGAAAATTGGCGAATAATAAATTGTTACGAAAATATATGCAAATACAGGTTTCGTCCTTCTCACATTTGCTGTTTACACATTTCACAGTGGTTACCACACAAAGGTGATAGGTTCTCGGCTTAAATAGCTCAAATAGTTAATTTCAAAAGATTTCCATAAAAGTTTAATCAGCACTTGCTTTGTCATTAATACATACAATTCAATTCTTTTCTGAACCATCCGGGGCCGCCATTTGGAATTTGAGCGTTAGCTTATTAATTATTTCCACAGATATCAGTCATTTAGTCTCAATTTCTGTGCTGAATCTAAAACTGAAGTAAGATAGGAAGCCATATGGCAGCAACGCTTACTACCACAAACATGACCATTAGTGGGCTGACTTTAATCGTTAGCTTACATGGCGGTATATGAAGAATTTTGGAGGTGCTAACGAAAATTCGAGGTTGTGTATGGTTTCAAGACAGTTTTCTACAGCGAAATCCAGACCGTCCACGGATAACACAATAGCGCTCCCAGTGAAGTGAAAATTATTTCATTTCTTATACCCGTTTAATTTTTATTACCTTCCAAAGTGAATGAATAGGAGTTTGTTTACTTCTCAAAGCTTAGCTATCAGTACAAGGTGCAAAACATGTAGTTCGTTTGCTCGTCTTGAAAAGTGTAGGAATACAGTGGACAGTGCAAGGTGAATTTTAGGCATGCACGGAATGCGTTCCGTACGTTTTCATACGGAAAATAGTATATATTACGCGATATAAGCATTTGCTTATGCCGCACTTGGTTGACAGTACGCAGAAGCTTGTCCAATAGTAGGCCGACTAATCCATATGCAAATTGCTACCATATGGCTTCCTATCTTACGTCAGTTTTGGCTGAATCTTATTCGAATTGGAGTTTCCGAATTTTATTGAAAATGGCTGCTAAAAATATTAAGCTGTAAATTTTCGAGTTTTTTATTTGTCATCCGATTTGCATAATATATAGTAGGTTAAATTAACATGCCTTAATGAATTACAATTTCAAGTTTCGTCGGAATCTGTTGAGAAACTTAGCTGCTGGAGGGCTACAGAAATTTAAAAAAAATTAATGTGCCTAATCTCGTTCAAATCGGAGTTTTACTCTAGACAGGGCAAAAGTATTTAATTTTTAGTGAAAATGGCAGCTAAAATTATTAGGTTTTAAATTTTCGACTATTTTATTTTTCATTCGAATTTAATTTTAATATTAATGCATGAACTTAGTACAGAGATCCATAATCACAAGTTTCATCAATATCCGTTGGAAAATGTGATCGCTAGAGGACCACAAAAATTTTTAAATTGAATTTGCATTATCGCCAAAATGTCAAAATCTCTAGATCTAAACGATTTCTATCTTGAAACTAAGTTCCAAATACTCGGATCAAAATTTTGAGGTTTTGAGCTTCAACTAGCCGTCATTTTGTTTTTTGCAACCTGGCCTCCAGTTTTTTTAGATCATTCTTTAGATACTTATAGTTTTTATCAAACTACCGAGTTTCGTTAACATCGGTTGAAAGCTTTGGTCACAACTTCATTTTCTTTTTCTTCTTAGCACTACAGCCCCTCTCGGGTCTTCGCTTTCTGCAAATAGCGCCTCCAACTGTCAACTGTATCGGTCCATTGAGCACGTCCTCCAATTTCGAAATCTGAGCAGCGATGAACTGTCTTTGTCGACTGAGGCAGAACAGCGTTTCCTCGGTTTCCCCTGATGAGATAAATCTTCTCGATAGAGTTGGTATCAAAATTGATAGTACGACTCCGGATAGAAATGGAAACAGAATTGTATGTGAGGGATTGCATAAACTTGCCCTGGTTGGAACTCATTTTGAATTGGTTCATCTACCAAACCCTGAGAAAGGGAATGAAATATTTTCAGAGGTCGCTGAAGCAAAAGGTTCCGACTTCAAATGAAGCCTAAATGGCGAATAATTTCTTTATTTCAATGAAACATAAACATCTGACCTCATACCGAGCTTGAATCTTATTGATTATTTTATCAGTTATGAAGACTTGTATTTCCTATTTCTTTTATACCTCCATTCCCTTCCACTCGCTCCATCACTTATTCTTCGTCGCACAACGCTCGTGCGATCTGCATTCACATTGCGTCGCTTCGTCCTTTGTGCCAATTAGACAATGTTTAACACATCGGTATAAGGGGGCACACAAAATAATGTGAAATAATACTTTTCATCAACTCCTAGTCCAAAAATCATGATCAGCTCTTAGAGATAAAAAAATTTCAATATAATACGACGCATTCAAAAAAAAAAAAAAACTCTGAGCAACTGTCACTTCAGTATCTCGCCGATAGGGTCAAAAATTCCCTAAGATACTGAGCCCATAAAAGCAGAACTACAGGTCCACGCTTCAATCAGTGCTCATTAAATGCTCCCTTAGTCTTTTCTTAAATACCAAAAGTGAGTTTGCTTTCTTAACCATTTCTGGTAGATTGTTATATATACCCAGAGTATCATTTGTTGCATAGTTCTTTAGATGATCCGTTCTGGCAAAAGATATTACGAATTTATCTGCATTCCTCGCATCATATGGGTTGATCTGTGATACCTTAATTAATGGTGTTCGTTCCGATCTATTAGTTTTTAAATTTTTTAGATAAACTTAGCTTTTTCCATTATAATGATTTGGCTAAAGGTTAATGATCTTGCTAATTGGTAAACCAAACTAGTTTGAGTAAGCATTCGCAGTTTCAGAATATTTTTATACGCTTTAATCAGCAGCCTGGATATACTACTTAGATGTTGCTTTGCTTATTGACTCCAAATAAGCACTCCATAATGTAATTTCATCGGGAAAAATGCATTTAGAAAAAGTTTCTTGATGCGCATTGGAAAAGACTCATATTTTCTTACTAAGCCTATTATTGGTGCTGATTGCCTCCTTAATCTATTTATGTGTGGCAACGGTCATATGATGATCTATGATAAGACGAAGATATTGCATTTCTAGCTCTCTTTGCAATTTTTCGCCGTTAATATTTGGTTCGACATCTATATCTCCTTTGTTCCTATGCTTAAAAACAATATATTTTGTCTTTGTAGTGTTCAATACCAGTTTGTTTTCGATTATCCACTGATGGAATTTTCCTAGATCCTCGTTGATAGTGTCCTCAATAGCAGCTTTGTCTCGTCCTGAATAAAGTAGAACGGTGTCATCTATCTGTGTATAGTAGGAACAAAGTTGGGCCAAGTATTAAGCCTTGGGGAACTCCTATTTTCGTAGGTGTTCAATCGCTTAGGACATTGTTGATTAAAGTTCTCTGCGATCTTCCTTCCAAGTAACTCTTAAACAACTGCTTAGACTTCCCTTTTATTTGTTTGATGAATGTGGAGGTTGGAATTTATTGAGGTATTTGTAGTATTTAAATTGCTTGCTGAAGTGGCAACAATTTCTTTAGTGATTTTTCCACCAATTGTTGAAAAAAAGTTATTTAATGAGTTCGCCACGTCACGTGGACACGATGATTCAGGTGAAAGTTTTGTGTTATACCCTCGGTTGAAGAGTTATCCTTTACTTGATTTATTATTTTCCATATTTCATGGGAGTTGTCAGTTTCCATTCTTCTTGAGAAATATGAGAATTTAGCCTCTTACGCCAGTCGTTTCGATTCTTTTTTCGCTTGCATATATATAAACTTGAAAGCCTGGTTTCCATTGTTCTTCCTGCAGTCCATGTACTCGTATGCCTTCCTTTTTTCAATACTTGCATCAATTACTTTTTTCGTTATCCAAGTCCGTTGTCGACACCTGATTTTTTTCTCAATCGTAGAGCTTTGCTTAGCAAATATGATGATATTTTTGAGTTCAATAATACTATTTGGTTTCCTCTATTTCAGTAATTCTTGTATGTTTGATTTAAAGAGCTCCTTGTCTAGATATCTGAACGTATTGTAGGTCGGCTTTTGTTTGTTCAAGGTTTGGTCATGAATAGCTCTTTTTAACACACGGTGATGCAGCTTCGGCCAGTCCTCAAATGTGTATGTCATGCTTTCAGCAACTTATAAATCATTGGTTACTATGTGATCCAGGCAGGTATTTGACGCTGGGCGAGTAATTTTGTTGTTATTTTTGATTATCACTCCATTCGTTTCTAGCATATGCTTATAAATCCTCGATTCTGGTGATTCAATTAGTATATCAATCTTTGTGTCCGCTACTGTGATCAATTTTTTTTTCAGTTGAGAATAATGTGTCTAGTACTGTGCAAAAATCTTGTGCATTCATACGATTGGGGTTGTAGTACGTCCCTACTTTTAGTTTTAGGGTTTTGTAAAATAATTTTACAAAACCCTACTGGTTTGGCGACCTGTCTGTCCGTGTGTCACAGCACTTTTTCTCGCAAACTACTAAAGCTAGAAACATCAAATTTTGTATGCAGGTGTAAAGTGGTGCTCTCTTCAAAGTTCAATTACAAAAAATTTTACAAGGTATTTAAGGGGGGGTCTCCCCATATAGGGGTAGCTGATATGGGTATCAAATGAAAGGTCTTGATGACAACTTTTCAAAGCAGGTCTTAATTTGATACTTTTTGCTTCGAGGGACGCGCAGGGAGGGGAAATACACGAAAAATTTGTGTCCCCCCCCCCCTCGCGATTGGACACCTGTGATCCGAAAAATCTGAAAAAAATTATGGTGGTAGGTGTTTATGAGTACAACAACAACAAATACCTTAGAAGTCGAAATTCGCTCAACTTTGTTAATAATAGTATGATATTCGAATTTCACGTTTTCCCAATAAAATCACATCGGTACCTTTAAACTGAACGAAATTCGACATTTACGTAGTCCTACTAAGGGTTCTTAAACTTTGTAAGTTTGATGAAAATCGAATGATATACACGGAAGTTATAGCCGTTTGAAATTTCTTCAATTACAACAACAATACGACATGATTTTGGTATTTTATGGACTTTCCATCGAATCAGTCACTGCAGTTTTGACTTGATTTTCTTGAAATTTTCCAATCAGGTCAATAACATTAATATTTTTGAGAATTGATTTGAGTGATTTTTGTTGGTTTGCAACAAAATGGCGACCGTTGAAAGTAGAAAAATAATGGATTTTCCTTTGAACGTGCACATCTTTTTGACATATTTCTTGACGTTATTCATTGCTGGTGACTGCATTTCTGAGAAGTTGGGTACAAAACCCTTCTGACATGAACGTAGGCCTGTTTACCCAACTTATTTTACCTGCATGGCGTACTTCAAATATTATGTTATATTTATCAGGCGTGACTCTCTTGATAACGAAATTGATTGTATTTTTTAAGGTATATTGCTGTACCTCCACCTCTTCCAAGTCTGCAGTAGAATACTGCAATATATCCTTCAATATTGTAAAATCGTACTAACCAAATCGATGAAAAGATTTTGCTGCAGGTAAATCTGAATATCATTTAGCTTGTGTCTTCAGCTTCTTATATTAGCATACATGAGTGTTATATTTGTTCTACTTGATTGGTTTGAAAGATTAGCAATCATCGAAGTTGTAATCGGTGCTCCTTCTGGCGATCATTATTTTGCGTTGCAGCTCCGGACACTCTACCGAGTCAGCTCTGTGAGAATGATCAGCATTATTATTGTTACCAATACAGTTGGAGTACTTCTCAATCGTGCTTTTGCTTTAGGTCATGCACATATTTGCTCCCCTTCACATTTTGATGTTTTGTGATTGAATTTTTGACATTTATAACACCTCGTTACGTTAAAGTCTTCTTTCACAAAATATGATCCAAAATCTATATTTACGTATCTATTTGCAAGCCTCTTCTACATACTCCCATTTACCTGGATGATGTGCACCACCTTCCATTTCTTGTCCACCTAGCATGTAGGAGTTCCATAGAATCTCGCAGGATAAACAACAAGAAATCATTTTGTATTGACGGTATTTCAAATATAGCCCTCCAATATTTCCCTGAGGTTGCTAGTAGGAATTATTGCATATTGATCAACAACATTTCGAGCAATTCATATTTCCCAAATGAGTCGAAAAAGGCTAAGGTACTTTCAATCTTGAAGAAAGGAAAAGAATCTTTGAGTCCTAAAAGCTATCGCTCAATCAGCCAAATAAAGCATTAAATGCCCACATTGAGAAATATGAGTTGATGCCGAATTTCCAATTTGGTTTTCGTGCCAGGCATTCGACCATACATGCAATAATGAAAGTAACCGCAGACATCTGTTGGAAACTAAACAACAGAGAATGTGTTGGAGCGTGTATCATTGACGTGGAGAAAGCCTTCGATACGGTGTGGTTAGATGGACTGGTTTTTAAACTCCTTCAGGACAGGTAACCCAGACACCTTGTCGCCATGATGTGCAATATATTGTACGGGAAATCATTTGTTTGTAACTGATGGAAATCTGACAACGATGCGCGAATTCGAGATCTTGAATGGTCTACAGCAGGGCACAGTTAATGCGCCTTCTTCGCAATATTCATTCGCAAGCTATTAAACGGCTTTGATTTCCCGCCAACGCAATCATTGATAGCGTTTGCTGATGATCTGATCATCTATACGGCAGATCGAAAAGCTGCAATAGTTCAGAGCTATCTTTAAAAAATGTTCAATGATGTGCAGTTGTACACTGACAATTGGCGAATGAAAATCAATGCACAGAAATGTGAAACAATTTTGTTCCGGAAAACCCTGCAGAGATTCAGTCCAGATGTAATAATTTTCCTTTACGTCCGCTCGAACGAAATCGGAACCGACCTCTCATCGGTTCTAGACGTGTGGTCTTTGGACGTAACAACGGACTGTACCTGACAGGTCAACAAGTCCAGACACACTTAGTCTACTCTGAGGTGGCTGCTGGCTAGCTAGCTAGTTCGCAGAGGAATTTGGTCGCAGGTCTTACGCGAGCAGACTAAGTCCGAGATACAATAACTCAGCCACCGGTTCACATCCCCGTTTCAAAACGCGTCAAAAATCACAAACATACGGAAACGAAACCTACCTCTGCATTATTCCGTATTTCCTTCATTCTTCCAGTTGACAACAACAACAAAGCAAGATTCAATTTCGCGTTCCCGAGTTTCACCGACGCGGTACCGAGAAATATTCTACGTTAAGCTAAACCCGAAAAACCCTACTCTAAGAAAAATGCAAAACAACCGATGGTACTATGTACCGCACGCGACACGAAACCGGTCATCCGCGGATTTTCACAACCCTACCCTCGTCATGGCACACTTACTGTTCGTTCTCACTCCCACTGAAAAAGAAGGGCAGGCTGGAAAGAAAAGTCGTGTTATTCTTTAGCAATTCATGTTATTATGTATTTTGTTGTAATGCATGATTGATTCTCTTTTTTTAGTTACATATGTATATAAAAGAATAAAGTTTATACAAAAAGAGAAACGAAATGCATTAATATACGAGTTTTCGCAATTTTTCCTTAAATCGTTTTTAATTTGAGTCTTTTCTTTTTCTTCTCGACCACATGACTTTGTCGATTTGAAAATTGATTTTATTTTTTTTTTGTGAAGAGGAGGAATTATATGTAGTTAATACAATATTTTTATTCAATATGGACATATAATAATTTATGCAAATGCAATGTAATATTTATATTCTGTTCGAGTAACTTTTGTGCCTCTTAAAATATTTAAAATTTTGATAAAGTTTGGATTCAATCAATATATATGCGCTATTCAATGATTTGGATTTTCTGTTATGGCTTTCAATTTGCCTCAAAGCATGCCTTAAATAAATTTTTTTTCTAATCTTGAAACTTATGAATTAGTCTCATGCTTGATGCAACTGATTCATAAGACTAACTTTTAAAAACAAAAGAAGAAATTTTCATTGAAATAGTATTTTGGGACTCTTATAGAGAGAGGGAGAGAGAGAGAGAATGAAATTGTTTTCCTTTTTAATGTGATTTTAGGATAGATAAATTTCTTGTGAGAAATTCACATAAAACGTTTAAGGGTAAAATATTCTGGATAGTATAAAGTTTAAAAGAAATATGTCTGTTCTATTAGTGGGACCGCTGCCTTAAACGACAAATTTCACAAAAAGAATATTTGTGCAACAGTTTTGTTGAGTGGGAAAATGTTTAATATAAAGTTAAAAATCTTAGTACATGTATAAAAGAATTTTTTCGTTCTGTTGTTAGAACATGAAAATTCTCGTTGACTTTAAAATTTAAAAAAAAATTTGTTTTGTTTTTGAGTTTTACAAAACATTTTTTTTTTTTTGCGTTATCCTGTCACGAATCTCATCTGTTTCTTTTTTCCTAGTGTTGACTATGCAATAAAGCTTACTGCTTTTAAATAAATTATACAATTCACAACTAATCCTATCGTCTAGATTTAACCAAAAATCGCTACATTACAATTTTCTTTTTTAATCATTTGGTATTTTGTTTTGCATACCATTTCTTTGTTTCTGCTCATTTTAAATTATAAAAAAAAAATTTTTTTTTTACTCTGCGTTACTGTTGTCTGGGTTTCACTTTATAAGGGAGCCAGTTGTTTTGCTTATATAATAACTCTAGTCAAGCGTTATTTTGTTTCTAATTGAGCTAACTAGTTTCTTTCAAAACGAAAAAATCCAATAAAACTTATTGTGATGATGCTGAACCCAACTGTCGCGATTAAAAGAAAATTAAAATGTGTTTAAACACAATTAAATCTTATAGCAAAACAGTTTTTCTTTTCTGAGTAAGTTATCTTTTGAGAAAATTCAGTCCATTTTCCATTCAGCTCATCCTTCTTCTTCTTTTTAACAGTCTCAATAACAATTTACAATTTCGCCTTTTCTGTTCGGTTGTCTCGTTCATCGAGAAATGTTTGGGTTTCAGCAAGCGACTTACCCTTGGTTTTGGATCCAGCAAAGAGTATAAAGAAAACGCCCACTATCGTTATTCCCGAGAATAACCAGAATGTTTGTGCAGCACCAATAGCGTCCAACAGGTTGACGAAGGTTTTTGTTACCAAGAAAGCCAAAAGCCAATTTGCCGTTCCGGCAATAGGACCAGCGAAACCGTCCACTGAACTATTTGGACTTTCAGGTAGACTCAGTGCTTGCATGATTTTTCCCTTCGACTCATTCCATATGTGTGTCAGCCTTTCACGACCGAAGAGTTCCAAAAATGCATCAATCCTGGCGGCAGATTATGTGCTGCATCAATATTTCCATATAAACTTATCTATCCAATCCTAAACTGAGCATGCGTTTCATAAAGACACTAACCTGCATGTCTGCTGGAAGAGGTTTTTCTCCATAATATGTTTTGATCCGGGTCCTGCTCTAATTCCAAAACACGACCGAACTCTGGTCTCTCTCTGGTTCCCTTCATCCACTGTCTCCTGTTTTATTTTGGAACGTTCTTCTGAATCCAATCACTTCACCCGTGCCTTCTTAATGAGGTTGCTGTGGCTGTTGCGAATTCCTCAGATGTGCCTGTCGTCGCTGAACTTTCATTTAAAATTGTTGCTTCAACGCCTGCACTTGATTCTCCTTCCGCCGTTATTCGAGCAGCCACTCACCATGTGGCTGCGTCAAACTCGACTTTGACATTGCCCGACAAAATTGACTTGGGATGGGAAGTCGTCACAGCTGACGTGAGATGGGAGGCCATATGGTAGCAATGCGTAGGCCCTATTCATTACAAAGACCTGAAACGAAATTGGAAGGATTTCCACATCATGGCTGGTGAGGGTAGTTCAGAACGGGTTCCACATAAATCCTGTGTTCGATACCTCGGTATTCATCTCGATCAGTATGTTAAAATCATGCTCACTAAGACACAAAAAGTAGTCAAAGCCCTTCCACGACTCTTTCATTAAAAATACATCGATCAAAGTTATCTGTTACAAGACCCTGGTTAGACCAGTTTTGACATATGGATATCAGATCTGGTACAACCACAGAGCTAGTACTATGGAAAGATTAAGAGTTTTCGAAAGGAAATGTTTTCGTCCATGTACTGGTATGTACAGGAAGCCTGAGATATATTGGAAGCACTATATATTGAATAGAAGAATTTATCAAACCGCTTAAGTGACAAGAGTCGATATCTTTATATCGGAACTTATCGCAAGATCTGTAATTTTGAGTGAACACCCTTGGATTTCACAGTCGTTCCACTCTGCAAACAAGTATATTGCGACTTGCCTCGCTACTGGCTTCATTCCCCCCGAAGCATTTGGACGTGAACCGATATGCTGTTGATTCTGGAGGTGTTCCAATCATATATTACATATAAAGACGGGTCACCGATAAGAAAATAAAATATCCTCCGGATTTGAGTTCACGAGACCAACAATTCCAATGGAGATACTCATTTGCTAGATTCGTTTGGGCCGGTCGAGTTGGGACGGAGCGATCTAGGTATTGGTGGCTGAATGATAACATATACATTATTCATGTTTATTTTGTTATTTTATGTTTTCCGTGGCAAAGTTTGGAATTTCAGCTCATTATTGTCACGTATAGTGTTGTTGTTTGTTTGTGTTAAAAATTTGGAATAAATTTCAATATGTAGTATACGTTATGTTTATCTGATTAGATTCAGAGATAAGGTTTAACGTCTAGGTTAGAAATATTTTGAAAGTATTTTTTAGTATATGTAAGTTTAAACTCTAGCGCCAAAACTTAGTCGCACGACACTAACGATCATACGGCCAACCCATGAATCACTTGTCAGCGGAGAGGTAGTACGTGAGATAAATTCAAGCTGTAAGCATGATGAAAATAAGACTCATAAGAATATTTGATTGTGAATAACTTTGTAAAACCAACGACAATTGTATTGATTTAGGTAGGTGATAAATTGTTACGTTTATAATGTAAGATTCCGTAAGTGATTGTAAATATAGTTTTCAGCAACTACATCATACATCGCTTGTATACATAACCTCAATCAATCCCCCCGTTAAATTTCTGATTTCGAAACTTACAAATCAATACAATGAGTATAAAAGCAAAGTTCCAGTTTATCTCAGAAGTACTGTAATAAAAGTGACAACAATTCAACTGGCGGGACAAGAGGAAGTTTTTCTATTCCCGCAAGAAAAGAGAAGCAGTTCTTACCATACCCAACTCTTTAACACAACTGTAGTTAAAAACGTAGTCAAGAGTTTGAAAACCAGAAATAGGTTTAGAAACGGTGCTTGATGAGGAATATTTGGAAGAAGTTACTACAACGTCTACCGATATCACTAAAACTAGCGTCCTGGAGAGAAGCAGTCGTAGTTTAGCTAAGGATATAGTTTTGGAGAAATTCAACGGCGAAAACTTTAAAGCGAATACGTGGCTATCGATGTTTGTTCAGGAGTGTCAACGGGTAGGTATAAATCAAAACAAATACGCTGAGACTTTTAGATTGCTTTTAGAAAAATCAGCACTAGACTGGTTTAATGTTTCTTTAAAACAAAATTCGTTAAATAATAATTGGGAGATTTGGAATAACGCGTTTATAGAAACTTTCTCAGTACAATCCTGGACTGACGTAGCATACACATACGATTATCAATATCTGAATGGTTCGTTATTGGAATACGCATTAAAAAAGAGAAATTTATTACTAGAAGTTAATGAAAGCATGACTCTTAATACTCAAATTGATTTAATAGTAATTAAATTACCAAAATTTTTACAAAACAGACTAGAAAGAAAGTATATCTTAACCATGGAAGATTTAATGTCAAAATTGAAACATTTTGGAAATTTGAGCATTAAGAAAAACGATAAAGGCAGTGATAAAATATCAAAACAAAACAAACCGTGTGCAATTTGTGAAAAGTTAGGTCATAGAGATAGATTTCACCCAGAACAGAGGTGTAGATTAAAAGATAAACAAATATCGAGCCCAAAGAATGATAAAATTATAAATAATGTGGATAGTGAAAGAATTGTGGCTAGCACAGAAGAAGCAAAAAACGAGTAGTTACCCCACTTATAAGAGTAAAAATTCTTGTTAATAATAAACCAGCTATAGGTCTATATGACTCAGGTGCTAATGTATCATTAATAAGTCAGGAATTTTTAAACAAAATTAATAATGTAAATAAAATTATGAGTGGGGGAGACAGTTTAAAAGGGATAACTGGAATAGCAAAACCTGAGGGTATAGTACATTTAAAAACTACAATTCATAATATAATTGAAATTTTTCCATTTTTTATAGTAAAAAATAATTATTTTAAAGAAGATCTATTGATGGGCTTAGATTTAATTCAAAAATTCAAACTTTGCCAAGATGAAAACTTAAATATAACTTAGAAAGGTACAGTTATTAAAAATGAATTAAAAATTGAAAATAATAATACAACCAGTACTCAAAACATAATAAAAAAAAAATAATGATATTTTTGCAAAATCAAAGTTTGATATCGGAGAAATTAAAGGATATGAGGCCTCAATTAAACTGACAGAATATAAATATGTTTCTAAGAAACCTTACAGATGCTCATTCCAAGACAAAGAGGAAATTGAAAAGCAAGTAAGTGAATTGCTGAGAGCAAAATAATTAATTGAAGAATCATGTAGCCCATATGCAGCTTCAGTTTCTATGGTATTTAAGAAAGAAGAAGGGAAAAGATCCCGCTTTCGTATAGATTTCAAAGAATTAAATAAAATCGTTGTGACAGAGATTCAACCGTTTCCTAGGATTGATGATCTGACTTTACGTGCTAGAAACTGCAAGTTTTTTAAAAAACTTGATGTAAACTCGGCTTTCTGGTCGATACCAGTGCGCAAAAAGGACAGACACAAATTAGCTTTTGTGACACATCATGGTCATTGGCAGTGGAACCGCCTCCCATATGGTTTGAAGTCTGCACTTGCAATTTTTCAAAGAATTCTGTCTAGTATCATGAGGAACAAAGGACTAGATAAGTTTGCAGTAAACTACATAGACGACATACTAGTACATTCAAAAACTTATGAAGAACACATAAAACATGTAGAGCAAACTTTAAAAGCATTGAACGATCAAGGTTTTAAGCTAAATGAAGGAAAATTTCAATTTGCGTTAAATGAAATTTCGTATCTTGGTCATAAAATTGGTAACAATTATATTAAGCCGATGACAGATAACTTGATAGCAATAAAAAATTTCCCTGTACCTCAGACAAAGAAACAAGTGAGACAATTTTTAGGAAAAATAAATTTTTACTTAGAATATATACCTCAACACACGATACTATTGGATCCACTACGTAACCTATTAAGAAAAAATGTGGAATTTCATTGGTCAAAACAATGTAGTAACAGTTTGGTAAAAACAAAAGAATACTTATATTCAGCTCCAGCACTGGCAATATTTGATGAAAAAGCACCAATATATTTATTTACAGACGCCAGTGTAGAAGGAGTGGGTGCAATACTAGAAAAACCCCAAGAAGATAAATCTTTAAAGACAGTATTCTTCTTCTCAAAAAAATTGATCAAAACACAAAAACAAAATAAAAGCTATATACATAGAATGCCTAGCAGTTAAAGAAGCAATCCTCTATTGGTAATATTATTTAATAGGGAAAATGTTTGTTATTTTTACAGATCACAGGCCACTAGAGAACTTCAATATAAAAAAAAAGTAATGATCCAGATTTAAAAGAAATTTTAAATTACATATCTCAATTTGACTTTGATATTGTTTACAATCCAGGCAAAGAAAATATAGAAGCCGATTGTTTATCAAGAAACCCTATACTGGAGTCACATGAAACCCCAGATAACGAATCTGCAATAAAGACAGCAAACACTTTACAAATTGAAGAGATCATAGAAAATCAAAAATTGATCGAAATGGATAAGTCAGGCGAAATTAAAAGTGAAATCATTTATAAATTGATAAATAAAAATAAAGAAAATATGGATAACAGAAGAGTTTGGTGTCTCAATTATTAAGAAAATACAAACAGAAGATGGATCGAAGTAGTCTTTGCGTATAGACGTCTTTTAAATCGCTCCTGTCAAAAGTTTTCAAAAATTAAATTAATTTTTTAAAAACGTTAGTTGGAAGTTAATTTTTATCGGAAAAAATCTTATATTGTTGGAGTAATCGACTCAGGAAATTTCTATCGAATATTTTTACTTCGATTGGTAACGAAAAACAAATTACCAAAGAAAACTTCGCCGCTGGTATGGAGGAGCCCGACGGCTTCCCACCGTTGGGGCAACCTGGGGAAAAGACGAATACGAAACTGGCAATAATCACCAAAAGAAAACATAACGAAGAAAATTCCGCAGATGGAGGGTGCAAGCTGCAAATAATAGCGGACAATCAACAAATGGCCAAATTGCAGAAAAAAAAATGATGAACTAAGGCAAGAGATACAGTCTCTCAAGGATTTCTTCAAGAAAGGGATGAAGCCTCAAAAGACGCAGCAACAAAATCAATGGCAACAGGTAACAAAGCCGAAGAAAAGTACAAATCAAGCAATTCCAAAAGAAGTTCTAAGTGCTGGTGGCACCAACGAGAGCCAAAACTATTTTGCAGCGCTGGAGGGATTAACCGAAGATATGGAAATCGAAGAAAACATCGGAGGTAATTTTAATCAAGATAATGACTTTAATTTTATTCAATATTTAAAGAACAAAAATAAGGAGAAAAAATCAGCCCGCAGTTTTGCTAGTTCCTCTGAAAAAGCTTTCAACAAGACAGAAAAAGTTCCGCCAATCAACGTGTTCGGACACACCGGGAAAGATATGGTTCGGCTATTGGCAGCCGAAAATAAACTAACCAATTTCGAAATCAAAAGAGTTAATGCCGAAAAATTAACTATAAGCACGAAACCACTGGTTGATTTCAAGTCAGCCAAAGATGCGCTGATTTCTGGGGAGGTTCCACACTTCACCTATACCCCAAAAAGTGAATAAAATCAGACCTTCTTGTTGAAGGGCTTAGACAGCGGAGAGGATACGGCCGATCTTCTTCAGGTGCTCAAGGAGGCTGCACCAGATATTGATTTTGTTTCAGTCAAAGCTTTTGCGTCGAGAAGGTCGACCATAGAAAGGAAAAATTTACCACTTTACCTGGTACAAATTGCAAATAAGAGCAGTCCAAGTGCCCTTCAAAAAATATGGTACTTGAATTTCAGAGTGGTGAGGTGGGAACGCCTCCAGAAAAGAGAAGTTAACCAGTGTTACCGGTGTCAAAGATTTGGCCATTCGGCTGCCAATTGTGCCATGCACTATCGTTGCGTTAAATGCAAAGACGTTCATGCTCCCGGTGAGTGCAAATTGGCTCAGACGGAGCCTAAAGAAAAATTATACTGCGTTAACTGCGGTGTTTTTGGTCACCCAGCATCTTATCGAGGATGCTCCCGATATCAAGATGCAAAAGTTAAATTTGCTCCAAAGCAAACACAAGTACACCGTAATATCATACCTTCCAACTTCGTCAAGCCCGGAGTATCGTTTGCACTCGCCGCTAGAGGACCAGCAGAAAATGCTGGAAATAATGTAAATAATGTAAGTGGCAATAACGAGCTGCTTCTCAAAATTTACCAGCAACTTAATTCCTTATCGGAGAGAATCGACAAACAAGATTCAAAAATTAACTTTGCTTTTCAGCATTTAGGTCTTTCAAATGCCTAATGATAACTTGTCATCCAGTCATATTCCCATGGATAGGCTTCACCTCATATCGATCAACGTCAACTCTATCGTTGCTATACATCGACGTGATTATCTCCTTGAATTCATTGTCAAGCAAAAGCCTGACATCATACTTCTCACTGAAACCCACCTCAATTCATGGCATTCCATGGAATTCAAAGATTTTGCATTCGTAAGAAACGATAGGGTAATAGGTGATGGGGGAGGTGGCACCGGGATATTGATTAGAAGACCCTATTGTTTCCAAAATATTGAAAAAGTCGATAACCTCTTCGTTATCGCTGCCTATGCAACTGGTCAAAATGTTCTCAAGTTCAAGGAGGAACTCAATTCCTTGTTTGAAATATTTGAATTGAATATTCCTGAAATTATGGATAACAGAGAACCAAATTGAATACAGGTGCAATCCATATGGGTTGGAGTTCCCAACATACCCTAGGACAAATTCATATTTGGACCTCTGCATTGCTGACGCAAGACTTGAATTCAGCTTTAATAGTCCTCAACGAAAACTGCAGGTGCCTCCTTATGATAGTGACCATAACGCAATCGTAATGGAAATCAATCATCAAAGGGATGATTTCTTCCTCATTCCAGTTCAACTTGAAAACCATCGGTTGAATTTCAAAAAAACAGACTGGGGAAAGTTTCAAAAGAAGTTTAATCGGGAGTACCAGAAGCATTGTCCTCCTTCTGATGATGGCAACGCTTGCTCAATGGTTCCTAATAACAGGAATCTACCTGACGATGAAATAGATCTCTATTTGTCGAAGTTAGAGAAGCTGACGTTGGAAACGATTGAGAAAGTTGTTCCCAAGATTAAATATCGAAACAATATGGAAGGATATGAAACACCAACCATCGCAAGGTTGAAAAGATTGAAAAGCCTTCTTCTCACCCGCGTCAACAATATTTATTGACGATTTTTGGACTACAACCATCCCTCGTTGGCTTTGTTGAAATTACACCTGAAGAATGTCCGGAACTTAATCCGTTCATAATTCAGGAGTGAGGTCAGCAATCAATGGGCGGAAAAACTGAGGGGTATTAGCCCACAGGACCCAGGTGGCATTTTCGCGAAAGTAAATAGCTTATTCCGCAAGAAGTCTCGAGTGAAGGTATCGAATCTTGAAGTTGCTAGTGATGAGATAAATCTTCTCGATAGAGCTGGTATCGAAATTGATAGTACGACTCCGGATAGAAATGGAAACAGGATTTTATGTGATGGATTGCAGAAACGTGCCCTGATTGGAACACATTTTGAATTGGTTCCTCTGCCAAACCCAGAGAGAAGGAATGAAATATTTTCGGAGGTCGTTGAAGCAAAAGTTTCCGACTTCAAATCAAGCCTGAACGGCCAATCAATTCTTCATTTCGATGAAACATTAACATCTGACCTCAAACCGACCTTGAATCTTATTGATTATTTTGTCAGCTTTGAAGACTTGTGTTGCATATTTCGCAGAATAAACAACAAAAAATCATGTGGTACTGACGGTTTTCCAAAAATAGTTCTCCGACATTTGCCTGAGGTTGCTATTAGGAATTATTGCATATTGTTCAACAATATGTTGAACACTTCATATTTCCCAAATGAGTGGAAAAAGGCTAAAGTATTTCCGATCTTGAAGAAAGGAAAAGAATCTTCATGCCCTAAAAGCTATCGCTCAATCGGCTTGCTGCCTAACATCAGCAAGGTGTTTGAAGTGATACTCAACAGAGCATTAAACGCCCACATTGAGGAATATGAGTTGATGCCGAATTGCCGATTTGGTTTTCGTGCCAGGCATTCGATCATACATGCAATAACGAAAGTAACCTCAGACATCTGTTGGAAACTAAACAACAAAGAATGTGTTGGAGCATGTGTCATTGATTTGGAGAAAGCCTTCGATACGGTGTGGTTAGATGGACTAGTTTTCAAACTTCTTCAAGACAGGTTCCCCAGACACCTTGTCGCCATGATGTGTAATATGTTATACGGGAAATCGTTTGTTGTAACTGATGGAAATCGGACAACAATGCGCGAATTCAAGGTCTTGAATGGTCTACAGCAGGGAACAGTTACTGCGCCCCTCATTCGCAAGCTATTGAACAGCTTTCATTTTAATGTCTCGCCAACGTGATCATTAGTAGCGTTTGCTGATGATCTGATCATCTATACGGCAGACCGAAAAGCTACAATAGTTCAGAACAACCTTCGAAAAATGTTTATTGATGTGAAGCTCTACACCGACAATTGGCGAATGAAAATCAATGCACAGAAGTGCGAAACAATTTTGTTTCGGACAACGCTGCAGGGTGCCAGTCAAGACCTGAAACGTAATTGGAAGGATTTCCACATTATGGCTGGTGAGGGTAGTTCAGAACGGGTTCCACATAAATTCTGTGTTCGATACCTCGGTGTTCATCTCGATCAGTATCTGTACTATACTGAACATGTCAAAATCATGCTCAGTAAAGCACTAAAAGTAGTCATGGCTCTTCGGCGACTCTTTCATTCCAGATACATTGATCAAAAAGTCAAAGTTATTTGTTACAAGACCCTGGTTAGGCCAGTTTTGACATACGGATGCCAGATCTGGTACAACCAGAGTGCTGGTACAATGGAAAGATTAAGAGTTTTCGAAAGGAAATGTTTTCGTACACGTACTGGTTTGTACAGAAAGGCTGAAACGGATTGGAAGCACTATATATCGAATAGAAAAATTTATCAAACCGCTCAAGTGACAAGAGTCGATATCTTCATATTGAAACTTCTTCGGAATCATATCGCAAGATCTGTAACTGTGAGTGAAAACCCTTGGATTTCACAGCCGTTCCACCCTACAGACGGGTATATTGTGACTTGCCTCACTACTGGCTTCGTTCCTCCAGAAGCATTCATGTATTTGGACATGAATCAATATGTTTTTGATTCTGACGGCGTCCCAATCATATATCACATATATAGACGGGCCACCGATAAGAAGATAAAATATTCTCCGAATCTGAGTTCACGAGACCATTCATCTCATAATTGCTACATCTAGTGTTGTTGTGTATTTGTCTTATAAATTAGGTATAGGTTTCAATATAAGGTAACGTTTTTTTTTTGATTGAGCTTATTTAGAATTAGGGTGTAACATATTAGGTATAGGATGTAAGTTCATTGTTGTGTTAGTAATATAAGTAATTTTTGAATAATGCTGGTTGGTTTTTTCTCCTATTTCCACTTGAATCAAAAACTATGTAATAATCTTAATTAATTTAAATTTGCTAGTGTATTTGTTTTCATTAAATGTGTTTAACTGATAACTTATAAATTTAGAGAGTCATTCGGGCCATTAAGTTTTTTATAGTTTTATTGTTTGGAATTTGCTTTATGTTCTTTTAAAAATTTATAACGATTGGTATTAAATAAAGCGCTCTTGACTTTCACTTTGACTTTGAGAATACATACAGAACGAGGACATATACGCTCAAAACAAGTTATCATGACCATATGCCATAAATTTTATATTAAAAATATGTACAAACACATTAAAACTATATGTAGAAATTGTGAGACATGCATTTAGAACAAATCTAGGACAGGATGCTTTAAAGCTCCACTGTCTCAGTTAGGCCCAACTGAAACACCATTTGAAATAATGTCGCTGGACACAATTGGAGGAGTTAAAGGAAACAACACAAAAATATATTTGCATTTACTTATAGATTACTTCACTAGATTTGCGTTTATTAGCACATCCAAAACTCAAGTCGCAAAAGACCTTATTAATTTAGTAAGCAGAGTAGAGAAAGATGGAAAAATTCAAAACATTTTAACAAATCAATACGCGGGAATAAACTCTGCACAATTCAAACAATTCACTGACAAAAAAATATATCATTAATTTTTACAGCAGTAGATTGTGCGTTCTCAAATGGACTTAATGAAAGAACAAATCAAACACTGGTAAATAGAATTAGATGCAAAATTTATGATAATAAAGGAAAATCATGGCCAAAAATAGCAGACGAATGCATAAAAGAATATAATAACACTATACACAGCTCAACAGGATTCACTCCAAACTATTTGTTAACAGAAATAGATAATACTTTTATACCAGATAATCTAAAGGAAAATAAAATAGACAATCTAGAAAATAACAGAAAAGTAGCGTTAGATAATTCAAAAAAAAAAAAATACACACGCAAAATAAAACCTATTATGATAAACAGGCAATAAAAATAGATTATAGAATTGGAGATTTAGTTTATATATAACATGGAAATAAACTGAACAGAGAAAAATTAGAAACAATAAGGTCACGACCTTACAGAATAAAAGATAAAATATCTTGTAATAAACATAAGCAGTCGAGCAGCCCCGTGGTGATCAGGAGTGGCTGCTTCTGAAGAGATAAGGTGGTCATCCCGTCGAAACTGGTTAGTTTGTTTTACTAGTGTAAAGTAAACTAGATCCGTCAAGTTTCCATCCTTTAGCCAGCGATGAGTGTTTCATTTCAGCCACTTTAACATCTTTACGTTTGACATTCCCCTTGTAATGCAACGAGCTTCTTCGGAGAAAGTAACGGTTGCTTTTTGTGTAATGTTTTTGTTTGTCTCAAGCCTCCTTGTCCGCTAACTTTAACGAGACAAAAAAATATCGAATTACTGTAGAGTAGCTTAATTGACACCTAAAAGAACTATTCTAAAGATAATAAAAAGTGATCGGTACGTCTGGTAGAGTAGAGTACGCGTGATAAGTATTTTGTAGTGTAGACAAGAACCCGCCTCATAGGATCCCGCAAATGCTAGTCGTCAAGCACGCGTACGCGCTCGTTAAGCGAAGCTAGTTAGCTGAGCTCGGTGTTGTTTATAGCTCGCTGACACTTGTGCCAGACCATCGGCTCACGTGTCCTACACGGGTATTTCGAAATTCATTACAAATGGCGCCCAACGTGGGGCCTGAAGGGGAAACAACACCACTCTCCTTCGAGTTCTCACATTTTTAATTTTGCTGTCAGCAGATGAACCGACTCAATTTTTATTGTCGCCCTCACCATTTGATATTAACGTAGCATACTTTGGAGGGTTCCGTAAAGTAGATAGAGTCACCGATAAACTTTCTTTTGGTGTTGTTTGTCTTGTCTTCGGTATAATAAGGTCTATAGCATCTTCTGGAGTTCTTCGTTCGTGGTGGCTCTGCCGCCTGAACATGCCGATGACGTTGTAGAGTAGTGCGTCTCTTAATGTTACCAAAAGAAAGGTTTGCAATTTTTTATACAGTTTGAAGTCGGACAATTCTAATTTTGTACAAACTGATGGTGCCTGGGATTTTCAAATACACTGCTTGGAATTGCGTCAGTTTTTGCTCGGAGCTAATCTGATGACCGGCAGTGATAAAATCCGCATCATCAATTAGTCCTGACCGACACCGGTTTGTTTTTATGATTGGTTAGCGGTTTTTATTAGCATACTTTCGTAGAAGACAGGGACTTATATTCAAGGCGAGGGGGCCTAAAATTATAACAACCATCTCTCTACTGCGGAAACAATTGTTTCTTCACTAGTGAAGAGCGAAATCCTTCAGTCTCTCCATGTCTGGATCAGCATCGAAGAGACTGTTCTGTAATAAACATAAGCAGTCGAGCAGCCCCGTGGTGATCAGAAGTGGCTGCTCCTGAAGAGATAAGGTGGTCACCCCGTCGAAACTGGTTAGTTTGTTTTACTAGTGTAAAGTAAACTATATCCGTCAAGTTTCCATCCTTTAGGCAGAGATGAGTGGTTCATTTCAGCCACTTTAACATCTTTACGTTTGACATTCCCCTTGTAATGCAACGAGCTTCTTCGGAGAAAGTAACGGTTGCTTTTTGTGTAATGTTTGTGTTTGTCTCAAGCCTCCGTGTCCGCTAACTTTAACGAGACAAAAAAATATTGAATTACTGTAAAGTAGCTTAATTGACACCTAATAGAACTATTCTAAAGATAATAAAAAGTGATCGGTACGTCTGGTAGAGTAGAGTACGCGTGATAAGTATTTTGTAGTGTAGCTTCGTGGCTCGACAAGAACCCGCCTCATATGATCCCGCAAATGCTAGTCGTCAAGCACGCGTACGCGGTCGTTAAGCGAAGCTAGTTAGCTGAGCTTGGTGTTGTTTATAGCTCGCTGACACTTGTGTCAGACCATCGGCACACGTGTCCTACACGGGTATTTCGAAATTCATTACAATCTGATACGATTTATTTAATATATAGTAGATTTAGAAAAAATGAATCAAACTTGTTCCATGCTAGTAAACTAGTACCTTATACAAAGTGCTCCACCCTCTGACTTAAAAAGGGGGGATGTAAGTTTAAACTCTAGCGCACTCTAGCGACCAACACATGAATTACTTGTCAGCGGCAGCGTTGCCAGACGGTACGGTAATTGTGGGGGCGTACGGTTATTTAGACCATTGTACGGTATACGGTAATGAGTCTGCCGTAATGGGAAAATGTACGGTAATTTTGGTTAACATTCAAAATATTTAAATTTTACATGCATTCAATTTGGTTAGTTACTCAACTTTCATGTTAGCAATATCGGCATCAGTACCAACGTTGGGTTTTTAAGCGACTGTAAACTGATCTTACTAAAATGTAAACAAATCCGTTGAAATCACACCAAAACGTCAATATCGCTGCAGCGAAATTGTCTAGTCGGCTGTGAAATACTTTGTTGAATTTGGAACTTTTGAGTAGTGTTGTGTGCAAATAGTTTGAATACAGCTAAGCTTAGCCTTATCAGTTCACCCTTTTGATTCAGGTACTTTTCGTTTAGTGACAATTTTATTACTTTAAGTAAAGTGATTACAATTATTTGTATTAGCTTCCCCTCACGTACATTTTTGCTCAGGCAAAGTGAGTGTTAATGAATACAACAGAAACAAACTTAGGCAAAATTAAAGTTGTTTCATTAATTAACTAGGAAATAATTTAGCGAGTTAAGTTTTTTTATAAAAATTTTTCTGCAAAATGAGTAAAAACATCAAATCATTCTTTTCAAAAACCCCTTCCTCAAGTGAACGACACCTAAGTTTAGACCAGAACAGTGATTGAGATGTGGATTCAGATGATTCTCAGAGTGCAGGTAGTTCTAGCAAAAAAATATGTAGTCGTGACGTGACTCCTGAAAAAAAGAATAGAATCCGTGGTGAAAGCTCTAAAAAAATGACACATAGGGCTCAGAGCTACCGAATAGAATGGGAAAAGGATGCAATATTTGCAGATTGGATTGCTCCCACAAAGGACAATAGATCTAAAGCAGAGTGTAGGTTTTGTAAGAGAACATATTGGCAGAAGTAACAGTGTTAAAAAGACATGCATTAAGTCAAAAACATGTCAGATTAGTTAAAGGTGTAAGTTCTAGTACAAAGTCTGGAAAAATTTGTTAACCCTAACAGTATTGAGAAAGCTCACGAGAATAACATAAAGACAGCTGAATTAAAACTATCAGCAGTTTTGACAGAGCACAATATTTCGTTAACGTCTGCTGATCATCTCGTTAAAGTTTTAAAATCCTCTTTTCCTGATTCGAAAATAATCAAAGCTGTATCATTAGGACGCACAAAAGCTTCGAGCGTGGTGAAAAATGTGATAGGGCAATGTAGTTTTAAAGATATCAGTAAACACATGCAAACTCAAAAATTTAGTTTGGTGATTGATGAGTCCACCGACATTTCAAGAACGAAATCTTTGTGCATTTGTGTAATATATATTTTGATAATGCAGAAAAAAAAGTTGTGTCAAAGTTTTGGAAACTGATCGATGTGTACGATGGTTCAGGTCCAGAGATTGCCCGCAAAGGTGCTTGCGCTCAACGCATTTACGATTTATTAATTGAGAACTTAAATCATGCAAACATATCTTTGTGTAATATTGTTGGTTTTGCTAGTGATGGCTGCAACACAATGATGGGAGAGCTCAACTCCGTTCAGCAGAAATTAGCTGAAAAGATCCCTGGAATTATAATTCAAAAATGTATCTGCCACTCCATCCACCTTTGCGCCAGTGCTGCATGTCGTGCCTTACCAACAAGCTGTGAAGACTTGGCTAGGAACATTTACGCCGTCTTAAAAAATTCAAAGAAAAGGATCGCAGTTCTTAAAGAGTTTCAACAATTCTGCGAAGTCGATCCACACAAAATACTTCGCCTTTCTCAAACAAGATGGCTGAGCCTACAGTCTGTAGTTGAACGAATTCTCGAACAATGGGATGCCCTAAAGCTGTTTTGTAGCAAGATTTGGGTTGAAGAAAGGTTATACGCAGCTGAGCTTATTTTTGTATCACTTTAGGATCCATTTATGAAAATGTTTTATTTCTTTTTAAGCTGTGTGCTTCCAAAGTTTGATGACTTGATCAAACTTTTCCAAGGTGAAAAGGTTTTGATAACCTACATCCACTCGCGTATGGAACGAGATTATAAAGATCTATTGTGCTGCTATCTGAACCGAGATTATGTCATGAAAAGTGATTTGAATCAGCTAAATCCTGGAAATGAATCTCAATGTTTATCTCCTTCAGCAATGTACTTGGGTGTAAATGTACTCAATGCACTGCAAGATAAAACTATTATGAACGAAAAGGAAAAAATTAATGACTTCTTCGCAAGATGTAGATCGTTCCTAGTTATAGCGTGCCAAGAAATTAAAAAAAGGTACAACTTCAACGACCCTGTTTTTTCCAAGCTTCATATTCTAAATCAAAAGTATGCCCAATCCAACGAAGCGACAAGATTTACATCCTTGTTGCCCCTAATGAGACTTTTGCCAAGATGTTGTGACAGTAAGAACCATCAGAAAATAGATGACCAATGGCGGAAATTATCAGTTTCAATCCCAGAAGAAATGGAAGACTCAAGTCCGGATCTTTTTTGGGCAAAAATTTCGGAGATAAAAAACCACAAGGGTGCCTACGAATTTAAAGAGCTAGCTCAATTTGCCTTGGATATTTTGATCCTTCCACATTCATCAGCGAGTTGTGAAACAGTATTTTCAAAAGTGAACCTGATGAAAACTAAATCCGGAAACAAGCTACAGACTCCTGTATTAAATGGTTTAATCCATACTGACCAACGAGTGAAGACTGAAGGATGCTTTAGTTTTGAACCGACATCTTATATGCTGAAATCGATGACAAGTTCAAATCTATATGGTGAAGGCAAGAGTACGGGTTCTAATACGACCAGACAAGAGATCTTTGTTCCCGAATATGATGTATTTATGGAGTTAAGTTTGGATAGTGATTAATCAATGACATAAACATTTAAACATTGCTCTCTCAATTACTTTCACTTCATTCATGTCTCAAAATTAAATGAATGCTGATAAGTATTGATCATCTATTCATGAAACTTTCGTTCAGATAATAACAACGTCAAATCGTTAATTCTTCGTTCGATAAAAAAATGGTAAGGACTTTGACGTAAGTCTGAAATATTTTTCAAACTCAGTTTATCCATTCAGGACTTCAAAAAATTATATCGGAACATGCAAAAATTCTAAAACCTCTTAATACAAGAAACGACCAGTATGGATGACTCAACACTTTAACAAAAACCGCACTGGGTCGTATAGTACCTCATTTGAGGAGTTTGCGTCATTTTGCTAGATAACTTAGTACTTCACCTATAAGACTACACATCCGTTTCATTCGAAATCATTTTCATTTTCAAAACCTTACCTTCTTGCCTGCGTAGTCGACAAGAATCAATCGCACTAGATACTCTCTTAATAGCAATGGAGAACTCTATTCTATAATTGGAAAAGGACACAGAGTTAACTAGAGTAAATAACCATAATCTTGTTAAGCAACCGATGACTAATAACCTTACATTAGTAAAATCATGAAACGATGAATAGAAATATAAATTTGAATTTCCATAGACAAAAGGCATATGTTTTTGGATATGATAGGAATACGCTGTGATCGGTCAATGCTTTCGATTTTTGGGTTTTTTAATGCATTAACGGGTAAGTTTTTTGAAATGTTCAAAATAATTTAAGTAAGTTTTTCAATATATATATATATATATATATATATATATATATATATATATATATATATATATATATATATATATATATATATATATATAATTTTATTCAAAGCATTTATTTCGCATAATTATTCATAGTATACGAGTATTTTATGATGAATAAAATTAAATCTAAGCACTTATACCTTATAAGTCTGCACTTGTACGGTAAACGTACGGTAAACGTACGGTAAACTCTCGCAACGCTGGTCAGCGGAGAGGTAGTACGTGAGATACTACCTCGCAACGCTGGTCAGCGGAGAGGTAGTACGTGAGATAAATTCAAGCTGTAAGCATAGTGAAAATAAGACTCATAAGAATATTTGATTGTGAATAACTTTGTAAAACCAACGACAATTGTATTGATTTAGTTAGGTGATAAATTGTTACGTTTGTAATGTAAGATTCCGTAAGTGATTGTAAATATAGTTTTCAGCAACTACATCATACATTGTTTGCATACATAACCTCAATCAATTCCCCGGTTAAGTTTCTGATTTCGAAACTTACATATAAAATAACGTTTTTTGATTGAATTTGATTAGAATTAAATTATAACATATTAGGTATAGGATAAAAATTCACTGTTGTGTTAATATTATAAAAAATTTTTAGTAGTGTTGATTGGTTTTTTTTCCTCCTTTTTCCAATTAAATCATAAAATAAGTAATACTTTTAATTAATTTGAATTGCTATGGTTTTTAATTTAATGTTTTTAACTTGATAATGTATAAATTTTGAGATTTATTTGGACCATTAAGTTTTTCGTACTTTTATTGTTTGGAATCAGCTTTATAATCTTTTAAAATTTATAACGATTAGCATTGAATAAGGCGCTTTTGACTTTGACTCATATAAGTTACAACTACAATATAGCCTAAAATCATTTGAAACTTTTGTTAAATAAATGTTGATTCAATTTTCGGTAGTAATATAATTACCGTATCTTCAATAACATCTGAACCACAAATCAAAAATAATAATTAAGTCAAGATGAAATGAACTTGGAAATTTTCCAATGGGCAGCACTTTCATTGGCAACTGATTTTATAGTAATTTGAGGAGCATTTTCTTAATTTTAGTAAGTTTGTTTGCCAAAAGCATATGGCTCTTTCCTCACATGACTCTCTGAAAAATTCCCTATTTTTTAAATTTCTTATGAAACCTTTATTATCTTAATTCCAGCTGAAGTTAAACACATTACCTTTTCCACGTTAATTGAAAATTTCCAAGTATACAATTTGAATTATTTGCAGGAGCTGTTTCTTTTCAAATTCACTTCAAGTGCGGATAGATTAGACGAAGGTGAATGAACACGGACATGGGGAAATGTTTTCTAAATATTTCCTCAGTTGCTAACGAAAATGCTAAATATAAGCAAAGAATTTGCGTATGAAAGGTACGAAAATGAACATGTCATCGGCTTTGGTGAAATGAACAATTAAATAATTTATATTAGCACATGTGCTTTGTATTTTGGCTGTCGAGTCAATTCAGCTCGTAAGAATTGAACAGATTCCTGCGAAACAAAAGTGTCATGTTGTCTTCATATTTTCTAAGCACCTGATTATATTTGGTCACATTTGGGGCTTTGAAGCAATGTTTGATCAAGTTGAGCGAAGCTTTTAGTACGTCAATGAATTATATGCTCATTTGGAAATGTAGCATGCGTGCTGCCAACCAAGGATCCTAATGGGTGTCCTTTGCACTCATGCAAGGGCAATTACACTTCGACTAACATCCCTGCAAACTTACTGATCAGTCGCATCAATCAAACGAATTCGCAGGACCTTCGAAGACCATTAATTGACCGCAACATTTCTCGACACGCCGTCATGTAACATGTTGCTTGCATGTTTGTTTGATGTTGTGCGACCACTTGTTAGAAATTTTCACGGTTCGTGGTCATGCGCGGAGCAAGTACGACTGGGAAGCAATGCACTGGGTGCTGTGCTGGGCCACGTCGCTTCCAACGCTCAAAGGAATCAACCAACTATTCATCCATTCACTTCATTAGAAGTTGCGCATTTTCTTATGCACCATTTGATGCAAATCAAGTTTGCACAAAATCATTTCAAATGCGTCCACGATGTCCAGGGTGGTGACTGGAGAGCACTCCAGTCGCGAGTGTCATATATCGTCTGCCCTCGAATTCCTGACAAACCTTCATACGTGCAAAAATGTTCACACATGCTTCGTGCGTCCAAGGTGAAGCAGATATGCGGCAGGATCGGCATTGAGGCACGAAACCGCCGGTTCAAAGTGGGTTCTTGGATGCGCGAATTTGCTTGGCTTCCATGTTATCGGTGTTTAATATTTGCAACATGACACCTGTAATAGACGTAATTGGTAAAATGTTTTGACGCATTTGTAACGTCCTGTAGTAGTTACACTTGCTCGGCTAAGTTGCATCGAAGAAGCTGCTCGAGCATGCAGAATGCTAGGAAAACAGTTCAAGGTTCGGTCGAGCGAGCGTCCGAGAATGTTGTTTGGCTTATATTTGAAAAACATCCGGTATTTGAAATTATTTCTATGTTTTGTGTGACTTTTCATTAAACGGTACACAAATCATTAGTACATTAAAAGTTGCATGCTTTCTTAGTAGAAAGGGGAATAAGTGGATAAAATCAGAGTGCTTGTACAACATGACAGTAATAGAGCTCAAATAGGAAACTTAAAAAAAACCTCTTTGGGTACCAAATTATCGCAAGCATGTTAAATATACACCAAAGTCGATCCTGAAGACTATATGCGAGCATAGGAAAACAAAGCTCAAAGAATACAAATCTTTGCTAATGTCTGTGTTATACCACGAATGTGCAAAAATACGAGTATTGACTATCTTTGAGAGACGAACTGTATGAAATATTTAGAGAGCTGGATGGTCCCAACAATGATTAAGATGTGGAAACTACAAAAAGCTGGCAACGCAGTTGATGGACTAAGACAGTTGAAGGTACTATTGCGAAACGATGCTTGGACTTCCTATCAATGAAGCAGTTTCAATTGATATCTTTTATGATTTTCTGTATATCTTTGATTTAATTATTGGAGCGGTTTTATATTATTTTGTTTGCTATTTGATTGAATATTTTATCCTTTCACTACTTCAGCTCCAATAAAATTTAATTTGTTTTGCACAGTTTTCTTGATGTTTTGCTCAGTAAATAAATGTTCATACCTTAAATTTCATTGCCCGTGTTGGATTCAGGGAAAGCCCTAGCCAAGGCCAAATCAGAACTTTCATGACCCGTATCCTGCAACTAAACCTACACCACAGTTCAACCGCCCAAAACCTGCTTGAACAGTTTGCGAGGGACATGAAAGCCGACTTTTTGCTGCGGAGTGAGCGACACCATGATAAAAGTTTTGCATCACTGTATCCTGACGAAACTGGTACTACCGCCATCTGGGTTCAGAACATTGATTTCCAGAGAGAGAGAGAGCTGGAGATGTAACGATGATTTCATGTGCTCGGGGACCACCTTCCTTAGTGTGTACAAAAAGCCGAACGAACTGATATTATCTTTCCACGCCCAACTTAATTCTTTGGAGGGTGCCGTCTCAAACGCAAATGGCAACTGTTCATTAGGGGAGACTGCAACGCTACAACCAAATGGGGCATGCCTTTAACCTAGAGATGGCAGCCAGGACTACACTCCTTATCCTTTACTTTAACACCTGAAACACGCCGACTTTCCACCGCATCAGCTGGGAGTGAACCCTACCGAACATGACATTCGCTTCAGAGTTCTTAGTACGGAGGATACACAATTGGAGAGTATTATAGAACTACTCAGCCAGTAATCATCAGTATATTCTACTTGAGATCAGTGATGTTGCCTTCCGATGTCGATGCTTTTGACCTTCTACAATTGAGTGGAACATCGGAAAAATGGACGTCGAAAGGTTCGTTGAGGTGCTCACGTTAGGTGCTCAGATGCGCAGGGACAGAAGAACTGGCAGCTTAAGATGTCGTGTTCTCAACTATGAGCATCATCTTGTCTGCTTGCAGCCCTTGTATACCCCGTTGAAATCCCTGGCACGGCAAGCCCTTAGTGTAACGGTAGCCAACTAAATTCGCTGGAAAGCGAAGAGAGTGTCACAATTTTCGACGTGATGCTCGACAGGCGCTAAACCGTGATGAGGCATGCAACCGGGTGGCAGCATACAAGTCAGCCAGGAAATTCCACCGCAGATTGATTAACAACAGCAAGACTCGCTGCAAGCAAGATCGAGTAGACAATGTGAACAAGGATCCGTGAGGTCTTCACTACAAGCTAGTTATACGGAAACTTGGCTTCGAACGGAAGCCTTACATACATGAAGTGGAAAAGATGAACGAGCTAGTACGGTCACTCTTTCCCGCCAATCCCATCCATATTAACGCTACCCACGGCGAAACAGCGGTCGACTGTACGCTCTTCACACAGCCAGAACGAGAAGAGGTAGTCCCATTATTAAAAACAAGGAAAGCTCCAAGGTCAGATGGTGTTCCGGCTGAGACGATCAATAAGGGGAAGAGAAATCCTAGGCCACCCTCTGCATACCGCCCGTTATGCATGCTAGATGCTGCTGGGCAAGTGCTAGAAAACTCATCAAAGGAAGACTCACTGACGCGATTCGTGCTGCTGGGACCTATTTCCATGGTAGTACGGATTTGGAGCAGAACGCTCCACCATTGATGCGTGGTGAGCGTGGCCCAAAGGTAGAGCCATACTTGTATTGCCGCACCAAATAACGAATCGTCCTGTTGGCGACACTCGACATTAACAACGCCTTCAACTCCGCTAGATTAGTGGATATTCTGGATACGCTGAAAAACCATTTTCAAGTTCCAGAATATCTAATGTAGTTTTTGAGGGACTACTTAAAGGATCAAAGCTCAATCTACGACACGACACAGGGCCAACGAAGGATGGAAGTTATATCGGGTGTTTTCCAGGGATCTAACGTGTCTTACGACGGGTAACTGAGACTGGAGATGCCAGATGAGTCACGCTTCTTCGGCTATGCAGATGATGTTGCAGCTCTGGTCACTGGACGTATCGTTGAACAAGTGCAACTTAGGCTAGGTAGGCTAATGCACCGAGTGAGGGACTGGATGACTGCTCATGGGTTCAGTTTAGCACTGGAAAAATCCAAAGCGGCCATCTTGACAAAAAGAGAATCCCTAGAGTATAAGTGATCAGAATTGGAGACAAAGTAATCGAATCAAAGCCAGCAGTGTAGTATCTTGAGCTACTGATTGACTCAAAGATGAGTTTCTCTGAGCAAATCAGGGAGCAGTAATATGGGGGTCAGTAAAGAGGTATACCGAAAACTATGGCACAGGTAGAGAGAAGCGGAGCACTGAGGATTGCATCTTCGTAACCGACAGTCTCTGACCCGGTGGTGAGAGTTATTGCAGGCATGATACCTGTTGCCCTTCTTGCAAGAGAATGCCACGTTAGTTATCTGCGTCGAAACGAGGACACGAAGGGATCATTGTCTGTGAAGAGAGACAGCGCTCACTCAACGATTGGCAGCAGTCTTGGGTGAATTGCACGAAGGCCTCATCCCGGATGTGAGATCGTGGCTAAATCGAAGGCATGGTGGGACTGACATCTATCCGACCCATCTTTTGAGCAGGCATGGGTGTTTTAACTTACCTGCACATGATTTGTAAGTCACAGTCCCCCGATTGTCGGGTTTTCCCAGAAGAGGAAGACAATGCCTGCCACACATTTTTTCCGTGCACAGAATGGGACAGGCTGCAAAGGCACCTCTACAGGGAGACGGGAGAGCTCACCTCGGAGAATATAGTCACGGTAATGCTCGAGTCAATTGACAAACGGAACCAGGTGCCTCATTATGCTCGCGCAGTCCTAAAATATAAAAGGGACTCACAGCAGCCGGAGACATTGGAGCTGGGGGATCGTTCGACTGGCACTTCCTCTTCTTCTCTCCTCTTCCGCTAGAAGAGAGATCCTCCAGCTTGACAGCATTTCACGGCGTAACAAAATAAGACCTGGCCCGAAGTAATGTGTCAAACGGTCCCAGGCTGGGTTCTCGGGTTGACAGGGGAGGTGTTTAGTGGGTAGTCCAGTTGCCTTCTTATAAGCACGGGAGTCACACATTCTGTGCTTAAATGACAGTCACCCCCAACAAAAAAAAAAATTGAAACGTCATATATTGGAATTGCTAACATTTGACTGTCAAAGAGTTGCCTTGGACTTTGAATTAAACATACGTCATTTTAATGATGCACCAACAAAAATAAACTCTGGATATTACTACGATGCTCATTCATCTTTTAACGCTTACTGAAAAATAATTCAAGAAAGTGAAATAATAGCAATTACTTTACAAAACTAATCCCAAGAGGAGAAGACCAGCATCCCCCTTCTCGAGGCACAAACTGGATCAATCATGAATAGCTTCAGAATTCCTGGTGACGCGGGTTCCATGTATTTCACCACAGCTTGAACCTCCAGGGTAATCCTATTTAGGACGCTTTTCGCCCGGGCTGAGATCACTGCCAATCCTATTTACACGTGTGCTATTGATACATACATCAAATGTCAAAATTACAAATGCTGACTGAAGTCACAAGTTCAAGAATACATGTAACTTCGAAAATGTGGGAGGGTGCGTGAACTCTGCACCAGGACAAAAAAGTGCATCACTGGTCATAGCGGATGACTGTTGTTCATTGCGAATAAAAACTTAAGGAACACCGGGATTAGCTCTTCTTTGGCGCGACCGCAATGACGAGGCCAGGCAGATATTTGACAGGTGGTGAAGAAAGAGCAGATGAAAGCGAGCAGTTTGGTAATTAATGTACGGTGGTATGAAGAGGCAGAGTTTCGTGATACAGCAAAAATTTTGACAAATTCGGAGCAGGGTTTGGAAGGGAATTCCCGAAGAGGTGGAAATCCATCCAATCGTTAATGATGGAACATTGAATCTGGAGCCCTTAGTTCGTCGAAGAAAATAATCAGGAAGTAAACGTAAGTTAAGTTTTATTAAATTGTTTGAGCTTAGAAACAGTGAATCTAAATGGTATAAAGTTTGGCTTAGAAGTCTCGCCCGAGTTTTGTTGAATCAGAAGCAGAAGTTTCGTTAAATCAAAAGCAGAAAAGTGGGTGTATGCAGAACTTAGATTTGCAACCTAGACTCTTCTGCTTTGGTAATTTAATTTTCTTAGCAGAACGAAATTGTGCGAAGAACGCAAATGAGGAAGTCGTATTCTTTTTATCCTTTGTATTAGTGGTAATGTTTAATAGGTTAAGATCGGTATGGATTGATTTGTCCACAGGGTCGTGTAATAGCTCCATCGGAGCTGATTTGCGTGAGTTTCGATTTCATTTAGTGCAAAAGAGTATAAAAGGAAACAGCAAATTATCCGCATGAATCGATTTCTGGAGCGAAATTAGGGCCGCAGGACCTCAACCGGAACTATTCCATTTAACGGAATCCAAGCAAATTCATTCCCAGAGCCAGAATTAGTTTAGACCATATATCCAAATTGCAACATTACCATGTCTTTCTGCTGCCTAAATGGCCTCATACCTTCTTCTCCGTAGAACCACAGCCCCTCTCGGGTCTTCGCTTCCTGCAAATTGCAACTTCACCTGTCTCGGTCCATTGCTCGCCTCCCCTGATTTTTAAATCCAAACAGCGATGAACTGCCTCTGACGACTGCTTCAGGCCAGTGTTTGCTCGGTTATCTCACTGGTCTCCGGGCTTCAGTTCTCCCAACGAATACCTTTTTGATTACCCGTTGTTCATCCATACGATTCTTGTGTCCAACCCATCGCAGCTTCCGTAATCTTACAATCATTGTGACCTCCGGCTCAGCAAAAATTTCATACAGCTCATGGTTGTATCGAATTCACCTTTGGCCCCCGTCTAGCTTCGCTCCAATTATTCACCTCAGGACCCGTTGCTCAAAGGCGTTCAATATATTTGCGGATGCTTGGGCTATCACAGATTCGTATACTTGGAGCTTTGTTTTCCTGTGTATACAGCTGGCCTTAAAGATCGTCAAAACTGAATAAAATATTTTATTTGCGAGCTGTATTCTTCGGCGTATTTCATATCTTGCATTACTGGTTCTCGTTATTTTGGCGCCTAAATACACAAATTTGATCACATTTTCGATACTGTATTCGCCAAGTGTGATATTTTGTGTGCTTGAGGTATTTTTCCTCGACTGCGTCATGAGCTTTGTTTTATTCTCATTTATATGAAGTTTCGCTTCGCTGTGAAGTTTCAGGAAGAGTTCTTTGGCAGTTTTTAATAACTGATAAAATGTTGATGTCATCTGCATAGGCTACTAGTTGGTTGGACTCGTGTAGTAATGTACCTCGTGCGTCAACAGGTAGCTTCCTTATGACGTACTCCAGTGCCAAATTGAATAGCAATGGGGCCAGCCCATCTCCCTGCCTTAGTCCGACATTTTCGTCAAAGGCTTCGGTCAGCCGGTTATTGATGTGCACTTGTGAGGTCATCGACGTCATTTTCATTTTGGTAAGACGGACGGGATGCCAAAGCTAAGTATTATTTGGTACAGTACGTTACGATCAATACTGTCGTATGCTTGCTTAAAGTCAACGAAAATTTGGTGTACGTCTATGTTGAACTCCCAGCATTTTTCAAGTACCTGCTTGACTGTGAACAATTCGTCTATTGTCGATCTACCTGATCTAAAACCACCTTGATACTCCCCAATAATACTGTTGACGTATGATCCGATTTTATTTTCCAAGGTTTCAGAAAATATTTTGTACGCCGTAAAAAGTAGTGATATGCCTCTATAAATTTCGCACTGTAGCTTGTCACCTTTTTTGTGGATAGGGAATATCATTGATTGATTCCACTTGTGCGGATTATGTTCTTGCTGCCAAATGTACTGGATGACTTTGTGAATAGCTTTATGGATACTGCTGCCACCATATTTGATGAGCTCAACTAGAATCTCTTTATTGTTCTTTCGGACTTTGATTTGAATAGCAATGGGCCAGCCCATCTCCCTGCCTTAGTCCGACATTTTCGTCAAAGGCTTTGGTCAGCTGGTTATTGATGTGCACTTGTGAGGTCATCGACGTCATTTTCATTTTGATAAGACGGACTAATTTGCCTGGGATGCCAAAGCAAAGCATTATTTGGTACAGTACGTTACGATCAATACTGTCGTATGCTTGCTTAAAGTCAATGAAAATTTGGTGTACGTCTATGTATTATTAACAAACAGTGCGCGTTAGTTTATTGTTGTCCCCCTACAGCTATCCTGTTCCCAAGGTCCACCCCTGAAAAAATCAGAAGTAGTATCCAAGGATGGTTTAGTGCGGACTACAAGTAGAAATTCGAACTGTGCACGTAGAACGAACAGACGCCATCGAAAGCCATTTTTCCCCCTCCTCGCGGTCTTGTGCTTAATTCTCCTACGGTTCTTCTGTGAAAAGAGATGAAGGGAGAAACGTGCGATATACATACGCAAGAGAGACGAAAGTAGAAACGTGTGACATACATACGCGAGTGGCTACACATAATTGTAATGGTGGTTCCATTTCCCTTTCGGTGCGTATATGAGGGACACGGAATGCAGTACGACGTCGATTGAAAAGGTCAATACGGTAAACAAGGAACGACTAAGATTTGAACTTAGACTACGGAACGCCTCTATGCAAGGGAACAAAGCCGAACTAGCACAAAGACTCTGTGAAATTCTGGCTAATGAGCTACCAAAAAGACTCTGTGAAATTCTGGCTAATGACGAAATCGAAACGGGCGAGAAAATGTCAAAATGTTCGGGCGAAGATGATGTGCGCGAGTTACGTGATGAAGTGAAGTGGTTGAGCGAGTTAATATCAGCTGTCGTCACCGTGTAACGAACGGGGGAAAGTTGGCGATGTCGTCAACAACTGAACAGATTTACACTCAACCGATCGTAGTACAGGACCCAACACCACCCCTCATTAACGCCATGAAATCGGGTGAGACGCCACCGGCAGCGACGCTTGACGTTGAGCATGCAAATGATAGGCTAATTTAGTGCGGGCGTGTAGTGGACCGCATTTTCATAACATCCGAGATGAGACAAATATTTTACCAGACTCCGACCCGTCGTCTAAATCCGGCATGTCAGCAGCGCAGTTCGCGCTACGAAGCTTGCCGAGGCATATCAGTGAAACAATAGGTGTTCGCCATGCAAGCATCCCTAAAAGCCCTGCTAAAATTTGGAGCAATGGTTCTGCGCGAGTTCCTGGAAGCTGGCTTGAGTTGGTCGAATAATTAAAGCGAGATTTCCGTAGCCATGAAAACGATGGCAGTGTTCACATAAAAATGATGCATCGCACCAGGGAGCTGAGCAGCGCAGTTCGCGCTACGAAGCTTGCCGAGGCATATCAGTGAAACAATAGGTGTTCACCATGCAAGCCTCCCTAAAAGCCCTGCTAAAATTTGGAGCAATGGTTCTGCGCGAGTTCCTGGAAGCTGGCTTGAGCTGGTCGAATAATTAAAGCGAGATTTCCGTAGCCATGAAAACGATGGCAGTGTTCACATAAAAATGATGCATCACACCAGGGAGCTGAGCAGCGCAGTTCGCGCTACGAAGCTTGCCGAGGCATATCAGTGAAACAATAGGTGTTCGCCATGCAAGCCTCCCAAAAACCCTGCTAAAATTTGGAGCAATGGTTCTGCGCGAGTTCCTGGAAGCTGGCTTGAGCTGGTCGAATAATTAAAGCGAGATTTCCGTAGCCATGAAAACGATGCCAATGTTCACATAAAAATGATGCATCGCACCAGGGAGCTGAGCGAGACAGCACAAAGTTACTTCTATACTATGCTAGCATTGGAAAGACAAGGTAACGAGGGTGATCACGCTATAGTCCGGTATATAAGGAACGGGCTACGGTATCCAACTTTGCGAAATGCGATAGCGAGCTCAATTTTCGACACCATCAACAATCTTTTAGCCGCGATAAAGAATTTCGAAACGAATTCCGTTCGAATATCGGAGCCACGAACGGAATCGAGACGAAATTTTGGACCACCACCACCGATACAACGAGGCATTATGTCATCAAATGCGCGAGTGCAGCCGGGGCATATTCCGCTGAACTGTCCAAAACTGCAACGGAAACAAAAATACGAGAAGTGTCAACGAACATCGCGTACGACCAACTGATGTCCAGAAAATGAAACTGCGATCGCCGTCAGTAATGTTCGTCGCATAAATTCAATAGAAAGAATTAATTCACTTTTTAAGGAGGTTCTTCTCAACGGAAACAAAATTAAGTCCTTCATCGACCCCGGCAGTGAAAGAACGATCATTCAACGAAAGATAGCAATGTCGGTGGGAGACGTGAAGCAGTGTTCACCGATCATCCTATGAGGATTCGGAGGAGCTTCAGTAAAGTGCAACCAAATACTCGAGGCTGACATTCAGTTGGATGGTAAGCATTTAAATGTGAAGATTTTTCCGGTGGATGACGACTTGATCTCGGAACCAATTTCAATGGTCATTGAAACGGAAGCTTGTCTACTGGAAAGTGCTTTCCAAAACGCTCCAACCTATGAGCCAAAGCCATCCGTCAAATAAAAGGACCAACTGTATCAGCTCATCAGTGAGCATAGAGAATGCTCCTCTGAATCGCTTGCTTAGTTAGGTCAATGCAACTCAGTAACGATCACGATAAGGTTAATGACTTTAAACATATCCGGCGTCAGCCATACTGGACACCGTTCACAAAGCATGGGCGCGTTCAAGAAAGAGGAAACGAACTGCCCGAAAATGATATCATGCGTCCATCATCATCAGAATATTTGTCCCCAATTGTCTTTGTTCGCAAAACAAAATGGTGGGGACCGTCTCTGTGCTGATTTCCGTGAGCTCAATGCTATCACTGAAAAGCGTCCGTTTCTCATAACTATTGAGGAGCAGCTATCATCGATCGCTGGTAGTTAATTTTACACGACTCTCAATTTAATGTCCAGCTATTATCAAATACCAATCGCAGAAGAGTGCAGGAAATACACTGCATTTGTTGGGCTGTGCAACGCACCGAGTTATTTTCATAAGGTCATTACCAAGTTGGTACGACAAACGGGAAATCGAGCAGTTAGCTACCTAGATGAAGTAATTCTGCCCAGCAAAACCATCGCCGAGGGTTTAATCAAACTCCGTGAATTCCTAGTTATACTTTGAGATTCCCTCTTAGTGTACATTTTTGTCTAAATAAATCACGTTTTTGGGTCATCGAGTCGATGAGAATGGATTAAACCCAGGAGATAAAAAGACTAATGAAATTCGAGAGTTTTCGGCACAACAAACGTTGCAGAAGTTCGAAGATTTCTGGGACTGAACGGTTTTTTCCGCAAATTCATTCGCGATTATTCTCTAATATCGAGGCCGCTTACACTTTTGTTGAAGCAGAAGGACAATGCACAATTTTTTTTTGGTCGATCGAACAACGAGACGCATTCGGGAAATTGAAATCAGCATTTTGCTGCGATCCAGTGCTTAGTGCATACGATCCGACGAAGGAACATCAAGTTCACGCTGACGCGAGCACACTGGGTCTTGCCGGGATTCTCATGCAACGAGACGACAGTGGCAGTTTCGATGATTTTTAAATTTAAAGGAGTACTCTATGCTCTAAGCAGAACTCCAAATAAACCACCGAACGAGCCAGAGATAGCATCGGAGAACATAATGTGAGTGGAAGAAAACGAAGACTGACTTGTGCTCCTACAACGACAAGACGTGAAGTTGAAGGAGTTAATCAAAGTTCTGAGAGGCAATATTGAGTCCACTCAGTCCAAACAGATCAAGTCAGATTATCAGCTCAAAAACGGCCGGTTATATCGTAAGATCGACCAAGATCTCAAGTTCGTCGTTCCGTCTGCAGTCAGGTGGAAAATCATCCGCACGTACCACGATGACATTGGCCACTTTGGTCTTGAGAAGACTATAAATCGAGTTCAACAATATTTTTGGTTCGACAATCTCCGAAAATACATCAAGTCGTACATCGCAGCATGCTAAGAGTGCTGCTATAATAAAGGAATCGTGGGCAAACCAGAGGGTTAGCTCTATTCGGATGTGGTGACACTTATTCCGTTCTGGATGTTACATATTGATCACCTGGGACCCTTTCCACGCAGTCGTTGAGGTAATTTGGACACCATTGGAATATTTGATTCGTTTAGTAAGTACTTAATTTTGAGAGCTGTCAAAACTACGAAATCGAAGCCCGTCATTGACGCATTCAGGGATCTGACGTTATACTTTAGTCTACCTAAGCGTATAAATAGCGATCGAGACACTGCTTTAACATCACGAGAATTTGCTAAATTTGGCGCATCTAATGAGATTCAACATATTAAGATTGCCGTCAGAATAACTCGAATGAATGGTCAAATCGAACGAGCAAATCAGTCCATCTTATCATTTCTTAGAATTGCACCAACTGATCAAAAGGATTGGGATTTACAATTGCGCAACCTTCAGTGGTCTCTGAATTCGCAATGCCACTCTGTGACTCAGTTTTGTCCGATCGAGTTGATATTCGATTATCACCTTCGAGACGTCATCACGAATCGGCTAGTTATGGCTCTCACATTAGATGAAGTGACTGCTGATCCAATGGAATGCATATGGTTAACCAAAGACTATTGGCTGCAGAGCGAGCTAGCACTGAACGAGAGAAATGGAGATTGAGTTTCAACGTGAAACACAAGAAACCTTTTATCTACCAGGAAGGAGATTTCATCGTTCTGGAGAACGTATCTGCTGCTACGGGAGAATCTCGAAAGTTAGAGTCCGGATATCGTGGGCCCTATATCATTTCAAGAGTTTTACAAAACGACAGATATCTCTTCGAGGACGTGGCAATCGCACGTCCCAACCAATGGGAATTCTGTTCGGTGTATACGAGCGAAAAGTTGAAACCGTGGATCATCGTGAGTCCCAAACTTGATTTTTACGATGATGCTGCGTGTTCAGACATGGAGTAATGGATTAGGACGATTCAATGTGAGGATGGGCGGGTGTTATGGCAACACCAATTGAAGAGCGCCGGCCAAGGAAGAAATCGAGAAGAGGCAGCGGCATCTGAACCATTAACCGAGCTATTGTATTTTGAACACAATTAATTGAAATCGAACCGATCATATCTCTTGCGCCGGGTTTGATGTCCGATCGTCCGTTCTGCGACGGTCTTAATAGCCGCTTTCACTTTCATCCAGAGCTCGTTGCTTGCCTTAAGCGATGCGTCTAATAAGATGGGAGCCAGCTGGTTGTCGAGGGTCTCCGTGAAATGTTTGGCCAGAGACTCCGTTTGGAGCCTTCCGATGTCAAATTTTTGTAGTGGGCTGGCCTTTGCTGAATATACCTTTGACATACGACATCGATAAATTAATTTCATCAAGTAACGATTTGAGTTGCAATTGGCTCCTCGGTATGTGCGTACGTCAAGTATGCTCGAGGCCCAATATTGTCGATCTGATTTTGTGTATTGCTATCCAGTGATACCCAGGTTATTTTATATATGCGTCGATGGGGGAAGCAAGACGAACGTATGACTAGATCTCTGTTAAATGCAAAGTCAATCAGGCACTGGCCGTGATCATTTGTTTAATCGTGGAGACTATATCCTCCAGCCATTCCCCGATGAGATAGCTCGTTGCTAACCTTAGCGCTGAAATCACCCAGATTTATTTTTGTTTCGTGTCTAGGCAATGAGTCGACTAGTCTTTCTAGGTAATCGTAGAACGTTCCCTTCATTTCTTCGTCAGTTGAGGCGTGAACATTCATCAGCCAGATTTTGAAGAATTTCGCTTGTACACGAATCGCACACAGCCGTACATTGACTGCATTTAAATCAATAATGTGCGTAAGTAAAATAATGTTTTTCCTTTTAACATTGGATATTTATTTTGTGTAAAACACGTTTTCGACTACTGTTTGTAGTCTTCTTCAATACAATTTACAATGTACTGAAGAAGACTACAAATAGTTGTCGAAAACGCGTTTTACACAAAATAAATATCCAACGTTAAAAGGAAAAACATTATTTTACTTACTTTAATTCAAACAAATTGGAAAAAGTGACTCTTATTTGATTGATTCAATATTGTGTGGTTTCAGCTCCTTGTCCACAATAACGGCTGCTGTGAATTCTCGTTTTCCAGTAGGTTTCCCACTTTTGAATATTGTGTGCGATCTCATGTCTTGAATATCGCTTCCATTCAATTCGTTTCCTGGGTTGCCAGTATTTTTAATTTATATTGACTGGCCTGTTGTATAAGGTGGTTAACAGCACTAGTGTAATGTGGTAATCTGACATTCCAGGATCCAATGCCATAGGCCTGTTTCCGTTTGCGAGTTCATTGCCGTAAGTCCAATCCACTCCGAGGCCCTTCAGCAGGTTTCAAAACTTCGTATGATTTTCAGGGACGGGAAGTTGGCCCGTTGCCCAATCTCCATCCTGGTGGCATGGTTACTACTTTGATTCTGTTACCAGGTGCGGAAGATTCGTCTTCATCCTCTTACGTCTCCACAACTGGGGTGTGGGTAGGACTTAGTAGCAGATCTTTAGATATATTTACAGTCATTAGCATTTCTCGGCATTTAATCTCTCATTATTGCGGAGACAGTAATTAGTAGTGGCCTCATATATACTGTCGCGTGTTACGGTTTGTAGCTGATAAGTTTAATGTCACGAGAATGTGAAACCGCACTGTTTTTTAAATTAAGTTAAAAGAGTTTATGTACTAAGAATGCACAATAATTAACTTCTCAATATCTTACAAATCACTCTTTAGTTTACTTTTCACTAGTCCTATCAATTTATGTTTCCAATGTCTTCAAATATATTACGAAAAACCTTTACTTCACTATCAATCAATATCGCTTTCAATTCGCGCTCAATCCTTATCGCAGTTTCTACTATCCCCGTGTTACTATTACTCTAAGTTCCCCATTCATTCAGCTCGGGTTTATATAGGGTAACTAGTCATTCAATCCATTTCTCGTATATTGGCAAATATTCTGACGAGAACTACCTGGAATCTTCGAGCAATTCTGAATACCCGCAGTAACGTCACTTTTAGATATTGATAATGGATCTACTTGGCCATTCTTGTGCTTTCGAGTACATTCGTTTACTTTTCAATCAATATTGATCATGATGTTATTAATAGTTGCGACAACAATTGCGACAACGATTGCGACAGTAGCTCGCAGAATTTTTTGGACATCTAACAATACGTTTGTATTGTTCTGATACAACTACATTAATCTTTGCTTCCAAAATCATTAGTGGGAGAAGATAGTATGCCAATTTACTCCTACTCAAATCAGCCAGATTTACTTCAATCACTGAGAAGTTTAGCCTCCAACTTGTAAAGTATGCATGGCATTTTGGCGTTCTAGCAATATTTTGAACCTATGCCTGTTTTTTTCCTTATGGTTGGCAAGATTTTTCAGATTAACAGCAGCCGTTCTCATCCTTATAATTTTGGAACTAGTGAGAAATACTTTTGCTCCTTGGAATAAGTGTTGAAAGTGCAAATTCGAGCATTTATTCCGTGGATGGGCCCAAATCACGTATTAAAATAGAAGTTTTAAGTACTTGGTCTTCTTTAACATCAACGTCTGATCCCACAATCTTTTTCAACGCCACAATACAACCCTTATTTTAGACTTCTTCTTCTTCTTCTTAGCACTACAGCCTCTTTTGGGCCTTCACTTCCTGCAGACAGCGCCTCCAACTGTCTCGGCCCGTTGACCGCATCCTCCAATTCCGAAGTCCGAGCAGCGATGAACTGTCTTCGCCGACCAAGTCAGACCAGCGTTTCCTCGGTTTCTCCACTGGCCGCCGGCCTTCAGTTCTCCCTACAAATATCTTCTTGGGTATCCGTTGTTCGTCCATACGATTCATGTGTCCAGCCCATTGCAGCTTCCACAGTCTTATAATCCTTGAGACCTCCAGTTCGTCAAAAATTTCATACAGCTCATGGTTGTATCAAATTTGCCATTGGTCCCCGTCTAGCTTCGCTCCGATTATTCGACTCAGGTCCGTCGCTTAAAGGCGTTCAATATATTTGCGGATGCTTGGGTTAGGGTCCATGTTTCACACGCATAGCATAACACAGGTCTTATCACAGATTTGTATACTTGAAGCTTTGTTTTTCTGTGTATGCAGCTGGTCTTCAAGATCGTCTATACTGAATAAAATATTTTATTTGCAAGCTGTATTCTTCGGCGTATTTCGTCTCTTTCATTGCCTGTTTTCGTTATTTTGGCACCTAAATACACAAATTCGCTAACATTTTCGATACTGTATTCGCCAAGTGTGATATTTTGTGTATTTAGAGTATTTTTCCTCGACAGCGTCATGAGCTTTGTTTTATGTTCGTTGATTTGTAGCCCTACTAGTTTTGCTTCGCTGTCGAGTTTCAGGAAGAGTTCTTTGGCAGTTGTTAGTGACCATGACAGAATGTTGATGTCATCCGCATAGGCCACTACCTGGCTCGACTTGTATAGTAATGTACCTTGCATATCAACAGGTAGCTTCCGTATGACGTACTCCAGAGCCAAATTGAATAGCAGTGGGGCCAGCCCATTTCCTTGCTTTAGTCCGATATTTGTGTCAAAGGTATCGGTGAGTTGGTTATTGTTGCGGACTTGGGAGGTCGTTGAAGTCATTGTCATTTTGGTAATTTGGCTGGGATGCCAAAACCAAGCATTATTCGGTACAGTACGTTACGATTAATACTGTCGTATGCTTGCTTGAAGTCAACGAAAATTTGGTGTACGTCCATGTTGAACTCCCAGCATTTTTCAAGTACCTACTTGACCGTGAACAATTGGTCTGTTGTTGATCTACCTGCCCTCAAACCACCTTGACACTCCCCAATAATACTGTTGACGTATGATCCGATTTTATTTTCTAAGATTTTAGAAAATATTTTGTACGCCGTACAAAGTAGTGATATGCCTCTATAATTTTCGCACTGTAGCTTCTCACCTTTTTTGTGGATAGGGAATATAATTGATTGGCTCCACTCTTTCGGCATATGTTCTTGTTGCCAAATGTACTGGAGAGATGGATCGTAGTAGTCTTTGCGTATAGACGTCTTTTAAATCGCTCCTGTCAAAAGTTTTCAAAAATTAAATTAATTTTTTAAAAACGTTAGTCCGAAGTTAATTTTTATCGGAAAAAATCTTATATTGTCGAAGTAATCGACACAGGAAATTTTCATCGAATATTTTGGTAACGAAAAACAAATTCACAAAGAAAATTTCGCCACTGGTATAGAGGAGCCCGACGGCTTCCCACCGTTGGGGCAACCTGGGGAAACGACGAATACGAAACTGGCGACAATCACCAAAAGAAAACACAACGAAGAAAACTCCGTAGGTGGAGGGTGCAATCTGTAAATAATAGCGGACAATCAACAAATGGCCAAATTTCAGAAAGAAAATGATGAACTAAGGCAAGAGATACAGTCTCTCAAGGATCTCTTCAAGAAAGGGATGAAGCCTCAAACCACAAAATCAATGGCAACAGGTAACAAAGCCGAAGAAAAGTACAAAGCAAGTAAATCCAGAGGAAGTTCTAAGGACTGGTGGCACCAACGAGAGCCAAAATTATTTTGCAGCGCTGGAGGGATTAACCGAAGATATGGAAATCGAAGAAAACATCGGAGGCAATTTTAATCAAGATAATGACGTTAATTTTATTCAATATTTAAAGAACAAAAATAAGGAGAAAAAACCAGCCCGCAGTTCTCCTGGTTCCTCTGAAAAAGCTTCCAACAAGACAGAAAAAGTTCCGCCAATCAACGTGTTCGGACAAACCGGGAAAGATATGGTTCGGCTTTTGGCAGCCGAAAATAAACTGGCCAATTTCAAAATCAAAAGAATTAATGCCGAAAAATTAACTATAAGGACGAAACCACTGGTTGATTTCAAGTCAGCCAAAGATGCGCTGATTTCTGGGGAGGTTCCACACTTCACCTATACCCCAAAAAGTGAAAAGAATCAGACCTTCTTGTTGAAGGGCTTAGACAGCGGAGAGGATACGGCCGATCTTCTTCAGGTGCTCAAGGAGGCTGCACCAGATATTGATTTTGTTTCAGTCAAAGCTTTTTCGGCAAGAAGGTCAACCATATAAAGGAAGAATTTACCACTTTACCTGGTACAAATTGCAAATAAGAGCAGTCCAAGTGCCCTCCAACAAATAAGGTACTTGAATTTCAGAGTGGTGAGGTGGGAACGCCTCCAGCTGCCAATTGTGCCATGCACTATCGTTGCGTTAAATGCAGAGACGTTCATGCTCCCGGTGAGTGCAAATTGGCTCAGACGGAGCCTAAAGAAAAATTATACTGCGTTAACTGCGGTGTTTTTGGTCTCCCAGCATCATATCGAGGATGCTCCCGATATCAAGATGCAAAAGTTAAATTTGCTCCGAAGCAAACCAAGTACACCGTAATATCATACCTTCCAACTTCGTCAAGCCCGGAGTATCATTTGCACTCGCCGCTAGAGGACCAGCAGAAAATGCTGAAAATAATGTATATAATGTAAGTGGCAATAACGAGCTGCTTCTCAAAATTTACCAGCAACTTAATTCTTTATCGGAGAGAATCGACAAACAAGATTCAAAAATTAACTTTGCTTTTCAGCGTTAAGGTCTTTCAAATGCCTAATAATAACTTGTCATCCAGTCATATTCCCATGGATAGGCTTCGCCTCATATCGATCAGCGTCAACTCTATCGTCGCCATACATCGACGTGATTATCTCCTTGAATTTGTTGTTAAGCAAAAGCCTGACATCATACTTCTCACTGAAACCCACCTCAATTCATGGCATTCCATGGAATTCAAAGATTTTGCATTCGTAAGAAACGATAGGGTAATAGGTGATGGGGGAGGTGGCACCGGGATATTGGTTAGAAGACCCTATTGTTTCCAAAATATTGAAAAAGTCGAATTCAAAAACTTTGAATTTCTTGAAGTGTCCGTCATCAAAATTTCACTGCCAGGTGGGGATAACCTCTTCGTTATCTCTGCCTATGCAACTGGTCAAAATGTTCTTAAGTTCAAGGAGGAACTCAATTCCTTGTTTGAAATACTCGAATTGAACAGGCTGCATATTTATTATATTTTTGCCGGTGACCTGAATGCCAAGCATACATCATGGCTAAACGCCACCAATAATCCAAGAGGTTTATTCCAGAAATCATGGATAACAGAGAGCCAAATTGAATACAGGTGCAACCTATATGGGTCGGAGTTCCCAACATACCCTAGGACAAATTCATATTTGGACCTCTGCATTGCTGACGCAAGACTTGAATTCAGCTTTAATAGTCCTCAACGGAAACTGCAGGTGCTTCCTTACGATAGCGACCATAACGCAATCGTAATGGAAATCAATCATCACAGGGATGATTTCTTCCTTATTCCAGTGCAACATGAAAACCATCGGTTGAATTTCAAAAAAACAGACTGAGGAAAGTTTCAAAAGAAGTTTAATCGGGAGTACCAGAAGCAATGTCCCTCTTCTGATGATGGCATCGCTTGCTCAATGGTTCCTAATAACAGAAATCTAACTGACGATGAAATAGATCTCTATTTGTCGAAGTTAGAGAAGCTGACGTTGGAAACGATTGAGAAAGTTGTTCCCAAGATTAAACATCGAAACAATATGGAAGGATATGAAACATCAAGAATTGTAAGTTTGAAAAGATTGAAAAGCCTTCTTCTCACCCGCGTCAACAATATTTATCGACGATTTTTGGACTACAACCATCCCTCGTTGGCTTTGTTGAAATTACACCTGAAGAATGTCCGGAACTTAATCCGTTCATACTTCAGGAGTGAGGTCAGCAATCAATGGGCGGAAAAAGTGAGGGGTATTAGCCCACAGGACCCAGATGGCGTTTTCGCAAAAGTGAATAGCTTATTCCGCAGGAAGTCTCGAGTGAAGGTATCGAATCTTGAAGTCGCTAGTGATGAGATAAATTTCCTCGATAGGGCTGGTATCGAAATTGATAGTGCGACTCTGGATAGAAATGGAAACAGGATTATATGTGATGGATTGCAGAAACTTGCCCTGATTGGAACACATTTTGAATTGGTTCATCTGCCAAGCCCAGAGAGAAGGAATGAAATATTTTCGGAGGTCGTTGAAGCAAAAGTTTCCGACTTCAAATCAAGCCTGAACGGCCAATCAATTCTTCATTTCGATGAAACATTAACATCTGACCTCATACCGAGCTTGAATCTTATTGATTATTTTGTCAGCTATGAAGACATGTGTTTCATATTTCGCAGAATAAACAACAAAAAATCATGTGGTACTGACAGTATTCCAAATATAGTTCTCCGACATTTGCCTGAGGTTGCTATTAGGAATTATTGCATATTGTTCAACAACATGTTGAACAATTCATATTTCCCAAATGAGTGGAAAAAGGCTAAGGTATTTCCAATCTTGAAGAAAGGAAAAGAATCTTCATGCCCTAAAAGCTATCGCGCAATCAGCTTGCTGCCTAACATCAGCAAGGTGTTTGAAGTGATACTCAACAGAGCATTAAACGCCCACATTGAGAAATATGAGTTGATGCCGAATTGCCAATTTGGTTTTCGTGCCAGGCATTCTACCATACATGCAATAACGAAAGTAACCTCAGACATCTGTTGGAAACTAAACAACAAAGAATGTGTTGGAGCATGTCTCATTGATATGGAGAAAGCCTTCGATACGGTGTGGTTAGATGGACTAGTTTTCAAACTTCTTCAGGACAGGTTCCCCAGACACCTTGTCGCCATGATGTGTAATATGTTATACGGGAAATCATTTGTTGTAACTGATGGCAATCTGACAACAATGCGCGAATTCAAGGTCTTGAATGGTCTACAGCAGGGAACAGTTACTGCGCCCCTGCTTTTCTCAATATTCATTCGCAAGCTATTGAACAGCTTTGATTTTAATGTCTCGCCAACGCGTTTGCTGATGATCTGATCATCTATACGACCGACCGAAAAGCTACAATAGTTCAGAGCAATCTTCAAAAAATGTTTAATGATGTGCAGCTCTACACCGACAATTGGCGAATGAAAATCAATGCGCAGAAGTGCGAAACAATTTTGTTTCGGGCAACGCTGCAGGGTGCCAGTCAAGACCTGAAACGTAATTGGAAGGATTTCCACATTATGGCTGGTGAGGGTAGTTCAGAACGGGTTCCACATAAATCCTGTGTTCGATACCTCGGTGTTCATCTCGATTAGTATCTGTACTATACTGAACATGTGAAAATCATGCTCAGTAAAGCACTAAAAGTAGTCATGGCCCTTCGGCGACTCTTTCATTCCAGATACGTTGATCAAAACGTCAAAGTTATTTGTTACAAGACCCTGGTTAGACCAGTTTTGACATACGGATGCCAGATCTGGTACAACCAGAGTGCTAGTACAATGGAAAGATTAAGAGTTTTCGAAAGGAAATATCTTCGTGCATGTACTGGTTTGTACAGAAAGCCTGAGACGGATTGGAAGCACTATGTATCGAATAGAAAAATTTATTAAACCGCTCAAGTGACAAGAGTCGATTTCTTCATATTGAAACTTCTTCGGAATCATATCGCAAGATCTGTAACTGTGAGTGAAAACCCTTGGATTTCACAGTCGTTCCACCCTACAGACGGGTATATTGTGACTTGCCTCACTACTGGCTTCGTTCCTCCAAAGCATTCGTGTATTTGGACATGAATCGATATGTTTTTGATTCTGACGGCGTCCAAATCATTTATCACATATACCGACGGGCCACCGATAAGAAGATAAAATATCCTCCGAGTTTGAGTTCACGAGACCAACAATTCCAATGGAGATACTCATTTGCTAGATTCGTCGAGGCTGGTCGAGCTGAGATGGAACAATCTAGGTATTGGTGGCTGAATGACAATGTCTAAATTATTCGTGTTTATTTTCTGTTTTTGTGCTTTTTCTCGTTACTTAGTTTTTTAAATTCATCTCATTATTGCTACATTTAGTATTGTTGTTTATTTGTATTATAAATTAGGTATAGGTTTCAATATAAGGTAACGTTTTTTCTTTTTTTTTTTGATTGAACTTATTTAGAAATAGGGTGTAACATATTAGGTATAGGATATAAGTTCATTGTTGTGTTAGTAGTATAAGTAAATAATGCTGGTTGGTTTTTTCTCCTCTTTCCAATTGTATCAAAAAATATCTAACAATCTTAATTAATTTAAATTTGCAAGTGTATTTTTTTCATTAAATGTGTTTAACTGATAACGTATAAATTTAGAGAGCCATTCGGGCCATTAAGTTTTTATAGTTTTATTGGTTGGGGTTTGCTTTATGTTCTTTTAAAAATTTATAACGATTGGTATTAAATAAAGCGCTTTTGACTTTGACTTTGACCAAATGTACTGGATGACTTTGTGAATAGCTTGATGAACACTGCTGCCACCATATTTGATGAGCTCCACTGGAATCTCATCAATGCCCGGCGCTTTATTATTCTTTTGGGCTTTGATGATGGAACAAACTTCATCCAGAGTTGGTGGGACCAATGGAAGCTCTCCGCAGACATCTATAGACTCTGATGTTGTGGAGCTGTGCGGAGGATTAAGGAGGTGCTTGAAATATATTGCCCATCTTTCCTTAATCTTGATTTCATCAGCGATTATATTGCCACTGTCGTCACGACAGAGTGTGGTTTTGGGCTGATAACCACGTTTCAGGCTGTTCACCACTTTGTGTGCTTATTATCTTATTCGCTACTCTTCTGAGATTTTCATAGTGTTCTCTCTTCGTCCTGGTTTTCCTACCTACGTATTCTTTGTACGCCTGATTCTTTTTATCCAACGCATTCTGGCATTCATCATCGAACCAATCATTCTTCTTGCGCCGGGTTTGATGTCCAATCGTCTGTTCTTCCACGGTTCTGATAGCCGCTTTCACTTCCATCCAGAGCTCGTTGCTCGTCTCTAACGATGCGTCTGATAAGATGGGAGCCAGCTGGTTGTCGAGGATCTCCCTGAAATGTTTGGCCACAGACGCCGTTTGGAGCCTTTCGATGTCAACTTTTTGTAGCGGGCTGGTCTTCGCTGAATATGCCTTTGACATACGATATCGATAGTTTAATTTGATCAAGTAAAGATCTGAGTTACAATTGGCTCCTCGGTATGTACGGACGTCAAGTATACTCGAGGCCCTACGTTGTTGGATCAGAACATGATCGATCTGGTTTTGTGTGTTGCCATCCGGTGCTACCCAGGTCATTTTATGATTGCGTCGATGTGGGAAGCAAGTCGACTTAATAAAAATAATAATACGTACGTTTGATATCCAGTATTTGTTTCCACAAATGATTAGAGATTAGCTTCAAGGTGAAGTCTCTTTATATCTGTTTTAGAGAAAAGTTCAGTTTTCGTGATTCATCACACATCATAGAGGTTACATATTTTTTCCCTGTATAAGGAGTCTCGCCAAATCAAAACCCCATTTAAAATAACATTCTTAACCCGGAGCTTACTGACAACCTAAAAATCAAAAAATTTACCTCAGAGCGTTATTATTTCTTTAAGTTTTTTTCAGTGACTATAAAAAAAAGTTTTTACTAGTTCATAATATTATTGGCACCGTAAGAAAAAATTAATCCAAATGATTTGAATAGTTAAAAATTTAAGGTTGTGAATATTTTCGTAGTTTTCTCACTCACAAAAGATTCCAAATTGATAAAAGCTACTGGAATGGGCGATAATAACTAAAGATTGGGGTAGAAAAATCGGCCCCTGATACCTACATTTAACTCGTTAAGTGATATATTCATACATCCAACAGTTTGAATAGAGACTGAATACACAAACACATCTTAAAACTCAGACCAGCAATGAAAAAATTACTGTTTTTCAACATTTTTTCTAAACGCTATTCTCCTCCTAAACATCATTTGATATTGAATAGCAAAGCAGAGATATATTGATATTGTATAATATATAAATAACCTAAATCGATTACTATTGTAAAAGTATTTAAAAAAAAGTAGTTGTAAAATCCAATAGTATGAGGCTCAGTGGTCTAGGGGTATGATTCTCGCTTTGGGTGCGAGAGGTCCCGGGTTCAAATCCCGGCTGAGCCCGCGGTTATTTTAGCCGAAAGTGGTTCTACGCTATTTTCCGAAAATAAGTCTTAACTGTATACAATAATATACCCTTCCCATGTAGACAGTACTTACTAAGCCATAGGGAATATGCTCTTACGCAAGAGTTAAAATTAGAAACGCAAATTTGCAATTTAAAGTACTTTTTATCTATTTCGACCATGACTACAACCTTAAGCAACATTAAAATTATTTAATTCTCGCCAAATCGGGCCAATAAAATAATTTAGATAAAACCCATTTGCATAGATACAAACATATTAAAAGCTTTGCAAAAATATTTGCACTCTTTTGGTTGTGCTTTCGCTACGTAAACAACGTGTACTCGTGGTGGACATTAAACTACATTTCGAAGCAAGACCCCGTTATCAGATTGAACTGAAATGTGAAAGCTTTCCGGTTCGAATTCCACGTACTCGTGTTGTGGCGAGGCGCAAAGCTAAGAAAAAACAGCTGATGACGATGCAAGTGCTGAACTTAGGTCAGGAATTCGAAGGCTGTCATGTCTGAGCCATCGACCAAATATGGAGACTTGCAATGTGGGAGTTTTTGGCGGAACTAAACACAAGCACACGCCAGTCATATGTTACGGCAGCCACGTGAGTAATGCGCTTTCGTCAATTTCGGCGGGAAAATTTAAGTGCTGTTGAGCGAAAAGTTGGAGCATGCCCGACAGCAATTATGCGAATGCTAGCTCGCGAATAAGAACGTCATTACTATTTTACGGTTTGTTTGGTGGTTACAATTGGAAATGATGTAAAGGTCGCGAGTGAGTTGGACTTTTTCGCGATTTGTAGCGCACGCTGGCTTCGCTGGATGCCTCGCGGAATAGTGCGGCGTTTGTCATGTGAAAGCTTTCGCGTCTGAAATAAATACTACTCACATGCTCGGCGCACTTGGAGAGTTATTATTGTAGTTTCTATGGGTACGGACGAGATGTGGCCTACGTGCCGTTAGTCATGAAAAAAATATACATTTCGCGAGACCCTCACAAAAAATCTTGCTTTTTGCAGAAGACGAAATTCGAAGCCCAGATGCCTGTGGCGAAGCAATAAACTAATATATTACAGTAGCTGAACTTTGGCGCGATCTAATATTTTGCCGGCTTCGGAATTAATGATGATTGCAAGCATGCTTGAAGTATCACATGGAGATGGAGAGTAAAAACTTGGATGCTTGTTTTCTGGGGTGAATATGTTGAATGTATTTATGATAGTCCGGAGAATGGCAGCGTTGAAATGCTATTAAAATATTAAAGACGTTCCTAATTGACGCAGAAGTGTTCCTTGCAAAACGAATGAAAAATTAACTCGCGTACATAGCTATTTTCATTGAAATTTAATTAGGTATTTTTTTTATCTTCCTACAATACGCAAAAAAACTAAAATTATGGTTTTTCATCCGGCATATAAATGAGGTATTATAATTCGATTAACACTTATAATTTGATATGATTTGATTGTTTATCTTACGCCCACCCTGCTGAGCAATTAAGTCGCAATCACCTGAGAATAGCTTGCAATATAAGGTCATCGCCACTCGATCGGGAATTGTTCAGCTGTTTGAATTATGGGATATGTATGTATGGCTTAAAAATTTGGCGAACAGTGAGAAGTAAATTCTTTTGCTTTAAGATTTCGAGCTGCGTCGGAAAGAATTGCAAAAAGTTTCGAGAAAACTATATCTTGCAGATAAGTAAGTCATTAGAATAATCATTCGCGAAATTACTCAAAGCTTTTCCTCGAATTATGTTGATTCATGAGAGGTGAGCGAACAAAATACACTATTCAACTATATGAAATATAGGGCTTTCCAATAAGAGGTGTTATTTTGATATTAAAAGAAAAATGCCATTTTTAATATAAATGATCGCATGTTCATTCCATTATAAAGAGAAAGGCATGCCGTTAATAGTGAAAAATAACATCAAGCAAATGACTAACATACCACGCTTACAGGACCATATTCCTTTCATGAAATTTTCCATAACCAAATCGCAAGGGCCTACCCTATGTCCTCGAAAGCCTCACGAGTTCTATCTTTGAAGTCTTGAATCGACGCTGGGCTGTTGGCGTAGACCTTCTCTTTCACGTGGCCCCAAAGGACGAAGTCGCAAGGTGTTAAATCAGATGATCTATTCAAAATAACACCTCTTATTGGAAAACCCTATATTTTTTCATATCGCAAATAACTTCACACGATTGGTATTCTATGTACTAGAAACAACATAAAAACTACAACAAATTATTTCTATCACGTCAAAATTTTATGATTTATCATTTACTTACTTTCTCAGCAATTTTTATACAAACATTCATTTATTTTGGACAATGAAAAGTATCATTTTTGTTTTTAGGGTTTTGTAAAATGATTTTACAAAACCCTACTAGTTTCGCGACCAGTCTGTCCGTCTGTCTGTCTGTCCGTCCGTCCGTCCGTGTGTCACAGCAGTTTTTCTCGGGAACTACTTAAGCTAGAAACATCAAATTTTGTGTAGGTGTAAAGTGGTGATTTCTTCAAAGCTCGACTACAAAAAAAATTTATAAGGTATTTAAGGGGGGTCTCCCCATATAGGAGAGTGACCCCCCGAAAAAAATTTCATTGAAGGTAGCCGATATGGGTATCAAATGAAAGGTCTTGATGAGAACTTTTCAAAACAGGTCTTAGTTTGGCAAAATTTGCTTGGAGAGGCGCTCAGGTAGGGGAAATACACAAAAAAATTGTGCCCCCCCCCCCTCGCGATTGGACACCTGTGATCCGAAAAATCTGAAAAAAATCAGGAATGTAGGCCTTGGTGAGTACAACAACAACAAATACGTGAGAAGTCGCAATTCAGTCAACTTTGTTAGTAATAGTATGATTTATCGATTTTATGTTTTCTTGAATGAAATCTTAACGGTACCCTTAAATTCTATGAAATTTAGTACGTAGATGGCTATTTATAAGATTGATCTATCCTGAAAGTTTCATAAAGATTGAATCATATTTAGTGAAGTTATATGGGTTTGATTTTTCCTGTATTACTATGGAACAATATGCGCTGCATTTATTACTATGGCAGCATATGGCTATGGAACAACATGCGCTTTTTACCAACTCAGACACTACAGTTTTGCTAGGATTTGCATGAAAATTTCAGGAATGATAGGTGTCGTGTATATCTTTGAGAATCGGTTCAGCTAGTGGTATCAGTAATCGTAAAACAAAATAGCGGCTGTTTGAAATGCGAAGATTGAATAATTTTGAGTTATTTTTTCCCAACTTCAACGTTAAAGGTGCATGCTTTGACACTTGATTCAATTTAATGAATGATTGACGATGAGTACCTACAATTAATGCTCATAAGTGAAACAAGTCAAGGAGGTGGGAGAGAGCTCCTAGCAAAAGGGTTTTGTAACCATTCTAGGATTCGAAAAAATTGGCCATTAATCGATGGTAACAGTACAGGAGAGTGGCCCCTGAAAAAAAAATTCATCAAACGTAGCCGATATGAGTATGAAATGAAAGTTTTCATGGGAGCTTTTCAAAACAGTTGTTAAACTGTCAGTTTTTGCTTCAGTGGGGGCACAGGGGGGAAATACCTGAAAAATGTGTTTCCTCCGTCGCGGATGGACATCTGAAATAATTATCAAGGGTGATATTTATGAGTATAACAATACCAAAAACCTCAGAAACTGAAATTCGTTCAACTTTGTTAATAATAGTATGATCTTCGTACTTCATATTTTCTCCAATAAAATCGTCTTTGACATGTTTCTTGATTTGATTCGATCTGATGACTGCATTTTGTAAATTGAATACAAAACCCTTTTGACATGAGCGTAGGTCTGTTTACCCAACTTGTTTTCATTTGGCGAAGGTACTGTGTGGTTTGGGCTACCCTAATTCACATCTAGCAACAATCAGCCAGCTCTTCAATATTGCGCTGGAACAACTGAAACTTCGGATACACTAATGTTTTTTTGTTTTTTTTTTGTGGTAGGGAGGTGAAGGCATTTACGCCCGCTGAGTCTGGCAGTGTGGGACTCCCGTGGAGGATACCCTTGGACTACCCACGAAACACCTCCCCTGTCAATCTGAGAACCTAGCCTGGAACCGTTTGACACATTACTTCGGGCCAGGTCTCGTTTTGTTACGCCGTGGGGCGCCTTCAAGCTGGGGAGTCCCTTTCCTAGCGGGAGGGGAGAGGGGAAGAGGAAATGCCAGAAAAGTGATCCCCCAGCCCCAGCACCTCCGGCTGCTGCGAGTCCCTTTTATCTTTTAGGATTGCCCGAGCATAATGTGCCACCTGGTTCCATTTGTCAACCGATTCGAGCATCACCGCAACTATATTATCCGGGGTGAGCTCTCCCGTCTCCCTGTAGAGTTCCCTTCGCAGCCTGGCCCATTTGGTACATGCAAAAAATGTGTGACAGGCATTGTCCTCCTCTCCTGGGCAAAACCGACAATCGGGAGACCGTGACTTACCGATCTTGTGCAGGTAAGACTGAAAACACCCGTGCCCGCTCAAAAGCTGGGTCAGATAGAAGTCAGTCTCACCATGCCTTCAATTTAGCCATGGTCTCACATCCGGGATGAGGCGCGCAGTCCACTTTCCCTTCGTGCAATTCCTCCAAGACTGCTGCCAATCGTTGAGCGAGCGTTGTCTCTCCTCGCGGACAACCATCTCCCTCGCATCCTCGTTTCGGCGCAGGTAAATAGCGCGGCGCTATCTAGCAAGGAGGGCGACAGGTATCACGCCTGCAATCACTCTCACCGCCGAGTCGGAGACTGTTGGATACGAAGATGCAATTCTCAGTGCTCCTCTTCTCTGTACCTGTGCCAATCGTTTTCGGTATACCTTCTTGCTGAGAGCGTCGCCCCATACCTCTGCTCCGTACAGTAGCCTTGACCCTACAGCACTCATCAAGAGGCGTCTTCTTGATGGGCTGGGTCCCCCTACGTTGGCCATAAGTCGACTCAGGGCCGATATTCCCGAAGCAGCCTTCTCAGCCGGTGCCCTGATTTGTTCAGAGAAACTCATCTTCGAGTCGATCAGTAGCCCCAGGTACTTCACCGCTGGCTTCGATTCGATTTGTATGTCTCCAATACTGATCATTCTTACTCTAGGGATTCTCTTTTTTTCTCCAGTGCTAAACTGAGCCCGCGAGCAGTCATCCAGTCCCTCACTCGGCGCATTAGCATACCTACCCTAAGTTGCGCTTGTTTAACGGTGCGTCCGGCGACCAGAGCCGCAACATCATCCGCCTAGCCGACCAAGCGCGACTCATCTGGCATCTCGAGTCTCAGTAGCCCGTCGTAAGACACGTTCCACAGGTCCGGACCAAGGATAGATCCCCGGGCAACACCCGATGTAATTTCCATCCTTCGTTGGCCCTGTGTCGTGTCGTAGAGCAGGCTTCGGTCCTTTAGGTAGTTCCTCAAAAGCCGCATTAGATATTCTGAAACTTGAAAAGAGTTTTCCAGCGTGTCCAGAATATCCACCCATCTAGCGGAGTTGAAGGCATTCCTGACGTCGAGTGTCACCAACAGGACGATCCGTCGCTTGGTGCGACTATATGCCTCTGCCTTTTGGACCGCGTTCACCACCTCTGCAATCGCATCAATGGTAGAACCTCCTGCTCTAAAGCCGTACTGCCGAGAAGATAGGTCCCCAGCAGCACGAATCGCGTCAGTGAGTCTTCCCTTGATGAGGTTCTCTAGCACTTTCCCAGCCGTTTCTAGCATGCATAACGGGCGGTATGCAGACGGCGATTCGGGATTTCTCTTCCCCTTGCTGACCAGCACGAGCCTCGCCACCTTCCATCGTACCGGGAAAACCCCGTCCCGTAGGCAAGCGTTGAATGTGCTGAGCAGCAAGTCAGGACGATGGTGATAGACGAGCTGCAAAACCTCAGCTGGAGCACCATCTGGACCTGGAGCCTTCCTCGCTTTCAGGGAGAGGACTGCCTCCTCCAGTTGCAGCTGTGTGAAGAGTGGGCACTCGACTGCTGTTTCACCATGGACAGCGTCAACACGGACGGGATGGGCAGGGAAGAGTCCCCGCACTATCGCGTCCATCTTTTCCGCGTCATGTATACAAGGCTTCCGTAGGGCACCAAGTTTCCCCATGACCAGCTTGTAGCCAAGGCCCCACGGATCCCTATTTACATCGTCCACGAGGTCTTGCCAGCATCGGGCCTTGCTGTTGTTAATAAGCCTGCGAAGATATTTCCTGCCGGACCAGTATGCTGCTAGCCTAGTGTCTGCCTCCTCCCGTGTTCGCGCCCGCTGGGCCTCTCGCTGAAGTATGTGACACTCGCTTCTTTGTTCGGCGATCTCGTTTGACCACCAGTATACTGGAGGCTTACCGTGTCGGGGTCTCCGACGGGGCATGGAAGACTCGCAAGCAGCCGTGATGGTACTCATAGTTGAGTTCACCAAGTCCTTGGCTGTAGGCCCTCCACTCTCTGGCGAAGCTCCCAGCAACGGTGTGTCTGCCGTAAGCGCGTCAACGAACCTTTCAACGTCCATCCTCCCAGTCCTCCATCCGAGGATTGAAGTCTGGGCATATGCCCGCAGAGTGGCACTGTCGTGAATCTCAACCGCTATATACTGGTGATCACTAGCCGAGTAGTCCTCTAGTACTCGCCAGTTGTGTACTCTAGGTACCAGGGACTCCGAAGCGAGTGTCACATCGGGTATGGTTCCTACGCAACCCCAGCGGCGTAAAGTAGGGGTGTTACCAGTATTTAGGACAAAAAGCTTTGTTCTGGCCACCATGTCCAAGATTTGCTTTCCCCTTGGGTCGGATTGTGGCATACCCCATTCAATGGCTCTAGCGTTGAAGTCTCCCCCGACCAGCATGTGGCCCTCTGTGTTCGAGACAGCGTCCTCCAGGGCATCGAGTTTGGTTCGAAAAGATCGCATTGCCTCGTTAGGCGTCAGATAAACACTGAAATATGTTATCCCTGAACACCGCACCCACACAAAACCATCCCCGCGTCCATGGCCCTGCACCTGAAGGCGGGCGCTGTCTCGAACCCAGATGGCCGAGGTACTAGATTTGTCAGGGTACCACGCTTGCGAGTCCTTGTTATGATGTTGCTCGCTCAGCAACAGGAGGTCAGCTTTCTTATCCCTCGCAAACTGCTCAAGTAGGTCCTGGGCGTTTGTGCTTCGGTGCAAATTGACCTGCAGGATACGGATCATTTGAGTATCGATTTGGCTTTAGTTAGGGCCTCCTTGAAAACCCAGCATCTCCCTGTCCCCGGCTCATGTTTGAGGTCGCCGGGTGCTAGCTTAGCATCCTTGCAAAGAATGCATTTTGCCTCGTTCGTGCACTCCTTCCTTTTGTGCCCCGTTTCACCACATTTGTAGCACAGAGATCTTCTGTCGGGTCCCCTACAGCCATACGCGGTGTGTCCGTATTCGAAGCAGCTGAAGCAGCGGATAGGGATCGCTATTCTCCGTATCCTGCAGATCACCCAACCTATCTTAATTTTGCCCTTCGCCAGGATTTGCTGGGCGTCTTTATCAAGTAGTTCGACAATAGCCATGCGTTGCCCCCTTGTGTTTTCACGTTTCAATCTTGCCTTGACTTCACTTAAGCTGGGGAACTCTCTCCTGATGGCATCCTCTACTTCAGCTTTTTCTGTGACGCAGTTGAGGTCCCTGATTTCCAGGGTGGCCATTGGTTCGAGCGAGGCAACCGTTGCCGCATCTCCAAGAGCCTTTTGAATCGCGTCACGGAATGCATCTTTGTTTGTGGCCTCTGGCCCGAATTCCACCAGCAGGCCACCGGTCCGGGTTGGTCGAACTGCTTTGATGGCAGTTTTGGTGTCGTCTGGCTTGACCGCTCCTTTTATTTCACGGAGGAAATCTGCGTAGGTTCGGCCCTTACATACACTAATGTTGAAGTCCACACAATTGGTAGCATATGCAGATGACATCAATATTTTGGTAAGTTCAATCTCATATGCCAAACGAGTATTTCTGAGCGTAAAATCTGGAGCGAACAAAATTCGCCCACGATTTCATGAAAATAAAACTAACTTCATGAATCAAACGAGGAAGAAAACTCCAATTCGACAAACTAACCGTAGGGGACTATAACCTTGAAAGTGTGGATAACTTCATCTACCTTTGAGCCAATCTGAATATAAGATGTGCCGAAAAGGACGACATTGCACGCCGCATAAACGCCGCAAATAAAGCCTATTGAAAAGTATCTAAAGAGCATCCACACCAGATGAAGTTTAGATATTAGCTAAAAGACTTAATTGTCGTAAAGTCTTGTAGCCCTTAGAAAATTGGAATGGGAATGGAAATAATAACACTGTCGTGGTTCTTGTTGAACTGGGCTCTATTATTATTCTTATTCATTTTTATGGTTTATATAATATGCTTACATCTAAAATACACAGAATTTCTTTCCGTTAAGGTTAGCATTTTACATGTCGCTTAATGCTGCACGTGAATTATTGATTAGGTTTTTGGCATTAAGCGTCATGTAAAAAATCGGATTCTAATGTAAAAAATCGAATTCTAATGTGGCTTCACCTAAAATAACAACGCGTAGTATGGTTTCGCAGTTGGAGCAGCTTGGCCCTCAGACTTGTTTAACGCCTTCTGGTCCTATGAATTCAACCACTTTTGGCGTTGTGGATCCAGCTCCTCTCCCACAACCTGACGAGCAAGTTTCAAATCCCATGCGCGATTGTATTGAATGTGAAACATCATTGCACCATCAAAGGCCCCATGATTTGCAGGCGCCTGACATATGTATAGTGAAGCCGTCGATCCAGATTTTTGTTTCCCGCATTGCATATGATACCTCGGAAGAGCAGCTTAAAGCATACGTTGAGTTTAAGCTCAATAAACTGAATAAGCAAGGTGTTATTAGCTGCATTAAACTTACGAAGGAGAATATACCGAATCGGATTGTTGCTTCTTTCAAATTAACTGTACCTGAGGAGTGCGCGTTAGTTGCTTAGAGCGATTTTTGGCCATCTGGGACTTTGGTGAAAAATTACACGCCCCTCAGAAAGAACTTTCGTGCAGGAGAGCAACGTCTCACCAACAACTAAACCTGTTAGGAACTCTACATATCAATCTATTACCATGTAATATCAAAACATCAGGGGCTTAAGAACCAAGCCCGAGGACTTAACACTTTCCTGCCAACTAGCAAATGACTCTGTCATTTGTTTAACTTAAACATGGCTGAATGGAAATATTTCCAATTCAGAATTTCTGCCTGACCATATAGTCTACCTGTGTGATCGTGACCCTGGTGCAACAAATAAATCGGATGGTGGTGGGGTTTTAATTGCTGTTTGTTACTCCTTTGTAAGCTCACTATGTGCTGACTTCTGTTTGGCTCGTGCTGTTGAATGTGTAATTGTGAAAATTTCCCTTCCGCATAATACATCCTTATTAATTTGTACAGTATACATTCCCTGCAATTCTCCTTTAGTTGTGTATGAATCCTTCTTTGATGAACTTTCCTCCTATCTTCTTGTTCGTCACCCTCATTCAAGAATCGTAGTTTGTGGGGATTTCAATCTATCCTCCGTTGAATGGGACACTCACACAGTTCCTTCTATTTCTTCTACAAATAATATATCTTTGCTGCTTTCTTCTTTTCTTTCCCTCTGTTCTTGTTCACATTTTAACCATATCCATAACCCCAATGGCCGTCTACTTGACCTTGTCCTTTCAAATGTCCAAGCTCATTGTATCTCTGTCTCTCATGACTTGTTTCCTTATATAAAGCCAGACCTTCATCATCTACATTTGTCTCTAGATCTAGCGATTGAAAGCTTCCAACCTCCGAGATGTGCCACTGCCTTTCGGCTCAACTTTTTCAGAGCTGATTATGAGGCGATTAAAACTAATATGGACTCTGTCGACTGGTGTGCCTTTTTCTCTGGTGTTGACTGCGATAGTGCCATAGGTAAATTCTACGAATACCTCAATAATTGGATTACCGAATATACTCCTCCGCAATCTTCTCGTAAGGCTAAAACGAAGCTTTGGTTCACTAACAGAGTTATATGTGCCTTAAAAGCAAAAGACAGGGAGCATCAGCGCTTCAAACTAACTGGATCTGAAGAAGCCAGATCTGAGTTTTGTAGACTAAGATCCATTGCTAAAGGCGAAATAAGGACTGCCATGAAGAACTACTTCAGCAGTTTAGAGACCTCCCTTATGACAAATAATCTCAAACCCATTTGGTCCTATATCCGATCCTTAAAATCTTCCTCCACTATCCCCTGTAATGTTACTGGAACAATATCGAAGCATCTTCTCCACAGGATATTTCAAACCTATTTGCTCAATTCTTTTCCTCGAGATTTTTAACCTCATGACACAATATATTCTTCCACCAACTCAAATGAAGCCAGTCCAATCCTTATCACATCCTACTCTACTAATCCTCTTGAAGTCGAATCCCTTATTAATTTACTCGATCCTAATGTCAGTCCCGGTCCTGATGGATTGCCAAATATATTTGTGAAATCACTCAGTTCCTCTATATGTTTTCCCTTATCCCTTATTTTCAACCTCAGCCTTAGCTCTGGTATCTTTCCCAATTATTGGAAAGATGCAAACGTTGTTCCAATCTTTAAAAATGGTGATCCGTCTATTGTTTCCAACTATCGTCCTATATCTCTGCTCTCCTGTTTCCCTAAACTGCTTGAACGCCTTGTACACAACAGACTTTCAGAATCATTGAGCTCAGTTATAAATCCGCAGCAACAAGGCCGTTCCACTATATCAATTTTAGCTGAATTCACAGACTATATCTATTGGTACAAACAGTACCAAGTGGATGCCATCTTTACTGACTTCTCCAAAGCTTTTGATTGTGTGAACAATTGTATTCTTTGCCAAAAGCTAGCTATGCTTGGTATCTCCGGTTCCCAACTCGCCTGGATCTCGTCATATCTTTCCAATCGTTCGTGCGGTGTTGTTCTTAATGGAACAGCTTCCTCTCCTTTTTCCCCATCTTCCGGTGTCCCTCAAGGGTCAATCCTCGGGCCTCTTCTTTTCCTACTGTTTATTAATGATCTCCCCTCTGTAATATCCTCTCCCTATCTCCTATATGCTGATGATTTCAAAGTGTTTCGTATAATTAAGACTCTTGACGTTTGTCAGTTTCTCCAAAAGGACCTACTTAATCTGTGTAGCTGGTGTTTGTCAAATTCCCTTTGTTTAAATGTTTCAAAATATTTTAAGATGAGTTTTACTCTCAAAACAGTTACTTTAATGTACAACTACTCTATTTGTGATGTTAGTCTCTCTTCAGTGGACTCATGCAAAGACCTTGGCGTAATTTTTGATACCAAGCTCAAATTCGATATGCATATCCTTAGTATAACTGCCAGAGCATCGAAGACTTCCGGATTTATTCTGCGACATCTCCATGAATTTGGAAGCATTCCTACCGCTGTTCGTTTATTCGCCTGCCTTGCTCGCCCACTTCTTGAGTACTATTCAGTTGTGTGGTCTCCTCGACAACAGTATTTAGTGACGTCACTAGAAACTGTCCAGCGAAAATTCACCAGGGTTTTGTTCTATAAATTTAATTTGCCGTATGAATCCTATGATCGTCGGTTGTCTATACTTCGTCTTCCTTCTCTGTCGTCACGTAGAAAGTTTTTAGATCAATGTTTCCTATACAAACTGTACCACCATCATATTGCATCCGCTCTTAGCGACGATTTGCACGTCAGGCAGATTGCACGTACTACCCGTTCCAGTAGTCTTCTTGAGGTTCCGTATGCTCGGACAGAACTATATTTTCACTCATTAATGCCGCCAATCATCAGGAAACATAATGAGCTCGAGCTTTTATCTTTTTCCTCATCTTACTTTGATTCCCAAAATAGATTACGAACTTTGGTAATTACGAATTCCATTTAATTAATAATAATACTGTATGTAACTTTTAAATTTTAAATTATTATATTCTATTTTTATATTGTTTCTTTGCAAGGAATAACATTTCCACTCAATTTTGCACTTATTTTCTTCAAATTTATTAAGTTATTAAGTCTATTTTGTAATTGGACTTCTTAGTCTGTAAAATGGATCAATAAATAAATAAATAAATGTAAAAATGCTTATACGCAATATGCGAAAAATGGGACTACTGTGCAAAGTGATCATTGAATACAAATTTACAATAAGTGAATGATCTAGAGTTGAATGATCTTTCAGCAATGGAAAATTAAAAAAATTAATGTTAAAGAATTTAAATTATTGGGGGGCTGAAAATAACATGATGGAATCGTTCTGCTAGCGATGGCTCTTCTTCATCTGCTTATGCTATATTTGATGTTGCTGTAGCTTTACGTGAATTGGATGGTTTCGTGGATGCTGATTCTACTCGATCATTAAGATTATTGGAGCTTCGTTTCTTAATTAAAACGAAAGTTATGATGATGAAGATGATCACAATGATAACCCTGGGGGCTACCCATAAAGCCTGATGCTGAACCGATTCTAGATGCGTAGCCGTGAGAGTTGAATCCTTGAATGTGGGTTAAAAGATTTGATAAGTCGTCTTGGCAATGGGAGGATGGTTATTTTCATGAGCCTCTACTGCATACCACCTGACAGGCAAGACTTCTTTTGCAAAGAAGCCGATTACTTTCCTTTCTTCATTTATAGTAGCTCGTAGTGTTATGCCATTTGCTCGAGCAATGCAATTTTCGGACATCGTGATAATACCGATGTCAGTTAAGATAAGCTCCTCTCTTTCACCTTTGCATACGATTGATGTTGTGATCGGGATACTGGTTAAAAAAAGCCAACTGTTAGGTGCCATGACTTCCTTCCATGAGGTACCGTTGTTAGTAACTTAGTAAGGTTTGCAAGCGGACTTATTATGTCTTTGATGAATTTCATCGATTACACAGTTGGGTGTAGTATTCATGTCCTTTGTTATTTTAGGATAGCAAAGGTAAATATTCTCTTCAATTTTACAAGAGCCAAACTGATCTTCCTCGAGCTGGAAATAGTTATCTTGGTTAAAGTTTACTCCCAGATTTGGTGACCCAACAAATGGTATTGTGCAAAGATTTTCATGTCTTTTGTGAGGAATAGCCGTTATATGCAATAATTCGTAGAAGTCATTTTCAAGAACATATAAGTATCCATAGATCGAAATATTGTCTACTGACTGAACAAGTGCTGTGCGTCCCTGTGGTCTCTACGAAAAAGTGTAATATGGACTAATTTTCATCTGAACCTTTTGCAGTGCTTCTTGAATTGCTTCCAGAGTTAGAAAATTTAATATGCTGCCATGGCCATATAGGGTTACAGGTAACTTTGTGTACTTTGTCTGTAGTTCGTCGAAATAACAAATTACCGTAAGAAAAGTAGAGATGACTTGGAGTGCGAGTTTTTGCTGATCAGTGCTGATATAATCCTTGTTCATCTCATTGACTGAATCGATCACTTCATATAATATGGTGATGAGCTCTCCGAGCTTTTGTGACGTGAAGTAACTGAATATCGCTACTCGAGTGCTGAGCAAAATGTTCTGTTGTGTCGTTGCTTGCATTAGTGACTGCTGATTATGTTGAAAGGTATCGATATCTTTATAGACTTCCTCGTTCACCCCAAAGACGGCGATTAACACTTTTCCTAGCAAACCTCTTTTTGTACAACTTGGTGATCAGTACGCCAATTCGTTTATTTGATTTAATACTTCGTCGTGCCTAATGCGTAGATGCTTAACAAGTGTATCACAATGGGTCGTTGTAGCAATTGCCTGGGTATTCTCACACATTTCATTCGCTCTGTTAAGAGTAGAAAGAATGTTTTTCTTGTCTGTTAAAATTTGTTCCATGAGATAGTTTACTTCCATTCTTAATTTTCCTCGAATTATCTTAAAATGTTCCAGCTTTTCTATATAATACCCTGTGTTTGGCTTCCAAAGATGATAAAGCTCATTTGAAATGTTTTGCATGAAAACGGTTCCGAGCGATATGACCGTGATCATTCTTAGTAAGGTCCTTGATCAAGTACATGGAGCGATCCTGAGCTTCTTAGCATATTTAGGTTTTGTTGAAGGTTGTGATGGCGCCTACACCTTGTTTTCAGTATTAAACGAACGCTTGTGTGGAGGACAGTTTATGACTTTTTCGTTTGTCCTTGGAGGTTGTGGTTCTTCAGGAAGCTCAATTGGAAGTTGGCATAAGTTTATGATTCCAACCTTTTTTTGCTGGTTTCCGTTGTAAAGGACGGTCGCTGTGCGTACTTTACCATCATCTCCGGGTTGAACTACAAAAACTCGAGCCAGAGGCCATTTGACCGGTGAAGTATCTCGATCCTTTATGAGGACAAGCTCTCTAATTTTAACATTTTACACCCCTTCAGTCCATTTCGATCTAAGTTGAAGAAGATGCAAGTACTCACTTGGCCATCTCCTCCAAAACTTCTGATGGAAAGAGGTTACTTCCTACCAACGTTCATATAAGGCCTTCTGTGATCTGTCTGCTACTGGCAAGGCCAATAGAGGTCGGCCTCCTAAAAAGTGCCCTGCCGTTAGGGTTTCTCGATCGTCTGGATTGCTGGATAAAGGTACCAGCGGTCTCAAATTCAGGCTGGTCACAATTTGGCACAATATTGTTGCGAACTCCTTGAAAGTTGGAACGATTTTTGTTTCGTTGAGTACACATTTAATATGACCCTTTGCTGCCTTTACTTTTACCTCCCATAAGCCCCCGAAGTGTGGTGTGGCCACTGGTATAAATTTCCAATTGATGGCTTCTTTATCAGATATTCTTGCGATTCCGTTTGTAGATTTTTCAATGGCTTCTTCCATTTCTTTTTTGATTTTATTGTCCGCTCCTACGAAGTTCGTGCCAGGGTCACTAAATATTTCGCGACACAGCCCGCGTTGACTAATGAAACGACATAAAGAGTTTTGATAAAGAGTTTAATCTAAGGATTTTTCAAAACGAAGATGGGGATGGCATCCCTGCAGGTAGAAGCTCCTAGCCAAAACGTCCTCGAATGATATCGAAAAACGTAGATGATTTTGTAATATGTAGCTGAGTAGCTCAGAGAAATAGAGATGATATGTATTCTGACAACTGATGCGCAGAAATGGGATGAGTTTGTAAAAAATACGTACAAGGAAGACTTTGACTATCCTTTGCTGGATATTTTTATTGAAGAACTTTAAAGAAGGTTCAGCGACGAAGCTTTGGAAATCGTTAATGCCAGCGAACAGTTTATCGAAGGAGATAAAACTGGAGCAGGACCAATCATTGAAATGTTTTCTATACCTGAAGTTGATACAAATATGCTGAAGGCAGAAATGACCGTTTTGAGAAGAGTTGAGGAAAACTCTGGTATATGTCTGCAAACAAAGCCGCTCAAAGAAATTATGACAAAATTAGTGGAAGTGGTATTAAAAACCGGCTCAGAGACTTATGGAACCCTTCTGAAAATTGATCTCCTCTTACCATCAAATGTCTCCTCTTACCATCAAATAGTGACAACTGATTGCGGTGCACTATGGGGTAAGAAAGGATGAGTAACCTAATGATCCTATACACTGAATCAGACGTTGCAAGAAAATTGGACTTCGAGAGTTTGGTTGGAAAAAAGAAATATAACCCTTACTTGAAACTAGGCCTAAACTCTACAAGTATTGAACATGAACTGACGAACTACATATTTCCAAATCTTAAAATATTGATGTTAATCACACCCAATCTTTTTCCTTAGGTTTCAAATGCTTTAAATTTGTCTATCATTTAAAAAGAAATGAAATAATACCTAAAAGCACAACAGTCATCGGAACAGTCTACAAGCTAATCATCGGAGCAGACTAGAAGCTAATCATCACTATCAATTACTTACACCTACAAATAATTTTTCAAATTATTTAAAGTAAAATAATAACATGGAAAAATGTAAAAAAAACTCTAGAGATACTAGAAAAAGCTATTATTTTAAAAATAGTTCTCCCTCCAGCATAAAAGCTCATAACTTATTTGGCGGAAGTAAAGCAATAATGATTCTTGGTCCAGTTCAAAGCGGGCTTGGATGTGAAGAAAGCAATGTACATAAAGTTGCTATTGCATCAGAAGATACAATGGGAGCGTCTGCCTGAAAATTGCACTTCCCAGTGCTTCAACCGCCAAAGATTTGGCCACGCGACTTCTAACTGCGGACTTGAAGTTAGATGCGTAAAATGCGACAAGCAGCATAAGTCCATTGAATGTCCAATCTCGAAGGAAGAGTAAACAGACAAGATCTCCTGTGTCAATTGTAATGCTGAGAGGTTCCCTGCAAGTTGCAGAGGTTGTCCTAAAGCAAAAGAATTTGAAGAAAGGAAGAAGAATCTCCAAAAGAAAAATGAGGAAAGGGGGGATTTTATCACCGCCTCTATAAAAAATACTGTACATTAATGGGTCTCATACTCTAGCCTTTTGCAAGGTGCAAAGAAGTAGCCTGCATCTCAGCCTCTACGGCAACAAAAACAACAATCAATGTAGCAACACATGCAATCGCAGAATGACCGAAATACAGTTTTGAGCACTGACTGCCAACAATTTTTCGGGTGTGACTTGTTCACACTTATTCGAAAAGCGGACTCTTTTATCCCGCATTATAAAAAACTCAATAGTCCTAGTAAAAAAAAGCTTTCGCCTTCAAAGTATGTTTTCGTGATGAGTTCTATCGAACTCTCCGTTCTCAACATATGTTCACTAGCTCCACGCTATTAAAGGAATTTCTTTCAAGAATACCTAAACACCCATAGACCAGACTTCTGGTTTATGTCAGAAACTAGACTCACAGAAAGACACAGAGAGCATCTGGGAAAATACAATATCATCAGGCGTGATGGTCTAGAGGGAAGTCTTGGCATTGGTTTGGCTCACAAAGATCACCTGAAAGTCAAAAGACACTGCCTTCCAAGTCTAAAATGTATTGAACCAGAAATAATAAGCTCCATGCTGGGAGGGTGGACCAATGCCTTTGTGGGGAGAATGTTCTACATGGATACTCGATGAGAGAACTCATTGGAAAACAGTGCTTACTATGTGCAAAAAACTCGATTTCTGTGCCATGGGAGGTGATTTCGATGCGAAGTATCCCTCATGGGGAAATATCGCATCTATGGCTACGGAACAGCTATCTCTAATCGGGTTCAATTAAACATGGATCTCATACTGATTGCCCCGAAAGAGCTACCTTTCGCCGCAGCTCGTCCATTATTGACTTCTTCATCGTGTCTGCCGATCTGGTGAATCTCTCCCATAGGTGGAGGAATTTTGAGTGTGGAGTTTTTGACACCAAGTCTGAGCTGATTTTAAAAGTGAAAAAGTGTGTGAAGCTTGAGGTTGCAGATCCTCAACTTTTCATTCCATACAAGCAAATCGATTGGCTAGCGGTAAGTGCTGACCTTGATGGATCTTTCTTTTCTTGAAATTGATGGGGGAGTTGCATGTATAAATTCAACCCTAGATACGGTCAATTCAAAGATCTCCATTAAGAAATCCTCGACGCATTACCTTTATCGAGATTTACCAAAAGATATCTTGGAGCTTCATCGTAGATGTAGTCAGCATAGAAAACTACTCGCAAAAATCTACCATCGCAATTTAAATATGGTCAACTGGGAGTATGAACGTATTCATCTAGTGATTACGTCTCTAAACCGAATGATCTCAAGGAGAACTACGGCTTTTGCAAACGAGCGATTTGAACAGCCCCAGGAAAGTATCTAATCAGGTCCCTCTATATTTCCTCATATCAAGAGGATAACTGGCAGAAAAAGGCTGCCCGGGCTCCTCACTCCTGATGGGTCCATGCTCATGGATGATAAAGCTATCACGCACTCTATCCCAAAACATTTTGTGAAAGTTCTTCAAGGAGAGAAAGTGAGTGAAGAATCTTCGATTATTTCGTTAGTGAGCAGCGCCACAACGATTTTCGACAGGACCAATGAGCAATTGTGCATGACCAAGTTCTCTGTTTCATTCTTAATAGCTGCATTAACATTTGTTACTTCCCTCAGTAATGAAAATGCGCAAAAATATTCACAATGCCTAAGAAGTCGGGCATCACTGACTGCTGCTTTCAAATATTGGTAAGCTGCTTGAAAGAGTAATAATTGAAGGCATCACACAATTTTCTGCGTGGGCAAGAATTGTGCCGGAAAGACAATTTGGCTTCAAAAAAGCTCACTCCACGGTGGATGCTATGGCTGTGTTCCAAGCCGATATAACGAGAAGTTGGCGTAACTATAAGTTTATTGTAGCTTGCCTGATAGATGTGGAAAAAGCCTTTGACTCTGTATGGATCATGGGCTTCTCTAGAAAATGATAAATTTTGGCTTCCCGGCCCATATTGTGAAAATTATAGGCAGCTTCATGAGGGGGCGAACTGACTTTGCGGTGGCTGGCGGAGCTAGGGTCGAACCAGTTTGTATTGACTCTGGGGTCCCACGGGGATCTATATTAGGCCCATTTCTTTTCAACATATTCACATCTGACGTCTCGGGCGTAAGAGACGAATATTGTTAGTGTGGTCCACAATTTGCACTATGTTAGGATGCGGCTCCAAAAATATATGGAATCTCTTACTGCATATTATCGGAATCAGGGAATCAAGGTAAATGCAAAGAAAAGTGAATTAATTGTGTTCAAGCACCCCCACAAAAACGTTGGTCATCGTGCAAGAGGCATCTGTCTCTCCAGGATTAAGTTGAATGGGCAAATGGTGCACTGCTCTTGGCAAACGAAGTACTTGGGGGTAATTTTCGACAGGAAAGCTACGTTTAGTGCTCATGCTGATAATGTTTTGAAAAAAACTGACTTATGCGTACCATCTCTTATACCTCATTTCAGGAAACATTCGACAGTGAGCAAGAAAGTCAAAGTTTTGGCCTATAAAGCCTTGATGCGTCCGATCACCACATATGCGGTGATGATGTGGAATGGATCTCCGAAAGCAAAATCGGGCAAGATAGGATTAGTGAAGCGAAAAATCCTTCGGGCTTGCACATGGTTATGCTGATGGAGCGACAGACGGTCTTACTCCAACGAGGTGCTGTGCCAGGACGCAAAGATGGAGCCAATAAAATCGTATGCAGAAAAGCTGGCGGAATCGGGAATCAGAAGAGCCAAGGAACATAAAGCGGGAGTAGTCAATGAATACAGCGAATGAGTTATAAGGTAGTCTTAAGTAAATAATGTACATAATTTTAAGGAAATTAATTTTTAAAACTGTAGTTGTTTGAGCAAATGCATTTTACAAACTTCTTTTTATAATCTATTAATGTTTGATAATGTTGTGGGTGTCAATATTTTAAAGTTTTGTTTTATCGAAAAATTAATATTGTAATTTAATTAAATTAAAATAGGCTGAGTTATTAATGAAATGTATACATATATATAAAAAATAACCAAATAAAGATCTTGAATCTGTAAATGTTTGAACGGCGTAATATATTCTATGTTTAATATGACAAAGGGACAAATCATATCCCTTGCATGCTAAAAATTCACCTTACCCTGCCCACTGTACACCTACACCATTCAGAACAACCAACTGAAACACACGTTCAACTCCTTCCACTGACAGCTAGCTTGATAAAGTAAATAAAATCCTATTCTTTTAATTTTGAACATCAATAATATATGAACGGATATATGAACTGTAACAAAATTCACTTCATAAGGAGCACTTTGATGTTCTCCGCGGATCAACTTGATTTCACTGTTGAAATTCACCAGGAAACCGCAAAAAACCTCGATTTTCGTCGGCACTTCCAAATTTCTTCATATACTGCCTTATAAGTTGGAGAGAAAAATCAGCTTATGTTACATGTGGTCATGTATATGGTGGTAAGGCTTTCAGGTACATGGGTTGCTAAGCTGTGGTAAGGCTTTGGTTATTTCCTCCTGGATGCCCCGTGTTGGAATTTGGATCAGGAACGCGCGAATTAGATTTTGATTGATTGGCAGCCTTGTAAAGGCAGCGTTAAGGTAATAGCGAAACGTTTTCTTCGGGAAATATTCGGAACGTGTTTTACCCAAGCATTTGAATCATGGCTGAGAAATTATATTCGGCCTTAGTCTGCTCGCTGAAGTCCTGCGATCGGAATTCCTCTCCGAACTAACTAGCCTGCAAGCAGCCACCTCGTACTAGACTAAGCGTGCCCGGACTAGTTGACCTGTAGGGCATAGTCCATTGGCGCGTATCGAAACTTCACGGCTTTAACCACTCGGACGTTGGTTTAGTTTTCCTTCGGGAAATCTTGAACGAACGTGAGAAAATCAGTACACAATTTTGCAACTTCCGATCAAGTACATTGATGCAGATGTTCATATGCATTTTTCAGCCTTAGAGGGGAATAGTAGAATTTTCGTACACATGATTTTCCGTTGGCTACACCAATAAGAATGAAATACACAGATAAACATAAAATGCCAGCAACTCTAAATAGCATGTAAGAATTAGCAGAATAAAGAGTGTTTCGTATTGGAATACATCGATGTCAGACCCGAATCATTTCATTTACACACAACGTCCCAACAGAAAACTACCAAGCACTTAGAAACGACGCAGGCAGTTTAAACATGCGAAGACACAATGGTAGTCATGGGAAAATACTAATTGGATCTTTTTACATTCCAGGAAACCTGGGGCCTTCAATAGTACCGACCCTAAAAAGAATACTAACAGCTGCCAATCACGACTCTATCCTCCTCGCCGGAGACTTCAATGGGAGACATGAGCATCTGGGTGATTATACACGAAATCAGCACGGCCAAAGAATATATCGATGGTTCCTGTCGAGTGCATTTCTAGCATGTGCCATCGTCAACGCAGGTGTCCCCTCATAACCAAGAAGCAGCTCCTTCTCAGATAACTTTCTAGTATCACAAGACCTACTAACTGGTAACATCCCTACCAATGTGCAACCTTACCATTGATATCCGATCACTATTTTTTGAAACTAAACGTTCTCCTAAACATCCAAACCACTATACCGAAATACCGCTCCTATGCCTCTGTTGATTGGGCGGCAGAGTTCAGAAAAGACCTTGAAGACGATTTACCCCCTATTCCCCCTGTAAACCGAATCCTATCTAACCAGGAAATTGATATCCACATCCAGAACATAACAGAGTCCATACCAAAACGAATGGATGCACATGCGCCGGGAGAAAAACCGAAACAATGGCTATACAGATGCCTTGCGCAAAAAACCAAAGCACAGATTAAGGAACAAAAATGGAAAACGCAAAGGATTAAATGGAACCTTTACCGAGAAAGAGCCCCAGAGAACGAAAGAGCAGAGGAAATGATATCGGCGGTAAGAACTAGAAGCATCGGTTACTAAGGATCATACCTTATAATATTTTCTGACACCAATAAGGCATATCTCCCCAACATGAAACATTCGGGGAATTTTTAACGTACGTATCAGAAGTAGAAGATATACTAGCTGGTCTTAATAAAACTTCCTCGGGCCTAGACGGTATTCCCGATAAAGTACTGAGGAAATCCGGCGCAATTGTCGCCAAAAGCTTAACAATCATCTTCAACAATCGCATCAACAATGGTTACTTTCCCAAAAGATGGAAACGAGGCAACCTTATCCTTATCCCTAAACCAAACTGCGGCAGAGACGTAAAAAACTTCAGGCCAATCTCTTTACTTTCCAATATTGATAAGATCCTGGAATGAATCAGACTACGAAGCTTTAGAGCATTTTCAATGAAGCTAATTCCGAAGTTCTAGTTCGGATTCCAACCAAAAAAAAACACCACAGAACATGTCATTCTGCTTGTGTATAACACAGTCGTAAAAAACTTGCGCAGAAAACAATGTACAGTCGCATTCGAGCTAGACTAACAAAAAGCGTTCTACTCCGTTTGGACTGATGGGCTAAAATTCAAACTCAGGTATTCCAACTGTCCCCTGGCCCTCACACGTATCCTTGACAGCTTCCTACAAAATAGATATTTAGCAACTGGAATATCCCACCGAACTTCAACACCTACACCTATCCTGTCTGGGGTCCCACAAGGATCCATATTGGGACCTAATCTTTTCAACTTCTTCCTACATGACATCCCATATACCGCCGCTACAAGCAGATCCAAAACATCTCCAGCAACCCGAACATGATCATGTACGCGGATGATATTCTAATTCTAACCAGTCACACTCTTCCCATTTCCGCCATGGAAATGGTGTAAAGAAAAGTTGACATTATAGAATATTATTTAAAGGATTGGGGCTCCAAATCAACGCTGCTAGATCGGAAATAATATGCTTCCGTAACGCGAGTTGTAAAGGGCACAAACTAGCCGCTCCGCAAAGTAAACTGATTAGGGTGGTTATTGAAGGGGACACGGTGAACCCAAAAGAAAACATTAGGTATTTGAGCGTGAACCTCAACAACAGGTTCAAAATGAACCTACATGCAAGACAAGCAATAAACAAAGCCATAAAAAGCTGCTGCATTCATGTCACCCTTCCTATCCTCCAAATGCGTCTTTCCAAATTTGAAACTCCTCATGTACAGGGTTATCCATTTCGTGTTTGGGAAAGTATAACCTTGCCATTTGACATCTGTCAGAATTAAAAGTCATCCAAAGCGTGTTTTTTTAGTTGAAGGTTTGCCATTTAGAAATAGGGATCGTTAAACAGTTGAAGAACGCGTTAAAATTATTAAATTTTATTATAAAAATTGTGATTCTGCTCTATCAATATTTAGGGCTTCACGAGCCGATTACGGTCGACATAATCAACCTACACAGCAACCAATTTCGAACACAGTGAGAAAATTTGAAGAGACTGGATCGGTTATTGATATTGCAAGGCCTGTGCATCATCGCAACATTCGTTCTGCTGAAAATATCGCTGTCGTTGCTCAAAGTGTGGAGGAAGACCCGAATTTGTCGATTCCTCGACGCGCTCAACATTTGGGCTTGTCTTACGGCTCATTGTAGCGGATTTTGCATTTGGATTTGCATCTCCATCAGTACAAAATCCAACTTACTCAAGAACTTAAGCCTCAACACCATACACAACGCAGAATATATGCGAATTGGTTGATTGAAAAACAAGCCATTGATAACGATTTTTCGAACAAAATTTTCTTTAGTGATGAGCCTCATTTTTCGCTCAGTGGCTGCGTAAATAAACAGAATCGCCACATATCGGGTTCTCAAAATCCTCAGGTGATCGCAGAAAGGCCTTTGCATCCGGAAAAAGTGACCGTTTGGTGTGCATTATGGTCTGGTGGTGTTATTGGTCCGTAGTTTTTTGAAAACGATCAAGGAAGAGCCGTTACAGTCAATTCTGACCGCTATGAACGGATGTTAACCGATTATTTTTGGAGAGAAATTGAAGATTATGATCTGGAGAACATGTGGTTCCAACAGGACGGAGCGACAAGCCACACAACACAGGTTAATCGAGCACTTTTGCAAGAGAAATTTCCATGTTGTATTTCACGTATAATTGCAAGGTTCAATCTTTATATTGAATAAAAAATTTTGTTTCCATCTGAATATTTTATGTGTTTTCTTTAGCTTTTCTTTCCCAACCGTAAAATCCCTAAATTCGCCCCATCATCACATACATCCCAGCCTGGCTGAAAATTTCACCAAAAGTAGCGGGAGAATTGCAAATATTTGAGAGGAGGATACTCTGAAAATGTATATCGAAATACCGACACTCCAATTAAAAATACTATAAAAACAGCGTTCTTTTCCAAGAAACTAAAGTGACCCCCATCCTGCAATACATGCTTGAAACAAGCAAAAAGCGAACAGCTAAATGGCAGATACATGAATCAAATCTAATCCGAGACTTCTTCAATAGTACCCCCATCTCTGAAAACCCATATTATCTCTCTCCCATAAGAATTCTCCAAGACTTCCAGATTAACACCATACCCCAACCAAACCCGATAAAACCCATTTTCTATTATATATCGTCCCCCAATACCTATAGGGGCTAAAACAATTTGAATTTCCATCGTAAAAAAATAAAAATCAAATAAACAATAATTAAGAAACCGATTAAATAAATAAAAAATAACTTCCGTATATCCTGAAGATCAGGTTGGTAAGAACTGTGCGATTTTGAATATAACGCTTGAAGAGAATACACGACCAACCAAAACTACAAAGAAGAATTACAAAGTAATTAGGCCGAGAATAGAATAAGTTAGGTTAGTTTAGTTTAGGTGTTAATCTGTAAATAAGCATCTAAAAGACAATAACCGTAAGAGCAAACGCAATAGAAAAATTATCATTTCAAAACTGTAAAGTATAGACTCAGGTCGTATAAAGAAGCTAAGGACGTTTGACAAAAATGTCACTGTCAAATGAATCGTAACATTAAAAGTAGGTTAAGTGACACATGTCAAGAGAAAAGTCTCAGTAAAGTACTACTACTAATCATTTGATTTGCATACCCATTGTTACATCTAATACAGTTCACAACTTCACAGAGACAATTATTTATCATTTTCAGCTCCGAATAAATTTAAATCATTTTTGTCATTCCACGAACTTTCTAAAAACTTATTCAAACTTCTTATGGCGAAGTTTTTCTGCTCACGTGCTAACCAAGTCTTTTTATTTCACAGGCCAAAGAACCTTCAAAGCAAACTGGTATGTCGTGGGCGTTTGTTTAGCTACAGCGTTTTCCAATAATTTTGATATTAAAAGAAAAATGCCATTTTTTAATAAAAATGATCGAATGTTTATTTCATTATAAAGAAAAAGGTATGCCGTTAAAGTCAAAGTCAAAGTCAAAAGCGCTTTATTTAATACTCATCGTTATAAATTTTAAAAGAATATAAAGCAAATTCCAAATAATAACAATCAAAAAACTTAATGGCCCAAATGGCTCTCTAAATTTGTACGTTATCATAAACTCATTTCATCAAAAAAAAAACTATAGCAAATGCAATTAATTACGATTATTACATATTTTTACAATTCAATTGGAAAAAGGAGAAAAAACCAACCAACACTATCCAAAAATTATTTATAATTAATACACAACAGTGAAACTTTGATCCTACACCTAATATGTTTTAACTTATTTCTAATAAAATACAATCAAAAAAACTTTATCTTATACTAAAAATACTATAACAATGTTCCTAACCTAAGTGTTTAATCTTATCTCTAACGGAATATAGTAAACATTACATATACCTAACCTATACCTGATTTTAACAAAAATATATAACAATACTAAATGTAGCAATAATGAGCTGAAACTCAAAAACTAAATAACGAAAAACACCAAAACTGAAAACAAACACGAAAAATTTAGACATTGTCATTCAGCCACCAATACCTAGATTTCCCCGTCTCAACTCGATCAGCTTCAACGAATCTAGCAAATGAGTATCTCCATTGAAATCGTTGGTCTCGTGAACTCAAATTCGGAGGATATTTTATCTTCTTATCGGTGGCCCGTCGATATATGTGATATATGACTGGGACGCCGTTGGAATCAAAAACATATCCATTCATGTCCAAATACACCAATGCTTCTGGAGGAATGAAGCCAGTAGCGAGGCAAGTCGCTATATACCCGTCTGTAGGGTGGAACGGCTGTGAAATCCAAGGGTTTTCACTCACAGTCACAGATCTTGCGATATGATTCCGAAGAAGCTTCAATATGAAGATATCGACTCTAGTCACTTCATCAGTTTGATAAATTCTTCTATTCGATATATAATGTTTCCAATCCGTCTCAGGCTTTCTGTACAAACCAGTACATGCACGAAGACATTTCCTTTCGAAAACTCTTAATTTTTCCATAGTACTAGCACTCTGGTTGTACCAGATCTGACATCCATAGGTCAAAACTGGTCTAACCAGTGTCTTGTAACAGATAATTTTGACCTTTTGATCAACGTATCTGGAATGAAAGAGTTTTCGAAGAGCCAGTACTACTTTAAGTGCTTTACTGAGCATGATTTTCACATGTTCAGTATAGTACAGATACTGATCGAGATGAACACCGAGGTATCGAACACAGGATTTATGTGGAATTCGTTCTGAACTACCCTCGCCAGCCATGATGTGGAAATCTTTCCAATTACGTTTCAGGTCTTGACTGACCCCCTGCAGCGTTGTCCGAAACAAGATTGTTTCACACTTCTGCGCATTGATTTTCATTCGCCAATTGTCAGTGTACAGCTGTACATCATTGAACATTTTTTGGAGATTGCTCTGAACTATTGTAGCTTTTCGGTCAGCCGTATAGATGATCAGATCATCAGCAAACGCTACCAATGATCACTTTGGCGAGACGTTAAAATCGAAGCCGTTCAATAGCTTGCGAATAAAGATTGAGAAGAGCAGAGGCGCAGTAACTGTTCCCTGCTGTAGACCATTCAAGACCTTGAACTCGCGCATTGTTGTCAGATTTCCATCGGTTACAAAAAACGATTTCCCGTATAACATATTACACATCATGGCGACAAGGTGTCTGGGGAACTTGTCCTGAAGAAGTTCAAAAATAAGTCCATCTAACCATACCGTATCAAAGGCTTTCTCCATATCAATGAGACATGCTCCAACACATTGTCTATCATTTAGTTTCCAACAGATGTCTGAGGTTACTTTCGTTATTGCATGTGTGGTCGAATGCCTGGCACGAAAACCAAATTGGCAATTCGGCATCAACTCATTTTCCTCAATGTGGGCGTTTAATGCTCTGTTGAGTATCACTTCAAACACCTTGCTGATGCTAGGCAGCAAGCTGATTGGGCGATAGCTTTTCGGGCATGAAGATTCTTTTCCTTTCTTCAAGATCGGAAATACCTTAGCCTTTTCCCACTCATTTGGGAAATATGAATTGCTCAACATGTTGTTGAACAATATGCAATAGTTCCTAATAGCAACCTCAGGCAAATGTCGGAGAACTACATTTGGAATACCATCATTACCACATGATTTCTTGTTGTTTATCTTGCGAAATATGAAACACAAGTCTTCATAGCTGACAAAATAATCAATTAGATTCAAGCTCGGTATGAGGTCAGATGTTAATGTTTCATTGAAATGAAGAATTGATTGGCCGTTCAGGCTTGATTTGAAGTCGGAAACTTTTGCTTCAACGACCTCTGAAAAAATTTCGTTCCCTCTCTCAGGGTTTGGTAGATGAACCAATTCAAAATGTGTTCCAATCAGGGCAAGTTTATCCAATCCTTCACAAATAATCCTGTTTCCATTTCTATCCGGAGTCGTACTATCAATTTCGATACCAGCCTTATCGAGAAGATTTATCTCATCACTAGTGACTTCAAGATTCGATACCTTCACTCGAGACTTCTTGCGGAATATGCTATTCACTTTCGCGAACACGCCGTCTGGGTTCTGTGGGCTAATACCCCTCAATTTTTCCGCCCATTGATTGCTGACCTCACTCCTGAAGTATGACCGGATTAAGTTCCGGACATTCTTCAGATGTAATTTCAACAAAGACAACGAGGGATGGTTGTAGTCCAAAAATCGTCGATAAATATTGTTGACGCGTGTGAGAAGGAGGCTTTTCAATCTTTTCAACCTTGCGATGGTTGGTGTTTCATATCCTTCCATATTGTTTCAATGTTTAATCTTGGGAACTACTTTCTCAATCGTTTCCAACGTCAGCTTCTCTAACTTCGACAAATAGACATCTATTTCATCGTTAGTTAGATTTCTGTCATTAGGAACCATTGAGCAAGAGTTGCCGCCATCAGAAGGGGGACATTGCTTCTGGTACTCCCGATTAAACTTCTTTTGAAACTTTCCCCAGTCTGTTTTTTTGAAATTCAACCGATGATTTTCATGTTGAACTGGAATGAGGAAGAAATCATCCCTGTGATGATTGATTTCCATTACGATTGCGTTATGGTCGCTATCATAAGGAAGCACCTGCAGTTTCCGTTGAGGACTATTAAAGTTGAATTCGAGTCTTGCGTCAGCAATGCAAAGGTCCAAATATGAATTTGTCCTAGGGTATGTTGGGAACTCCGACCCATAAAGATCGCACCTGTATTCAATTTGGTTCTCTGTTATCCACGATTTCAGGAATACACCTCTTGGATTATTGGTGGCGTTCAGCCATGATGTATGCTTGGCGTTCAGGTCACCAGCAAGAATATAATAGTTATGCAGCCTGTTCAATTCGAGTATTTCGAACAAGGAATTGAGTTCCTCCTTGAGTTTGAGAACAGTTCCACCAGTTGCATAGGCAGAGATAACGAAGAGGTTATCCCCACCTGGCAGTGAGATTTTGATAACGGACACTTCAAGAGATTCAAAGCTTTTGAATTCGACTTTTTCAATATTTTGGAAACAATAGGGTCTTCGTACCAATATCCCGATGCCACCTCCCCCATCACCTATTACCCTATCGTTTCTTACGAATTCAAAATCCTTGAATGTCATGAAGTGCCATGAATTGAGGTGGGTTTCGGTTAGAAGCAGGATGTCAGGCTTTTGTCTGGCAATGAATTCAAGGAGATAATCACGCCGATGTAAAGTAACAATGGAGTTGACGTTGATCGAGATGAGACGAATCCTATCCGTGGGAATGTGGCTGGATGACAACTTATTTTGAGCCATTTGAAAGTCCTAAACGCGGAAAAACAATGTTAATTTTCGAATCTTGTTTATCGATTCGCTCTGATAAGGAATTTAATTGTTGATAAATTTTGAGAAGCAGCTCATTATTGCCACTTACATTATTTACCCTATTTTCCGCATTTTCTGCTGGTCCTCTAGCGGCGAGTGCAAATGATACTCCGGGCTTGACGAAGTTTGGAGCTAAGACACTGCGGTGTATTTGTGTTTGTTTTGGGGCAGATTTCAATCTTGCATCCTGATATCGGGAGCATCCTCGATATGATGCCGGGTGACCAAAAACACCGCAGTTCACACAATATAACTTCTCTTTTGGCTCCGTCTGAGCCAATTTGCACTCACCGGGAGCATGCACGTCTTTGCATTTAACGCATCGGTAATGCATGGCGCAGTTGGCAGCCGAATGCCCAAATCGTTGGCAGCGATAGCACTGGTTGATTTCTCGTTTCTGGAGGCGTTCCCACCTCACCACTCGAAAATTTAAATACCTGATTTGCTGAAGAGCGCTTGGACTGCTCTTATTTGTTATTTGTACCAAATAAAGTGGTAAGTTTTTTTTTTCTACCGTCGACCTTCTTGTCGCGAATGTTTTCACTGAGATAAACTCGATTTGTGGCGCCGTTTCCTTGAGAACCTGAAGAAGATCGACGGTATCTTCTCCGCAGTCCAAGCCCTTCAGCAAGAACGTCTGGTTCTTCTCGCTCTTGGGGGTATAGGTGAAGTGCGGAACCTCCCCAGAATTCAAAGCATCTTTCGCTGATTTGAAATCAACCAGTGATTTCGTTCTAATTGACAGCTTTTCAGAATTTACTCGTTTGATTTCGAAATTTGTCAATTTGTTTTCGGCTGCCAACAGCCGAACCATGTCTTTTCCGCTTTGCCCGAAGACATTAATCGGCGGAACTTCCTCGGTATTCTTGGCTACTTTTTGAGGAGGACCAGCAGAACTACGGGCTGGTTTCTTCTCCCTATTTCTACTTTCATTATTTTTATTTTTTAAATATAAGATAAAATTATCGTCTTTGTTACCTTCGTCTACCTCCATGTCCTGTTGGAGTCCATCCAGCGCCGCAAAGTAGTTCTGGCTTTCGTTCGTGCCACCAGCACTTAATACCTCTTCAGTTATTATTGGAGTTGCAGCTTTCTTCTGTTTTTCGATTTTTCGTATCGGACCACTCTCTTGAACTTTTTTTGCCGTCTTGAACATTTCTTCATACGTTTGAATTCTTGCCTTTAGCTCTTCGATTTCACTTCGAAGGCGGCACACTTCCTGTCTATCCTCGAGCACTTGTGTTTTGCGACCGGCATCTGCGGTATCCTGGGTGCTCGTGTGTCTCCGCTTGTTGACACTTGCCAATTTCACACCGTCACTCTCCCCGGGGCCCCCCAACGGAGGGAAGCCGTTGGGCTCCTCCATACAGCAGTCCCGAGTTGTCTTTGGTTTGTTGCTTTTCTTGATTTATTGGTATGGTTGTTCGATGCCTTCGACGATTAATTCTTCCCCAATAAAATCAAAACTTGCTTTTGACTGACTCGTACAAAATTATTTCAATTATTTGAAACTGACTTTTGTGAAAAATTAATTAATTTTTAAAATTAATGACAGGAGCGATTAAAAACACGTCTACACGCAACGAGTGCTAGACGTAGAATAAAGGTATGCCGTTAATAGTGGAAAATAACATCAGGCAAATTACCATCACGACCACCCTTACAGGACCATATCCTTTCCATGAAATTTTCCATAACCAAATCGCAAAGTGGCTGCCCTATGTCCTCGATAGCCTCACGAATTCCATCTTTGAAGTCTTGAATGGACGCTGGACTGTTGGCGTAGACCTTCTCTTTCACGTGCTTCCAAAGGAAGAAGTCGCAAGGTGTTAAATCACAAGATCTCGGTGGCCAATTGTGATCACCTCTTCGAGAGATAACATGGTCCGGAAACTTTTCCCGTAAAAGATCAATGGTTTTGTTGCTTGTGTGGCACGTAGCGCCGTCTTGTTGAAAGTAAACGTCTTTCAGATCAATACCATCCAATTCCGGTCATAAAAAATCATTAATCGTCTCTCGATAGCGCAATCCATTCACCGTAACTCCAGCCTCATTTTCGAAAAAATAAGGTCCAATGACTCCGTCGGACCATAAACCGCACCAAACAGTCACACGTTGAGGATAGAGAGGCTTTTTAACAATAACTCTTGGGTTGTCCGAGCCCCAGATGCGGCAATTTTGCTTGTTGACGATGCCACCGAGTTGGAAATGGGCCTCATCACTCAAAATGATTTTTTGATGGAATTCCGGATCACTTACATGCATTTCAAGGACCCAATTCGCAAAGACACGACGTTGTGGATGATCGACCGGCTTGTGTTCTTGTGTTAACTGAACTTTAGAAGCTTTAAGACCCAAACCTTTATGCAAAATACGCTGTAATGATGGGTGCGGAATGCCTCATTCCAAAGAACGACGAGGAATGGACAAACCTGGGTTTTCTTCAACACTTTGGCTACAGCAGCAATATTCTCGGCTGTTCTTGAGTGACGTGCACGGGTTTTATTCTTCACACCACGAAGTTGTCCCAACAGCTCAAATTGTTCCACCAATTTCTGTATTGCGGTCTGACAAGGTGCTTCACGACGACCCAAAAATGTTCGAGTTTTGCGAACCGTCTCTACCAAATTTTCACCATTTTTATAGTGCATTTTAATAATTTCAATGCATTATTGTCATTGTCAAATGTCAAAAAATAACAGCTTCATAAGTGACATCTACCGAAATAGCGGGCTATTCAAAATAAGACGTCTTATTGGAAAACCCTATATATGTAATTATTAATTAGGCCCTGATCAAATTATTAGCTAGGTTTTTGAAGCAAAAAATCAATTTTTGTAATAATTTGTAAAATTACTTACCAATTTTTATCCTTTTTATGGATAAGTTTTTGAAACAAAAACAAATTCATTCACCATAGAAATTTATTTCAGAAAATAGACAATGAATTGAAATTGAAACTACGTTTGCGTAGTCAGACCAACATACATATTGCAGAATCATTTTCAATATTAAAACTAAATCTATGAACTAATCATAATAATAGCTACAAACATATTACATACATATATTAATTCTTTTTGATTAATTAATTAATGTGGAATTTAAATAGAAAACATAAATATTCATGTATATATTAGGCATTTTTCTTTCTTGTGAGCATAATTATTGATTGTCTTGATGAATTTGTACTTTTAGTATTTTCGTATTGCAGGTCATGTCTGCTTTGAGGCGAGTATCTCGTTGCATCAGTGAAAATTCAGATATTTCATAAAATTATACTAAAAAACGTCACAGCATTTTCTATTTCAAATGTGAATTTATTTTCAAGGTCTATATGCAAACTCAACGATTAAGGTTGCGTGGACACAATTTTTTAGGTTGTCTGAACTTTCGCTGGGGTTTTCGTGAATAGATAACGAATTGTATTTTTATTAATTTGCATTTGCAAAGTCTCAAATTTCTATTTAACAGTATTATTGAGGTAATAAATCAACGAATTGCCATCGATTTAGCTTCTGTGAACCATAAATTGCTCAATATCTAAATCTGGATTTCCTTCTTAGAGACTACATTCTGGGTACAGTCGGCAAACTCCCGTGGGAAGGCCGATTTGACCATAAAAGTTAATCTTGCTCCTTGTCAATTTCTTATTTACAATTATGTCTTTCTATCGACTTATCATTCATATATGCGCTTTGATATTTGCATAAACAAAGGAAACGACCCGTATAACACATATGACGGATCCATCGATCAATGGTCGAAAAATATGTATGCTTGGAAGTGCGTGTGTTAACATATCTTTGTATCATCTTCGTAGGCGTTTATGTTTCAGGAACTTTACAAATCAGTTAAACAAAATACATACAATATATTAAATTCAGTCTTATTTCGTTACATTTCGTCATCATTTTTAATAACACTTGCGGCGTCGCGGCGTTGGCAAAGGCATCCAGCTGAAAATTAAGCAATTAAGTATTTTGTGTTGAGATATTTTGTAGTTTGGTATTTGCATAAAATTGGGGAATAAATTCTCAGGCATATGCATGCATGTGACATGTGTCGAAGGAGTTGATTTAAATTAAATCATTTGGTTTTAAAATGTGGAAGAAATTGAATCGCTAATTGGGATGGAAATGTTTGGACGAAATTAAGGATTTATGGTTAATATTTATTTATCTTAGGGCTTACATAATTTAATATGAGATTTTTTCCTTTGTAATATTTTGAATCAATTTCAGAATTTTTTCAAGATTCAGAATATATCGATGTGCCATTTTGAAAAGAGTAGAAAAAAGACTAGAATACTTAAAAGGATTACATTCTAGTATGATGTAAACAATTCGTGAATTACAGTCGTTATTAGGGTTTTGTAAAATTATTTTACAAAACCCTACTAAAATCGCGCCTGTCTGGCCGTGTGTCACAGTAATTTTTCTAGCAAACCGTATAAGCTACAAGCTTAAAATTTTTGCATAGGTGTGAAGTGATGCCCTCTTCAAAGTTTCACTACAGAATTTTTTTTAATTTTTTGTATTTGGCCTTGATTCGTCGCTGGTGACTGCATTCCGCACGTTAGGTATAAAACCCTTCTGACATGACCGTAGGCCTGTTTACCCAACTTGTTAGGGTTTTGTACTAAAATACAAAACCGTATTGCAATCACGACCTGTGTCCGTCTGTCCGTCCGTCCGTCCGTCTGTATGTCACAGCACTTTTTCTCCGAAACTATGGAGGCTACAGCCATGAAACTTTGTGAAAAGGTCAGAAGTGGTGACTTCTTGAAAGTTCAAGGGTCAAAAATTTGTTTAAAGGGGTTTTAGGGGGGTCTCCCCATATAGGGAGGTGACCCCTCAAAAAAGTAGTCAAGCAGGGTGTCATTGGAAAGGTCTCAATGAGATCTTTTCAAAACAAGTCTTAAAATTGCCTTATGAGTGTTGAGGGGGGCAGGGGAAGGGGAAAAGTAAGAACTTTTCGCGTACCCCCCTCGCGATTGGACACCTTCCATCCGAAAAATCTGAAAAAAAATCATGAATGTGGGCGCTTATGAGTACAACAACAACAAATACATGAGGAGTCGAAATTCACTCAACTTTGTTAGTAATAGTATGATTTATCGATTGTATGTTTTCTTGAATAAAATCTAAACGGTAACCTTAAATTCAACAAAATTTAGCAAACAGATGACTATTTATAAGATTGATCTTTTCTGAAAGTTTCATAAAGATCATAAAGATCGAGTATTTAACGAAGTTATAGCGATTTGAATTTGACTGTATTACTATGGAACAATATGCCCTGTATTACTATGGAAACATATGGCTATGGAGCCATATGCGCTTTTTACCGACCTAGACACTACAGCTTTGCTAGGATTTGCATAAAAATTTCAGGAATGATAGGTATCATGAAGATGAGTGCATACAATTGAAACAAGTCGAAGATGCAGGAGAGAGCTCCTAGCAAAAGGGCTTTGTAACCATTCTAAGATTCGAAAAAACACGCCATGAATAGATGATTACAGTACAGACGAGTGGCCCCTGAAAAAAAGTTTCATGAAAGGTAGCCGATATGAGTGACAACTGAAAGTTCTCCATGAGAGCTTTTCAAAACAGTTCTTAAACAGACAGTTTTTGCTTCAGTGGGGGCACAGGGGGGAGAAATACATGAAAAATGTGTTTCCTTCCTCGCGAATGGACACCCGTGATCTAAAAAATCTGAAAAAATTATCAAGGGAGATATTTATGGGTATTACTATAACAAATACCTCAGAAGTCAAAATTCTTTCAACTTTGCTAATAATAGTATGATCCTCGAACATGACATGTTTCTTGATTTTATTCGTTACTGGTTACTGCATTTTGTAAGTAGAGTACAAAACCCTTCTGACATGAGCATAGCTCTGTCTACCCAACTTGTTTTTTCTTCCATTTTGCACGTATTGGTGATTGGAGTGCTGACATATTGTGCAGTGAATCAACTATTAAAATCTTGTTGGTGACAGCGAGTTCGATTCAGTGTTTTTTCTCTATCAGGCTATAACCCTATCCCACTGTGTTGTGCTTGGACTAGAGACTCGCTATGATTTGGACGGCATTCGCAATATAATACTAACATTTGCCTGAAACTGCTATTAGAAATCATTGCAGATTGCTCAAAAAAATGCTGAATAATTCATAATTCTCGAATGAGTGGAAAAAACCTGGGTATTTCCGACCTTGAAGAAAGGAGAGGACTCTTCGTGTTCTAAAAGTGATCGCCCAATCTTTTTGCTAGCTAACATCAGAATGGTGTTTGAAGTGATATCAAATGAAGCATTCAACACCAACACTGAGAATTATGAGTTGATACCGAACTGCCAGTTTGCATTTCATGCCAGTCATTCGACTATACAAGCGGTAACGAGAGCAAATGGAAAGTGAACAAAAGAGAATGTATTAGAGCGTGTCTCATTGACATGGATATAACTTTTGATACGGTTTGATTGGATTAACTAGTTTTTAAGCTCCTTGTTAGATTTAAGACCAGGGCTGACTACCGCTGGGGTTCTTATTCGCCCTGTCAATGACGCGCGTGGGCACACCTCATTCACTCGTAAAAATAATTCCCTTAAGTCTTTGACCGCTTGGCTCAATCCGTCCAATGTTTAATCAAGCAAACTTTATTCTTTCGATCAAAGCTTTGTAACAAATAATATTAGTATCGTAATGTTTGCAACAATCCCTCGTTACCTCGGTCACTTGTAGTCAGCCATTATTTTCTCCTTCCGAGGGAAATGAACTTTCAATTCCTTGAATTTAGAATGCAGCCTACAACAGCGGTGCTCTGACTGTCATCGTCACTCTATCGATTTCCCCATATTGTTTGTGAAGGTAAAGTAGTCCGAACAGGTTTCCCTCGTGTTAGCATTTGTTGTTGCTAAACTTAGCATTCGTTTTGTTGTTTTCTTTTAGGAAACGGTACTATCTTGCTAGGTTAGTGGAAGAATATTTGGTGGGAGAGAAACAAGTTATCAATTGAATAATCCTTCCAACGTCAGTTGTCTGCCTTTTATATATATTTCTGGACAGATCACCCTAGTTGGTGATAATTTCCGGATTAGGAGCTCAACTATTTCATTTATTAACAGTGAAGAATTTCCCACGATACCCATTGCCTAAAATAAATGAAAGATTAAAAATGTTTCTTAACAAGCCCTATTTTTATTTTTCATATACCGATATTTCAGGGACTAATTGTCTCCTTCTTCAGAGGCAATATTCCGAAACTATGTCCTCTTTGAATTGGCTTTTATAGCAAAAGGTTATATTCAGGTCTACATAAGTAAATTAAAGGACTTTTTTAGCAATGGTTATTTCAAGGGTAATTAAGGTGACTAACCTAAAGGATTTCACAGAAAACTAACTTATTACAAGATTATCTTATGACAATAACACTAACTTCATTAAGTCACTGTAGCCATTGCCAATGTCTGTGTTCATCCTTTTTTCTTCCGGGACTGACAACAGCCATAAACTTTCGGATGCATCTATTTTCCTCCAATACAATACTTCTTGCACTATTTCCAGATTCTCCCACGTGATTTCATGTTTTTCTTCAATCATATACCTCGCTACCGCAAATTTTGCTATTTCCGTTGAACTTCGTTTTGTTATTTGTTCCACTTCTTTGATGTGTTCTTGCCACCTTATTTTCGCTAATCGTTTTGTTTGCCCGATATAGATCATGTCACACTACGGGCAAGTGATCGTATAGATACTTCCTTTTTTCTCGTTTTCTTTGCTGATTCTAAACGCTACTACTAGGCTATATCTTCTGCTCGTGTAAGCTGGTCTGTTTCCCATCTTTCCCTATTATCCGTCCGAGCTTTTTCGAGATTGCTGTGTACATAAAGAGAGCCCGTGTTGCCTGTTGTTCCTGTTTGAACAATGTCGTCAGCTAGTTTTTTCGTTGCTCCTGTTCCATTTTCCATATCCGTTGTTGGATTGTTTTCCCCATTTTTAATGGCTGTATCAATGATGTATTCTTTCTCCAATTGTAATCGCTCGTTCGTCATTGTTACCATAACCATCCGGTGAATCATCGTATTATACCCCGAAATTTAATGTCCATACGTGTAGTTTGACTCGATTGGTATCGTCCTTTGCGAAGTCGTTTCTTTCCTATGTATGTCGAATTTCAATTTTCCCGAGCTTTAAATTATTTTGATGTCCCGGAAAGGTAGTTGGCCGTTCTTCTTCTTCTCCATTGTAAAGCCTATCCATGTGTGTATATTGTTCAGTTCCTCCAAAAGTTTTTCCGCATCCTCGTTTTTGATTACCGGAATGATGTCTTCCACGTACCTGATCCAAATACTTGGCATTATCCCGTTGTTTTCAAGCTCCGATTCCAGCCAGTCCATGAAGATGTCGCTGCTCCTGCTGTTGCTTTGTGGTAAACACAAAACAATTTTCGCTCATGGATAAGCTGGTTAGTTTTGTATAGCATCTGTGTTTGAGCAACCAGTCTTCAAACAGTGCCAGGGTATAAACGAATTCCCTGAATAGCAAGTTAACGCATTCTTTGAATAGCAAGTAAGTTTACTTTCAACATGTCCAAACTCGGAGAAATCGACATGAAACACATGAAAATCTGATAGTTTCTTCACTCATTCTTATTGTACCTAGGACTATTATCGTATTCACTTGATGACGTTGGGTATCTATATAAATGGTCCAAACCATAAGTTATTGACAAAAGTTCACGACTTTGCGATGTAAAGGGTGATTCATTATGAGGTTTGATTTTCAATAGGCTTTTTTTGACAGACTACAAATGACTCCTGTCAAACTGTAATGTCATTTTTATTCAGTGTTGTTTGACAAATCATTATGGAAAGACTTGCACTGCAACAAAGTATCCAAATTATTCAGCTGTATTACGAAAATCAGCGTACTGTGAGAAATATTTTTCATGCTCTTAGAGCAACTTATGGTGTGCATCTTCGACCCACCACTCATTTTTGGATGATGCTCGACAGATTAGACCACATCCAGCACGTAATGAAGAGAGAAAAGAATATAGCGGTTGTAGCTGAGAGCGTTGCTGAAGACTGTGACCTTCAGGATGGACTATTTAAACAAGATAATCTTTAAAAATTAAATGCCATGGATTATTCTTTCGACTCATAATCGCATTTTTACTATAGAATTCAATATTATGCCTTTTATTTGAGATTTTATGCCTTTTATTTCCATTCGTGAGAAGAATAATTTTCACTTCTCTTCTAGAGATTTAAGATTTGCACTTTGATCTTCTTCTTGAATAGCTATTTTCTTGACCTCGTCTTTCCCTTTCATTACCCTTCGGCAACCACAACCTATTTCGCTTTTGACTGTGTTGATTATGCTGTCGGGCGATATGTCTTGATTTTTCATAATTAAAACATCCAGAAGGTTTACTCTGCTCATCATATGATTCGTAGTCCTTAAAGTACGAACTCATTCTCCTTTCATGCGCAGTGAAGTTCTTCGGCTGTCAGTTGTATTATGTTTGAAATTTCATTGAAAAATGGAAGTGTTTCTATTCGTTGTTGATCATTTCCGTTAGTTTAATTTGGTGGAGTTCGTATCGTTCTGTTGTAAAGTTAACCTCTAACGACTAATATCAACTTTTACAACGAATTGACTTTCTTGTTTTCGTTAATAAATGAATTACCATGGCTCGCAGCGGATTTGTTAGTTTCGGGTCAACTAATTTTATATAAGCATTATACAACATGAAAACGGCAGGCTCCAGAAGAGGATACGTGTGAGGAGCTAAATTGCATCATCCTTCATTATAAGTTCCCTAGGCACATCATCGCCATGAGGCGCGATATTTTATACGGGAAACCGTTGCTAGTTACTAATGGAAATCTCACGACAATACGGGATTTTAAGCGCGTAAAGTGTTCGTGAGCCTTCGATGATTTTTTCATTCCAGACACATTAATCAAAAGGTCAAAGTTGTTTGTAACAAGGCTCTGGTTAGACCAGTCTTTATATATGGATGTTCGATCTGGTACAATCAGGGCGCGGGCACTAAACAATGGAGATGCTGTGAGTTTTCGATAGGAAATATCTTCACGCATGTACAGGGTTATACGGCAAGCCTAAATCGAAGAAACTATCAAAGTATTTACAGTAGATACGTTTATTTTGACGCGTTCAAAATTATGTTGCAAAGTCTGTAACTTTCAGCAAAACTTCCTGCGTTTCATTGGCGTTCCACCCTACTGACTTGTAAATTGGGATATGCCTCACCACTGGCATCATTCCTCTAGAAGCATTCGTGTATTTGGATATGACTCGGCATGCTGTAGATTCTGAAGTGTCCCTGTTATATATGATATGTATAAACCGACTACCAATTAGAAGGTAGAATATCCTCCAAATTTAAGCTCACGGGATCAATGATCCTGGGATGATAGGTAACGACCCTTACTGAATCTAGACTACGCGTTGGACACGCTTTGGGTTGGCAGACATGATGGTTTGAACTTAGTTGTTTCGCACGGTAGCACCGAGGTGACACTCATACGTAAACGGCTCCAATTCAACTATCATATTGTCTTCATCTCCATCAAATCTGGGCGGGTCTCGAAGTACGTTCGAAGTTCACACCATTGAGTTGGTAGTGTACGTTTAGTTGAGACTGACTCCCGATTAGCGCTGGTCTAGCTCTGAGCACTTGCCCCTCCCCATAAGGGCTTGCGCAAATCCTGCTCCGCAAAGATAATCATGAGGCCAAAAAGGTGAATACCCACATCCCTCCGAGGGGAGACCCAATCAAACTGGAGCATTCTCAACTATAAAGGTTAAAAATAGGTGAACAAAAATACCAAAAAATTAAGTGAGAAAGCCAAAAACGATGACGGGACCAACACTTACAGCCACAATGTTAACAGCACATTGAGAACGATACCAAAAACGACAAAAATGATGAGGAATACAATAACAGTAAAAACGGACGAAACAGAGAACAATTGACAGCCTTGTTCGAACAGCAACTCCTGCGGTATTTAGGCTTAGCAAAAAAAACTATCTAATCGCCAGAGCGTCTTAAAAAAGAAGAGCGGGGAATCCTACAGGACACAGGACACACGAGTTTGTGCAGAAGAAGAAAGTATAAAAAACACCAAAATAATAACGAACCATTCTGAGGTCCACAAAGTGATCACGACAGAAAAAGAAAGGAGTAACCAGACAAATGAAGCGCTATTTGTGATTTCACCGACAGCGTCGAAAATGTGGCAGAAGTACTGAACTTGGAAATGGAAGCCGATCACCTATCACAAGAAAGGAAATCACAAAGTACAAATTGCCATCTAGCGACACCGAGAAGAAAGGTTAATCCAAAACGCGGAAGACGTTCTAAAATGAATATAATCAGCGTCCTACTCGCCAAAAAACAGCAAAGGTGTAAAGAATTGGCTCGAACTAAGGAAGCTCCTAGACCACATAGGGCATTACCGGATGAGCTGGCTGTGGCTTCGCTCGAGCCGATGGCAACGATTGAAACAGGAAACGTTGACTGCATCACGGATCTTGCTGAGGTCTAAGAGGCCATCAAAAGGCAGCTTCCTAGCGTGGACAGGATCAATGCTAGGCTGACATCAGAAAACTATATGGGAAATCGCATGGTCATCATTGATTTCACCGAAAAGAACACCGAACAATTTTTGAATAAGGACAAAGTAAGAATAGGGTGGGTCATCCGCAGGACACATTGAATAGCAGTGCCTCTTCAAATGCCATGGCTATAGTCGCACCCTACACTATACAAAGGACATAATAGGAATTCCCTATGTTGAAAATGCGGTGAATGGGGACATAAAACAAACGAGTGTACATAGGAGGCACACTACATTCTTTGCAAGGATGCTGATACAAGGCCGGATTTTGGGCACGTCTTGGGACCAGCTCGTTTTCTGCAGGTAAACCTTCACCGCAGTTCAATCGGTCAAATTTGCTTGAGTTGTTTTTGTGGAGCATGAAAGCCGACTATTTGCTGCTGAGTGAGCGTGGCGTTGTGTTTCATGGTATCTTGATGAAAACGGCACTGCCGCCCTCTGGGTTCGGAACAGTGATTTCCAGGCGAAGCGCTGTGGACGGGGGGATAGTTTCGAGTAGATTTAATGCTCTGGGACCACTTTCTTTAACATGTACATACCATTGAATAAACCGATATCATCTTTCAAAGCCAAATTTAATGCTTTGGAGGGATTGCCTCGATTGAAGATGGCAACGTGCTCATTGGGGGAGACTTCAACACTAAAGCAATCGAAAAGGGCACGCTTTTTTCAAGTTCGTGGCAAAAATGAATCCTGGAATTTGCAGCCAGGGTGGCGCTTATCATAATAAACACCGGAAATATGCTTACCTTCCACCGTATTGGCTGTAAAGGAGCCATACCGTACGTGACATTTACCTCGGAGTTCTTGGTATGGAGGATACACAATTGGAGAGTATTAGAGGACTACTCAGTCAGTGGTCGTCACTGCATTCTACTTTAGATCAGTGATGTTGACTTCCGACGTCTCGCGACCTTCTAAAATTGGGTGGAACATCGGAAAAATGGACGTCGAGCAGTTCTTCGAGGTGCTCACAGCAGGTGCTCCGCTGCAGGGATATTTGCAGAGGACGGAAGAACTAGCAACTCGAGTCGTTGTGAACTCAACTATGAGCATCATTACGACTACTTGCAATGCTTCTATGCTCCCTCAAAACCCCAGGACTGAAAGGGCCCAGTGTACTAGTGGTCGACTGAAATCACTGAAAGGCAAAGGGAGTGTCACAAGCTTCGGTGTGAGGCTCAACTGGTACGGAACCATGTTGGCCAGGATATGCCTTCGCAAATCGATTAACAACAGCAAGGTTCACTGCTGACAAGATCTAGTGGACAATGTGAACAAGAATCCGTGGGGTTTTGGCTATAAGCTAGTTATGCGGAAGCCTCGTGCCCTACGGATGTCTTGCATACATGATGCGGAAAAAATGGGCGAGATAGTGCGGGCACTCTTCCCCGCTCATCCCGTCCATGTTGACACTGCTCACGGTGAAACAGCTATCGAGTGCCTACTCTTCACACAGTCGGAGCTGGAAGAGGCACTCCTAATATTGAAAGGAAGGACAGCATCAGGCCTAAATAGTGTTCCAGCTGAGGTGTCGCAACTTGTCTATCACCATTGTCCTGATTTGCTGCTCAGCACATTTAGTGTTTGCCTACAGAACGAGGTTTTCCCAGTACGATGCAAGGTGGTGAGGCTTGTGCTGATCAGTAAGGGGAAGGGAAATTCCAGATCACCGTCTGCGTATCACTCGTTATGCATGCTAGACATTTCTGGGAAAGTGCTAGAGAAACATCAAGGGAAGACTCACTGACACGATTCGTGCAGCCAGGGACCTATCTATTCAGCAGTACGGCTTTAAGGCAGGACGCTCCACCATTGACACAATTGGAGAGTATTAGAGGACTATGCAGCTAGCGATCATCAGTACATTCTGCTTGAGATCCATAATGGTGTCTTCCAACGCCCATGCTCTTAATCTGTGTGGTAGAATATCGAGAGGATGAATGTTAAGGGGTTCATCAAAATACTCATGGCAGGTAAGACGCTGCTAGGGGACTCGCACAAGAGTGAAGTGCTAACAACTCAAGCCATGGTGAATTCTAAACCCCAGCATGGCAAGATTCCAGTGTATTGGCATTCGATTAAAATTACTGTAAAGTATAGGGAGTGTCACAATCTTCGACGTCAAGCTGAATGGGCATGGAGTCGGGATGGAGCATGCAACAAATTAGCATACTATATGTTGGCAAAGAAATGCCTTTGTAAACTGACTAGAAGCAGTAAGGCTCGCTACGGAAAAGATCTAGTAGATAATTTGAACAGGTGTCGAAGGAGCTTTGGCTGCACGTTAGTTATTCGAAAGCTTCGTGCCCTATGCATGCTTTACATATATAAAGCAGAAAAGATGTATGAAATAATGCGGGCACCTTTCCTCACCCATCTTAACCATGTTGATGCTGTCCATGGTGAAACAGCTGTCCAATGCCCTTCACGTGGCTGGAACTAGAAGAAAGGATCCGGTAAATAAAAATAAGTAAGGTTCCAGGAACAGACGGTGTCTCAGCAGAGGTATTGCAGCTTCTCAGCTCAGTACCATCAACTCTTTCCTGCAGGAAGGGGTCTTTCCAGAACTTTGGCAGGTAGCGTGGCTCTTACTGATCAGGAAGAGGAAGGAAAATTTTGGGTCTTTGTCTGCATACCGTCATACAGATGTGTCAAGTTATTGAGGGATCTGGCAATTCCGGATAAGGGCTCGTGACGTCACGATTGCCGATATGGAGGCAGTCGATCCCTGACCGTGAATAGAGTTGGTGTGAATAAAGAATATAATTAAGAAGCTAGTCAGCGTTTTATTTATCTTCACTTATGCCATTTTATAAGTTCAAAAGTGGGATGATAATCAAAATAAAATATCGGGAAAATCGTGAAAATAATCGCCATCGAACGAATAAGTTGGCTTCTTTTTTTTCTTGTTTTTTTTTTCTTAATTTTCTTTATTCGGTTACCCATTGTGTGTGCGTGAAGGTACATGCACACATTCTCCGTGGAAAAACAAATACCTTATTCGTAATTTACCTGTGTGTGCGACGTGTTGGCGCATGCACTTTTCGTGTAAAGGACAAAATGAATCATAAAAATACTCGTTTTGATTCGTAGTGTGAGTGTACGAAGCATAGCCGATTACCTGACTCGTTTAGTTTCGTTTTTTTTGGTTACAAAATTCCCTCATAACGTATCGACACATTGTCAAACGCAGAATTAAAAAACCCGATTCTTGGGCGTTATTTGTCGACAACCGGCAATAAAAATGAGTTAATTTTAATATTGGCGGCAGGAATTGGTTGTGATTGCCTTGAAATGGAGAAAACAGTCAATTCTTCGGAAGTGTTGCAGCTGCCTGAAAGTGTACAGGGATTAACTGTATTAGTGCGAGACCTAGCTACGCAGGTAAAAAATATCGTGAATGCTGCGCATGTTTCTGAGGGAAATATTGTATCGATCCAACTGATAAACTGAATTAGCAGACAATTTCGACCCATAATCTGCGAGATATCATAGAAATTTCGCCTGAGTTCGAGCCGACATCGGATGTATCTCTAGCGGCACGTCAGTTTATTCAGCGTGTACGCACACTTTCGTCAGTATATTCTTTAAACGAGAAAATCGTCTTGTTTGCAGTTCAGGTTGAAGTTCGTGGCCCAGCCAAGCTGTGGATGGACTCGATGAATCACGTATTTGTAAACTTTGATGAGTTCGCGCGTTCTTTTGCATTGGATTTTGTGTCTGTGGAAAATGTTGCTGATGTAAACTACCGAATGGTGAAAATTATTAAACAGCCGAGTGAGATAGTGACAGAATGCTATTATAAAATGTGCGCGGAAGGCAGAAAAGCGGGATTAAGTGACGCGGCGGTTATCAGATACGTACACGAAGGACTAAATAATTTTTAAATACAAAATGCAATCGTGTATTTAAATTTTGCAACTGTGAATGAACTGTTGAGCTATCTAGAGCAATATGAAGCCAACAGCCGGAAGTTAGCTGTAATGTTATTGCCTAAATCCTCCACTGAGAATCGAATGCTGACAAATCCTCAACCAAGCTTAGCAACTTCGTCGACGAAACCGATGCTTGAGTCAGCTCGCGAGAATTCCTCAGGACGTTGCTAAAAACCCGGAGATATCTCCGTTAAGTGTTCATTACCACAGCGACGAGATCGATGCTCGACGATTGGGAATACAACGGGAGGATGCCCAAATCGAGAATCGAGAGCCGCGACATCGTAACGGAGAAATATTATTCAGTTACTGACCACCGAATCAACGCTGGAAAGAATCGTAAAAACCGTACTGATTGATGCTGATCCGATCGATGCATTTAAAGATCGAGGAAGTAGCAAATCTCTAATTCATTAGTCACGGACTTATAATTTAATGGAGTGCTCGCCGATTGTACTGAAGGGCGAAGATGGAAAGATTGACGACCTTATGAAGAACACCGAGTTCTTAATTTTCTCCTCCTTGGATTAGACGCATTGTGTAGCGAGTCACAGAGTGTGGTGATAGAATCGGGTGAGTGGCGAATCGAAACTGCGAGAAACGCCGAACACTAGTTCTGGTAAGGAGTTGACTGCTGCCGAAAGCCAAGAATATCGAAATGTTGTTGCTGAATTTCGAGGTTGTTTTGCTGAAAATTTGGCAGGAATGGGTCGTTGCTTAACCAAAATGATGAATATGAGACTAAACTCTGACGAACCAGTTGATGCCCGCTCTTACGGTATTCCTTTGGCAAAGCGAGATAAGGTTGAGGAGATTATAACTGAACTTCAAGCTAACAACATAATCCGTGAAAGTAGTTCTGTTTATTTTTCACAAATTGTTTGGGAGAAGAAACATAATGGAGAAGATCGGTTTTGTATAGATTTTAGAACGATTAGAGCTCTAGCTAAAAAGAAACCGTTTCCGATGCCCATCGTTGAAGAGCAGTTGTTGCAGATCGCAGGAAGTAAATATTTCACGACACTTAACCTTTTATCAGGCTACTATCAGATGCCTTTGGAGCAGGAATCCCGCCAATACACCACTTTCGTTACTCACCATGGTCATTTCGAGTATAATATAATGCCATTTGGCCTTATTAATGAACGTATGATTTTTCAAGAAATGACCCTCGAGCTAAGCTGTCGAATGAAATTAAGAAAAATTATAAGCTACATGGGCGAAGTTATAATCGAGAGCATCAACAAAGCCGAGGGCACGTCTACTTTGATACAATTTCTACATATTCTGAAGGAAGCAGGACTTACACTTTGGATCTCCAAGTCCAATTTTAATGCAATCGAGTAAACATGGAAAACAAAGGCCAGTGTTCTACTACAGCCGACATTGCACCAACAGCGAGCAAAAATACAGTAGCCATGATTTGGAGGGCATCGCAGTTGTTGAGACTTTGGAGGATTTTACCTGTTGGGTAGACACTTTCAAGTAATTATCAACTGTAGAGCAATAACTAAGACTAAATTAATGAAACAACTAAATGCCAGAGTGGCTTGCTGGTGGCTTAAGCTACAGGAATATGATTTCGAGGTAGTGCATCGAGCCGGAATCTGGATGAAACATGTCAGTGCGTTAAGCCATCAGCCAAATGAGCAATCACACGAGGCGAACACAGTTGCAGAGAATATTTTGATTGTTGAAATTGACCAACATAATTGGTTGGTTACAATGCAATGACAGGACCCAAAGTTCAAGGAAATAGTCGAGGCACTTTCGCGAAAACGTATTTTGGAGCAATCTTCACAACTTAAACAAAATTATATCTTGTAAAACGGTCGATTAATGCGGGGCGTCGATGGAAATTTCAAGTTTGTAGTACCGTCAGCTGTTCGTTGGAGGATTGTCAAGAGCCATCACGATGACATAGGACACTTTGGGATTGAGAAAACGACTCTACGAATTAAAGAATTGTTGTATTTTTCTCGTGTCCGTTGATATGTGAAGTCATATATTGAGTCATGTCCTGAATGCTGCAGCAGCAGGATAGCTGCGGGAAAAATTAAAGGGAGTTGGTTTTGTGAACGAATCGAACCAGTTCCATTCAGAATTCTTCATATGGATCATCTCGAACTGTTTCTCAAGAGTCGTCGAGGCAACCTTCACGTTATCGGAATATCAGATCAGTTCAGCAAATTCACTATGGTCCGAGCGGTAAGGTCAACGAATACTAAACCTGTCCTGGCAATGCTCAGCGATATTACGTCCTAGTTTGGCTTGCCTACTCGAATGATAATAGATAGAGGTACGGCCTGTACGTCAAAAGAATTTGCGAACTTCTGCAAGCAATATTCAACACATTAAAGTACCAATTCGGACACCTCGAGCCAATGGGCGGATTGAACGAATAAATGAGTCCATATTTTCTTTTTTGTGATGTTCAACAACGGTTCGAAATAAATGGGATAACCTTCTACCGAATTTGCAGTGGTCTCTCAATACCCAAGTGAATTCGACCACAGGATTTACGCCGAATCAGATTATTTTCCATTTTCGTTTGTGGGATGGTACCGCCATCGCATCATTCAAGCACTAAACCATGATATGAGTGACGTGCCATAACTACCAATCACACAGATACGACAAGAAGCTGCTGACCAGTTTGCAGCTCATAAAAAGCGTTGGGAACGACGATTCAACGCAAAATACAAGCAGCCGTACCCGTACAATGAAGGAGATTTGATCGTCTTGGAAAATATTCCGTCACCGACCGGTCAATCTCAAAAGCTGGAACCAAAATACCGCGGGTCATATGTTGTGGCCAAGGTCTTTAGGCACGATGTAGTCAAGGATTTGCAGGATAAGGGATGAAATGGACGAAAATTCACCTCTGTTTTTACTACCGATAAAATGAAACCCTGGTGTTGGTTGAGTCTCGAGTTGGATTTCTATGACGACGACGAGGATGACAATGATGAAATCGAGACGATTCCAAATCAGGGAGGGCTGAGCTGTCAAGTTATTGAGGAATCTGGCAATGCCGGATAAGAGTTAGTGACGTCACGATTGTTGAGATGGAAGCAGTCGATCCCTGACCGTGAATAGGGTCGGCGTGAATAAAGAATATAATAAAGAAGTTAGTCAGCATTTTATTTATCTTCACTTATTCCATTCCAACACATGGCTATGAAAGGGTTTAACAAACTTATATAGAAAAGGCTCACTGATGCCATTCATGCTGATGGGGACTTACCTCCCGACAGCATGGCTTTAGATTAGAGCGTCATAACATTGATGTAGTTGCAAAGATGGTAAATGCTGTTCTACAGGCGAAGGCACACAGTCGTACCAAATGAAGGGCATTTCTATTTGTGAAACTTGTTGTTTGGAATGCATTCAACTTTGCTAGATATAGGTATTATAGATACATTGAAAACCTCTTTTCAAATGCCAGAAGATCTTATACGAAACAGGCCCAATTTAGACTAGGTATGCCAATATGCCAAGCAAGAGATGAGATTACTGCATCCTGAAAAATAAGGGCACACCCAGATTAAGGATGATCAGTTTTGGGGAAGTACTGATGAAATTGAAACCAGCGGTAAAGTAACGGGGTTGCTGATCAACTCGAAGATGAGTTTCTTTCAGCTTATCAGGGCAACTACTGATAAGGCTACTTCAAGCATACTGGCTCTAAGTTGACTTGTGACCATAGTAGACGGATACAATCCATCAAGAAAGAGACTTCTAATGAATGCCATAGAGTCTGTACTAGAATACAGAATAGAAATATGGGAGGCGCTGTCAAGAAGGAGCTGCATCGAAAACGCTTGGCACATATACAGAGGAGAAGAGTGCATAGAATTTCAACCGCATATACACTAGTCTCTGATTCCGCATAACTACAGAGGAGATCCCCACAATTAGGGAAATAACAGCTATACCATCATCATATAGACCCTCATTTGGCCAATATCATATTCTAAATTCATTTAGACCACTCATTTGCGCGTTTAGATATTCGCTATCACCTTTAGTGTGAATGCATTATGCTCTGGAGCTCGGTCCTTTTCCCCGTTCATTTTTGAGGTTTGAAACTTTGTTAAGAAGTAAACTTTAGTTGTTGATCATGATATTATTTTTCTTCCTCACTTGTTTTTTCTACATTATTTTATATTCTTGTAGTAATTGAGCACTTGTTTGTGAGAAAATAAATTATAGTATTGATCATAAAAAATTTAAGAACATAGTGAGCTCTCTCTAGATAATTTAATTGAAACAAGTTGAGTAAGCAGGAGAGTGCTCCTACCAGAAGGTCTTTGTAAACATCCTAGGGTTAGAAGCAAGTTTTCTAATGGCGTGAATCGATATTATATTAATTATTCATCCAATACTTAGATATGAAATCGTTCAAATTTATACAATTGATGCACAGTTTCTTTCATAAGCACAGTGCAGCCGCCATTTCGATCTAGCTTAAATGATTTTTCTGAATGCTCGGCCGATTGAACATATTCAAGTTAAACACTATTCCTTAAATTTTCATGAAAATTGAAAGAAAATAAAAGTACCTAAGTCAATTTTAAATATATATAGGGTTTTCCAATAAGAGGTGCTATTTTGAATAGATCTTCTGATTTAACACCTTGCGACTTCTTCCTTTGGAGCCACGGGATAGAGAAGGCCTATGCCAATAGCCCAGCGTCAATTCAAGATCTCAAAGATGAAATTCGTGAGGCTATACATAGGGCAGCCACTTTGCGATTTGGTTATGGAAAATTTCATGAAGAGGATATGGTCCTGTAAGCGTGTTGTAGTAGTTATTTGCCCAATGTTAGTTATTGCTATTAACGGCATATCTTCTTCTTTAGAATGAAATAAACATCCGATCATTTATTTTAAAAAATGGCATTTTTTTTTCAATATCAAAATAACACCTCTAATTGGAAAACCCTATATGAACCATAAACACGTGTTATCGCTGTTGTAATTCCATATAATTGAAATGGCTATAACTCACTTGATTATGATTCGATTTCAATTAAATTTTGTTAACATATATATCTTATGTCATTCTATATAATTGCAAAATTTTAAGAAGTTTAAAGGTACTGTTTTGATTTTATGGGCAAAAATGTAAAATCTACAAATCATACTATTATTAACAAAGTTGAGCGAATTTTGATTTCTAAGGTATTTGTTGCCCTTGTACTCATAAAGGTCCACATTCATGATAATTTTCAGATTTTTCGGCTGAAAGGTGTCCAATCGCGAGGGGGGGGGGGACACAAATTTTGGGTACATTTTGCCTTCCCGTGGACCCCCTAATTCATCAAATGATTATTTTATTTCAGATTCTAAAAGTTCTAATCAAGACCTTTCATTTGATACCCCACTTGACTACCTGTGATTAAAAAAAATTTTTAAGGGCCAATTCGTTTATAGGGGGGACCCCCCTTAAACATTTTTTAAATTTTTGTCAAGGCCTTAACTTTTGAGAGACTATCACTTCTGATCTTTTCACAAAGTTTGAGCATTCTAGCTTCTATAGTTTCTGAGGAAATCAGCTGTGACGCACGGACAGACGGACAGACAGACAGACGGACGGACGGACGGACAGACGGACAGACAGGTCGCGAAACTAGTAGGTCTTTGTAAAAAAAATTTTTACAAAGACCTAAAAATGGTTAGAGCGGCTGTCAACTAGAATCATATAGCACATTGCGTGTGACATTCCTGACGATTAAAATGGGCATCTAGCATGGAGGCGGTAATTTTTCCAGCTAATTCTCTCTCCCCCTCTTCCTCTAGTAAACTCGATTGCGCCTCAAGACGTTTAAAGTCCATGTTTAGCCCGAAGTTATGCATCAAGCAGATTTCTTAGGCTCAAAGTGGAGTTGTTTCGCGGGTAGTCCAGAAGCACATCTGGGAGTCCCACATTCAGGGCGTCAATAGTTTGTGCCTCCCTACGGTAAAAAAAGACCAATTGACTGTCGGTTCTACCAGGGCGGTTCAAATATGATGCAGACAAATGCTGTAGATGGAACGCGTGTATGTTTTGAAGGTCGTGGTTTGATTATGTGATAGCTGGGTCAGTCGTACAGTTTTCGCCGGGAATGCATATTTCACGCGCGTGCTACGACCATGAGTGAACGTCAAGCGCCAACCGCCGATGCGCAACGTATTGTCATTCGTTTTTTAGTTTGGGAAGGCATTAAAAACACGGAAATTTTCGTGCGTTTGCGAAATTAATTCGGTAGTGAGTGCCTAATCAGGGCTGCTGTGTTTAAATGGGCCAACGCATTCAAGGATGGTCGCAAAACCGTCGAGAATGAGCCACATGATCGTCCACCGCAAACTAGCATCACACTAGGCAATATTTGCCTCGTAGAACAGCTCATTTCGGAGGACGGTATGATGAATGTTCGAGACATTTCGGCGGGCCTTGGCATCAGTATTGGTAGTGTAGAGTCTATCATCCACAAACATATTCAATATCACAAAATAACAGCTGATGGGTTCCTAAGCTCTTGAACTTCGAGCAAAAATTCACGCGGTTGGAAGTTTGTCGCCACTTGCTGATACGATACGAGGTGGAGGGGGGCGGTTTTTTAACACTACACTTTTACGCTCCCAAAACCAAGGTGTCATCTAAAGAGGGGAGGACGAAGGAGGAAGGGGCGCCAGTCAATGCGAAGACAACAAGGCCCCAGGGTAAGGTTATGTGTACTATGCTCTGGGGCTGGCTGGACGGGACCTTCTGAAAACATACGGTTTTGTGTACTTTGCTCTGGGACTGGCTGGGCGGGACCTTCTGAAAACATACGTGAAACCCGCTTTCGCTCAAAACGGTGGAGCACTCCAGCAAGAAGTGCGATTCTTCTCCAAGATAACGTGCGTCCTCCTACCGCGCGTCTCATGCTCGATACAATATTGGAATTGGGGTGGGAGGTACTGCTTTCTGGATAAAGAGAATATAATTGAATGTTGTTGAAGATTGTTCTTTGCCAAGATAAATTGTCGAACTAAACACAATATAACAGCAAGTGATACTTCTACCTTGTTCAAAATGGCTACTGTGTTGAAAGCATAAACTATGATTAATTGAAATCAACTAAATATTACTCACCTTCTTCTAATTGAACATTCCTCCTTCGCAAGCAGGGCTTATCCTGTTTTCTGCATGCAAACAAATTTATTCTCCGTACTTTTGCGCTGATAATCAAATCTTTCGGTACTGTTAGTCTGTAAATAATTACTTATTATAAGACCAATCAGGAAGGTTAAAATTTTTCTAAAATCTGAGCCGCATTCTACTAGGATATGAATATTTCGTGGCTCAATGCATATTTACATTTTTTTATATAGGAGTTGATCATTCCAGTATATCATTCACTAAAACTGCTTTCTACGAAGAGAAACACCAAATCGTTCACATCAAAACCGTTTTGAAATGTTAGAAATTCAATGATAGTTTCTATAGAAATCAATATTTGCAAAAACTTTTATATGTACAAGATACAATATTTCAGCGGAAAGTTTTTACACTTTGGCAGACGAATAAATAATCCATCCACAACAATTACTGCACTGAGTTACTTAACGCACGATTGAGTTCAGTGCCACTTTTACAGCTCTGCAAAGATGTCTGGATGGCATCGTTGGAATTTGCGAAGAATCTTACATAGAATCAGGTACTGTTTGCGCCAATTGAAACCAGGATACCCCTGCGGTAGTTTATAAGAACAGTCGCACTATTAGTGGTTTCCTGAAGGTTGTTCAAATTCACTTCCTTCTTTTAAAGTTAAATATTAATTGGTTCGAATACGCAAAAAAATATTTTGGCAAAAAGTACCAATTTCTACGAATCTTGTGTGGAATGTTCGCCAGGCATCGTCCTACGTACATGTCTGAAAAAAATAGCGAAAATATTGTTTGGAAGTTACAGCTTCGTTTTTTACGCATACCGATTCGAATTGTGGGTGTGATAGCGTATAGTGTAACAACAGAGAGGCTGAGTCCACATTGCAAAGGATTCAATTAGAAGCTAATTGGGAAATCTTAAGATAGACCTTCTGTTACTTATTCGCTGTAGTATATGTTACATTAAATCGAAAAAATCAGCTCTAAGCCCAGAGCCCAAAACCAATATAGTGTGCTAGTGTGTACGTGTACCTTCCGCCATTGTGTCGTTTATCCTTAAATTATATGTTCCTTAGACTAGCAAGGCGACTATTACTGTAGTAAAACCAAACAATTGCTCAGTATTCTAAATTAAGTGTAGGTCATCATCAACCATTTCATGCAACAGGCAGTTCATCATGCAGTTTTTTGAGAATACGAGTATGTATCTCGAGATTCTCAATTTGTTGCTCATTTAGGCACAACATCAAACCGACATACAAAAGAAAATCCGAACATTACTAAGAAAACCAATACGAATATGCCAATAAAGAAAATGGAGTTGATACCTCTCCGGCAAATTCGCGTTTCGCACGGCGTTAGTTCAAGCCTGAACTTGTCCGATGTCTTCAAAAATTCAAAATCTTCTTTGTTGCTACGAAGACTCATCACTTTTCCAAGCGTTTTCTCCTCTCTTCTCTCTCACTTTTCATTCAGTCAAAAGTAAATGAAAACAAAATCGCTGAGCAATCTCAGCGACTTGAGCGTATTCAATCCGGTAATACCGTGTTGGTGCTTTTGTGCTGGGATTGGTGATGAGCAAAGAACTTTTCTACTTAATAAAATTGAGAGATATTTTTGACGCATGCTTTTGCAGGACGGATAGCAGTTAGAAAGCTTCAGGATAATACACGCAAGGACCAAACACTTATCCAGATTAAAATTACTATTCGCCAGAGTCGCATTCTGAAGCTAGAACGAGAAAGAAAGAAATAAGTGGAATTCAGGATCATTTTGAAAGTGTTTCAGTTCCGAAAAGAAATGAAATAAGAAGAAAGAAATTTTGATAGGAAAACTGCTAAGGGTTGTTAGTCGAAAATTGAAAAAAGCAAAATGAAAAGCACAAAACCAGGATGTCTGCGGTTAAAATTTTGAAGAATATTTAGAAAATCCGAAAAATAGTAGAAAGTAAATTTTAGAGAAACTATCTCCAATACATGAAATTATTTTTGAATTATTAACAAATTTTGAATAAACTAACAATAATTTTGTGTTCTTCGGTCAGCTGTTAGTCACTCTTAGTGGAACATCCTTAGAGCTAGAGACTTAAATTCCTACTCAGCGAATTACCGACTACGCTTCACAATAATTACAAATAAAAACTCGCTTAATTCTTCGTTATTTAATTATTTTTTTATTTTCATGTTTGTTTATGTTTTGATGACGTGAAGGACTACAAAAGATGCATTTTTTTGCTTGACTTGCTTTTCTCTTTCATCGGATTTTATTCTCTTCTTTCTTATTTCTCCGTTGCTAAAAGTTATAATTTTGCTACTAGGTTACACTCTACGGTTAATTTTTTATACGTTCTAAATATTCATTGAATTCCATTAATTAGATAAATTACGATTCTTTTTGTTTTTCTTATCTTTTCTTATACAAATACATATATTTATTAGTTAGTGATAATTTTCATGGAAATATTTTACAAAGAAATTAAACATTGCAAAGTTATTTGAGTGAGTGTTTGGGGGTGGGTTGAGAAAAGTGAAAATTGAATGGCATGAGCGCGATCGTTCTGCGTGTTGGGAACTCAAACGGAAAAACATCTATTTTTGCAAGCTTCGGAATTGTAAGAAGAAAAAGAAATTCGAACACAAACACACTTTCTATAGTTACATGTTTCTAAATTTATCTGATCCTTTTGCTCTTCGTTTAATGGCTTATGTTTGTATGTTTGTTTAAATTATTCGATTACTGAGTTGTAGCGAGGCTTTCTTATAGAGATTGAAGTTCTAAGCATTAATCCATAGGTAGGTTGTAACTGAAAAGTTGGTAAGGGAGCTAAGAGAGTGAAGATTCAGACTCAATGTTTTCTGTTTTGAGATATTTTGGAAACACTTAATAGGGCTTTATTGCCTAACCCACTCCTATTGGAATTCCGTCTAGAGGCTCTAAATAAGGAGTTAAAGTGACTCTTGAAGGCATCTCACAGCAGAAACCATAGAAAATAATAGAGAATAATGATTTCAAAATCGGACTTATTTTAACTGACCGGTATATCTTACATTAGCAGATAACGATAAATAGAAGTGGGGATAGAAAACTTAGCAACGAACGACAATCTCGAATCTTCACCAAATCTAAGTTGGGACAGAAGCAAAAAATATGAAATAAGGTCCATGTAGTCCAAATAGACGAGAATAATAATGGGTTGTTGAAGTTTGTTTTGACAGGCGAAAAAAATCGCACTTTTAATTGAAATGCAATATGATAGGAAGATACAGGCTTTTTCGAGATAGTACAGGATTCCATTTTTTACAGTCATTTTATTCAGTTCAATTACTACGTTATTCAATATATAACAAATTATTTAGTATCGATTGGAAAGACTTAATTAAAAATTACATTTTTCATAAAATTATAGAAACATTCTTTTTTCTTTTCATATACTTTTAAAATCTAGAAAAAGAAAATCAATTTTCAGTACATTTATGGCATACTTTTACGTGATATATGTGGATTCGTGTATGTATATGTATTATAAATTAGTTTGTAAGTTTATATCATATTTCTATGTTTTACAATAATTTCTTCATTATTTTTACACTTTGTATAATATTTCTTCTCGGATTAGTAAATGTAATCTCTAAGTGCACTAGAATACTTTCTGGTCATACTTAGACACTTCGACGTGTTTTCCTGAATAGTGTGTGGAGGGTAGAGTTAATGTTGACGTTTCTTGTATGTCAACCAGCTGTCAGCTCAAGAAATTGCGTGGAGCAGAGATAGAGAACTGTTGAAAAAGAATCTAATTTTGAAATCAAGTTGGTGTGATTCAAACTGACAATGGAGGATTGCATGGGGTAACTCCTAAATTACTCATCAATACTGAAACAAGATAAGGAACCAATCAATCGTGAAACAAGGTAAAGGAATCATTACGTCCTGGAATTACTATCCATCGAAAAACAATCTCGAGGCTTTCTAAGAGTACAAACATACACTTTTCAAGCTTCACAGATTCAAAATTCAATTGGAAACGAAAGATAGTTTTTAGAATACAGGCTTCCTTAGTTTGGTGATTAGTTTAAGATATGCAAACTAAAGATTGGTCCCCGAATTTTTCGTGTTAATTCAAATAACTAAATTATATCAAAATACGCAATGCTCAAGAGATTTAGGGCATACCCTTCGAAAGGAGCTACACCGAAAATAAAGAGAATATGGTCTTCTCTGCGGTGAGCAATTCTAAAAATTTGAAACTCAAGACAAATTTCAAAGGAAAACTGCAGAAATTATAGTGAATCTTATGCTTATGACAAACGCGTCCTGCGATTATCAAGGTAGGGCAGAAATTGAATCACACCGTTACCTAAAAGAACTGGCACATAGCTTCTGATATTTTTCCTAGGCAACTTTAAAATTCACTACCATTTTTTCTTCAAATATCAAATATTTCGACTAATCAGATTTTTGAACATAATCAATTTTAAAATTTAAAGATTAAAATTTGCTATAGAATATTCCTCTTACATTTTTTTTCAAACCCGGTTAACATATCATATTTTTAATAAAAATTTGGTGAAATACGAAAAAAGTAACGTCAAAAAATCATATATAAATCAATGTCATTCTATGTATAGGGAAGACACTCACACATCGAATTCGTCGTTGTACAGGAAATCATCGCCATTCACCAGCTGCGCATGCCCACTCAGCACTGACATACTTGCATCTTCATCCTCGATATCGCCTGCTTCACCATCAGGCATCTCACTGGAACCTTGCCATGGTTGTTGCTGACTATCTTCCGTGCTGACATTCTCCTCCTCATGACTTTGGGCCACTCCAAGCTGCTGGCGAATAGAGTGCGCTGCAGTATCCCCTGCTGTCGATATTTTCGTTGCTTCAATTTCTCGGCTGCTGCTGGACGTCCTATGAAATATGGAAAGGGTTGACATAGTGCTGGTCGGCGTTGATTTTGGCCCAGCGGAATTTTTGGCTTTACGACCATTGCCAGCTGCACTGTTGTTATTGTTGTTTTTCCGTTTCTTTTGATTGGCACCTTTGTTGTTCTTCTTACCACCTCCACCTTTCTTCTTGGCGTGCGCACACTCCTCTGGTGTCTGGGTGGGCAGACATTTTCGATTTTGTCCACGCTTCCTCAACGCTTGCGGTCCAGGACGTTGGCAGTTGTGCTCTTGTTCGTTCTCATTGGGTCGACATCGCCGCTTCTTTTTCTTTTTCCGTAAGTTGCCGTGATTATTGCTATTATTATTGCTATGACTACTCCTACTACTAGTGCTATTGCTACTGCCTATTCTAGTTAATTTTTCGCTGACAACTGCCGACGCCGCCGGTGCTGCAGTCTGGCCATTTGCATTATTGAGTAAATCGCACTTTGGTCGTGTCTTCAGAACCTTTGTGGTTAATTCAATCAGCGGCTTGCCAGCATCACAGAGCTGACGTAGGCCATGTTTGACACGATTTGCTCCAAACGTTCGGGCAATTAGCTTCTCCACACGCGCTTCATCAACGGTTGATGTCATGGCTTTGGTGTATGTTGCTAGCTTGCCCAACGAGCGAGTGGGTGGTATTTGAAGTTTACGCGGCTCACCGTGTCGAGTTAATGCTAAGTAGAGAGTACGGCGGGAATTTGAATTGTATGTTGATGAGTATGTATTGTAGTGGTGCTGCTCCATTGATTCGTTGAAGACACAATCATCGGTGAACGTCTTCTGCAACAAAAAACTAGAATAAGTTATTCGATTATTTTTACAGGTGTTAATATATAAAGGGATGAGTAGATGATTTATTCATTATGATGACGTAAATATAATCATTGAGAGTAGGGAAGTTTTTATATACTTTTCCAATTTGTTTTGAAACTTGGTTTGCAGATCTAGATTTCTTTATTTATTGTATTTTTTAAACTTAACTCTTTTAAAAATTTAACTTAAATAAAAAAAAATAAAATAGCTCAGAAAATACATGTTAGATAAAGCCAGATTCTCATTCTATTACAATCAAGCAGCCAATATTTCATTTTATTTGACATTTCTTCTTCTTCTTCGTAGCACTACAGCCCCTTTAGGGCATTCGCTTCGTGCAAATAATGCCTCCAACTGTCTCGGTCCATTGACCGCGTCCTCCAATTTCCAAATCGGAGACGTAAGATTCGTCAAAAGAAGGGTGATGGAAGAGTTGGTTGAGAGAGGCATCAAGGAGTCCACTGAGAGGTTCGGTGAAGACAGAGAAGAGAGTAGAGTTAAGATAAAGTCCAATGAAGGCTGTGAGTTACCTGCAAGGAGAAATAGCTCGATAGTACTGATTATTGTCAAAGACTCATTATCAGTGACGTCAACTGCTTCGTCAGGAGTGGGCAGACCGAGATTTATGCACTTAGGCAGTAGAGGTAGACCTAAAAAGGTATATCAAACAAGATCGATCTCAACTGAATCAAGAGCACGCGGCGAACAGCCTGATGATGAGATGGACGATGATGAGTCCGGAGATGAAGTGTTCATGGATGCTGCAGACGATGATGTTCAAGTGGTAGAGATGGCAAACCTAGTCGATCTGCCGGCAAAAAGCACAATGAGTAGCCACGAGTCTCAAAAGTAGTTAGGGGCAATCGCCGAAGAAATAAATGCACAATACATGGACACTGGTGAATCGAACGAAGGACAAAAAGGGTCATTGAGTGTAAAATTGTTCTATGGAATAAAATAAAGCCAGATAGGAGCTTAGAGCACGGCTTGGGTAAAAAAGAAATAAACTTGGAAGAGTTGGTTGTTCAGGCATATACGGGTTATTGGTTTATACTGAGTAGTGCCGCAGCTATCTGGCGGTCATGTAAACAGAAAACTGTCGCAATTTCGATAACAAAAGCCAAGTACATAGCGCTGTCAGAGATATCTCGAGAAGTGATATATTTAAGAAACTTAATGCTTGATATAAAAATGCCAGAATTGTCGTGTGTAACGATTGGGACTGATAATCGTGAGGCTAAAGCAATTGCTGAAAATGTAATGTATCATTCAAGGATGAAACACATTGCAACGAAATATCATTTTGATTGTCAAGCGCTTCAAAAAAAGAAACTCAAGTTAGTACACAGATATACCGAGTAAATGCCCGCTGACATACTGACAAAATCGTCGCCGGGGCCAGCGCATTTTAAATATATGATGATCATAGGAATTGAAGTAAGCGTGTTAGGCATAATCAAATTCGCATTCTATCACAATCAAGTGATCAAACTTTCATATCACTTGACATTTAGCCTAATAAAATTTGGTGTAACTCATTAGAGTTAGTTAGCCTTAGGCTTTTGCTTAAGCAACTGATTTTACACATTTTTGTTTTCTCCTATACAATGATCTTCAATAAAAAACATAGTTACATAGTGCCTGGCTTTCTCATTTCTAAATTTTCTTCTATCCTCATTTCTTCGGTTTCCCCACTGGTCTCCGGCCTTCAATTCTCCCAATTAATACATTTCTGGGTATCTATTGTTCCTCCATACGATTTATGTGGCCAACACATTGCAATGTCCGCAATCTTACAATCGGTGCGACCTCCGGCCAGTCGAAAATTTCATACAGCTCATCGTTGTATCGAATTCGCCATTGGTCCCTATCTAGCTTTGCTCTGATTATTCGCCTCTGGACCTGTCGCTCAAAGGCATTCAGTATATTTGTGGATGCTTGGGTTAGGGTCCATATTCCACACCCATAGCATATCACAGGTCTTATCTCAGATTTGTATACTTGGAGATTTGTTTTTCTGTGTATGCAGCTAGTCTTCAAGATCGTCAAAACTGAAGAAAAAAAATACTTTATTTGCGAGCTGTATTCTTCGGCGTATTTCATATCTTTCATAATAGGTTCTCATCATTTTGACGCCTTAATACACAAACTCGGTCACACTTTCGATACTGTATTTACAAAGTGCAAAAATTTGTGTATTTGAGGTAATTTTCCTCGATTGCGTCATGACTTTACTTCATTCTCATTGATTTGTAGCCCTACTAGCTTTGCTTCCCTATCAAGTTTCAGGAAGAGTTCTTTGGCAGTTGTTAATGACCGTGACAAAATATTGATGTCATCCGCATAGACTTCTACTTGACTTGTCTTGTGTAGTTATTTACCTCGTGTATGGACAGGTAGCTTCCTTATGACATATTCCAGAGCCAAATTGAAACGCAATGAGGCCAGCCCATCTCCCGGCTTTAGTCTGATATTTGTGTCAAAAGCATCGGTGCGTTGGTTATTGATGCGAACTTGGGAGTTCATCGACGTCATTGCCATTTTGGTAAGACGCACTTATTTGGATGGGATGCTAAAGCCAAGCATTATTTGGTACAGTACGTTACGATCAATACTATCGTATGCTTACTTGAAGTCAACGAAAATTTTGGGGTCGTCTATCTTGAGCTCCCAGCATTTTTTGAGTACCTGCTTGACTGTGAACAATTGGTCTTTTGTCGATCTACCTGCTCTAAACCACCTTGATAATCCCCAATCATACTCTTGGCGTATGATCCGATTTTATTTTCTAAAATCTTTGAAAATATTTTGTACGCCGTACAAAGTAGTGATATGCCTCTATAATTTTCGCACTGTAGCTTGTCACGATTTCTGTGGATAGGGAATATAATTGATTGGCTCCAATCGTTCGGCATATGTTCTTATTGCCAAATGTGCTGGATGACTTTGTGAATAGCTTTCTGAACACTGCTGCCAATATATTTGAAGGGCTCCACTAGAATCTCATCGATGCCCGGCGTTTTATTACTTTTTTGGGCTTTGATGGTGGAACAAACTTCATCCAGAGCTGGTGAGGCTAATGGAAGCTCTCCACAGACATCTGTAGGCTCCGATCTTCTGGAGCTGTGCGGAAGATTAAGGAGATTCTTGAATTATTATGCTAATCTTTCCTTAATCTTGGTTTTATTAGCGATGATATTACCAATATCATCACGAAAGAGCTTGGTTTTGGGCTGATAACATTGTTACAGGCTTTTGACTACTTTGTATGCTTGTCTTGTGTTTTTGTTCGCTAGACTTTCGTCGAAACTTCTCAATTGGTCTTAGTTCGAATTATCTGATCCGTTAGTCTTCTGAGATTTTCATAATATTCTCTCTTCGTCCTGGTTTTTCTACCTACGTATTCTTTATACGCTGTATTCTTTTTATCTAACGTATTCTGGCACTCTTCATCGAACCAATCATGTTTTTCGCGCCGGGCTTGATGTCCGATTGTGTGCTCTGTCACGGTCTTTTACTTCCATCCAGATTTCGGTGTTGCTTGCTTTCAGCGATGCTTCTGATAAGATGGGAGCCAGCTGGTTGTTGAGGGTCTCCGTGAAATTTTTGGCCACAAACGCCGTTTGGGGTCTTTCGATTTCAAATTGTTGTAGCGAGCGGAATACGTCTTTAGCATTTCTCAATCAGGTTTCTGCAGATAACTGTAATTTTCATCCATGTAAAATAAAAGGTTATGACTTGAAAAATATTAACTGAATCGCCTGTCTCACCTGAAATCACTGATTCGCCCTGTACCCCATGGACCTGATATACCGGGCCCTACTTCAGCAGCTAGTTTGAATGAAGTTTCAAGGGAACCAGCAAGTATTTTTTTTGTTTTTTTTTTTTTTGTAGTTGAGAGTTGAATACCATTTACGCAAGCAACCCACTTAACACCTCTCCTGTTAACTTGAGAAACTTGCCTGGAACTGTTTGATACATTGCCTCAACCATTTAGTAGCGAGGAAAACAGTGACAGTTATAATTTTAACTCGACCGAACATAATGTTTTTGATAAATCTGTGCTGATTTGGTCAGAGACTTGGCGCTTCCAAATAGCTTTGCAGAAGCTTAAAAATTTAGGATAAAGAAGGTGACCTACTATTTACAAAAATATTCCTGGACTCATATCAATGCCCTATATTCAGTATATTCCAGATCATTGTCGAATTTTTACAGATTCTTCAAAAAGAAGCTTGAAAGCAGAGTCAATACATAATGGCAATAAGTTTATTTCATTGATTTTTGACTATTCAAACTACGAAAAGATGGAGCTGATACTTTAAAATCTCTCATGCCCAGAGCGCGGATGGATGATGTGTGGGGATTTAAAAGTCATATCAATGCTACTTGGTCAACAGAGGATATACCACATACGAGTACGTATGTTTTCTTACTCCTATGTGAATATCATAGCTATGACAGAAAATAAAAGGAGAAAGAATCTTGCTGATCAACAAAAATTCTACTTCTACTTCATAATAAGTTAGAAGTCATGAAACAATTCGTTAAAGCGAGTGAGGTGTTTGTGCAAGGTGCTCCGATGTAGAGGGACTCAAAGGGGATAGAAAACTGATAGCTCAAGATGTAGTGAACTTAACTATGAACATCATCATAATCTCTTGCAACGCTTCTATGCCCTATTGAGGCCCCAGTGTACAGGTGGTCGACTGAAATCGCTAAAAAGCAAAGGCAATGTCACAAATTTCGGCGTCAACTCAACGAGGCATGAAACCGTGACAAAGTATGCAGCCGGGTAGCAGCATATAAGTTGGGAAGGAAATGCCTTAACAGCAGCAAAGTTCACTGCTGGTAAGATCTAGTAGACAATGTGAACAAGGATCCGATGTGACTTGGCTACAAGCTCGTTATGCGGAAGCTTGGTGCCCTACGGACGCCTTGCATACATGAAGCGGAAAAGATGGACGAGATAGTGCGAGCACTTTTCCCCACCTATCCCATCCATGTTGGTGCTGTCTACGGTAAAACAGTAATCGAGTGCCCACTTTTCACTTAGCCAAAACTGAAGAAGGTAATCGTATAGTTGAAAACAAGGAAGGCTTTCAGGTCCAGATGGTGTTCGAACAGAGATATTGCAACTTATTTATCACCATTGCCCTGACTTGCTGCTCAGCACATTCAACGCTTGCCTACGAGATGGGGTTTCCCCATTACGCTAGAAGGTGGAGAAGTTCATGCTGATCAACAAGAGGAGGAGGAAGGGAAATTTTAATTCACCGTCTGCATACCACACGTTATGCATATTCGATACGGCTAGGAAAGTGTTAGAGAAACTTATCACGGGAAGACTCACTGACGCGATTCATGCCGCTGGGGACCTATCTCCTGAGCAGTACAGCTTTAGAGTAGGCTGCTTTACCATCGATGCGATTGCAGAGGTGGTGAACGCGGTCCAAAAAGGTAGAGGCACACAGCCGCGCCAAGTGGCAGAACGTTCTCTTCAACTTCGCTAGATGAGTGGACATTCTGGATACATTAAACAATCCTTTTCAAGTTCCAAGATATCTGATGCGGCTTCTGAGGAGCTGCCTGAAAGACCGAAGCCTGCTTTATGACACAACTTATGGCTAACTAAGGATGGAAGTTACATCGGGTATTAATCAAAGATCTATCTTTTGTCCAGACCTGTCTTACGACAGCCTACTGAGACTGGAGATGCCAGATGAGTCGCGCTTGATCGGCTATGGGGAGGATATTTTGGCTCTAGTCGCTGGAAGCACCGTCGAATGAGCAAAACTAAGGCTAGGTATGCTAATGTGCCGAGTTAGAGACTAGATGACTCCTCACGGATTCACCTTAGTGCTGAAAAAAACCCGGGATGGTCATTTTGACAAAAAGGAGAATCCCTAGAGCAAGGACGATCAGTATTGTAGACACACTAATCGAATTGAAGCCAGCGGTAAAGTATCTGGGGCTACTGATCGACTCGAAGAGAGTTTCTTTGGGCAAATCAGGGCGACGGCTGAGTAGGCTGCTTCAGGCATATTGGCCTCTTGATGAGTGCCTTATATCAGTGCTACCGTATGGAGCAGAAATATGGGGCGGCTTTCTTAGTAAAAAGGCGTACCGAAAACGATTGGTACAAGTACAAAGAAGAGGAGGACTGAGTAATGCATTTTCGTAGCCTACAGTCTCTGATTTGGCGGTGGGAGTTATTGCAGGCGTGATACTTGTCGCCCTTCTTACTAAAAAACGCCAAGCTATTTACCTGTGTCGAAGCGAGGACACGAGAAGAGACAGCGTTTACTCAACGATTGGCAGCAGTTTTGGGTTAATTGCATGAAGGGAAGGGTGAACCGCGCGGCTCATCCCTGATCTGAGACCGTGGCTAAATCGAATTATTCAGTCACTGACGTTGGATTAAAAGACAGATGGCAGCAGACGTCACTACCACCCACATGACCATTAGTAGGCAACCAATACATGCGCAATGCGCCAACATATGACTTCCCATCCCACGTCAGTTTTGTCTGCGAGTGTCATGTAATTCTTTTTGTGACGGAGAACAGTTCGCGCCTTCTCGAATTCTGTGAAATTTCACTATTCGAAACGCAGTGAATATATTAGGCAGTGTTACAGTTACCCGATTTTCATCTGTATCACTAAGCGAATGAGTTTCCTCATGGTGTTGCAAGTAAGGGTTAGAGAAGTTATTCTCGAGTTTCCCATCTTTAATTTAGTTTTTTTTTTGTAGTGCCTCTGCCCTGGTTTTGAATGCGCCACTGCTTTCCTTCCCAGAGGACGAGAGCTACCAGCTTCAGCTTTGTTCGTGCCTTCGATAAATTGGTTCGTTGAATCCACTGTGTGTGGCTCATATTTTTTCCCGGTTTAGCCGCGTGTCCAGTAAGTGCAACCCTAGCTAATTATATTTCTAAATAACTGTTTTTCCGTACAGCGATTGCGGGGAAAAGGTGCAAGGAAGGAACGAACCATTTTCCGCTTATGCATTGTGGCGCTACTTCTTGCTCAATGCAAACAAAAGTTTGCAGTCGGACGAATGCAGCGACAACTGTTTGGAAGTTAGCAAGTAAGTCCTACGGTGAGGTATCGGCGGTGCCCACGTCATTAGTTTAACGGAACAAGTGCCATCCAAATATTGTTATAGCTATATTTTTTAGATTAATGCGTCTAAATATTGAATTTTTAAGACCAAGTGAATATAGAAAATTGATCTCAAATTCTAAAAGTTGAAAGTTCATTCCAGTGAATTTAACATTTTAAATCAGACGCCTTGGTCCTGAATGTCACTTCAGGCAACTGTGTTAAAAGACGATTTGGAATTGTTAAACGCGTAATGAGCGCCAATATTTGTCAGATTAGACTTCTTAAAATCTATGAGAAGTTGTTGAAACTTGAGTCTGAAAATTTTTGATTGTCGTCTGAGTTTTAAATGCCGTCGTAATGGAATTTAATTCTTGTTTTGCCTTATATTTATGTTGAAGCAAAGCTGGTCGTAACAGTTTGAGTTCCTTATGTAAATTTAGTGAATACATTTAATGCAAAAAGGAAATGAGAAGTCAGTTTTTAGAAAGCCCAGCTATCAAGTGAAAGCACCAAAACATGTCGAAACGTAACCAATGTCATTCAAATATTGTCATAGCTATATTTTAAGACCAAGTGAATATGGAAAGTTGATTTCTAATTTTGATATATGTATGTATCCAGTAATTAATCCTAAACTTAAATATCAGTACTTCCTTATAATATCTTACTTTTTAATTCTAGTTTAGCCAGATCTAACTTGGAGGTTTGACGTTGTATTTGAATGCATTCAATATTCATATAAAGTATACTTAATTTCTATATTTAATACTCGAAACTTAATTTTCTATTATTATTAAATTTGACTCATATACGCCTTAATACTGAGTCCCTGATTATATATAAAAATGCAACTTAGGTTTTGAAATATTTTGATGAAAATTGTAACCACTTTTTTTATCTACGCAAAACATAAAAAAATATCTTATAAACTTTTTCTAACTCAGATTATAAACCGCTCACTAGGGTTTCTTGATATTGCCAAAATTGAATAGACATAAATAAAATCATGAATTGCTAGGCTGACTAAGTCTTTCCTTTCCAGCATGCCCTTCTCTTCCAGCAGGAATGGTAGCGAACGGTAAGTATGCCATGCCGGTTTCATGTCGCGCTCGGTACGCGGTACCATAAGTCGTGTTGCTTTTTTTTATTAGAGTAGGGTTTTTCGGATTCAGATTAACGTAGAACATTTTTCGGTGCCGCGTCGGTGATGTTCGGGAATGCGATATTAAATCTAGTTTTTGTTGTTGGCTGGATGAAAAGAAGAAATACGGAATAAAGTATTCATTTCCGTATGGTTGTGTTTTCGACGCGTTTAAAAACGGGCATGTGAACCGGTGGCTGAGTTTTTGTATTTCGCAGTTAGTCTGCTCGCGCAAGACCTAGGACCGAACTCCTCCCCGAACTAGCTAGCTAGCCAGCAGCCACCTCGGAGTAGACTAAGTCCGTTGTCACGTCCAAAGACTTCACGTCTAGAACCGATCAGAGGTCGGTTCCGATTTCGTGCGAGCGTTTGGAACAGAAAATCATTACAATGGCTTGATTGACAGTCTTTGAGCGGGCATGGGTGTTTTCAATCTTACCTGCACAAGATTGGTAAATCACGGTCACCCGACTGTTGATTGTGCCCATGAAAGGAAGACAATGCCTGCCACAGGTTGCGACGGGACCTCTGCAAGGAAACAGGGCAGCTCAGCCCGGGTAGTGTAGTCGCGGGGATGCTTTGATCGGTGGACAAATGGAACCATGCGACACATTATGGGTGGGCTGTCCTAAGAGATCAAAAGGACCCACAGTAGTCGAGGACGTCAAGGTTGGGGGTCATTTATCTAACAATTACCCTTCGTCCCTCTACTCTTGCTGGAGGAAGTATCCTCCAGCTTGAAGTTGCCCCACGGTGTAGCAAAACGTGACCTGGCCCGAAGTAGTGTGCCAAACGGTTCCAGGCTAGGTTCTCAGGTTGACAGGGAAGGTGTTTAGTGTGTAGCCCAGTCACTCATGAACATGGGAGCCCCAAACTCAGTGCGTAAATGACATCACCTCCCAAGCCCAATGTAGTAATCGAGGAGTAGGGCGCTAAAAGCCAGCGCTGCCACAAGCACACAGCACAAACTCAATTTAACAAGGAGGAACGATTGAGTCACCTTCCCCATCGCAACCCTCACTCTTTTTCTTTCCGGGTGAAAAATAAATTAAGGAAATTTATTTTGTACTGAACTCCCGGGAAACAAAATTCTAAACTTGTTTAAAATTTTAATGTGTAGTGATTTTATTACAATATCTTTTGAATATAATTTAACGAATTGCGGTGTAACCCGGTATACAAATGCTTAGAACGAAACGGTTAACCCCTTTAATTATATGAACGATAAAATCATTGTATCATTTAAACCCCTCAAAAATTGTCAAATTTTACCCATTCCAACCATAATCTTAATTAAAAATTGTTTTGTTTGTCAGTAATTAAAGTGTGCCTGTCTAATTCTTCCGATTTTTCTTTTTCTCTAATTACGCCTAATCATTACAAACGAAAATTGCATTCATTTGATAACTTAAGCGAATCTACAAAAGACGACGTAAATTTTAAAAACAACCGAAACGAGTGTGCATTATCACCATCGCGGATCCACCCATAGATGTCACTATTGAACGAAACTTTTCGCGATTTTCCACTACTGTTTCGTTGCTCGATGGTTCGGCCCGGCCATTTTTGACAACTTGGAAAAACACGAGAGAGAGTGAAAAGCGGAGGGGAGAGAGACGTCGGGATAGGGAGCATAGCTTATCAAATTTAACCTATGAATTAATTTTTATTTATTTATTACTTCATTTTATTATAAAACAAAACGCGTTAAAGGTCGCGAACGGGAGTGGAGGTGGAGTCGAAATTTGAGTGCACGAATTACGCAAATCGGCAAATATTTTCAGGTTTTGCGGGTATACAAAAATTCATCACACGACGCAACTTATATGATTCGGAAAAAGGTGCACCATGCCCACCAGATCCGGCGCGAAGGGAACCAAACCAGCCAAAACATTGTAAACCTGCCCCAAAACCACCAGTAGGCCCACCCGGTGGCGATTCAAAACCTCCAGGCGAAGATAAGAATTTACGATTGCTAATTGGACTATTGGCCTTGGGTGGAGCTGCAGCAGCGGCATATTATTTGAGTAATCGAGGATCTAAGAGTAAGTCAGATGGCAAGAGCGGTTTAGCAGCAGGACTTCTGATGCCTGTTAAAGTACCTCCAAGCTCATCAGACTTACCAAAAGAAGTTCCTTATTTACTAGTTAGTGGCGGAACAGCCAGTTTTTCTGCATTCCGTGCTATCAAGTCCCGGGATCCCAAAGCCAAGGTTTTCGTTATCCCAAATGAATACGAACGGCCGTATATGAGACCTCCGCTATCAAAAGAACTGTGGTAGAGAAGAACACATCAGTTGAGGATACACCAGGGTTGATCAATACACCGTGTTATGAAAAAGGCTGGTTATTCAAAGTGAAGCTCAGTGAAACTTCAGAAATTGATAAACTTATGGATGAGAAGAGTTACGAACAATTCTTGAAAACGGATTCACACTAGCGCCCGTTTCAAGTGATTTTATTACTAAATTTTGTATGGCATTCGCCCAAAGAACCTTTATAGTGATAGGTGAATTATTCGGTCTTAGATCGTTGTCGAATTACATTGTTTTGAATAGTTGTTAAATGAGCATTTATTAGCCTTAAATGAACGTAGAGTACCAGCACCCATCGAGCGCTCGACAGAACATGCGGTGAGTCCTTTTGATTTAATTTATTTATATAATAATTAATTCTAATATTTTTCTTATATAATTATTCAAATTATATTAATTATTTTATTTAAATTTCATTTTATTATACTTAATGAATAAACACACTCCCTCAGATTCGGAGTTCCTTTCGGTTGAAAAAGAAAATGTCATAAACGTACAAAACCTAATAAAAAGTGCACATTAGAACTTTTGAATATATTTGAGTTGAAATAGATAAAGGAAGTATTAAAAAGCTCGCTCCATGTTATGTTAACATATAGCCACGACTTAAATGTACCGAGAAGATCGTTTGCTTAATTAAAGTATATCCGATATACGAGTATCTTATCAGCAATAATTTACTTATTACTTTCAATCTTTCTATCTTTGTTAAATTTGGATCGATGAGTCTATTATCCACCGTGTATTCTACTTGGTATTGTTCTAGTTTCCTATCAAGTTTTAAACTTAATTACTTCGATACAAAGTTTGTACTTCAAAAACAAGGGAAAAAAAAAATTAAAATTTATTGTAGGTAGATACGATCGCATTTTAGTCCGGTGCGAATTTAAAAATTTAGTGAAGAAAAAAAAAAAACGTTTTATTAAATATTATAGATTTATTTAGACTTAGTTTTAATTTGTATGGAAATGAATTTGATCTTTGGAAAGATAATTTTTCGGAAATATGGTTCCTTTGGTTCGTCGTGGAGAAGCTTATATTAATTATGATAAACAAAGGGAAAGAAAAATAAAAATGATGAATTAAACGTAAAATCGGTCTTTCCCTTCCGTTCTATCTAACCGCGTATAGGACCCGGTACGGTGGCAGGCTTACCCCTCAAAACATGAGCCAGCCACCGGGTAATTAATAATCCTTTTTCTGTTTCAGGTGACGTCATGGGTTGAGTGGCCCAAGCAGAGTGCCTTTTTATGGCATAGAATTATGCAATCCGATTGTATAATTCTATGACATAAATTGTTCACTGGGGTACTCCCCTTCTGATGGGAAAGTTCATATAATTCAAGTTGTATGAGTTTTCCACTCAGAAGAGGAATACCTGGCCACTTCAACAAGCTTTCAATGGATTTATTCCGGTTGGGTGGGTATGAAGGGGCTCCACCACCACCCGGTTGCCCCTCTTTCATTTGTGGGCCATGAACTTCGTTGGGTAAAGACGAGGTTACCCCAAGTTCGCCTTTCTTCTCAGGTTTCACTTGTTCTAGTAACAAGTACGTCTCCTTCGGTGAGGTTATCTACAACTTTGCGACTTTGGTCGCCTTTCTTTTTTGACCTGAAAGCAATTCGTGAATGCGAAATGTTTTGTAGTGGGTCCTCGTGCCGGGGAAACGAACTCGCCCCACGACACCGCAATGCTAGCCTGCCAGCGCATTCACGCGTCTCCGGACGAGGGCATTCTCGGCAGAAACCGACACCTTCCTCTGCCGAGGCAGCAGAACATCGCTGCAGTCCTTCACGGACTTTATTGAAAACTCTTATTCGCTACACCAATTCCCCAAAACAATTTTTAGAAAATATTTTTTGCAGACCTGTTTTATTGTTAAACCTACTCATAAAGAACTACCTGCACGATTTTTCGAGTTACAGGCATCCGATTGCGACCTGGATGAGTGATATAGTTGTTTTATACATTTCCCTTTCCCTACAGGGAAACACTCCCGTTTTGAGAAATCCTCATCAAGACCTTTCTTTTGACATCCCAGTTGACCAGTCAAAAATTTTTGAATTTCTTTTCCTATACGTGGAGACGGACGGACACAGATAGGTTGCGATTACTATAGGGCTTTCTAAATACATTAGTATGTTACAAAAGCATAAAAAGACTCAAGTTCATATGTCTACCAAAGTCAATATTCAGGTGGTATGTTAATCATGCAGTTAATCTGTTCTAGATTATTGCTCTCGATGAGTCGAACCTAAAAATAGAGAATTCAACTTCTCGCAGTAAAACATATTTTGTGTAGTTAATTATCACTTGAGTTATTTACTAACCCTTGTCTTCCGTTACCAAAAGTTTTTAGGAAAACTTTCCTTGAGATTTTATCAAAAATGACCAACGATTTTTTTTGAATAAAATTAAATTCCTTTTTAAGTGATGTTAATATTAAAATTACTATTTAAATTTCGATTACAAGGAAGCTTCCGCGTGAGAACAGTTTTTAAACTTTGCTGTTGACCCCTACGTACAACTTTGGACCACATAAAATTGACGAAACTGAGGGTTAATGTATCATTGCAATGAAATATTGTGCAACCAAGCTATTCCCATCAACTTAATGAATCGTTCCGTACAAGCATGTGGAAGTGGAGGTGGTGGGGCTTAAGTAGCACTTTGCATAATTTGCATTGCAATGCACTTTGCATGCACTCGTTGACACTCTCGTTTACGCTGAAGATATTTCAACTACGTGCCTGAAGTACCTGCGCGAACTAACGTTTAAGCATCTTCTAACCACTTTGCAGAAAAGACTTTTCATTTTGTAAATATTCCGGCGAGAATAAAATAACATTATAAACCCTCCTATTGACTTAATTACCCGCCATCGGATTGATAAACTATTATAGGAAAAACATTAGGATTAAGCTGGAACCCAATGGAACTCTTCTTTGAAATATTTGAATGGCGGCCAAGTGAGGACGCAACTGATAATTGTTATGGCTTTAGCGAGTGATTTATGCTAATTGGACGACGCGAAGGTAAGAAGAGGCTGAAGGGTTCATTGCGGATGATATGTAATTATTAAAAAATTTAGTACCGTTAATAGGTTTGTTGATTTTTCCGAGGAAATTAAGATACGCAGGAACTAAAGATTGCGTGACTAAAGGGAAGTAAATGCTCACTTTGGTCAACGGTGGCATTTCATCGATTGACCGGATCACGTAAAAAACAACGTGGGGAGTCATGGATGGAAAAATTCAAAGAAATTATGTTCAGAATTTGTTTACTCATTTTACAATAATGTTGATTTTTGTTCTAGATTAAATCACTGATGGAAATGAAATATGGCATTGGCACGTATTCCGTGTTTACTTTGAATTATGCGCATGGTGAGGTGTATTGGAGTGAGATTTATTAAGGCATGTAGAGGTTTTCTTCAGACTGTTTGGTGTGGGGAAAGTCTGAGGCTATTTTTTGTTTTTTTCTTCTAAATTTCAATGACATGAAAGCGATAATTCCACTGAAATTTGGAGTTTTCAATTCACCTATATTTCAGCTGTGCAATTGCCAGTTAATAGTCACGCAGAATAGCATCCGCAAAAATGAAATTGCTTTCGGCAATTCTATCTGAATTTAGTTAATATTAATTTATGTGAAAGATGCAACTGTTTATGAGACTCTACAAACGCGTCAAGTTTTCATAATGCGTTTAAAAGTGTAAAACAAGGATTGGCGTCAAAAGGAAATCCCCTTTATCAGCTTAATACCAAATTTATTTATTTTTAAATATCAACTGATCCATAAATCAAACGAAATTTTACTACTTAATGGAAAATTTGTGATAAACATGCCAAAATAATTTTATCTGTTTTAATCCCCTCGAATGTTCAATAAAAATCTTCGGAGAAACAAATTTTAAATACAGAATGAATGGGAAAATAGATGCAGAAATTTGTGATGGCAAGATGACCGACACGAAAATAAGCCACTTGCAGAACAATGTAGTGTTGCATAAACAATCACCTCATTAACCGCACACCAATAAGCATCTCAAGTATTTGAATTAGCGTGCACTCAAGTGTGATATGTAAATACCAACATATGAGTACTTGCGTTTAGCCACTAACTCTTGAGTGTGTAAACGCATCTGAATGATTTTCTTTGGCGTGAGTTTTTTTGCGAAAAGGTCTCGCATGTCGTCAATCACAATTTTGAGTGGATCAAATCGCAACTAATCTATGACATGAAGATTGGTTAAAATCAAATTTAAGCGGTCTTAAAATCATCGTACAAACTGATCTTGATGTTTCATATACAGTGGCTCAAAGTTATAATGGAAAAGCATGCACATATAAGTTTATACCATAATTACCAATTAACTAAAAATCTAAACTTTAAGAACATTTACATTAAAAACAAAAGGAATTGCATTACTTAACAAAACATAGTACTTCAGCCTCAAAGTTATACTGGAACGCTATTTAAAATTATGCAAAGCTCACTGTTGCAATTTCAGCCAACTTCATTTTATCTATGAATTTGTGCCGTTATATTGTGTGGTACGCTTAAAACTCTCATTTTACAAGTTCAGCTTATTTTTCTGACCGGTAGCAAGTACAATGGCACCACGCGGTAAGCAAACAGAGAAAGATTACCAAAAGCGGGTAAATCGGTACGAGATATTAGTGTAAATGTTAATCAAGCACCAATGCTGTTTTTAACTTCACCAAGCGGTACAAAAACACCACAAACTTTAAAAATAAGTCGAAACGGAATGGGCACAAAAAGTTTTCGGAGTCACATGAACGTTGGCTACTAAAAAATGTCAAGAAAAATCCACATACGAGTGCTCCAAAATGAACATCAGAAGCAAAGAAGTATCTTGAGAAAACAGCCAATCCTGAAACAGTTCGAATTGTGCCTAGAAAGCATCAGCAACATGGACGAGTACCTAGAGAAAGCCATCTGTAAACAGGTTTATTCCGGCGAAACACTTAAGAAGTGTGACATCGAAAATTTAAATCCAAATAACGTTACTTTATCTAAGTCTGATGGCGAATCTTTGGGTGAAATTGTTGGAAGTAAGAAGACTGATTTCTAAAAATTTATAGCTACACCTGACAACAGTGTTGTTAAGAACCTTCCACGACGAAAAGCTTTAAATTATAAAGGTCAGAGAGTTACCAAAGATTCATTCAATGCAGGTAAAGCACCAAAAAAGAATAATTCGAATAACACAAAGAGAGAGAAACCTATAAAGAAAACTACAAAATTAAACTAAAATTAACTGAAGATAGAGAAAAGTGTGTCAACTCCAACTTGGCAGCACCGTAGCGGGGTATTCAGTTAGTCGAGTCGAACCAAGCAAGCGATTCGTAGGAACAACGTATCCTATAATATGATTGTCAAGGCGATTTTAACGTGAATTTGTGAAGGATAGTTAATATTCATTACTGAAACCAAGCAATTAAAGCAATTCCCTAGCATCCACAGTCCTTTTTATTCCTGACAGTTTTTAGAAGTGGGATGCTACGAAATTTTCGCTTTATTGGATATTGTGTGCTTTTAATAACAGTTAGCCGTCCCGCAACTGCTGGCTGCGTATTTTTGATTGATTAGCCGATATTTTGAATCGTGAATATTAACGCAATTGTCGTGTCAAATTTTTATTCGTGTGTGGCCGCCATATTTCTTAGTGGAAAATGCCGGACACCATGGTTCATATTGATTCGCTCACAATCAACGAACTCAAACCTGAGCTACGTTTGCGAAATTCGCCGACAAAAGCAAACAAACCCGAATTAATTTTACGTCTGACCGAAGCCGTCAATCGAGACGACGTTGAAATTTTAGCCGAGAAATCTCGTGCATCCAACGAAGCGGTAAAGTTGCAAGAAAGCGTGCCAAATCTCACAACTTTAGTTTAAGCATTAAATATTCAGGTACAGAGTATTGCTGGCGGATTTGCAAACCCTATTTCAGGCATAACGTATGGCGTGTCGCCAAACTTGAATATGGCATCAACCTCTAGTCTTGGTTTTCCGATGGATCGATGAATTTGCAAGCTCTTTAGAAGAGGAATTCGAGTCTACCGAAAATCAAGTTAAGGTACATCTTCGTATGATGGCAAACGTTAGACGTTCAAATGAGCCATATACGGATTATTACTATCGAATGTGTGCGGAAGGTGGACGTGCGGGATCAGTGACGCAGCCATCAAAAGATATATGCGTGAAGGTTTAAACGACGTTCAAATGCAAACCGCTATCACGTGCTTTACATTCAAAACAACTAAGGAGTTTTTGTGTTGTCTTAAAACTTATTTAACAAACCAAAGTAAGATAAACATACCGGTCACAAGAAAATCACAAAGTGAAATAAAAAGTGTAAGCCCGATGAACGTGAACTCTGTGTCAAAGGAAATATTTAATAAGTTTGTGTCGGGAGCAACGACTGTTGCCGATACAAACGACGTGTCAAAGCGTGTTTGTTATAATTATTATCAACTGGGGCACATTTACGTGAACTGTTCTTTGCCCCAATGACGATAGCGATGTTTCACATGCCAAAAGGCGGGACACAGTCCGGATACATGCATAAGTCCAGATAAACCGGAATATGTGAATAACGCAAATATTTGTCAGTTGAATTCAAAATATTCCGTACAAAACCAAATAGTGAAAAACATTCAGATGGATACAAAAATTTTGGACGCGTTTATAGATTGGGCTAGTAATCGATCTCTCGTGTGAGAATCACGCGCATACAACTTAATAAAGTGTCCGCCAATTGAGCCGAACGGATTTGCAGGTGGATGCTTAGAATGTACTAGCGAAATGAAAGCGACATTAAAAATAGACGATACAATCGTACGCGTGGACCTATATGTTGTAGCCAATCACCTCATACCAAAAAGTATGCTTTTGGGATTGAATGCGTTGAACGGAGTATCATATCGAATAATTATTGAAAAGGCGAGTACCACGTTGAAAGTAAATGTCTTGAAATACCCGACATGAAAAGAAATTTAAGTGGAGCCAAATGATGATTTCCACGGGTACTACTTGATGATTTCCCTGATTGTTTTGCAGAGACTACGGCCGAAATGGGTCGATGCAGGACAAAATCAATGAGTATCGAGTTGACGCCCGACATGCCTATCCATCCTGTACCATATCGTATACCATAAGATTGAGCAGATTGTGAATGAATTGTTTGCCACAAACGTAATTTGTCCAAGTAATTCATTATACTCTTTGCCTATTGTTTTGGTTTTCAAGCAAGATGGGAAGGATCGTCTTTGTATTGACTTTTGTGCGATAAACGCTATCACCAAGAAGAAGCCGTACCTAACGCCAACTGTTGAGAAACAGCTCTCACAACTCGCGGGAAAACAGTTCTTCACCACACTAAATTTAGTCTCTGGATACTACCAAATTCCTATGGATGAAAAATCACGTCAGTACACCAGATTTGTGACTCATCTTGGTCATTTTGAGTACAACGCAATGCCTTTTGGCCTCATTAATGCACTGATGATTTTCCAAGAGGTCATGTTTGACTTAATTGGTCGTATGAAATCAAGAAATATCGTAAGCTATATGGATGAAGTCATTATCCCCAGTGTGACGGCGACTGAGGGCCTCAAAACTCTGAAGGAAGTTCTGGAAATTTTAAGGGAGATAGGTCTTACACTTAGACCGTCAAAGTGTGCTTTTTTGCATCCGAGTTAACCTTCTTGGGTCATCGCATACAGCCTGGAAGCCTGAAGCCTGGAAGCAAGAAAATTGATTCAGTCCAAAAATTTCCAACGCCTGAAAATGTGACCGATGTCAGAAGATTTCTTGGATTAGCGGGGTTCTTTCGCAAATTTATTGAAGGATTCTCAAAAATTTCTAAGCCGCTAACAAATTTGTTAAAAACGAAGGAACAGATATCCTTCGTATGGGATAAGACCGCAGACATGAGCTTCAATGAGCTGAAAACTCATCTCTGTAGCGGACCTGTTCTAGCTCCTTATAATCCACGGGGGGAACACGAGGTACACACCGACGCCAGTTCTATTGGTCTCGCCGGAGTCTTGATGCAATCTACGGAGGAGAAACCATTCCGGCCAGTAATATATTTCAGTAGACATTGCACCGATGCCGAAAACAAGTACAGTAGCACCGAATTAGAGGTACTGGCAATCGTTGAAACGTTAGATCGATTCCGATTTTATTTGATTGGAAAATACTTCCGAGCGGTGTCCGATTGCAATGCAATATCGACGATGAAGTTGACCACTTCACTTAAGAATCGAGTTGCATCCGAGAATTCGACTTTTATGTGGTGCAGCGAGCAGGAAACAATATGAACCATGTCGATGCATTAAGTCGTCGAACACACGAACAACCGCAATAACTGACAACAATAGCAGATAAGGTGTCACTGATACAAAAATCTGATCAGAGCCACTGGTTGATATCAATACAGCGACAGAACCCGAAACTAAAGGAAATTATGGATATAATTGATGGAGTATGTAAATTCGCTCAATTTGCTCAATTGAAGTGCGATTACACTCTTAGGAAAGGAAGATTGATGTGAAAAGTAAATGGCAATCTTAAATTTGAAGTACCATCAGCCGTCCGATGGAGACTAGTAAAAAGTTGTCATGACGATGCCGGTCATTTTGGTGTTGATAAAACGGTCCATAGGATACAAGAACTGTTCTGGTTTACTCGAATGCGCAACTACGTGAAGTCGTACATCGCTTCATGTCCAGAATGTTGTCTCAATAAAATACCAGCAGGGAAAACCGAAGGTCGCTTGTTTTATGAATAGGTTGAACCTATTTTTTTAGGGTATTGCATATTGATCACTTAGGACCATTTCCTAAGATTAGCAAAGGCAATCTATACATAATCGCAGTAACAGACCCTTTCAGTAAATTCACAATCGTTCGAGCCACGAGAGTAGCCAACAGTCAACCAGTAGTTACCATGTTTAGGGATATCACGTCATGCTTTGGATTGCCAATCCGTATTATAAGCGATCGAGGGTCGGCATTTACTTCGAAAGAATTCGAGGACTCCTGTGCAACGTATGATATTCATCACGTGGAGGTGCCTGTGCGAACTCCACGTGCTAACGGCCAAGTTGGGCACGTTAACCAATCAACATTGTCATATCTACGAAAATGGGACGAGCTTCTACCGAGTTTGCAATAGTTACTAAATTCTCATATCAACTCGACGATCGGATTAACACCTAATCAGATAATTTCTGATTTCCGTTTGAGGGATGTAACAGCTAGCAGTGTCATCCACTATGTTATCAAAAGCCTCGAGGATAATTAGAAACGAAAATTCAGTTCCGTGTTCACGAGTGATGAAATGAAACCATGGTGTTCGATTCAGCCCAGATTTGGATACCTACGACTTTAATGACGATGACGAATACTACGAAGAAATCGGGCCGACTTCTGGTCAGGAGGGCTGAGCTGTCAACTCCAACTTGACAACACCGTAGCGAGGTACTCAGTTAGTTGAGTCGAGTCGAACCAAGCAAGCGGTTCGTAGGAACAACGTATCCTATAATATGATTGTCAAGGAGACTTTAACGTGAATTTGTGAAGGATGGTTAATATTCATTACTGAAACCAAGCGGTGCTATCTTTTAATCAAAGCAATCCCCTAACATCCACAGTCTTATTCCTGACAAGCGGTACTGACCTGCATGTAAAGAGGCGAGGATTATAGATATGAGACAATGCGTGGAGTGTCGTCAGTGGTACCATGAGGATTGCGTCGGCTTCACAAAAAGTGATCTAGACCGATTTGTATGTCCTAACTGTCAGGAAAATTGATGAGAGAGTTACCTCTACTAGTACTTACGTGTATTTTCAGTAAGACTGATTAATATTCCGAAGCAAATTATGCTGCTTATTTCGTTCCAAGGCTTTATTTAGTCACCTTGTTTAATTAAGGCCAACCAAAATATATTTCGTTTTTCAATATTTAATAATATTATTGAGAAGATATGTTAACTTGCTTATTTTTGTTTATATGGATACGTTTTTGTAAAATAATTTTGCAAAATCCTACTAACATCGCGTCCTGTCTGTCCGTCCGTCAGTGCGTCACACCAATTTTTCTCGTAAATTACATAAGTTAGGAACATAAGGTTTTGTAAGTAGGTGTAAAGTGGCACCATCTTAAAAGTTTCACCACAACAAAAAAGTAATAAGGTGTTTAAGGGGGCAGTCCCCATAGAGGGGGGAGGCCCCTGAAAAAAAATGTCACCACATGTCAGCAATATGGGTATCAAATGAACATTTTTCAAAACAGGTCTTAAAATGACAAGTCTTGCTTCGAGGGGTAAAATAACAGAAAATTGTTCAAGGATCTCATAGAAACACTTGATTAAAGGCTCAGAAATACATATTTTTATAGAACCAATACTCTAATAACAATATTCCTAAAGTACACAGGCTTTTTTAAGTCACTATGTTTTAAAAAGGTGATTTTTGATAAACGTTTATGATATGTTTTCTTAATTACTTAAAATTTATAAACCAAAGAATAATGCCTTGCTTTTATTTATCACCTTCTTCGAATAATTTTCTTGAAATTAGGTAGGCTTTATTTGTTTCACTTACGTTATTACCTAATGTATCTAGTTTATCATAAAATTATAATATTAACCCAATATCTTTTCTTTCAAATTTTATACACGAAATAAAATGGTCAGAAACTTTTGCGGCGCCCTATCTACTCAAACTTAGATCATTTATATATCGACAAGCTGTTTGAACTGCGAACACTAGAAAATATGCGGTCTACTTCTCAACAAGGCGACGTCTTGATTCTAGCTGGGCAAGAAGACTGAGAACTAATTTTAAAATCTAGCTCCATGTTGGATATTGCAACAATGAATCAAATTTTAACAAAACTGATTTTAGATGCCCTTGCTTAAAAATTCAGCTATACCGCATTGCAAAGTATATATTTGGGTTCCTGTTAGGTACTCAAATAAGATTAATGAAATCGCAAAAAGAATGAACTTATATGATTTGTAACCTTTACATTCTATTCACAAATTTGTGAACCAAACAATCATTGAATTACAAAGAAATTGGTATCAATTTATCTTAGTCCCATATTTTTTTCAAGCCGAAAAAAAAACCTTATGAAATATCTCCTTCCAAAGCAACCAAACCTTTCACACTTTCTTTTGTATCTAAAGCAAACAAACAAACATCCCAACAAACAAGTCAGGTCATTAAAAGGACTTCATCCTGACTGTCAATTAATTTTCTCCCAAATTTTTCAGATGATTTTAAATTCTAAATTTCAGTTTACCAGGAACGCCTCTAATCAACCTGTCATTAAAAACCGATAAGACGTCCATGGACAAGCATTTTCCATAAAAATCAAAGCGAACAAGTTGAAGCCGATAAGCGCCTGCACAACGCCGCAGGATCCTCGTAGAAGGGTTCCCAAAAGATTAGGCAACTGGTGCGAGCAAAGTGAACGAAAAAAAAATTTGTCGTCTAGCGTTCCACTGACCCTAATAAAGTGTCCTACTTTATTGAGTGATCAGATTCGTTGTGACAGAGGTTGATCCTTTCCGATAGGATTCAATTTTTTTGTGCATGTGCTAAGAAAGTGGACATGTGGAACCGTTTTCATTTTCGTCTGCAAAGCCAGACAAGGGACATGTACGAGGATGCATGTATAAATTGATTTAAAATTTCGATGCTTGGATTTTGATATCAGAGTTTATTTTAAACGCTCTGGCAAATTACGATACAAGACATTGCTCTTACGATTCTGACCCAATTTACCGGCATAAGTGGTGGAGTTGATGCCCGGCACACATGCGCGCGTCTTTCTGCGCTCGTGTACAGTTTAAGTACTTGTTAGCTCGTACGAACTTAACATTGACAACGTTTCTTAATTTCAAAACCACCACGTTCAATTTAATCAGATTATTGCTGACCCAAATCAAAGCTCGATTTCCTTTCGTTTCCTAAATAGCGCATCTCGACAATTGCATGTTGCATGTTTCTAAGAATAAGAACAATGTTCCCGCCCACTCAGTGACATTCGTTTGAAAGAAATTCTACAGCAGGCTTAAAGTTGGTTTTACTCGTACTTAGGTGCATTGTCAACAAGTGGGTTTTCTGTCTCCTCTGGGTCAACATGCCGCCAAAGTGATGTGACAAGAATAGGCTTGGAAAATTCGTTGGGCTGATGGTGCAACGACTCACAATTAGCCACTATCCGTACTAATTCTTATTTCTATCTGAATCTGATGTCGTCAATCTCCTCGGGGATCTTGTTTACAACAAACGTTCAGATACTTCCAAAAACATTGGTCGGGAATTTAAGCTGTCAATGCGGGATAATACATGGTAGGTGATGCAAACTTGAAGACAGGAAAATGTTGTGACGCAAGAAACAAATGTTTGTGCGGCGACAGAGATGCTACATAATACCTGTCCTTCCTTGGGGAGCTGTGATAAGAATGTCTAAATAACTGGCGATGAAATTGATGAATGGAGAGCGAAGGAATTCCTGACTGGAATGTGGCTTTAAAGATAAAACTTAAAATTGAAAAATTTTCAGAATCCTATTTTTCACAAAAATAAAGTTTAAATCTTATTTCGTTTCTGGCGGTGAAGTATTTATAATGACTTAATAGATTGCAATTTATTGAACATGAAATTGATTCTAAAATAAATACACTAATTTGTGGATACAAAAATTGGGCGTTGCGAAATTGAAGAGAGAAATGAAAATATTCTAGAAAATAATTCCTCATATTTGTACTGAATTCGAGGTATATTAAGCGGTTCTACAGTTTCACTTCGAATAATAAGTTAAGTACTTAATCAAACACTGACACATCGTAGAGATATTTAATTGACTTCAGTTTGACCCAAATTATGATTTTAAGAATAATCAGGCAAACTTTTGTTTCAAAGTAAAATGACAAACTGATTTCCCGTTCGCACTAGGAGCCATAAAAAGCATACTGATTTCAATTACCAGAATATCAATTATTTTCAATATTACCCTTCCTTCCTGCTGCTTTTCCGGCGTCTGGAAGCATGCTAATATCTTTCCTATCCACAAGTCCGGAGATCGTGGTGAAATCTCGAGCTATCGTACGATTCCTTTGCTGTCATGTTTTGGCAAGCTCCCTGAGCGGATTGTTCATAACAGAATATACGATGCCATCAGTATCCTGTTTGCAAATGAACAACATGGATTCTTTAAACTAATTTGTTAGAAGTTACGAATACCATCTCTCTTGCTTTTGACATCATATATAGCCTCCTGGCAAATAAACTCCAATCGTTCCGCATTTCCGACTTAATCTTCTTTTGAATCTTATCCTTCTTATCCCATCGCTCCTGCCACATTGCCTTGAGTAATATTTTTTTCTCGGCCTCATTTTGTCGGAAATGTGGTGGTTCTCGAGGATCAACTGTAGGCCCTTTACTATTTAACATTTTCATTAATGATCTTCCCCAATGTCTGTCCTCTAACTGTCTCCTTTACGCTAATGACTAAAAATTTATCATTCCATTAACTCCAGCAAAGTCTGCTCATACCTTCAAAATGATCTTGACAGTCTCCAAAATTGGTGTCAAAGTAATTTGCTTCCTCTTAATATTTCAAAATGTTGTCATATGAGATCCGGACAACAAAACATCCAGTATTATATGAATACTGGATTGATGGATCGCTGCCCGCACTTGTGGACAAATTTGAAGATTTGGGAGTAGTATTTGACCCAGGTTTGAAATTTAACATCCATCTTTCATGCATAGCCCGTAGAGCTTCACGTATCACTGGTTTTGTTTTACGATCCTCCAGCAAGTCCTTTAACATCTTAACCAGCGTCCATCTACTTGTATTCTTAGCTCGGTCAATCCTTGAGTATGCCTCCTAAGTATGGTCTGCTCACGATACTCGTATCAATCCATCGGACGCTGTTGAGATTGTACAGCGTAAATTCAATGGATCTCCATCCTTCAAATATAATCTCTCTTACAGCTCCTACGATGAGCGCTTACAGATCCTCAACAACCCATTACTCAAAAAAGGCGAGAATTCTTAAAGCCGTAACAGACGACCGGATTTGGTCCGGCCGGACCTACTGAGGTTCGGTCCGCTCTTTTGCAACACACGATCGGACCAGCCAGTCGTTCTTCAGTTTTTGTTGCGCGAAGATGGCAAACGAAGTGGCATCGATTATGTCCAACAAACATAAAATCGCTTTTGCGGCAGCAGTAATTGTTGCTACATCGCCACCGCTACGAATTGTCCGGTCGTTCTGTCCACACACGCAGATTTGGTCCGGTGGAAAATCCATCGAACTCGATCGGACTCAATTTCGGTCCGCGGACTGCTCTCCAGACCACCGGATTTGATACAGAGTGGACCAAATCCGGTGGTCCGCCCGGACCAAATCCGGCCGTGTATTAGCACTATTAGACCTGTGTTGCTTATTTAAAATATATCACTGTATTCTTTCTTCCAACCTTCGCAAAAGGCTTTATATATGTCCCACCTCAAGAACGCGTTCAACAGAGATATTCATTGTGCCCTTTACTCGAACTCATATTTATTTTTATTCGTTTTAGTACACGTATCATGTCACTACAATGAACTCGAGCTGGGTCCCCTGCCACATTCCTTAAACGCTTTTAAAAGCACATAACATATTATTTTCCTTAGCTCCTAATAGTGTATTAGTATTTTATATTCTTGTTTGTTTTTCTATTCAACTTGCTCTTTTTGTTTTTGTTGCATTTATTATATTTCTTTACCTATTTTGTAATTGGACCCATGGATCTGTAAAATAACGTAAATAAATAAATAAGTAACGATATAGTCATTTATTTGATATTTGCAGACCAATTTTCTTTTTTTTCTTGAAAAGTCGTCAGGCCTTGCTTTTAGGAGTGGACAGACGCGTTTCGACTCATTTAAATCATCTTCAGTGCCTGAAATGAGCCTCAAGATGAGTAAATGGAGTCGAAACGCGTTTGCTCACTCCAAAGAGCAAGGCCCACTACCATAGAAGAAGATACTGATTTGATTATGTAGCCACATTTCAAGCACAAAACCTTGATTTGAAATTGATGAGAAAATTATTAAATGCTCTCCCGTACTTCAACTATCAGAAAAAAAAATCTGCTATATTTCTTTTAAGGAATAAATTTTTATGTGTCTTAATTGTGCTCACATTTATGCCAATAGTACGTGTGATTCTTCAAGTGGTGAGGCCAACGTGATCCCTTGGTAAAATAAAAACGTTTCAAACATTAAATAACAAATTTAGAAAGCGATGAAAATGAACTTTAAAAATGTCTATCATTTCAGTTAATACGATGGCCATGAGGAAAATATCGAATCAATAAAGTGCTTCTGCCCAATCGCGTACAACGCCCCAAATCACCAACGTTTTAGATAGTAAATCCAGAATTTCGCTTCGAGCAAGTAGAAACCATCTGCCACATACATGCGTTACTCAGATTGGGGTCAAGTTACGTGATCTTAAAGGTGAAGGACGCGGCCCAACTCGAAGAGAGATGTCCAATTTGTTTTTTCTATTAGCAATTGGACAACACGTACAAAATTGGCATTCATCCTGTCAAAAGACAATTGAAAAAAAAATTAATATAGGCGGAAACCATGCTTTTTATCCTGAATGAATGCCGCTAAAGGTGACCAGCTCCGACACAAGAATCGACGACTTATCACCTATGATCAGAAAAGTGGAACTCTATTCCTGATCGACACTGTGATATCAGTCCCTCTACAAGACAAAAGTTAGCAAACTCCTGCCAAGCTGCAACTATCATCGTCATCTATGGTGTGACAGCCCATGCCAACCCTGGCCTCCAGGATTAATCTCCTCCGATCATCACGGTTCCACGACCTTGTTCGCTAGTTGCTTACTACCAACAAGGACCTACTGTCAGCTTCTATTGTGCCTTTCTATCGAGTCCTCGGTCTTGCCGCTGGACGTCTACCTTATGCTCTACCCTTTCACCTACTTTTGGGTAGCCGGTTATTGCTCTCCGCAAAGAGAGTTCTTTCAGGTGGGGCTTTCCGGTCCCAGATAGCCCAATGAAGACGGGTCGTGGCACCACTCGTTCGCCCGATTACTTGCCGCCGCCTCGTGGTTCGCCGAACAAGACTGTGGATCCCTGAACCTAAAGGAGAATAAGACAATTAAAACTCCAGATCCACAACCGTAGTACTTGAGACGAAATTACTTCACCCGAGGAAACTGAAATCTAATCAACACGTCCACCAAAGCAATTTTCCACTTTCAAACCAATTAAAGAAATGAAAAAACGCGGAGTTCACTTTTGATTTTCACTTTTTCATAAACATTCTTACGCACAATTACAACAACATTCTTGGCCAAATTATTTAAATGCAAAAATTTACCCACTACTTTCCCTATCTGGGGCCCCGTTATAAACCGACAGACGTCTGTTTTTCGTTCAAATTCCTTCGCCGCCACAAATATTCCGGCTATCAATTTCCTGGGCTTTTGGAATCCTGTTCGCTTTCGAGTTTTTTTCGACGCGTCTTTTTTCCGCCCTTATGCTGGTTCAACTATAATTTTTCTTTTTTCCTAATCACACCTTCAGAACAACTCCAACTGGTTTCGCTACTACGACAGAATAGAGCGCCACCGTTATTTCGCAGCCCCTGTTATCACTTCATGCTTAACAGCTTAGCCATTTCAAAGCCAAGGTTATGCTCGCGGTGTTCTCGATGCATTTCCACCAGAAAGTACATCTTAAAGTTGGTGAGTTTGCATGCTGTTATCGTGCCGGTTGTCGTTGCTACTGCTTTTGGGACTGTAATATCATTGTTATGGCTGTTGTTGCCGCAGAGTTGCTTGCTGCCGGCGCTGAGGCATACTTTGCTGCTCTGTTGCAATGTTTCAATGCAGCCTTATTTTTTCTGAGGTCCCGTACTGCTGCCTGTAATTCGTCTTTGATGGCGGCAAAACCGGGACCTCTTGCTCTGCTTCTGGAATGTTGACAGCTTCAGTAATTGTTAAACATATTGCATGCATCTATTTTTAATTTCAACCAGTTTGCCTTTAATTGCTCCTTGTGCAATGTGAGTGTCGGATCAACAAACGGCGGGACCGCAATTCATTTCGACGAGCGCCCATAATTTTTCTGTAATTGCATCATATCAACTTTTTGTTTAGAAATAAGTTTTTGTTTATTAATATTAATTTCCCACATTTTCATTATAATTATTATGATCGATAGACGCCACTTTAATGTTGAGAATTTTTAAGCATACATTTTACTCAGGGAATACAAGAAAAATAAGCAACGATCATGATATAAGGGTATTGTAGTTTTAAGCGAAAAAAAAAACATATTAATCATATGAAAAGGAAATAACTCCGCCGTAGACGGTCCCAAGCCCGTTTGAAAAAGGAAGAGGAACCCCTTGTCTCCCTAACCCATAGCTTCCATGATTTCTCCTCCCAATTAAATGGTAGTAAATGCTCTCGGGGTCGCACATTGGGCTTACTGGTTCCCCAGCCGGGACATTAAATGCCGAGAAATGCTTACAACTGTAAATACATCTACAGCTCTGCTACTGAATCCTACTTACACCTCCTTTGTGGGGGCGTAAGAGGATGAAGGCGAATCTTCCGCGGAATCGACGTAATTACCATGCCACCGGAATGGAAGTTGGGCGACGGGCTAACTCCTCGTCCCTGAAAAACCTAAAATTGCTTCGAAACAAAGCCTTGGAATGGATTGGACTCACGGCTACGACCTCGCGAATGAGTAATGGACTATGGCATTGGATTCTGGAATGTCAGACACTCAATTACCCTGGCGTTGTTAAGGACCTTTTACAAGAGTCAATATAAATCAAAGATACTGGCAATCCAAGAAATGACTGGTAATAATATTCAAGACATAAAATCGCACACAATATTCAAAAGTGGGAAGCCTACTACAATACGAGAATTAGGAGTGGCCTTCATTGTGGATAGGGAGGTCAAATCGCACTTTTTGTTTTTAAGGCAGTCAATGATCGGTTGAGTGCGATCCGTATCAAAGCCAAATTCTTCAAAATCTGGCTGATTAATGTTCATGCCCCGGCCGAAGAAACGGATGAAGAAACGATGGAAACGTTCTGCAATCCCCTGGAAAGACTAGTCATGTCCCACAAATGACACAAAAATAATTCTGGGTGATTTCAACGCTACGGTTGGCAATGAGCTATCTCATCGGGGAATGACTGGAGGATATAGCCTCCATAATGAAACAAATGACAATGGCCAGCGCCTGATTGACTTTGCATGTAGCAGAAATCTAGTCATACGTTCGACTTGCTTCCCATATCAACGCATTCATAAAATGACCTGGGTTTCACCGGATGGCAACACACAAAACCAGATCGATCATGATCGAATCCAACAACGTTGGGCCTCGAGCATACTTGACGTCCGTACATACCGAGGAGCCAATTGTAACTCAGATCCTTACTTGATCAAATTAGCCTATCCATGCCGTATGTCAAAGGCATATTTGGCGAAGACCAGCCCTCTCAAAAATTTGACATCGAACGGCTCCAAACGGCGTCTATGGCCAAAAATTTCACGGAGACCCTCGACAACCAGCTGGCTCCCATCTTATCAGACGCATCGTTAAAGATGAGCAACGAGCTCTGGATGGAAGTGAAAGTGGCTATTAGGACCGAGGCAGAACAGACGATCGGACATCAAGCCCGGCGTAAGAGGAATAATTGGTTTCATGATGAGTGCCAGAATGCGTTAGATAAAAAGAATCAGGCGTACAAAGAAAACGTAGGTAGGCAAACCAGGACGAAAAGAGAACACTATGAAAATCTCAGAAGAGTAGCGAAAGATAATTAGGATTAAGAAAAGAAAAATTGAGAAGTATAGATGTAAGTTCAGCGAGCAATAATACAAGACAAGCATACAAAGTAGTGAAAAGCCTGAAACGTGGTTATCAGCCCAAAACCACGATCTGTCGTGATGACAGCGGCAATATCATCGCTGATGAAATCAAGATTAAGGAAAGATGGGCATCATATTTGAAGAACCTCCTTAATCCTCCGTACAGCTGCAGAACATCGGAGCCTATAGATGTCTGCGGAGAGCTTCCATTGGTCCCACCAACTCTGGATGAAGTTTGTTCCATCATCAAAGCTCAAAAGAATAATAAAGCGCATGGCATTGATGAGATTCCAGTGGAGCTCATCAAATATGGTGGCAGTAGTGTTCATCAAGCTATTCACAAAGTCATACAATACATTTGGCAACAAGAACATATGCCGAAAGAGTGAAGCCAATCAATTATATTCCCTATCCACAAAAAAGGTGACAAGCTACAGTGCGAAAATTATAGAGGCATATCACTACTTTGTATGGCGTATAAAATATTTTCTAAAATCTTAGAAAATAAAATCGGATCATACGCCAACAGTATTATTAGGGAGTATCAAGGTGGTTTTTGGGCAGGTAGATCAACAACAGACCAACTGTTCACTATCAAGCAGGTACTTGAAAATGCTGGGAGTTCAACATAGACGTACACTAAATTTTCGTTGACTTCAAGCAAGCATACGACAGCATTTATCGTAACGTACTGTACCGAATAATGCTTGGTTTTGGCATCCCAGCCATATTAGTCCCATCTTACCAAAATGACAATGACGTCGACAACCTCCCAAGTCCGCCTCAATAACCAACTCACCGATGCCTTTGACACAAATATCGAACTAAAGCAGGGAGATGGGCTGGCCCCATTGTTATTCAATTTGAATCTGGAGTACGTCATACGGAAGCTACCTGTCGATACACGAGGTACATTACTATACAAGTCGAGCCAAGTAGTGGCCTATGCGGACGACATCAACATTTTGTCACGGTCACTAACAACTGCCAAAGAACTCTTGGTGAAACTCGACAGCGAAGCAAAACTGGTAGGGCTACAAATCAACGAAAATAAAACAAAGCTCATGACGCTGTTGAGGGAAAATACCCCAAATACACAAAATATCACACATGGCGAATACAGTATCGAAAATATTAGCGAATTTGTGTATTTAGGCGCCAAAATAATGAAAATGGGCAATGAAAGAGACGAAATACGCCGAAGAATACAGCTCGCAAATAAAATATTTTATTCAGTATTGACGATCTTGAAGACCAGCTGCATACACAGGAAAACAAAGCTCCAAGTATACAAATCTGTGATAAGACCTGTGTTATGCTATTGGTGTGAAACATGTATCCTGACCCAAGCATATATTGAACGCCTTTGAGCGACGGGTCCTGAGGCGAATGATCGGAGGGAAGCTAGATGGGGACCCCTGGCAAATTCGATATAACTATGAGCTGTATGAAATTTTTGACGAACCAGAGGTCTCAAGGATTGTAAGACTACGGAAGCTACAATGGGCTAGGCCACATGAATCGTATGGACGAACAACGGATACCCAAGAAGGTATTCGTTGGGAGAACTGAAGGCTGGCGGCCAATGGGGAAACCGAGGAAACGCTGGTCGGACTAGGTCGACGAAGAAAGTTCATCGCTGCTCGGGTTTCGGAATTGGAAGACGCGGTCAACGGACCGAGACAGTTGGAGGCGCTGTTTGCAGGAAGCGAAGGCCCGAAAGAGGCTGTAGTGCTAAGAAGAAGAAGTATGGATCGTCCGCTAAAATTTTACGGTACAATACTTCAAACGAATGTCCAAAAGCCAGCACAACAGATGCGGATGCAACAGAAAACATTACAACCTCCACCCCAACAACAAATACAACAGCGAGTTGAACATCAAATCAAACAACAAAGAATTAACCATTAAATACAAACTCAAGTGTGCAGTGGCGTGGGTGGAAGGCCCGCCAACTGCCGTTGCAAGGGTCCCACAAGGCGGCGACCAGCAACAAGGGGGGCCGGAATCAAGGAACCGAGCGACGAAGTTGGGCTGATCGAGGCACAAATTGAAAGTTCAAAAAAAAAACAGACCCCGAGCGGATAAAAAGAGATTTCGTTTTGGTGAAGGATGTTTTGCGTTGAAGTGCCGTGTAGTTGTAGTACCCCTTCCCCCCAATGAGAAGAAAATTCCACCAGCTGCGAAAATTTCGCTCCTAGAAAAATAATAACGGAGTGAATAGAGCATAAAACGGTTTTTTTAGGTTTGTCCAGAGATTTCCGTGGCGAGATTACTGTTGATTGGTATTCTGCTTGAGAGAAAATATTTCACGTATTGCGTAACGTTTTTTCTTATAGTTGAAATTAATTCACAGTTAGCGTGCTGCTGCTGGTGTAAATTGTAGCGACCGAGCGATATTATAAATCGAGTGTTAAATTTTCTATTCAGATGTGACCCTTAAAGGATTCCAGTAATAAACTAGCTTAGAAAAGTGGAAGCTTTTCATCATATTTAACGCTGTTGTAACATGTTTCCACTTTTCGCGATATTGGAGCAACTCTGACACAGCATTCCAAATCGAGTGTGAAGTTCTTCGGGTTGAAATGAAAGATGTGCGATTCGTGTGACGTTGGCGAGTACCTAATAAATACAACAATAGATTCAGTCACTAGTGTTGGCGCAGGCAATCTATGTTTTGTGCATTTATATTTGTATTTTGTTTGTTGAATTGGAAACAATTGCAATTGACAGTTTTCCACACTTGCCGACGAAACCTCCGAGAGAAAATCACTCTGTGATTTGCACGGTTGGAAATGTGTTTTGGATTTTCGTACGGTATGTGGGAAAGTTGGAAAACGTTCAACTGAAGTGGAATCGTATCAGATGCGCCCCTGACAAAGAGAATATTTTGATTGCATGTACCCGTACGAGGTTGGGAAATCGAACAGGATTCGTCAAAATCTAAATGAGACGATAGTTTTCAGATGAAGATAATCCCTTGGAAGTTGTATCGGATTTATTTAAAATTAAGACGCTTTAAAGAAATAGTATTCACTACCGGATACAACGCGACCGCACCGTCTCATGTCAACCAACACCAAATCTTCAAAACGCAAGCAATAATACAAACGCCATACAATCTTTCTTTGAGGACTACGTTTTGCGCCCTTTACATTCTCGAGGAGTTGAGGACACCCACGAAGTTCGATATTTGAATGTCACGAGCTACTACACTTTACTCAATGTTTTAATGCAATAATGTTGGCTTTTAGAAGAATTGTAGTACTAAATCGATTTCAGTCATCACCACATCGTCACCGAGCGCTCGTTGAGGATACCGGTGAGTACCCTGGGTCTTTTAACTTTATTTATAAAAAATGTTTTTAAATTATTTGTCAAAGTGCATGAATGATTTCAATAATGCTTAGTGCTTTTGCATTTAAAAAGAGAATACAATGAATACCCTAGTTTTAAAAGTAATGTAACAAAAAAAAAAAAGAATATGGTTGTCTAAACATTAAACACAAAAATTTTGTGAGAAGGAGGTAGTAGTTAGACGAATCGCCGTGAATATATATGACTGAATATATGTAGGAGTTATTTTGGACTTGGAACAATTGTTTGTACTTGTTTACTTGTTTCAAATATTTTTTATTCTTGCAATAGCTATGTTGAGTTTTGTAACTTAATTGAAATGGCATTTAGTGCCGCAGTATAAAAAAAAACAAGAACAAAAAAAACCGAAAAGCTTTGATTTGAACGCGACACCTTTTGAGCCAAGACGCAGCGCTCATCTCTGTAGACTGATTATCCTTTAACGTGGACTGAGGTGTTATAACAGTTTTCACATGAATATAGAATTTTATCAAATACTAAACGATAAATAGAATCACGTAATTAATACATTGTATAGAGTTATTTGTATGTTTGGGAATCAAAAAGAAAGGAAATAAAAAAAAAAGTTTGATAATTGAATTGAAGAATCGGTCTTTCCCTCTCATTAACCCTGACGAGGTATGGGACCCACAACGATGGCAGGCTCCTCTACTGAAATGAGCTAGCCATTGGGCGCGCTCTTCCCTTCTATTGCGTTGTAGAGTGGCATTCCGCTCACGTGCCCTTTTATGGTATAGTGTTATGTGATTCCATCGCATAATGCTATAACATAAATTGTCCGTATTCCTCATTTGATGGGAAAATTCACACAAATTATATTTGTATGAGTTCCACACTCAAATGGGAAATATATGGCCGAGTCTACGTCTGGATCTTGATTCGGTTGGGAGGGTGTGAGGGGGCACCACTTCCACCTGGATGCCCCACTCTTACCTGTGGGCTATGAGTATCGTCGGTAACGACGATGTCTCTCAAGTCCGTCCGTTTTTTTTCCAGGCCCGATTCGTTCTTTGAACAAGCAATTTCAACATTCGACCCTTTGTTCGTGAATGCAAAATTTTTTTGCTGTGGACTTATGCTTCTTCCGCCGGAGCAGCAGTCCATCGCTGCAGTCCTGTACGGATCTTTATCCACCCATATCACCATCTAGCGGAGTTGAAGGCGCTACTAATGTCGAGTATCACCAACAGAACGATCTGTCGCTTCGTGCGGCTACATGCCTCTGCCTTTTGGACCACACTCCTCACATCCATAACCGCATCAATCAATAAAACCGTATTGCCGAGAAGATAGGTCTCCAGCAGCACGAATCACGTCAGTGAGTCTTCCCTTGATATTTCTCTAGCACTTTCGCAGCCATGTCTAGCATGCGTAGCGGGCGATATGCAGACGGCGATCCAGGATTTCCCTTTCCCTCGCTGATCAGCAAGAGTCATGCCACTTTCCATCGTACCAGGGAAAACCCCATAGGCAAACGTTTAATATGCTAAGCAGCAAATCAGAACAATAGTGATAGACAAGTTGCAACACCTCAGCTGGAACACCATCTGGACCTGGAGCCTTCCTCATTTTAAGTGGAAGGAGTACCTCATCCTATTCCGGCTGTGTGAAGAGTGAATACTCGACTGCTGTTTCACCATGGACAGCTTCAACACGGACGGGATGCGCAGGGAAGAGTGCCCGCACTATCTGGTCCATCTTTTTCGTATCATGTATGCAAGGTTTTCGCAGGGCACCTCGCTTCCGCATAGCTGCTTTGTAGCCAAGGCCCCACGAGTCCTTGTTCACATTGTCCACTAGATCTTGCCAGCAACGAGCGTTGCTTTGTGAAGGCATTCCCTGGCTGACTTATATGCTGCTACCCGGTTGCATGCCTTATCACAATCCCGTGCCCGTTGAGCCTCACGCCAAAGCTTGTGACACTCCCTTCGCTTTTCAGCGATTTTAGTCCACCACCACTACACTGAAGCTGACCGTGCCGGGATTTCTGACGTCGCGTGGAATCGTTGCAAGCAATCGTGATGATGCTTAAAGTTCTGTGTGTTTCTTGGTGTGGTCAGTAGCTCCTCATTGATAAACTTACTTTGTTGCTTCAATTAAACTATCCTAACCCTTATGAGCTACGTAGGTACATTTCGTATCTTAATATTTAGTAATAACTTGACTTCAAAAATTATTAAATTAAAAAGAATGATTTTAACACCGGGTTTCGGGGTCCAATTGATTAGCAAACCGTATATGTATATGTTCCTTGAGAGTCGCCAATATTTTGGGTCTTATAAAAAGGTTTTGAATACAATATGGTGAAAAAACATTAGTTTAACTATAAATATAAAATGTAAAGATTTGTTTTGTTCCTTTAAACATTAGATTGATTTTTATATTTGTATAACGAAACCTTTTCGACCACTATTTGTGATCTTCTTCAGTACTGAAGAAGATCACAAATAGTGGTCGAAAACGTTTCGTTTTCAATCTAATGTTTAAAGAAATCTAATGTTTAAAGAAACAAAACAAATCTTTACATTTTATATTTAAACACATTAGAAAACAATGGACATAACACCAATTTATTAGTTTAACGCATTCGTGAAAACGCAACGCAAAACCGCCGCTTGTTGATCTGACGCTCTAATCAATCAGCCACACCGATTTTACGTATGGGTTGCATAAAGTTATTATTATAGTTGTTATATGGGAGAAGTTTAAGCTTTAAGATCGATTATTTCTTTGAGATATGCGACGAATACCTTTAAGGAAAGCTTATTGAGCGTGAAAACTACTGCTATTGAAAATCTAATCGAAATTGATGACCTCTAAACCGTAGGAGCCCCTTGTCAGATAAGAGTACTATGAGGGTCATTTGAAAAGTTTCCGGCCTTACCGGCAAAAAATCAATGTACATTTAAGTTCGCTTGTCAACCATAGATGACCTTTACATATGTAGTCATTCCAATCAGTACAAAAAACATGGTACACTCCCAAAGTTTACAGGTAACGTTTATTAAGAACAATGGATAAAATCGAATATCGCGTGGGGATGAAGTACCTCTATTTGAAAGGAAAAAAACTCGGGAAGTGAAAAAAGAGTTAGACTCCATGTATGGTGAATTGTCGCCCTCATTTACAACCGTGAAACATTGAGTGGCGCGTTCAAACGCGGTCGCCCAAGCATTTTTGACGATGAAAATTCTGGACGTTCAAAAACTATTTCATCGGAAGATATCGTCAGTTTAGTGCACACAACCGTAATGAAAGATCACCGGTTAACCATTAAGAAAATTACTGAGGCTTGTGGGCTATCAACTGAACGGGTGCATAAGATTTTACATGAAGATTTATGCATAAGAAAATTATCCGCGTGATTAGTGCCGCGTTTGTTGGCGATCAGCCAAAAGCGCGTACGGATGGACATGTCGCGCGAGACTCTTCAGCTGTTCCAAAAGAATCATACCGAGATTTGCGCTGGTTAATTACTGTCGACGAAACCTGGATTCATTACCATACCCCGGAGACTAAACAACAGTCAATGCAGAGGATGATGGTGGCGAAACTAGCTTTAAAGAAGGTGAAGGTCGTTTTTTCTACGGGAAAGTGATGGCGACAGTTTTTTGGGAGAGCCGTGGAATAATTATGGTTGATTACCTTCAAAAAGGTAAAACCATTAACGGACCCTATTACGCTACGTTGCTGGACCAATTGAAGACATAAGTCAAGGAGAAGCGGCCACACTTGGCGAGGAAAAAGGTGCTGTTTCATCAAGACAACGGACGAGTCCACACATGCATGATCGCTATGGCGAAATTGGACGAATTTAAGTTCAAATTGCTTCAACGACCACCTTACTTACCAGACCTAGCTCCGAGTGATTTTTTTTTATCTCCAACTTGAAAAAATTTCTGGGTGGCAAAAATATGGGTTGAAGAGGCAGTAAACTTGTATTTTTTAAGGTTTACCTGAAGAATTTTTTTCTGATGGCCTGAAAGGCTGGGAAAAGCGTTTGACCAAATGTATTGACTTGCGTGAAGACTATGTTGAGAGATAAATTTTCATTTGGCTTGAATTCTGGGCTTTTCGGTCGGAAACTTTTCAAATGACCCTCGTATATTACACTAACTGCAAGAAATTGAATAAAATGATTTGATGATGTGACATTTGGCTAGTTACGACCACGAAGTCGATTGGTACCCAAAAAGTCGTTAAATTGGATTCGATTATTTTTGTGAATGTAATAGTAACAGATTGAAAGAGATCATCAAATTTAAGCGGATCCGAAGTTTTTTGATAGCGGTGTCTTTCATCATAGCTTCTATGGTGTAAAATATATTAAAAATTAAAACAGTGATTTCAGTTAAGTTACATCTTTTGTCAGTTGGCATCTCTACAAAATTAAATTTACACTAATTCTGGGTGAAGAATTTTCCAAGAGCTTTCATGAAACTCAAATTAATTTGTATGAGCATAAGAGGGCAAAAACTTCTTACCAATATTTTGCTAGATCATGTTCACCCACTTACGTTTATGATCTCTCGTCAATACACGCTATTCCTGTAGTCGATTTTCTGTCCAAAGAATCCTGGTGTTTAATTGCTTTTTGGCACGCGATGTAATTGCAAGAACACATGTTCAGAGTCATAATATTTATCGTGGTTTTAGGTCAACAGATTCATTGTATACTGAAGTGGTGTGCCGGCCGACTGAACGTCCAAATTCACAAAAGAACCGCACAAAATTAAAACCAAGTGACGACCATTAAAAAGATACTCGGCATATTAAAGTATTCTTGGTGGTCACGTTAAGTCCATTCTAAATACAATATCTGCTCATATCAGGATGACTACTCTGCGGCAGACCATACTCTCCACAGCTCGGACATAAAACCATATCTGAAATATTTTTATTGAGTTTTAAGTGATTGAAATAGATGCTGGTCGGTTGCTCTATTTTCCAATATCGAACGCATATTGTCACGAGATGTAAAAGGATGTCGACCGTTTGATAACAAGATCGTGTAATAGACATGTAGATCCAACGAGCTCAAGATGGATTTAATGAATATTCAGGCTAATCACTAGACATTAATTTGATAAAGATCCAACATAAAAAGTGAAAGCGTACTCCGACCAAATACCTCGCTATGAAATTTCCATAAACGTGAGTTTCTTATCTCCTGGCGCCAGGGTGGTTTCCAATTGATTCCCAAATCCATCCTTATTTATTATTCAGTATTTACATATGGCTGCAAAATTATGTGTATCCCAGCTGAATCCTTTCTCCAAAATGATTCCAGGAAAATCCGGTCTAGATCAATATTAATTGTTTTTTGAAACCAGAAAAAATGGAGACCCCATTCGATGGGTGCCGATCGAAACACGATCTTGCTGAGAGCTCAACAATTTCACGGATCAGATAGTGTAAATTATGACACACATGTTCTTGACCTTTTCGAGATTAAAGCATATTACACCATGTTATGACATCATAATGACTTTCGGGGTTGTACTTGAAGGACGAGCTATGGGAAGAAAACCCGTCGCTCAGTGTGTATCGGCTGGGTGTTAGGTCAGGAGGGCTAGACCGTTAACGACATGTGGTATGACGCAGTTTGATTTATTTCCTTGACGACTTTCGGGCGACTTGGTGAAGATATGATTTCGAATGGTATCCAGAGTATTTTTCTGAATCCATCGAAGGAGAAGTATTTTATTATGGTCTTATTTTGATGAGCATGACTACTTTGGATCGTGCCTAATTCATAGTTTGGTACTAATTACTTGCTTTCAAGAAGGTTGTGTTGATTAACGCTCCCTTATCACGCCACCAAATCAAATTATTAGCGAACTACCACAAAGGCGGCTTGCAGATCAACAGGTGTATGATTTATTGCGTTTGCGTGATCATATGTTTTCATTTCTTGTGCCGACATTTGGAACGTTGTTTCGGCGCTTTTTGAATTAGTGGGCATAGAATTAACTCTGAACATGAAAATACAAATTTCACGCAATGCTTCGAGCGAAACTTAAATACAGATTAAAATTTCAAGCACTTTGGCCCATTTGCCCTGTTGTGAACTTCCTCTATCATATTCTCTAAGCTATAGAAACCTCACACAATAAATGTCAGCAAAGATATTTTTAAAACTTCATACTAAAATAAATCCCTAAGAAATTTGTCCCTAGTTAGTGTTGTGGAAGCAATTTGTACAAACTGAATTCATGGAATTCAATTTAAAGAAAGACATGATGGAATGGAGTTCATCAATGTCAATGTGCCGATGAAAGCATTTCATGTAAATTTGTTTAAAAATAACGTTAAAGTTTACGAGAGTGCATGGGCACATATTCGAGAACTATCATCACATTCATGAATTTAGACCATAATTTAGAGGTGAAGTGCGATGAATATTTTGAAGAGTTTGTCGAACTTTGCAGATCCCGTGTGAAAGTATTTTGGTCTCTTGAGGATGATCCATACAATTTCATATTTAGTCCTACAAACGAAATACAGCTTAAGCCTTAAAATATAGTAAACTGAATTAAAACTAACAGTTTTTAATTCTTGTTTTTCAGTTCATAATTGGATGTTGTATATTGTGATAGCAACCAAATATTTATTTAGAAGATATAATGAGCGTAGAATAGAAACACACAGAGAGTAAGCTTCTCATCTCATCCGAATTCACCATGCTGCCTTCGAGTACTATAAATTGCTACGGTTTTCATATGAAACTAGTTCTTATATGGTACTACGCTACCTTGCATATTTCAAGGTCTCGAGATTTGTTGAATGAGTTTTATCGAACTTGACCTTAAACGCATATCCATTTTGTGATCATGAGCAGCATTTTTTAGTTTTAATGCTGAAATGAGCTTTACCAGCCATCTTTTATCAGGAGTTTGGCACAAAAGACTGTTTGCCAAGGGAGAATTTCGCAAGTGTATAGAACAAGTCCCTATCTTATTGTAGAAATCGCTATCACCAAAGAAACAAGAGCGATCAAACAGTTTACATTAAGCCACTTTTGTAGTCACCAATCTCAATATAAAACCAGGCTAGACGTAGTCACTAACAGGATTGCGACCTATTTCAACAATAAGGTTAGCTGACCCCCGTCTTTGGTTAACACGGTTCAACATTGCACCCAAGTTCATTTTCTATATGATACACATTTTTCAGTGCATGTGCATAACTGACTCCATTTTATTGTCAGCCGTCAACAAGTGAACAGGAGGAAGATACATGAGATTTGCATCCTGACCGGTTTCATCCAGAGACAAAGAACGCATTTCTAGTCTCCCATACGAGATCTTTCCCCTTGAGCTATCGATAGATGAATGATCACTCTGAGATATAGGAAACTCAACCCAGAACTGCAGAGCTCACCTGTTCTCTTGGTGTGAAGGAATCGTCTTTTGCTTAACACGTCCGAATGTGTTCTCATGACCTTCTCTAATGTAACTAACCCAAAAACTTCTCATACGTGATCAATAACTCTCCTCTCGCGTCGATCGATACTTTCAAGGACAGTTGATCCCCGTTTGAAGTTCGAGGACCACGTCCTAAAATTGGCAAAGGGAGCTCTCATAAAAGTTTCAATCAATGCATCGTGCTTGTTCACCCAATCCTTGAGTATGCACTATGCATGCCGGATCTGGCCCCCACATCGAAAGTATCTCGTAATGGCTGTTGAATCTATTCAACGTAGCTTCACTTGCACGCTTTTCTACAAGTACAAAATCCCATATTGCCCGCATGACAATCACCTTAATCTTTCTGAACTCCTTCAAAAAAAGCCAGAAAATAAAATTCGCACGGACGCCCAATTAGAAAAAGGACCTGATGCAAAATAGGAGAGGCAGTAGCCCCGACGAAGACCCCGGCAGCAGGCACTGCCCCAAGATAGCCGATCCTACGCGGAGGTGCTGCGGGACATCGGGGGAAACGTAAGACACGAAGACACCAATACTACCATTAAAGTAGTACGACCAACGCGGTCGGACCACATACTGGTCGAATTCGGAGCAGAGGCCGGCAATAAAGAAGCATTCTGTGACGCAGTAAAGAAAGTCCTCGGCAAAAGCGCAACTATAGCCCCGCTCGAGCCGATGGCAACGATCGAAATACGGGACATTGACTGCGTGACGGATCTGGCCGAGGTGAAAGAGGCCATCAAAAGGGAGTTCCCTAGCGTGGGAAGGATCAAAGCGAGACTGACACCAGAAAACAACAGGGGACAACGCATGGCGATAGTTGACTTGACCGAAAAGGACGCCGAACAATTCCTGAACAAGGGCAAAGTGCGAATAGGGTGGGTAGCTCCCTATGTTACAAATGCGGTGAAATGGGACATAAAAGAAAAGAGTGTACAAAGGAGGCACACTGTATTCTTTGCAAGGATGCTGATCCAAAACCTGATTTTGGACACGTCTTGGGATCAGCAAAATGCCGGGTGTTCTAGGAAGCCCTAGCCAAGGCCAAATCATAGCTTCGATGACCCGCATCCTGCAGCTAAGCCTACACCGCAGTTCAACCGCCCAAAATCTGCTTGAGCAGTTTGCGAGGGACATGAAAGCCGACTTCTTGCTGCTGAGTGAGCAACACCATAGTAAAAGTCCTGCATTATGGTATTCTGATGAAACTGGTACTGCCGCCATCTGGGTTCGGAACAGTGACTTTCAAGCGGAGAGTTGTGGACGGGGGGATGGTTTCGTGTGGGTTCGGTGCTCAGCGATCACCTTCTTTAGTGTGAACCTAACGCCTAACGAGTCGATATCATCTTTCCAAGCCAAGCTTAATGCTTTGGAGGGCGCTGTCTCGAACGCAGAGGGCAAAGTGCTCGTTGGGGGCGACTTCAACGCTAAAGCAATCGAATGGGGCATGCCTCAGACGGATCCGCGGGGAAAACGAATCCTGGAAATGGCGGCCAGGACGGCCCTCGTCGTACTAAACTCTGGAAATACGCCGACTTTCCACCGTATTGGCTGTGAGGGAACCATACCGGACGTGACATGCGCCGAGTGAGGGACTGGATGATTGCTCGCGGGCTGAGTTTAGCACTGGAGAAAACCGAAGTAGTCATCTTGACAAGAAAGAGAATCCCTAGAGTAAGGACGATCAGTATTGGGACATACAAATCGAATCGATGCCAGCGGTGAAGTACCTGGGGCTACTGATCGACTCGAAGATGAGTTTCTCTGAGCAAATCAGGGCAACGGCTGAGAAGGCTGCTTCGGGAATATCGGCTCTGAGTCGACTTATGGCCAACGTAGGGGGGCCAAGTCCATCAAGAAGACGCCTCTTGATGAGTGCTGTAGGGTCAGTGCTACTGTACGGAGCAGAGGTATGGGGCGACGCTCTCAGCAAGGAGGTATACCGAAAACGTTTGGCACGGGTGCAGACAAGAGGAGCACTGAGAATTGCATCTTCGTAACCAACAGTCTCCGACTCGATCGAGAGAGTGATTGCAGGCGTGATACCTATCGCCCTCCTTGCTAGAGAGCGCCGCGCTATTTACCTGCGCCGAAACGAGGATGCGAGGGAGATAGCTGTCCGCGAAGAGAGACAGCGCTTACTCAACGATTGGCAGCAGTCTTGGGTGAATTGCACAAAGGGAAGGTGGACTGCGCGCCTCATCCCGGATATGAGACCGTGGCTAAATCGAAGGCATGGTGAGACTGACTTCTATCTGACCCAGCTTTTGAGCGGGCACGGGTGTTTTCAGTCTTACCTGCACAAAATCGGGAAGTCGCGGTCCCCCGATTGTCGGTTTTTCCCAGGAGAGGAGGACAATGCCTGTCACACATTTTTTGCGTGTACAAAATGGGTCAGGCTACTCATAAATATATCTCTTGATGATTATTTCAGATGTCCATTCGTGAGGGAGGAAACCACATTTTTCATGTATTTCCCCCCTGTGCCCCACTGAAGCAGAAACTGACAGTTTAAGAACTGTTTTGAAAAGCTCCCATGAAAACTTTCATTTCATACTCATATCGGCTGCGTTTGATGATTTTTTTTTTTCAGGGGCCACTCTCCTGTACTGTTATCATCGATTCATGGCCAATTTTTTCGAATCCTAGAGTTGTTACAAAGCCCGTTTGCTAGGAGCTCTCTCCCACCTCCTTGACTTGTTTCACTTATGAGTAATAATTGTAGGTACTCATCTTCAGTCATTCATTAAATTGAATCAAGTGTTCAAAGCATGTACCTTAAACGTTGAAGTTGGGAAAAAATAACTCAAAATTATTCGATCTTCGCATTTAAAACAGCCACCATTTTGTTTTACGATTACTGATACCACTAGCTGAACCGATTTTCAAAGATATACATGACACCTATCATTCCTGAAATTTTCATGCAAATCCTAGCAAAACTGTAGTGGCTGAGTCGGTAAAAAGCGCATATTGTTCCATAGCCATATGTTGCCATAGTAATAAATGCAGCGCATATTGTTCCATAGTAATACAGGAAAATTCAAACCGCTATAACTTCGTTAAATATAGTTCAATCCTTATGAAACTTGCAGGGTAGATCAATCTTATGAATAGTCATCTGCGTATTTCATTGAATTTAAGGGTACCGTTAAGATTTTATTCAAGAAAACATAAAATCGATAAATTATACTATTACTAACAAAGTTGAGTGAATTGTGACTTCTCACGTTTTTGTTGTTGTTGTACCCATCAAGGCCTACGTTCTTGATTTTTTCAGATTTTTCGGATCACAGGTGTCCAATCGCGAGGGGGGGGGGAGGACACAAATTTTTCGTGTATTTCCCCTCCCTGTGCGCCCCTTGAAGCAAACTTTGCCAAACTAAGACCTGTTTTGAAAAGTTCTCATTAAGACCTTTCATTTGATACCCATATCCATTTTTTTCCATTTTTTTTTCGGGGGGTTACTCCCCTATATGGGAAGACCCCCCTTAAATACCTTATAAAATTTTTTTGTAGTTGAACTTTGAAGAGAGCACCACTTTACTCCTACATACAAAATTTGATGTTTCTAGCTCAAGTAGTTTCCGAGAAAAACTGCTGTGACACACGGACGGACGGACGGACGGACGGACGGACAGACAGACAGACGGACAGACAGGACGCGATTTTAGAAGGGTTTTGTAAAATTGTTTTACAAAACCCTAAAAAAGCAGCAGTGAGGCACTCTGGAAGTATCTGGTGGCAAGTTTAGCTTCGTTTTGCAAATGATAATGTAAAGGTTATAAAGTAGTAAACAGATAAATGCAGGAAAAATTCAGGAATTAATGTGAAGAATTCAAAAATCTAGGATGCATATAATATGACAAAATATGAAATTCACACATACTAACTTAAAGTAAAACAAAAATTTAATGAATTTTTAGACGCTCACGTGTTCACTCCTATTTAATATTATACAAGAAATAAGATGCGTCTACCATGATATACGAGGAGAAGGAGGAGGATATATTGAAAAATGTGGTGGTTAGTTTACTAACCACCGTGGCGGCCTTCGTTAGTACCCAATTCATAAAATTTTAAAATACAGAATTGTTTTTATAGACTGTACCATCGGAAATTAGAATTCTTTCATTCTATGATAGTCTTTAAAACATGGTTTATCTTTTTTCATACAGAGAGTAACCTGCATTGCCAGACAGTACATGTTAGACTTTTTTTGGTACTACAATGTGCACATCTTTGCGACGTGGTTCACACAAGCTGCTGCATATTGCTTTCCAAGGGTAACCCAGCCAATCAAGAAGACGCCTCTTGATGAATACTGTAGGCTACTGTATGGAGCAGAGGTATGGGGCGACGCTCTCAGCAAGGAGGTATACCGAAAACGTTCGGCACAGGTACAGAGAAGAGGAGCACTGAGAATTGCATCTCCGTATCCAACAGTCTCTGACTCGGCGGTGAGAGTTATTGCAGGCGTGATACCTTTCGCCCTCCTTGCTAGAGACCGTCGCGCTATCTACCTGCACCGAAACGAGGATGCGAGGGAGATAGTTGTCCGCGAGGAGAGACAGCGCTCGCTCGACGATTGGCAGCAGTCTTGGGTCAATTGCACGAAGGGAAGGTGGACTGCGCGCCTCATCCCGGATATGAGACCGTAGCTGAATCGAAGACATGGTTAGACTGACTTCTATCTGACCTAGCTTTTGAGCGGGCATGGGTGTTTTCAATCTTACCTGCATAAGATCGGTAAGTCACGGTCCCCCGATTGTTGGTTTCACCCAGGAGAGGAGGACAATGCCTGTCACACATTTTTTGCGTATACAAAATGGGTCAGGCTGCGAAGGAAACTCTACAGGGAGATGGGAGAGCTCATCCCGGATAATATAGTTACGGTGGTGCTCGAACCGTTTGACAAAAGGAACCAGGTGGTACATTATGCTCGGGCAGTCCTAAAATATAAAAGGGACTCACAGCAGCCGGACGCGCTGGGGCTGGTGGATCGCTCTTCTGGCATTTCCTCTTCCCCTCTCCCCTCCCGCTAGGAAAAGGACTCCCCAGCTTGAAGACACCCCACGGCTTAACAAAACGTGTCCTTGCCCGAAGTAATGTGTCAAGCGGTTCCAGGCTGGGTTCTCAGGTTGACAGGGGAGGCATTTAGTGGGTAGTCCAGTCGCGCATGGGAGTCCCACACTCTGTGCATAAATAGCATTCACCTCCCTACCACAAAAAAAAACAAAAAATAGGGAAACTTTGTAGGCACTGTCAGTTTATTGTGTTTCAATAGGACAGACAAATTTGTAGATGGCAGAGAACTACTATTTGAGCTACTGGAACCTGATCTTCGCTTCCTTGCTTGAGATGGTGCGAGAATACCTTGATGAACACATCTCCGAAAATTCGTTGTGGTCAACTTATCCATTTCAGGGCGGTGAAGTCTCTGGAGAGAATTATAAACCAAACATGAGTTGACTACAGCACAGTCAAGATGCCACCATTTATGATGCTTTCTGTCAATGGCATAGGCAGTCTTTAATTGGTCAAATTTATCAACAAAATTCATATTATTGCTGTCATGTATCAGTGCTTCAGGACAAGATACTTATATTTTTTAGGGTTTTGTAGAGGAATTTTAAAAAACCCTATTAAAATCGCGTCCTGTCTGTCCGTCTGTCTGCCGTCCGTCCGTCGTGTGTCACAGCACTTTTTCTCGCAAAACTACTTAAGCTAGAAACATCAAATTTTGTATGCAGGTGTAAAGTGATGCTCTTTTGAAAGTTCAACTACAAAAAAATGTTATAAGGTATTTGAGGGGGTCTTCCCATATCGGTGAATGGCCCCCGAAAAAATTGCTATCAAAGGTAGCAGATATGGGTATTAAATTAAAGGTTTTGATTAGAACTTTTCAAAACAGGTCTTAATTTGACACTTTTTGCTTCGAGGGGCGCACAGGGAGGGGAAATACATGAAAAATTTGTGTGCCACCCCTCGCGAATGGACACCCGTGATCCAAAAAATATGGAGGTAAGTGTTTATGAGTACAACAACAACAAATACCTTAGAAGTCAAAATTCGCCCAACTTTTTTAATAATACTCGTAGTATGATATTCGAATTTCACATTTTCACCAATAAAATGGTATAGGCTAGGATTTGTAAGTAGTACTACAAAAGGTCTTTAAGCCTTGTAAGTTTGATGAAAATCGAATGATACACACGGAAGTTATGGTCATTTGAAATTTCTCCAATTACAACAACAATAACACATGATTTTGGTATTGTATGGACTTTCATGAAATTTTCAAATAAGGTCAACAACATTAATATTTTTGGGAATTCATGATTTGAATGTTTTTTTTGGTTTGCAACAAAATGGCGGCCGTTGAAAATAGAAAAACAATGGATTTTCTTTTAAACGTGCGCATCTCTTTGACATATTTCTTGACTTTTTCGTTGTTGGTGACTGCATTTCTGAGAAGTTGGGTACAAAACCTTTCTGACATGAGCGTGAAATGAGCCCACCCAACTTGTTCTCTGTTTCATTCCTTTTGAGTAACTTTGCCCGAATTTCTTGGATTTATATAATTGTTAAAACTGACCTTTTGTCTTTCCATTTTAAAACTCTGATGCTCGTATAGCTGATTCGATAATCGTATTCTCCTCGTCTCAGGCTTTTGTCTTCTTTAAGCTTAGGTAAGAACTTGCGCTTTTAATTGACTGTACTACAAGCCAATATTTTGTCTTAAAGTAAGTCGATCTGTAGAGGATAACTGTTGAAATGTCGAAAAACAGTTTGTGATTTTTAAACTTCAAATTTTTACTAAGCTGTCCAACAATTTTCCCTCCTAGGTCAGTTTCTACACTATCAGCTTGTTTTCCGGTATATACATGTATATCGAAGTCCAGACAATATACCGACTCAACACACATCATCTGAATTTTATGGCCTCGTTTGACAGGTTTTTTTGGTTTGTATTGTTTAAGATAACTTTTGCGCTTAAATTTGACCATACTCTCATCAATAGCCACTTTTCTGTTATTTTGTAATTTTTCTTGAAATCGCTCTTATCATAGCTAACATCGTTCCTTTTTGCCATAAGGTGATTAACATTCAAATGCAAGTTGGTAAGAACCCATCCAAATCTGTTTAATGTCACCGAAGAGCTTGTATATTCATCATGCAGATCAGGAGTAGAAGACCAGTAATCTTTGAAACAAGGGAGTTTTTTCACACCCATCACCAAATTTATTGCAAGAAAAACTTCGATCTCTTCTGGCGTTGTATGTGTAAAGCAAGTTCCCTGGCATGAAAGCAAATAGTTTAACTAAATCATTTGTCCGAAACAAGCGAAAGAGCTGTGTAGGTGTAATCAACTCTGTTTGAATAATATGATCCGGTATCTTGCCACAATTGGTTCGGTTCCATACGATAATTTTTTTCACTTTGGCTCCTTCACAGGAGGTCGTTGTAAAAGAGCCCTGAAATTAATTTCGTTCGTTGAGCTGGTGGTGGCTAACGGTATTTCCTCATTTGAGTCAGAATCCTCTGAACTTTCAGGAAAACCGTCATGCACTTACACTAGAGTTGATTCATCCTGATCTTCTACGTCCGCTTCTGAGCTGTAGATGTTCTCACCATTTGAAGGTATGTCCTCCAATACCATATTCATGTTATCAAATTCTTTACCAATCACGGCATATCTGAAAATTAAATATACAGTACAAACACGAAAAAACAATGAATCTCGAATACAGTCATGGTGTTTAGGAACCAAACCACCTTATTTTTTACCGATGATAAAATAAATATGAGTTAAAATGTTTGCTCGCTAATGTAAATACATTTTGAACGTTCTAATCAATGCCATAATGCACAAACTAGAGCATAAACAACACTCGTAGCTCTTTTATGGGGTTTTTCACGATCACTTCTTCAAATCGAACGATGTCACTTCTATAACACACTGAACTGAACTGACCACTGAGCTTCATCAGCAAATTTACATTGTATGCTGTTAGTGAAGATTCAAGGAAACGTATTACTCCCGGAAAATACACATATAAAGAGGGCAATTCTCTTAAAAACAATCGACAAATGGGTGGTTTATAAACTAACCACTAAACTCGAAGGAGTTAAGTGATCGTCGACCGATATAATGCAAATAAGCTTTTTCTAATTGATTCCATTTCGAACGAATAAATGTCACGTTGGGTAATCTCCCATAGATTAGTATCAAGATTTAGATTTGTTGAAATTTCTCAAGGTTTTGCTTGATTTTCAGGCAAAACTAGCAGCCATCAGACTTCTTGACAGAAATTGTATTTTTTCAAACATGATCTGTATTCATATTTCATCGCTTTGTCAGGTGCGCCTCCCAGACAATGTTCAGAACATCGGTATAAGGGGGGCACACAACATAATGTGAAGTAATCTTTTCGTACCTTAGTAGTCCGATTCATATAATATGGCACATAAACAGGCTTTAAAAGTCACCTCGCAAACCACTGGTTAAGTGTTTTGAGTGTGTGAGTACATTTTTTAAAGCTGCAACTTTGACGAGAGCATATGAATCACAAGTGGGCAAGTACCGACAGGAGAAGTGATCCAGACTGTCGGTGAGAACTAAGGCGTGATTGCTTCAGGTCACATGAGTTACCGAAAGAGGATGAAAAAGTAACAAACGGGCTCAACAACTGATGTGCCAAATACTAAGTAAATAGGGCTACATGATTCCGGAGGAGGAAGAAGCGGTAAGTTCAATCAAATTATTGGATTCAGAGCTTTAAAGGAGAATCCAAGAGCATTAGCGCACTTTGCTCTGCAAAGATAACCATGGGACCAAAAAGGCGAATAGACACTCGAACGGAAATAGCGGTTCCGAGGGGTGACCCAGTAAAATTGGAGAAACCAAAAGCCCTTAAAATGAATAAAAAAAACCCAAAAAGAAAGCACAAATAACAACAACGATGACTCGCCCAGTGGCTGCAGCCACAATATTAACAGCACATCAAGAGCGGTATTAACGATGGAAAAAAAACGACGATTAATCAATGACAGTGAAGATGGACCGAAAACGGAGATTAACAAACAGTCTTGTCCAGACTGAGATTTTTGCGGCGTTCGGGCGCAGCAAAAAATGATGCGGACGCCAGAGCGTTCTGAAAAGAAAACGCGGGAAACTCTACAGGACGCGCCAGATGTTCGAGCAGTCGGGGAAAATATAAAGAACATCGAAAGTTCAGTGGTCACTGGTGCGATCGCTACCAGAGTAAGGGTCGTAAATCCTGGAACAATAACGAACCATCCCGAAGTCCACAAGGAGATTACGGCAGGAAAAGACAGGAGTGACCAGACAAATAAAGTGACGTTGTGTGATTTCATCACTAATGCCAAAAATTTGGCGCAAGTACTGTATTCGGAAACGGAAGTCGATAACCTCTCCCAAGAACGATGGTCGCAAAGTACAATTGCCGCCCAGTGACATAAAGAAGAAAGACTAATCCAAAAAGGCGGGAGATGTCTTAAAAAGAATACAACTGTATGCGACTCGCCAAAAATTAGCAAAGCAGTTAAGATTGGGCTCCTTGAACTAGAGGAGCTCCTAGGCCGCATAGGGCCCTATTGGAAGAGATGGTTAAAGGCCGAAGAGGACCAGAAGGCTGAATAAGAGCGCTGGGGCTAAATCTTAAGGCCACGCGCAGATAGCTCCACCATCAAAAATCAATAAAAGAATAGCATCTAGCCCAATCGAAGGAGATCGGAATAAAAGATGGAAGGAAGAGGCAATTGATGGGCGCAGAGTGCCAGATCAGGGGTTCCAGATAGTGCTGACAAAAGGAGCGAAGAAAACCGCAAAAAGTGCCTGAAAATAAAGTTCGCACACACGCCTAACAAGAAAATAGAGCTGACGCGAAACAGGAGAGAAAGAAGCCCCGGCAAAGTCGCGGGCAGCAGACACTGCTCGTCAAACCCTAAGATGGTCGATCCAATGCGGAGGTGCTACGGGATATCAGGGGAAACGTAAGGCCCGAAGAGACCAACACGGCCATTAAAGATGTACGACCAACGCGGTTGGCCATATACTGGTCGAATTCGGAGCAAAGGCCGACAAAAGAGAGGCATTTTGCGACGCAGTAAAGAAAGTCCTTGGCAAAAGCGCAATTATAGCCTCGCTCACAGACCTGGCTATGGTAGAAGAGACCATCAAAAGAGAGTTTCCTAGCGTGGGCAGGTTCAAAGCGAAACGGACACCCGAAAACCATAGGGGACAACGCATGGCCATCATTGGCTTGACCGAAAAGGACGCCGAACAATTTCTGAATAATCGAATGGGGCATGCCTCAAACAGCTACGCGGGGAAAACGAATCCTAGAAATGGCGACCAGGACGGCACTCGTCGTACTGAACACCGGAAATGCGCCAACTTTCCACCGTATTGGCTGTAAAGGAACCACGCCGGACGTGACATTCACCTCGGAGTCTTTACTACGGAAGATACATAATTGGAGAGTATTAGAGGACGACTCAGCTAGTGATCAGCTGTGCATTCTGCTTGAGATAAGTGATATTGTCTCCCGCCGTCTGTACTCTCGACTTTCCACAATTGGGTGGAACATCGAAAGAATGGGCGTCAGGAGGTTCATTGAGGTGCTCATAGCAGGTGCTCCGCTGCAAAGAGATTCACAGGGGACGGAAGAACTGGCAGCTCAAGACGTGGTGAAATCAACTTTGAGAAGCAGCACGACTGCTTCCAACGCTTCTATGCCCCGTCAAAAACCTTGGCATGGCAAGCTCCTAGTGTACTGGTGGCTGAGAAAATCGCTCAACTGCCACGGAACTGTGACGAGGCATGCAACCGTGTAGCAATATATAAGTCGGCCAGAAAATCCCTTCGCAAATCGATTAACAATAGCAAGGCTCGTTGCTGGCAAGATCTAGCGGATAATGTGAACAAGGATCCATGGGGCCTTGGCGACAAACTAGTTCTATGGAAGCTTGGTACCCTATGGAAACTTTGTATACATGATGCGGGGAAGATGGACTAGAAAGTTCGGGCACTCTTTCCCGCCTATTCCAGCCATGTTGACGTTGTCCACGGTGAAACAATATTCAAGTGTCAACTCTTCACATAGCTGGAACTGGAAGAGGCAGTCCTTTCACTGAAAGCGGGAGCTCCAGGTTTGAATGGTGTTTTAGCTGAGGTGTTGCAACTTGTCCATCACCATTGTCGTGATTTGTTGCTCAGCACATTCAACGCTTGTCCACGGGACGGGGTTTTCCGGTACGATGAAAGGTGACGAGGCTCATGCTGATCAGCAAGAGGGAGGGAAATTCCGGGTCGCCATATGCATACCGCCCGTTATGAATACTAGACACTGCTGGAGGAATTCATCAAGCGACATCCAGCGGCAGCACGGCTTTAGAGCAGGACGCTCCACCATTGATGCGATTGTGGAGGAGGTGAGCGCAGTCCAAAAGGCAGAAGCATATAGTCGCCCCAAGCGACGGATCGTCCTGTTGGTGACATTCGATTTTAGGAACGCCTTCAACTCCACTAGGCGGGTGGATATTCTAGACACGTTGAAAAACCCTTTTAAACTTCCAGAAGATGGGGGACTACCTGAAGGAATGAAGCCTGCTTCACGACACGAAGGATGGAAGTTACATCAGGTGTTGCCCAGGGATCTAACCTTGGTCATGACGTGTAGAACGTGTCTTACAACGGCCTACTGATACTGGAGGTTCCAGGTGAGTCGCACTTGATCGGCTATGCGGATGATGTTGCGGCTCTGGTCACTGGATGCACTGTTGAACAAGTGTAATTTAGGCTAGGTAGACACCGAGTGAGCTTCAGTTTAGCACTGGAGAAAACCAAACTACAGAGTAGAAGAGCACTGAGGATTGCATCTTCGTATCCGACAGTCCCTGATTCGGCGGTGAGAGTTATGGCAGGCGTGATACTTGTTGCTCTCCTTGCTAGAGACGACTGCGCTATTTACCTGCGTAGAAACAAGGATGCGCTCACTCAATAATTGGTAGCAGCCTTGGGTGAGTTGCGCGAAAGGAAGTTGGACAGCGTGCCTCATGCCGGATATGAGACCGTGGCTAAATGGAAGGTATGGTAATATTGACTCCTATTTGGCCCAACTTTTGAACGAGCATGGGTGTTTTCAGTCTTACCTGCACAAGATTATTAAGTCGCGGTTCCCCGATTGTCGGTTTTGCCCAGGAGAGAAAGACGATATTCGCCACACATTTTTTGGGTGCAAAGAATGGGGCAGGCTGCGACAGGGCATCTACAGGGAGACGGGAGAGCTCACTCCGTATAGTATAGTTACGTTGATGTATGGATTGGTTGACGAATGGATCCAAGTGGCGCATTATGCTCAGGGAGTCCTCAGAGATAAAATGGACTAACAGTAGTCGGAGACGTGTGAGTTGGGGGATCGCTTGTCAGGAAATGCCTCTTCCCCTTCCTCTCTCGTTAGTAGAGAGATCCTTCAGATAGAAGGCCCTTGATGGTGTCACAAAACGAGACCTGGCCCGAAGTAATGTGCCAAACGGTTCCAGGCTGGGTTCTCAGGTTGACAGGGGAGATGTTTGGTGGGTAGGCCAGTCACTTGTGAGTTCGGGAGTCCCACACTCTTTGCGTAAATGACATTCATCGACCAACCACTCAAAAAAACGAAATCATCTGCAAAAGGCACGTTCGAATGTTTGATTGTTGATGTGGTTGTTATGCGTGATGTATTGTCTAACCTAGCATAATTTACGTTAGTTTCTATTATGTTTGAAATTGTGTGTTTTAATGGAATTTATCCAGGTGAACTTGGGCAGCGTTACTATTGTTTTCTTTTCGAAGATGGTTCTTTTTTCCTTCATTGATTTTCGGTAAATGAACATATTTAGCACAAGAGAAAAGTGGTAAATGGTAAATCAACTATTCAATGAAATTTCATAGAAACCTTTGAAATGCATCTTTGACATTCTAGATAATATTTTTCGCGGTAATTGACCTCATTGTTAATTCAAGTAAATAAATCCAGAAGCTCACATTTGCGAAAAATTTCAACAGCTTCAATGGCTCATTTAATTCCTTATTCACCTGTATCCAACCCAATACCAGAGCGATAAGACCATCTTTAATTGATGCCGTTTCATTTATTGAATGTGTCTAAAGAATTATTTCGCCCCATCAAACCATCCAAAACTCAGTACTATCTGTTAATTAATGAACTTATCGGCATCCCACTAGTCAATTCAGAAGATCATACCGGGTCAACTCAATAATATTCAAGTGCTAAACGATCTGTCACACCAGTTCATTTACCCTCGAAAAACTTCTAATAAACTTGTATCACCAATTAAAACATATGTCAATCATTTGTTCGAAGGCATGCATATCTATTAGGGAATCTAAACAATCACTAATAAAGTCATTCCATGATGCTGATCAATTGAACAATTAGCTTGTCTTAAGATGATTCAAGCGCACAAAAAGAGGGTGCGTTGAAAAGACCCCCGCAGGCTATATAATCAATTAAATGAATTTGTGTCAAATTGAATAGATTGACCCCCAATTTTAAACAAAGTCGAATATTAAATGAATAAGTTAGTGCTAAGAAACCCCTGAAAGTTTGTAGATACCAGTGAAATGGAAAAGGTGTTTTGGAAACTGAGACTTTTCACGCTCTATTCGATAAAAATAGATAATCTTAACACTTATTTGTTTATTTTATTTACACATTTTACAGATCCGTGAATCCAATTACAAAATAGGTAATGAAATATAATATAATACGTGCGAATAGACAAAATTGTAATTTGAAATGAGAAAAAAAAACAAGAATGTAAAATACTAATAAACTATTGGGAGCTAAGTAGAATATTATGGATGTTAAATTTCAAACCTGGGTCAAATACTACTCCCAAATCTTTAAATTTGTCCACAAGTGCGAGCAGCGATCCTTCAAACTGGTATTCATATAAAACTGGATGAATTTTGAAATGTTAAGAGGAAGTAAATTACCTTGACAGCAATTTTGGACATTGTCAAGATCATTTTGGAGGTATGAGCAGTCTTTGCTGGAATTAATGGAACGATAAATTTTTAAATCTTCAGCGTAAAGAAGACAATTAGAGGACAGGCATTGGGGAAGATCATTAATGAAAATGTTGAATAGCAAAGGGCCTAAAATTGATCCTTGAGGAACACCAGATTTTGGGCTAAATGAGTCCGATGAAAAAAAAATTGTTCCATGTAACGGCGCAGGAGCGATGGGATAAGAAAGATAAGATCCAAGAGAGGATAGAGTCGGAAACGTGGAAAGATTGGAGTTTGTTAGCCAACATCAACACTGTCAAAGGCTTTAGCAAAATCGGTGCATATGACATCGACTTGTTGGCTCTTGCCGAAAGCAAGAGAGATGGTATTCGTAAGTTCTAACAAATCAGTTACTGTCGAACGACCTATAATGAAGCCATGTTGTTCATTTGCAAACAGGATTCTGATGTCATCGTACATTGTGTTATGCAAAATTCACTCAAGGAGCTTGCCAAAAAAAGACATCAAAGAAATCGGACGATAGTTTGAGATTTCACAACGATCTTCGGACTTATGGATGGGAAAGATGTTAGCATGCTTCCAGACGCCAGGAAAGTAGGAGGAAGAAAGGCTAATATTGAAAATAATTGATGGTGAAGAAGATAATGACTTAACGAACAGATTTGGTATTCCATCAGGACCTGGACCACTATTGATGTCAAAGGTAAGCAGTACATTTTCAATTTCCGATGGAGAGGTCACGATAAAATCCATAATAGGGGAAGGAGAAGGACACGATGAGTATATAGTGGGATTCGAAACCTTAAATGTGGAGGAAAAAAATTGAGCGAAAAGGTCACAGATAGCTTGCCCACCAGAAGCTTTGCAGTTACGACATGAGAAGATATTAGGATTATTGGATGTTGTTTTCAGAGAATGTATGTATGTCTAAAAGTTTCAGTCATATAATAATAAGATCGCATTGCGTTCTTAACCGGATTTTTCGCTTCTTTACGAAACAGTCGGTAGTTGGTGAGGTCAGTGTTATAGTTGGAATGATGAAGTTTTTTTTGCACGCCTGGTCCTTCAAATAAAGAGCGCCTGAGACTTCAGCGGAAAACCAGCTAGAGATCTTTTTCCGAGGGAAACGGCAGATAGGTACATGGTTTGTAACTATGCTACTGAGATTCTCAAAGAAAGTTGATAGCGCTGAATTGACATCTAGCTTCTGTAGCATTGAACCCCAGTCAATATTATTCAGCTCAAGCTGAATAGCTGCATAGTTGGCTTTGCGGAAATTAAATCTTGGGGAGAAAGCAGTGCGTTTGGGCTGAGGTGCAAGAAAAGATAAACGAACCTCAAGTGGAGGATGATGGGGATCAGGTTTTACATATTCGGAGGGGGATTTTGTGATCGAGGAGATAAGAGGCAGGATTGGTAGTAAGGATGAAATCGAGAAGTTGATTGTTTGCGTTTGGGATCATATTTAATTGCGATAGGGAGCAAGGCGATAAAAAAGAAGAAAACAGGTGTTGCGAGTTCCGGCGTACCAACTTCCTCCCATTCGCAACTTCAAATTGCCGCCGTAACATTTTCACTTCCCTTTGAGCACTCCTACCTTTTCCTCTGTGTATTTATTTATTTTTATTAACATTTTTCCAATTTCCCTTTAATTTTTATTTGCACATCATCACAATCCTACCCTTTTCCCTTATTTCCAATTACAACAAACTAGTAATATACTAATAATTTTAATCTTCCCACTAACAACACTCCCTACATTAATTCCCACTATAAAAATTTCATTCTATTCATTTTTCCTAACAAAACATAATTCCTTCCTTCATACTAACAAATTCTATTCACTAGTTCCCACTTACAAATTTTATTTTTTTTTACTAACGAAAATTAATTCACGTTTCCCTACTAACAAAATTCAATCTCATGCCCAGATGCATCGTTGAAGTTGCTAATCTTCCGAATGGGAGATCGATAAGGCATAGCTCCATTGGTTACGTCACGAGTTCTTGACCGGGGGTCTGCTGGAACCCTGAGTTCAAGTTCCCCCGGGCGCAAGGAATCACTCTTTTTGGGGTATCGGCAAAACCAATAGCTTTCGTAATGTATATGTGACACTTTGTATTCAATCAAGCGCTTCTTGGATTGTGCAAAGTGCCATATGTAAAACAATGGATACTATTGAGTTTGTCGATATGGAACAAAAGATGTGTGGGTAGCGGAATCGAAGTGTAATGAACTTCGATTACGTTACCCAGATGCGGCAGCGGTAATTTAAAAATGAAAAGGGTTGCGGAATATGATTTGGGAAGGTGAAATGCGGGATTGTGTGCTTGGATGCGGGGTCAGTCGGTTCTTTTGACTTGGAGAAGGTGGATAGCAGTGATTTATTTTCGCGAAGAAGTTTTTTTAGAGTTTGTCGATGACGACGGGGAGGAAAACAATCGAAATGTTGAGATTGGAAAATTGGTGTAAGGAGTTATAACATGAAAGATTGGTAAATAAAAGCCATGATTGTGATTCGGGGAGTTTCCGGTAGTGAAATGAGCGGGAATTTGAAAGGATAGTGACCCTATAGACGAAAAGTACCATTTGCTGGAGAGTTAAGGAATTTAAATTGCGTGTGAGTGAAGTTAAGTGGGCTAAACACAAGAGAAACACATAATTAAGTGAGGTGAAGCCGGAATAAAACAGTGTCGGTTTAAATCACATAAAACAAAAGAAATTTAAATAGTTTTGAATAGGAAAGAAAATTGGTTCGGAGTAACAGTGGTAATAAAACAAAAAAATAACAGTGAATGCAGATTGTGGTGGATGCCGTAAAGAAAATGAAAGTATGGATTAAAAAAAAAACAAAAGTTTATTAAGGACAAGTGAATCAAAAACCAAACGCGGGTCTGAATGTAATTTGTAACGGGATCCCTGAAGGATGAGTCTATAGTGCCAGGTTTCCGAAGAAAAGATCTATATTTAGTGAAAACTGGTCGGTTTAGTTTGCGTTTAGAGTAGTGTAAACATTTTTTTTTTTAAATTGAAGTTAATTTTCAGTGCCCCCATCCCCCCCCCCCTTCAGTTGCCGAGCGCTCAGCAGCATTAATAGGGGTGAGTAATTGCGCATTTTTTCATCATATTTTTTTATTAATTAACATTTAACCATATTGGAATTTTCCTTTTATTAGAATTATCCCCTTGGTATATATTTTTTTTCCTTTAATTTTAAATATTGGCTGGTTTTTTTTATAGAAGTGGTGAGATTTAGTTATTCATTTGATTCATTAGTTAACTTATTGCAAAACCAAAAAGAAGTAGCTTGTTAATAATAATATTTTTTTTACATGAATTGTTGTTGTGTTCTTTTTTTTTCTATTTGAATAAATCGGCCACTATGTTGTAAATAAAAATAATTTTTTTCATTTCTCAAACATGACCTCTCCCTTGCCCGTCCATTTCCCACTGTGTTAGTTTCTTTATGTAAGGTGGCTCAGTACGAGCAGAGGGTGTCCCGGAAGTCCCACGACACGACTGAGCGCTAGCCGGCCTCAGTATGCCACCCCGGGCTACACACCCCTCTGCTTATTCTTAATGTCTGCAACTGCAGTGACGTCCGTGGTTGCTACACAGGATAGAGAGATCATTGAAGGATGAGAGGGTATGAGAGCTTGAGTCCCACCTTAGGCAAGGCATGTTAAAGTCACCATAAATTAAAATAGTGTAAAGAGGGTTGATGCTTCAGAAATACGAAGATGATTCATAGAAAAAACGGTTGCAAACGCAGAAAGGAGGATTGCATGGGATATACTTGTACACGCAAAGCAATACTAAACTCACGGCTTGAGAGATATTGATTAAGACAGTGATGCATTCTTCTGGAAGTGACGGTGAAAAGTCAGAGCAGAGTTTGCTGTCCAAGGCTTTATGAGTAATCCCTAGAGTAAAGATGATCAGTATTGGAGATATACAGATCGAATCGAAGCCAGCGGTGAAGTACCTGGGGCTACTGATCGACTCGAAGATGAGTTTCTCTGAGCAAATCAGGGCAACGGCTGAGAGTCGACTTATGGCCAACGTAAGGGGACCCAGCCCATCAAGAAGACGCCTCTTGATGAGTGCTGTAGGGTCAGTGCTAATGTACGGAGCAGAGTATGGGGCGACGCTCTCAGCAAGGAGGTATACCGAAAACGATTGGCACAGGTACAGAGAAGAGGAGCACTGAGAATTGCATCTTCGTATCCAACAGTCTTCGACTCGACGGTGAGAGTGATTGCAGGCGTGATACCTGTCGCCCTCCTTGCTAGAGAGCGCCACGCTATTTACCTGCGCCGAAACGAGGATGCGAGGGAGATGGTTGTCCGCGAGGAGAGACAACGCTCGCTCAACGATTGGCAGCAGTCTTGGAGGAATTGCACGAAGGGAAGGTGGACTGCGCGCCTCATCCCGGATGTGAGACCGTGGCTAAATCGAAGGCATGGTGAGACTGACTTCTATCTGACCCAGCTTTTGAGCGGGCACGGGTGTTTTCAGTCTTACCTGCACAAGATCGGCAAGTCACGGTCTCCCGATTGTCGGTTTTGCCCAGGAGAGGAGGACAATGCCTGTCACACATTTTTTGCGTGTACCAAATGGGCCAGGCTGCGAAGGGAACTCTACAGGGAGACGGGAGAGCTCACCCCGGATAATATAGTTACGGTGATGCTCGAATCGGTTGACAAATGGAACCAGGTGGCACATTATGCTCGGGCAGTCCTAAAATATAAAAGGGACTCACAGCAGCCCGAGGCGCTGGGGCTGGGGGATCGCTCTTCTGGCACTTCCTCTTCCCCTCTCCCCTCCCGCTAGGAAAGGGACTCCCCAGCTTGAAGGCGCCCCACGGCGTAACAAAACGAGACCTGGCCCGAAGTAATGTGTCAAACGGTTTCAGGCTAGGTTCTCAGATTGACAGGGGAGGTGTTTAGTGGGTAGTCCAAAGGTATCCTCCATGGGAGTCCCCCACTGCCAGACTCGGCGGGCATAAATGCCTTCACCTCCCTACCACAAAAAAAAAAAAAAGGCTTTATGAGTAGCAATAAGTATACCACCACCGTCAGATTTACCTAAAACCAAACGATCTCTATCAGTTCGGTAGACATCATATAGTGGAAAAATTTCACTGCTGGCGATATTAGGAGTTAGCCAGGTTTCTGTTAAACAAATGAAATCATCGCTGGAAATGGAAGAGGCAATTTTAATAGCCTCCAGCTTGGTTCGCATGCCAGGTACATTTTGATAACAAAGATTGAAGCTACGAAAAGTGTTTCGAATATCAAAATTTAAATTAATATTTGAAAAAGGTGTAGGGTGACCAGTTGTTAAAGTTTCGGAAAAGAGCTTACCACGCCACGAAAATTTCTCCTTTGGGTTGCCTCGAACGATTTAATTAATGTTTCAGGAGGCCAATATTCTGGTTAAAGAACTATGCTGCAGTTTAATGGTACAGTAAGCTTAAAGGAAGCTATAACTCTTCCCTCAATGTTGTCTTTTGTCAGTTTGTGGCAGCTGATGATCTTTACTGAAGGTCCAAATTTCGTTGAGACATAATCACACATGTCATTCGTCGATGTCTCATAAACCAGACGAGATATAAATATTTGCTTCGGCGGCGCCACGACATGAAGAGATGGAACTATCCGTGGTGCTGGCAGATTATCAGCGGAATCAGAAACATCAGCTACTGGCGTTGGTTGAATATCCGTTACAAGAGTGTTGGGTAAAGTGGGCCGATTTTTCGTTTAGCACCTCGACGAGAAGATGAGGGCACTCTTTTCGGTGGGTACTTATAAAAGACAAGTATTATAGGATGTATGAAATTTAACAATTCCATTGAAATTTCGTTACTATAAAAACTAAAATAGGGGTACCGGTTAATTCGTGCGGTTTTCTAACAGATGGCGTAACTTGATTTTTATTCCAGTGATTCACCTTTCCAAATATGTGTGGGAAAGCTACTGTCATACTGTTTCAGAATCAGTATGTGTCATTAAGCTGAAGCGTAAACAACAATACTTCATTTTACTCTGCAAATGTCGAATTTTGTGCCGAATAAAGTGTTTTTGCGGGGAGTACTTCTTCATTGAAGAAGAAGGCCATCGTATTTTGGTGGAAGTGTATGTATGTGTGTATGTCTGTAGCTAAACGTACGTGCCAGAAATGGTTTACACGGTTTAAAAGTGGCAATTTGGACTTGGAGGACGATGAACGGCCCGGACTGCCAAAAAAGTTTGAAGATCACGAATTGGAGACATTGCTCGACCAAGATCCATCCCAAATTTGCAAAATCACTTGGCATCGCTCAACAAACCATTTCCGATCGTCTAAAAGCAGTTTTTCACAATAAAGCTTCAATTTTCGAAAAAAAAACCGCACCCCTATTATAATATTTGAAAGACGTAATATTCAAGAAATTTTTATATCAAATCCTTTAATCGCAGGATTGAATTGTTATAAAGTTGATAAGTGCACCGCGAGAATTAAATGAATTGGACAAGTGCAATCAAAAATAAATAAAGCGCATTCTCATCTCATCATTTATTCAAAAATTGAAAAGTTACTAAGGAATTTAGCTTAAGGCTCTGCCAATCAACAGCTTGTCATTCAGGTTTAAGTTTCAATGCCTTTACTGAAGAATGAAATTTTTTAAGACGATTGAAACTAGTAATAATTAATTACCCAGTGGAGCAAAGCAATATTAATATCACGTTTTCAAAGAACCGCTAGTTTTGTAGTTAAACCTAAACAATAAATACGCCTAGAATCTACCACGCGGCCTCAGATTCCTGAAAGTTTAAAACATACTTTTGTAGGGAACCGCGAAATCTCAACATTTTCAGGATCACCAGGCCAAAAGAGCTTCCTTTTATCCATATTTTTGCTATGATTGACCCAATCTATTTCATTCCATTTTGACAAATTTAAAGAATCAGGCTCTAGATATTCGATAAAGCTTAATCAAATTTCACTTCGATTTTATCATAATCTAAGACCCTTCCCAACAGTAACCCATTCTTATGTGTATCAAAAACTTGTATAAATTTAGAACGTTAATGCAGTTTATATGACTTTCCATATTAAATTCATTTCCAAGATAATCTTCTTAAGCTTTCCTTGATGCGATCTTCATTTCGATACGACTCAAGAGCTTCCACGAATCTCATAATGAATTGATCTACCCTCATAATATTGGATGATTTGTAGAACGACAAGTGGATTTGTGCGATTAGACACGCTTAAATGGGCACATCGAAATAAAGATTCGAATAATGGGAAACTGTCATCATTTCGGAGATGATCATTTGATAGGTTTGCTTGAAATTTATTCGGTTGAGAGGTATCGTTTCGAATGGTGTGAAATTAGACTCCCCTGATACGGAAGCTAATAAAGTAGAACAACTTATAGCGAGGCTTTTAGTTTATTAGATATAATATATATAGTCACTCGTTGATCTAATATTGCAAAAGGAGAAACAATGAAATTCACTTACGGAAAGGAGTCCCAATCACGTGGATATCATAAAAATGAACCGTTCGAAGAAAGAAGGATCAGTTTGCTCCTATCAAAAACTTTCCAACGAAATCAAGATCATAAAGGTGGGCTTAATGTTTTTAATTGGGTGATGTCAAGCACCTAATGATGGCTCATTAGTCAGATACGAGCAACTGGCATTCCAGGAAGAATGGATTGTTCTTCCCTTAATTCGTAAATTCTTAGATGTGATCAAGCCGATTCTGTCAAAGGAGCGCATCCCATCATTCAGTCATTTCCTCCCTCTCTCGTGTACCCAATTCGTGGGGCGTGAAATAGCCTCACACTCGGCTAGAACCATCGCAAGTCTAAATCTCAAAATAATGACTTTCAACTGCTCTTTTATACTCGTTCCTTGATGTCTTCTTATCACACACGATCGGTAATCGGATCTTTAAACTGTTCATCTGCCACAATCGTAACGTGCCTGGACGCTATTTGTATTGGGAATAATCGAACGATCGGTGTCAAGATCTTTTCTCTTCATTTTATTGAAATAGGAATTTGAGGAGCAGCCATGGAAAGCCTTGTTTACAGCATTCTTCTGTAAATGGTGTGAAAATTGTGGTCACAGGGATAATGTGGAAGGAGCTAATTGATCGTAAAAATTAAACACTTTCAATTTCTCGATAATATCGTTTTGAAGAACAAGTTCTGCTTTGTTGGACGCGGAATGCGATGATCGTATTACGAAAGGATGATACTGATGACTTTTTATTGTGCTATTTCCGTCATAAATATAGGTCTTTATCCGATCGGTGTGAACAGTGAAATCATATAAATGCAAGTACATTGGAGAACGTGTTGCCAAGGTTTATTCTTTTGGTGTGCGTTTTCTTTTTAATAGAATTTAATTACGGGATAAGTAATTTTAAGAGCGTCATTTCATGTCTATCTGAGTGTGATAATGAAACAAAATAACTTGGGCGGGTGTGAGTATGCTTCCATCAGAAAGGTTTTATGTCCAACATTGAAGTGCAGAATTATATCTTAAGTCATGGATCCTATATTGAGGGGAAAGGACACATACAGTGACTCCCAAAAAGATCCGCACAAGTAAGAAATGTTCCTTCTTTTTTAATTTATGCTTCAATCCATGACACAAAAAGAAAAAGGAAATATTATTAACTGAACAAAACATCAGCTCGATAATTTTACTCAAAAAAATAGAAAATGTACCGCAAAATGAGAATTAAGACGAAGGATTAAAAAAGAAGCACAAAAATATGACGCCCCAAAAAGATCCGCACAACAAGGAAACTTGGGCAAACATGTGCATTTTTATGTAAAAAGAACACATTTGAGTGACCTCTTTATAGCATATCGCCTTCAGTGGTAAAGTTGTAATAGCTCTGGGCAGATCATATCTAATATTGATCACAAACCACGTGCTGTCCGTAGCTTAAAAAAAACGTTGTGCTTTTTAAATTAAAATGGGCAAATACACGCCTCCAGAGAAGATCCAGTTGGTGGTTTCTAACCATATGGAAGGTAAAAATGTGCTGCAGAAATATGTTCGAGCCTCAACATGAAACGTAGAACTGTTTACGACATTTTCCGGAGGTATAAAGAGGAAGGCAGAATAGACTTGAAGCATAGTCCTGGTCACCCAACGGCTCTAACGACGCTTGAAGAACGCTCTATCGTCCGGAAAATGAAAAAAAATCCAAAACAGAGTGCTCCAAAAATTGTGAGTGAAGTGTTCGCAGAATTTAAGAAAAAAGTAGGATGTGAAACAGTTCGACGAGTTTTGAGAAATGCTCAATACAATGGACGTGTTGCACGGAAGAAACCATTCATCAGCGAAGTGAATAGAAAATAGCGGTTAAATTTCGCGAAAGAATTTATTTTAAAGGAAGTCAATTATTGGGAGGATGTGATTTTTGCCGATGAAAGCAAATTCAATGTTTTTGGCTCGGATGGACGCGTTATGGTGTGGCGCAAGCCCAATGAAGAATTGAGTCCAATTAACCTCAGGCCTACAGTGAAACACGGAGGTGGCAGTTTGATGGTTTGGGGATGCGTACCTACTAATTAGTATTTATAGATGATATCATGGATTCCCGTCGATATTTAGACATTTTGAAGGAAAATTTGCGAAAAAGCGCTGCTAAAATGGGCATTTTGGATTCATTCAAATATTACGAAGACAATGATCCCAAACATAAGGCGCGCATTGTTCAAGAATGGCAGCTGTATAATTGTCCAAAAGTGGTTCATCCTCCTCCTCAGTCACCGGATTGTAATTCCATTGAAAATCTCTGGGATAAATTGGACCGTAGAGTTCATAGCACGCCAATTTGTTCAAAAACGGAGCTCGAGAAAAGGCTTCGCGAAGAATGGGTGAAAATGGATGTGGAATACCTGCGGAAAATCATCTCCAGTATGCCAACTCGATTAAAATGTGTCATTGAACAAAACGGACATGCAACAAAATACTAGCTTACTAAATTTTTTGTTTATTTTTACAATTTAGCTCTTGTGCGGATCTTTTTGAGGGATGATATTTTCTGTTTTTTCATGGGATTTCCTTTTTTTTGGTATATTTAAAGTGAGAAAGTATTTTATTTATGTGATCTGTAAGACTGTTATGTTCTGCTCATAATAAAATGTTTAAAAAAAATTTTCCCGTTTTTAATTGCCTTATAAAATGAGAAAGGAGGAAAATTTCTTACTTGTGCGGATCTTTTTGGGAGTCACTGTATTTATTCATATTCTTTTGAAAGTTGCTGCTGATTTGCTATATCATTACTATGGTCATTGATTTTACAAATCCTGGAAGGCACCCCAGCATAATTGTTGTGCGCATTCGATGAGATGCGCACATCGCTAAATATCAACGTACTATTGGTGTTGTAACACTAAACAAGCCGAGTAGGCAGGAGAGGGCTCCTACCAAATGGGCTTTGCAGACATCCTATGGTTAATAAAGTTTGCTTATTTGATATCCCAAGGCTAAATCTGTTTTTCCCAGAAAAGCCTACACCTATATAAAGTCATTTCCTTCCACACATCCTTTTGACACTGAAGATGACTTAAAGGGGATTACTGGAATTATTCAATTAGTGTTTTTACCCTCTTGTTATCCTCTGCGTGAGAGTTCCTCCGGCTTAGGACCTCGGACCCGGCTTGCTGTCGGAGACGGTCGTAGGAGGCGCCACTTGCTTATTCCCTGGTCCTAAATAACCGCCAAGCGAGAACGCGGCTGCTGAACAGCCCTCACACAGCTCGAAATAACACACACTATTTACCTATACAATGGGAGGATAAGTCTCACCGGGCAACCACTTGCACAACTTATTTCGACATTTTCTAATGATAATTTCTTAAGCTCAAGATTGTTTTAGCGGCTATCACTTCATTTACTGGCAGATCGAGTTTTCGACGAGATATTGCAATATTTCATAATCTTGTATGTTCAAAAACGGAGACTTTCTCCAGTTTCTTGATCGTTTGCTGGAGAATGCGAATTTTGGATTTTTTTTTTAAGCTAAGCCATCCAACTCTGATGAACCATTTGAGAGATTACCAATCATACCAATTTTGAATCGTTCTTTGGAATCGGTAAAATTGATTTGTTTATGAAGTTTCTCATCGTCGAATTCATTGAAAATCGTTCCACGAACTTGGTTTGGTTTCAATGCGATCCAATTCAATGTTGGCAACTTGGTATTTCGTTTGAACTTTTTTCTTGATCGTCATTGCACCATCGGGTGTGAGCATAAATCCGGCAGCGGCCGGTGGTGGTCTGGGGGCATCTGGTGGCGCGGGTGCATTATTCACAGATCCATCTTTGGGTGTCGAGCGGCGATTGTTGTTCGCACATTGTTAACTCCCGATTGCTGCTGCTGTAAAACTATTTTCTTTTTTTGTTTTCTTTTCGTTTTTGCTTATTTTTACTTTAACAGTTTTATTTTAACCTTTTAAAATTTTTATTTTATTATTTTAACTTTCCAGCATTATTATTTTTAACCTTGACTCGGCCGGTATTTTAACGACCGCAGGAAAAGAGTGCAAATGGTTTCCATGACAGTGTACAAGAAGTCGTCCAAAAAATAGAGAGTCATAAGCACATAACAGTCTCCATTTTGTTCCAGATTGAAATTTTTTTCGGAATGCCCAGCCAATTGGATATATTCAAATTTAACAAAATCCCCTAAAATTTTCATGAAAGTCGGAAAAAAAATAGTAGTAGTGCCTAGGTCAATTTCAAATATGTACCAACTATCAAAACATGTTGTTATTGTTGTAATTCCATGCAATTGAAACGGCTATATCTCACTTGATTATGACGCGATTTTCAAAAAATGCCGCGAGGGTAACGATCTTCTATCAATCTATATAACATGTTTAAGGGTGCCATTTTAATTTAATTGCGGAAAACATAAAATTTAGAAATAATATTATTTACAAAGTTGCCCTTGTGAGGTAGTTGGGGCCTCACTAGGTCTGGTTGGACCATCGATCGGGTTGCACCAGTGTGGCTTTTTACGATGCAATGTTCTTCATCAACTTGACCAGGAAGGCATAAGTCTGCTTCTCCACGATGATGGGGGTGTTGGGGACGTCGATCCTCCTAGCTAACCTTTGCCCCACGAAATTGGCTCTTACATGTTTCCCGACCCCTCAGCTTGAGGGGCTTCCATTCTGGGCTCCTGACTCGGTCTATGTCTTCTCCTAGCTGCACGCCCTCGACAATACCTCGGTTTTCTTCGCTTCTTGCAGTCTTTTTGCAGGTGCCCCTTCTCCCCGCGATTCCAATATCTAGGCGCACCATTTACCTGCGGCTCTCGCTCAATTTCCACGCACTCATACCTTCACTCGTCTGCCACTACCTCGCGAACCCGGGCAGTGGTACGAGACACATTTTTCGCTGCATCAAAGTTCAGACTATAAGCCAATACATCCTTGATCGTTTGCTTTTGGGCTAAACGCACGGCTTGTTGCAATTCCTGGTCCTTTAATGCACTGATGAATGCTTCTGTCGGTGCGTCATCTCGATGTTCTGGGACGTGGGCTAGATAAGCCAAAAGTGCCAGTCGCTCAATGTCTTGGGCTAACTGCTGTAAGGTTTCGCCAGACCTCTGCATCCGATGCCGTAGCTGTGACCGATAAATCTGCTTCAGATGATCGCCTCCATAACGCATGTCGAGTATTTTCAGTATAGCAGCCGGGTTTGAGTGCAACTCAACGGGGATCGTCTGCAAAAGCTCGGCACCTGGGCCTCTTACAGCAAGAATTTATGCGGTTGCTCGTTCCTGCTCATTCCGGTGATTTGTCCTAGCGGCGGCTTCAAACTGGGTTTTGTAAATGCTCCAGACCGTTTACCCGTCGAATATTGGTGCTTTCACTTTTCTGGATGAGCTTTGTGCTGCGGTTGTAAGCGGGGCTGATGAGGTGGTTACTACTGCCTTCGCTGCTTCCAATCCCTTTCTCATTATTTCAATCTCATGGTTCATTCTCTCCTCGACCTGGTAAACCTTTTCCTTGAAGCACTTAATTTGGTTGTTCAGACTACCGAGCTCCGCTTTTATTTCGGTTGACTGTTTTTGCAAGTCTGCCTTGATTTCGATTGCCTGTTTGTCTAGCTTCGTTGGTTGCTCCTCGAGCTTCTGTGTGATATCTGCCTTGATTTTGAATGTTTATTTAGTTATGGTTCGCGGCGTATAATTTTAATGTTCCGGGAAAGTGAAAGCGCACTGCCTTTCAATTTAAGTCAAAAGAGTTTGTTTACTAAAAATGCACAATCATTCAGTCAACAATTTTACCAATTTTACTTTTCACTTTGTCTATAAATTTTTAATTCAACTGTATTAACTAAAAATCACTTCACAATCAATCAATCATCGCCTTTACCTCGCGCTCCACTCTATCGCAGTTTTTACTATCCCGGTTGTAAAAATCCCCCCATTCATTCAGCTCGACTTTATATAGGGTCTCTAGTCATTCAATTTATTTCTCGTACATTGGCGAACTACCTGGAGTATTCGAGCAATGGCGCAGTGACGTCAATTTCAGATGTTGATCATGCTTGGTGGGTTCTTGTGCTTTCGAGTACGTTCGTTTTGTTGATAATGATGCTCTTAATGGTTGTGAAAACAATTGCTACAGTAGCTCGCAGAATTATTTGTACATGTAACAATATATATATATATATATATATATATATATATATATATATATATATATATATATTTATATACAGTGAGTGTAAAAAGTGTACGTACGTCAAATAATTGTATATGAAAAGTAATATTCCACGAAACCGTAAAAAGTTTTGAATTTTTTTATAGTATATAGTTATTTTAAGCCTAAAAATCTATGCCCTACCCAAGAACAAAATTAAAAATTAATCAGTAATGCAGCAAGGTTCTATGAAACTTAAATCTACCCTAAAAGACGCGCAAAAGGTGTTCGTACGGTTGCACTTAACTAGCAGTGTGTTTAAGAAGACCCTTCATTTATCAACAGTTAATCAGTCAACAGGTGGATTCAATCTGATTTTGTTGATTGAAATCTGGGGTGAAAATGGGCCCAAAAAAAGAAAGAAGCTAGCGGAGAGGAGAAAAGGCTCATCATCCGTTTGTATAATCGATGCAAATCATTAGGGGATAGCGCTTGCTTCACTGAAAGACCCAAATGTAGTAATCGAGCAGCTATACGAGCAAACTGCTCGAAAACCCTCCCATCTCTTATCCAAATTGTAATGGCAGATTTAAAAAAATATGTAATTTTTTCGTCTGTAATTGTAATTTGTAGAATAGTTTTTCTTCTTATTATTATTAGTTAATGTAACCTTATATCAATTTTCTTCTGTATTAAAATTTAAATGTTTTCCGTGAATTATCTTTTCCATAAAATTTAATTTTTCATTACTATTTAAAATTTTCATTTCTTTCCTTCATTAAAATTTCTTCACTGCATGTAAATTTTCTTCAATTTATTTAAATTTCTTTAGTTCATTCTTAATTTCTTTAGTTCAGTTAAAATTTCACTACTGCAATTAAATTTTGGTTTAAAAAAAAAAAAAAAAATTGAATGTGCCATTGCAACTTATGATGTCGAAACCCTGACTCAGTGCAGGGCAACGGTGCATTACCTAAAAATGCATTCGAATACATTCTTGACGTTAGCGTAAACTGTAACTCTTATCTGAGATTTTCTTAGTAACGTAAAATAAATTTTAACAATCCGGAATGGGTGTACCGGCTGGTGATATGGACAGCTTATGTGTGTGTGTTTACGGAGAAACAAGAAAAAACCTGTAACGAACAACATTATAAAGGCAAAGTCGAGACGCAACACAAACATGTAAATGTAGTATTATATAAACGAAATGTACAGGTGTCAGCTGATGAAGTTGGAAAAAGTTGAGAAGATTAGAATGCATGGGTGGGATTGGTGATTGTGAGGAGTTCGTCGAAAGTGGACTGGTGAGTCGAAGGGATTGATGAAAGATTTGCGCTAGTCGGGACATTCGTTGTGCGCGAAGGAGCTAGTAGACCGAATCGCTGAACGGGACTTGTAAAATTTAATATTTTTCCGAGTGGCTTGTTTAGAAGATTACTGTCATATGAGTTCTTTCAAGTGGAAGAAATTGGTGATGTTCGACTTTTGAAAAGTGTAATTCTATTGCGGTGCTGAAAAGTGGCGCCTATGTGGATATTGCCTTCTATCATCGCGTCTTTTCGTCTGCTGCTTGCTGTAAGTCTGAACTGTTATCTGTATGTGTTCTATTGTGTCAAGAAAAACAGCAAAATCAAGTAATCCAAGCGTAACTAAAACCGAAAGATTGATAAATTGAAACTCGAAGGAAGATACGAAGATCCTGACGACATACAGTCTTCCACAAAAGTCAAGGTACAGAGAATCGGTAACTGAAAATTGTATTACTGAATCAATATTTTTATTTGAAAACCAAAAGTTATGAAATGGTAATAATACGAGTTCTGTTGAATTTAAGTTTTCATAAATTTAAAGGGATTCGGCAATAATGATCATTGAAGACAATAATTTTTTGTTGGCGATGTCTCTTTTCTACTCCACAAAAGTCTTGGTACAGTTGCAGAAAATGCCCTGTTATTTGTAAAAAGGGGAGTCCCCCAAGTACATATTATCAGAGTGAGTTAACGACCGTAGGCCGCTGTCTTTAATATCGCGTCCGTATTCGTGGTGTATCTTTTATTTAATAAAATTTATAAAAAATGAGTCGAAAGGAGTTGAGTATTAAGGAGCGTGAAATAATTATTAATCTGCATTCAAATCAGAGCAAATCATATTCTAAAATAGCTGAACTAGTGTTGCGAAGTCGGTCAACCATTCAAAAAGTGATAAATCGATTTAAGAAGGAAAATAGAGTGGAAAATGTGCCCCGAACAGGTCGTCCATCTAAACTAAGTGCAAAGGACAAGAGAAAAATTTCGCGAATGGTAAAACAAGATCCATTTCTAAGCTGTAGAAAAATCTGCGATGTTCGTGGAATTAATGATAAGAAGGAGGTTAGCGCAGAAACTGTGCGTAGAGCTGCCGTAGAAGCTGTATTTTCATCTCGTACGCCTAGAAGAAAACCTCTTGTAAGTTCCATAAACAAACAAAAAAGAATAACATTTGCAAAAGCATATATTGACAAACCAATAACGTTTTGGGATTACGTTTTATTTTCGGATGAGTCTAAATTTTGTATATTTGGTGTAAATGGGCATAACAGGGTCTGGCGAAAAGTAGGAGAAGCATTTAATCCCAAGAACACTATTAAAACAGTAAAACATGGAGGCGGTGGTGTTATGGTTTGGGGTTGCATGGCTGCTGCTGGAGTTGGAAATCTGACATTCATCGAAAATACTATGGATCAGAACTCTTATTTAGAGATTCTACGAAACAACATGAAACAAAGTGCAGCCAAATTAGGTATGCGAGAAGATTTCTTGTTTCAACAGGACAATGACCCTAAGCACACTGCGCATAAAGTTCGAATGTGGCTATTGTACAATACTCGCATGCTTGCTACACCGCCTCAAAGCCCTGATTTGAACCCTATAGAGCATCTTTGGAATGAGCTTGAGACAAAAATCCGAAAAAGAGTGATATCAAGCAAGGCGCAGCTTAAGGATGTTATATTGGAGGAGTGGGCCAGAATCAGCAGCGAATTTACTAAAAAATTGGTATATTCTATGCCTAAAAGACTGAAGTCAGTAATTCAGATGAAAGGATATCCGACAAAATATTAAGAAAAGTATAATTCAAATAACTATGCAAGACTATAATTACAATTTGTATCATTTTTCTTTAGGTGTACCATGACTTTTGTGGACTTCATTCATTGACTTTCCAACACATCATATGTAATAATATATTAATACGACAGAATTTTCGTTTTGTTTTACATGAATTTAAAGTGTAATGATTATAGTTGAAGTAATACCAAAAAAAATTTTATCACTATAGGTTTTTTAAATAAAAATATCAAACAATTTTCATGATATTTATCACTGTACCTTGACTTTTGTGGAAGACTGTATATAGTGTTCAGCACTTTAAAAATTCTATTGCTACTTCAGTATTGTGCCTAGGATAATTTCATTAATCTGCGTGCTAATAATTACGATTTCTAGTTGGTTTCACCGAAAACAATCGAAAACGTTCACATAGAAATTATATTTGCCTATAATTATAAGTGTCAGAAATGCGTTTTAACGAATTGGTTTCAGCACGCAATATCACCACATCACCAGAGGGCGCCCGGCGTAGATGTCGATGAGTACCGATTATTTTTATTTAATTGTTTATTTAATCTGCTTTATGTAATTTCTTTATTTAACTGCTTCTAAATAATAACTTTTGGAAATTGTTTTAAAAACTTTATAAGTTAAATTTATAATAAAAATATAATTCGTTTACACACAATTGTCCTACTTTGCGATGTAACATCTTGACTATTCCAAATATCAAGAAGGAAAAGAAAAAACGAAAAACCATATACAGTAGTTAATTTAAAACAAAATACCGTAGAACGGGAATGAACGTACATTACGAGAGATTGTTAATCACACACATGTTTCTTTTCGATTATTATGATGATTGTTCTGAGATGATACAAGGAAGTAATTAAAGTTACGCGTCCGTATTTCATTTTTGTTCTTTTGACCGGGTACAGGACCTGGTACGGTGGAAGGCTTTGTCTAAAAAAAATGAGCTAGCCATCGGACGCGCTCCAAGTGTAATTTAGTTTCAAGGACTCTCGCGGGTTGAGTGGCATCTAGTCAAGATGCCTTTTTATAGCATAGGGTTATGTGATCCGATCACATAACTCTATGACATAAATTGGTCACCGGTATATTTCTTTTCTGATGGGAAGGCTCATACAAGGTATGTTGTATGAGTTTTCCACTCAGAAGGGAAATATATGGCCACTGCAACATTTTTGGATCTTGATCCGGTTGAGCGGGTGCGATGGGGCACCACCATCCGGTTGCCCCACTCTTATTTGTGGGCCATGGGAATTGTCCGTTTGTTTTGGCTTGTTTTAGCTTGTTCTTTGAACAAGCAATTCTTTCCTCTTTGTAGTTACCTACATTTTTCGACTTCGGTCGATGAGTTCTGTTTTCGAGACCCCAGAAATTCGTGAATGCGAAATTCTTTGGGAATGAAACCGCCCCACAACACCACAACGCTAGCCTGCCAGCGCATTCACGCGTCCCCAGACAAGGGCATTCTAGGTGGATATTAACATCTTCTTTCGCCGAGGCAGCAGACCATCGCTGCAGTCCTTAACGGACATTTATACCTACTTTTCACTACACAAATCTACCATACCATTGTTGATTGGTTTTCAGAACGAAAAACCGTGTTCTAAATGATCACAACCAGCGTTTTATTTCCCGGAAAGTCGGGGATAACCCGAAAATTAGTATGCCACAAATTTGCGCTCAGCTACTAGAGACATCAGGCGTCGAAGTATCGGTAAGTACAGTAAGGAATGTCTTGCGATCGGCTGGTTATCGTGGTCGTACAGCAAGGCGGAAATATTTTGTTAGTGAGGTCAATCGAAAGAAGCACCTGAAACTTGTTAAAATGCATGAAAAAGAGCCAGCCGAATTCTGGGAACGAGTGATATCTACCGATGAAAGCAAATTCAATCTTTTTAACTTCGACGGAAAATATATGATGTGGAGGAAAGCAATCATAGAGCTGCAAAGGAAAATCTTTGAAACATGGAAGAGGCTTTCTTTTAGTCTGGGGGTGCATGAGTGCTCTCGGGGTACGAAGTTTAGTATTCCATTGAGGGTATAATAGACCACAAACATTACATTAATATCCTGAAGGAAAATGGGGATGATAACGACCCAAAGCATACTGCGGAGAATACTTGGCTTTGGCTCTTATATAATATACCCCTAGTATTGTGGACACTACTACGATCCGGGATATTAATCCTATAGAACATCTTTGGGATGTTTTAGACAAGTGAGTTCGAAAAAGGAATCTGACCAGCAAGGCACCCCTGAAAACAGCGCTACTAGAAGAGTGGAATTTTATGTTGTGACCAGTAACCTAATTAAACCTATGCCGAGAAGACTACAGTCTATTATTAAAGTAAAAGGATATCTTGCCAAATATTAAATGTGAATTATAAAACTAAATTCTTTTTTTGTTTTTTTAATAATTTTCTTCGTGATTTTAAATATTCCAGAGGAACGATCGTAAGAATACTATTTGCGCGTCGTAGACGGAGGCTTAGCGCTTCAAGTAACTTTTCTCTATCTTTGAAATTTTGAGCTTTTATTTTTTAAGTAGATTCTTATTTGCAAGATTTAAGATTTTTGTATTTTGTAATTAACTTTTTGAAATGATTATAACGTTTTGGTGATATATTGCTTTTTGTTGAAAATTTTTGATCGTACGTACCTTTTTTACACTCAATATATATATATATATATATATATATATATATATATATATATATATATATATATATATATATATATATATATATATATATATGTGTGTGTGTTTAAGCCGTAATAATGATCTCCATTTATTACCTTTCCCTTCCAAATATCCATTTATTACCTTTCCCTTCCAAATATTCATTTTCCCTCTGAGTGAATTGGAGCGCCGCTGGAAACAACATCCAATCAAACCATTGGACGGACAAAGGTTTTAGACCTCGACTGTAGAAAAGTTCAAGGCAGTCAAGCATGAAAACGCATGGCGTGCGTCGCGAATGAATCGGCTCCGGAAAACGTAAAATAGTAAAATCGTGAACTCCGCTAAAAATAAAATTACTCCGGAAAACGCAAATAGTGAAAACGCGAACTACCCGAACCTCCAATAACGAATACCCAGTGATTCTGTACATGTGTTCAGTAAATTGAAAGCATTATTGAATGGATTGTGATAGCATCAAAGATTGTTGGAGACCCAGGTAATCCTCTGTTAAGTGCCGTCCATTCTTCCTTAGAAATAGTATTCACGTAATTGGAGAGCCCGCAATTATTTCATTTAAAAGCTTAGATAGTGCGCAAACATTTTTGGTCCTTCGAGCCGGATCGGTTAGGATTTGATAGGATTGTAACGCATCTCAAAACGCATTTTTTCCGCTATCTAAACACGCATACCGCTAACCTCGGTACAATGCAACGTGATATCTAACAGTTTTGTAGTTTGAGTTAATTTATTTTGAAAATGGTGGAAAAAGAAGGCAAACAGTCTTTTGACATTAATGATGATAGGAAATTTCAAAATTTTAATAAAAAATTAAGTACTATGTTCGCCTCTTTGACTTCCATCCACGATACAATTAGCAATCTGAATTCCGAAGAGTCAATTGATCAATTTCTTTCGGAGTGCTTTTGTATAGATCTACTTAGGAAAGAGTTTATGGATATGCTGGAGGCACGAAATGAGTACCAAACAGGGATATCTAACGCCTCTTTGCCTAGTTTTTCCCACATCGCGTCATTTGATAGGCTGTATACGCGTATTAAATATAAACAGCATCAACTCCAGAATAAGAACGGTGGCGAGGGAATTAAATTTAAACCTCCGCAACTAAATTGCAGATTGCCGAAGTTAGAACTTGTTCCATTCAATGGCGAGCAAGAATCTTGGCCATTATTTTATGAGATCTTCCGCACTATTATTCATTAAAGTGAACAACTCACTGACGGGGAGAAGATTCAATATTTAATGGGTCAATTATCGGGTAAAGTGCGAACTAGTGTTGGAGTTTTACCTACCGCTGAAAATTATCCAATAATTTGGAATGGCCTGGTGGAAAAGTATAATGATAAATGCGTCCAGGCGACGGCCTACATTAACAAGTTATTGAATTTGCCCGCCGTCAGTGAAGTGAATGCAATAAGTTTAGAATCTTTCGTTGATAACTTTGCGTCGCTAGTATCTGCTTTAAAGCAACTCAAAATTCCGTTGGAAGATTTGATCTTTGTCCACTTGGGATCCCTCAAAATAGGTATGGAAACATTAAAGGATTTTGAGAAATCTCTTGAAAATGCGTCCGAATTACCAACCACCGATGAGTTTGTCTCATTTCTGCGTAGTCAAGCTCGAGTTTTACAGCGTGCTGGCAAGACAGGTCCCAGTTCCACTGCTGGGCCAAAACGCTCCCCAATTAAACATAGAGTTTCTAAGCCAATGAAAGTGGCAAATGTCCAGCAAAATAGTGTGAAAACCTTTGTAGTTCGGGAGACGGAATCGGGTCTGAGCAAATGTGTTTTTTGCTCAAGGACTGATCATTCACACTTATATTTATGTCCGGATTTTTTACGATTAGTTCCAACAAAGTGATACGAATTTATTAGAAAAAATAAATATTGCTTCAATTGTTTGTCAAGTTTACATCTTATTCGACAGTGCAAATCGAAAAATAGATGCAAAACTTGTTCCGCACAGCATCATTCACTTCTACACTTCGGCGAAAACATACCGCCAGCAGAACTGCAAACTGCATCAAACAAAGTGGAAGTCGAACGCAGCAAACCACCAGTGGCTATTATGTCTAACCCCGCATCCACTGAATCGAAAGCATTACACTGAGCGAGATAAAATGCCATCTCCTTCGAATACTGGAAACGTACTACTAGGAACAGCGCAATGTAATTTAGTAGATAGAGATGGTAATATTGTTGTATTACGCGCCTTACTCGACTCCGCATCTCAACGCGATTTAATAACTTCTGAATGTTGTAAACGATTAAATCTTCCGCTTTTTCCTCCGAAAAATAAATACGTTTCGGAAACAGGCGAAATTAAAAAGGCTATTGAAGGCGAAACGTGTCTTACAATTCGGTCGCGCATAGATGACTCGATTCGTTTCACTATCCAACCTATAGTAGTCGAACGCATTACGAATGAATTGCCCACCGCAAAGGTTGATTCAAGAAAATTCGAATATTTAAATGGCATTGTATTAGCCGATGCTAGTTACACTACGCCGGGTCCCATTGATATGATTTTAGGTGCGAACATTTTCGCACGAATAATTCGTCCCAAACGTATCTCACGCGATGAGAATGAATCTATTGAAATAGAAACATCGCTAGGTTACATAATACTAGGTAATATACCGGGTAAAGCTGTTCCTCTTTGCAACTTTGTTTACACGTTTAAAATAACAGAGGATTTCGAGACGCGTATGTCACAGTTTTTGGAAATTGAAGTTGTACCTTCTTCCGCCTGAGGAGAAACTATGCGAGCAATTATATTGCGATACTACGCATCGTGACCCTTCCGGGCGCTTTGTAGTCTCATTACCTTTCAAAGAGGGCCCGAAAGAATTAGGAGACTCAATGAAACGAGCTGAATAACAATTCTTATCATTGGAGCGTAGGTTACGAGCTAAACCAGATATAAGGGAACAGTACGACTCGGCAATCTTCGAGTACTTGCAAAAGGGTTACTTAAAACCTATAGGTATTGCTTCAGACTTAGCCTCAGAACATCAATATGTTATTCCGCACCACGCTGTAGTTCGCAGAGACAAGTCCAGTACTAAGTTGCGTATAGTACTAAACGCTAGTATGCCTTCCACATCGGGTAGATCGTTAAATGACTTGTTGTTTACCGGTCCCAATTTGCAAAATAATTTGTTTAGCATATTGTTAACTTTCCGCTTGTTTCCAATCGCAATTAGTGCGGATATTCGACAGATGTATCTGCGCATATTCGTAGAAGAAAAAGATCAGCGCTTTCAGCGTCTCTTGTATAGGTTTGATGATAGATCACCTATTCAGATGTTCGAGATGACTCGTGTCCCATTCGGGTTGTGCTGCAGCCCATTCCTAGCAATAAGAACGATTCGGCAATTAGCACAAGAGGAGAGAGAAAAGTTCCCCGAGGCTGCCGCTGTTGCCGAGAAGGATATTTATATGGACGACTTGGCCAGCAGTTGCTCCTCTGCGGATCAGGGTGCGCAGCTGTCTAATCAATTAATAAATTTCTTCCCTACGGCTGGATTTGAGATGGTTAAATTCTCCAGTAACTCGCCGCAGGTAATGGAGAGCATTCTTTCGTCTCATTGGGTTATGGACGTGGTTGAATTCAGTCCCGAAAGTGACCTCAAAATTCTAGGCCTACGCTGGCTTCCAGCTGATGACGTTTTTACTTTCACAGTAAATGCCTCGTCTGGGGAATGCACTAAACACAAAATCCTTTCCGCTATCGCTCGCTTGTGGGATTTGATGGGCTTCATCGCTCCTGTCACCTTATTAGCAAAGCTTATTCTCAAATCTCTTTGGGAAGGTAAAGTAGCGTGGGACGATATACCCTCGCAAAATATTGTGTCGCTTTGGAGACAATTTGAATTAGAACTACACTTATTAGAAACAATCAAACTGCCACGTCATGTTGGAGTCGAACATGAAGGTGTCATTTCCATATTGGGATTTTCCGATTCCTCCGAACGCGCGTTTGGAGGTGTAGTATATTTACATGTTTATTTCTCCGCAAATAATTGCTCAGTTATCAATTTGATTTGCACCAAGTCAAAGGTTGCGCAATCACGCACTGTCATTTCGCTCGCACGCATGGAGCTATGCGCGAACTTGGTGTTATGCAGCACGATGCACAATTAATATCATCTTTGCATTCACGGATAGCACCATTGTACCCAAGGATACATTCTTCACGCACTAGATGGCACACATTTGTTGCTAATAGAATTGCCAAGATACAGGAAAATATATCGCCACAGCATTTCTATCACATCGCTGATAAAGACAACCCCGCTGATTGCCTATCACGAGAGTTGACACCCGCACAGCTTGTGGATCACCCGCTTTGGTTTCATGGCCCTGCTTTCACTCGGGCACCGGTCAAGGAATGGCCAGTACAGGATTTTGACGCTAACGTGCCAAGGGAACTACCTGAAAGGAAGGTCAATACTTTAGTCACAACGAAAGTAAACCCACCTCATAAACCGCTTCTCTACGAGCTCTCTTCTCGTGTTTCTTCATGGCCTAAGCTGTTGCGTATAGTTATTTACGTCCTACGGTTTGCGAAGAAGCTGCCTCGTAGATTTGAATTATCGCATCTGGAGATAGCAGAAATTAAAGTCTTGCGGGATTTGCAGAACGTGCATTTTCAACGCGAAATAGATCTCGCCCAATCGGGCAAAAACACTCCCGCCAGCTTTATTAAAGCTCAACGCATTCATTGATAAGGAATTATTACGCGTTGGAGGTAGGCTAGCTAATGCCTGTCTTAACTACGCAAGCCAACACCCTATTTTACTTCCTGGCCGCGATCATATAGTCGACTTGATCATAGACCAAGTTCATCGAAAATACTGCCGCGCTGGCCCGCATCTTGTCATGTCTTTGCTTCGGCAGAAATATTGGATCCTAACGGCACGCAACATTGTACGAGCACGGATACGAAAATGTAATCAATGCTTCAAAGCCAATCCTAGAAATCCAATTATGGCAGATCTACCGGAGTGTCGAGTTAACCAAGCTAAACCCTTCTATCGTACGGGAGTCGATTACGCCGGTCCTCTGACAATTATTCCCTTTCGCAGACGGGGGGTGAAAAGCATAAAGGCTCATGTTTGTCTTTTCATCTGCCTGGTAACTAAGGCCATACACATTGAGATGGCTTCTGATCTGAGTACGGATACCTTTATGAATGTATTTAAACGGTTCCTATCCCGCCGCGGTCCGGTTGGTGTAATGTACTCCGATTGCGGCACTAATTTTGTTGGTGCAAAGGCAAACCTGGAAAACCTGTACAAATTGCTAGATTCCGCTGAGTACAAAACTAGACTGTCTAATGAACTTCGAGACAACCACATAGAATGGAAATTTAATCCCGCATCAGCTCCGCATTTTGGGGGCATATGGGAAGGAAATATTCGTAGTCTCAAATTACATTTGAATAGAGTAGTTGGGAATCAGCTTTTGACTTGTAAAGAAATGCAAACCGTATTGATCCAAATAGAGGCGGTGCTTAACTCACGTCCACTCACGGTATTAAGCTGCGACCCTGTCGAGCCTCTCGCTCTTACCCCGGCGCATTTTTTGACGCTTACTCCATTGAAATCGTTACCGGCGAGGAACTTTTCCGAAGAAAATATCAGTTTGAGAGACCGCAACAAATGATCGATAATTTGGTGCAATCGTTTTGGAAGCGATGGCGAATAGAATATCTTTCAACCTTACAACAACGTACAAAGTGGTTGACTTCATCAGGCAAGGCAATTTCATCTGGAACGGTGGTGTTATTAAAATCCGATAATGCTGCTCCTTTGCAATGGCCACTAGGTATTGTAGAGAAGGTTTATCCTGGGAAAGATGGGGAAATTCGTGTTATTGATGTCCGTACTAAATCGGGACTCTATCGCCGCCCTGTAGTTAAAATTTGTCCATTACCAACGCAATAATATACAGTCCACTATTAATAGGTCGTAAGTAACTATAGATAGATAGTAATTGTAGTAGTTATAGTTCATAATTATAATTTCCATATCAATTGAATTTAAATTACGGTCGAAAGATCACGGATGTTGCGCAAAGTAGAATTTATACAGCCGGGGAGGATGTTTAAGCCGTAATAATGATCGCCATTTATTACCTTTGCCTTCCAAATATCCATTTATTACCTTTACCTTCCAAATATTCATTTTCCCTCTGAGTGAATTGGAGCGCCGCTGGAAACAACATCCAATCAAACCATTGAACGGACAAAGGTTTTAGACCTCGACTGTGAAAAAGTTCAAGTCAGTCAAGCATGAAAACGCATGGCGTGCGTCGCGAATGAATCGGCTCCGGAAAACGTAAAATAGTAAAATCGTGAACTCGCTAAAAATAAAATTACTCCGGAAAACGCAAAAAGTGAAAACGTAAATAGTGAAAACGCAAACAGTGAGAACGCGAACTACCCGAACCTCAATAACGAATACCCAGTGATTCTGTACATGCGTTCAGTAAATTGAAAGCATTATTGAATGGATTGTGATAGCATCAAAGATTGTTGGAGACCCAGGTAATCCTCTGTTAAGTGCTATCCATTCTTCCTTAGAAATAGTATTCACATAATTGGAGAACCGCTTAGATAGTGCGCAAACAATATATATATATATATATATATATATATATATATATATATATATATATATATATATATATATATATATATATATATATATATACACACGAGATGTGTTCAAAAAATATCGCGAATTTTGTTTTTTTTCAAAAATTATTTATTTATTCATGAATATCTATTTTGTCCTCTTCAAAGTAATCCCCATGAGATATTATACACTTGTGCCAACGGTTTTTCCAATCTTCGAAGCACTTCAAAAAATCATTTTTTTAAATCTTGTTCAGCTCCTCCTTCGATGCCGTCTTTATCTCGTCAAGCGTAGCGTAACGTCGTCCTTTCATGGGCCTCTTCAGTTTAGGAAACAAGAAAAAGTCACAGGGGGCCAGATCTGGGGAATACGGTGGCTGCGGCATCATTAGTGTGTTGTTTTTGGCCAAAAAGTCGCGCACAAGCAACGATGTGTGAGCAGGGGCGTTATCGTGGTGCAAAAGCCAATTTTTGTTCTCCCACAAATCCAGGCGTTTCTGGCGGATTGCTTCGCGCAAATTGCGCATAACTTGCAGGTAATATTCCTTATTGACCGTTCTTCCCTGTGGCAAGAACTCATGATGCACCACGCCCCTGCAATCGAAGAAAACTGTCAGCAAAACTTTCACATTCGACCGAACTTGGCGCGCTTTTTTCGGTCTTAGTTCATGCGGCAGCTTCCATTGAGATGATTGAGCTTTGGTTTCCACGTCATAACCATGAACCCACGATTCGTCACCAGTTATGACCCTCTGGAGCAAATTTGGTTCGTCGCGGACAGAGTTTAACATCTCATTAGCAATGTTCATGCGTTGCTGTTTTTGGTCGCAATTGAGCAATTTTGGTACGAATTTCGTGGCGACCCGTCACATGCCCAAATCGTTGATAAAAATCGAATGGCACGAGCCAATTGATATGTTTATGTCCTCAGCAACTTCTCTAACGGTGATTCGACGATTGGCCAATACCATTTTCTCCACTTCATTAATTTTTTCGTCTGTTGTTGAAGTGCTCGGGCGTCCGGCACGCTCTTCGTCGTTCACATCTTCTCGGCCTTCTTAAAACATTTTGTACCACCGATAAACGTTGCTACGGTCCAAGGTAGCTTCTCCGTATGCCACAGTCAACATTCGGAATGCATCCGCGCACTTAATTTCGTTTTTCACACAAAATTTGATACACGTTCTTTGATCCATTTTTTGAATAAGTAAAAATCGAAGACGATTGAAAACACGTGCAAGTAAAGCAGCTATCACCAATTAAGAGAACATTCAAAATGGCCGAACTTGTCGGCATAAGTGACAGACATGAGTACCAACATAACGCCACAAAAAAATCGAAATTCGAATATACGTAACCCGCGAAAATTCAAAATTCATGATACTTTTTGAACACACCCCGTATATATATATATATATATATATATATATATATATATATATATATATATATATATATATATATATATATATATATATATATATATATTTAAGGTACTCTCCGCAACAGGTAATTTTTGTCGAGAAATTTACCTACAATTGTACAGCTGACTCCTTTTTCAAATAAAATACAGAATATTAGAAAAGACACTGCTGTATGGGGAAAGCATTTTTGAGGAGTGTTTGGCACTTTTCACCAAAACATGCTCGAGTGGGCTGCATTGTTGCAAACATACGGAAACACTGCAAACAAGGCCACATGTGCTCAATGGATATTCAATTCAGTGAAAGGCATTCATGCGACTTGAATGCTCAGAAACAAAGTTTTAATGTAAATTCCACGAATTTTGATACTGATGACGCTCCCATTGAAGATAAGTAGCTTCTAAGATGAATTCCTTAGAACGAATGCCTACAGAAATGCAAGTTCAATGGCTCTGCCATTGACTCTATTGCTCACCATGTAATGGGTTGGAAATTCGGAGACAGGCTAGAATTGAGAAGTACTTTCGCAAACATGTTAGAAATTGTCGCCTTTTTCTTTTGCATTATTTTGACGAAATTAATCAACTTGATTGTGCTGACGGGCATATTTGTCTTTGGAATCCAGGCGCCGCCCTAGGATAATTCTGGCAAGGTATGAGGAAGGTTGTGTCGTTGAGCGATATACTGCTAGCTTTGTAATGCAAAGAATGATGCCAACAATTTTGCCTTTCGAACTTATTCTCCTTAAGGATGCGTAGCCATTATCGGCAATTACTCTTCAGAAGAATTATTTTTCAACGTCATTGCATACTACGTTTTTGTCTCGCGCGTGCAAATCCATTTTAATCAAAATTCAATTATGAGAATCTAACCGTTGCTAATTAAACTTAAAATAATCGTGAAAATATTATGATCTCTTGATGTGTTTACTAATAGAGTGAGTTAGAGTATTTGATCCGTAAATAATTCCATTCCAAGTACCTCGTGGTCGAACGTGATGTAATGACGGCGCTAGTGAATTTTTTCGATTCTTAATTGATTGGTTTTTGTTGCGTCTTGTCGTCAAGACATATTGTATAAAAACATGTCAATCTTCATTGAGGAAAATTTATTTCCTACAACATTGGTTTCTGTTTTATGACATGCAATTAAAATAAAGTTGGTTGTAGGATTTTCATGGGATAACTTTTCTAGTAAAATTACATGTGGTTGGGGTATAAATTGGAACGTGAGAATGAAATTTGGTAGAAATTTTTTGAAACTTGCAATTGAATGTCAGAACATTATTACAACATTTTACACTAAAATTGAGTATGCTTAGGACATTCAATTTTATTGGAACCAATTTTAGGAAGCTCTTTAATGTTGTCTGAATGAGGTCTTTATTTCATTAATGTGTCGTTTCTTGATGTTAACATTTTTTCGAATAATACTCAAGAAGGGGGAATTTTTGAATAAGCTTATTATCTTTTATTTACATAATAACGAAATCCAAGATCAAGGTTCGGTATGGCTTTTTTTTACAAAGCAGGAGTTTTAGCACAACTTCTACACTTTACAGGGAAGCAAGTTTTTCAAGTGTTCACAGAAGGGCTTTTTTGCTTTGATCTCCTATCCTTGTGAACACTACACAGAAAATCAAGTAGGGCAAAGGTATTATACTTAAGGCATGGAAACTACTGGAAAAGAACGGCTGGTTTTAATTTATTTACACATACTATAAAATTATACAAGATATCATTTTGAAGAACCAGTAAGGATCACATATTCGAATCTAATATTGCTTGGATTATATGATTATACAGAGCAACACAACATCATGAGAAATGCAATGAAATAAGAAATATAATTAATAAAATAAAAATCTAACTTACTCACCGAACCATAGACAGCACCACATTGATCCATGCACAGAAATAAGCATGTGGCGACACCCTGAATTTTTATTTGACCAACATCGACCGTGGTACGTTGCAGAATTGCTGAAAAAGAAAAGTAAACATTATTAATGTTGAACCATTTTTCAGTTTTTAGCAATAAAAAATTAAATGCGTAAGTTAAGGAAGGAATCGTTTCATTTTTAAACGAAATTTTCTTTGCATAGATGCAGTTCCTTCAATTGCTTTAAAGAAGGAATTATAGGGCAGTAGAAATATTCAGGTTAAAAAAGCTTATGTACATTTAAAACAAACTTTATGTATTAATTAATTTTGTTTAATCAAATCAAAAAGTGTTATTCTGGATCATTATAGAACATTTTTTGTATAAAAAACTTTTAATGTTCCTTTAAAGTATTGTTCATCCTAAATATTTAAATAAAGGTAAAATCTCAATTAATAAATACACCCCACGAAATGATGATAAGACCAACACACAAAACTGCAATAATACACAAATAGAAATAGAGTTGCGTTAGTGTAGTGCGCTATGGGATTATACAGATCGGTATTTCCCAAGGATCGGTTTTCGATTTTTGTTTTCTGCTAATACGTTCGTTTGTGGCGTAATTCAAAAACATTCTAGTGCGAAATATTGATAAGACCAGAAGTATACGTAAAAAGAAGGAAATTACAAAGAAATAACAAATCATATAATATTTAATTTCATTTAATTAGGTAAATTGAATTGTATTTTTGGTTACTGTTACAACTAACTTTTATATCGACAGCTGCGCGATCACACTGAAATAGGTCGAGGAAAGCAATTGACGGAAATAGAACGAGGACAAATTCTCGCCTATCGGAATAGTGGCACATCAACCAGAGAAATAGCATCTCGAATGAAAAGAAGTAAGACTGTGGTTATAAATTTCCTGAAACTTAAAGACAACTATGGTAAAAAAAAAGAGTTCAGGAAGAAAGCCAGTGGTGTCTGCCAGAGAAACCAGAGAAATTAAAAGGCTGGCTTGTAATAAGGGCAACAGCCCAGCAGAAATTCAACGCACTTTAGGACTTCAAGAAGGTGTGAGACGCGTGCAACAAACGGGACCCTAAACCTAAATTGACAGCACGCCACAAACAGCTAAGATTGAATTTTGCTGAGAAGTACCAATTTTGGGAAGAGGAATGAACCACAGTACTTTTCAGCGATGAAAAAAAATTCAACCTCGAGCGACGTGACGGCCTACAAAGATATTGGCACGATAAGCGTACAAAAAAGCAAAAAAGGATGGCAAGAAATTTCGGTGGAGGATCCTTAATGGTGTGGGCTGCTATTGGATATTACGGCAAGTCCCCTATATGTTTTATTTCCACAAAAATGAACGCTGTCAAATATGTGGAGTTACTTGATGACGTACTAATTGATTTCGGGGAAACCCACGGAGCTGAATGGATATTTCAGGAAGATAATGCTGCGGTGCACACCGCGCGACATACCAAGAACTTTCTAGAATCTCGTGGAATTCCATTACTGGAGTGGCCACCATGTAGCCCGGATTTAAACCCAATTAAAGCGAGCGAGTTTTTCACCAAGGTCGTCAATACGACTCCGTCCGAGAGCTACGGGCAACTGTCAACACTGAATGGAAGAACAGATACTGTCCAAACAGTTATAACTTCCATGCCACGTCGCCTGCAACACGTTATAATTAACCGAGGTGCTAGTACAAACTACTAAAACTACTCAAAGACGAATTTTATATACCAAACAGTAACAATGGTCCTATAATTATTTCGCTTGGCAGAATTTTTTGACAGTCATTAAATGAAGTACTGAGTATTGAAGCGATGTTCCTTTATACCACGTGAATTATATAGCAGTAATAATCTACATTTATTTAAAAAAAATTTTTTCTTATATTACATTGACACAGTAATGATTTTTGTCTTGGTCCTATCATTATTTCGTGTAGTGTACATTAAGACCACTACATACACTAGTCAAAAAAGTTTGCGTACAATAAAAACTGCAATCCATCCAATTAGAAAGCTACAACAGCTGGCAACGTTTTAGGAAATTTTCTTTGCGAAAAGAATTTTGTCGCAGAAAAAGTTTGCGTACAAAAGAGTACAGGGGGAGTCCCAAGAACTATTTTCGAGTGAAGCGGGAGCAGAACGAGTTTTTTCGTATTGTTTGAAGTGTTTATTTGATAAATTGGCTTAAAACCTCAAATAAAATACCGAATGGACAGAAAAAAGCATACAAGTGGAAGAGGTACAATAGTGAAACTACAGAAAGAAGGAAAAAAGCCCCGCGAAATTAGTTAAACTGGCGATGGGACACACTCTTCGATTCAAAGAGTAATTGATACTTTATGCATAAATCGATGGGATATACCGCCTTAAAGTCACGTTCCGGACGACCCTCTACATGGACTGATGGGGAAAATTACGATATACATAGTGAAGTGGAAAAAAATCCAGGACTTGAGGCTGCTGAACTTGCAAAAAACGTCAAGCAAAGATGTAATAAATCAATTTGTAGCGATATAGTGTGTAAAATTTTGAAAAAAGATGGTTATCGTAGCCGGGTTGCACGGAAGAAGCCTTTCGTATCATTACCCAACAGGCAAAAACGAATTGCATTCGCTCACAAATGTATCAATAAACCACACTCTAGAAACAGGGTATTTTTTCGGACAAAAGCATTTTTGGAATAAAAGGGCGAAAGTTGGTGTGGGGTAAAGGGGGTACTGCATTCAATAAAATAAAGAAATCTCGCGCCAACAGTGAAACATGGTAATAAGTGGTATCACGTTGAATTCTATGCTAAAAATTTTATTGTGAGTCAAAATAACAATCTATAACATTTACTTTTTAAAGATTTTCTTGTTTGAATGTTTAAGGCGACTATACAGTAAATGGTCCAACCTAAGGGTCCACTTTTGGATGACGGCTCCAGCATAGCTACCAGTATCTCGCGGATAACATAAATAATGGCTTCCAAAATGTCGATTGAAGCGGGCTTATCCCTGAAGACCAGAGACTTCGTGTAACCCCAAAGAAAATAATCTCTTTTTAGGGAATTGCAAAATCATTTTACAATACCCTACTAAAATCACGTCCTGTCTGTCCGTCTGTCCGTCCGTCCGTCTGTCCGTCCGTCCGTCTGTCCGTCTGTCCGTCCGTCCGTGTGTCACACCACTTTTTCTCGCAAACTACATAAGCTAGAAGCATGAAATTTTGTAAGTAGGTGCGAAGTGACGCCCTCTTTAAAGTTTCAACACGAAAAGAAATGTATAAGGTCTTTAAGGGGGGTCTCCCCATATAGGGGAGTTGCCACTGATAAAAAAGTTTTCATCGCATGTAGGCAATATGGGTATCAAATGAAAGGTATTAATGAGAACTTTCCAAAACAGGTCTTAAAATGAAAAATTTTGCTTCGGGGGGTGCAGGAGAAGGCGAAATGTACGAAAATTTTGTGTCCCCCTCGCAATTGGACACCTTTGACCCAAAAAAATCTGAAAAAAATCATGAATGTAGGCCTTTATGAGTACATTAACAAAAAATACATGAGAAGTCGAAATTCACTCAACTTTGTTAGTAATAGTATGATTTATCGATTATATGTTTTCTTGAATAAAACCTTAACGGTGCCCTTAAATTTCATGAAATTCAGTTCACTGATGACTTTTTATAAGATTAATTTGTCCTGAAAGTTTCATAAAGATTTTATGGTATTTAATGAAGTTATAGCGATTTGAATTTTCCTGTATTACTATGCAACAATATGCACTGTATTACTATGGAAACATATGGCTGCGGAACAATATGCGCTTTTTACCGACTCAGATACTACAGCTTTGCTAGGATTTGCATGAAAATTTCAGGAATGATAGGTATCATGAATTTCTTAGACAATTGCTCAGCTAGCGGTATTAGTAATCGTAAAGCAAAATAGTGGCTGTTTTAAATGGGAAGATTGAATAATTTTGATGTATTTTGCCCAACTTCAACATTTAAGGCGCATGGTTTTAACACTTGATTCAATTTAATGAATGCCTGAAGATGAGTACCTAAAATCATTACTCATCGGTGAAATAAGTCGAGGAGGCAGGAGAGAGCTCCTAGTAAATGAGCTTTGTAACCATTCTAGGATCCGAATAAATAGGCCATGAATCGATGATGACAATACATCAAAGGTAGCCGATATGAATATCAAATGAAAGTTCTTTATAAGAGGTTTTCAAACAGTACTTAAATTGACAATTTTCCCTTCACAAGGGCAACAAATACCTTAGAAGTCGAAATTCGATCAACTTTGTTAATAATAGTACATTCTATAAATTTTGCTTTTTTGTCTATAAAATCAAGAAGGGACCCTTAAATTTCCCAAAATCTATAATTTAAGTTATCTTAACAATAAACAGCTAAGTTACAGCCGATTGAATATCTTATAACTACAACAACATTAACACGTGATACTAGGGAGATACACGCTTGCAAAGGACCTAGACACTACAAATATGTAGGAATTTTGATAAAAATTTTAGAAGTGGTTTGTAATATTCATGTGTTATCATGACTAATCAAGCGACGGGGTCAAAATACTTGGAACGAAATCGTGGCGAGTTTAAAATCATAATAACCATAATAAATTTCCGAACACAATTTATGGAATCTGTATATTAGTCAAGTTTTAATATGCAGGGGATATTGTCTGATTTACTAATTGTTTTACAATACCCTTGTGGCGGGAGCATCCTCCTGCTACTTCAACTTGTTTTGTATTCAGCTTGTGTGTTTTATATATGCTGCTTTACGTCTTGCCGGAGAATATTGCGAACATCGTCAAAATTTTCGATCAGCTCTTCTTGAATAGTTTGTACCACACTGTCATCTATTGGATCATCTTGCATTTTAACTCCAAATCGAACTTCGAACGGTGAGTAATTAGTACTTCGGTGTACCAATTTGTCAATTGCACGCTGAACGTCATCTACGAGTCAATGTCATGAATCCGGGCATTTCCAAGAAAGTTTTGAAATCCCGCTGAGAATAGTCCTGTTTACCCGTTCTATTTGTCTACTTCCTCTAGGTACACCCGTCGTTGTTTGTACGTGTTCGATATTTGCTTTTTCGCAAAATTCTGCGAAGGTATTCGACGTAAAAGCCGGCCCCTTGTCGCTAACTATGCGTGCAGGATTTTCGCCAAAACTTCGTTGGTTCCAGTAGATTTTGTTGGGTTCAGCCAAACAAATTTGCTGAATCCGTCCACTTTTGTAAAAAGGTGCATTTGATGCAGTTTCTTATTGCTTTGTCCACTTTCTGTTCGAAGTATGGAATGCAGTATAGCTGCTTTATTTGATGTGCGGTTTTCATAACGCCGAAATGTTCTTGATTGTGGACCGCTTTTATAACTTCTTTTTCCATCATACGAGGGACCACTAGTAAATTCTATCCGTCTCTTTCTTTAAATAACACATTTCCGATAATTTTATAATTCATATTGCCACGTGTTATGGTTCGCAGCCAATAATTTTAATATTCCGGGAATGTGAAAACGCAATGTCTTTTAAATTAAATGAGTTTATTTAATTAAATTACAAATGCACAATCACTTATTTTACTATTTCACAATTTTAACTAGAATCTAACTTTCACTTGTCCATAAATTTTTATCGCAATTGTCTTCTAAAATTACTTCACAATCAACGAAAATCACTTTTCTATTACTCGAACAATATCGCTTTTCTATTCGCTTCACAACCTTACTATCGCGTTTCTAATGAATTATTCCCCCATGCATTCAGCACGCCTTTATATAGGGTCTCTAATCATTCAACTCAGTTCTCGTACATTGGTGAATAAGCGGGAACATTCGAGCAGCGTAATGAATGGGCAATGACTCACTTTCAGATGTTGATCATGCTTGGTGGGTTCTCGTGGTTTCGAGTAAATTCATTTTGTTGATGTTCTTAATAGTTGTAAAAACAATTGCGACAGTAGCTCGCAGAATTATTTGTACATGTAACAATATATTGTTTCAGCTCAAGTACATCCATAATCGCTTTCAAGTGGTCATCGCATTTTTTAGCCTTTTCCAGTCGTAAACGCAACTCAATCTTAGAGATGACTGTTGGTACCGGATACCGCATACCATTTATGGCAATATGACCCGTCAAATTACATTTAAAACACTCTTGTATTTCTTTACACTCCCGTCGCTTATACTCTGTTGAACCGCAAATGTAACAATGTTCTTCTTGAATCCCACCGTTTTGTTTATACTTCGTATGCCTCTGTTTTGTGTATGCGTTCGAATATTTTTAATTGCTCCCTTAATTCAGCATAACTTTTTTCACCGTACAATGTAATTTTCGCCTCTGTTATCCCTTTCATGCCATCTACAATGTATTGGATAATTGACTTCTCCTCCACACCAATATCACGCATATGTAAAATCTTTTTAGGATTTTGTACTAGAATAAAAAGCTCTATTGCAATCACGACCTGTGTTCGTCTGTCCGTCTGTATGTCACACCACTTTTTCTCCAAAACTATAAAAGCTACAGCCACGAAACTTTGTGAAAAGGTCAGAAGTAGTGACTTATTGAAAGTTCAAGGGTGGAAATATTTTTCAAAGGGGTTTAAGTGGGGTCTCCCCATATAAGTAGGTGACCCTTCAAAATTTTTTTCACCAAGGGTAGTCAAGTAGGGTGTCATCGGAAAGGTCTCAAAAAATTTTTTAAAATTGCCTTATTGGTACGGAAGGGGGCAGGGGAAGGGGAAATGTACGAACTTTTCGCCTACCCTCCCCCTTCGCGATTGGATACCTTCCATCTGAAAAACCTAAAAAAAAATCATGAACGTAGGTCTTTACAAGTACAACAACAACAAATAAGTGAGAAGTCAAAATTCGCTCAACTTTGTTAGTAATAGTATGATTTATCGATTTTACATTTGCTTGAATAAAATTTGAACGGTACCATTAAATTTAATGAAGTTCAGTACACAAATGACTATTTATAAGGTTGACCAGTCCTGCAAGTTTCATAAAGATCAAATAGTGTTTAACGAAGTTATAGCGGTTTGAATTTTCCTGTATATGGCTATGGAACAATATGCGCTTTTTACCGACTCAGACACTACAGGTTTGCTAGGATTTGCATGAAAATTTCAGGAATGATAGTCATAATCAATGCATTTAAGAATTGGTTCAGCTAGTGGTATCAGTAATCGTAAAACAAAATGGCGGATGTTTTAAATGTGAAGATTGAATAATTTTGAGTTATTTTTATCTAACTTCAACGTTTAAGGTGCATGCTTTTGACACTTGATTCAATTTTATGTATGACTGAAGATGAGTACCTATAATTAATGCTCATAGGTGAAACAAGTCGAGGAGGCAGGAGAGAGCTCCCAACAGCAGGGATTTGTAACCATTCTAGGGTTCGAAAAAAATTTTCTGATGCAATGAATCGATGATAACAGCACAGGGGAACCAAACTATGGAGTTTTGATTTGATCTTCTTAAAATTTTCAGATAAGATCGATGACATTAATGCTTTTGGGATTTTATTATTTGAATGATTTTTGTTGGTTGAAAATGGAGAAACAATGGATTTTCTTTTAAACGAGCAAATCTCTTTGATATGTTTCTTTGATATAATTCGTTGCTGGTGATTGCATTTTGTGAGTTGAGTACAAAACACTTCTGACATGAGCGTAGGTCTGTCTACCTAACTTGTTTTCTTTCGCGCAGCTGGTTGTGGACTGCTATGCTCGAAAAAGTGTTTGAAAATTCCGTTATCATTTTGGTTTAAAGCTATAATAATCGGCAACTGTTAATGTTTGTTCAAACGAGTTTGCTGTTTATGTACACATGGGGTCATCTCTTCTGCATTTGCATTTACATTCGCATTAGCTTCTAACGAGTATTTTGCAGCGAGCAGTGCTATTAAATCTTGAAGCTCGGTATTTGCCATTTTATTGGTTTCGTCTCTTTCGCTCATGTTTGCAGTAGTCTCCTCTTCGTTGATTTTTTCCCTCTCCACGCCTGATTTGTTTTTCGCCTGTATATATATATATATATATATATATATATATATATATATATATATATATATATCTCGAAGAATCGAACATTCCTACAACGAGATAGCTCAAGCTTGGGACAACAATAATAGCCATTGCAAATTCCTCATCGGAGACTTCAACGCCATAGTAGGAAATAGAGAAGAACAGGAGGTACTGGTAGGGGAATTCGGTTTAGGCCAGAGAAAGGTGAGAGGAGAGAGACTGGTCCAATTCGCCCACCAATACAACCTATGCATAGCGAACTCATTTTTCAAGAAACAAACAAGCAGGAAATGGACTTGGCAAGCCCCAAATGGGGATAAAACGAATGAGATCGACCTGATCCTAACGAATTACATAGGAGCGATCAAAGACGTCTCCGTGCTTAACAAACTCAGGACAGGCAATGAACACCACCTCGCTAGAGCGAAACTCATCCTAGAAACTAGTTAGGAAGCCAATAAGACCAGGCTTCAACGACGACAACATCAAGAATAACATTGGTCAACATCAGTCAATTCTAGAGAAGAAATGAAAAACAGAGATGCATCGCACCACGCAAATGCCATCTTAAAATGCGTTAAGGAAGTAAGAACAGCAATTAGACGCAACAAACTATCTAGCAAAACTGAGGAACTACTAAAGAAAAGACGAGAAATAAAATCAACTTCAAACATCCAGAGATTCGAGTACGAGTATACGGAAGTTTGTGTAATAATTAGGAAGAAAATAACGGAAAACATCACCAAGTACGACAAAAAATAAGTAGAAAATGCAATTGAGAACAACAACAGCATAAAGAAGGCAAAGCAAGCACTTATAATTGGCAAAAAACAGTTGATACCACTTAAAAAAGGAAACACCAGGGTGACAGATAGGATAGGGATAATAGAAATCGTAACGGACTTTTACGGCGATCTATACAAGTCCCCAGAAGGAGCTCCCAACTACATAACAACAACACCTGCGACAGCAGACGAACCTATCCCTGAAGTCAACACAGATGAAGTGGAATATGCGATCAATTCGATGAAAACAGGCAAAACAGCAGGCAATGACAGCATATCCGCGGAACTGTTGAAATACGCTGGCAAAGGAATCTGGAAAACACTAGCCGAAATATACACCAATTGTCTCAGAACCAGACGCATACTTGAACAGCGCCATCATTGTACAAATCCACAAAATAGCGATAAAGAAGATATCAAGAATTACAGGCCAATAAGTCTGCTACCTGTCTTTTATAAAGTATTCACCAACATAATTAGCAATCGAATACAAGCAGCCCTTGACACTGAACTGCCACGGGAACAAGCTGCATTTCGTAGTGGATTCAGTACAATAGACCACATTCACACCTTGAGAGAAATCATAGGCAGGGCTAAAGAGTATGAACTACCCTTAGCACTGGCGCTCATAGACTTTGAAAAAGCCTTTGACTCGATATACCCTGAGGCGATTATAAGAACAGTATACAATCAAGGTATAGATAAAACATACGTGGAAACGCTCTCAAACATCTACAGGAACGCAGAAGCAAAGGTCAAACTATTTGGTGAAACGCCCGAATTCCCCACACAAAAAGGTGTTAGACAAGGGGACACAATCTCTCCAAAGTTATTCAATGCCACCCTGGAAAACATCTTTCGAGAACTAAAATGGGAAGAGAAGGGCCTACAAATCGACCGAGAACGCATCAATTACTTAAAATTTGCCGATGATATAGTTATAATTGCTCAGAGCTAAGAAGAATTACAACTCCTCTCAAACGAGCTCAGCGAAGCCAGCGAAAAAGTCGGCCTAAGAATGAGCCTAATTAAAACTAAGGTTATGCTCTAGAAGGTCAGGTCGAAATAGCACTGAACAACACCAGGCTAGAAACAATAGAAAAATATATCTACCTATGCCAGCCAGTACATAAAGAGAGATATAACACCTGAAATTAATAAGCGAATCAAGCTAGCATGGAGCGCATTCGGGAGAAATTCCATCATATTCAAATCTAGAATGAAACTCCACTTGAAAAAGAAAACGTTTGACCAATGTATCCTACCTGTCATGACATACGGTTGTGAGACATGGACGTTAACAACAGTAGTCACACGGAAATTACAAGTGGCACAAAGAGCAATGGAGAGGTGCCTGCTAGGCATCACTAAAAGATACCGTTAGACATTAACTTGGATAAGAGGAAGAACCAAATTGACAGATGTAGTCGATAGAATTAGATCACTAAAATGGCAATGGGCCGGACACATAGCAAGGCTAACTGACAACAGATGGACCGCCAAGATCACACAAATGGTACCCAAGAGGGATGAAAAGATCACGAGGAAGACCGAAAATACGGTGGAATCATGACATCAGGAAACTAGCGGGTGTCACCTGGACAAGGATAGCACAAAATAGAGACGACTGAAAAGAAATGAGGAATCAATACATAACGGACGCTACACCATAATACACATAGGTATATATGGTTGAACAAGCTGCAGATGATGATATATATATATATACTACATATATATATATATATATATATATATATATATATATGTATATATATATATATATATATATATATATATATATATATATATATATATATATATATATATATGTCATACATAAAGTACTCCCCTCAATCGGTAAATGTCTCGCGAGAAATTTACCTAATAATACGATCGCAGTTTTCTACCTTCTCGGTGGTAGAATCAACAAATGAGCTCGCGGCTTTGTGGCTGATGCGACCGTGGACGCATCTCGTAATCACCATCCCATCCCCCATTCCAATGAAAATTTTAAGTGCAGGTCGATTTTATCATCATTTTTAGGGTTTTATAAAAAAAAATTTACAAAACCTTATTACAATCGGTACATGCTATCTGTCTGTCCATTTGTCCATCATATGTCCACCAGTGTGTCATAGAAGTTTTATTCTGGAACTATAGAAGCAAGAATCATGAGACATTGTAGTGAACTCAGAAGCGGTGGTGTAATGGTTTAAAAATTGTTAAAAGAATTTTATAAGGCTGTGGTCCTTTAAACATTTTTTTCACCGAATGTAGTCGACAGTGCTATCTGCATTCGCATTACGTCGCATGGCGCAAAGGACGAAGCGACGTAATGTGATTGCGGATCGCACGAGCCTTGTGGGACAAGGAAAGAGGGATGGAGAGCGCGGGAGGGAATGGAGGCATTAAAAAAACCGCTCTTTCATCGTTGTCGAGCTAGGCAGGGGAAATCTGGGTAAAATTGCAGGAGTAGATCTTTATTTGGGTTAGGGCAATAAATAACTGAAATGTTGACGCTTACACCATTTTGTTAATAATAGTATGACAAATTTCACATTTATCAAAATAACGAATTGTTCAACGAAATTCGATTTTATGTTAATTTGATATTTTTTTATATTCTGTAAGTTTCAAAAAATTCAATCATATCTACCGAAGTTTTGACCATTTAAACTTCCGGAGAGTACAACACGCGGTTTTTCCAGCTTGAGCTTTTCATCAAACCAGACACTACATTTTCATTGGTTATTTTCAGATAAGTTGAATTTTATGGATAACTTGACTTTAAACAAGTCGAGTAGACAAGAGCATGCTCCTGTCGCTAGGGCTTTGTTCTCACGCTTATTTCTACTAAGGCCCTTAACCCGGCGTCATTGTGGTAGAAATTCTTACACGGGCGTTGACGTGTGTCAAAAGTACCAGTATTTTTAACACATGATATATACACGATTTTTGAGTTCATTCGTTGCTCGTTTCAGTTTATAGCATAATTGTGCTATTGTTTTACTATCAAAATAAAAAATGTGTACTGTTTAGGAAGCTTTAATCAAAATAATAACTTTTAGATAACTCACAAAAAAAAGAAAATAACGAAAATGAGGTCTCTTAAGTCTTAATTCATTTTGTACGCTGGTAACCAGTCTTCTTAGTTACTTATGGCACTTTTTTAAACATAACTAAAATATCTTCGGAAAAGTATGAAAAAACTAATTAGAATCCTTGTTGTTACTACAATCACTGCAGAAAGGTATGGTGTGTTCTGGGCAAATATATTTGAAGCAACCTTGACATGTGTGCTTGGTTTCATGATCGTTTTGTGCAGAGCACACTTGACATCTTTGGCGTGCATTGAGTATCTTTGCAGGAGGTTCTTCTGGTGATTCACTAACAATTTTTTTAATTCTTTTGCCCATTTCTCGTGGCAAGTGATTTATATCTTGTCGTTTTAGAAAATGTTCACTGGCGAGAGCAAATCCCATTTTTTTTTTTCAAAAAATGGCTTCGTTTGTCGTTCGATTTATTATTTATACGATCCATTATAAGGCCATTTATACCAGAAATGTACAAAATAGCATAAAAAATTGTCACGGGCGATATTTTCGAATTACGGCTCACATCACAGGCGGCACAAATATCATCTGCAACATCCACACCACATTTTGTTATTTTTTCGGGGATATGAGACACAAGAGTTGCGTCTTTATGGAAGTCAAATTGAGATGAAAACATTTCACTTCTATGAATTTTTGTGAATTCTGTAGGGGCCGGTCTTTTGTTTTAACGCAAGGTACTAACTGATGTCAACTTCGTAGTAGAAATTCGCACCGGCAAGCTATTTGCGTTTTATCTATAGTTTGACATTCACCAAGAGTAAAGGCTGCTTTACAATTTCCGACGAAAGCTTCAAATAGATCTCTGATTGGTGCCAAATCATCTAACAGTTTCCTTTGCTCGCGAGGAGTATCATCATCAAAAGACAAGCAGCTTTCTATGAATGGAAACATTGTTCAGATATAACAAGCCTAAATATTTGTACTCCAATGCCGTCGAATGCCCAAAGGTCACTCAAATTTTGTCTTACCGAACGGGTTCTGCCAGCAATATATAAAAGGCCACTGAAGGATTTGAAATCTGTTATGCTACATTCCTTCATATAAGTGTACTTTGACATACCTACATACAATGCAATTTTACATTAGTATGTGTTAAAATTTTCTGTAACATGTCATCAGTGAAAAATAAACCCCAGCATTCTAACTCAGAACTAGCAGACTTTGCTTCTTGTTTCACACTTAGCCATTGAGTGATTATATTTTCAGCTCTAGTCTTTACATTTTGTCGAAAATGTGTCTTTTGCCAAAATGTATCGTCTTTGCCAATATATCGTGAACTTTTTCGCTCAAGATTTGTAGTTACTGAATCTGTTTGCGGACGCTCTTGCTCTTGGATTGACGCACGGATTGTGCTTGAATGCAATTGCCTACGAATTTCAGACAGCGGTTGTCACTAACTAATTGTCGTCGTCACTAATATGATCCTCTTCTCCAACATCGCCGCTACTCTCTAATTCATTCTCCAAATCAGACTGCTCAAAAATTGATAAAAACTGTTCTTTCTCTACCTTCTGGATCTATTGCTTATTTTCAGCAATTAGATACATTTATACAAAAGAAAATTGTTCACAGCAACAAAACAGACAAAAGTTTAATCATAACTACCAATTGTTACATAAACACAAAAAACAATATATACGTGGAGATAACAGGGCACAAAACGATCACGTTAGGTGCGAGGATTGGTCAAAATTACCCTCCTAATAATTGCACAAATGTAGATCTCACAGCGGCAACCGCTTGACTGTTTTGAGTCCAAAGCCTGTATAATACTGTATTGGCTCTAACTACTGAGAAGAACGGCGGCGTTGATGTGTCCGTTCAAAAATATTAAGAACTATAAATATGCCAGGTGATTTTCACCCAATCTCAATGTCGCCGGGTTAAAACGTTGATTATGGGAAAAACCGACTAATTACAGCCCATCGTAACCTGTTCTCCAAACTGCCTGCCTGATGAGCAAAGAAATCGGTTTGATTCAGCCAACATGACGATATTTTGAGGTCCCACATGCAATATTTGAATCGATACATTTCGTGCATACATTGTAATTATAGCATTCATTATCATAATCTATTAAATGTATTCTCTCTGGAACCATCTGCGGATCCTTTATCATTCCCATATTCCAAATGAAAACTTTGTTAAGTTGCTACAATGTAGCCCCTTTGCCAGAACGTCCAGCGCCTCTGTCCACCTCTATTTCCATATCGAAAGTAAAATTGAAATCGAAACCGTACAATTCCGCCAGAAATTTATATTAATGACATTCACTTGAATCGACTGATTCGCATAACAAACCCACAATTCTTACATGTTACAAGTGCTCAGCAATAACACCACGCTCGTATGAGTACTTGTACTCGTACGTGGTTGTTGTTTTGATCATGAACTTGATCAGACCCACATGAATGAATGATCCGAATAAATAAGTAACCGAAGAGGCTCAAACTTGAATATGTGACCAGTGCGTATGCGACAAGACACATTAAAACCCAAACAGGGAGTCTGACCGACCTACCTACTGACAGAGTCACCTTGCAGACTGTGCACGCTTCCAACGAGAGCCTCCATTGGCCAAAGCGTGGCGCAACGGTGTTGGGAAATAGTTGATTTGACACCGGCGGCATTCGAAATCTTCGTAATGTTATGACATGCGAGCTCATACGAGCACTAGTGTTTTGCGTGGGCGATCACCAGCCCAAAGATCGTCTTCGTAAGCTGATTTCAGCGAATTATCACCTGACGCTAATTGTCGGCGAGTCGAGAATACCTGAATCATTCATGAGCTGCAATCGCGGCTCGCATGTGAACTCCTATGAAGCTAGATTACTCGCGTTTCATACATATGGAGTGGCACAAGTCACTTATGGCATGTTGTAAAGTTATTAGGCGTGAAGAATTCCTCAAGCTCATTGACTCGCTAGAAAATAAACATTTGTAAGAAATGCTGATGGAAACGTGACATGCAGCTCAAGGAAAATGATGAATGAAGATGATGAAATGGATTGGGTGATTTCGTCTCGGAATTCTATTTATGATACAACAAGGTTTAATTGATGTTGACAGTAATCTCTTTTGTATTGCAATTTGAGTCCTGAAATATTCTTCTGAGGTCCGCAAAGGAATCTACTGCAAAACCCTGAACTTTAATCAGTTAACTATCTGAGAGGACAATGACTTCAGAAATAAGCTTAGAATGCGAGTAGTGGTCCAGTCCATTCGAAGTCAATTATTAATTCTCAAGTAATTGGCTAATCTTGAAAAGTGTCTGCAGCTGTAGCGTAAAGCTTCTTCACAAACGATATGTTTCGTCTAGCCAATTTATTGTGGCATTTCAAATGCCACCGAATTAGTCCCACTGCACGCATCTCCTTTGACAGTAATAGCATCCAATGAAAGGAACCACTTCGCAGATTCCGCTTGATCACCCCAAATAAACCGCAAGAGTCATTCAATCACAATCTATGCAAATTGAAATGTCCAAAAATTTGGACGTTGCCTCCTTAACAATGCTGACCACCAAAGATTAGGTTTCAGTTTCGGCATTTTACGATTTCTTTGATTTATGCTCAATTTACAATATTTAATATATGAAAACCAATTGCATGAGGCAGGGGTGAAAGAGGATTTAGAATTGTATCCTTGCCTGTACAACAAACTCCAAATAGATCGTATAAATTTATAGAGCTCCTGGGTCTGGCCCGGCGTTGGACAATATCAATTTTCGATCCATGCGCCTACACCAGCAAACGTACGTTACCCATCTTACGTTCTAAAAATACCCTCCAGGACCATGTCCAAGCTCTACCCTACTCATTTTGCGCTGGACAAGAAGAGTTCACTGAATTCATTGTTTTCCATTTCGGCTCTTTAAATGAAACTGAAATTTCCAATTGTTGAATTGTTGGTGAAGGCTTTCGATTTCAATTGAATTTGAATTTTATTACGTACACGCAGACAAGCCTTTCAATTCAATCGAAATGATCTACACGGGTGAAATGAACATCCAATGGCTCGGAGAGAAGGTCAACGTACGTATTTGAATACATGTTCATGTGGAGCGAACTAAATTCTGGTTAAAATGTTGGAAATTTAAGAATCAGATCGATTTTCATTAGATGTGAAATTAATTGATGTTTATTTTGACTGACGAAAACGCAAGTTCAACGAAATTAAGGATTTGTAAGTTTTCTGAAATGTTTCAAGTGCACGAGCTTTTGATGGAGTTGATTTTATCCATGAAATTAATTGTTCTGAATTTTAGAATTAAAAGCAAACTATTGTTTGAGAATACTCCAGTTATGGACGTTATCTCTATATTGTCCCCATGCTGATTCTAAGAACATGAGTTTTATTTGAATCTTAGAAGTTGTGAGCAAGCAATTGAAAATGTTCATCTTCTACTAGATGTCGATAGAAAATTGGCCCCAGGTGCGGAGTTTTTATGCAGAATTCAATTCCTGGCAGATATGGAGCTCTGATTGGGAATAAAGATTCTATGCTCTATATTCCAAGTACAGGTGAGCATTTTTCTGAAGCTAGAGTATAGCTTTTTTTGTGCATGGGAGGTGAATACCATTTCTATCCACTAAACACCTCCATTATCAACCAGAGAACCCAGCCTGGAACCGTTTGACACATTACTACGGGCCAGGTCGCGTGAGGCACCTCCAAGCTGGCGGATCCCTCAACGTTCCCGGCTGCTGTGACTCCCTTTTACCTTTTAGGACTGCCCGAAAATAATGTGCCACCTGGTTCCATTTGTCAACCGAATGGAGCATCGCCGCGACAATCCTATCCGGGGTGAGCTCTCCCATCTCCCTGTAGCGGTCCCTTCGCAGCCTATCTCATTTTTTGCATGCGAAAATGTATGGCTGACATGGTTTTCCTCTCCTAAGCAAAACCGACGATCGAAGGACAGTGACTTACCGATCTTGTGCAGGTAAGGCTGAAAACACCCATGCCCGCTCAAAAGCGCGATTCACCCAAGACTGCTGCTAATCGCCAAGTGAACGCTGTCTCTTTTCGCGGACGACCATCTCCCTCACGTCATCGTTTCAACGCAGGTAAATAACACGGTACTCTCTAACAAGGAAGGCAACAGGTATCACGCCTGCAATAACTCTGTCTCTCTCAGTGCTCCTCTTCTCTGTACCTGTGCCAGGCGTTTTCGGTATACCTCCTTACCGAGAGCGTCGCCCCATATTTCTGCTTCGTACAGTAGCACTCATCAAGAGGCGTCTTCTTGACGGGTTGGATCTCCCTATGTTGGCCATATGTCGACTCAGAGCCGATACTCCCGAAACAGCCTTCTCAGTCGTTGCCCTGATTCGCTCAGAGAAACTCATGTTCGAGTCTTTCAGTAACCCCAGGTACTTGACCGCAGGCTTCGATTCGATTAGTATGTCTCAAACGCTGATCATCATTACTCTAGGGATTCTCTTTTTGTCAAGATGACCACTTCGGGTGTCTCCAGTGCTAGACTGAACCCGCGAGCAGTCTTCGAGTCTCTCACTTGGCACATTTGCATATCTAGTCAAAGTTGCGCTTATTCAACGGTGCGTCCAGCGACCAGAGCGATAACATCATTCGCATAGCCGATCAAGCGCGATTCATCTGGCATCTTCAGTCTCAGTAGCTCATTGTAAGGCACATTCCACAGATCTAGACCAAGAATAGATCCCTGTGCAACACCCGATGTAACTTATATCCTTTGTTCGCCTTGTGTCGTGTCATAAAGCAGGCTTCAGTCCTTCAGGTAGTCCCTCAAAATCTGCATTCGATATTTTGGAAATTGAAAAAAGTTTTTCAGCGTATTCAGAAGATCCACCCATCTAGCAGAGTTTAAAGTGTTTCTAACGTCGAGTGTCACCAACAGTGCCTCTACCTTTCAGACCACCCTCAGCACCCCTGCAATCACATCAATGGTGAAGCGTCCTGCTCTAAAGCTGTACTGCTGAGGAGATTAGTCCCCAGCAGCACGAATTACGTCAGTGAGTCTCCCTTGATCAGTTTCTCTAGCGGTTTTCTGTTCCCCTTGTTGATCAATATGAGCCTCGCCCCCTTCCATCGTATCGGAAAAACCCCGTCCCGAAGGCAAGCATTGAAAGTACTGAGCAGTAAGTCAAGACAATGATGATACACAAGCCGCAAGACCTCAGCTGGACGTGGAGCCTTCCTCACTTTAAACGAAAGGATTGCCTGTTCCAGTTCCGGCAGTGTGAAGAGTTGACACTCGACAACTGTTTCACCATGAACAGGGTTAGCATGGACGGGATGGTTGGAGAAGAGTGCCCGCACTATCTCGTTTATCTTTCCCGCATCATGAACGCAAGGTTTTCGTAGGGCACCAAGCTTCCAGATAACTAACTTATAGCAAAGATCCCATGGATCCTTCTTCACATTGTTCACTATACCTTGGCAGCAACGAGCGTTACTATTGTTAATCAATTTTCGAAGGCGTTTCCTGACCGACTTTTATGCTGCTACACGGTTGCATGGCTCATGGCGATTCCGTGCCCGTCGAGCCTCACGCCGAGGCTTGTGACACTCCCTTCAGTGATTTCAGTCGACCACCAATCCACTTGGGGCTTGCCGTCCCGGGGTTTTTGACGGGGCATAGAAGCATTGCAAGCAGTCGTGATGATGTTCATAATTGAGTTTACCACATTTTGACCGGTCAGTTCTGCCATCCCTTACGAATCTCCTTTGAGCGGAGCACCTGCTGATAGCCCCTCGACGAACTTAGAGCTAGAATATAGTATGCCAAACGCTGAGGCACCGTTTAGAGCATATTTGAGTTGACACACAAAGCACAGTTAGTTTTTCCTCACACGCGCCTATCCGTGTGACTTTTTGGGGTGCACTTTCTCATGGGTCATCACATTCTAGAAAACCGCACAAGTAATATGATGATCAGAGAGCCAAAAGGGCACAGATCTATAGATGTGAAAAGAAACATGATCTTTTTCTGTAAAATGTTATTGGTACTAACGTAGATAATATTTAATTCACTAAAAGGAAAAGTAACGCTTTGAAAGGGAAGACTCTGGAACTTTTGTAAAGATCACATTTTATTTATAGATTATTTCAATATTCAAATTTTGACCATTCAAAAATGTCCTACCGGCTACACAGACTCCCAATTGACATTCCGCACTGCAGCAAGTGGACGCCTGGCCACGCATTCTTGTATTCAAAGGATGGGTCTGGCATCTGGGAAAAACTTCAGTTGCAATTTTTCCACAAAGTGCATCATATTTTTTGACAAACTCTGGTTGTGACCGAATCGCTAGCAAGTGAGAAAATTTGAGTTGGTATAAATAAATAAAATAAAGCTGGATTTTTTCCTTTAGACACGAGTTTGTTTATTGACTTTACCATGTGTGCATTTTGAAGTCCAGTTGACTTCTTCACTTTTTTATTCAGATTCAACGTCTTCATATACTAAATATAGTGTTTTCCATTAGGGACATACCAATTTTGTATCTTTATATGAACGCACTCCTAAACTTTAACAATAAATTGTCAATGTCAGAACGTTAGTTCAAGTCAATATTTTTATCATGATAAAGGTCATAAATCCGAAATGCTTTGAAGTTATTAAAAATCACTGCCAAAATTCTGAATCAGTGATCGCAGCTTTGAGAGCGCATACTCCAATTTTCGGCCGTAAAAATCATGCCACCCAACAGACTGTGCGTGCTATAGTGGATAAGTTCAAGTCCAAATTTTCATTATTGGACGTTCTGATGTCAAAAAGATGTCGCAGTACTCAAAGCAAAGGAAAAATTGCAGCTATAAGTGCATCGTTTCAAAATGAGCCAAATCAGTCGATTCCACGTCATTCTCCAGAATTTGGCATCGCTCAAACGACATTCCCCAGAATTTGGCATCGCTCAAACGACACTGTGGCGTATTTTGTGAAAAGATCTTGGCCTACATGGTTACGAGATCAAATTGACTCAAAAACTAAAGCCACTTGATCATTCAAAACGCCGAAACTTCTCCAATTGGGCTCTGGAAAGCCATAAAGAAAATGAAGAATTTCATCGAAAAATCATCTTCAGCGATGAAGCTTATTTCTGACTCAAGGGCTTTACTAATAAACAAAATATGCTGTATTGGTCACCAACAAATCCACATGTGCTTCTTGAGATACCATTGGATCCGCAAAAAATTACTTATTGGTGCGGTTTTCAAGTAGGAGGTGTGATTGGCCGTATTAAATGCGGATGGAAATGCCCGTCGTATTACCGTCAATGGAGAGCGCTATCGTGTTAAATTGCAGGACTATTTGTGGCCAGAATTGAATGAACTTGACATCAACGATATATGGTTTCAATTTTGAAAAAGTGGAAATTTATTTTTCAACGTAATCTCCTCTTAACTCGATACACTTGACCCAGCAATGCTCCTTCTCAAGGTCTACAAAGTATGCCTCCGTGGCAGTGATGACCTCTTCATTTGACTCAAATTTCTGTCCGGCGAGTTACTTCTTCAAGTTTGAAAACAAAAAGAAATCGCACTGGGTCAAATCTGGAGAATACGGTGGATGAGGTAGCAGTTTGTAACCCAATTTAACCAATTGGGCCATGGCGACGCCGGTGATGTGAGCGGGTGCGTTGTAATGGTGGAAAAGCACTTTTTTCTTTACCAAATGGGGCCTTTTTTCCGCGATTCGGCATTGAATTGGCTCAATAATTCGGCATAGTAAATTTCCTCCAGGTATTCGATGCATATCACATCTTGTAAACGGTGGCCATCACCTTTTTGACCGATAGGACAGTCTTCGCCTACTTCGGAGCACGTTTGCCGGATGAAGTTCACAGTTTTGACTGCTCCTTAGCCTCTGGTATACCAGTGCTTCGTCGACGGTCACAAAACGATACTGAAACTCCTTTGGATTGGGCTTAAGCAGCGTCAAACACTGCTCTAATGTGGTTTCACGGTAGCGTTTGTTGTCCTGAGTGAGCAAACGCGGCACCCATCCCGCCGACAGCTTTCTGTTACCCAATATTGCAGGATATGATCCACTCAGTCTTTTGAGATGCCTACTGTCTCAGCTACCTCACGCAACTTCAATCGGCGATCTGCCAATACGAGCTCGTGGATATTTGTCACGTGATTCTCCGTGGTAGCTGTTTTCGGGGCACCTGGGCGTGGTTCATCAAAAACCGTTGTGCGACCACGATGAAACTCGTTAAACCAATTTGCCACGGTCACGATCGCAGGAGCGGAGTCACCGTATAAGCATTCAAGCCCTCTTTGATTTTGCTGCGAGATTTCACTTCTAAAAATGCTTGCCGATTTTAAGCCGAAGATAAGACCCTCAAATTGCAAGATTCCTCTTCAACTGCTACGGCCTATTCGTAATGGTGGGGCGGTAATTAAACCAACGACCAATTCCAGTGCGTCTGAGCTATACCAATTAACCATGTATACCATGCAGGATGAGTTCGACATTACCGAAACAAAGATGCGTCAATCCAGACTGGTTATAAATGGGCTGGATAATCAATCCGCAAATGAGGAGCTACGAAAGGAAATACAGGCGCTAAGCCCCGATGTTGGGAATAGAGAAAAAACGTCGCTCATGCCAGACAGACAAAAAACTGAAAATGGTTTACATATTATTGAGGTGAATGCAAGCATGTATAAAAGATAAGCTAATAAATACGTCAACATTGATTATGGGCCATATTTTGTGAAGGAAGACTTTAACGTTACGCGATGCTTTAAGTGCCAAAAATATAAGCATAAGACGTCAGAGTGCGAAGGATAACAAATCTGTGTGAAATGTGGAGGAAAGCATGAGCTCAAGGAATGCAAAAGCAAACATGATAACTGTTACAATTGTATGGGTCATAATAAGAATGCTGATCACTCACATAGAGCTGACTGTGGGAGTGCCTAGAGTATCAAAGAAGAATTTTAATTGCTAGGAGGAGTACTGAATACAATTTTAATGATGATTGTTAATCACAAAACTCAATCAAGCGACAAATTAACTATCTTTTATGCCAATATAGGAAGGCTGCGACACAAGTTGAGCGATATTCAAATTTATTTGCAGCAAAATCCTGAAACGGATCTGACTATACTAAACGAAGTATGGATCTATCCTGAAGAAACAAAGCATTACAATATTCCGGGATATATCTCCATTTTCTCCTGCAGGCCACACTTGAAGACTTGAAGACTGGCCGGAGTTAGATCATCGTGTTTTAAAAATTGTCGTCCATGGTCAAAGCCTCAGAAACCAAAAATCTACCCACAAAATACTCAGATATTTAGACAAGGATCTTTTCAAAGCGAAATTTCAACAGTTGCTAACAAACCGAAAACCTGAAAACCTTATGGCGCTCAAAAATAGGATTACAGAGTCCAAGTGGTGTGATTTTACCATTGAGAAAAATAGCAGATGTCAACGACATACACTTATAACAAAGAAAGTTATTGAGGCTAGAGTTAACAAAAGGAAAGCTTATAAAAACTACAAAAAGAACGCTAAAGATCAGGTACTTAAATATTTGTATAACCAAGCCTTAAACAAATCAAAGCGTCTCATAAAAGAAGCTAAATTTTCATATTACTCAAGAAGATTGGAAGCAGCGGCGGCCAACCCGCACGAAATATGGAAAATAATAAATGAAGTAAAAGATAATTCATCGCCATGGATCAGGTCATCAAATGCTGAATTTTTGGGCATGGAATCTAATAATGCAGCACGCTCATGTGGAACAGCAAACTCGCTAAACCACTTTTTTTTCCAACAATTGGTGAAAAAATAACCAAAGAGCTTGGTGACAAGTCAACTAGCTATTTCAATGTCATAAATAGCCCACCTAAGTCCATCTTTCCTATTCATCAAACGACTAAAAGAGAAATACAATTGAAGATTTGAAAAAAATGTAGCACCAGATATTAACAACGTTAATACATGAAATTATTCCAGTCAAAAATGAGGTAGCTGAACTGCTGGGAAATTTTATAAACAAGCACATTAGAAATGGAACATTTCTGGACGAAGAGAAACTGGCAAAAATAATTCCAATATTCAAAGGAGGAGATCATCTGGACCCGAATAATTACCGCCCTGTTGCACTTTTGACAGCCTTTTGTAAAATATTCAAAAAACTGGTAAATAATCGCTTAAAATCCTTCCTAATGAACATTTCTATTATAAATCCGAAGCAGTTTCACTTCCAAAAGAACTAGAGTACTTTCGATGCGTTACTTTCTGTCTCACTTTACATCAATGAAAGTCTTGATGAAGTTACGTTATTGCAATGTTTGTGGACCAATGCATATAAAGAAATTTGTATTAAATGCATTTGAACTGACAAAGCTACATAATGCAGTGGTCATTTAGAGTCATTCGTCAAAACAAAACGTTCATATTACATCCAGGATACTTCAGGCATGCGCAGAACTTATATACTTATTTGAAGGTTTGTCTTTGCCAGGAATACATACGCTGACTCGTTTGTGCGCTATGTAACAAACTTCCATGCAAGCCAGCGTCAAATGTCCAAATGATGTGCGCCTGCGCGAGTATCACAAAAACTTCCTACTAAACTGGTTTTAGGAAAAATCGAAAATCCCTGCAACTGCCGACCGGGTCAAAATTGTCGCAAATTGCAGTATGCGCGCTTCCATTTAGCCATGTGTAACTTGCGACAGGAGTGCGACTATACAGTCGTAGTCTGATCCATCCCTTAAGGAACATCTAATAAATTCAAATTAATGATAAGTCCAGAGGATAGAAAATGCAGTATCTTAAGGCATTTTAGACCCTAACGTCGAGATACTTACGAGTAAAGATAGCTGGTTTTTATAAATTTTTACTGCGTCGTATTATAATATCGAATCGAACTAGACTATGTAGTGAAGTAGGTTGATAAAACGTCCGTGAAGGACTGCAGTGATGGTCTACTGCCTCTGCGGAAAGGATGGTAAGATCCGCTGAGATTGGCCTTGTCTGGGGACGCGTGAATACGCTGGCAGGCTAGCGTTGTGATTTCGTGGGGCGGGTCCTTTCCCCCAGCACAAGGACCCACTAAAAAAAGAATTTCGCATTAAAGAATTCCTGGGTCAAAAAAGAGGTAACCAACTAAGGGTTGGAGATTGCAGACGAAAAAGGACAAATTGGACCTGGGGAAGATATACGGACTTAAGGGGACTCCGTCGTTACCCGACGATCATTATGGCCCACGAATAAGAGTGATTGCTTTTTCTTTCAGTCGCCGGCATCCACATTATTATTTGACTAATATACTGTTTTATGTTCATGAAGTATTTACTGCGGTTTTAACATGCTCCAGTAATAAGATAAAATATTTTTTGTTCATTTTTTCTCATTGAAATGTTCAGCAGCAGCCAACGTATTTTATCCAAAATGATCAATGAAAAGTACAAATCTTTCAGTCAAGGCAGATCACATCATCGGTCATAGAAAATTGTCAACTTTTCCAACTTGGTACTGCTGTATTTAGCCGTTAATGAGCATTATAATTTTCTTCATTGCCCGAAATTTTATCAAAAAATCATGGAAAACTCCATCAACGACAATCTTTTATCTCGGCGAACACCATCGCATCCATGACTATTCCACTTGAGATTTTAATGGGAAGCGAGGGAACACTTTTTGTTGAAGTTTTGCTAATGGGCAGGTATTGTGGGGAAGAATTGAGCCACTTGTAAGAGAACACCATCGCTGAACTCCTTAAAAATACTATACGAAATAATCCGCAACTACGAAAAATTTAAGCGGTGTAGGGTCATATGTTTGCCGGCTAGAATTGCACTCCGCGATCGAACATTTTCTTTTACGCTCAGTAATTTCTTTTCTTCCCGGCCGTTCTCCGCGTGCTCGCCGTGTCGCGAACGTAAGTCAACTCCACAATCCGTCCCCAAAACTTGTCTTTCCTCTTTCTCATCCCGCGTATTCAGTGAATCGCATCAGCTGAGCTCTATTGCCTTCCGCAAGGTAATACACCGTTGGGGTGCACTTAATCAGCGCTCCCAAACTCGAAATTTTATTTGGCAGATTTAAATTTTTAAAAACAAAATTTAACTGAAGTAAAGAAAAATGAAGAGAATTTTAAATAATAATAAAAATTAAACTTCATGGAGAATATAATTAGAGGGAAACATTTAAATTTAATATAAAGGAAAGTTGACATAAAATTACATGTAATATAAAGGAAAATTGATATAAATTTACATTTAATAAATATAATAAGAAAGAAAACTATTTTACAAATGACAATCATGAATAGAAATAATTAATAATTTCCCTAAATCTGCCATAAAAAATTCGAATAAGAGATAGGAAGGTTTTCGGGAAGTTTGCTTGTGAGACTGCTCGATTGCTACAACTAGCAAAAAAGGAGTACTTCAAAGCATTTTGTGTGCTCTTATACTGATGTTTTAGCATTGCATGGAGGTACACGTAGGTATCGACGACGTGTGATGTGCAGATCGCACAAACGTTGTGCGGCGATGAAGCAGTGATGGAGAGAGTGGTAGAGAATGGAGGCATTAACAAAAAAAAAACAAGAGTCAAATCACCGCCCGATATTCCTCTTTCTCAATTTTTCCAAAATCTGCGAGCACGACCGCCCCCACACGCGGCCAAACAAAACTACGAGTCCGATACAGCTAAAATTTTGACAGTAGGTGCCTGCGGGAATGTACTGTATTACACGGTAGTGCGATTCCTCTTGCGATAGTGGCGCTGCTGGGGGGTGGGGCTAAGGACTCATCAGACCGCTATCATATATCGTGTTCTAACTTATCGCAGCACAATGGACCGGTTCTATTCACACCAAATTTGTCTAGTGGGAGGAAATCAATGCTTAAATTCTTCCTCTTCTTCTCAGCACTACAGCCCCTTTCGGGCCTTCGCTTCCTGCAAACAGCGCCTCCAACTGTCTCGGTCCGTTGACCGCGTCATCCAATTTCGAAATCCGAGCAGCGATGAACTGTCTTCGTCGACCGAGTCAGACCAGCGTTTCCTTGGTTTCCCCACTGGCCGCCGGCCTTCAGTTCTCCCTACGAATACCTTCTTGGGTATCCGTTGTTCGTCCATTCGATTGATGTGTCCAGCCCATTGCAGCTTCTGCAGTCTTGCAATCCTTGAGACATCCGGTTCATCAAAAATTTCATACAGCTCATGGATGTATCGAATTCGCTATTGGTCCCCGTCTAGCTTCGCTCCGATTATTCGTCTCAGGACCCGTCGCTCAAAGGGGTTCAATATATTTGCGGATGCTTGGGTTAGGGTCAACGTTTCACACCCATAGCACAACACAGGTCTTTTCACAGATTTGTATACTTGGAGCTTTGTTTTTCTGTGTATGCAGCTGGTCTTCAAGATCGTCAATACTGAATAAAATATTTTATTTGCGAGCTGTATTCTTCGTCGTATTTCATCTCTTTCATTGCCCGTTTTCGTTATCTTGGCACCTAAATACACAAATTCGCTAACATTTTCGATACCGTATTCGCCAGGTATGATATTTTGTGTATTTGAGGTATTTTTCCTCGACTGCGTCATGAGCTTTGTTTTATTTTCGTTGATTTGTAGCCCTACTAGTTTTGCTTCGCTGTCGAGTTTCAGGAAGAGTTCTTTGGCAGTTGTTAGTGATCATGACAGAATGTTGATTTCGTCCGCATAGGCCAATACCTGGCTCGACTTGTATAGTAATGTACCTCGTGTATCGACAGGTAGCTTCCGTATGACGTACTCCAGAGCCAAATTGAATAGCAATGGGGCCAGCCCATCTCCCTGCTTTAGTCCGATATTTGTGTCAAAGGCATCGGTGAGTTGGTTATTGATGCGGACTTGGGAGTTCGTCGACGTAATTTTCATTTTGGTAAGACGGACTAATTTGGCTGGGATGCCAAAAACAAGCATTATTTGGTACAGTACGTTACGATCAATACTGTCGTATGCTTGCTTAAAGTCAACGAAAATTTGGTGTACGTCTATGTTGAACTCCCAGCATTTTTCAAGTATCTGCTTGACAGTGAACAATTGGTCTGTTGTTGATCTACCTGCCCTAAAACCACCTTGATATTCCCCAATAATACTGTTGGCGTATGATCCGACTTTATTTTCTGAGATTTTAGAGAATGTTTTGTACGCCGTACAAAAAAGTGATATGCCTCTATAATTTTCGTACTGCAGCTTGTCACCCTTTTCGTGAATAGGGAATATAATTGATTGGTTCCATTCTTTCGGCATATGTTCTTGTTGCCAAATGTACTGGATGACTTTGTGAATAGCTTGATGAACACTACTGCCACCATATTTGATGAGCTCCACTGGAATCTCATCAATGCCCGGCGCTTTATTATTCTTTTGGGCTTTGATGATGGAACAAACTTCATCCAGAATGGGTGGGACCAATGGATGCTCTCAGCCGACATCTATAGGCTCCGATGCTCTCGAACTGTGCGAAGGATTAAAAAGGTGCTTGAAATATGTTGCCCATCTTTCCTTAATCTTGATTTCATCAGCGATTATATTGCCGCTGTCATCACGACAGAACGTGGTTTTGGGTAAATTACCACGTTTCAGGCTGTTCACTACTTTGTATGCTTGTCTTGTATTATTGCGCGCTAAACTTACATCTATACTTCTCAATTGGTCGTCATAGTATTTTCTTTTCTCAATCCTAATTATCTTATTCCCTACTCTTCTGAGATTTTCATAGTATTCTCTCTTCGTTCTGGTTTTCCTACCTATGTATTCTTTGTACGCCTGATTCTTTTTATCTAGCGCATTCTGGCACTCATCATTGAACCAATCATTCCTCTTACGCCGGGCTTGGTGCCCGATCGTCTGTTCTGCCACTGTTCTGATAGCCGCTTTCACTTCCATCCAGAGCTCGTTGCTCGTCTTCAACAATGCGTCGGATAGCCAGCTGGTTGTCGAGGGTCTCCGTGAAATTTTCGGCCACAGACGCCGTTTGGAGCCTTTCGATGTCAAATTTTTGTAGCGGGCTGGTCTTCGCTGAATATGCCTTTGACATACGACATCGATAGTTTAATTTGACCAAGTAAAGATCTGAGTTACAATTGGCTCCTCGGTATGTACGGACATCAAGTATGCTTAAACTCTAGCATTTACTATCTACGTTCAAGTAATTCATTTATATCGACGCCAGCCGAACCATGATTTTAACGCAAAAAAATTTTTACAGAGAAACTTTAAACAGTTACACTCAAATGGCCCCGTTTACCTTTAATAACTGAAAAAGAACCAGGACTAATTTTTCCAAGTCATAATCTCATATAAAAACATGCTCAGGGATTGCAACGAGCGAATTAATCAAAAGTCAATCAATATTGGAAGTCACGTGGTTAGGTGTTTATTCACTGGTCAGTCAGTACTGTTGGTGAGCTAAAGTGCTATGGCAAAGGTTTGATTTTCTTTTATTGCTTTAATACGTATTACTACTACGAAAAAGTTACGTGGATCCATATTCAAGCACGTATTTTCATATCACTAATTGTTAAAAAAACAAGCCCAATATGAAAGTTCCATCGCTACATGTCTGAAGATTTCAGGAGATTGGGTGAGCTTAGAAAATATCACGAGTACAACAAGGCCCGAATCAATCTCAATTTATAATCTAAGATCCAGATTATCATATTCGAGCATGTTATCACCACCTATTTGTACATTTCAATTTATAGTTTTATGATTAATTACCCACTCTTCCCGGCAATCCTAAGCATGTAAATATACTTTAAGCTGATTTTAATATCTTCGAGTCTGATAGAATCTATCCAAAGCGATAGCACGTAACAAGTTGTTAACATGATTACAAAATGCTACGGTAAACCTGTAATTTAAAGCTGCTTACACGGATGTAGAAATAGTGAAAAACGTGTCAACCTTGATTAGGTTTATCTGAAAATTAGATTCAAGAATTTCTCTTAAGCGAAAATTAGCTGCGTTAATGCCAGATTGGCATATTTTTTCGAACAGTTTTTATAGGTTTTTATTTTAATATTTTTTGTTTGCTTGGTTGTGAAAAGCTACTAAACGGTCTTGGAATTAAAAATATTTTCGAAAGATAAGATCTACCAATATTTAATTAGTTATTATGTAAATCAGTTCGGAATACCAAAAGCCTATTCATTTTATTATGTTTACAAGAAACGTTAATTTTTGCTTGAATGGTAGGAACGTGTTTGACAATGTTTTTAGAAGTGAAGTCAAAAACCTCTGAATATGTAACGAGTCGCCGTAAAATCTACTTTTAATAACTTTAAGGTGTTTGCGTCATTCGTGGATTTATTTCAAATCCAACTGAAATCTTATTAAAAAGTTTAATCAAAAGGCAATAGAAGAAAGTATAAAAATTTAAGGATTTTTGATGAAATTTATAGGATTCAGCTCATCCTTGGAAAAACTTCTTCAACTTGACTACGTCGTGACACCAAATAAGCAGACCACGCCGTACAACGACAAAAGAAAATGATAAATAAATACAATAATTCATAATTGGGTTACACTTCTATTTCTACACTATAGTGCATATTTCGTTAACGTAATTGCCGTCAACTCACACTTCTCCTCAGTTGCCTATTTTCACATCACACCATTAATATCCACAGCCTCCGCGGTTTCGATTCATTTTCATTAAGAATCACTTGTCGGCACGTAATGTGCATAATTCCCCAATTACAACGAAACACCAGCAAATCAAAGCAAACGCTAAAGAATTTCAAAATTAATGTTTACCCCTTTTCCCGACTATTCAGAAGCGTTGGCACTAGATCGCACTTACAACGCCCATTTCTAGTTCATTCACGAGTACATCTTGGTAATTGCGTGGTTCATTAATTAGCGATAAATTGAATCAAAACGGAATTCGCTCGCGACTACCCGAGCAACAAGTTTCGCATTTTCACGTTACAATAGCGCAAGGTGCACAGTAGTCGCAAGCGAGATTTCCACAGGGTCCTGTCGCGCATAAATCAATGGCGTGCTAAAAGGCTCGTCGCTGGACCATTTGTGTCCAATTCGACTTCAGGAGGAATAATAATAAGACGCTCCAGCAGATTCCTTTTCATTGTGAATCGTTTGCATATACGCATGCGGGTTGGTATGGGACTTTCATTCAATTAATCTACTTTATCTACGGATTGGATTAAGCGCGGGACAGGTTTATTGTATTAAATGCAAGAGGTAAATGAGTCTAATTGGGAATTCGTTTCACATAAGAATAAGAAAACGATTGGGAAAATCATTGATTGGATTTTTCTTTCTTTAGCTCGATCTTTTTGATTTATGATCAAAATGAAAGTACCGCGACGACAACGTGTATCGGCGACGGTTTGAGTTGGCTGGGAAATTGATTTGGAACAGAAGGTAGAACAAGTCAATTAGAGACGCCGTGTTCAACTTTCAAGTGAGTTTTTTTTCAATATGACGGGAGTTAGGCGAATAAGAAAGGATTCCCAATGCGATGAAGTTGGTTTTATATGACTCGCATTTGGAATATTTTAGCGCAATGAATGTTTGCGTAATTGTTGGAGTCAAACTACGATCATCAATTAAAGGAAGCAAGTTGAGTAGACGGCAGCATACTCCATCTAGAAGGACTCTATTCCCAGCCTTTGAATTGCAGTTTTTAATTTCTAACCATTTAAAAGTAAACTTAATAAACGGTTTATAAAGGATGGTTCAACCATAATGCACGATGTTTATTGTGAATCACACCTTAGCGTCAAGTTTTTCGCCCAACTTAATTTGACGTTTCTTTGCTTCAGTGTTTGGCAAATTCAACCATGGAGAGGTACACAATTGAGCAGCACATTAAGGTTGTTGAAGCCTTTTACGAAAATGGGCGTTCAAATCAAAATACATTTCGTGCACTTCGTGATTTTTTTGGTCAACATAATCGATCAAATGTGTCCACAATCGGGAGGAAAGTGCGCAAATTTCAGCAAACCGGGTCGATAGGAAATGTGATGTGCATATTCGCCCAGTTCATTCTGCGGAAATTGCTGTTGTTCGCGATAGTGTGGCAGAAGAGCCGTCAACCTCACCTCGTCATCGTGCCCATCAATTGAACACCCCACGAACATCACTGATGCGAATTTTGAATAAAAAGTTGAATTTACACGCTTACAAGGTTCAATTGACTCAAGAGCTGAAGCCTACTGACCATTTCAAGCGTCGGTAATACGCCGAATGGTTGGTTGAATAGACAGAAGGGAATGGTGACGTTACAAAGAAAATCATCTTCAGTGATGAGGCACACTTTCACCTCAGTGGATTTGTTAACAATAAGAATTGCCGCATTTGGGCAAATGAATGATGCGTCCATAAAAAGTGACTGTTTGGTGCGGTCTATGGGCTGGCGGCATCATCGGGCTGTACTTCTTCGAAAATAAGGATGGCCAAGCAGTTACCGTGAATGGTGTTCACTATTGCGAGATGATAACGGGCTTCTTGTAGTCAGAAATTGAGGTTATGGTCCTGGACGATATGTGGTTCCAACAGGATGGTGCCACTTGCTACACATCCAACGAAACAATGGCTCTTTTGCGCGAGAAATTCAACGACCGTGTTATCTCACGTCGTGGCGATGTTAATTGGCCCCCACGAGCATATGATTTGACACCGTTGGTCTTCTTTCTCTGGGAATATTTAAAAGAAAAAATGTACCTCAACAAGCCAAGAGCGATTCAAGATAGAAGTATGCCAACGTAGCCGTGGTGAGCATTTGGGCAATATTTTGTTTTACGCATAATTTTCGTAGATCTTTCTATCGTAATAAAAAATATTAACACATTTCTCTGAAAACTGCGTTTTATTTACAATTAACATCGTGCGTTTGGTTGGACCACCCTTTATATTTATTTGCACTATTGCTTCAAAATTGCGGAAAAGTGGAAATATTATTGGCGTTGTGGACTTGGCTTGCAGAAACGTAAGACGGTAAAACAAAAAATACAGGTATTTTATCGCTAAGCCCAGCTGAAGGGCCCCGGATAGTTTCTTGTCAAGGAAGGTAACTTTTCAGGATATTTCTTACCTTCCAGTTTTAGTAGGGCATTATAGACTCGCTTTCAAATAAATGTATAAGTTTGTGTCATCAGAATTCTTTTTTGTTCCGATTTGGGCGTCCTCTGGCAGCGGAAAAACTCCGGTAAACTATCGACTCACTTGTCTGTTGAAGCCAGGGCTTAGGGTCAAAGCGAGTAGTGCCCACGTCCATCTCTGGCGAGCAAAACCGGGGCTAGCAGAACCCTCAACCGAAGCAGCGTCGAGGATAGAGTAACAATACAAACTTTCGAAATTTTATTTTCGGATTAGTTATATTATTACTTGAGCAAATATTCAATAATATTCGTGATTTACATCTTTTTAGAACTTTTAGTTTTGTTTTATTTTCCTTTTCCCTTTTTTGATTTATGAAAATATCGCCGAGGCCTGACTGTTGATATCTACCTCCGTTGAAATTTCTTTTTCAAGGGTTATATCAATAAATGTAGAGACCACTCTTATAACCTTTGTTTATCAAAGATTATGAATTGACGGACTTGCTCGATAGTGGAGCCAGTGTGAGTATTGACGTTTGGGATCATTTAAAATTTCACCAACTTTGTTCACGCTATCAAAGTAAACGTAGAACCTTTGAGGACTGAATTTGATTCATTGCCTCCAGGGGATCAGTAGTGGCTTAACATAATCAAGCAGCATTTTCCCTCATAGAATATGTACGTCATAGGTAGAACCAGTCTCGCGAATCATCATATCGACGCTGATTCTGTTCGGCACATAAACCAGCAACACTATACTATTTCTCCAGTTCTACGAAAATCACTACTACAGAAATTGAGGTCGACTGTATGCTGTCTTTGGAGATGATAGAGGAGGATAGGAGTTTGCAAAGTTTTCCTGTAACTCTTGTTAGAAAACTTCAGCAAGGTTTGAGCATGTCTTGACACTAGACACCTCAACGAAGTGGCTGTTGAAGACACCTATCCGTTATCGTCAATGGAAAGGTTCGTGGCATGGTAGCAGAGTACAAGGTTCCTTGCCAGCTTAAACTTGAAGGACACTTTTTGCCAAATTCCATTAGAAGCCACAAACAATGAGAAAACGGCTTTTATTGCTTTTTATAGACCTGTTACCCCCACACAGAAGGGGCACTTTGGCAGAGGTTATGTGGTCCCAGCTTCGCTCATCGCAGACGGGAGCGAGCGTCTACTTGTTTCAACTTAAATCAGTACTTGGCCTTCCAGTGAGTATGGCGGTATACCATAGTACATTTCGCGATGCTTGTCTACTCTTGCATTAGTCGAGACTTCCTAATACAATCTCTGTACATACTCTTCTGTAGCTCGGACTAAACTAGAATTGTTTTGCCCACCTAATTGTCCACCACTCAAATACTACCAGTGCAAACTCGAGTAGTCACTAAAAAAATGATTTAAAAAGTTATGCACTCGTTTCTCCTAAAGATCACTTACTTATCTCCTAAGTCAATTTTTACAACACCTGGAATAAAGAGATATACTATGCCACAAGCCAAAAATTTCAAGGAAACGAAAGAATTGATCAGTGACTTACAAATTTAATTCAATGAAAACCATCACCATCTATGGCGCGACAGCCTAAGCCAAGCCTTAGCTTTCAGGAATAAGCTCCTCCAATCATTACGGTTCCACGACCTTGCCTGCCAGTTGTTTACTCCCAACAGGGATGTGTTGTCAGCTTGTATCGTGTCTTCCCATCTTTTCGCTGGAATTCTACCTTGTGCTCTACCCATTAATGCTCTCTCGGGTTTCTTCGATTCTTTCTGCGTGGCCCGTCCATTGCAATTTGTGTAACTTTACGCAGGAGGAAACAGTGGATCATCAAATAGTTCACATCGTTGTAACGTAGCCCCCACTCTGTTTCCAGTTTTACTGGGCCGTTGATTATCCGGAGCACTTTGTGTTCAAATACGTCGACTGCCTTTTCGGATTCGCTCATCAGGGTCCATGTTTCACTTGCATATGACAGCGCAGGTTTAACCAGTGATTTGTAAATGCGGAGTTTATTTTGCCTATGCACCACTCTGGACCATAGAATGGGAAGTATGGAATAATAGGCTTTATTTGCGGCATTTATATGGCGTCTAATCTTGTCTTTTTTATTCAGGTTGGCTCCAAGGCAGATAAAATTATCGACGATTTCAAGGTTGTAGTCGCCTTTGGTAACGCTTTGTCGAACGTTTAAGTCATGAATTTAGTTTTAATTTTATTAACTTGTAGGCCAATTCAGTTTGCTTCAGATTCACCTGAGATTGAACGTGCCATAATATCGATGGCATCAGCATATGCTACCAATTGTGTGGACTTAAGCATTAGTATACCTGCGGTTTCAGCTGTTGTCTTCCTGGCGACGTGTTTAAGTGCAATATTAAAGCGCATTGGGGCAAATCTATCCCCTTATTTTAAGCCTGAAAGCCTGAATTCAATGAAATTGCCCTAGCTAACCTTTCAAATTAATTGCTTTTACCTAAGATGGATGCCTGATAGAAAACTTATGTCGACAGCGCCAAATACGAGTATTTTAGTCTTTCAACTCCTCGAAATCCGCGCAGCCGTTTTGAAGATATTTCCTCGATGCATTCATTTTGAAAATCAACTTACAATTGACACTTGTGCTACCCGCAGTTCTTGTCCGCAGCCAATTTGTCTAACAGGAAAAAATGAAGGTTTTTATTAGCAATTATTTTCATCACATTTGACTCGCCAGGGACAAAAGATAGCTTTCTCGTTATTCATCGCCCTTTTAAAACCTTATTGCAACGGAATTTTGCTAAGTCCCGGGATCAACTTCATATTTCCTTTCGACCGATTTGCGTTATTGGGCAATACATAAGGCCAATATTCATTCCCACATTTTTGGAGTCATCAACAAATTTCGAACTTGTTACTTTGCCAAAAAAAAGTTATGGCTTCCCTTCTGTTTTTGGGGGAACTCTTCAAAGTCGTTGAATTTATTAATACCCAAACCTTCAAATGGTTATCGTTTTTTTATCGATGTATCAAGTTTGGTGTCGGCAGCTGCTTTAGTTTAGGAGAAAAAGTGCTGCAGCCCACAGGCAAATTAACAGGCAGACAGACAGAAAGAACCGATTTTGTACTATGTACAAAACTCTTAAAAATTCTAAAGAGATCGGAAGGAAGCGTTTCTAGTCCAGTGAGCAGCGACTGTAACTCTGACCGCGATCTCATGCGACTAGAGGCGCAGACATTAAAAAGATGACTAATAGACGTCTAAAAGTTCACACATTTTAGATATCTTCAAGACGTAGCTTATCGTCAGCGAAAAATTGGCTAATCGATGTCTTACGTCCCAGAGTACGCCAACTTTTTGTCATAACTTTAAGATTTAAGAATCATTTAAAAGATGACTCATTTTAGTCACAAATGGGAAAATCGATTCCTAAAACTTGGTGCCGTACCTTCTGGCTCTAATCTAAGTACTGTCTATAGCCCATACTGCTTGACATCGATGAACTCCAGAGAACCAGTTTCACAGCTGGCTGAAACTCGATGACATAACACGTCCTAAAGATTAACGATGAACGACTTTTCTCGCACACTCGTCTGAATTAAGTCATCATTTAGTCAAAGTTTCAAAAATTTCCGAAACGTGGAGGAAAAGGTCCCTAACTAACGCCGAATGAAGTTTTCCGCATTTAAAGTAACGCGGGAGATGTGGGTGGCGGTGGGGGTGTTTCAGAGGTCGGTTATTTCAGTGTTTAGGTCTTTGTAAAAAAAAACTTCTTTACAAAGCCATACTAGTTTCGCGACCTGTTTGTTTGTCTGTCCGTGCCACACAGCAAGTTTCCTCACAAGCTATAGAAGCTAGAAAGCTCAGACTATGTTGAAAGGTCAGGAATGATGATTTCTTAAAAATGTAGGTCCTACTCAAAATTAAAATTTTTTTTAAGGGGGTCCCCCCACAGAAAGAAGTAGCCATTAAAATTTTTTTTTGATCAATGGTAGCTCTTCGAATCTGAATTGAAAATGCGTCAGGGGGTCCAAGGGGAAGTAAAATGTACGAAAAAAATGTGGAAAGTCAATAAGATACCAAAATAGCGGGTTAAATAAATAAATTTCAAATGACTATAACTTCCGTGAATATGATTGAATTTTCATGAAACTTGCAGAGTATTAGGGCCTTATCTAAAACTCCTTAAATATTATTCAATTTAACGGTACCTATACGATTTCATTGGAGCAAATGTGAATTTCGATGTTCACACTTTTGAATTCTAAGGTACTTGTTGTTGTTGTACTTATAAAGTCTAATCGTGAGGGGGGGACACAAATTTTTCGTGTACTTCCCCTTCATGTGCGCCCCCTTTCATTTGATACCCATATTGGCTACCTTTGATGAATTTTTTTTCAGGAGCCACTCCCCTGTATGGAGAGACTCCCCTTAAGCACCGTGTAAAAAAATTTTTCGTAGTGAAACTTTGAAGAGAGCATCACTTTACACCTTTACGCAAAATTTTATGTTTGTAGCTTATACAGTTTGCGAGAAAGCGTTCTGTGACAAACGGACGGACGGAATGATGGATGGATGGACAGACGAATGGACAGACGGACAGACAGGCGCGATTTTAGAAGGGTTTAATAAAATTATTTTACAAAACCATAAAAATGACCAGGATATAAATGAATCCGGTAAATCTTTCTGTTAGGTAGTACATACATATTGACCTATTTTTATCTCCTTTCTAGTAAAGGGTTTTCCAATAAGAGGTGTTATTTTGAATAGCCCGCTATTTCGGTAGGTGTCACTTTTGAAGCTGTCATTTTCCGACATTCGATAAGTAAAAACTACGTCATTAATAAAAAATCCCCGTTGGCAGCACCAGCCGGAAAGGTAAATTTCTCGTATGTAGCGTAAAGTTTCGAAAAAGAATTTCGCTTGCCTACTACTAAACTTCTTTCTGCAATTTTCGTAGTACCACATGAGTATTTATTTACATAAAAAAATTCTGGCCCCGTTCGTTTTTAGAGACCTTTTATCGGGGCGCAAATATTTTGCTAATTAAATTGAGTTGCACGCGTATGGATTACATATTGAAAATCGGCGGATCATAAGTTGTTGTAAACATATACATAAATACCGGTTTCGCCCTTCTCGCATTTGCTGTTTACACAGTTCACAGTGGTAACCACACAAAGGCTTAAATAGCTCGAATAGTTAATTTCAAAAGATTTCCATAAAAGTTTAATCAGCACTTGCATTGCCATTAATATATACATTTTCAATTTTTTTCTGAACTATGAGGGCCGTCATTTCGATTTTTATTGAAATCGGCTGCTAAGAATATTAAGCTGTAAATTTTCGACTGTTTTATTTGTCATTCGATTTGCATAATTAAATTAAATTAACTTGCCTTAATAACTTTAATTTCAAGTTTCAAAGGAATCTGTTGAGAACCTTGGCTGCTAGAGGGCTACAGAAATAAAAAACATTGTATGCCACCCCCCTGTATGGGGAGACCCGCCTGTATGGGGAGACCCCCCTTAAATACCTTAAAATATTTTCTTGCAATGCAAATTTCAAGAGGCACCACTTTTGACCTACGTAGAAAATTTCCTCATTCTAGCTCATGCGGTTTGCGAGAAAACTTGTTATAACGCACGAACAAACGGGCGGACCGACGGACAGACAGACAAGTCGCGATTTTATAATTTTTTAGGGTATTGTTAAAAATATTTTACAATATCTCAAAAATGATCTGGTTTATAAGTTCTTTCAAGTAAAGTCATTTCAAACGTTTCCATGAAAAATATTCATTATTTCAGTTGGCACTAAAATAGCAAATTGCGCTTGCCTTCAGACCTTTGGGGGCCGCCATTTTGAATGCATGCATTTGATTTTGGATTATTTTAAATCTTTGTATGCTAGGACCTCATCAATCAATGTACTATCTCGTTCAAATCGGAGTTTCACTCTAGACAGGGCAAAATAATTCAATTTTTAGTGAAAATGGCAGGTAAAAATATTAGGCTTTAAATTTTCGACTTTTTTATTTTTCATTCAATTTTAATAATTTCCTGTAAAATATAAAAACATAGTACAGAGGTTCATAATCTCAAGTTTCATCAAAATCCGTTGGAAAATGTGACCGCTAGAGGGCCACAAAAACATGAAAAAAAACGCATATTTAAACGGCCGCCATTTTGAAATTTGCACATACATGATCACCAAAATATCAAAGACTGTAGGCGTAAGTAATGTCTATCTTGAAACCAAGTTTCGTATAAGTCGGATCATTTTGTTTTTTGCAACCTGACCTCCAGTTTTTTTACGTTATTCTCTAGATACTTATAATTTCTATCAAACTACCGAATTTCATGAAAATCTGTTGACAGCTTTGACCACTATTACAACAACAAAATTTTGCACGTTTTTCGACCTTTCAGCGGCCGCCATTTTGTTTCTGCCGTACCGACTTTTTTTTTTTTTTGTAGGGAGGTGAAGGCATTTATGCCCGCCGAGTCTGGCAGTGTGGGACTCCCATGGAGGATACCTTTGGACTTCCCACTAAACACCTCCCCTGTCAATCTGAGAACCGAGCCTGGAACCGTTTGACACATTACTTCGAGCCAGGTCTCGTTTTGTTACGCCGTGGGGCGCCTTCAAGTCCCTTTCCTAGCGGGAGGGGAGGGGGGAAGAGGAATTGCCAGAAGAGCGATCCCCCAGCCCCAGTGCCTCCGGCTGCTGTGAGTCCCTTTTATATTTTAGGACTGCCCGAGCATAATGTGCCACCTGGTTCCATTTGCCAACCGATTCGAGCATCACCGCAACTATATTATCCGGGGTGAGCTCTCCCGTCTCCCTGTAGAGTTCCCTTTGCAGCCTGGCCCATTTGGTACACGCAAAAAATGTGTGACAGGCATTGTCCTCCTCTCCTGGGCAAAACCGACAATCGGGAGACCGTGACTTGCCGATCTTGTGCAGGTAAGACTGAAAACAACCGTGCCCGCTCAAAAGCTGGGTCAGATAGAAGTCAGTCTCACCGTGCCCTCGATTTAGCCACGGTCTCACATCCGGGATGAGGCACGCAGTCCACCTTCCCTTCGTGCAATTCCTCCAAGACTGCTGCCAATCGTTGAGCGAGCGTTGTCTCTCCTCGCGGACAACGATCTCCCTCGCATCCTCGTTTCGGCGCAGGTAAATAGCGCGGCGCTCTCTAGCAAGGAGGGCGACAGGTATCACGCCTGCAACCACTCTCACCGCCGAGTCGGAGACTGTTGGATACGAAGATGCAATTCTCAGTGCTCCTCTTCTCTGTACCTGTGCCAATCGTTTTCGGTATACCTCCTTGCTGAGAGCGTCGCCCCATACCTCTGCTCCGTGCAGTAGCACTGACCCTACAGCACTCATCAAGAGGCGTCTTCTTGATGGGCTGGGTCCCCCTACGTTGGCCATAAGTCGACTCAGGGCCGATATTCCCGAAGCAGCCTTCTCAGCCGTTGCCCTGATTTGTTCAGAGAAACTCATCTTCGAGTCGATCAGTAGTCCCAGGTACTTCACCGCTGGCTTCGATTCGATTTGTATATCTCCAATACTGATCATCCTTACTCTAGGGATTCTCTTTTTTGTCAAGATGACCACTTCGGTTTTCTCCAGTGCTAAACTGAGCCCGCGAGCAGTCATCCAGTCCCTCACTCGGCGCATTAGCATACCTAGCCTAAGTTGCGCTTGTTCAACGGTGCGTCCGGCGACCAGAGCCGCAACATCATCCGCATAGCCGACCAAGCGCGACTCATCTGGCATCTCAAGTCTCAGTAGCCCGTCGTAAGACACGTTCCACAGGTCCGGACCAAGGATAGATCCCTGGGCAACACCCGATGTAATTTCCATCCTTCGTTGGCCCTGTGTCGTGTCGTAGAGCAGGCTTCGGTCCTTTAGGTAGTTCCTCAAAAGCCGCATTAGATATTCTGGAACTTGAAAAGAGTTTTCCAGCGTATCCAGAATATCCACCCATCTAGCGGAGTTGAAGGCATTCCTGACGTCGAGTGTCACCAACAGGACGATCCGTCACTTGGTGCGACTATATGCCTCTGCCCTTAGACCGCGTTCACCACCTCTGCAATCGCATCGATGGTAGAACGTCCTGCTCTAAAGCCGTACTGCCGAGGAGATAGGTCCCCAGCAGCACGAATCGCGTCAGTGAGTCTTCCCTTGATGAGTTTCTCTAGCACTTTCCCAGCCATGTCTAGCATGCATAACGGGCGGTATGCAGACGGGGATTCGGGATTTCCCTTCCCCTTGCTGACCAGCACGAGCCTCGCCACCTTCCGTCGTACCGGGAAAACCCCGTCCCGTAGGCAAGCGTTGAATGTGCTGAGCAGCAAGTCAGGACAATGGTGATAGACGAGCTGCAAAACCGCAGCTGGAACACCATCTGGACCTGGAGCCTTCCTCGCTTTCAGGGAGAGGACTGCCTCCTCCAGTTCCAGCTGTGTGAAGAGTGGGCACTCGACTGCTGTTTCACCATGGACAGCGTCAACACGGACGGGATGGGCGGGGAAGAGTCCCCGCACTATCGCGTCCATCTTTTCCGCGTCATGCATACAAGGCTTCCGTAGGGCACCAAGTTTCCCCATGACCAGCTTGTAGCCAAGGCCCCACGGATCCCTATTTACATCGTCCACGAGGTCTTGCCAGCATCGGGCCTTGCTCTTGTTAATAAGCCTGCGAAGATATTTCCTGCCGGACCTGTATGCTGCTAGCCTAGTGTCTGCCTCCTCCCGTGTTCGCGCCCGCTGGGCCTCTCGCCGAAGTTTGTGACACTCGCTTCTTTGTTCGGCGATCTCGTTTGACCACCAGTATACTGGAGGCTTACCATGTCGGGGTCTCCGGCGGGGCATGGAAGACTCGCAAGCAGCTATGATGGTACTCATAGTTGAGTTCACCAAGTCCTTGGCTGTAGGCCCTCCACTCCCTGGCGGAGCTCCCAGCAACGGTGCGCCTGCCGTAAGCGCGTCAGTGAACTTCTCGACGTCCATCCTCCCAGTCCTCCATCCGAGGATTGAAGTTTGGGCATATGCACGCAGAGTGGCACCGTCGTGAATCTCAACCACTATATACTGCTGATCACTAGCCGAGTAGTCCTCTAGTACTCGCCAGTTGTGTACTCTGGGTACCAGGGACTCCGAAGCGAGTGTCACATCGGGTATGGTTCCTACGCAACCCCAGCGGCGGAAAGTAGGGGTGTTACCAGTATTTAGGACAAAAAGCGCTGTTCTGGCCGCCATATCCAAGATTTGCTTTCCCCTTGGGTCGGATTGTGGCATACCCCATTCGATGGCTCTAGCGTTGAAGTCTCCCCCGACCAGCATGTGGCCCTCTGTGTTCGAGACAGCGTCCTCAAGGGCATCGAGTTTGGTTCGAAAAGATCGCATTGCCTCGTTAGGTGTCAGATAAACACTGAAATATGTTATCCCTGAACACCGCGCCCACACAAAACCATCCCCGCGTCCATGGCCCTGCACCTGAAGGCGGGCGCAGTCTCGAACCCAGATGGCCGAGGTACCAGTTTTGTCAGGGTACCACGCTTGCGATCCTTGTTATGATGTTGCTCGCTCAGCAACAGGAGGTCAGCTTTCTTATCCCTCGCAAACTGCTCAAGTAGGTCCTGGGCGTTTGTGCTTCGATGCAAATTGACCTGCAGGATACGGATCATTGAGTATCGATTTGGCTTTAGCTAGGGCCTCCTTGAAAACCCAGCATCTCCCTGTCCCCGGCTCATGTTTGAGGTCGCCGGGTGCTAGCTTAGCATCCTTGCAAAGAATGCATTTTGCCTCGTTCGTGCAATCCTTCCTTTTGTGCCCCGTTTCACCACATTTGTAGCACAGAGATCTCCTGCCGGGTCCCCTACAGCCATACGCGGTGTGTCCGTATTCGAGGCATCTGAAGCAGCAGATAGGGATCGCTCTTCTCCGTATCCTGCAGATCACCCAACCTATCTTAATTTTGCCCTTCGCCAGGATTTGCTGGGCGTCTTTATCAGCTAGTTCGACAATAGCCATGCGTTGCCCCCTTGTGTTTTCACGTGTCAATCTTGCCTTGACTTCACTTAAGCTGGGGAACTCCCTCCTAATGGCATCCTCTACTTCAGCTTTGTCCGTGACGCAGTCGAGGTTCCTGATTTCCAGGGTGGCCATTGGTTCGAGCGAGGCAACCGTTGCCGCATCTCCAAGAACCTTTTGAACCGCGTCACGGAATGCATCTTTGTTTGTGGCCTCTGGCCCGAATTCCACCAGCAAGCCACCGGTCCGGGTTGGTCGAACTGCTTTGATGGCAGTTTTGGTGTCGTCTGGCTTGACCGCTCCTTTAATTTCACGTACCGACTTTGGATTTTTTATTGTGAGATTCATCACATACATCAGTGAACCTTTGTACCAAATTTCATCCAAATCGGAGCTAAACTTTGGTCAGCACAGAAATCACGATTTTTCGTCTAAAATGGCCACCATTTTGTTTTTGCCCGGCCGATATAGCTGGTTCACGAACTTAACCGAGATAATTACCCAATACACCTTTCCTGAAAATTTGGTGAAAATTGAAGCAAAATTGCAACCCCTAGCGTGGTCACAAATTTCGTTATATCCCATATATATATATATATATATATATATATATATATATATATATATATATATATATATATATATATATATACATATATATATATATATATATATATATATATGATGCTCTCCGCAATAGGTAAATTTCTCTCGAGAAATTTACCTAAAATGGAACGATACATGCTTCAACAACGCAATGATATTATTAAAATTCACTATAAAAATGGTGAAAATTTGGCAGAGATGGTTCGTAAAACTCGGGTCGTCGTGAAGCACCTTGTGGGACCACAATACAGAAATTGGTGGAAAACTTCGAGCTGTTGGGACAACTTAGTGATGTGAAGAATAAAACCCGTGCACGTCATTCAAGAACAGCCGAGAATATTGCTGCTGTAGCCGAAAGTGTTGAAGAAAACCCAGGTTTGTCCATTTCTCGTCGTTCTTTGGAATTAGGCATTCCACAAACGTCATTACACCGTATTTTGCATCAAGATTTGGGTCTTAACGCGTATAAAATTCAGTTAACATAAAAACTCAACCCGGTCGATCATCAACAACATCGTGTATTTGCTGATTGGGTCCGTGAAATGCATGAAAATGACCCGGAATACCATCGAAAAATCATCTTGAGTGATGAGACCCATTTCCACCTCGGTGGATTCGTCAACAAGCAAAATTGTCGCATCTGGGGCTCGGAAAACCCAAGAGTTATTGTTGGAAAGCTTCTCTATCCTCAACGTGTGACTGTTTGTTGCGGTTTATAGTTCGGCGGAGTCTTTGGACCTTACTTTTTCGAAAATGAGGCTGGAGCAACAGTTACGGTGGATGGATTGCGCTATCGAGAGATGATTTATGATTTTTTATAACCGGAATTGGATGGTATTGACCTGGAAAACGTTTACGTTCAACAAGACAGCGCCGCGTGCCACACAAGCAACGAAACCATTCATATTTTACGGGAAAAGTTTCCGGACCGTGTTATCTCTCGAGGAGGTGATCACAATTAGCCACCGAGATCTTGTGATTTAACATTTTGCAACTTTTTTATTTGGGGCCACGTGAAAGAGAAGATCTACGCCAATAGCCCAGCGTCGATTCAAGATCTCAAATATGGAATTCGTGAGGCTATCGAGGACATAGGGCAGCCACTTTGCGATTTGGTTATGGAAAATTTCATGAAAAGGATATGGTCCTGTAAGAGTGGTCGTGGTGGTCATTTGCCTGATGTTATTTTTCAGTATTAACGGCATACCTTCTTCTTTATAATGAAATAAACGTTTGATCATTTATATTAAAAATGGCATTTTTCTTTTAATATCAATATAACAACTCTTATTGGAAAACCCTGTACTAAAATATGACTTCATTTTTGACATGTTTACGTTCATTGAATGCACTAGAAAGATATCCTAAGGCCATTTTCAAGCATCAACTGAAAAATGAGGCAATTTAGTCAACATATATGTCATCCTTTAGGTCAGTATGGTGTCTGGGGGATATTGTGCTTTTGGTATTATTTAATTGCGGTTACAGTTAGCAACGTACTTTTCTATAAGACTTATTTGTCGTTAAACTTGAATCGTGGACTCATTTTTGGAAGTCTCTTGAAGAATGTAGTCGCTGAGGTTTGCCTGGAATAAAACAAACTTTTTCATTATAAAATACGTGAAGCAAGACAAGAAATCTGCATTTTAAAAAAATTCAAGCTATAACTTCAACGGATTTACTCAGAAATAATTATTTCCCATTATGCTTAATCGTAATCAATGTATTGAATTGGGAATCGCCTATTTCAGATGAATAAATTTCACCCAATCCTCAGGTGCTATTAATTCTGTCCTACACGCCCTAAAACCTACCTCCATTATTATTTACGATTATTTTGATGACGTTATTTTCAATTTTACATGGTTCCATTACACAATGTTTTCCAATTTATTCCTTCCATGATCCCAGCCCAAAATCATGCTCCGAAGCGTCTCCAATGATCTTTTATAATCGTGTAATTTCCCCTCGGGCCAAGCCAAGCAGTGATACCGTATTTTATTGTATTAAACCGGGTGACATCTTAAGCTGCTGGCTGCTCCCCTCGGTGAACCATAGGCCAAAGCAACAACAACTGAGGCAAGCCAGTCCTCGTGTTCAGTGATTTATTGCAACAGCAGGGAGTATCAGTTGATAAGTCATTTTCTGCTCGATAAATTCTTGTGAACATCTTTGTTTAACCACTTGGAATCCACTCTTGATACTCGATCTCCTGATTTTAACAGTCCCATTGAAAATTCAGTATTGAACTTTGGAGGAGATGGGCAATTTTTCAACAATGAAATTTGTTGCACCGAAAATAAATGGCCCGGCGTTGATTTGGGAGTATCACATTTCCATTACCGCAATTAAATTGAAATACTTGGAGCAAGTTCCATGTTAATAAATAAGAAATGGATAATCGAATCGATAACGAGCAACGAAACGTCCTCGAAAACCTGCTCCAAAAGTTTGATGACGTCCAGTGTGATGCATGCCCGTGAACAAAATCGCAAAAGGAAGAATCAAACGCAGCCAGCAAATGGTTAAGTCAACATGCACCTGATAACATCGCAATCTTTCAATTTAATACAGTGGGTACAAGAAGTCATGTAAACGTTCATAAATTCGCTGTTAGATGACCGTGTTGATTTCGAGAAGAGATCTCGCCAAATCCTGATCGCGACCGGGTAATGAATGGATTAATTGGTCGCGCGATCCAGTTTTAGGTGAATTTGCATGTCGGAATAAATTATGCAGCGCAAAGCTAACAAGATCGTCGATCGCCATCTATGTACGCGTCCGATTCCATTTCCTGAATATCATCTAACGCGCATATCAATTCCATAGCGGGAAAATATGTCTGGTTCCCATCTTCACAACATCGTCCCATCATCCTATCGCCGCACATAACCTGTAATTTGTGACTTTACTAAAGCTCGACATCGCGCTACAGATTAGCCGGTCCGTTAATGATTTTAATGATTACCTGATCCCGACCAGGTAGCATGATCGCTATGACCTAATTCATGGAATTATCGCTCGCATTATCCTCTTAATCCCTGAAAATATTTGGCTATCAAAGTGACGAGTTATCAGCCGTCAATGGGTGATAGTGAAACGAATTGGAGTCGCGCTATTACCGCGGGTCCAAGATCTCTGGCGACGCAAGATCACTTCCACCGACAATCGACGCTATTCGTCCCATTTACATGTAAATTTAGTACCTCCAATCATGTGATTAGAGAGAGATCCATCGAAATTGATTGGCTTTCGCCTTCTGTTTCCGAAAGTGCGGCTAAGTGGTTCCCATCTCTTGTTTGGGGCCCTTGAAAGTGAGCAATAGAATTTGGATGAGTTTTTGGTAAACTTGAAAAAGATGAGATGGAACCCGTGAAATGCTGTGGTTGGGAGTTGACAAGAAAATTGTAAAAAGCACGGATTTTTTTTTTTGCTCCCAAATATTTAATCTTGAAGCAAGGTTTGATGCGTGGTCCAAAATCTTACGTCTGACAGAATTCCTAAATATTTATTCACTGTTGGAATATGTTTTAATGGAATTCCTCGCAACCATCGGTGAGGCGTTAACCTTCCATCTACCCTTAGTGGTCCGATGTTGCGTCCAGTGTACATAGTCTCCGACTAAATACCTTAAATATCAAGATTTCAATACAAACGTTACGAGAAATAATAATGCTGTATTGAAGTTTGTCAGGAACGTGCGTATTGCGCAGATTTATGGCTCCGGGCGTTACTGGTATGGCGGCAAAGCATGCGGGATGCGTGTTGTGGTCTTCGCAACATCTTAATCAACATCTTCTGGTACATGCAATCGAAGTGGCTACGAGGGAAAAGTGCAAATTAATCCATAAACGACGACGTTTCCGAAAAATCGATTAACTCACTCCAGCTGGCAGCGGACTCGCCCTGCACCACACCCTTCCCAAAAAACCATCCTATTCGCAGCTCGTCTCGCATAATTAAAGGGTTCCCGCGAACCGACAATTATTTAACCTCATCTCCGTTAAATTACAATCTCCATTGAACTTCACGACTGCTTACACAAAATATGACTTTATTAGTAAAACCTGAAAGGGTGGCGCAGACCTTGTTAAGTCCAAGATGCGGGAATGGGACGCGTTCGAAGAGGAGCAGCAGCAACCAATATGTGGAAAGTTTTAAGGAGTGAGTGTTGCTGGTGCCTGGACGGTGATGGTCAAGGACCTATGATTGATCGCGGCAATTGGGAATGTGGAACGCCTTTCGGTGTTTTGGCCGATTTATGGGACATCTGAAAATTGGAAATGAATTTATCGAGCAATTAGTCTGTTCAATTTGCACACAAAGTAGAGGCTAATTGGGGTAATTGATGTATTAGGTAAATTACAGTGCGTGTGCGTGCCGAGAAAAGACAATAGAGCAATTGCGAGACACGAAATGCGTTTAGGTTTGACAAGCTTCTAGATTTATGGGCTCAAAGAAATTGTATAATGACAGACTCCAGGCAGTTGTGCGGTAGTTAATGTTTCTATTGAGAGTCGTCACAAAAATGTGATTGAAAGAATAATAAGAGCTACCCAGTATTGAAATAAACAAGGCAACTATTCACGTTATTTCAACTGCCTCTTCGCTCACCATATTATCTGTTTAATGAACAACTTCTGCCATGTGAATTCAATTAGCATAAATGGAATTCAAAATGATTTAAAGCCTTGAAAGTCCTTGTAACTAAGTTCCTATAGACTCGAATTAATAACATAAATTTCTAATTACATAAAGACTGAAACTGAAGCACAATATATTCAATGAATATTTTTTCGACTTCCTGGCCATTGATAATTGGAAAGCTGTTTGCATTTATTGGCATTCAACGTATTCATTTAAGTTAATAGTTTTGAGATACCTCCAAATTACATTTTCTGAATACTGGGAAATTAAGTTAAGCCTCAACAAAGGAAAGACGAAACGTGAACGGAGATCTTTTGAGGTGCCAACTAGTCACATAGCTTAAATTTATGACCATTAGAAGTTTAGATCATACGCCAACAGTATTATTGGGGAGTATCAAGGTGGTTTTAAAGCAGGTTGATCGGCAACAGACCAATTGTTTATAGTCCAGCAGGTACTTGAGAAACGCTGGGAGTTCAACATAGACGTACACCAAATTTTCGTTGACTTTAAGCAAGCATACGACAATATAGATCGTAACGTACTGTGCCAAATAACGCTTTGCTTTGTCATCCCAGCCAGATTAGTTCATCTTACCAATATGACAATGACATCGACGACCTCCCAAGTTCGCATCAATAACCAACTCACCGATGCCTTTGACACGAATATCGGACTAAAACAGGGAGATGGGGTGGCCCCATTGCTATTTAATTTGACTCTGGAGTACGTCATTAGAAATCTAATATACCTGTCGACAGTGACGTAGCTAGGATTTTGTTTCGGAGGGGTTCCATTTAAAGTTTGATGCAAATAATGTCGGTAAGCGAGGCTCCAGGTATTAATAAAAACTAGGAATAAAATGACAGCTTAAGACGTGTAGTTTTCGCTCAAAAGAAATATAATATATATGAATTATTATGACAATGATGATATAAAAAGAAATGTTAAATTTAATATGATACACACATTTACACTTATATTTTACATTATATATTTCAAACAAAAACAATAAAAGAGAATGATAACTAATATAAAATCAGCCCCGCCCCTCCAATACAAAGCTTACACATAAAAAATATGAATATTTCCAGTATTACTTAACATAATATCTTATAAAAACTAACTGAAACATTGACTGTACTTAATGCTTATTTTAAGTTATATTTATTAAGTGTAACATTCGGAAAATACTAAATCAGAAAAAATACAACATACTGAAACAAACACAATTTATCCTATTTAATTTTAAGAAAAAAACATTTATTGACTTTTACCTGAAATCAAACTTGGTGAAAAGGCCAAATAAAAATATCCTTATTTAATAGCAAGACTTATAAGTATAGCCTCCAATCCATTTTCCTTGCCAATAATGGCCAAAACAGTATTTGGATCAACAGCAATATCCCAGTGACACAACAGGAGCGCTAGAGCACTGAGCCTATTGTTACTGGTTCTATATCGAAGCATCGTCTTCACTCTTTTCATTGTAGAAAATGTACGCTCAACGCTTGACGTTTTGACGGGAATCGTTGCCAAAATCACGAGAAGGCTGTTAAAGAAAAAGGTTTTTTCCGCAGTTCCGAAAGCTCTAAGACTTCAGCATCCCCTTCACAGCCTTTATTTTGGGACACCAAAACTGAAACTCTCCTGACAGGGCCGCCAAGGAACACTTGTCGTCAAAGAATGGTGACAAGACTGCTTGCTTGTTGGCATTATTAGAGAAGGCAAAACCAGGAAGAAGTATTTAAAATACAGTCAGAATGTCTTCATTTTTGATAAAATTTCTTTGTAAACTTACAACTAAATTGTCCAAGCATGGTAACCATATTACCACTCTGTAGCACTGTTTAATAGTTATAAAAACCTACTATTTTCGCGACCTGTCTGTCCGTCCATCTGTTCGTCCGTCTGTCTGTCTGTCCATGCGTCACAGAAAGTTTTCTCAAAAACTACATAAGCCACAATCTTGTAATTATGTGAACAGTTCAGAAGTGATAACCTCTCCAAAGTTCAGGTATAAAAAACATTTTATAAGGTTTTTAAGGGGAGGTCTCCCATCCACAGGGGTGACCCTTAAAATTTTTTTTTTTCGTAAAATATCGCTGATATTGGTATTGAAAGGAAGGGCTTTGTGAGAGCTTTTTTAATCAGGTAAAAAAATAAGATAACACCATAGCAGAGTTTGGGGCAGGTCAAAATAGGTGAAAAATTGGTGTCTCCCTCGCAATTGGACATTTTTGAGCCGACATATCTTAAAAAAGCCATGAAAGTAGACCTTAATGAGTACATGGGCAACAAATATCTGACAAGACTAGTTCGATTAACTTTATTGATAATAGCAAGGGGCCTTAAGAGTTTCCAAAAATTAATATAAATTATCATTGGTATTATCTCATATATAAGTTCATATACCGTGAAAATTTTACAGCAATTCTGCAATAAACAGCAAAGTCATGGTCAATTGAAAATTACACAATTGGAACAACAGCCACATGTGATTCTTATCAGATAGACGTTTCTAAATGACTCACACAATATACATTTGTTCCAATTTAAAAAAAAAAAATTTCAGAAATCAAGCATAAAATGTGTATGTTATTGTTATTACAAAGAAAACAAGGTCGGTAAGGCTTAAAAGAAAATTGCGCTTTTGGTATTTGGATAAATTGTTTGACTCGCTAATTTGTTTACAAAAGCCTTCTGGTAGGAGCACTCTCCCGCTACTGCAACTTATTCTCTTCTATTAGTCAACCGATTTTCTTTGTTTTATTTTATTTAGTAACTTTTGACGAGCTTTGGTGTCATCAATAAGTTAGTAGCCCGTTATTTTTAATCGACTGATTTTTTTGTTGCTTTTTTATGAATGGCCGGGCAAAACCCTAGAACGAAGGTGAGGGTAAGAGTCTTATTTTCTCCAAAGTTCAGGCCCTACTTTTTATTAGCTCTCGTTTGAAGGACACGGAAATCAGGATATTTACCATTGAAATAAGAAAATTTCCCACTTTTTCCCAATCTTTCCGGCATAACTAATCGACGCCTTTGAGGATTTGATTATTGAGGTTTCTAACGGGAGACATCATATTGGACTAAAATGTCCCATCACAGAATTGTAATCCTTTATAGGAATCTGCAGGTATTCACAGTTCACCACTTTAGTTTGAAATTGTAAAATTGAATTTTAATGCACTTTTGTATGCAGTACACCTATTATTTTGCGAATCTTTAAAGATTTCAATGAGAACATTGAATCCTTTTTTCAAAGATGATGACATGATAAATAATGTCAAGTTTTTAATTTTTAAATCCTCCCAATTGGACAAAGATAATAAATTACCCGGAAATTAAGCTTAAATTATATAATTTCGGATGAATCAAAGCAATTTTTATTGAAAATAGAAGAAGGTCCGCCGACTAAAATCGCTTTAGACTCGCAAGCAGCACACGTCCTTTAATGGACAGTCAATATTCCATTTAGTTTAAGATGAGGAGCACAGCTTTTAGTTTGGTGCACTAAGCTGGATTGACGGACCGAGGAATATAGGCTAAAGTCCCGAGCAACAATCAGGGACTCTAGTACACTAATAATCTGATTTGCTGCTCTCGTTGCTAAGTGGGGCCAGATGATTTTCGGAGAATTTGTCGTTCAAAGGCATCTTTCCATTTTTCGAATGTTCCCGTCTGCGTTCACGTTTCGCATACACAAAGGATAATGGGCCTCATCAGAGCCTTGTCTATTTTTATTTTGGAATTTTGGTGTGATTTCATGAACTTGATCTGGGGTTTTGTTGTTCTTGTGAGTATCAAAAATTTGGTTGTATTTTCATTGAATAGTAGTCGCACCTAGTTTGCGGATTTACTTATTCTTGCACCGCTTACTGTAAATAGGAAAGTGATCGGGCCAGTATGTTGACGTTGCCTGCGTATGCCACCAGTTGCCCAAATTTCACGACCAGCGTGCCTTTTCCTTCTATGGATGCTGGTTTTCTCATGATGTACTCAAGTGTTACGTTGAAGAGAATTGGTGCTAAACCATTTCCCTGTTTTGCAGATTATTTCCGTTAGATCGTTTTTGATTTTAACTTTACATTCTAATCTCTATCAAACGCACTAATTTTGCTGGGACTCCTAGTTCAAGGAGTATATTGTAAAGGGTGTTTTGGTCTGTGCTAGCATAGGCTAGTTTAAAGTCTAAAAAAAGTTGGTATGCATCGAAATTATGTTCTCAGCATTTTTCTAGTATTTATTTTACGGATATGAATTGTCTAATCGTCGATCGCCCTGCTCTGGAGCTAGCTTGGTACTCTCCAATTATTCCGTCAGCATACTTCCAATCGCTGCTCAATTATTTTGAAGAACACTTTGTAGCACGTGTACAATAAGGATATTCCTATGTAGCTTTGAAAACATAGTCGATCTCTTTTTAGGGTTTTGTAAAATAATTTTACAAAACCCTTCTAAAATCGCGTCCTGTCTGTCCGTCTGTCTGTCTGTCCGTCCGTCCGTCCGTCCGTCCGTCCGTCCGTCCGTCCGTCCGTGTGTCACAGCAGTTTATCTCGGAAACTACTTAAGCTAGAAGCATCAAATTTTGTATGTAGGTGTAAAGTGGTGATCTCTTCAAAGTTCAACTACTAAAAAATTTTATAAGGTATTTAAGGGGGGTCTCCCCATGTAGGGAAGTGACCCCCCGAAAAAAAAATTTCATTGAAGGTAGCCGATATGGGTATCAAATGAAAGGTCTTGATGAGAACTTTTCAAAACAGGTCTTAGTTTGGCAAAGTTTGCTTCGAGGGGCGCACAGGGAGGGGAAATACACGAAAAATTTGTGTCCCCCCCCCTCGCGATTGGACACCTTCCATCCGAAAAATCTGAAAAAAATCAAGAATGTAGGCCTTGATGAGTACAACAACAACAAATACGTGAGAAGTCGCAATTCACTCAACTTTGTTAGTAATAGTATGATTTATCGATTTTATGTTTTCTTGAATAAAATCTTAACGGTACCCTTAAATTCAATGAAATTTAGTACACAGATGTCTATTTATAAGATTGATTGACCCTGCAAGTTTCATAAAGATTGCATCATATTCAGCGAAGTTATAGCGGTTTGAATTTTCCTGTATTACTATGGAACAATATGCGCTGCATGTATTACTATGGCAACATATGGCTATGGAACAACATGCGCTTTTTACCGACTCTGACACTACAGTTTTGCTAGGATTTGCATGAAAATTTCAGGAATGATAGGTGTCATGACTAACTTTGAGAATCAGTTCAGCTAGTGGTATCAGTAATCGTAAAACAAAATAGTGGCTGTTTTAAATGCGAAGATTGAATAATTTTGAGTTATTTTTTCCCAACTTCAACGTTTGAGGTGCATGCTTTGAACACTTGATTCAATTTAATGAATGACTGGTGATGAGTACCTACAATTAATACTCATAAGTGAAACAAGTCAAGGAGGCGGGAGGGAGCTTCAAACAAAAGGGCTTTGTAACAACTCTAGGATTCGGAAAAATTGGCTATTAATCGATGATAATAGTACAGGAGCGTGGCCCCTGAAAAAAATTCATCAAACGTAGCCAATAGGAGTATGAAATGAAAGTTTTCATGGGAGCTTTTCAAAACAGTTCTTAAACTGTCAGTTTTTGCTTCAGTGGGGGCACAGGGGGGAAATACATGAAAAATGTGTTTCCTCCCTCGCGAATGGACATCTGAAATAATTATCAAGGGAGATATTTATGAGTATAACAATAACAAAAACCTCAGAAGTCGAAATTCGTTCAACTTTGTTAATAATTGCATGATCTTCGAATCTCATAGTTTCTCCAATAAAATCGTCACTGACATGCTTCTTGACTTTATTCAATCTGGTGACTGCATTTTGAAAATTGAATACAAAACCCTTCTGACATGAGCGTAGGTCTGTTTACCCAACTTGTTTTTGTATATTTGAAAGATCACAGTTTTATGTCAGTCTGGCGAGATATTCTCTTCAGTCTAGATTTTCACAATGAGCTAATGTTTGTGCATAATGAGGATTTTTTGCCAACCTTCAATGGCTCCGCCAAGATTTGGTCTATACCAGGCGCTTTATTTAGTTTCAAATATGCTCACATCCTCAAGAGATGGCATGCGCGTGCTCTCTTGATTTAGGTTGTCTGATATGTTGGAGTCAGTTGGCAATGATCCTGTATTGGTGTTTAAAAGTTGTTGGAAATATTCGGCCAATCGTCTTTTAATATCGGTATCGTTGCCTAGGATGTTGCCATCCTCATTTTTATAGTTGGTGATTTTTAGTTTATGGCCTTCTTTTTAAAATGTTTGCTATTGCAATTGGCTCCAAGGAACGTCCGCATATCGATCATATTTGATGAAGATTTGGTTTATTTAGTTGTAGGCCCTTCCGTCAGGCGATGCCTACGTCATGTAACGAGCCCGACGATGTGGGAAGCACGTTGAGCTCACAATTAAGTTTTTTTCTTTTAGTGAAGTCTATGAATCACTTTTAATTTTTGTTAGTATATTCCTACAAGCTGTGCCTACCAGTTGTTCCTCTTTGGATCATTTCATTTTCAACCTTGGCTTTGAAATCTCCAAGTAGTTTTTTAATATCGTTAGAAGCCCCATCTTTGGAGCATGGCATGGTCAGAATTGATTCACCGACTGAATATTAAAAAATAATGAATTCATTTAGAATCCTTCTTACATCCTTAGATGGAGATGTTAAAAGGAAGGATTGCAATAAACTTGCAAGAAAAAATGAGAACTGTGTGACTGAAAATAAGAGTTAATCCCCATTTTCAAGTTTTAGCGTCAAAAAGTACATTGCTTCTATGAAGAAAACTTCAGATGTATATAATTCACCCAGGAAGTTAGAATTATTGATTCCTATACTAAGGATTGACAGAAACTGAGTCATTAAATGAATTTGGAAAGTATATCAATTTCTCGATACTTTTTTCAATGTACACAGATCGTTACTTTCAAATGAAGATACTCGTACATACTATAGTTGAGATTTAACTAAACTATCGCACATAATTTTCATGAAAGCCTTTTGAAGACAATTGAAATCGAATAAAGGTAAATAAGTGTCATGGTTTAGCTGGATGTTTTGAATTCACATCTTTTTCTACAATTTTTTCTCATGTTGAGACCTTGAAGTAGCCGCCATTTTCATCACTACAGTTAAATCTGAAATTTGTTTCCTAAAAACTGCTTCAAAAATTTATGTTAGCCTTTGTACCAAATTTCATCAAAATCGGAGCTTTACTTTGGCCGGAATAGGTATCACCGATTTTTGACAAAAATGGCCGCCATTTTATTACTTCTCAGCTGATATGGCCGGACAATGAAATTTGTCGAGATATTTATACCTTACGAAAAATCTAAGCAAAATTGCGACTAGTTCTTGTTCTTTTCAAAGAAGAATTCTACCTAATCGGTGAAATTCTTTACACAGGGTCTGAATAATAAGTAACCGGACTGACCTCAGGAAATTTTTTATTGGCAAAATATGTACAATTTTTCTTTAGAAATCTTCAAAGTAGTCCCCATTGGAGTCGATAACACGCTGATACCGGATTTTCCAATCCCCGAACTCTCCCTGGAAGTCAGCAACCTCGATGCTGTCTAGAGCCCTCGTCGTAGCACGTTGAACGTTTTCCAGAGTCCCGAACCGCGTCCCCTTAAGATGTCTCTTGATCTTGGTGAACAGAAAGAAGTCCGCTGGTGCCATATCCGGGCTGTAAGAACTCTGGTTCGGTTTGCAGTCAAGATCAAGGATTTCCGAAGCGACAGCAACACGACGCACCTTTTGCTCAACAGTCAGGTGTTTGGGTACTAGCTTCGCGCAGATCTTCCTCATGCCCAGATCGTTCTTAATAATATTGTGAACGGTCATCTTATCAATTCCAACCTCATCTTCGATAGCCCGAATTCTCAGACGACGATCACTGTTCAACACATCACGCACTTTTTGCACATTTGTGTCCGTGTGACTCGTTGATGGAAGACCGACGCGCTGTTTGTCATGGACGTCATCGCGGCCCTCCCGGAAATTTCTGTGCCACTGAAACACTTGAGCTCTGGACAGAGCATCCTCACCGTAAGCCTCTTGAATCATTTGAAGAGTTGTGGACCCCCACCACCACTAGAGCACCAGATACCGGTTAGCAGACGCTTTTCCGGAACGGGGCAGGCTCAGTCCGGTTACTTATTATACATTCCCTGTACATCAACTTTTTGATCTAAAATAGATTTTGCAATATTTCCACCGGTCGTATCAAAAATAGGAACAAATCCCATAAAGTCCTCTCGCAGAACTGTTTTTTCATTCTCACAATCAACATACCTGATACACGACGATAGTTGTTCGATCGTGGATACATCCATGGTCTCGTCAGCCAAGATTGAAAAGTAGTATTTAAGAAAATTAAAAATTTTGAAATTTTTTTCGCAATTATCAGGAGCGCCTGCTTTTATTTTATTACATGTTCCGCTGTATCTGGACAGTATTATCATTGATTATGACTGATAATGATGTCTAGATACAGCGAAACGCGTTGTGTGATACAATAATTTTCAAATTCTTTTAATTTTCTTAAATTTTTTTGACCCTGGAGCTCAAATTAATAGGCAGTAAAATCAGCTTTTCAATAAAAATACTAAAAGTGATGATATTTTCACTGGTAAACTTCAATTTAACGATCTTCTTCCAAAATTAGGGTATGTTTAATTTAAAATACCAAAAGAGACTTTTTTTTGTGTTGGTTCAGACGTAATTTGTGCTTTTTTCGCTAAGTATTAATGTAATTTTTGAAGATTTGTCATAAAATGGACAAGGCTAACCTAAAGAAGCCAAAAAAATGATTTTTTAAATAGCATAAGTGCGGTTCAAATAAGTAATGTCGAACTGGTTCAGCAAGTCTTAGATGAGTGGGGATTTTCATCCCTTAAACAAGGCTTTTTGAAAGACATATCGATATTGAGTGTTTGAAGTGCATGACTCTTGAGGACATATATATTTTAATTCCATAAGATCAACTTGGTCTACGCATAAAATTCAGAATGAGACCGTTTGAATGGCGTGAAGCAAATGATTGTATTTTGACACTAAGTGAGTACGCCATATTTCTTTACATTTACAGCACTCCCGTGGTTGAATCAATTTCAAACTCGCCGAATTTGTTTGGCTGGGCGTCTATGTACCTCAAAATCAGCCAACCAAACAGCAGAATTGTAAGCTGTAATCCATCATGATGTAGTTGTGGGAACAGCAAAACTAATGAGTTAAACTAAAGCTAATAAACTGCTTTAAATAAAAAAACAAATATGATATTGTATGTTAAGATTTGAGAGATCTCCTGGAGAAAACATTGCTGGGGACTTCGATTCAGGGAAAATTGATTCAAAACAAGTTGGTTAGACAGATCTACGCTCATGTCAGAAGGGGTTTGTACTCAACTTCTCAAAAATGCAGTCACAAGCAACGAATAAAATCAAGAAATATGTCAAAGAGATGTGCACGTTTAAAAGAAAGGACATTGACCATTTATTTTCAACAGTCACCATTTTGTTGCAAACCAACAAAAACCGCTCAATGCATGAATTCCCAAAAATGTTAATGTTATTGACCTTATTTGAAAATTTCAAGATCAAATCAAAACTGCAGTGACTGATTCGACGGAAAGTCCATAAGATGCCAAAATCATGTGTTATTATTGTTGTAATTGCAGAAATTTCAAATGGCTATTACTTCTGTGTATAACATTCGATTGTCATCAAACTTACATAGTATTAGAACCTTTTGTAGGACTACTTAAATATCGATCTCGATTTCGTTCAGTTTAAGGGTAACTATACGATTTTATTGGGGAAAATGTGAAATTCGAACATCATACTATTATTAACAAAGTCGAGCGAATTTTAACTTCGATGGTATTTTTTGTTGTTGTATTCATAAACACCTAGCTTCATAGTTTTTTCCAGATGTTTCGAATCAAAGGTGTCCAATCGCGAGGGGGGGGGGGGGGGCAAAATATTCGTGTATTTCCCCTCCCTGTGCGCCCCTCGAAGCAAAAAGTGTCAAATTAAGACCTGTTCTGAAAAGTTCTCATCAAGACCTTGCATTTAATACCCGTATCGGCCCCCTTAATTACCTTATAAAATTTATTTGTAGTTGAGCTTTGAAGAGAGCATAACTTTACACCCGCATACAAGGTTTGATGATTTTAGCTTAAGTAGTTTGCGAGAAAAAGTGCTGTGACACACGGAAAGACGGACAGACAGGACGTGATTTTAGTAGGGTTTTGTAAAATTATTTTACAAAACCCTTGAAAGGATCTTTCTCATACCGACAGAAACGATTTATGCACCATAATAGCAGGATTTTTGATACTAGATACTAGATACAAGTTTTACGGAAGGATTATTTATATGATGGGAAGCAAATCAAAAGATTGTTCCCGAAAGAAAAAGAGGTAGATATTATGATTGAATTTGTCGAAAGTTGTAGGAAACTTATGTTTGTAGTGGCCACAGAGGAAAAGTAAACTCGCGGCAGGATAAAGAGCGGATATAAATTGAAGAAACTCGAAACTATTGTTTCAACGCCAGGAAAAGCTATTGTGGTCCCATCAAAAACTGTCCTAGAAGACATTAAATGGTTGAAAATATATTTGGAGCCTTAAAATACGGTCGTTTCTGCATAGATAAGAACTCATCATTACCACATGAATCAAGTGAAAAATGAGCAGGTAGGTGTCCTAAAAGAGTGGCCAATATTAAAACAAAGCATTGGATTGGTGACTATACAACTGTTTACTCTCGCTGAAAATTTAATAAATTTGTAAAGCTTAGATTGAAACTGATTTTGAGCATCTATTCCCTAATAAACACAAATTGCTATCTTTAAAATGGGATAGATATAAGAAGAAAATATTAAAAAGGTTTGAAGTTTCATTAAAAGATCCATCCTGTAAGAGCTTCTTCAAAAAAATAACTAATGACGTCAGTGATGTATCACTGCAAGCAAGCAATTTTTCCTGTATATTTTCATTACGTGGTATTTTGATCCCGACACTTATCCACTTCGGTTCTAGAACAAACCCCCTGGAAACCTACGATTTTGGAAGCTCATCATTGCTTAGTATTACAAATCGAGGTAAGATGAAAACAAATAGAGTTTTATTGGAGTTGGTTTAGCAAATAAAGTTCGGTTCAACCATGTTGCACGACGTTAATTGTGGGTCACACCTTGACGTCAAGAGTTTCGCCCAACTTAATTTGACATTTCTATGTTTCAGCGTTTGACGAATTCAACCGTGGAGAGGTACACAATTGAGCAGCGCATTAAGGTTGTTGAAGCCTTTTACGAAAATGGGCGTTCCAATCAAAAGGCATTGCGTGCACTTCATGATTTTTTGGTCGGCATAATCGACCAAATGTGTCCACAATTGGGACAAACGTGCGCAAATTTCAGCAAACCGGGTCTGTAGCAAATGTGAAATCACCTGTGCATGCTCGCCCAGTTCGTTCTGCGGAAAACATTGCTGTTGTTCGCGATAGTGTGGCAGAAGAGCCGTCAACCTCGACTCGTCGTCGTGTCCAACAATTGAACATCTCACGAACATCACTGATGGGAATTTTGAATGAGTTTACACGCTTACAAGGTTCAATTGACTCAAGAGCTGAAGCCTAATAACCATTTCAAGCGTTGGGAATACGGCGAATGGTTGGTTGAACAGACAGAAGCGAATTGTGACTTTACAAAGAAAATCATCTTCAGTGACGTGGCACACTTTCACCTCAGTGGATTCGTTAACAAGCAGAATTGTCGCATTTGGGCAAACTAGAATCTACGAGTGATTGTTGAAAAGCCAATGCATCTACAAAGAGTGACTGTTTGTTGGGGTTTATGGGCTGGCGGCGTCATCGGGCCGTACTTCTTCGAAAATGAGGACGACCAAGCAGTAACAGTGAATGGTGTTCGACGTTGCGAGATGATAACGAGATGAAGTTATGGACTTGGACAATATGTGGTTCCAACAGGATGGCACCGCTTGCCACACAGCCAACGAAACAATGGCTCTTTTGCGCGAGAAATTCTATGGCCGTGTTATCTGACGTTGTGGCGATGTTAATTGGCCGCCACGATCATGTGATTTGACACCGTTGGACTTCTATCTCTGGAGATATTTAAAAGGAAAAGTATACGTCAATAAGCCAAGAACAATTCAAGAGCTAAAGGATGAGATAATTCAGCACATTAACGACATTGAACCTCAATTACAATATGCCTCAGAGTTATTGAAAATATGGACTATCGGATAGAAGTATGGCACCGTAGCCGTGGCGAGCGTTTGGGCTATATTTTGTTTTACACATAATTGACAAAGATCCTTCTATTATAATAAAAATATTAACATAATTTACTGACCACTTTTGTTTTATTTATAATTAACGTCGTGCATCTTGGTTGGACCACCCTTAATTTGGGTTGTAAAAATATGTCAACTCTCTGCTTCTTGATTCTTCGTAACTGTTTTCATTTTTGCCGTTTTTATTATTTCTGTGTTTTTTTTTTACTTGATAGTACTATTTTTTATCTATTTTGTAATTAGAATTAGTATATTAAATAGAGGGAAATAAATAAATTTAGAATCCCTTTTCAAGCATCTTCGCTCTGCCATGGTAATAACACGCGAAGTATTTCATACCAAGGTTGAAAGTTGGACTGGCTCATTGGCATAGACAAATGATGATAAAAAGTCTCTTAAAAATGGTCTAAACTACTCAAGCTCTATGATTTTTATGGACAACAATTTTGGCAGTAAAATTCAATAGATTTTAAACGATATTCAGCTCAGTTCAGTGATAATGACTACTTAGCACATTTGACTTTGAGATATCAAGGGTCACGTATTATCTGTCAAAAATAAAAATAAGAAATACCAGAAAGTTACAACACATCCATTACTTGCGCTTTACGTTTAAACGTGTTCACAGGAACTTTACGATGCATTATTGTTCTACTCTTTGTTTAAAAATTTCAAATAAATTAATCGGGATTGAATTTATCTTCAAATGAACCCAAATAATTGGAGATCCTTATTATGCATTTAATTTCTACCATTTTATCCATTCGAAGGGCATTTTAATATAAACAAGCCGTTTACTTTTGAAGATTTAGAAAGCGTGCGAAGATAGGTGGAGCATCTGGAAGGTGTAGTGACATGACGTAGATTAAATGTCCTTTCATGACTGCAGCGATGGTCTGCTGCCTCGGCGAAAGAGGATGGTAAGATCCGCCGAGATTGGCCTTGGGGACGCATGAATGCACTGGCAGACTAGCATTGTGGCGTCGTGGGGCGGGCTCTTTTCCCCAGCACAAGGACCCACTCCAAAAAAAAATCGCATCCACGAATTTTGGGGTCACAGAAATATCGACTGAAGTCTAGAAGGAGGTAACCTACTAAGAGTGAAAGGATATTGTTGACTCAAAAGGCAAACCGCGCCTGGGGAAAACAGACGGACTTAAAATTACTTCGTCGTTACCGACGAGACTTATGGCCCACAAATAAGAGTGGGTCATCCAGATGGTAGAGGTGCCCCCTCGCACTTTCCCAACCAGATCAAGATCCAAACGTTGACCTGGCCATGTATTTCCCATTTCCCATTTGAATGAATATAATTTGCATGACTTTTTCCCTCAAATGAGGAATATAGCCGTAACCGATTTCTGCCATAGCGTTATGCAATGAAATCACATAACCCTATGTCATAATAGGGCACGCGAGCGGAAGGCCACTCTACCCGGCAAGAGCCCCTGTTAACAAAAGAAAGAAAAGTGCGCTCCCGATGGCTACCCCATTCTAGAGGAGGAACCTGCCATCGATGCGAGTCCTGTACCCGGTCAGATGGAACGAAATGGAAAGACCAAGTTTTAAAGTTTAGGAATTCATTTATTTAAATAGTTGCGATTAACATATCATATTCTCCCTTCTAAAGCAGTCTAACCTAATATAAATTCAAAGATTTACGTACCAAAGCTCCATTATCTTTGAATTTATATAAATTTTTTTTTTTGAACCTAATATAAATTCAAAGATAATGGAACTTTGGTAAGTAAATCTAAATTTTCCCTCCTCGTAACAATACCCTTAGATTTTTCATTATGTCCTTTCATCGGCGGTTATCATCTTCACGCTCCACACTCAAACACACTTTCCCAACAGTTTACAAATGACATGTATATTTTAACTACTTTAAAAAAAAGGATACAGTTTAAAACAAGTTGGGTAAACAGACCTACGCTCATGTCAGAAGGGTTTTGTATTCAATTTTCAAAATGCAGTCACCAGATCGAATCAAATCAAGATACATGTCAAAGACGATTTTATTGGAGAAAATAGGAAATACGAAGATCAGACTATTATTAACAAAGTTGAACGAATTTAGACTTCTGAGGTTTTTAGTATTGTTTTACTCATAAATATCTCCCTTGATAATTATTTCAGATGTCCATTCGCGAGGGAGGAAACACATTTTTCATATATTTCCCCACTGTGCCCCCACTGAAGCAAAAACTGACAGTTCAAGAACTGTTTTGAAAAGCTCCCATGAAAACTTTCATTTCATACTCATATCGGCTACGTTTGATGAATTTTTTTTCAGGGGCCACTCTCCTGTACTGTTATCATCGATTAATAGCCAATTTTTTCGAATCCTAGAGTTGTTACAAAGCCCTTTTGTTAGAAGCTCCCTCCCGCCTCCTTGACTTGTTTCACTTATGAGTATTAATTGTAGGTACTCAGCTTCAGTCATTCATTCAATTGAATCAAGTGTTCAAAGCATGCACCTTAAACGTTGAAGTTGGGAAAAAATAACTCAAAATTATTCAATCTTCGCATTTAAAACAGCCACTATTTTATTTTAAGATAAATACCACTAGCTGAACTGATTCTCAAAGTTATTCATGACACCTATCATTCCTGAAATTTTCATGCAAATCCTAGCAAAACTGTAGTGTCTGAGTCGGTAAAAAGCGCATGTTGTTCCATAGCCATATGTTGCCATAGTAATACATGCAGCGCATATTGTTCCATAGTAATACAGGAAAATTCAAACCGCTATAACTTCGCTAAATATGATTCAATCTTTATGAAACTTTCAGGATAGATCAAACTTATAAAAGGACATCTACGTACTGAATTTCATTGAATTTAAGGGTACCGTTAAGATTTTATTCAAGAAAACATAAAATCGATAAATCATACTATTACTAACAAAGTTGAGTGAATTGGGACTTCTTACGTATTTGTTGTTGTTGTACTCACTAAGGCCTACATTCATGATTTTTTTCAGATTTTTCGGATGGAAGGTGTCCAATCGCGAGGGGGGGGGGACACAAATTTTTCGTATATTTCCCCTCCCTGTGCGCCCCTCGAAGCAAATTTTGCCAAACTAAGACCTGTTTTGAAAAGCTCTCATTAAGACCTTTCATTTGATATCCATATCGACTACCTTCAATGAAATTTTTTTTTCGGGGGGTCACTCTCCTATATGGGGAGACCCCCCTTAAATACCTTACAAAATTTTTTTGTAGTTGAACTTTGAAGAGATCACCACTTTACACCTACACACAAAATTTGATGTTTCTAGCTTAAGTAGTTTCCGAGAAAAACTGCTGTGACACACGGACGGACGGACGGACGGACGGACAGACGGACAGACGGACAGACTGGTCGCGAAACTAGTAGGGTTTTGTAAAATTATTTTACAAAACCCTAAAAAGAAAATTATTTTATAAATTATGATTACGAATGGAAGTAATTAAATATTTTTTTTAAATCTGCAATTATAATTTCGGATCGGAGTTAGGAGGGTTTTCGAGCAGTTGTATGACTGCTCGATTACTACAAAGGGCAGGGAGGAATCCATCTAGATTACTCAAAGCTAAGACGACTGCCTGACTGATTTGTTTAGTTGTCTTCACAATTAGCGAAAAAGAGGTTCATCCTTCGGCTGTGCAACGCATCATCATAAAGTTTTCAAAGAACGAAAGCATTAAACAAGCCAAAATTCGGAACCAAGTGCGTGCATACTTTGGGGAGAATGCATTTTCATAGCCACGAGTGAAAGCACTACACTCCTGAATCAAAAAGGGCCTCTCTGGAGTGGAGAAAGAAGGGGGAGCCAGAACCATCAAAAACCAAAACTCGCTTGCCAGCCAGTAAGGTGATATCAACGGGTTTTCTGGGACTTTCAAGGGGTTTTACTCGTTGATTTCCTTCACGATCGTTGCTTACAACTGTGAACTTCTTGATCAGGTTCGAGCTGCATGTGTGTCAAAAAAGTGCCGTCAGCCCATCCGAGACGTTGCTTTCGCACGACCAGTTTGACAAAAATTTGATGAAATGCATTGGACTACATTTGATCACCCTTCCCTTCAGCCTTGATCCTTCACATTGCGATCTCTTTGTGTTTGGGTCTGTCAAGGGAACAATTGGTTTCATCATGAATCAACTACTTGTTCAATGAAATGCATTACTAAGGAGGATAACTATGTAGAAAAATAGCTACAAAGTGTGTTTTCTTCTTAAATAGAAAATAAATTTCTTTTTGCAACAGGCTGGTTAATATCTGAATAAGCCTCGCATCTCGAAACTAAAACATAACATCAGTGAACATTTCATATGATCCAGAAATTCTTAACAGTCTTAAAAGTGCATGATCTTCGAAAGTTATTTAAAGTAAAGTGAAAGTTTTTAATAAATTTCACCGAATTTACACGACAAACTCTGTTACCATAGTCGTAGTTTTTTTGTGCCCGCTCTAATTTCGTGAGCACAAAAACATCAATAAAAACCTAAACAATTAGCACCAACAATGGGCCGATTAATTTTTTTTTTTTGGAACAAAAAAAGCTACAGTTAATGCAATCAAATCAATCTTATTCCAAGAGAAATCCCTGATGTTGTGGGGCATCAAAGATACCCGTAACAATAAACACCTCAATTCACGCACAACGCGTGATATAAACATTACCAACACCTTCAGTGTGCATAATGGAATATACTCAGCACTAACTAACCTACATACGAAGATAACGCATGACAAAAAACCACTAAAAACAATTTGTACCAAATTAAAACTCTGCACTCAGTAATAGCCCTAATATGGACATCGCGTGCGATCCCTATTTGTTCGGCTACCAATTACTATCTCGCTTGACGCTTGTTCTGTTGTATCTGTAGAAAAATCAGTCACGCATGTTCCGTTCAAGCTACTTTATGTAACGTTGAATAAAATGTTCACATGTGAGCAGATGCTTTGGGATCATGTGAAATCTATTAACATTTTTAACGAAATATACGAGTACTCGTATATCTGAAAATTTTCTGTTGCGGTCGTTTGTGTGCCGATTTAAGGTAAAATGAATCAATTTGTATGAGAATAACGGTGTGTATGGGAAAATTCCGGTATATACTGAATTTTTTGAAGGTTTCTTCTTTTTAATTAATTTTCTCTGCGGTATCTGTAATTATTTTATGTTTTTCCTAATATTGGGATTTTATTGTGCGGAACAAAAGATAACTAATTAAAAGTTAGAGGCAACTTAAAAATTAAAGAGAACGGCTCAGGTAATTTGAGGCATCTACCGAGTAATTTACCGGGCACAAAAGAAAATTAATTTTCACTTAATTATATTCACATTGAAGCAATCTTTCGAGTGAGACCTGATTCAACGTTAGGAATTTTCATACAAATACTTTTTTCTATCACTAGGTTCTGATGGCATATTATTCTTACACTTTCCCCAATTATTATGCTTATCAAAACATAAATAACAAACCTTATTCTTGATTGCATAATAAATTCTCACAAAAACATTTTAATATTTAGACCGCCAAGCATTTGGGACTAATTTCACATTTTAATCATTCTTGCAGTTCCTTTTGTGCCCGGAAGATTTATGTATCTTTTTTTGTGGCAGCGTGTGCACCGGATATTGCACCACTAAAGTTCATAAACTCTTAATCGTACAAATCACCCTCTCCATCATCACTTATGAATTTTAAATGAACAAACCGCGAACAAATGTAACAAAATGCAAATCTATAACATTGGTTAAAAGCCAATTACACCACAAAGGGTGCTTCTGTGTATCCTTGCAGCTTATCACCACGAGAATTACCCTGGTAACGCATAGACGTATGTAAGGGTAACAACTTCGATGTTACCTCCCGTCCCATAATCCCCGTAAACCATAATTAAATAATATGATGGAAAACTTATACCGTTGATCATATTCTTTTTTAATGGAGTTTCCACTCCCTTCGACGGAAATTTATTAGTTTTCTTGTTGATGTGTAATAATCGGATTGCGGTCGGCGCGGCGTTTGTTCCCTTGAAGTGAGCAGAGGAGGTCGTATAGTAGTGCAGTCAAGCGCAGCGCTGACAGGGAGGGACGGAAGTCTTCCTCTAATCCCACGGGCTCAAATTTTCTGAAACTGGGTTGATTTGTGCGTGTGGAATGCAGGAATCGTTCCTAGACGATACAAAAGATACTGTTAATCCACAACAATTTTCATAGATACACAGTGCCTTAGAAACGAAGGACGTTATCACTTTGATTGATCAATATTGAAGGATTTTGACCTTAAACTTCGATCGAAACTGTCAATCAAATTTTTTTTCCGGCTGAACGAACAGACTAATGGATTTGATACGACAATGTCCAGGTCGGGAATTACTGATACGGTTTCAATGCCACTTTGTTCGAATTATTCAATAGTTTGTTGAAACTGATATCTTAGCGCCATGTGGCACAGTAGGCGTATTGGGGTGATATTGTAAATCGCATCAAGGTTTCTGGACAGAGAAGGGAGAAAACTATTTGTCGGCTTGTTTTTCTTTGATGAATTCGAAGTGGTTAAATTCTTCGTATATTATCGCAAAAAGATCATTCACATTACTCAAAAACAAACAACAGAGAAGCATCCAGTCCTCCCGAGTGAAATTCAGAGAACATGTCCTTAATTTATACCCAATTAGTGGTACATCTTGAAACTGTAGAAATAAAACTGAGAAGCTACTTATCATATCTCAATTTGAACGCACATCACGACTACCCAAGCCAAAACCAATTTGCCAGATCAGCCTACCACCGAATTTCGAGTATCTTGACCTCGCAACTGCTGATTGCTTCTCAATTTCGAATCGAAAAGTCTTTTCCATTTTATTTTCACTTCGCCTCGTTTGTTCTGGAAATTTTTACGGTAAGCAGCTACTTAGCATATCTTCTGGATTTTCACACATTACCCCCAATGAATGATTGTCTTATTGCTTCCAATTTTTCTTTTGCGCCGCACACTCACATATGACAAGTTCATTGCCTCCAATGTGTCATAATATATTTTTCGCACTTGAGATAACTTCCTTAAATCCTTTCAAGACACCTTCAATGCACAATATATTTTACAGTTCAACACTCATTTGGTGCTGCTCTTTACTTTACAGTTTGTGTGGGAAAATTGTTTTGAATCTGGTTGGAATGAATTTTTTGTTTCATTTGAATCAATTTTTACAGAAGAGAAGATCAAATGAATATTTTACCCTTTTAAGGGTTTTGTTGAAAAAAATTAAAATAAGCTTCAAAAATTTGTATTGTTAGTTCCGATGCCGCCATATTACTTCCCCAAAAACAATGTGGCAGATTCCGGCCATTGTCGATATTCCCTAGCTCATGAGAACCGAACTTCGTGAATATCAAGTTCTAAATTCTTTGGGCGCACATTGCTTTTAAATTATTAAATATTTTCCCTTTCTTAATCCCTTGTGGTCACCACTTGTATTTTCCCCAATTATCCCTATTAACCAAAAATCATATCTTTTCCTTTTCTAACTTAATTTTCCTCTTTTCACTAGTAAATTCAATTGTTTTCTCATAATACGTGTTGTTAACATTCATGCATTGCAATGGGACAGCAATATTCTAATAACTATACCTCCGAATCCCTTTATGATGCTTATACCAGCAAGCATATAAAAAATCGCTCATCACAACCAAATTGATGCAAGCACTTCTCCACTAGGCATCAATTGGTTCAATCTCTGATGGACGAAGGAAATGTCAGCAAATGGTTCGAATATTCACCTTCTCAACATCAACGGTTGTGTAGTGTAGGTGCTAGCACGCTAGACTTCCAATCTGAAGTTCTACTAGGACCGTGGGTTTGAGTTCTTCCAGCGGCAAAAATCTTTTTAGTTTCCTCAAATGTGAATATTTATAAGTCGATGATGATTTACATCTATATTCAATTGGAACTTCGCATTTGGCGAAAGTTTGAAAGATTAACATAAGCAACAAGATTGAAGTGTAATGAACTTCAATTACGTTAACTATGAACGACAGAGAATAATTGGAATGGACAAAGGGTTATGGGATAAGTTTGTTTGAGATAGTTGGTAGGATTAGTCTTGGTGGAACCAAAGAAAAAGATCGTTATGGAGAGACCAAAAAGTTATTGATTAGGGAATTAGTAATCTTTGATTTAGATCTTTAGAAAATTTGCAAGCTTAATAAGATACATATATGCGAAATTTATGAGGTAGTCATTGCTATATTTAGGAGTGGGCAAGGATTAGTGATTTTGATTAGAACTAGAACCTTAATTTTAATTACAGCTAACTGTTTTTGAGCGACTGAAAGGGGTCAAAATTTAATGGTTGAAAGAAACAAAAGTGTTGATTTTTAAATAGCAAAAGAAAGTTGAAATGGACAACGGTGACTTTATTTAATAAATTTATTTAATGAATACATAACAGACCTGCAATTGAAGTAAAACAAAGTGTCTAGAATCCGAAATTCAAAGCTGCATGTAAACGCTAAAGAAGCTGCAAGACTTTTCATGGGTCAATATTTATAGATTTGTGCCACGAAGCTGAACTATCTTAAATTAAAGTGTAGCGTTTAATGAAACCTCAAGTGAATAAAATAATAAAAATTATCTAATTAATCGTCCCGACCTTACTTCGCCTTACATGCGGTTATGCCAAATGATAAACAAACAGACAAAACTTTACAAATCGTTCTCAGTGCATGTATGACATTCTGCGGGATCCATTATACTTTCTCATTTTAATTAATATAAGTTTTGTTTGAAATAAGTAAGAAGGCACACAAAACAAACAAAAGAAAAATAAATACATGGTGAAAACAGGTATGAATGAAGGGGAGGGGATTCGCCCAGATAATCTGTTTGATTTTTAATTGTAAATGAATTCTTAAGTTGCTTTGTTTTCAGCGCCCCCCTTTAGTAACAGAGCGCTCAGCAGTACAAAAAAAGGCGAGTAATTTCTGATGTTTTTCATCCAATAATTTATCAAATTAATTAGATTTTTTTTTCTTTAATGAATTTGTAAGTTCCTCAGTATGCCACCTCAGGATAGGTAGTCCTCTGCCAAATGTTAAGGTTTAAAAAATAGTGATTCACTATGTCTGAAAGTTTTATGAATATCTGAAGGAAATTGTTGCATCTAGTTCGATCCAACTCATATACCAATCAGAAACTAGGTGTTGTAATTGCAACTAACTTAAATGGCTACCTCTCAATTGATTATGAACAAACTTTTGTCAAACTTTCTAAGCATGAAGACTTTAAGTCAGTTTCTATAATAACCAAATTTCAAGAAAATGAAGGGTTTTTTTGATGCAAAATGCAAAAGTTATCACTAACAAAGTATAGAGAATTTCGATTCCTGAATTATTTTTTGCTGTAATATTTATAAAGGCTGAGATTTCTCCTGATTTTGGCTTGAATCTATTCAGTTTTAAGAGAAGAGTTGGATTCTTTGCACTGGTAGCCTTCTCCGGACCACCCTGGTTTCAAATTTTGAAAGTTATTACGGAGATACCGAATTTCGGAACGTTTCTCCAACGTCCCTTGTCCTAATTGTATCTTTGACAGACCGGTTTCGAGCAGTGTGACATCCTCAGCGTCTTTGTTGGTGCAGGTTGTTCAGATGGTGGAGTGCTTAGACACCAGGTGTATGTCTAACCAAACTGTGAGCCAAAAGTAATGAAAATATAATAAAAAATCATTGGCAACACCTAATTGAACAATCTTTCCAGGAAAACTTAAAGTTTTAAAGCAATTGACACATAAGAGAATTTCGTAAATGTTTTTTGAGCTCAAATATCACTCCCGGAATCTTACCAAGCAGAATTTAGCTGAGTGCATTTTGAATAAAATATGCAACAAATTTTAAGGAGATTTCCATTCTGTAACAAGCAAAAAATTGTCAGGTTTGGACTATTAAGGAGCATTCTGCAATTGATGGGACCAAAAAAGATTCTCTAATAGTTTTTCTTTTCTTAAAAATCAGGCAACAGGAGTATTCTTACGTTTTACGCCTCCTTTCATTATTTGCGAGAAGACAGCAAACATTACATTACTCGAGCCACTTGTTGATAGGGACGGAGAATTTTTTTTTCGGTTTTATCGATGAAAACCATGCATAACATCAAATAAAAGTTTAGGCAAATTACATAAGCTAGAATGGCGCCCAAGATGAAGATCGAACCTGTGACTTTGAGAATAAGAGTCTCATGCTTGACCGACTGAGTAGGAGCACTAAGGCCCCTTTGGTAGATTCAGCATCTGCGACTGCGGTATATGATGTGCCCAAAACAGAATAACGCCTAATGTATATAGTTAGCTTTTATTTATCTTCGATTTTAGTACAGTTTTTGTGGGCTAAGTGCCTGACTTGAAAAGTGGTCTTAGCATTCCAGGAAATTTTTTCATTTTCTCCTTTCTTCTTTGGATTGTACTTTAGCTGATGTTTAACTGATGATTATAGTTTTGATTTACGATTTGGCTTTACTTATAGATTCACCACCAACTGTACTAGTATATGTTTTACAGTCCCTCCTAGCTTTGATAGCATGCAAGCTATGGCGGTGTGAGTGATGTTTGAAGTCACCGACTTTCATGTTGTTGGTTTGTTTCCTTACACGGAATAGCGGGAGATAGATTCAACTATTTGGTAATAACCAATAATAACGCTCTCAGACTTATCATCATTCTTGCTCTTGTGAAATTGTTTCTTGATCGGCTCTTGTTTGAACTATTATGGAGCCTGTTAGGGCCAAGGCTTTTTTTTTATTTTTGTTTGGGCTTCCTCTCCTTAATTGTACGTAATAGATGGTAATGTTTTCTTTTGTTGCTATGCCGTTATAATAGCTTGTGAGTTTTTATTTGTATAAAAACTTAAAATACAATTGCGAATATGAAATTTTATAAGCTTTCTCATTACTCTGGATAATTCCCCCTCATCCTCTCCTTCTTTTATGGGCTGGTGTTGTTGAGTGTAAGGTGACAAAGCAAGAGCAAAGTTGGCTTTCTCAAGGAATCCACCTAGACTAAGCACTAGCCGACCTTAGGATGTCAGCCGGGATGTCTGACAACTTGAAGCCAAATTTTCTAGAAACGTTTGTAAATAATACTAGGCTAGTAAGAAATCAGCATTGTGCATAATAATAATTACCAGGACTACCGAGCATCCCAATGGAGTTTATGTAGATCATTTATTTTAGGGTTCGTGGTTCAATGCTGCTGTTTCTGCTTAGTGATCCATGATATGCTAGTTTGATTCAAGCTCAAGTTTCTGATTAGAGGTCAGGTCAAATGATTAAATTTTTTAAATTCAAACTCATTAAGCGCTTTTTTCAATATTAGTCGTTGTAAATTTTCAAAGAATATAAAGGGAATTCCAAAAAATAAAAAATGTTAACAACTTAATGGCCCAAATGGCTCTCTAAATTTATACAATAAATTTTTGAAACAAGCTAAATGAATAGTTATGCATCCAACATTAAATAGAATGGTAACGGATAGGCAGAGAGAAGGGAGAATTAAGTTTAGCAGAACGCCTTCATAATAAACTAGATTTAAGGTTACTTTCTTAAAGAGTGATAGTACACAATTGCTATCTCAGTCTACAGGATCAGTTGAAAATTAAACCGTCGAATCTTTTAATTTTAAGAGCAGCGACAGTCCACCATGGCTATATGAGACTTGATTAAATTGAAACTTTGAATTTTTTTTTTTGGCTTAAACAGTAGAGTTTCAAAACGATAAACCGGGTTGCGTCTATTAAACTTCTATTTAGTAAATTGACACCAAAATTAGAACTTTTCAAATCAGATTGCCGCTACAAATACTATGCTTATGTTCAGGTGATTTGACAATATTTTGACTAGTAAATTTCAACTTCCATCCCCTAAAATTGATTGTCTATGGATCGTTAAAATGTTGGTTTTTTTTCAAATTTGAAACTGCAGTAGTTCTTAACCCATGATGATTCGCACTGGGTCGAAAAGACCCAGAAAATTTCTAATTTCGTCATAGTTTCTTTAGTTTCGGCTATTTAGTGGCGACAATTAACGTATCCTCAAATCAAACTATGAGCTATTAACTCTCTCCATGGAGGTCAATTATTATGGGGATTTTGCGTAATATGGTCAAGAAAAGTGATCTTGGGTAGAAGCGACCCACATGTAAGTGGCTACATAAGTTTTTTTAACAATTTATTTTTTCATTTTTGTCCATTTTTATTGTAGAAAATGTAAAGGAAAGGCTTATTCGATAGTGTTATCGAAAAAAATCTTGATGGGAGAAAATTCTCATAAAAGTGAATGTTTAGAATACCAAGATAACTGCAAAGTGAACAGTTATAGAAGATCACTGTGCTGAATCAAATTCAAATTTGTCAGTTGGTTCATATAATAGACATGATTTGAATGACGTTCAACTTCTCCATATCTGGTAGAGCAATTACGTTAGGAAAGACAATATACATGTAACACAGTGGAGTATCAATAAACTTTCGAAAGCTGTAAAAGAAGACAGCACTATATTATTTCTCAAGCTCCAGGACCTGCAGGCGAAACGAAATACATAAAGGCACCGTTGGATTGCTGGAATCTAATGTTTCCCGATAATTTTTTGGAGAATATCGTAACATTTACCACAGAAAAAGAGATTGCTCTGTTACCAGTCTGACGGAAATAAAGACATTATTCGGGCTACTCTTTTATACTGGCAGAAACCATGGTGCAAATTTAAGCCCTACAGGTTTATGGGCTTCCGATGGCAGTGGCTTTGATATTTTCATTGCGACAATGAGTCGAAGCAGGTTTCACTTTTTGTTGTATGCCTTCCGATATGATGACATAAATACGCGCAATGTAATCATAATAATAATTTTAATAAATTCTTTTACAGTAGACGTAATAAACAATTAAAAATGAAAAAAAGTGTCAGTAGAAACAAAATAAGAAAAACAAAAACTAGGTAAAATCAACCTATTTGAAAAAAATATACAAGTGAAGCATATATCTGATAAGCCCTATAATAAAAATGACGTGTTTCACCAATCGACTTCCAGCAAAACCACTACATTTAACATTAAAGAGTGGTCGAATACTACAGCCAAATAGAAGTAAGTTATTAGAAACACAATTTGGGATCACACTAGACCTCGCGAGCCAGGAATTAACAAATTAACAGATACTTTAAACGAAATACACGATAAACGTCTAGAAAAAGTGGAACACTTGCCTAGAATCACAAAAAAGTTCAAAGAAAAAATTCAAAGGTTTCGTGTAATTTCATTAAACCAGGAAACCAGTCCTCAAGACATATCGCAATCGTTCAAACCAGCCCTTACGTCTCAAGAGTTTGAATTATCTTTCGAAACACATAGCACTCTCCAAACACCATCTTCTCTGCGTCACAACCCCATTGTAAACGATATAACCTCAGAAAAATCCATATTAAAAACCAGCAATATGGCCGCCTACTCGAAAGTCACGAAGTTAATGGGACAAATGATCCCTTTATTTTCGTGGACCCCAAGTCCGACACTCGTTCTTGAGCTTCAGACTTTTATCGGCTGTGCGAAACAATTGTGGAATTGTTCGAATACTCAGGAACACGAAGAAATACCAGGTAATTTCCGCGAGTGTCCCTTGTACCGTAAATGAAGCAGAATTATTATTAAATCGGTTTTACCTTCCTAGGAAAATTTATCAAGATCTGGCAAATGAATTGATCACCTGTTAACAAGCCCCTACAGGAACCCTAACAGCCTTTATATCTCGTTTACGGAGAACATTTAAACGTTGCAAAGAAGCCGCTGCAATTAAATACGACAAAGCGATTATCATTCGTTGCTTCAAGTGATTGGCTTCACCCGCACAACATATTTGAAAGCCAGTTGGCCGTGCGCCTGGTTTTGTCTAGTTGGCCTTGCGCCTAGACAGATTTCTTTGATTCTTTCTGCTGGTTGGCTTTGCCTAACAGATTGGTTGAAAACCTGTTGCCCTTGCGCCTGATTTTGTCTAGTTGACCTTGCGCCTAGACAGATTTCTTCGAACCTTTCTACTGGTTGACTTTGCCTAACAGATTGCTTGAAAACTAGTTGGCCTTGCGTCTGATTTTGTCTAGTTGACTTAAGTGATTAAACCCGTTTCTTCCTGGTTACCGCATATCAAGATGCTTTGGTTGGCAATTTGCCTAGAGTTCTTAGATGCCGCCCGGGTCAAGTTTGGCAGAGGCCCCAAAACAATCAGCATCGCTGAATACCGGGCCCGGCAGAAGAAGCCGCTCAACTCCAAGATGGTAGAGACAACGCAAAATGAGTAGCCAAGGTCGCAACAACTACAGCGAAGCGCCATAAGTTCCGGCACCTCGTCAGCGAACTGCGACAGGAGTACCGGCGTCCAAAGGAGCTCTAGCGATAGATCGGGAAGGTCAAGGCGTCGCAACCACGACACGCCGGACAGGCGGCCCTCGACCAACGAGGCAACATTCCCAGTAAAGCAGATCAGCAACAGAAGCCTATAACCTCGCAGTTCAGAAATTATTAAGTGGAAATGTATTGAAATAAATTGTAATACAAATGATAAAAGTAATGAAATACCCTATCTTTAACTGAAGTTCAAAGAAGAGTCCGAGTAGGGAATAGATAAAGGTAAGTGTGTTGGAGTGAAGAAAAAGGCTTTATGGTCCGAATAATAGCGCTATAAAAATACAACAAGAAAACATATTGATTTGCTACATTTCGAAATACTTTCAAGGGTTTCGTTGCCACAATACAAAAAAAAACACTATTCGATGGAAACATGTGACGAGAAGCTTGAACCCTTTCGAGAAAAGTGCTAGTTTCACCAATATATGCCAAGCAAGCCGGCAAAAAAAGGCAGCAACACTTTTGTCATGGTTGATGCAAAAATTTAATTGACTGGAAATATGGAAGTGTACCTTCGTAAGTAAAATGAAGGTCCATTCAGGATGAGGCAATTCTCCAATCGATGTTGTAAAGGGAATGGTTGAGCCTTTAAAAACTACGCGCTGCATTATGATGATGGATAATTGGCTCAGCAGTTTCTCGTTATTCATGCAGCTACGAGGAGACTTTGCACTTATACCGCTGGGAACGCCTCGTAAAAATGGTTCACAAATGCTTCCAGTTTTGTAAAGACCAAAGGACGTGATGTAATTACGTACTACTTTGGATTTCAGCCTTATTGCACACTTGTGTCCTACTCACCAAAAAAGAGAAAGATTGTATTACTTGCTTCAGCCATGCATCATAACGCGGAAATTATGAGCGACTACAATGTTCTCAAATGTGGTGCTGATACTGTTGATAATTTATGTAACACCCATAGTATATCCAGAGCAAGCAGGTGGTGGCCTTTGACAATATTTTTTGGTTTGATAAACGTAGGCGCAATAAACGCATATATTATCTTCAAATCCAATAGCATAGAAAATCAGCCGGATATTTTTTGAATCAGCTAGCTCTTTTGCTGGTAAAGCCGCAAACACAACCAAGAGTTTCTATTCTATTTTTCTAGGTACAGTCATACTCGGGGAAGAATAAGGCACAGTTGAACCCGGACAAAATTCGGCACTTGGCATCGTGGGAGATGCTTTATATGTAAGAGGAATATGAAAACTAAAACTTCTAGTAATTATTGCAGAGCATCTTTATATCGTGAGCACACTAGCTTTTGTGCAATGCGTGCGAGAAAGAACACAGGGAATAGGCCAATTGCGCAAATTGTAAGCCTTAGAAAAAGACTGTTTTTTGATCTCGATTATTTTTCAAAAAGACATGAAAGTTGATTAACGGTGTTTTTTTATTCAGAAGACCATTTATTATTATTTGATAACATAAGATTCATATTTTATGTTTCGCATTAGAAAGAAAATGAATTCTGCGATTTTTGCTTCTGTATTCAAACAACTAAGAAATTTTAAGATCTTCGCTAGAAAGTATTTTTGTTGGATATTTTTTGATAATCAATGGTGGTCCAACCAAAATAAAACAAAAAGTTTTCAGAGAATGATGTTAATATTTTTCATTATAATAGAAGGATCTATGAAACAAAATATCGCCCAAATGCTCGCCACGACTACGGTGGCATACTTCTATCCGATGGTCCATATTTTCAATGACTCTGAGACATAATTGAGGTTCAATCTCGTTAATGTGCTGAATTATCTCATCGTTTGGCTCTTGGATTGTTCCTGGCTTATTGACGTACATTTTTTTCTTAAATATCCCCAAAGAAAGAAGTCCAACGGTGTCAAATTGCATGATCGTAGTGGCTAATTGATATCGTAACAACGGTAGATAACACGGCCATTGAACTTCTCGCGCAAAAGAGCCATTGTTTCGTTGGCTGTGTGGCAAGTGGCACCATTCTGTTGGAACCACATATCGTCCAGGTCTATTACCTAAATTTTTGGCCATAAGAAGTCCGTTATCATCTCGCAATAGCGAACACCATTTAGGGTAACTACTTAGCCGTCCTCATTTTCTAAGAAGTACGGCCCGATGACGCTACCAGCCCATAAACCTGTACCTTTTCATGGTTGAATTTGTCAAACACTGAAACAAAGATATGACAAATTAAGTTGGGCGAAATCTTGACGTTAAGGTGTGACTCACAATTAACACGGTGCATTATGGTTGGTCTACCCTTTACATGCAAAAAACTTCATCAAATATTGTTTTCTCATCATTCATTATCTTCGTTGTAAAAAATGTTCCGAATTCTTTGGTTAATGTTAATAGAAATTCTTAAAAACTGGGTCTTTTCGACCCACCCGCGTCGGGAACAAAAATGAGATGCAAATTCTCGCGGGTTAAACAAATCGACTTATCAATTTTACCGCGTGATTATAGAATTATTTTGAGGGCATAATCAAATTACAAAAAGTAAAGAATAAATTTTGGACAGCAGATCAGCTTTGCGTTTCACTCAAATTTTCCCATGCAACAGATATACATTGTCTTGCGAATTTTCATTGATTAACTCACCTTCAAAGGCTTTCCTTGCTTGATTCCTCTTTAAACCTAGTTTCACATGAGGTTTTTCCCGTGAACTATCATTGAGTAGAACCTCACACATCCCAAAGTCGGTGTTGCAGTGAAGCGAATTTATTCGAGCGTTTTCTGCTATATGTCTCTATTTTTTTGAGGAATATTTTGTTTTGTTAAATGGTTTACTTTTATAAAATCACAGAATCAATACATACTCAAGAATTTGTTCGCAAAATATTCACTCTTTTACACCGGAAACCTTGAGATACCTGAAATAACTTACTTTTTTAAACGCAGATCAAGCAAGTAAAGGATACTCTAATCAATGAACATTTTTGATCGGATCGAATAGTAAAATTTGAGGTTGTTGCTTGGCTTATTTTCTGTGCATGTCGGCTCTGTTGATGAAATCAGGAAATTATTTTAACTCAATGTGCAGTAAAGAACGAGTGAATATTAAAAGAGTGGAAGGCCTGGGAGAGTTTTTTCCGCAAGTATTACCAGCTAAAAAATGGGGTAGTCAGGAACGCATTTTAAATTTTTTTGCTAGCATCATCTACTTGAAACCGCTAGCGCAGCTTTAGGACCTGACTTAGAATATTTTTTCAGTAAATGTCATATAATACTCTAATTAATCACCATCAGTTTAGACCTATCCCTAAATTTTGGCGATTGCTGCCTCAATATGTTCTCAGGCAAGTACTCGTATGTGTTGAACATGAACGGCAGATCAGATTTTTGTATCGTAAACTCTAATAATGTGCTTATCACATTTTCATCCATCTCTGATTTTTTATGTTCACACAATCCCAAAATTTAGACACCCCACGGGACTCTTAAAACCTGCATAGAAATATTTCACTGCACATACTGTAAATCATGCAACACAAAATCCTTATTAAATTATGTTCGCTTTCATTTGTCTTTGCCGTGACATTTTTTCCACCACGGCTTGGAGCATAGGGAAAAAGAATTATGGTTTTATTTTTCATCTTCATTTTTTGTTTTCATTCTCACTTAACAAAAAACATGCAACAACCCAAGGAGCAACACGAGCCCCAGCAAAAACTACCAACAATTGCTCCACTACGTAATATGTATCTTAATCGCGAAACAACGTCGTAATCAGGAGGAACAGCGAAAGGTGAAGCAATTGTCTTCGGGGAAAAGTTAAGAAGACGGGAATCGTATAAACTTGGATACTAGAGCAAGTTATTTTAATTTTTTCTTTGTTTTTTTATTTCAACAAATGTAAGAAGAAACGCTCGACACACTGCAAATTTACACTACCGCCGATTTATGCATTTGCATAAGACGGAAAAAAATGCGGAAATTATTATAACACGTAACACGAGGAGCTCCGTTATCATGTGGGGTGACATCAAAAGCCTTTTAGCAGGTATCGGGCGGATAAATAAGTAAATTAGTTGTCAGTAAAAGTAACTTTGAGTGATCGAGATGCACGAATGGATGTAACCTAGTTTGAACGAAGGTAGTTTCATCATCAAACTCAGACGAACTGCGTGTTCTACGACCGATTTCGCATGCAAATGTGTCGTCTTTCAAGTCTTATCTTACCCGGAATCCAAGACGTTTGAATTCTTTCAAGTGTGCTCATATGAACAGTATGAGGCATGGGAACATTAGCTTATGGAAGTACTCGTAGTGTCACACAACCTTCAAGATAAAATATGATTGCACCCTAAATTCGATAAAGACCTTTTTAGGGCCCTTGTTGAAAAATTTGGCGCCTTACGTCATAAAGCTCGATATCTTTATAGTTTTATGGCTGCACAAAGCAAATGTTTGCTTGCTTCAGTAAGCTTTTGGTTTCATTATTTTGTTTACTCAAACACTGATTTTTGAATTAACCAATGTTTTCAAAAAAAAAGTGGAGTAAAGCAACGAACTCAAATTTCGCTTTAGTTTTTGGTTGCTTAGTCACCTTATTTGCAGATAGTAAACGTAAATAGACCATAAAATCATTTTGAATCATAAAATTTACTAGAGCTGTGAAGCTAGATGTAGATAAACCAGTCTATTTCAAAGTGAAGACATTTGGATTGCTTATACTAATCATGTCAAAATGTTTATAATGCCGTTAACGCATGTTTTGGTGCTTCTGAGAGATTAGGTGTACTAAATCGATTAGAGCTTACTTCCTTACGATGCATTGAAGAAAGCTGATAAGAATGTTTTGAACCTTGATATTGTGACAGCAAAGGGCTTCCGAATTCGTTTCCTCTGCAGACTGTACTTTACCGGATAGCTCTAGAAAGAATTTCCCTATAAATAACTTACGAAATATTACACAACAATCTACTGAACAGTATACGGCCTGGCTTCAATTATTTTGTTGCTAATCGAAATAGTGAGAAATATGATTTTTGTGCCACAAGACACCCTTTACGCGAAGAAACACATCGTTTGTATCGAGTTCATTTCTTACGCCTTCCTCTTTTCCTTTCAATTTTATTTCTTTTGATCTATATCAGCATGTCTACATAATAGAATCACCGAATTTTATGAAGTGAAAGATTCATTACCACTAGGGAATAGAATCACGGAATACCTGCAAAATTTTTGATACCAAAATCCTGGGATTTAAACCTGCCAATCCCGGGATTTTTGGAATTGATAAAATATTAATAATACAAATTCTACATGTGAAAATGCAACTTGGAACATTGAGATAACTGCCCATTTGCTCGGCAGCGTAATGTATGTGTGCATTTGCACCTTTTCCGCTTTTTCTTATACCCATATCGGCATTTCGCTTCTGTAGCTGAAGGCAGTGTGATAGCACAAGCCAGTTGATTGAGTTGTGTTGTGTCATGCGATGCGTGTAAAGAAACCAAGAGAAGTTGCAACTTCAATGAAAGATATTTTCCGATGTTAGTAATCCCTTAAAATAGTTTTTTCATTATACGAGTAGGAATATCACAACGCGTTTCTGAAGATCGAATATTCCACAATCGTTTCCAATTATCTCTATGCGTTTTTAGTTTAAATTCTCGGATTTTTCTAGCTTCTCGCCTTCACTTTGTTTTCCAATGTACAATCGTTTGGCATTTCTTTGTAAAACAGTTGCGCGTTTAGTTTTGTACCCGTATTTCTTTTCTACATTTTGTTTTGTTATTGTTGCGATTTGATTAGATTTTTTTGGTCGCGCTTGGTTTGCTATAGGAGCACGTGTATTTTTTGACGTTTTCATATAAAGGGGTTTGATAGTATTATAATGATGGCTTGCAGTTCATATTGCCGTGCCATTGCCTTGTTACTTCGAATAGAATAAAACGATTTCCTTTATTTTCCTCTTTGAATATGCTTCGTGTGCGGACTTGTTTGTTTAAATTTTTCAAAAAATTTAGTCGTGTCTACACTCAAAGAATTGTTCAACCATTCAAATTATTCATTTTAGGGTAGCTACAAATAGAAATAGTGCTCAATACAAAAAGTGCCCATATATTTTTAAAACTATGGGAGGCTTAACGAAAGGATTGCACACCCATTTAGCTACAAGGCATAAGCATAGCATAAAACTTTCAGACAGCCCATCGCCAATCCAAAAGCCTTCGACCAGTTCCATATTGACTTCAGCAAAGGCAAATAGGATACACTTGATGAGTTTTGTCGCGAATGGCTATGACTTAAGACAGCTACTTTTAGCCGAGAAGTACACAGAATTACCGAAAACTGCAACAATAATTCGCAGCAGAATAATGAATTTTAGTGATAACATCCGGCATCACATAAATGACGATATTAAGACTTTGAAATCAGTAGGGACCATGTTCTCAATTACTTTTGACGAGTGGACATAGCTATCTCATAGAGGGTACATGAACATCAATGTTTATCCAGAAAATAAATTTTGGAGCTTAGGACTAGTTCTAATTGAAGTTTCTATGACGGTAGAAAACTTTCTGCTACTTTTGAGGAAGCGTTTGGATGAATTCAATCGATCGTTAGATCAAGACATCGTAGCTATAACCATAGATGGTCCAAACGTAATGCTTAAAGTTGCAAGACTTGTCGCCAACGCTGAACTTTGCATGGCACATGGAATACATCTTGCTGTATGTGATGTACTTTATAAGAAACAAGACATTGTATCATACACTTCTTTGACTGAGGTCGTTAATGAGTCTTTAGGCAATACTGACGATGAGGAAGAAGATCCAGATAATTCCGAATGCTGTTTAAATATCGATGGAGCAGAAGCTAATACAACTAATAATTATGGCATTCATGATGTCATAAAGAAAGTCCATAAAATTGCATTATTTTTTAAAAGATTGCCAACAAAAAATGACACTATCTTGCAGAAGAATGTAAAGCCTGCATTCAATAAAGAATTATCATTGTTGCTAGATTGCCGTACACAATGGGATAGCCTATTGGCAATGTTAGAACACTTTCGACTAATGAAAAATCCGATTCAAATAGCCCTCCTTGATCTTTATTATCCTGTTACAATAAACGAAGCAGCTTCCGAGATTATCATGGATTTAGTTGATACTCTAACACCTGTGAAACTAGCTGTAGAAGCTCTTTGCCGTTACGCCGCCTACTTGTGTACAGCAGATGCTGCATTAAAATTCATGTTAAACGATTCATACGAGACAAAAAAAATTTCTGAGAAAATGAAACTATGGCTGTTAAGAAAAGAACAAGAAAGAAGACAATCGGAGCTATCAGGTTTGCTAAACTACCTAAAAAATCCGGAAAATCCAATTGATGATCTGCCTTTCCACTTAAAACGATCCCGCCTAAAACGATCCTTCAGGGCAAAATTATAAAGCTTACAATTAAGTTTAGTCCAGCTGACCCTAAAAGTAAAATATTCCAGGTTTCAGATTCAGATTTAGTTGAGAACACAGAGTTAATATTAAAAGACAAACTGCAGACCGAACTTGAAAAAGCATGAAAAAAGTTGAAGGAAAAGATGTCACAGGTACAGGTATTGCTAAGACTATTAGAAAGCAGATAAACTTTTTACGAAATGGATCTGCTATTCGAGTTTCTAAGCTCGATAAAATTTACAAATGCTTGATGACCATGCTTCCTATAAGCACTAAGCCTAAGCATTTTCTTCAGCTTTATCCAATGCAAACAAGTTGAGAAGCCAGCTTAATGATACCAGCACTGATAATCTTCTGATTTTGAGGTCTTATTTTCAAAGATCAAATCAATAAATATCTAAATTTATTGATTCTTTAAAATGCCAAATGAATGTGCTAATTTTATAAAAATTTTTATTTAGTTTTAAAGCAATTGAATATTGTTATATTGAATTATCAGATAAGTGTATTAACATTTTATTTTTAAGTTTTTAATGTTTAGATTCTCAATAAGTTGGTCTATTACACTTTGAAATCAATTTGATAAAACTTTTTATATCATATTTATTACTGCTCTAAAAGTATTGTCAATCCCAGGGTCAGTGCTCCTTGATCTCAAACTCCCGGGATTGAAATAATGGTCCGTGATTGTATTCCCTAATTACAATGGGCGAAAGTGCTTATAAAACGCAACGTAATTAGTAAAATGAGGATAAAAGCTTACTAGCGTGTAAATTTGGTACAATAAAATATACCAGTGCCAATTACATCTTGTTAATGGTAGTAAATGCTCTCTGGGTCGCACATTGGGCCTACTGGTTCTACAATAATGGGTCATTAAATGCCAAGAAATGCTAATAATTGTGAAAACATCTACAGCTCCGCTACTAAATCCTACTTACACCTCCTTTGTGGGGACGTAAGAGGGTGAAGGTAAATCTTCCGTGCCTGATAACGGAATTGACGAAATAACCATGCCAGCGGAATGGAGGTCGGATGACGGGCTATCCTTATAATGTTTCAAAACCTGCAGACAAGCCTCGAATGGATTGAACTCACGGCAATGGCCTCGCAAACGAAAAAAACACCAGGGCACTGGAGCCTGGAATGTCAGATCACTCTATTACCCTGCCGCTGTTACGGACCTTTTACAGCAGGCCAGTCAATATTAATTAAAAATACTGGCAATCCAGGAAACGAATTGGACTGGAAACGACATTCAAGACATGAGTTCGCACACAATGTTCAAAAGTTTGAAGCCTATTGGAAAACGAGAATTCAAAGTGGCCTTCATTGTGGATAGGGAGTTGAAATTGCACGTTATTGATTTTAAAGCAATAAATGAACAATATTGTGCGATCCGTATAAAAAAGAAAGAAATACAGGAAAGGTTTTACAATCACCTGGATAGACTGGTCGACTCATTGCCTGCATACGGCACAAAAATAATACTGGGTGATTTCAACGCCAAGGTTGGCAATGCGCTATATCATCGGGGAACGACTAAAAGATGTAGCCTCCACGATCAAACAAATGACAACGGCTCGTGCCTGGTTGACTTTGCATGTAGCAGAAATCGAGTCAAACGTTTGATTTGCTTTCCACATCGACGCATTCATAAATTGACCTTGGCATCACCGGATGGCAACACACAAAAGCAGATCGATCGTGTTCTGATGCAACAACGTTGAGCCTCGAGCATACTTGACGCCCGTCCATACTGAAGAGCCAATTGTAACTCATATCATTACTATATCAAATTAACCTATCGATGTCGTATGTCAAAGGAATATGCGGCGAAGACCAGCCCGCTACAAAAATTTGACGGTGTCTGTTCCCAAAAATTTCACGGAGACCTTCGACAAACAGCTGGCTCCTATCTTATCAGACGCATCGTTAAAGACGAGTAACGAGCTCTGGACGGAAGTGAAAACGGCGATTAAGGCCGTGGCAGAACAGAAGATCGGACTTCAAGCCCGGCGCAAGAGAAACAACTGGTTCGATGATGAGTGCCAGAATGCGTTAGATGAAAAGAATCAGGCATACAAAGAATACACGGGTAGGAAAATCAGGACGAAGAGAGAACACTATGAAAATCTCAGAAGAGTAGCGAATACGATAATTAGGATTAAGAAAAGAAAATACTCTGACGATCAATTGAGAAGTATAGATGTAAGTTTAGCGAGCAACAACACAAGACAAGCATACAAAGTAGTGAAAAGCCTGAAACGTGGTAATTACCCAAAACCACGCTATGTCGTGATAGCATCGGCAATATCATCGCTGATGAATCCAAGATTAAGGGAAGATGGGCATCATATTTCAAAAACATCCTTAATCCTCCACACAGCTCCAGAACATCGGGATTATAGATGTCTGCGGAGAGCTTCCATTGGCTCCATCAACTCTGGATGAAGTTTGCTCCATCATCAAAGCTCAAAAGAATAATAAAGCGCCGGGCATCGATGAGATTCCAGTGGAGCTCATCAAATATGGTGGGAGCAGTACTATTCACACAGTCATCCAGCATATTTGGCAACAAGAACATTTTTACCAAAAAGGTGACAAATTACACTGCGAAGATCATAGAGGCATATAGCTACTTTGTACGGCGTGCAAAATATTTTCAAAGATCTTAGAGAATAAAATCGGATCATACGCCAACAGCATTATTGACCAACTGTTCACTATCAAGCAGGAACTTGAAAATGCTGGAGTTCAAAAGAGACGTACACAAAATGTTTGTTTACTTTAAGCAAGCATACGACTGTATTGATCGTAACGTGCCGTACCAAGTAATGCTTGGCTTTGGCATCCCAGCCAAATTAGTGCGTCTTATCAAAATGACAATGGCATCGACAATCTGCTAAGTACACATCGCGTATCAATAATCAACTGACCAACGCCTTTGACACAAATATCGGACTAAAGAAGGGAAATGGGCTAGCCCCATTGCTATTCAATTTGGCTCTGGAGTACGTCATAAGGAATTTACCTGTCTATACACGAGGTAAATTACTATGCAAGTCGAGCCAAGTAGTAATCTATGCGGACGACATCAACATTCTGTCACGGTCATTAAAAACTGCCAAAGAACTTTTTCTGAAACTCGATAGCGAAGCAAAACTAGTAGAGTTACAAATCAATGAAAATACAACAAAGCTCATGACGCAGTCAAGGAGAAATACCTCAAATACACAAAATATCACACTTGGCGAATAAAGTATCAGAAATATGAGCAAGTTTGTGTATTTAGGCGCCAAAATAACGAGAACCAGTAATGAAAGAGACGAAATACGCCGAAGAATATAGCTTGCATATAAAATACTTTCTTTATTTTTGAAAATCTTGAAGACCAGCTGCATAGTCAAGAAAACAAAGCTCCAAGTATACAAATCTGTGATAAGACCTGTGTTATGTGCACCCTTACGCTAGTATCCGCAAATATATTGAACGCCTGAGGCGAATAATCGGATCGAAGCTAGACGGGAACTAGTGGCAAATTTGACACAACCATGAGCTGTATGAAAGTTTTGACGAACCGGAGGTCTAAATGATTGTAAGACTACAAAAGCTTTAATGGGCTGGTCACATGAATGGTATAGACGGGAGAACTGAAGACAGGAGACCAGTAGGGAAACCGAGTAAAAGCTGGTCTGACTAGGTTGACGAAGACAGTTCATCACTGCTCGGATTTTGCAATTGGAGGACGTGGTCAATGGACCGAGACAGTTGGAGGTTTTATTTGCAGGAAGTGAAGGTCCGAGAGGGGCTCTAATATTACGGAGTAGAAGAAGAAGTTGTAAGGGTGATACGGAATATAATATTTATAGATAAGCGTGCGGGAAAACGTATGATGCATAGAGTAAACTACCTCCATGAGATAGCTTTGGTAAGGACAACACATCTAGCATGAATAATCTATTATTGGACAAACCATCGTAATAAATAGCCGTACACAGGTCTAAACGCTAAAATCTATGTGAGAGAAACTCAAAATAAATCTTGTGATTCGTGAAGTTATCTTAGTTATTTGGAGAACATGAACATAGAATTTCAAATGTGGAACAAATGTTGTATCTTAGAACTTATATTTTGTGACCGACATGAAAATGAAGTGATCGACGGAGTATGAAAATGAGATGGAACTATATTAATTGGTGAGGGTCCTGAAAGACATTAAAAGATGTTAACTGGGAGTCGATTTTATTTACTCCATGATTGGTATGGATAACAGGCTTAAATCATTCTGTCTAGGGTGAAAGGAAATATTTTCAGGTTGACAGTAAATATATATGATTAGTAAGGGGATGGATGTAAAGATGATTGGAAGCTTGTCAATAAAGAAGTTGATTAGGATTGGGCTTGAGATTAACCCGTGTGGTTCACCAGAAGTTGGCATATAGGATGAACATAAAAATCCGTTAAAGATAACTGAGCAGGATCAATGGGTAAGCTCATACGTTCCAGCTTGCTGTTCTCCTCAAACATGTGAATTCTGGAGCCTATGAACTGATACAATGAAAGGAATTTGGCAATTATAATGTTGTGATCTACAACATCAAATGCCTTAGCAAAAGCTGTATGTATCACATAAACTTAACCTCCTATGTCCTTTTTGAGTCTGTGTTGAATTTTGGAAAAGCTTAATCAAAGAGTATTATATTAACAATAAACAATACGTTCTATTTTTTGCCATGTCCATTTTGAAATGCGCCTGTAGTTGAAAGCATACGAGTAGGAGTGGCGAGAGATTTTATGAATGAAAAGAACATTGGCATGCTTCTAAAAGTCTGAAAAAGTACACATTTCTGGCCTTGAATAGGAACTCTAGGCACAACGATGTTTCAGTGTTTGGGTATATGCTATGGCTTTTCTTTCTCCAGAAGGCTGTGGCTGGCAATCATAGGCTAGGTGGAACGGTGGGCTTGGTTGAAGATGGAACGGGGTACTTCTTCTGTTCAGGTGGTGCGAGTGAGTATTCCCGTGGGTCACGAAAATTTTTGAACAGGTATTTTCCCTGAATTTGCTCGTAATTCAACTGTTTGTAAAGCCTTGCGTGAACAATTTGCAGCTGAAGCTGTTGTGCGCCAGCAACCGTTTTTGTAAAGAAGCCTCATCGTTACCGCACGGGATCTGTTGCAGGTCGTGCAATTCGTTGGTATAAAGAAAGTACCGAATCATTAATTCATAAATTGCCCTCCCAACGCCTTGTTAGTGAAATTAAGCACGTTTTTAAAACTGACTTAGTGTTCCAAAATTTTATCAATAATGGGGGCTAACTGTCGCATTTAGTTGAATGGGGTACGTTTAAAATTTTGTCTTTTTTCTAGATTGAAGTTGATTTCTTCTTTTGTTAATTGAACATTTCGAAATTTTGAGAACGGGTTCAATACTTGACAGTCGCACGTGTTTCAATACTTGACAGTCGCACGTGTTTCAATATTTGACAGTCGTACGTGTTTCTATTAAAGCTTTGACTTGCAGAATCGTCGATGCGAAGAATTTTTTACAACGAGCAATTCTTATCCTACAAAGCTGGAATATCATCTGAAATATTTGATTGGCAATTTAATACTACATTTGCGGAGTATAGAAAGTTTGAGGTGTTAAAAGTGACAGGAGAACTTGGCAAATGTAAAGTATAGAAATAAATGATATAAGACACTAGGAATTGCAGCCAGTGTAGCTAGCTCATTGTTTTACGGATTCTGCATTTATTTCGAGAATGGATACATTCATTGTCAATAGAACCAGATTACGGCTTTTAATGATCGTCGGTACGTATACTGCTGGCAAAAAGGAAAGTGTGTGCCCTATGTTGAAGTGAAAGATTGTTTTTACCGATTACTAATAACAACGCAAAGCAATTACGGGATAACAAAATCCTCAAAATAATCAAACTATACACTATCGAAACATTACTCTCCGTCCCAAATGTTGATGAAATGGTTGTGTTGGTATTACGCATTGCGCTAACAGAACGTAAATTCCACTTTATTCGTAGGAGATCAAACAGGTGCTGTTCCATTATATTTAAAAGGTGTACTAGCGGAAGGTAAATATTTGGATGGTATTTTGTATGTGGTTGGTTTAGAATTTATACGTAAAGCTCGAGCTTCCTTTGGAGTTCAGAGCTCAAGAGGTGGTGAATCAAATTACTGCTGGAGTACTCTCAACGTCTACTGCCGATTTAGCTCACAAACAGTAAAGCAACGATCGTCTTTCTTTCTGTTCTACGATTGGAAAATCTTACTTCTATGCTCAAGTTGAGATTGTGATTTACTCATGGTGATTTTCCACCAATAGCGATAGTGCTCATAAGCTTCTTTACAAAATCAAGCAAAAATCTGCATAAACTGAATCAATTTTTTTTCAAGATCTTGGCGAATTAGCGAATGATTTGAAACCCCATTAGTTTTGATAGTATTTATTTCTTATAGAGTTCTAAATATAATGCAATAGCTTGTAGCCTATACCTCAAACGCACGCAAAACTTAGAGTGTTTCTATTTTCGTCCATATATTTTTTTATTAAGTTTTCTTGTACGTTCTTGCGAAATTTTTTAAAAAATATTTAGTATCAGAATTTTTTAATATTTCACATTTCTTTCCAAAATTTTCATATAATTCTTTAAAGTAAATTTATTTTTCAAGATAATATGCATTTTTTTTAAAGGTTGTGTGAGCAGGCGCGTTCTGATTCTTTTAATTCATCTTCAGTGTCTTGTTTAGGTTTTTTCAAAATTTTCTTTCACACAGTAATTGAGATCCTCCTACTATAAAAAACAAAAGGGATAAATGATAATAATAATGAATTGCTAAAAAGACAATTCAATTTTTTTTCCTTTTTCGATTCCCACAGGGGTATGAGGTCCGCTACGATAGTTGTCTATCCTTCAATTTATTCAGTCATTAGGTTAAAGTTTTTTGACGTTGCAGGGGCTTTTGCCGGAATGAGGAGTCATCGCTTGTTGACTCGCGCCATTGGAGTCCTAAGTTCAACTGAGAAGGATGCAAGTGGGCAACAACCCCACCAGGATGATCCACCCCTTATAGTGGGCCATAGAAGTCGTCCCGGAGCATGCGCGGTCAAAATCGAATAAATAGGAAGAAGCGATAATTAGATTCCTGTCCTCGCCTTTTTTAGGGTTTTGGAAAATAATTCTAAAATCGCGTCTGTCCGTCTGTATGTCCGCCCGTCCGTCTGTCCGTGTGTCACAGCAGTTTTTCTCGGAAACTACTTAAGCTAGAAGCATCAAATTTTGTATGTAGGTGTAAAGTGGTGCTCTCTTCAAAGTTTTATAAGGTATTTAAGGGGATCTCCCCATATAGGGGAGTGACCCCCCGAAAAAGATTTCATTGAAGGTAGCTGATATGAGTATCAAATTAAAGGTCTTGATGAGAACTTTTCAAAACAGGTCTTAGTTTAGCAAAGTTTGCTTCGAGGGGCACACAGGGAGGGGAAATACACGAAAAATTTGTGTCCCCCCCGTCGCGATTGGACACCTGCGGTCTGAAAAATCTGAAAAAAAATTATGGTGGTAGGTGTTCATCAGTACCACAATAAAAAATACGCGAGAAGTCGCAATTCACTCAACTTTGTTAGCAATAGTATGATTTATTGATTTTATGTTTTCTTGAATAAAATATTAACGGTACCCTTAAATTCATTGAAATTCAGTGCACAGATGCCATTTATAAGATTGATCTACCCTGCAAGTTCCATAAAGATTGAATGGTACTTAACGAAGTTGTAGCGGGTTGAATTTTCTGTATTACAATGGAAGAATATGCGCTGTATTACTATGGAAACATATGGCTTTGGAACAATATGCGCTTTTTACCGACTCAGGCACTACAGGTTTGCTAGGATTTGCATGAAAGTTTCAGGAATGATAGGTAGCGTGAATATCTTTGAGAATAGGTTCAGCAAGTGGTATCAGTAATCGTAAAACAAAAAAAATGGCTGTTTTAAATACGAAGGTTGAATAATTTTGAGATTTTTCTTCCCAACTTCAACAGTTAAGGTGCATGCTATTAACACTCGATTCAATTTCATGAACGACTGAAGATGAGTACCTACAATTAATACTCATAGGTGAAACAAGCCGAGGAGGCAGGAGAGAGCTCTTAGCAAAAGGGCTTTGTAACCATTCTAGGATTGGAAAAAATTTGTCATGAATCGATGATTTCAGTACAGGGGAGTCCCCCCTGAAAAAAATTTCATCAAAGGTAGCCGATATGAGTATCAAATGAAAGTTCTTTGTGGGAGCTTTTCAAAACAGGTCTTAAACTGACAATTTTTGCTTCAGTGGGGGCAAAGGAGGGGAAAATACACGAAAAATGTGATTTCTCCTTCGCGAATGGACACCTATGATCTAAAAAATCTGAAAACATTATCAAGGGAGTATAACAATAAAAATTACCTCAGAAGTCAAAATTCGTTCAACTTTGTTAATAATAGTATGATCTTCGAATTTCATCTTTTCTCCAATAAAATCGTCTTTGACATGTTTCTTGATTTTATTCGTTGCCGCTGGCTGCATTTTGTAAGTTGAGTACAAACCCCTTCTGACATGAGCGTAGGCCTGTCTACCCAACTTGTTTGTGTTTATTTTCAGTTTTTGAGTTTTTCGTTACCTAATTTTTGAGTTTCAGCTTATTATTGCTACATCTAGTGTTGTTTATTTGTGTTAAAAACTAGGGGTAAGTTAGGTATACTTGTATGTTATGTTTATTTTGTTTGGTTTAGAGATAAGGTTAAACGCGTAGGTTAGGAATATTGTATTAGAATTTTTTAGTATAAGATAAAGTTTTTGATTGAATTTTATTAGAATTAGGTTGTAACATATTAGGTGTAGGATCAAAGTTCATTGTTGTGTTAAAATTATAAATACTTTTGAATAGTGTAGTTTGGTTTTTTCTCCTTTCTCAAATCAAATCATAAAATATGTAATAATCTTTATTAATTTGAAGATACTATAGTTTTTTTGATAAAATGTGAGAGCCATTTGGGCCAATAAGTTTTTGTATCGTTATTGTTTGGAATTTGCTTTATAGCCTTTTAAAATTTATAACGATCAGTATTGAATAAAGCGCTTTTGACTGACTCTGACTCAAGAACAAACGCAATCAAAATAACGAAAAACATTCATCATAAAAATTCATGGGTGTCTTAAAAACAGTTAAACAAGCGCGATTTGAAAAATTATCGCAATGAGAACTTAGATACGACACTTACGTGTTCAGCTGTGATATTGTCTTAACTCATTGTAAATGCTAACTGAACCTTAAAACTCGCAAAAGCACTGATAATTCGATTCAATATCCTTGAATCGGCGATCTTGATTGTCTTAGGCATACATCAGATAATCGTCAAGTTGCCAACACCACCGTGCGCGGTACTGTAGTAGGTATTTATAATCCGACATCCGTGCTTAATCTTCGGAAGTCATGCTTACTTCAGCTTGTCGATCGTGCGGGGCGCGCGAATGCATTCTGCTTGACCGTCTCCTTCACTGTTGTTCTCTTTCCCCTGTATATTATAATCCTTTTCTCATCAATCAAAGGGTCCGGAAACAATCAGTGTTGAGTAACGGATCATCTTTTGGGTAGACAGTCGTTGGGACAGCCAATTCTCTCGTGCTCGCCGAGGAGTTTTTATAACTATAGACTTGTTACCAACATCGTCTTGACAACGAAGCGGAATTTTTGCGATGGCCGTCGAACTTCTGTTTACATCCCACACCTGTTGCACTTTTTTTCTAATACCAGTTGGTAACGATTGATATTTATTATCCAGTGGCAAAAATCTATATTCGATTGCTAGCGCCTGGGATCTTTTGAGTAGACTTAATTTTCTACTATCACTTCATTCATATCCGTACCACGCTGCACAAACACTTGCACAATATGAGTTATTAATGAAGTCAGTCGTGTTTGGTCCAGCAAACTAAGCCGATCTTGGGCCTGTTTTAAACTTCCTTCGAAAACTGAATCTGCTCACCTTGAAGTATATGAAATTGGATTTGGCGTACGTACCCATACTAAGTCTGATTTCGAAACATACATATTGCTTCTGGTATGCAAAGGAATCATATAATTGTTGGGTTTTTGTATGATAACAACGTTTTGTGTTGGGGATGGTTGCTCATAAGTATTTGGTTGTTTTGTAGAAAACAATTGCCGGAATATGAAGCCCAACTTTCAACTCATCTCCGTAATAGACTCTCCGTTTTGTTCCCGATTGTCACGTTACAGCATCTGTCTCACCGGTAGTTCACGAGCGCAGTTCATCCATCTATGTAGATTGCATTCGACAATGCAGTTCGTGGATGAGCTGCGTTAAAAGGTGTTGCCTTGTCCAAATTTCAATAAAAGATTTGAATAGTTAAATTTTCCGAATTAGCTATTAAAATTTGGACCAGTTTTATAGAGATTTTCGAGCAGTTTCCTTAGGTGACTACTCAATTACTATAACAATCATGCACACAAAATACTTAGCAGTGGATTTTTGTGCTGGTGTAAAGAACCAAGCCCAAGACACAGCATTAGCTAGCTGCCAGCACGTGTATACGTCACCAGGAAAGGCCATTCCAGCGACTGTTTCACCGGTGCTGTCAAGCCATTCTAAAAACACAACAATGTAGAGCAAGATTTAACAAATATGTGGGGAAGTCCATCAGTGTCGATTGTACTGATAAAGTTCAGTGACTGAATGCATCATCAACTTCCACCTTAGGCTTCATATGCGGTGCGGCTATTGACCACCATACTTCCAAAAGGGGACAGGTGGGTCCAGCTTAAGATCAAGAAAAAACAGACAAACCATGATCTACAGCATGAGAGCTTTTGGAGATGATAACATAAAAATGCGGTTGGAAACCATCTTTACACATTTCAATTTAGTAAAGCTGTAGAAGCATAAAAATGAGGATTTAGCGATAGAAAAGTCATCAGTAGAAGCACATCTTTGGGTAGTTTGCAAGATTGACTCTAGTTTTGAAGCAAACGAAAACATAACGCATTGCAACTTCTGGAGGAACGTAAAGAACTTATGCCGATTTGACTAGAAGGGTAGTTAAATAGGTCCGGTAAGGTCAAATTAAAATTATAGCACTACAGTCCCTTTCGGGCCTTCGCTTAGAGATAGTTTGAGTATCTCATTATGATGATGGAATATGTCGGTACTCCACAAGGCGATATGGCCAGTATCACGCTTTGTGTCAGTCCACCCAGCTACGATACCTTCTGATTTTCGAACCAGCGCGTATCATAACTGTCTGTCTGAAGAATCAATCGAACTGAAACTCGTTGGCGTCAATGAAAGTCGAACCAGGGACCTTCGGCTTACAGGATCAGTGTTCTAACCACTACACAACGCGGACTACAAGCTCAAAATAATATTCCTATTTTTTCTTCAAGTTTTTTTTTTGTTGTCTTGAGTGTCAGTTATCAACAACTTCCTGCGTCATCTTGTTCCCGTCACCCTGGTAATTATTTCTAAGAATAAGCTCCATCTGCAGCCAACCCATCCTTGCATAAATATAAGCAAAGCTCGACGGACATTTAGCAAGAAAACATTATATTTGCCGGCGATAATAAAACAATAATTGACCACAGCAAATAATTCTTTTACCATAAACTTTTACTGGCAACTATTAGATCTGTATGTATACGTACTCAACATATTTCAAAAGGCAACATGCTGCGGTTTGAACTGAATGAAACCCCCTTCATGCATCATATCAGTCTTAGATAATGATGCAAATGTATGTAGCTTTTGCACTGTACATCACTTACTACAAGCAACTCCATTCGTACAGTTGGAGCAGTAGCAGCAACCTCTTAGCCTTAATTCGAAGAAATCTTGCAGCTCATTTACTTGAACTTCTATCTGCTTCAAGGCAAAATCATTTTCCGCAGACTTGCGGAATGTTAAATTTGTGTACCAGTAAATCACATGAACATGATTTAATTTAAGGACATGGAGAAAGTAAAATGCTAGTTATGCTTGTTTGGATGATTAACTGGAGCACTTATTAACACGACTGGTGCTACTAGATTGACTCAATTTTATGTTGAATCACATACATAAGGCAACGTTTCATCTAGAACGAGTAATTTTTATAAGGAGAATGAGACATATCAGGTGTAAATATATGTAGATTGAGTTTTTCAAGAAGTTCATAATTTTTAACGTTACAGGGAAGAAAGATAGAGCATTGTTCAGTAGATCCTTTTATTTCAATTGATAAGACGAAAATAGTAAAACATGAACCATGCCATGATTTAATAAAAGGTATTACGGAGTTTCTAGCCTAATCTAACTAATACCAGTGGAAAAGGACTTATTTGATTGTTACTTTCATAACCAACTCTATCAACCGTAAATGGGTTAATTTCATCGAAATTTTGCATGATTGGTTTGTAGCCACCGATGTTTAAAAATCGATCGACCATATTTATGATGCTTAAGTAAGATACGAAGAAACTTCGCTCTAGGGTTCAGAAATTCCTTAGTAAATAAATTTTCGAAAAATCGATGAGCTCATGTGTTTCAACTAAAATCTAAGATCAGATTCTTCCGAATGCCTTCCAAAATTAAAATTCAATAGCATTTTAAGCGTCTGCTCTGCAAACAATACGAATTTCAAATCAGTCCATTATACAAGACAATTAACAACCACCTCGTAATTTTTGTTTCTAACTAATCCCAAGCATCAGCTCCCGAAACAATGATCCCATAAATCACTTCTGGACAAATTTTCAGCCATTATAGAATTGTTTAACTGATTTTATTATTTTCGCTGAAATATTCGCCACTCAGTAGTCCCAGGCAATATGGCTTGTTTGCAACAGTATGTTAATTCATGAGAAATTCGAGTAACCATGCGCCGAAATTCCGCATCCTTAAGACTGTCGATAAATGCAAAGTGCCTTCCGCGCCTTTACGCAAATTCATCGTGAAGTCGTCTAAGAAGCCTCATGCCAATGTGTCGAGGGTATGGCTGAAATAACAGTCGAATCTTGACCACTTCTAGACAAATATTGGAAATGAATTCCCAGCGTCCGTTTCGCTGAACTTCATCTTTCGCGGTACGATTACCTTCCTCATCATGCAACAGACGCGGGCGGCGGTAATAGTTCTCACAGGAGTTCAAGTGATGAAGTTCGTTTAAAATAATGGGCTCTTAATCTGACAAATGAATTCTTCCATTTATTACCGAGTCATACGCTGAATAAGTCGCTGAGGCACTTGACCACAATTGATTGTATGCGGAGAGACGGGTTGGGTTGCATGTGGACTTCTTCAAAGTCAAGGTCCAAGCCATTGTTTGCAAATTTGTTTTGGGGAACCAGGTCCCAGTGCAATTGTTCAATATTTCATGGCAGGTTTGGATCCAAGATATTATTACAGTCATTTGGATTACAATCAGTCGTTAATGTGACGCAAATCGAAGGCATTATGTAGATCGCCGAAATTTTTGAAATAAATTTACCATGTCAGTCACACTTGATAAGGACTCGTGGCCCGGTCCAATCGCGAACGTATCGATATTGTTGGTTCTCCAGCTGTTTCAATTCAAATCTTCTAATCAAATATGGAGTCTTTTTCCACATTTCATCTTAAAGATATCTTAAATCGACAGGTCCGATATTCATGCAGACTTTATCAAGTTCTCCACTGCCCCTTTGATGTTGGCTAGAACCATCCGCTTCATGCAAAGACCACTTAACCGCGCGCACTTAGAATGGAATCTCCAAACACTCCACCGGGAAGCGCGTGGTGAGCGATCCGCCACGGGAAGGAAGAGAAAGAAGAATAATGTCTTGTTGTTTTCGTTTTTGATTCCAAAGTTATTTCAGAACCAAACAAAAAGTTCATTTCAGAATCGAAGTTTATTTGGAGAATCTTTTTCTGGAGTGAATGAGCCGTTTATGTTGAGAAAAGACTTAAAGCTTCAAACAACCTATCAGGCCGTCAATTATAGGGCTAAGCTGGTGATGAATGGGCTCTGGATTGTGCCGCGAAGAATGTTTAAACGTTCTGCCGATTTAGACATCAATGTTGAATGAAAGTGCCGAATAATGAAATGAATTATGCTTTGGAATAGATCACGCTTTTCGGCAGGGAGGAGGTCGTAAAATTCACTTACGAGTAGAATGCAAGCATTCAAGAATGTGTTCTTGATATAGATGAGCTTTATATGTATATGCTTGAGAGTCCGTTAATCACGAAATCGTGAAGGCATATCAGTGAGAAATTGATTATGAAACAATGTGAGAAGAGTTATTGGTTTAATATGGTCACAAGTACCTGATTTTGTTTTCAAGTTGAATGGAATATTTAAATTAAAGATTAGGAAGATGATTTGGTTAAATTTATAAGATATTTCAGAACCATAATGCTTTTTTAATAAGAACAACAATGGACATTTCCTTAAGCTTGAAAGATTTAGGGGGAAAGCGGCTCATGGTCCCTTTTTCTGTTTTTGTCAAGTGTTTCGAAACTAGTTGGACGTAGGGAAAATTGATAAAAACGAAAGTTAATCTTTATGGTAGAACTCCCTTTGCACCCCCAAAATTTAGGAAGTTAAAAGGTTCCTTTCAGTTTTTGAAACATATTCGTATTTCAAACAAGTTGGGTTAACAGACCTGCGCTCATGTCAGAAGGGTTTTGTATTCAATTTACAAAATGCAGTCACCAGATCGAATCAAATCAAGAAACATGTCAAAGACGATTTTATTGGAGAAAATATGAAATGCGAAGATCATACTATTTTTAACAAAGTTCAATGAATTTCGACTTTTGAGGTTTTTGGTATTGTTATACTCATAAATATCTCCCTTCATAATTATTTCAGATGTCCATCCGCGACGGAGGAAACACATTTTTCATGTATTTCCCCCCTGTGCCCCCACTGAAGCAAAAACTGACAGTTTGACAACTGTTTTGAAAAGCTCCCATGAAAACTTTCATTTCATACTCATATCGGCTACGTTTGATGAATTTTTTTTCAGGGGCCACTCTCCTGTGCTGAAATCATCGATGCATGGCCAATTTTTTCGAATCCTAGAATGGTTACAAAACCCTTTTGCTGGGAGCTCTCTCCAACCTCCTTGACTTATTTCACTTATGAGTATTAATTGTAGGTACTCATCTTCAGTCATTCATTCAATTGAATCAAGTGTTCAAAGCATGCACCTTAAACGTTGAAGTTGGGAGAAAATAGCTCCAAATTATTCAATTTTCGCATTTAAAACAGCCATTATTTTGTTTTACGATTACTGATACTACTAGCTGAACCGATTCTCAAAGATATACATGACACCTATCATTCCTGAAATTTTCATGCAAATCCTAGCAAAACTGTAGTGTCTGAGTCGGTAAAAAGCGCATGTTGTTCCATAGCCATATGTTGCCATAGTAATACATGCAGCGCATATTGTTCCATAGTAATACAGGAAAATTCAAGCCGCTATAACTTCGCTAAATATGATTCAATCTTTATGAAACTTTCAAGATAGGTCAATCTTATAAATAGTCATCTGTGTACTGAATTTCATAGAATTTAAGGGTACCGTTAAGATTTTATTCAAGAAAACATAAAATCGATAAATCATACTATTACTAACAAAGTTGAGTGAATTGCGACTTCTCACGTATTTGTTGTTGTTGTACACACCAAGGCCTACATTCCTGATTTTTTTCAGATTTTTCGGATCACAGGTGTCCAATCGCGAGGGGGGGGGGGGACACAAATTTTTCGTGTATTTCCCCTCCCTGTGCGCCCCTCGAAGCAAATTTTGGCAAACTAAGACCTGTTTTGAAAATCAATCTCATCAAGACCTTTCATTTGATACCCATATCGGCTACCTTCAATGAAATTTTTTTTTCGGGGGGTCACTCTCCTATATGGGGAGACCCCCCTTAAATACCTTGTAAAATTTTTTTGTAGCTGAACTTTGAAGAGATCACCACTTTACACCTACACACAAAATTCGATGTTTCTAGCTTAAGTAGTTTCCGAGAAAAACTGCTGTGACACACGGACGGACGGGCGGACGGACGGACGGACAGACGGACAGACTGGTCGCGAAACTAGTAGGGTTTTGTAAAATTATTTTACAAAACCCTAAAAACGGTGCAATTTGTCATATTTTTAAGATTTTTAATGGACGATATGGTAGATGCAAATTCATTTATGAATCGGGCATATGAAAGATAAACATTTCAAGAATGTTTTGCAAAAAAATTGATGAAAAAATATTACAAAATTCGACACTGATAGTACAATTTCCTCGAATAAAAAATGTTTTGCGGTGCACAGCATAGCCCTCGGCACAATCATCTGATGACGAAAAATCAAATTACTAGTTTATAAATATTCCCGGATAATAACTCTGAATTTTTTATATATTTTTTATTTTACTTTCAGCATTTAAAAGTAAAAATCTAATTTTTATTATTTTTGGATAAAAATCAGGAATTTTGTTGTGTTAAAATATATTTTAAAAATGAAAAATCTCGACGTAGTTGTCTCGACATCTATGTATGACATAAGCGTGCAAATTTTGGGAAAAATCGGATAATTCGATTTTAAGCTAGAGTGTGCACCGGCTTTGATAACGGGATTCATGGGAAAATGCGCTTTAAAACAAATCATCGATGAAAATTCCGAGCCTACATGCGGCACAGATGAATCATTTACACATACATATATGCCTTCCCTCAAAGAGAAACTGATTTGGGGGATGAACAGATGACGGAGAGCATTTCTACTGCGTGAGCACCGACAAACCACTCATTAAATTTTTTGACTATGTGGAAGAGCGGGCATATAAAATTCTGTCTTCTTCTTCGTAGCACTATAGCCCCTTTTAGGGCCTTCACTTCCTGCAAATTGCGCCTCCAACTCTCTCGGTCCATTGATCGCCTCCTCCAATTTTCAAATCCGAGCAGCGATGAACGGTCTTCGTCGATCGAGTCAAACCAGCGTTTCCTCGGTATCCGCACTGGTCTCCGGCCGTCAGTTCTCCAAACGAATACCTTTTTGGGTATCCGTTGTTCTTCCATACGATTCATTTGGCCAGCCCATTGCAGCTTCCGCAGTCTGACAATCGTTGAGACCTCAGGCTTGTCGAAAAATTCATACAGCTCATGGTTTTATCGCATTCGCCAATGGTCCCCGTCTAGCCTCACTCCATTTATTCGCCTCAGGACCCGTCGCTCAAAGGTATTCAATATATTAGCAGCTGCTTAGGTTAGGGTCCATGTTTCACACCCATAGCATAACACAGGTCTTATCACTGAATTGTAGACTTGGAGCTTTGCTTTCTTGTGTATGCAACTGGTCTTCTAGATCGTCAAAGCTGAATAAAATATTTTATTTGCGAGCTGTATTCTTCGGCGTATTTCGACTCTTTCATTCCCGGTTCTCATTATTTTAGCACCTGGATACACAAATTTGCTCAAATTTGCGACACTATATTCGCCAAGTGTGATATTTTGTATATTTGAGGTATTTTTTTCGACTGCGTTATGAGCTTTACTTTTTTTTCAGTGATTTGTAGCCCTGCTAGTTTTGCTTCGCTGTCGAGTTTCAGGAAGAGTTTTTTGGCAGTTATTAATTACCAAGACAAAATGTTGATATCGTCTGCGTAGTCTAGTACAGTAGATTCGTAAATTCGGCCACTTCGGGACCGGACCCTTGGCCGAACTTAAAAGTGGCCGAACTACCTATCTAAAAAAGCCCATTTATTGTTTGTAAGGACAGGTTTTCAACAAAAGTTATTTGATACCGGTAAAATCAACGTTTGCAGACATTACCAACGCAGAAATAAGTACTAAACTGATTTTAAAGCTGTATTTACGAATAAAACAGTTATATTGTGCATATATGCCGTGAATCGATGCGTATAGAGAAATACAACATATACAAAACACTTGCACATACAGTAGAGTAAAACACAGAGTAACACTCTTACTCTTATAAAAAGGTTAAAGATAAAAATTGATGCAATAAAATTTAAAAATATTACATTGTGGTATTAGATTGTGGTTTGGTTTGTGAATCTCAGAAGGGTTTTGTACCCAACTTCTCAGAAATACAGTCACCAGCAATGAATAACCTCAAGAAATATGTCAAAGAGATGTGCACGTTTATAAGAAAATCTGAGGTTTTTCTGTTTTCAATGGTCGTCATTTTTTTGCAATCCGACAAAAATCACTCAAATCATGAATTCTCAAAAATATTATATTTATTGACCTTATTGGAAAATTTAAAGAAGATCAAGTCAAAACTGCAGTAACTGATTCGATAGAAAGTCCATAAAATACCAAAATCATGTGTTATTGTTGTTGCAATTGGAGAAATTTCAAACGGCTATAACTTCCGTGTATATCATTCGATTTTCATCAAACTTACAAAGTTTAATAACCCTAAGCAGGAATACATAAATATCCAATTTCGTTCAATTTAAGGGTACAGGCGCGATTTCATTTTGGGAAAACGTGAAATTCGAACATCATACTATTATTAACGAAGTCAATAAAGAATTTCGACTTCTAAGGTATTTGTTGTTGTTGTACTCATAAAAACCAACCACCATAATTTTTTCAGATTTTTCGGATCACAGGTGTCCAATCGCGAGAGTAGGACACCAATTTCTCGTGTATTTCCCCTCCCTGCGCGTCCCTCGAAGCAAAAATATCAAATTAACACCTGTTTTGAAAAGTTCTCATCAAGACCTTTCATTTGATACCCATATCGGCTACATTTGATGAAATGTTTTTTTCAGGAGCCACTCCCCTATATAGGGAGACCCCCCTTGAATAACTTATAAAATTTTTAGTAGTTGAACTTTGAAGAGACCTCCACTTTACACCTGTATACAAAATTTGCTGTTTCTAGCTTAAGTAGTTTGCGAGAAAAAGTGCTGTGACACACAGACGGACGGACAGACGGATAGACAGGTCGCAAAACTAGTAGGGTTTTGTAAAATTATTTTACAAAACCCTAAAAATCTGTTATTTTTTCTGAACTCTCTTTTGTAATGATTGTTTATGTGCAGAATCACGCTACTTTTTAACAAACATTTCATCGAGGGCAGTTGCTTCTTTGTGTTGTTTGATGTAGGTAGCTGCCAATTGCAAAGTTTCTTTGCCATCTGCGTGGCTCATTTTATTTTTTTCATCTTCCTCTTCCATTTCAGCAGCATCTGCGTCGTTATCCTTCTCATTTTCCTGGCTAATGACACACTCGGCAATTTCGTTATCGTTCAAATCCTGGTTGTCTAGTTCCTTTTCATAGTTGATCCACTCCAAAACACCTTCTTCAACAATGGGACCACAGTTCGTTGCTGAAGTTCGTGCAATAGAGCTGCATTGCTATCAGGTTCGTTATCATGAATGTTGTTTGGCTCATCTACTGTTGGGTTTTCTTGGTCAAATTTGTTTTCAATATTTGGCTAACGTTTCGTCATTTGCATGGGCCGACATGTATACAACATCCTTCATGTTAACTGACCTCAGAAATTTCATAATGCCAAAACTGTCATCAACCTCCAGTTTGGAAAGAACTTCCGAAAGTAGTTTACGATGATACTTCCTCTTGAAGCACTCAACGACCCCTTGGTCCATCGGCTGTTGGAGACTGGTTATATTGGGTGGCATGAACAGCAGTTTAATTTGTTTTTCATCGTCACACTGAATATTTTCCTGGTGAGTAGGCGCGTTGTTAAGAAGTAGTGATTTTACCAAATTTTTTTCACTTTAGGAAAAAATTCACTAACGAAATATTCTCTGAACAAATATGTGTCGATCCACGCTGATTTCTGCGACCGATAATACACTGGGAGAGTTTCCATGTTAATGTTTTTAAACTCTCTCGGTTTTGCTGCTTTACCAATGACAAATAGGGGTAGCTTGTGAGTTCCTAAAGCGTTTAAACACAAGGCGACCGTTATCCTCTCTTTGCTGATTTTAAACCATGGAGCAGGTATTTCTTGCGGGGTGGTAAGGGTTTTCCTGGGCTAGAGTTTAAAATTTAACCCAGTCTCATCATCAATTATTTTTTTAAATCTTGCAGGAAAATTGGTGGCCGCTGTTGGGTTTGCTGACAGCTTCTCACCACAAACTCCAATAAAATGAACTCCGTGTCTCTTTTCCAACGAGAGAGCAATACCTCACAAGCCCCGAATGCCTCTTCTGGTTGAAGTTTTGAGTGTAATATCATAGCCTTTTATTTTAGGATTGATCCATTTAATGGTGTTCCTCGTCTTCATTCTTGAACGAACCACAACCACAAAGCATCTCCTACCAAGTCGTGTTTGATCTTTCTGAGTGTGCAACGCTTTTCTAGAACTATTTCGGATTCAATTTGTGTACAAAAGTCTTCGATAGTTTTTCTGTAGAGTCGCCAATAATCGACAGTACTTTTGGCACGTTCAAATCCTTGCAAATACTTTGTATGGATTCTCATTTTTCTAATCTCTCCGGAGCTTGTGGTCAGTAGCAGGCTAAGGCTGTCAGAAGTCCGGGGCGAAAAATCTATATGAGGCCCCCCATCCAAAAAAGTTGATGTAGTTTTACAGTACATTTCGGAAAAAAGAATAATTTTGATGTTAAAATTTTGTTTTTATAATATATATATATATATATATATATATATATATATATATATATATATATATATATATATATATATACATATATATATATTTATATAAATATATATGTATATATATATATATATATACATATATATATTTATATAAATATATATATATATATATATATATATATATATATATATATATATATATATATATATATATATATATATATATATATATATAGATATGTTTCAAAAGAATCCGTTAATTTTTTGTCCTTTTTCTTAACCAACGTATAATATGTTCAAATTTTGATTTGATTAAGCACGATATTGTTCTTAGTTTTTGATCGATACTATTTTCATATTGTTTAAATTTAGAGTGGCAAAAGAGCTATTAAGCTTTTTGATTTTATAATAATCTAACATGTTTTTTGCCTTTATTTAACTAAACTCTTCAATAATTACAGTGAAATCAATTTCCTTTGAAAATCTTCTTTCAACTAAAAGCATGGAAAGATTGACCAGTTACTCTGGATGCGATGCATCGTAGATCGAAGTAACTTTTAATTAGTTTGAGTTTGGAAAAGCTTCTTTCGCATGATGCAACTGAGACGCAAATGGTGAAGAAGTACTGAAACATAACCGTTGTACTGGGTAGAGATTCACTGAAGTCCCATTGTATTATGAATTGTGGGATTTCTTGGGCTGTCCAGCTGGCAGCAATGTCCACACTCGTGTTTGTGGCAAGTAGATGCCTACGATATCGCTTTATTTCTTGCAGCACCTGCTCTTTATCGAACTCATCGTAATTTTGTACCAGATTGTCTGCTGTTACAGCCAGAGTTTCGTCAGAATCTTCTAGCATGAACCTTGTTTCAACAATTTTGAAAATTTTGCTGATATCATTCATTGCCACATATCGTTGGTATATTTTTTTTATAAATCGATCAATGCATTCGAACATTGATCGACATACTTCCTCTTGAATTGTCAAAGCTGCATCAAGAGCTAGTTCACCCGGCATTATTTTTCTTACCCTCCTTCTTCCTCTTTGCTCGATGTCAATATCCATACCATTACGAGTACATTTTTTGTGCCAAATGTAACACCATTGTCTACAATCAGGATTAGTTCTGTCACTAAAAACTTGTCCAGGGCTTTTAGTTCAGTGAGTCTTTTATCCAAAATCATTTTAGGAGACTATAGGCATTATTGCACTAAATTAACTTCTTATAGTATTATGTGCCAAAATTTAATATATGTTAAAAAGCTAAAGTCACAAATAGCTGGTAAAAGCAAGCTTGCTGCTTATCTAGTATCAAGATTGAATTTTGAGGTATATACCCTAAAGTACTCACAATTATTCCCACATTTTCTGTTAGGGCTTTAACTGAGTCGTAATGAGTTCTCCAGCGAGTATCAAACAAATGTTTCAAACTTTTACTTGTTTTCTCTTTGAGTAATTCCTACCTCTGTGTAGATGATGAGAAGAATAAATACAGCCTACAGAAACACATGAAGTGGAAGGTTTTAAAAATTTCAAACTTCACAGATTTCGATGGCCGGGAAACCTCAAATTGTATGTTCTTGGAAAGGATTCTGCATCCTGAACCAATTACACTGGTTTAATGTATGCAGCTGATTCCTAGCAGGAAATTCGAGCCAATTGGCAGCAAACAAACATTTTAACCTAAAGTTTACGTTTTGAAACGCATAAAATCTGTTCAAGTCATAGGAATGGAACCTTGCTGAACGACGGAATGAAGTTTACAGTTTATAGACTAGTATTCCCCGAGTATCTGTCGCTATAAACATAAAAAATATTGCGGTTTCGTTGTGGGTGATGGACACTCCTCAGGAGCTGCCACACGCTATCACCCACAGGGCAGCTCGACCTCGTGGTCCTAAGGTGGGTATTGGACCCTATATACTATATGTGGGAACATACCCAACATGCAAGTTATAACGAGCTGAAAGCTTCAACATCAACTGTGATTCTCAACTACAACAAAAGCTAAAAAAGAAAATCCTACTTTTGATTGATAACTGTTCATAGCATGTAAATTTGGAAACATTTGAGTGGATTAAGGTCGTCTCTTTACCGCCGAACCCGACCTTAGTGCTCCAGCCAATGGACCAAGATGTAATAAGAATTTTGAAAACCAATATCTACAGACGACAACGCAGACTGAGACTGAGTCTATTCAATGGACTTAAAATTTAAGGTTCCCGGATGATTTTGATTACGACATTTTGAAAAGCTAGGAAGACACCGATTCTTCATTGACGACATTGACATTGAAGAACTAATCACACGCTGGAGAAGATGAAATCGAAGTTATACCAGAGGGAGAGGAATATATTCCGACGTTAACGGATGTTTCAAAGTCAGTTCAAGTAAGTTTTTACAACTTTTTTATTTTCAAATCATTGAAAAGCATATTCTGAATAATGGCACGCATCTTAATGAAAAAGTGAAAACCTGAATTGAAAACATGATTTGGTAGACATATCTGTAACAGCGCTAGTGCCTTTTCATCCTACATAGCAAATACAGACTTAAATACTAATTTGAAATTAATTCCTAAAACTATTAATGGAAACAGTGTTACGTAAAATTTATTTTGTTTTCTCCTTTCACGCAAAGATGTCATCCGGAAGCGTTTTATTTTTCTTCTGGCAACACTACAGGGACTTGTGCCCAAGCAAATGAAATTTCCTAAGGTAAGAAAATCATTCACGGTGCGGCATGCCAAGCTGTAGTGTGGTGGCATTCTCTTTGTCGGAAATGTACGAATGGACGGACGGCAAGGTCCTTCATATGACGGCGTCGGCGTGGATGGCAAGTTTAGGGTTTGCGTGTTAGTCTGCGAGGCGTCAAAACAAATGGGATGATGGATCCGAATGGGGACGCTCGTGTAAATAGGTAGGGAAAAGTGCATTGATTCCATGCTACATAGCTAGGCGAATTAACAGTTAATGTACCTTTTCTTTGATGATTGATCGGCATGATATTGAATCCTGAATTTTGAACTGATTTTGTTGCACTTTTCGCCCTTTCTTCTTTTTCGTAACACTACTCACGGGCCTTTGCTTCCTGCAAACAGCGCCTCCAACAGTCTCGGTCCATTGACCACGTCCTCCAATTCCGAGCAGCGATGAACTGTCTTCGTCGACCGAGTCAGACCAGCATCTCCTCGATTTCCCCACTGGTCTCCGGCCTTCAGTTCTCCCAATGAATACCTTCTTGGGTATCCGTTGTTCGTCCATACGATTCATTTGTCCAGCCCACTGCAGCTTCCGCAGTCTGACAATCGTTGAGACCGCCAACTCGTCGAAAATTTCAGACAGCTCATGGTTGTATCGATCGCAGCATTGGTCCCTGTCTAGCTTCGCTCCGATTTTTCACCTCAGGACCCGTCACTCAAAGGCGTTCAATATATTTGCGGATAATTGGGTTAGGGTCCATGTTTCACACACAAAGCATATCATAGGTCTTATCACAGATTTGTATACTTGGAGCTTTGTTTTCCTGTGTATGCAGCTGGTCTTCAAGATCGTCAAAACTGAATAAAATATGCCCTTTCTTATCGATTAGTAATTTGTTGTCGGCTATTTTGTTTGTCAATTGATACAAAAAAAAAATAAGTCCTGTTGCAACTGATCAAACCCTTCGCTATCGAATCGATTGGCTGGTGGATGTGGTGTGATCATGGATTGATGATCGTCTGTGTTGAGTTTTGGTGTATGCTATGTACTTTGACATAACCGAAAAGTTCAAGACGCTAGTTACGGTGGCAATGGAGCGCGTGAAAAGTTGAAAATTCAATTTGATGGGCACAGGACCGTGCGTTCAGTTGATCGATACCCCCCTGACCGTTAGCGAAGCAAGAATTTTATTTACGTTGTTGGAATGACTAATTAAGTGAGTTTATTTCTAATCAGCTACTCGCATGCATCGCATGTACAAAATGCGTATGGAAGCTAGTATCGAGATGAAATGTCAATCATTAGGAAGATGTTCCAACAAAAGTGGACATAATCTTAGGTAATTTTTTTCTCACATTTCTTTCTGCATGCTAATAAGGTGAACATTTCATACATATGAAGAAGATGTGTTAATATGTATGAAGGACTTTGTTTATTTCTGTGTAATTAATCGATGATTATAACAATATTACATTAAGATGAGAGGTATGTACTATTTAGTTTTGACATTGTCTCTGATTTGATTGGACAAAGTCGAAAAGTAAAAAAATGAGAGACAAAAAAGTTTAAGCACTTAAAGCAGACTGTATATGGTTTGGGAATTTATCGATAAGGTTTAAGAAGTTATTTTCCTTTTCTTATACTTGATCCTGGAACCATTTAAAAAATTATGTTTGATCCATCGTGAAGAGTTGAATTGCAAGAAACATAATGAATAAAGTAATGCACTTTTTTTATTGCTTAATATAAATTGTTTTTGTTGCCGGAGAGTTTAGGAATGGAATAAAAAGGAAAAGTGTAAAGGAACGGTGTAGTGTATTTCCATCAAAGGTAGGTATGTTGTTTTACCACCGGTGACCTGGCCAGGCCCCAAAAAAAGAAAGAGGTTTTAAAGTCACATCGCCTTTATGCGATGCAGTAGTGGTTTGACGCGAAACGACCCCTCGTAATTTTAATTATTAAAGGAATCCGCTTCCTCTTAGACCACTTTAGTAGTTGTGTTTTCGTAATCAGTGTAGTAATTATTCTAGCCTTCTTTCTGACTAGTTAGTTGTTTATTTCTTAAAGATTATTTAAATTAATCGGCAGAACCTCATGGATCAACGAGGACTTTATCAGATGATTTCTTCATTATTCCTTGAAGAAACTGGAACACAATGAACAAAAAATATCTCCTTGAGTGGATTTTATATTTTTGGACCTATGTTTAATTCTGGAAAGCTTTAAAAGAACGAACGGGATAGCAACGGATTTCGCAAATCTACACCACAATTAATTCGTAAAATCAAAATTCAATGCAGTACTGTGACTGCTAAAAATAAATGGCGCCACTAAAGCTAATCTTAATTGGAATTTAAATTAAGATGAATTAACACTTGATGTGATGATAGCCCGAGATAAAAAAAGAATCGAAATAAGAAAGAACAATTCTAAATAATTCACACTTTCTAAAAAGAACGCATGCCAACCTAATTCCTTGTTGAAACATCGCTCAAACAATCCGCCAAATGACCTTCTCAACATTTATCATTCAAGTTCAATTAACATTACAAGATTTAAATATCCGTCTGTCTATCCATCGCCACATCATTGGAACTTTTAATAGAAGATCACCCTGGCGACGAGGTTCGCGCTCGTGCTCAGCTGCCTCTCTTTCGACCTTTCTGAAGGCACCATTTCCATGAAAATTTAGGCTGCAAGATTTTTGCAATTTGCTGCATTACAATGCAAGCAGTCATCATCACTTCAGCGAATTAATTAGTGGATCATGATGCTAGACTGATATGTAAATGCCAGTCTATTGCAATTGCAGACGGGCCAGAAGATTTCGCAGAAAAAATTCTTGACGATTTGCTGGGACAGCGACACGGAAGACATGGTTAGAGATCAGAGACTCCAAACCATTTAGTGCACTGTGAAAGTCAGATATGCTCTAAATACATCATAGCGTCTAATGAGTCCAATATTCTTAAGTTTCTCATAATTTTTTGCATGAAACATTTCCGTCCATTCTCACCTCTTTTGCAAATCGAAATCCGAAAACAATCCGCGAAATCCTTCCAATAGTGCAACACTAGAGCGTGACACTAAAACTAAATTTAGACTATCGCAAGAGCCACCAAAACTAGCCAGTGATTTATTTTTGGCAGCAATAGTTGGCGATCGGGCGGTTTTTAGAACTGCCAAATAAGATGCAGAAGTAATTAACATTTCAACATATCTATGGCGCGGGGCAGCTGTAGAAGATGGGAAAGAACGACCAACCAACTCGAGTAAGCAACTTGCATGCATAAATTCTCTGTAATTCACAGTGAATAATAGTTCTTGAGTTTTTCGTCCGAGCATGTCTTCTGCTGTTGCTGAGGCAATTCGAGGAATCTTGAGAACAAGGGGATGAGTAAGCGAAGGGAACTCCATGGCTGATGTGTTTAAATTGACAACGACCTGACACTAATATCAGGAAATATTTATTCTAATAGGCAGTGGGGTTTCTCGGTGTAATCATTTTAACACTTTTTATTGAATTGTGAAAAAATTCAGCTTCTCGTTTCATTTTCATCGCCCATAAAGAGAAAGTTCTTAACATAAGTACACACCATGATCTTCTTCTATGAATCAAAAGAATCTTTCAAAGTAAAGATATTTAGCTACAACAAACTATCCATGTCTTTTATACATCTATTATCATTTAACAGTAAATAAACACTTCTATAGTCTATGTGTCACTATTGCATAGTACACGAGTAAGTAAATTATTTACTCATTCCTATTTCAGCAGTAAACAATGAACAAAGGTTACTTACTTCACACTTTCAAGTTTTAAGAAAGCTTAACACATTCGGAAAACTACTGGGAATGTCTCTTGCTGTTATGAATTTTGAAGCCAAACTTGGAAAGTGAGAAACAATTGAAACTTTGTGAATAGCACCTTTGAATTTGCGGTCTACGAAATGTGAAGTTTTATTTACTAAATTTTATCTACTTGTAATCTAAAAGATAAATGCTTCAGCGCATAAACAATAAGACAGGTCGTGTAGGTACAATGAAGCATTTTTTTGAATAATTTTTAAAGGGAGCACACCGAACATAAAAAAATTAGATGAATCTTCAAAATTTAGTTATCTTTGAGAATTAAACAGTAAAAAATACAATTCTAAATATAAAGTAGATTCATTAACGATGACTGACTAAAGCTCGTTATCCTTCAGTCACCTGTTTGTCATATTTGGTCTCTTAGTTTTTGACGTGCTAAAATAGCGGCTCAGGCGTTATCGGTCATGGATAGTATTTTGATTGGGGACATTGTGGTATAGTGCGTTATATTTTGTATGTGTGTAAATGAGAGAGGCAGTACTCTCTAGACTCCATCAAAGGCAACCACTTCACTTACCTACCTTAATTAAATCTATGCCAACATTTAGTCATCAAACACTCTACATAAGCCCATTTTAACTTAAATAATATGGCAGCTGGGTGAACGGATACGGCCATAGCGTAGTACTGATCATATCACCTTCTCGAGTGCCGATACATTCTGTCAAGATGATGAGATATTCTGACTATCTCTAAGCGAAGGCCCAAAAGGGGCTGTTGTGCTAAGGCAAAGAAATTAAATAAACATAGTTTTGGAGAAATGGGGAGTCACAATAACTAGGGATACTCATTCGAGTAGTTTCCTCCCAGTAAGTTGTTATTAGTTGGCAAAGCAAACTCGAATATCCAGTGACTATGGCTCAGAAAACCGGGTGAACTAAAGGATCCTTAAATCATAAACATATTTATATTTTAGTAATCAAGCAGTCGGCCTATGCAACCTGCTCAAAGAACCTTCCAGATGCGCTGGAACCACACGAAATCCAAGAAAAATGGTGAAATATAAAAATCTTAGAGAGACTTACTACTTCTTAAAGTTGATGTTCGGGCATTTTCATACCTCAAACGACAATTTTCAAAATTAAATTAAGGTGACAGGCTTGTTATTTTCGGTGTCTCCGACAGATGTCAGTTTACAGGCTTCATACTTTCGGATTCTCGGACGGATGTCAAACTTGAACTTATCCTATTGTTATCTTCTTTGAACTCACTGTACACGTATCTTGTTACGAGCGGAACGTTATAAAGAAATAAAACGTACTTTCAAATCTAGAACTATCCGGCGTTTTTCTCAGTATAAATCCCAATCATTTTGGTCTATCGAGCCGGATCCCTTTAAAGTAATAGGGAAAACATTCATTTTTCGGAAAAAACTAAATTCGTTCAATTTGCGGACATTTTCACATTGGCTAAACGGAAAAGTGACAGTGCGAACAAAAATAATTTTGCAAGCATATTTACATCGAAATTAGTGTGGGGTTACAAACAAAAAGTTTAGTGTGGTCATACAGACATTGTGGGACAGTGCAAATACAAAATGTCAAGTTTGAATAAATTTCGGTGGGTTATTTCAAAACTCGCGGATGTGGACATCCGAGACATGATGCCAGTGGAAGTACAAGTGCGGTTGGACCAGCTAGAGAAGACATATACAAATTTTCTCGAGCTGCAGTCTGAGATAGAGAACAAAGTGGAGGAAGTGGAAGGAGAAGAAGCGGTTGCGGTGGAATCGGAGAAGTGAGATGAAGTGGACGAAACCTTCCTGAACGCAAAATCACGGTACTGCCAACAGCGACATCAAACTCAGACAACTCCATCACAGCCAGAAAACGTGACCGAAATTATTAACTCACTCACAAGGGAGCAAATGCAGATCAGCGGAATGTTAGCACGGTTGACAACGATGGAAGAGCGGACAATAACACCAGCGGCGGTGAAGCTCCCAAACATAACCATTAACATCCCAAAGTTTGGCGGCAAATACGGGGACTGGATAGCATTCCATGATATGTTCCAGAATCTAGTCGATGAGAACACGAACCTATCTCCGGTGCAGCAGATACATTATCTAAAAGATGCACTGGTCGGCAAAGTGGCATCAATGATCAAGCATATGGCAATCACGGAGTCGAATTCCAAAGCAGCATGGGAGCAGTTAAAGGCGCGGTACCACAAATCCAAATACATCAACGAAGCGCATCTAAAGTGGATAATAGTATATCCACCCATCTCAAAGCCCACGGCCCATGACATACGGCAGCTGGTTAGTCAATTTGAAGAGGCGACAAGAGCTCTCCAAGCGGTCGGCTATGACACGTCACATTGGGATTGTTGGTTGGTGTGCATAGCAAGCCACAAACTTGACTCTATGTCAAGACAACTATGGGCGCGGCATTAAGCAGCAGATGAGCAGCCGACATTAAAATCGCTCATATCATGCCTTGAGGAGTAGCAGCACCAACTACAATCCTACTCAAACACAGTCAAGCGGCAGCAATCATCTCGATCCCCCATATTGCGGATGGTAGCGGCAGCAACATCACCATCATCGAATCAAACATCTTGTTGGCATTCCGTTGGAGCGCATCAACTGTACAAATTCACGGAATCCATCGACCTTAATGAACAACAACGGAAGGTGACAGCACTACAGGCAAATGTGCGCTTCAACTGCTTGGCACCTGGTCACACGGCAACGAGATTTGTAACGGCATGCATCACACCTTGCTACATGCATTACGCGGCTCATTACAATGGGGCAATCAACCATCCACTTCCAAACAAGAGAGCAGATGATAAAATTTAACTTTCTCGAAAACCTGCTTATTAACTCACTTATAACATAATGCGGCGCATGCTTACATACAGGTATTACCCATGGCGACAGCGTTCATCCATAAAAAATGCGAATCTGTTTTTCCATGCAGAATATTGCAGGACTTGGCATCGGAGGATTCACTTATCACATACAACCTCATAAAAACAGTTCAGCTTATGTGAACACCACTACAAGTACCAATTTCCGAAATCGCTGAATACTTAAAATTGAGAACGCTCGATATAACTACAGCGAAACTTTTTTCGAAAGGTGGTTTTGCAGAACATTACAATATCAGCGTTAGTGATGCGTCAGATACTGGAGGACATTCCAATACAGCGGACCAACAGGCAATTTCTTGGTATCAGTCCCACGTTACAGCTTGCGGATTCGGTCTTTGATAAGCCAGCACATATCGACATGTTACTCGGTGCGCAACCAACCTTGCGCATCATATTGGATCAACGCGCCATCACAACCAATAATGTCACGGCTGGTAATACATTTTTTGGATGGATCATTACAGGAATTTTAAATTAAGGCAGCAACCATTCAGCAGCCACATACGTTCATTATGACGCAAACGACGCGGAAATGAACACAATCAAGATAGAGTCACTATTGCGAAAGTTCTGGGAACTAGAAAATACAGACAGTCAATCTGTCAGGACTCCTGAAGAAACGGAATGCAAAACTCACTATGCAAATTCGGTTCATCGTACTCAAAGCGGCAGATATCTAGTACAACTTTCATTTCGGCCCACGTCTCAGCCACTTGTTGATTCGCAGGAACGAGCAATTCAACGATTACATGGCCCGGAGAAGTGTCTCAAACATAACCATCAACTGCGGCTAGACTACCGCAAATTTATGGCGGAATACGTGCAGCTTGGACATATGTCACCCTTGACAACAAAGGACTTGCAGTTGAGTGAGCAGCATTCATACTACATACCACACCATGCAGTCCTTAAACCGACAAGCAACAAAGCAAAACTCCGGGTGGTTTTCGATGCTTCAGCAAAATCCATACCAGGAGTATCCCCTACCTAACCTCATGGTCGGTCCGATCATACAAAACGACATTTTTACATTGCTCTGCAAATTACGGACGTTCCTTATCGCCATGGTCGCCAACATCGTGAAGATGTATAGGCAAATCCTAACAGACCCCGTCGGTACCAACTTTCAACGAATAGTCTGGAGATTTTCCATGGAGGAACCGATAACAGACGTTAAACTTAACAAGGTCACATGCGGCACTGCATCAGCACCATTTCAAGCTGTGCGCACACTACATCTAATATTCAGTGATACCGACGACATTTCAAACCAAGCAGTGCTTTCAATTATGGACGATTTCTATGTTAACGACTACTTGGGTGGAGCTGACAACATTTGCGAAGCTTTACAGCTAAAACAAACATCATCAAAGTTCTAAACAGCAGCGGTTTGGAGCTACGCGTTTGGGTATCTAATAACCCTGAGCTTTTGGATCCAATCAACACTACGGCACAATCTCATTCCTTTGACAATGACGAGTCAAGCTCGGTACTTGGATTACTTCGGAATCCAACCTCAGACACCTTCGGGTTCAAGATCGACATCACCACACCGAACATATACACAAAACGGACATTCTTGGCTGCTTCAGCACGGATTTTTGACTCTCTCGGTTTTCTTGCTCCAGTTTCAATCGTGGCCAAGAGACATCTACAAAATTTATGGGCATCGGGGATTGGCTGGGACGACTCACTTTCTGACGGTCTAGGAAGGACACTTGCGAAGTACATATTTGACCTAACAGCGCTCTCTGGTGTACATATTCCACGATGTATCAGGTCACCCTCTTCAATGGAAATCATTGGCTTTGCGGAAGCATCGGGAGTGGCATACGCCGCAGTGTTTTACGCTAAAAAACAAACTGGAGACGCACACGAGCCTTTTCGAGTCACATTGCTAGCAGCGCGAACTAAGGTAGCAACTATCAAGCGAGTCACCATTCCTCGACTTGAACTATGTGCAGCGGATCTACTCGCCAAACTTACGCAGAAGGTTGTATCCTGGATGAATGTCAATTTGGACAACTGCCGCTGCTTTACGGATTCGTAAGTGACATCAGCTTGGATATCGGATAACCCTAGGCACTGGAAAATATTTGTGGCAAATCGGACATCCAACATCATCAACATAATCCCACCTGAGAGATGGTATCACATTAAGTCTAACTTAACCCAGTGGATTGTGCATCACGTGGCCTGGAACCAGCACAACTATGTCAAAATCGTCTCTGGTGGAACGGACTAACCTTTCTAACTTCAGAAAGATCCTTACATTCACGGCCAGTGCGCATCACGGACGAATCGGTCATGTCAGAAGTTCGGCATATACAATTAAACCTGCTATCGGTTGACAGCAACCTCCCGATCCATAATTTCTCGGATTGGAAAAAACTACTTCGGATCACCGCCACCGTCGTATCATCGGTCCACTTTTGAAGACAGAACTAATCAAGCCTTCATCATTTTGGTACGACAGGCTTTCGGTCAGGAAATTCATTTTCTTACGCGGAACTGTCCGTCTCCATAGGCAAGCAAAATGCGCGGTCTGGAGCCATTCTTCGACACTGATGACATTTTGCGGATCAACGGCAGATTGGAAAATGTAGAATTACCCTTCAACCAGCGGCATCCAATCCTGCCACATCGGAATCATCACATTACTTCTCATCAGCAACATTTGCATGCGGCTTATCAATTACTACAAATCATTTTACTCCACAAATTTCGGATGATTGTATCACGAATGGCCATCAAGCAGGTAATTTGCAACTGCATTACTTATACACGATATTGGGCAAAGACATTGCATCAGAATATGGTCCCATTACGGTACGAGTTAAGCCTGCAAGAACCTTCGCAAACTGCGGTATCGACTATGTATGACTACTTATTGTCAAATAATGGCACTGACGGTCAGCCAAGCTGTCAAGTTGAACATTGTTTCAACAGCCGGCCACTATGTCTTCTTATAAGTGATCCCAGCGATGTCGATCCTTTGACACGAAATCATTTCTTCATTGGTATCAGCGGTGGACTTTTACTCGACTTGGAAGATGAAAACATATTCAGAAGCTACACAACGATTTGTGGACACGTTAGACAGACGAATACTTGCGGAAACTGTAATCACGGAACAAATGGGCTTCTCTTACCCCGGAAATCATACTCGGAAGCTTGGTCATCGTAAAAGCGGACAACACACCACCGGCTATGGGGCATTTAGCACGCATCATTAAGTTGCACCCAGGCAATGATCATCACGTCACCCTTCGGAACCACCACGGAGAATTCAACCGGCCCATCAACAAATTGTTTCTTCTGCCAGTATCCACGGAAATGAATGTTAACAATTGACTAACGTGTCAAGGCGGGCGGCATGTTCGGGCATTTTCATACCTCAACCGACAATATCCAAAATTACATCAAGGTGACAGGCTTCTAATTTCCCGAGTTTGGGACAGATGTCAGTTTACAGGCTTCACACTTTCGGAGTCTCGGACCGACGTCAAACTTGAACCTGTCCTATTGTTATCTTGTTTGAGCTCACTGTACACATGTATCTTGCTTTGAGCTGAACGTTAGAAAGAAATAAAACGTACTTTCAAATCTAGAACCATCGGCCATTTTTTTGGTATAAATCCCCATCAGTTATAATACACTAATATATTGTGTCTTTTGTTCCTATTCAAGAATTTGACAAAAAAACATATACCACTGCTCATTTGAGACGAGCTACTGAATCCCCAATTCAGACGGGGTTACGATTGCCATTAGTACTTCTAATCACCACTTCAAAATGAATGTTAGCTATAGCATACCGGCTGAAACGGAAGATGATGATTTCGAAGATGATTTTGTGAATTCCGTGCAGAAAACATGTGAAGATATGAAAATAACAGTGGTTCCTGATATAACAATAAGAGCAGGTTTAAAGGAAGAAAATGTCGATGTTTCCTTCCACTAGACATTGAAAATTGGTTTCAATCATACAAACAGATGTGGACGATTTATGAAAATACCCCGTCCAGGATTGAAACACTCGGAACTCTTGTTACCAGTTATCAAAATCCACTTCTGGTCGTTTTAAAACTCTTCGCTAATCGCCCAGATTGCATGAATGTAAAAAAAGAATAAAAATCTTCCCTTCACGATTATGGAAAAATTATCGAGTTTAACATTTCAACAAATCAATATAACTGCAGTAGCCTCACAGCAAACCCTTGACGGTGGTGTGCTAATTAGTGTTTTAGGAAGATAGCAATGTAATGACAATCCACCACATGCTTTTTCTCAAATATTTATTTTGAAGCCGCTAGAAAGTAGTTTCTTCGTTGCCCTCAACATCTTCCGTTTGAATATTCATAACACTACCAAAGATCCTTAAATGAAGCATCAACAACAGCATGGGACGACGAAACAACAAAGAGAATGGCGTACAACCTACTATACACATACATATGGCTCTACTTTTTCCATTTACTCTATCACATCTAAGAACTATTGTAATGCATCATATTGTACACTTATTTCTATCCATGTTCTCACTCACAACACATAAGTCAGAGCGTATAGCAAATAGTAAATATTCTGAAAGTCCAATACTATTACCTATATCATATATATAGTGTCGGTTCCATGAGATTGGAAAGAACCCGTTCCGACAAGCAACGGGAAGGAGATTCCCGTTGACGATGCGGAAAAAGAAAAGAAATTACTTCGTCAGCGGAACGGGAGTTGGTAGTGAGTCTTCACGGAGAGTGGCGGACCACGATGAGGCAAGACGGCATCTCGTGCAGTTTCTTTGTGATAAGTTTTTTTCGATTTTGAAGAACGATAAACACATTCGAGTTCATGTCGGCATTATTTCTTAAGTGCATTGATAATATGATCAAGAGGAGTATTACGATTTTTCTTGTGAAGGATTTTAGAGTCACGAGGCGTGGATGAATCGCTTGGATTAATTTACCAAATGGAAACAATTTAAAATTAGATGGAAGTGTCGGTAAAACCACTAATGTATGATTATGTCGGAAGATTGTTCAATTCAAATTTAGGTAAATATTGCTCATTTTCTGTAAGGAGCATAAAAATGTTTGAGAAGTTTGTTGCAAAATCACATTTGAATTTAAGAGCTCGAATGAGAAGATCGGAAAGTGAAAAGGTAAAAGTGTGTAACCATTAAGGGAGTTGAGACGGCTAAATTCTCTTAGACAGAAAAGTGATAACGAGTCCAAGTGCTGACGCTCGCGAAAATTTGACGTCGAAGCGTTGTTTATAAAAAAAGAAATCATTTTAATATGTGGCCCTTTCGTATGTTAATCACTTAATTATATACCGTGCAATGCTGTGCCAAGTTGAATTTATTAACTTCAAGCTATTTAAGAGTCTAAGTGATCGTAATTGTGACGTAAAAAGATTACAAGTTGTTTCAACAAAGCGGTTGAAATCTTGGTTCTGTTTTTATTTCTCTATTATATTGCATGAATTAAAAAAAATTAAATTATTACCAATTGATTTTTAAATGTACTTGATTTTAATTGCTAAATGACAAATTGGATAATTTTTGGATACGAGTGCATTATTGTTTGTCATCTTGGTTTGCTGTGGATGCAAGAAAAAAAAGCAAAAAAATGTCGTTTCTTTCATGTTGTTCAAAGTAAATCTATTTATATTAACAACAAACATTAATCAATGATATATTGACTATTTTTTGAATGACCTTTTTCCATCTTTCGGTAAGTTGGAAAATTCCACTTTCGAAGAAGGTTTGGTTTTTAGAAGCGGAGAACCGATCCAACTCATTTTTAACAGCCTGATCGGAATCGAAAGTTTTACCATTCAAATAATTTTGAAGGGAGCGAAACAAATGATAGCTTGATGGTGGTAAGTCAGGCCTATATGGCAGATCAGGCATCAATTCTCACTTGGGCTCGATTCATTTTTGACGAGATATCAAAGAAGTGTGGGGTTTGGCGTTATCATGATGGAACATCACGCCTTTGGGATTGGCCAGTTCAGGCGATTTTGAATCAATGGTTTGGTTTTTTGAAAGCAGCTCAAAGTAGACTATACCCTTGTTATCCCCCCACACAGAAAGCTTAATCTTCTTTTGATTAATATTGGCTTTGCATGTTGATTGTAGGGGCTCACCATGCTTGGTCTATGATCGTTTTCGGATTATGTTATCGTAAACAATCCATTTTTCATCACTTGTTATGATTTTTTTAGAAACCGGAGATTTCAATGCGTTTGGTGCGGTGGATTTCCTTTAATTCATGAGGAACCCAAACGTCCAGTTTTTCTACGTAACCAAGCTGTTTTAAGTGCAAGTAATCGGTTGGATTGATATGTCGAACGAAAGTGAGCAAACCAAGGCTGACACTGGTGCTCAGTAAGGCAGTCCTCACCATAAACTTCACCCAATTTCCTTCGAGCATGCACCGCATTTTCGCTCTCTTTGATTGTCCATTTTCAAGTTTATTTTTAACCCACTTCTTGTTTTTTTAATCACTCTCAGCTTTTGACTGAAGATAGCCTTAAAATCGAATATCTAAAATAGTATATAATAATATGAGCCACCGTTGTAATCGAGCAGCCCGCCTAGGCAAACTGCTCGAAGGACCTTGGCGAAGAAAATACCATCTCACGTTGTTATCACTAACCCGCAATAAACCCCGTCACTACCACCTCTACCATTATCAATAAAACGTTTTTTCAAAGAAGAAAAGAAAAACAAATAAATAAAATAACAAATAAAAATCAATCATGGCAACCTCATTGCGACAATCTAGCGAAGCAATTGCTAGATTGTTGCAATGATAATCTGCCGTTATCGTCATGAAAAGGCTTATGGAGGGAGGCGGTAAGCGGAATTCATACGAAGTTGGGCTCGATTTTGAACAAAGAGCGGAATAGGTCGCGTTATGTGTGGAGGAATACCCGTGGTTGTGTCTCATAGCTCCGTTTCCGGGAGTCGAGTAAAAGACTGCAACGCGTCCCTTTTGTTATTCGATTGTGGCTCTGGTACGTGATACGTGAAGACCTGTGTGAGTGGATCATTGATCAGTAAAGTTGAAGGAAGGCGTAAAATCAAAGAACAAGATCTGTGGATTGAAAGTGTTGCTACGCATAGTCAGCAAATCCTTGTGCTCTTATACCGCTAGTGAACGTTGCGTGTGTGATCCTTTTGTGCAGTGTTCCATGTGAAAACAGTAGCTTACTTAACATATACAAAGGATAGCAGTTTATTGGGAGTAAATCCTGTTTATGAGATGAATGAAACTTTAGTATGATATCCTTTCATTAGGTTACCTCGGCCTCGACACCGTCGAATCGAGACGTTTGTAACGGATGATTCGTGAATGCGACATTTTTCCCCTAGCCTGCAAGCGCATTCACGTGTTCTCAGACAAGGCTAATTCCGGCGAGCACCAAAATCTTCGTGCGCTGAGGAAGCAGTCCATCGCTGCAGTCCTTTTCGGACAATGGTCATCCTTAAAATCACTACACCACGCAATCACTACTTCATGAAATATGCAGTTCACGTCACCTTTGGGAAAAAAAAACGACATGAATTATCGAACAACCCAATAGCAGTCTTAGAGCTCTTAATAGAAGATGTTAGGACTATCAATGCTCATTCGAGGATTTCGTTATGTACTCTTTATTGCTCTGCTGCTCATCTCAAAGCTAAGGAAATTCATGTATTGTATATAGTGCTTTCGTAGAGGTCTCCATCAAGAAGTTGGCTACTTCCTCCATAAATCTAAACTTGACTCCAATAACCGCACCATGTCGTGAATAACCATTGCCATCTACCTTGTAGACACATCAAACAAAGTTGCTGATTTTTCCGTTTGTGCATCTCGTCCAATGCAAATAAACATTCATTCCAGTAGTCTACTGTCCTCATTCTCTCAATTTCAATTTGTTGATATGTTCTATATTCTTCATCATTTGATTGATATTTAACCCACGCACCCACCTAACGAACGGCTGGCGTCGCTAATCCACCATAGTACATGGCCGGCACTCATACATCAATCCAGCATCCAATCTCATATGGACCACGGACAACGTCTGTCCGCACGGTAGTCCAGTAGTCGCGCAAGTCCGACATTGCACGCGCGATACCGTCAATAAACATATGAACAATTATCAAATCTCTTAAAATGTTGCAAAATCCCATGACATGTTTATAAAACTGATTCTTCGCCTCCTCATTGGAATTCCATGTAAATGCTGGCTTTAAATAGATGGTTCCGCTATCAACAATAGACATCAAGGAGTGTTTGCTGGATTAGCTGGAATCAGGGAAGCATTGTGGGATATTTTTAAGATCTCGTTCACTAGATGCTGCAGTGAATTCCCGCGGTTGAATGGTACTGATGAGACGTTGGGGATTGAACCTGCATCACGGATTGTTTTGTTGATTTGTTTGCATAATTTAGCACGAAGTTAACATCGGCATTTCAGCAAATATACACGCAATTATGGATCGCGTATTGATTTGTGGTGTTGTAGTTCAGATTCATAAACGTGTTTATTGATCGGAGAAATCATGCGTGATGGCTTTTCGATGATTTAAAAGTGAATTTAAGGGTAAATTAGTTCTGGATAAGAAAGGGCAATTTTTTAAATTAAGTTAAATATTTGTATTAAACCATTTAATTTTATAAGTTTTCGGTTGCTTGGGATGCACTTGAGGTTAAGCATTTGATTTGATTAGGTTGGTAGATAGGTTAACTTGAAGACGTATGACTTAAACTTTTTTCTGAAATCCCACGTAAGTAGCCGAGGGCTTATCATGAAAGCGTAGTTCAGTTATCCTTGCGATCGCTCGTACTAAAGACGGTTTTAAATTAAAAATTTACCATCCAGAAACTAGAGCAAGAAAGCCTACAATATTGGGGCAGTAAACTTACTTTCTGTTTTACAGTGTAGCAAGTCATCCATTTAATTCCCCACTGAGCTTATACGTTCTGACACGAAAACGAATTTACCGGAATGCAACTCGAGCTTTGATTTGAAAAAAAACGAATGCAACTTATAATTAAGTGGACAGTTACCTCGAACTTTAAATCAATTGGGTGATTTCCCTTAGATTTATCGTAACATAATTAGCCCAGAGAAGAAACATGTAAGTAACAAGACGTCCACTTTTCTTATTGCGAAGGCTGGGGCACTTGAACTCGACATGAAAAACTGTTCCTTCTTCTCCATCATCGCATCTGCCTATTCGGCTAAATTCATTGCAAATGGTATGCATTCGCATCACATGCTATCCAGTAGTACCTGGGCAGGAGATCAATCGTTATGTCCAAAGATTCCCTACCCAATCTCAATACTTCCTCGGTATGGCTGATATCAAACGCTTTCGACATTTATACAGCTATTGCATAGGAAGATTCTTCTATCTGGGATCTCCTTTATTCCCTTCATAGCCATTTTTGGTACATTTCGCCTCCTCCTGGATCCCGTGATGCAAAAAATGACTTTTTCATTTCAGATTCTAAAGGTTCTAATCAAGACCTTTCATTTGAAACCCCACTCTACTATCTTTGATAAAAAAAAATTTAAGGGCTACCTCGTCATTGGGTCAGTGGATACCGTCAGAGGCGTACCATATCTCAATATCTACCCGTTGTAGAAATTGCGAGCGACTGTATCTTCTTCTTGGTCCATCATCTGGAATACTTCTGGTCATCTGGTGTAACGATCGATAAATGTGAAGCAGAGTCGATCCCCCGATGGATAAGGCATGGTTGTTATATCAATGTGAACATGTTGAAAATAACCTGATCGCGATTATCAAATTGTTGGCTGCCGTCAGATCGTACTCGGTCCATTTAAACCGTCTGCGCATCATCTTACATGGGTATATGCATATACCAGCACCAAAGTCTATTAAAAACGTGGTCTAAGTTGAACTGTCTGTGATGAAAAGGCGGCAGGTGAGAGGGTGACAACCGGTTACCGCTACTATTGCCAGCTGCTGTTCGCGTTTCCCTGGAATGAACACGAGGATTGGGACTTCGTGGCATCCGCGCTGAATCGTCAGTGGTAGTAGCAGATTCCGTTTGCTGCCGACGCGATCGAAAGTGAGGGTGAGAGCAATGCTCTTGGTCTCTGTGCCTCCAAGGCAACGAGCTGTGACGTTGAAGACTCATTGAGGCTATGTCCTCTTTAGTGACGTCGCCAACTGAGCAAATTTTATCGACATGATTGTGTCGATTGTCGATGCATCAATTAATGTTGATGAGGCGAATTTGAGTGTACTTGCTTCCGCAATCTGCTGACTGCGAAACTCTGCCGAGATGCGATCGGCCAAATCTGCTAACTTATCCAAAGATTCATCTTTATGCGCTATGAGTATTGCTTGAACGCCCGATGAAAACTTGTTAAGCCACCAAGGTCGGGTAGCTTGGTCCTTCACTGGTTTCTCCAGAGATATTTTATGTGGCACAAGAATGATGATGGCTTGCGGTCACCAACTTCGTCAAATCGTAGAAGTTGTAAAGTTTTTCCATCTTGCGTTTGGCACAGTCTTCGGCCTTTCTGTTGGAGGTTCACGCACAAGATTCTTCACTTTTTCTCTATTTTTCCTCTCGAGTAAAGGTACAACAAAGGCGAATCAGTCTTCTTCCTTTGTTATACTTGCTGCATCAGAACACCGATTAACGATTATAAACCAGATCTCCATCGAAGGGTGGAAGTCGGTACGCTTAATTACTGCTGTTATTGTGCTGTTGTACTGCAGTATTTTCTGGCATTTTGTACACTGCAATTCCTACTTTACCGTACTCAAATACACGGTTAGCCCGTCGGCTGGTCACCACTGTTTGTATTGGGAAGTATTGCCAAATAGTTCAGTTAACATTCAGGTTTAAAGATAGACACATATTTATTGTCTAAACGACGGGTTGATTTTATTTTTAACTAATTATTACACTCGATGAATTAATTGAATTCTAGCGCAAATAATGAGCAAGAGCGAAACACTAAATATGAACCGTCTTGAGGAAAATATTAATTCAACTGTTTGGATTAGTTAAAACTTAAAAAACAGAATTCTACAAGGTTTGCTGATTTAATGACAGTTATGTCGAAGTACTTTACAAATCAAACTATACTTTTTCATAGGTTGCCATCTCCTACAGAAGAAACAATGCGGCGCTGCAAAGCAAAAAGTACTCTACAACTGTCTTAAATAATTGCCAGGTATTTTGTCTCCTTTCTGAGGTTCAGAGGAGTTGTATCCACTTTCAGCAGCCCAAATCTTGAAATTTTAAAACAATGTATCCATTTTGATCATTGTAACACATCAGTCACTCTATCGATACCATTACTAAAGAATAAACAAAGAATTGTTTATTCTAATATAGCGTTGTTTATTCCTCTAATATAGCGATTACAATGTTATCCGCATATACTCCCATCGTACTCTCAATCTGATCAAGTTTGTTAGGTATGATAACATCGCCTGTTGCCTTGATTCCACAGCAGAGGTGATAAAGCTCTATCCTTAGCGCCACCCACTCGATAGTAGAAGAGTATAACTTGCGATTTTCGGGAGCATTCGGTATAGTTATTAAATGCTATTTCAATATTGAGAAAGGCCACAGTTGCCCGTTCTCTGTTCGCAAGCAGCTATTAAATAAACCCTATTAGGATATGCTGTGCCAAATTTGATAAGCTTACCCTTCATATAAGTCTATTGCGATTTCGCGATCTTATGAATGTCTAAGGCGCTGATCATTCAGTAGCCTACAATACTCTCTAATATCTTTCGCAGAGAGAAATTTTGACAAAACGGTCTACAGGTATAGTCCTTCAGTATTGCAAGCAACACCTTACCAGCGTTCGATACAAACACGACTTAACCTAGAGTGTTCCGAAATTTTAGGTGAATAAGCATCCAAGCAATATTCTCTCCAGTATCTGCAGGGTGTCAGCTGGTATCAATCCATCCGGCGCTGGAGATTATAACAGGCCAAATAATCAAGCAGCCTATGTTTTTCATTTGTGTGAAATGACTAGATTCCTGAGCTAGGTTCCCAAATGTTTCATAACTGCTACGAGTGAATATGCATCAAAGGCCTCCGCTTTTCATTACTTTTACTCACTAAAGTTCGAGAGGACAAGAATGTTTTTTTTGTGGTAGGGAGATGAATGCCCATTTACTCCTATGCTCGCAAGAAGGCGACTGGACTACGCACTAAACACCTCCCCTGTCAACCTGAGAACCTAGCCTGGGACCGTTTGATACATTACTTTGGGCCAGGTCTCGTTTTGCTTATCCGTGAGGCGCCTTCAAGATCCCTCTTCTAGCGGAGGGGGAGAGGGAAAGTGCCAGACAAGCAATCCCCCAGCCCCAACGCCCCTGGCTGCTGTGAATCGCTTATCTTTTGGGACTGCCCGAACATAATGTGCCACTTGGTTCCATTTGTCAACCGATTCGAGCATCACGGCGACTATATTATCCGGGGTGAACTCTCTCGTCTCCCTGTAGAAGTCCCTTCACAGCCTGTCCCGTTTTATGCACGCAAAAAATGTGTGGCAGGCATTGTCTTCCTCTTCTGGGCAAAACCGACAATCGGGGGACCGTGACTTACCAATTTTATGCAGGTAAGACTAAAAACACCCATGCCTACTCAAAAGCTATGGTCAGATAGAAGTCGGTCTCACCATGCCATCGATTCAGCCACGGTCTCACATCCGGGATGAGGACAAGAATTTAAAAAAAAAATTTAAATGAGGATGCCAACTTTTTCTTTTGCTGATAAAATAGACTAGACAAGTCTATACCCACCCATGTACAGTTCGAAAATGATTTAGAGTACTTGGACCAATACGAGTTCTTCGCTTTTACGCAGAGAGACAGAGAGAGAGAGAAAAGGAGCGAAGTAGAGGCTACTTAAGAGTGGTATATAATAGTCAGTGCTTTCATCCCTAGTTAGCTATATGTGCAGTAGCACTGAGGTCTTTAGCAGACATAAAAGCCATTTCATCTTCTTTCTCAAATTTAAAACCTAGGAAGTCAAGGTAACCACCTAGTTGTGTGGTTGTGTATTGCTCTTTGATTTTTCTTGTGCTAATTTATCTAAAAAGGGTGCAGGATCAGTCGAGAAACTGCTTCTCATCTCTCCTTTTACCGACAGTGATCTTGCACTATTATATCTGGTAATATGAATGTATATGATGCGAAGACTTTGAGGTAGTGCCGGCAGATGTTTTCATTCGGTTAAATGATTGCAATTTTTATTTACATATCCTCAAAGCCCCGGCTATGATCTGATCGACATTGATTTATTTGGGGAAATGAATTAGTGAAATAAGACTCTTGCAAACGTGTTTTTAAATCAAATGATCAAATTTACACACTTATCCAGTTAATCGGTGGCTTTAAACTTATATTTTAATCATAGCTTCAGCACTTAAAAGCTTTGATCGCCCCTTGTGGGTGGCATTCTTTTCTAAAGAATGCGAGCATGTTCAAATATTTGAAATCTTCCAACAACTTCTCGGTCCTACGGGTGGTCTAATCCCACCTGCAAACTTAGCGTAAGTAGCAGCAATAAAAGTACTGATGCAGAAAAGTCGTGCTGCTATACGTTATGTTGTATTAATTTGGGCACGTGTCAACGAGATAATGGAGAATTTTAGAATGTATGCCGATAAAGATGACAAAATTAATCCTAGAATTTAGAGAAAGAAATTTTATTAGTACTCATTAAAGAAAGAGATGATGGAAATGTGACGTCAATGAAGCAAGATCGCTAAAGTGATCAGCAAACGAGTCCTCAAGAAGGTCAAGGTCATCATATAAATGTAAATATATTAAGGTATCATTGCACCTATTACAAACCTAGCAGTTGCTACAGTTCATAATATATACGAGTACATATAACTACTACCAACGATTGAAACTAGAAGGCGATGTGGTCAGATGCTCGTCTTACGTAGCCATCATCTCTGCCAACTTAGATATGATGGAAGTTATATTTAATCTTATTTAAAAAATGAGACGCTATGTTGAAAATATTGGGTAGACAAGATATGCACCTACCAGAAGTACTTTATACATCGCAAGAAATGCAGTCAGTCCATTTTAAGTGGCGATGATTTTTTTTACAGTATTAATGCTTTCATTAATTGAATTAAATCCACATCTAATGACTAGTAGAAAGGCCGCCCATTAAACTCATTCAATTCGCCTCTGCTTTTTAAACTAAATTCCGTATAGAAATAACAAAATGGCAGGTAGACGAGGTGAAATAAACATTCTCGTAAGAAGAAACGAGAATTATCACGTGACCACAAAATCACAAGCCACTGGCATGAAAACACAAACGAGCTCCTTGAAGTTAATCATGATTTCCTTGTTCATTCTCCCGCAAATAAACATCTTACCCAAAATCTAGATACCCTCTTCAGCCTTGGAGGTGCGCTCCTGATAATAGGGAGCTTAAATGAATACTATAAACACTGGAGTGGTGTGAGGAAAAAGTCAAGCTGCAACTGAGCTTAACAGGTTTATTAAGTCCCTTAAAGGCAACCTGCACACCTCTGACCAACCCATTTTGGTCGAATAACCAGTCAAATATTGGATATTGAAATCTTCCGCAGATTCTATCACAATGTCCGACACAGACTCCTCAACAAGCCCTTTACCAATCATCAACCGATCTGCTCTTAAAAAGAAGATGTATTTATAGACCCATAAAAGTAAAATGCCCAGAGGAGCGAGGGTGAATCTATGTCACACGAAAGCTAGGTGGATAGCCAACAAGCGTCGAAACAGAATCTTTAAATTTGAAAACAAAGAATGAAAGAGATTTCTACAGAGCATGGAGCCTAGTGAGAATGCTTTTTGGTAGATTTTTAAATATTTCCAAGTTAAAAACATGCCAGTCGTGTCACCAGTTCATGGAATAGACAACACAGGCAGAGCAGAATTTTTTGCGTAATATAAGAAATGCAATGCAATTGCCTGCGGAGGACCATGACGAAGAACATTCCATTTGTCAACTGATGTAAGCATCTTTCTGACTAGAATTATCAGAAAGAGCTCTCTCCATTTAGCTACAAAGATCTTTGTGCAGCCTTTCCCATCTTTTGCAAACGAGAAATGTGTGGCAGGGCATCATCCACCGCTTCTCTGCAAAACACGCATTACGGAGACCGTGACTTATCGATCATATGCAGGTAAGACTGGAAACAACCATGCCCCCTCAAGAGCTGGGTTAGGTAGAAATCAGTCCCACTGTACACTCGATTAAGCCAGGGCCTCAGGTCAGGCGGGCAGTCCATCTTCCTCTGGTATCGCTCTGCAAGGACAGTTACCAATCGCTGAGACAGCGGCGGTCTTCTCCTTACCAACCGCCTCTCTATCACCGTCGCTTCTGCACAGCTAGACAGCTTTTCGCTCCCCAACAAGGAGCGCAATTGGCATCACAGCTACAATTACCAATACCGCCGACCCGGAGACTATTTGATATGCGAATGCGATTCGCAGCACTCCTTGTCTCTGCATCTGAGCCAACCACTTTCTGTGTGACTCCTTTCTTACAGCGTTGCCCTATAGTTCTGATCCAAAGAGTTTGACAGATTCTACAGCACTCATTAGGAATCATCTTTTTGAAGAAACAGGTTCCCCTATGTTGGCCATCAGTTGAATAAGTGCCGCAACATGTACTACTACCTTTTCAGCAGTTGCCTCAATTCATGCGGAGGAACTCATCTTTGAGTCTATCAGTACTCTAAGGCATTTCATTGCCACGATACTGGTAGTCCTTACTCTGGAAATTCTTGGTTTTCTTCAGTGCTAGACTAAATCTGTGGGCAGTCATTCAGTCCCTCGCTCGATACATCAGCGTACTTAGTCGGGATTGCGCATATTCGACAGTGCGTACATCACCTGCGCAGCTGACCAAGCGTGATTTGTCCGGCATTTCAAGTCTCAAGTCATATGAAATGCTCCATAAATCGGGACCGAGGATTGAACCCTGAGTGACACCCGATGTAACAACCACTTTTAAACTTCCTTCTTTTGTATCGTAGAGCAGGCTGCGGCTCTTCAGATAGTCCCTCAAGATTTTCATAAAGTATTATGCCACTTGGAAACGACTTTCCAGCGCTTCTACAATATCCACCCATCTGGCGGAATCGAAAGCGCTTCTGACATCAAGAGCAACTAGCAGTACGACCCTTCGAGTGGAATTGCTTTGCACCTCGGAATGCTGGATTACGCTCACGACTTCAGCGATTGCGTCAACAGTACAGCGGCCTGCTCTGAAGCCATACTATCTTGCACATGGATCTCAAGTGGTGCAGATCGTGTCAGTGAGTCTTCCCTTGATACGTTTTTCGAGTGCTCTCCCGGCTGTATCTAGCATACATAGTGGTCAGTATACAGAAGGTGATTCAAGATTCCCCTTGCCTTTGCTGATCAACATTGGCACTCTGGGAATATCCCTTCACGCTAGCACGCACTGAACGTATTGAGCTGGAAGCCGGCGCAGAATCGGTAAACCATCTGCAGCACTTTAGCTGGAATTCCGTCTGGTCCTGGAGTCTTTTTTTTCTTGAAAGACAATACTGCTTCTTTCACTTCCATCATTGGGAAAAGTGGGGTCCTCATATAATAGACGAAAGGCATATTATACCTGACGAACGATTCAGCATAAGAGCAGTCTACTCACCGAATTTAAACAGAAAAGAGTGGTTCCACTTAGTAGAAATAAGATAAACCCTAGGAAGTCATTCGGTTTAATTATATTTAACACAGTAGATTTGAAAAATTCTGGCATACAGGACTATTTCACAAAATACATGAACTCAAAATTAATCTATTTGTTTCTAAAACGAGGATCCTTCGGGACAAAATTGACAACTGCTTCTATAGTTTGCAGCCAATTCAAGTTGGAGTTTTACAAAGAGTACTCATCTCATCAATGCTATACGAGTACATTCTATGCACTGCAGATTTGTTTACTCTACTGAACAATGCTAAAATGTCACTTTATGCGCAGAAACTCTCCCGGAGAAGTTTTTCAAATGAAAAATCAAGCTAATATCAACAAGACACAGGTATATTTACACTAAAATGTTAACCAATTCAACGAGTAACTCTATAATTAAACTCAAAAACCGTGGAATACACTCTAAATCCTCTGTATGATAAATCAACGTAATTTTCATGTAGTTATTTTGTACAGTAATTGTAATATGTGTGCCCTCGTAATACACTTAAGAGTGTTGTTTAACACATTTTGGTGTGTTGTTTTTCAAATAAACATGATATTTTCAAGCATGTTTAAAACAACACGAAATTTGCACTGTTTTAGTAAACTTCGCATTTACAGAGCAGGACCGCTAAATAGGATTGATTTTCAACCATCCAATGAGCTGGAAAGACCATATGTTAGTTGTCGTCTATATGTCCCACCTTTAAGTCGGCTGCCTCAAAATGATCAACAAGCTGGTAATCTATAAGCAAAATGTACATCGTACATTATTCAAAGCCTGCAAAAGTTGGTCTTTCAAATGATATGGTAAATTAGAATCTAAAACTTTCAAAGATTTAAGAAAAGAGACGTACACATTCGTGACCATGCACTTAAACTTTCGATATTCAGGGTTTTTCAATAAGCGGTGTTTTTTTTTTTAATTAAAAGAAAAATGCCTTTTTTACCTTAAATGATCGGATGTTTATTTCATTATAAAGAGGAAGGTATGCCGTTTATAGTGAAAAATAACATCAGGCTAATTACCACCACAACCACGCTTACAGCACCATATCCTTTTCATGAAATTTTCCATAACCAAATCGCAAAGTGGCTGCCCTATGTCCTCGATAGCCTCACGAATTCCATCTTTAAGGTCTTGAATCGGCGCTGGACTGTTGGCGTAGACCTTCTCTTTCACGTGGCTCCAAAGGAAGAAATCGCAAGATGTTAAATCACAAGATCTCGGTGGCAAATTGTGATCATCTCTTCGAGAGATAACACGGTCCGGAAACTTTCCCGTAAAAGATCAATGGTTTCGTTGCTTGTGTGGCACGTAGTGCCAGCTTGTCGAAAGTAAACGTTGTCCAGATCAATACCATCCAATTCCGGCCATAAAAAATCATTAATCATCTCTCGATAGCGCAATTTCTTCACCGGAAATGTTGCTCCACCCTCTTTTTCAATGACTCCGCCGGACCATAAGCCGCACCAAACCTTGACACATTGAGGATAGAGAGGCTTTTTTAACAATAACTCTTGGGTTTTCCGAGCCCCAGATGCGACAATTTTGCTTTTTGACGAAGCCACCGAGGTAGAAATGAGCCTAATCACTCAAGATGATTTTTCGATTTTTCGAATTCCGGGTCATTTTCATGCATTTCAAGGACCCAATCAGCAAAGAAACGAGGTTGTTGATGATCGACCGGCTTGAGTTCTTGTTTTAACTGAACTTTAAAAGCCTTTAGACCCAAATCTTTATGCAAAACACGGTGTAATTACGTTTGTGGAATGCCAAATTCCAAAGAACGATGAGGAATCGACAAACCTGGGTTTTCTTCAACCCTTTTGGCTACAGCAGCAATACTCTCGGCTGTTCGTGAGTGACGTGCACGGGTTTTATTCTTCACATCACGAAGTTGTCCCAACCGCTCGAATTTTTCCACCAATTTCTGTATTGCAGTCCGACAAGGTGCTTCACGACGACCCAAAAATGTTCGAGTTTTACGAACCGTCTCTGCCAAATTTTCACCATTTTTATAGTGAATTTTAATAATTTGAATGCATTGTTGAAGCGTGTATCGTTCAATTTTTAATTGATAACGTAGTTTCTACTTGTCAAATGTCAAAAAATGATAGCTTTAAAGGTGACATCTACTGAAATAGCGGGCTGTTCAAAATCACACCTCTTGTTGGAAAACCCTTTACAAGTTGCGTTCCAAAATAAACGAGACTTTTGTCATGAAATTTCATTTGGTGGCGCTATCTGTGAATGAGCGCGTTGGAAAGTTACATCCCTCCCCGACTTCCAGTGAAAGTTTGGTGACATTTGGTTCAGTGGAATCGAAGTTATTGCGTCTAAGGTGACAGTATGTTTGTGTCATCGGTACAAAAATGAATTTCGAACAAAGAGCTAATATCAAATTTTGTTTTAAAATCGGTAAAACGTTTACTGAAACATTTGAATTGATGATAAAAATTTATTGCGATGATTGTCTATCTCGTCCCGGAGTTCATGAGTGGTTTACACGTTTCAGAGATGGTCGTGAGGGCCTGAATGACGATGAACATACGGGCCGGCCAAAATTAGTGATCACCGAAAACTCCATTGAAATTGTGCGTGAATTTATCAAACCGAAACCATCGTTGAAATTCGGGGAATTGGAGTTGAATATCTCCAAAACATTGATTTATTGCATTTTAACCGATTATTTGGGCATACGATAGGTCTGTGCACGTATTGTTCCGCACAAGTTAACTGATGACCAAAAATTGCTCAGAATGCAACATTCGCAAGACATCATTAAGGAGGCGAGAAAAGACGTGAACTTCCTTTAAACATTGTAGCTGGTAATGAAACTTGGTGTGTCCAATATGACCCAAAACCAAGCGTCAAAGTGCCGAATGGAAGGCCCCAGAAGAGCCACCACCCAAAAAATCGCGTTTGGAGAAGTCAAAAATCAAGTCGATGCTCATTTGTTTTTACAATTCCAAGGGAATTGTCAACAAGGAGTTTGTGCCAATGAGCTAAACCGTCAATGCAATTTTCTATCTTGGCGTATTGAAGCATTTGTTGCATCGCATTCGTCGAATTCGGCCTGAATACCGCGAAGGCGGAAGCTGGCGCTTATTGCATAATAATGCACCATCGCTCCGATCCACTCGTGTGACTGATTTTTTGACTAGAAATCGCATTTAAACCATCAATCACTCACCGTATTCACCTGATATGGCTCCCTGTGACTTCTACCTATTCAGGAAATTGCATTTGGCCATGAACGGAAAACGCTTTGCGACATCCTAAAGGACATCCCGGTCAATGACCTGAAACACTCTTTTGAAAAGCTTTTGGATCGCGCAAAATAGAGTATCGAGGCAGGAGGAGACTATTTTGAATAAATAAACTCGAATTTATCAGAAAAAAGCTCCAGTCGTTTCTACTTTAGCTCAGTCTCCTTTATTTTGGAGCGCATCTTGTTATACACATACATATGAATACAATTTTGAAATTTCTGAAGATCGCTGAAAGAAGAATTCACATGAAATCTCTGAAAATAGTGAGTGCAAGCGCTCACTGGCAAGAACGGAGCTACTCAAGCACGTGTCAAATAAAAGCTACCACAACTTCATATGGGAATACTTGAGTAACAAGTTTCATTGATTTCATACGATTTCATTGGAGGAAATGTGAACTTTTTAATTTTTTCCATTATTATCAAAGATAAGCAAGTTTTTAGCTTTTAAGGTATCAAACTTACAGGCATTTTTGTACTGATAACACTTTATAATTTTTTTTAAACTTTTTGGGTCACGCAGGTGAGGAGGAAGGATACTAAATTTCCATACATTTTCTTTCTCATATGCCTTTCGATTCTGATTATCAAGCTTTAAACCATTTTTTAAAACTTGTCACTGAGATCTCCTTTTCCGACAGTCGAAATGGCCAACTTTTTAGTGAGTCTCCTCATTCATGAATTTTTTCACCGATCTCTGCATGATGGTTTTTTTGGAAGATCTAGACAAAAAATGCTTATTTCTTCGGACACTGGGACAGACCTGCGCAATCCACGGTTAAAGTGGTAAAATTTTACGCGCGTGATTGATGAATAATTTCCGGTTAAATTTTGTTTAATATCATAGGCTGATACTATAATCGAAATGCTGCCGCGATTAACTTTTTGTATCCAGGGACAGGGCTGATTATTCAGTCATCTTTTGTAAGTCCCTTACATAAAAGTCGTACGTGATCCGCCAGACTATGACACTTGAAAATTTTTTTGAACCTGACGTTATAAATGGTCACTTCTCAAGTTTGATACTTGATAATTAAAGCTTCGAGGGAAAACCGCAGTGATACACAGACAGCGGAACGGGCAGATCGACAGTTCACGGTTTCGATAGGGGTTTGTAAAAACCATAGAAAAATGTGTGAACCAAACTAATTACACACTTCTTTCAATCATTATTGGATGAGTCCTTACTTTTTGAGCTCTATAGTAAATGGAGTTATGAGTAGACTTCTTCTGGTGAATTTCACTAAAAATTCCCAAGTTTCTGGCGAATTCGCCAGTGGCATTGGACTGCAATTAAACAAAAATTGAAACAGCATTAGATTACATTCAAAATGAGATTATGGATCTGCTTCACGTAAACTCATTTTATCCAATTTCTAATTTGAGACCACCTTTGTGGAAAAAAGCAATTATGCTTCATCACTCATTACTGCACATATACACAACGATTTTTTAACCATAGTCTGACCGAAGGTATCAATCAAAATAGTTAAAAATCCAGCAACCGATATAAATCAATGAACTTTTCATGTGCCTATTTGGACGAATCATGGCTTATAATTATTGCATTCCATCTTTCCCTCTGAATTAGGTCAATCAGTCAGACCAAAATCTTCTGCATCGCTAGAATGATTTAAGCTTCAGATAGTTATCATTTATTTACTTCCTCTTCACGATAAATGATGACTATCAAACAATTTTCTGCTATGCCCTCCAAGGGTCCTAAGGAATTCCACAACGAAAGCACCAGTCAGCGCAACAAAGTGCAATATCAGCACAAATAGCATGTGTACTAACTCGGGATGCTGACATGATCACTATCATCTTTAATGTATATTCCGTTCATCAGTTCCTCGGAGGTGCACGAGGCACGACCATGTGAGAAACTATAAAACCTCCAAGTACACATCCGAGGTTTGTATTAAGAACTTGTCTAATGTGGAAGGTGTTTGATCATGTTTAGGTTTTTCAGCGAGATCATGATCTTGGAATTAATAATTAAAATTACACGTATCGTGGATTATGTTTCTGGAGTAGCGGTACTTCGGGATTTGATAATGTATGGTCGGTGGAATTATTGTTGACAAGGGAGTACACGTAAGGAAAAAGAAAATCGTATCTTCCGCGACATGGTATCGGAGTGCAGGTGAGAAAGTATGTCTTAAATTATCTCCAGGAAGTGTGGAAAGTTGGGATTGTCCGACAACTTCGAAAATAGTTCTGTTACATAAACTCCCGATTTGTCTGAAATCAAAAGTAACTCAAGTTATTTTAGAACCTGAAAGAGCTTATTCATTATCCATGCCTACACTGATTATGCTCAAAATTTTGTTTTTAGGTCAGAATCATAAAATTATGCTTTGATGGTAAACTTTCGTCTTAGATGACTCCAATTTAATTTGTTCAGCCCACTCTAATATTTCACATAACAAATTTCTTTAAATATGCTACCGCATTTAAAATATCTTGAAAGAATGATTAACGACCTATAAAACTGTAAACGCGCGACAAGATATTCAAAATTTTTTATTTTTCAAAAAAATTTCCCGCCTCCTTGTTGCATTCATTCAACGGAAAACATATCTTCAACGATAATTCAATGGATGTCATGTAAATTGATTTATTGTGGATTTTTAATTTCTATCCAACTAAACGAAAAGTCATCTGAGCTGCTGTCAAAAAAGAAATTTCAATTTGAATTATCGCCGCCTAATTGAATGTTAATAGTGGGATATGTTCAATTGTACCCTTCCCTGTGATTATTTGTACAAAGTGCTCAGGAGTGCATTAACTTCGCAGTGATTTCACACACCACGGAAATCACTCAAGCGAAAATTTCAACGGAGTTGAAAGGCGCAACTGCTAATTGAGATTGCAGTTTTATCTTACCAGTATAGTAGTCAGTCGCATTCAGTAAGCCTCATAAATTATATGTTGACAGCTGCAGATGAAATATGTCATCCCTTTCTACTATGTTGCCGTCATGGTTCAATTATGGGAATTCCCCTGTTTGTAAATTAAGGGATTTAAGATGGATTAAACATTTTTGGTAATGTCTTATTTGTAGCAGTAGTAGTTGGGAGAAGAGCCAGATACAAACACAGGTTCCATGAGATTTTTCACTAGGGATTACTTGTGAGTGACATATATCAAGCAGATAATTCTGTGACATTTGTTAACGGTAAGGTTCACCATTTAATCATAAAACGCTCACACAACTCTTCCAAATTGCCGAAATTTAATTACAAAGTCTGAGTTCTATTCGCAAAATAGTTAACCGAAAAATTGGGTCCAGTGATGATGTTCATTTTTTGGTTAACTGGATATTTCAGCAAGCGAAATTGTGTATATGGAATGACAAAAATCCAAAGCAATACTTTGAAGCTCCAGTTTATCCATTAAAATTGACTGTATGGTGTTGTATACACATTAATGCCACCATCGGTCTATATTTCTTTCAAAATGCGGAAGAATCTGCCGTTACAATAAACGATGGACGTTATCGGGCCATATACAATGAATTTTTATTTCCAAAAGTCAATGAGATGAATATCGAAAACATTTAGTTCCAACAGGGTTTCACTACAGGCTAGGCAGCCACCGAAACAATCGACTTATTGAAAGCGAGATTTGGAGACAACATTTCTTCACGAAATACTCCAGCCAATTGACCTCCAAGATCATGCGATTTGACCCCATAGATTATTTTTTTTGAGGATATGTCAATCCCATGGTTTATACTTAAAAAACCAATAACGCCGCAATTGCCATTGGCGAAATAAAATCAGGTGTATTCGAAAAACGGTCACAAATTGGGTTGATCGAACGTGATTGGTAACTACTCGCTGTGTTGGCCATTCACCAAAGATCATTTTATCTTACTTGTAAATCGCATTGAATTTATTTTCATTACAAACAAAATGATAAAAACAATTTTGAATGTTTTATTTCGATTAAGAGTTCTCAAGCTCTTAAACGCACCCAACATATTCAAAACATTCGATATTTGTGACGTTTCCTTACTATAGAGCTTCAAAACCACCTGTCTTGTGAATTTTACGAAGTTTTGTTGGATACTCTTGATAGTAATATAGAACAAGAAAGAAAAATGATACACTTTTCAGAAACTAAGAAACGTTTGTTTTTAACTCAGTAAATCAGTCCTCGTTTAGGTTGGAAAAGGAGTGAATATAATGAGTCCAGCTATCTCATTTGTTCAAAAATACAACTTTACGATTAGGAGTTTGCCTAATTATCTTAGACAAACTCCTAATCATAAAATATTATATCAGCCATCCCCTCAAAAACTCTAATACCCATACAAGCAACACGGACATTGAAAGGCTTCATCAAACTATTGTAACAAAATGCAGAACAATAGCAAGTGAGACGCCTATTAAAGGGTGGTCCAACCAAAACATACGACGTTAATTGTAAATAAAACAAAAAGTTTTCAGAGAATTATGTTAATATTTTTTAATTATAATAGAAGGATCTATGACAATTATGTACAGAACAAAATATCGCCCAAATGCTCGCCACGGCTACGGTGGCTTACTTCTATCCGATGTTTCATATTTTCAATGACTCTGAGATATAACTGAGGTTCAATATCGTTAATGTGCTGAGTTACCTCATCCCTTAGCTCTTGAATTGTTCTTGGCTTATTAACGTACGCTTTTTTTAAAAAATCGCATGATTGTGGCGGCCAATTAACATCACCACAACGTCAGATAACACGGCCATTGAGTTTCTCGCGCTAAAGAGCCATTGTTTCGTTGGCTGTGGCACCATTCTGTAAGTGTGGCAAGTGGCACCATCCTGTTAGAACCACATATCGCCCAGGTGTATAACCTCTGTTTATGCCCACAAGAAATCCGTTATCATCTCGCAATAGCGAAAACCATTCACGGTAACTGCTTGGCCCTCCTCATTTTTGAAGAAATATGGCCCGATGACGCCGCCAGCCCATAAACCATACCAAACAGTCACTCTTTGTGAATGCATCGACTTTTCAACAATCACTTGTGGATTCTCATTTGCCCAAATGCGGCAATTCTGCTTGTTAACGAATCCACTGAGGTGGAAGTGTGCCTCGTCGCTGAAGATGATTTTCTTTGTAAAGTCACCATTCCTTTCTGTCTGTTCAACGTATTGCCGACGCTTGAAATGGTCAATAGGTTTCAGTTCTTGAGTCAATTGAACCTTGTAAGTATGCAAATTCAAATCTTTAATCAAAACTGGCATCAGTGATGTTCGTGAGATGTTCAATTGTTGGGCACGACGACAAGTCGAGGTTGACGGCTCTTCTGCCACGCTATCGCGAACAACAGCAATGTTTTCAGCGGAATGAACTAGGCGAGCATGCACAGATGATTTCACATTTCCTACAGAACCGGTTTGCTAAAATTTGCGCATAATTCTCCCGATTGTGGACACATTTGGACGATTATGCTGACCAAAAATATCACGAATTGCACGGAATGTATTTTGATTTGAACGCCTATTTTCGTAAAAGGCTTCAACAACCTTAACTGGCTGCTCAATTGGGTACCTCTCCATGGTTGAATTTGTCAAATAGTGAAGCATAGAAATATCAAATTAAGTTGGGCGAAGAACTTGACGTTAAGGTGTGACTCACAATTAATATCGTGCATTATAGTTGGGCCATCCTTTATTTGCGGATGCTTGGGTTAGGGTCCATGTTGGACACCCATAGCATAACAAAGGTCTTTTCATAAATTTGTATACTTGGAGCTTTATTTTCCTGTGTATGTAGCTGGTCTTCAAGATCGTCAAAACTGAATAAAATATTTTATTTGCGAACTGTATTCTTCGGCTCTTTCATTAACGGTTCTCGTTATTTTGGCACCCAAATACATAAATTCGTTCACATTTTTGATACTGTATTCGCCAAGTGTGTCGTATGCTTGCTTAAAGTCAACGAAAGTTTGGTGTACGTCTATGTTAACCTCCCAGCATTTTTCAAGTGCCTCCTTGATGGTGAACAATGCTTTAGTATATAGTATTCACAAAAACAACTGAAGGATAGGCTTCAGTTAAATAGAAGGGGAGTTCCTGATACTCACTCTCTTGAACGTATATGGCATTCATAAGATAAGAAACGGAAAAGAATAAAGCCCTATAATAATCGATTTCCATTCTTTTTCGCGAAGTTCTTTATAATATCATTGTAAGAGAAGGATATTATGGTTTGGACCAAGGTGACACTCGTGCGTGAACGGCTCCAATTCAACTATCATACCGTCTCCATCCAGATAAAGCCTTGGCAAGCCTCGGAGTACGTTCGAAGCTCGCACCATTCGGTTGGTGATGTAGGTTTGGTTGGGACGGGCTCCCGATTAGCGCTGGTCTGGATTTGAGTACGCATCTCAATAAGGGTTTGTGCCAACCCTCACATGGCTACCTTGCTCTGCAAAGATAACCACAGGAACAAAAAGCGACTACGCACCCGAACGGAGATAGTGGCTCCCAGAGGGGGCCCAATCAAACTGGAGCAGCTTAAAACCCTACAAAAAAATAAAAAACAAGTTGGGTAAACAAACAGAAGCTCATGTCAGAAGGGTTTTGTACCCAACTTCACAGAAATGCTGTCACCAGCAACGAATAACGTCAAGAAATATGTCAAAGAGATGTGCACGTTCAAAGCAAAATCCATTGTTTTTCTACTTTCAACGGCCACCATTTCGTTGCAATTCTCAAAAATATTAATGTTATTGACCTTATTGGAAAATTTCAAAAAGATCAAATCAAAATTGCAGTGACTGATTGGATGGAAAGTCCATAAAATACCAAAACCATGTGTTATTGGAGAAATTTCAAATGGCTGTAACTTCCGTGTATATCATTCGATTTTCATCAAACTTACAAAATTTGAGAACCCTTAGTAGGACTTGGTAGATATCAAATTTCGTTCAGTTTAAGGGTACCGATGCGATTTTATTTGGAAAATGTGAAATTCGAAGATCATACTATTATTAACAAAGTTGAGCGAATTTCGACTTCTAAGGTATTTGTTGTTGTTGTACTCATAAACACCTACCATCACAATTTTTTTCTGATTTTCCGGATCACAGGTGTCCAATCACGAGGAGGGACACAAATTTTTCGGGTATTCCCCCTCCCTGCGCGTCCCCCGACGTAAAAAGTATCAAACTAAGAGCTGTTTTGAAAAGACCTTTCATTTGATACCCATATCGGGTACCTTCGATGAAATTTTTTTTTCGGGGACCACTCCCCTATATTGGGAGACCCCCTTTAAATGCCTTATTAAATTGTTTGAAATTGAACTTTGAAGACAGCACCACTTTACACCTGTATACAAAATTTGATGTTTCTACCGTGAGTAGTTCGCGAGAAAAAGTGCTGTGACACACGGACGGATGGACAAACGGACAGGCAGGTCGCGAAACAACAACTATGACGATGCAACCAGCGGCTGTAGCCACAATGTTTGCAGCACATCGGAAGCGGTACCAATGATGATAAAAACGACGGCGAATACAATGATAATGAAGACGGACGAAAAACTGAGATTAACAGAAAGCCTTGTCCCGGGTGAGATTCTTGAGGGGTTCGGGCACAGCAAAAAGATGATGCGAACGCCAAAGCGTCATTAAAAGGAAAAGCGAGACACTCTGCAGGACGCATCAGATGTTCCAGGGGAGGAGGAAAGTATAATAAACATCGAGAATTCGGTGGTCACTGCTTCCATCACTACCGAAGCGACCAAAGCAAGGGTCGTAAATCTTTAATTAATAAAGAACCATCCTGAAGTCCAACAAGAGATTACGGCAGGAAAAGACAGGAGTGAGCAGACAAATAATGCGCCGTTGTGTGATTTCATCACCACTGTACTCGGAAACAGAAGCCGATAACCTCTCTCAAGAAAGGTGGTCACAAAGTACAATTGTCGCCCAGCAACATGAAGAAGAAGGGCTAATCTAAAAAGTGAGAGATGTTCTAAAAAGAATAAACCCTGCATGTAACTCGACACAAATCAAAAAATGAGTAGAGATTGGGCTCCTTGAACTAAAGGAGCGCCTGGACCGGATAGGGTATTATCGGAGGAGCTGGTTAATGGCTGAAGAAAAACAGAAGACTAAAAATGCGCGGAGCGCTAAGCCTAAACGGCACGCGCAGATAGCTCCAGCATCAAACATCAATAAAAGAATGGGGTCTAGCCCAATTGTAGGAGATCAGGATAAGGAAGGAAGGCACTTGATGGGCGCGGAATGACAGTTAAGTGGTAACAGGCAGTGTTGGCAAAAGAAGCGAAGAAAGCCACAAAGACACTCTTTCAAAAAGTGCTAGAGAATGAAGTTCGCACGGACATACTACAAGAAAAAAGACCTGCTGCGAAACAGGAGAAAAAGAAGCCCCGACGACGGCATCGGCAGCAGGCAACAGGTAAAACCCCGAAATGGCCGATCTTATGCGGAGGTGCTGTGGGGTATCAGGAGAAATGTAAGGCCCGAAGACACTAACACTGCTATTAAAGCTATGTGACTCACGAAGTCGGGCCAGATACTGGTCAAATTCGGAGCAGAGGCTGACAATAGGGAAGCATTCTGCGACACAGTAAAGAAAGTCCTCGGCAAAAGCATAACTGCAACCTCGCTCGAGCCGATGGCAATGATCGAAATAAGAGGCATTGACTTCATCACGGACCTAGCCGAGATAGGGTGTTCCCTAGCATGAACAGGATCAAAGCGTGGCTGGCACCAGAAAACCAAAGGAGACAACGCATGGCCATCATTGACTTCACAGGATAAAACGCCGAACAATTTTTGAATAAAGGCAAAATAAGAATAGGGTGGGTTGCATGCAGGATATGGCGAAGAGGAGCACCTCTTCAATGTTCATGTGCAAAGGACCCGATAGGAGTTCCCTATGTGACAAATGCGGTCAAATGGGACACAACAGAAAAAAGTGTACAAACGAGGCACATTGTATTCTTTGCAAAGATGCTGATCCAAGAACGGATTTTGGGCACGTCTTGGGACCAGAAAAGCGGCATATTTTCCAGGAAGCCCTAGCAAATGCAAAATTAGAACTTCAATGACCCGTATTCTGCAGCTAAACCTACACCACAGTTCAACCCCCTAAAATCTGCTTGAGCAATTTTCGGGGGAGTCGATTTTATGCTGCTGAGTGAGCAACACCATGATAAAAGTTCTGCAGCATGGTATCCTGATGAAACTAGTACTGCCACCATCTTGGTTCCGAGCAGTGATTCCTAGACAGAGAGTTGTGGACGCGGAGATGACTTCGTCTGGATTCGATGTTCAGGAACCATCTTCTTTAGTGTGTACCTTATGTCGAACGAATCGATATCATTTTTTCAAGCCAAGCTTCATGCTTTGGAGGGCGCTGTCTCGAACGCAGATAGCAACGGGCTCGTTAAAGAGACTTCAACGCTAAACCAATCGAATGGGGCATGCTTCAAACAGATCCATGGGTAAAACGAGTCCTAGAAATGGCAGTCGTAACGGCGCTCGTCGTATTAAGCACCGGAAATACGCCGACTTTCCGCCATTTTGGCTGTGAAGGAACCGTACTGATCGTGTCATTCGCCTTGGAGCAATTAGTACGGAGGATACACAATTGAAGAATATCAGAGGACTACTCAGCCAGTGATCATCAGTGCATTCTGCTTAAGATCACTGATCTTGTCTGCCAACGTTCGTGCTCTCGACTTTCTACATTTGGGTGGAACACTTGAAGGAAGCATCGAGAAGTTTTTCGAGGTGCTCCGCTGCAGGGAGATTCGCAGGCGACAAAAGAACTGGCAGGTCAAAATGTGGTGAACTCAACGATGAGCATCATCATGATTGCTTGCAACCCTTTTTTGGCCCGTCGGAAGCCACGGAATGGCAAGACCTCAGTGTACTGATGGTAGACTGAAATCGCTGAAAAGCGAAGGCAGTGTCACAAGCTTCGGCGTGAGGCTCAACGGGCATGGAACCCTGACGAGACATACAACCGAGTAGCAGCATATAAGTCGGCCAGGAAACGCTTTCGCAAATCGACTAAAAACAGCGAGGCTGGCTGCTGGCAGGATCTAGTGGACAATGTAAACAAGTCTCCGTGGGGCCTTGGCTACAAGCTAGTCATGCAGAAGCTTGGTGCCCTACGGAAACCTTGTATACATGATGCGGAAAAAATGGACGAGATAGTGCGGGCACTTTTCCCCGCCTATTCCGTCCGTGTTGACGCTGTCCATGGTGATACAGCAGTCGAGTATCCATTGTTCATGCAACCGGAACTGAAAGAGGCAGTCCAGTGAAAGTGAGAAAGGCTCCAGGTCCAGATGGTATTCCAGCTGTAGTGTTGCAGCTTGTCTATCACCATTGCCCTGACATGCTGCTGAGCACATTCAACGCTTGCCTATGCGACAGGGTTTTCCCGGTACGATAGGTGGCGAGGCTCGTGATGATCAGCAAGGGAAAGGGAAATCCCGGATCGCCATCTACATATCGCTGCTAGACACGGCCGGGAAAGATATTCTTTTTCTGAAATATGTGCATACAAAATGTGTGAAAATATCTAAAGAAATTTTCTAGATTTTTCCTATTTGTTGACCATATATTAAGAATTAGGTCATACTCAACATCTTATATGTTATAGTAATAATTGTAGATATTAAAAAGATTATTTAGCTTTGAAAATCCCTTAATTCGTGTTAGGTAGAATCCAGAATAAAATGTTGTTCTCTCCGGAAAAGGAAAATGAAAGTTAGAAGCTTATGTTTGATACATTATATGAAAGTCTTTTTGTACAGGGCTTTCCAATAAGAGGTGTTATTTTGATATTAAAAGAAAAATGCCATTTTTTGATATAAATGATCGGATGCTTACTTCATTATAAAGAGGAAGGTATGCCGTTAATAGTGAAAAATAACATCAGGCCAATGACCACCACGCTTACAGGACCATATCCTTTTCATGTAATTTTCCATAACCAAATCGCAAAACGGCTGCCCTATGTCCTTGATAGCCTCACGAATTCCATCTTCGAGGTCTTGAATCGATGTTGGGCTGTTGGCGTGAACGTTCTCTTTCACGTGGCCCCAAAGGAAGAAGTCGCAAGGTGTTAAATCACAAGATCTCGGTGGCCAATTGTGATCACCTCTTCGAGAGAAAACACGGCCTGGAAACTTTTCCCGTAAAAGATCAATGGTTACGTTGCTTGTGTGGCACGTAGCGCCGTATTGTTGATAATAAACGTTTGCCAGATCAATATCATCTGTTCACGCTTGTGCTCAATCTATAATTATAAAATAGTTTGATCACATAGTAATGAACAGAAAAATAAAGATTTAAATGGAGAGTAGGTTACTCTACTTCCATGTAGATCTTTATGTATACCTGAAAAGAAAATGTCTAAGTTCAATACTTGAAAAGCAGTGTTACACTACTTCCAAGAAAAGACTTAGTTGTTTTTATTTGAATAGTTCAATGCCTGAACAGCAATATTACACTGCTTCCAAGCAAAGGACTTAGGAAGTTGTAAAGAGGAAAACAGGTTACCTATATTCCACTTTGCAATTCCACTTTCCAGAGAGTCGATAAATAAAAACACAACTAGACAGATTGAGTTCTGAATATCAACTCCCTCTATTTTAAAATAACAATTAAATTTATACCTCAATAATGTCATCTATGCAATAACATTTTCTCACAGTAAATTTCATTATGTGCATTTCATGCGTGTACAATTTTCTTGGTGTAAGCAAAAATATTTGAATTGAAAAGAACTTTAACGTGTAAGCAAATATTTTTGGACTTTTGATTTTTAGCATCTAGCGTTACAATTTCATGGACTTTTCGTCTGGCATCTAAAATTACAATTTTGTGAAGAATGTGAATTTGATTGTTTGGCATTCTTTCGCAAGTAGAAAATTAAATGAATGAATTGAATTAAACAAATTACATTAGAATTTATAATTAGACTTTAAAATTTAAAATTTACGATATCAAAATGATTCAATATTTGATTTAGCCTTAACATCATCCAATTCTGGCCATAAAAAATCATTAATCATTTCTGGATAGCGCAATCCATTCACCGTGACTGATGTTTTAGCCTCATTTTCGAAAAAGTAAGGTCCAATGACTCCGCCGGACCATAAACCGCACCAAACAGTCAGGATAGGGAGGCTTTTCAACAATAACTCTTGGGTTTTCCGAGCCTCAGATGCGACAATTTTGCTTGTTGACGAAGCCACCGAGTTGGAAATGGGCCTCATCACTAAAGATGATTTTTTTTTTTTTCGATGGAATTCCGGATCATTTTCTACAGTTCAAGGACCCAATCAGCTAGCACCCAGCGACCTCAAACATGAGCCGGGGACAGGGAGATGCCGGGTTTTCAAGGAGGCCCTAACTAAAGCCAAATCGATACTCAAATGATCCGTATCCTGCAGGTCAATTTGCACCGAAGCACAAACGCCCAGGACCTACTTGAGCAGTTTGCGAGGGATAAGAAAGCTAACCTCCTGTTGCTGAGCGAGCAACATCATAACAAGGACTCGCAAGCGTGGTACCCTGACAAAACTGGTACCTCGGCCATCTGGGTTCGAGACAGCGCCCGCCTTCAGGTGCAGGGCCATGGACGCGGGGATGGTTTTGTGTGGGTGCGGTGTTCAGGGATAATATATTTCATTGTTTATCTGACGCCTAACGAGGCAATGCGATCCTTTCGAACCAAACTCGATGCCCTGGAGGACGCTGTCTCGAACACAGAGCGGGGGAGACTTCAACGCTAGAGCCATCGAATGGGGTATGCCACAATCCGACCCAAGGGGGAAAGCAAATCTTGGACATGGCGGCCAGAACAGCGCTTTTTGTCCTAAATACTGGTAACAACCCTACTTTCCGCCGCTGGGGTTGCGTAGGAACTATACCCGATGTGACACTCGCTTCGGAGTCCCTGGTACCTAGAGTACACAACTGGCGAGTACTAGAGGACTACTCGGCTAGTGATCACCAGTATATAGCTGTTGAGATTCACGACGGTGCCACTCTGCGTGCATATGCCCAAACTTCAATCCTCGGATGGAGGACTGGGAGGATGGACGTCGAGAAGTTCACTGACGCCTTACGGCAGGCGCACCGCTGCTGGGAGCTCCGCCAGGGAGTGGAGGGCCTACAGCCAAGGACATGGTGAACTCAACTATGAGTACCATCATAGTTGCTTGCGAGTCTTCCATGCCCCGCCGGAGACCCCGACATGGTAAGCCTCCAGATTACTGGTGGTCAAACGAGATCGCCGAACAAAGAAGCGAGTGTCACAAACTTCGGCGAGAGGCCCAGCGGGCGCGAACACGGGAGGAGGCAGACACTAGGCTAGCAGCATACAGGTCCGGCAGGAAATATCTTCGCAGGCTTATTAACAAGAGCAAGGCCCGATGCTGGCAAGACCTCGTGGACGATGTAAATAGGGATCCGTGGGGCCTTGGCTACAAGCTGGTCATGGGGAAACTTGGTGCCCTACGGAAGCCTTGTATACATGACGCGGAAAAGATGGACGCGATAGTGCGGGGACTCTCCCCCGCCCATCCCGTCCGTGTTGACGCTGTCCATGGTGAAACAGCAGTCGAGAGCCCACTCTTCACACAGCTGGAACTGGAGGAGGCAGTCCTCTCCCTGAAAGCGAGGAAGGCTCCAGGTCCAGATGGTGTTCCAGCTGAGGTTTTGCAGCTCGTCTATCACCATTGTCCTGACTTGCTGCTCAGCACATTCAACGCTTGCCTACGGGACGGGGTTTTCCCGGTACGATGGAAGGTGGCGAGGCTCGTGCTGGTCAGCAAGGGGAAGGGAAATCCCGAATCGCCGTCTGCATACCGCCCGTTATGCATGCTAGACACGGCTGGGAAAGTGCTAGAGAAACTCATCAAGGGAAGACTCACTGACGCGATTCGTGCTGCTGGGGACCTATCTCCTCGGCAGTACGGCTTTAGAGCAGGACGTTCTACCATCGATGCGATTGCAGAGGTGGTGAACGCGGTCCAAAAGGCAGAGGCATATAGTCGCACCAAGCGACGGATCGTCCTGTTGGTGACACTCGACGTCAGGAATGCCTTCAACTCCGCTAGATGGGTGGATATTCTGGATACGCTGGAAAACTCTTTTCAAGTTCCAGAATATCTAATGCGGCTTTTGAGGAACTACCTAAAGGACCGAAGCCTGCTCTACGACACGACACAGGGCCAACGAAGGATGGAAATTACATCGGGTGTTGCCCAGGGATCTATCCTTGGTCCGGACCTGTGGAACGTGTCTTACGACGGGCTACTGAGACTTGAGATGCCAGATGAGTCGCGCTTGGTCGGCTATGCGGATGATGTTGCGGCTCTGGTCGCCGGACGCACCGTTGAACAAGCGCAACTTAGGCTAGGTATGCTAATGCGCCGAGTGAGGGACTGGATGACTGCTCGCGGGCTCAGTTTAGCACTGGAGAAAACCGAAGTGGTCATCTTTACAAAAAAGAGAATCCCTAGAGTAAGGATGATCAGTATTGGAGATATACAGGTCGAATCGAAGCCAGCGGTGAAGTACCTGGGGCTACTGATCGACTCGAAGATGAGTTTCTCTGAGCAAATCAGGGCAACGGCTGAGAAGGCTGCTTCGGGAATATCGGCCCTGAGTCGACTTATGGCCAACGTAGGGGGACCCAGCCCATCAAGAAGACGCCTCTTGATGAGTGCTGTAGGGTCAGTGCTAATGTATGGAGCAGAGGTATGGGGCGACGCTCTCAGCAAGGAGGTATACCGAAAACGATTGGCACAGGTACAGAGAAGAGGAGCACTGAGAATTGCATCTTCGTATCCAACAGTCTCCGACTCGGCGGTGAGAGTGATTGCAGGCGTGATACCTGTCGCCCTCCTTGCTAGAGAGCGCCGCGCTATTTACCTGCGCCGAAACGAGGATGCGAGGGAGATCGTTGTCCGCGAGGAGAGGCGGCGCTCGCTCAACGATTGGCAGCAGTCTTGGAGGAATTGCACGAAGGGAAGGTGGACTGCGCGCCTCATCCCGGATGTGAGACCGTGGCTAAATCGAAGGCATGGTGAGACTGACTTCTATCTGACCCAGCTTTTGAGCGGGCACGGGTGTTTTCAGTCTTACCTGCACAAGATCGGCAAGTCACGGTCTCCCGATTGTCGGTTTTGCCCAGGAGAGGAGGACAATGCCTGTCACACATTTTTTGCGTGTACCAAATGGGCCAGGCTGCGAAGGGAACTCTACAGGGAGACGGGAGAGCTCACCCCGGATAATATAGTTGCGGTGATGCTCGAATCGGTTGACAAATGGAACCAGGTGGCACATTATGCTCGGGCAGTCCTAAAATATAAAAGGGACTCACAGCAGCCGGAGGCACTGGGGCTGGGGGATCGCTCTTCTGGCAATTCCTCTTCCCCCCTCCCCTCCCGCTAGGAAAGGGACTCCCCAGCTTGAAGGCGCCCCACGGCGTAACAAAACGAGACCTGGCCCGAAGTAATGTGTCAAACGGTTCCAGGCTAGGTTCTCAGATTGACAGGGGAGGTGTTTAGTGGGTAGTCCAAAGGTATCCTCCATGGGAGTCCCACACTGCCAGACTCGGCGGGCATAAATGCCTTTACCTCCCTACCACAAAAAAAAGGACCCAATCAGCAAAGAAACGACCTTATTGATGATCGACCGGCCTGAGTTCTTTTGTTGACTGAACTTTATAGGCCTTAAGACCCAAATCTTTATGCAAAATACGGTCTAATGACGTTTATGGAATGCCTAATTAAAAAGAACGACGAGGAATGGACAAACCTGGGCTTTCTTCAACACTTTTGTCTACAGCAGCAATATTCTCGGCTGTTCTTGAGTGACGTGCGGGGGTTTTATTCTTCACATCACTAAGATGTGCCAACAGCTCGAATTTTAACAAAAATTTGTGTATTGCGGTCCAACAAGCTGCTTCACGACGACCCAAAAATGTTCGAGTTTTACGAACCGCCTCTGCCAAATTTTCACCATTTTTATAGTGAATTTTAATAATTTCAATGCGTTGATGAAGCGTATATCGTTCCATTTTTATTAATGGTTTAGTTTCTACTGGTCAAATGTCAAAAATTGACAGCTTCAAAGGTGACATCCACTGAAATAGCGGGCTATTCAAAATAACACCTCTTATTGGAAAACCCTTTAGTTGGGATCGATCATTTATGAAAGAGAAATAGTATGATACTTAAATGGGGTCAACGGTGGTGGATATTTAAGTATTTATTTAAAATTTTCAAATATTCTCACAAGATTTGAATGCAATTAAAACTTAAAGGAGTTTGAATGGGCTATAAAATTTCAAAATAAATAGTGATTCATTTAATTTTCTACCAGTAATAAAAGCACATAAGAATTGATTAGGGAATTTTTACTTTCGTAATTTAGTTAAGTGCTGGAATCCAGCTTAACAAAGAGTCGGATTTCAGTTTCTAATTTCAACATTTTCCATCAACCTAGTCGATTAAGAAATCGCTTTTTGGAATGCAGATACGCGTTGCATAAATCAAATGAAGTATGTTGGAGAAATCAAATTATAAGTGGAATTGTATGAGAAGTATTGGTCATTAAATTTGAAGCAACTTCGTTTTATGATCAAAATTACTGACCATTTTATGTCTCGGTTTCGCTGGAGACTTAATGTTCTATAGCTTATTTTTCGGTTTCTTTAATTAAAATACACTTCTACCATTAAGTGATGCTATTTCATGTCGAAGGCCTAAGCTTCAGTTCATTCTACTGCAACTTAGATAGCATTCATGAGAAATTTTCTAAATTCTCATAGGACTTATGGTAGTAATTACATTGGCGCTAAATCGCGATAGCAGAGTTGTAAAATTTTATCGTCGGTAACTAAATTTTAAAAACTGTCAATTACTTTGCAAAATAACGACATTTTAGGAGTTCAGAGCTCTAATACATCATTTCCGTAGACTCTGGTAAGCCCATCAAAACTCTTGTCTAATCTACCCAGGCTTAGCTCCAGTTTTTCTGACAATAAGTCTGCATTGTATCTGGTGTGTGTATCTTTTTACATCTAACAACACAACAAATGTACGGAGCGGTGTTCACGCAATTCAATATCGCGCGATAACACATTATCCGAACAGTTAATTTGTTTATAAAGTCTTTGGAACGTGTGCCCGTGGAAAGTTGAATAAACTCTTGCGAACACCTTCATCTAATGTGTGTATATTACAAAATAGATACACTGCATCGCCATTAGCGTTACATCTAGTGCATCTATGGGCATTCACAATATTGCTTGCGTTTCGTATTCTTGTCTGATTACACGCATCGTCGCGATGTCAGTTCGGCGATATGATACAAGTGCTAGACTTTTTTTTCTTTTCCACTTTTCCCACTTTTACTTTTCCCGATCGAGGCAAGGTATTGCCTCTCGACGAAATGTTTCTATTTGTTTTCTGTGTTTTTGTTTTTGATTTCCATTTCCATCTTGGGTCGCGCTGTTAATCTTTCAATTAAGCTAAGTAGCTGCACGCGGTGGAGCCATAATTGTGTCTATTTCCCCAAAATTTAATCGACCACGAATGCTATTTCGCTGCTTGATTTGAATTTATGACGATATTCAATGATTATGTGCATAGAGCGGGCTCACATTTCCGTAGGTGCACCTAAAGATTTGATCGTGGTTTCTCCATTCACTTGAAGTATTATTGTAGATACTCGTATCTTAGAGACGCAGCTTTCTGGGCTTAGCGTTAAGCCAACAATATTCTTAGTGCCGGTTGTCGGGTCAAAACGCACTAAGGCGAGCAGTAAATCTCACTTAAAAGTGGTTATCATTTGTTTATTTACGCACACACGTCGCTAATGTACGCAAAGCAGGAAGTTTTGTTCTGGGCGATTACAAATTGGCGAAAGTATCTCATGTGGGTTGCTCCTCATTCGCGAAAATTAGATAAACCACTTTAATTGGAAGAGCACTTTGGAAATTTCCTTTTCTGCCTGATTATCCTTTGCTTCAATGAAAAACACGATCAAGCAGACAATTTTTAAAAATCTTAAGTTGGCGACAAATTAAATTAAAAACCTCTCAGTACTTATTCAGAAACCATTAATTTTACTCAAAGCAACTGAAAAATCTTCCAGATTGCTACCATCCTGCTCAGCAACTTCCATTTGTCGTCATCATTTGTCAATGCAGCAATGAAGATAATGATGATGATTGTGGTTGATGCCTTGATAATTGTGCAATTACAAAGCTGACGACGCTTATTAATTAACCGCTGACATTTCATTGAATTACTCGCTTGGTCCCCGCCACTATGAAGGCAACAACGACTTCAAGTTTGACGATGAAAATGAAAACACTGACGAACGGCTGGCGGCAAAACGTCTTCTTATACTGACACAGTTATTCTTTAGTGGGACAGATTTAATACCACATAATTAAAGCACGGAGTACGAACTGTGGTAACGAATGAAGTGTTGTTTCAATTCCTAAAATAATTAATAAGTTACAATGTATCGTTGTGATTATGACTACCTTCAACTGTTGATCACACATTGAGTGTGAATTCCTTTTGTTTTCTCTGGGAGTTTGACTTCAAGAAATAATATTCGAATGAAAGAGTCCAATTTTTCAAGAAAATAGTATGTGACATACGAGTATACCGAAGCAAACCATCAATTTCTTAGAATGACTCTATGACTGACCTATAAGTACAATAAACACGTTACACAATATAATGAGGATTTTTTATTCATAGAAAAGAACAGCACCCAAACGGACAGCCTACCAATTAAATATAAATACCAGAAATCAATTTCATATGCTACAATTTGATTCCGAAATATATTTTTCCTTTTGGGAGAATCGCATAAGAAATTAAATTATTTTATTTTAATTAAATCGAAGTCAGAGTTATCATCTGATGAGTTACTACGATGGCGAAACCTCAATATGATTTTTCACGCATTTCACCTAAAATCAAAGAAAACTAAAAATTATTGAGGTTTTTAAATCTTCATACATTTTTCAATTAAAAATAAAAGTTTCGAAACCTATAGAAGCTGACAAAGTTAAAGTTCAAACCATTTCATAGTACTAGGTTATTGTTGTTGTAGCATTACAGCCCCTTTTGAGCCTTCACTTAGAGATAGGTAGAGTATCTCATTATATGATTAGCTACTTCTATTTGTGTCCCCCTTACATTTCTCTTCAACTCTAGCTGATCTTCAGGCTCTTCTCCTTTGCATAAGAAAAGATCCTATGTTACTCCTATTTTTAAAAAAGGTAGCACCACACACGTTGCCAATTATCGGCGTATCTCCTTACTACCCTGTTTCACCAAACTACTGGAGAAAATTGTCTACTTGCACCTTTTTTCACTTACTCATGATTTGTTCGTTCCTGAACAACATTGTTTTATCAAAGGGCGATCAACCTTAACGAATTTGTTAGAATTCATAAGCGTTGCTTCATAAAGCCATGGAGGACCGTTTACAAGTCGAAATCTTGTATTTGGATTTCTCTAAAGCCTTCGACTCAGTAACTCATAAAATTTTGTTTAGACAACTTAAATTTCTTAAAGTTCCTAATTTTTGCTTCACTGGTTATCCACTTACTTATCCAATCGTGTCAGTCTGGTGGTCAGGTGTTCCTCAAGGATCCATTCTTGGCCTACTATTGTTCATCCTGTTTGTAAATGACTTACCATCCTTGTCATCAACTCCTCCTACCTTCTTTATGCAGAGGACGTCAAAGTTTTCAAAGTAGTGTCGTCAATCGATGACTGTGCCTTGCTTCAAGAAGATTTGAATGCCATTTTATTTTGGAGTTCTTATAACCAAGTGCATCTAAGTGCATCCATTTTTCATTTTCTAATAACCCTTGCCCTATAAGCTTCCAATTTTCGTTAAATATAGGGTGCACAACTTAATAACCGGATTTTTTTTAGCGAAATTTGATGCTTTATTGTAGAAAAATCTTACAATATATTTTATTCGAAGTATTGTCCATCGGAAGCTACAACATTTTCGCATCTTTCAGGCAATTTATGAACTCCATCCCGAAAAAATTGCGCCGGCTTGGCGGCCAAAAACGAATCTATCCAATTTTGGATGCCTTGCTCTGAAGTGTAGCGTATTCCGATGAGGGCGTTTTGCATCGAGCGAAATAAATGAAAGTCAGACGGAGCAAGGTCCGGACTATAAGGCGGGTGGGCCAAAACTTCCCATCCACTATTTCCCAAATAGTTTTACACGGGTCTTGCAACATGTGGCCGAGCGTTTTCATGATGAAAAGGCCACCTGTGATGGCCTAGCCCGATTTCAACAACTCATAATATAACGGCCCCTTCTGATCTCACCAAATACACAGCATAACTTTGGCGCCATGGATATTGGGCTTCGCCGTTGATTCGGCTGATTGGCCGGGGTTCACGTATGACTTTTTGCGCTGGGGATTGTCATAATGGTTCCATTTATCATTTTCAGGCACGATCCGATGCAAAAATGATTGCTTTTTATGGCGCTCAAGCAGCATTTCAGACACACAGAAGGGCCGTTCAACGTCTCTCGGCTTCAACTCATAGGCGACTCAATTACCTTGCTTCTGAATGTATCCGGCGGCTTTCAAACGTTTCGAAATGGCTTGCTGAGTCACTTCCAACGATTTGGTAAGTTCGTCTTGCGTTTGACACGAATCCTCATCGAGTAGAGTCTCCATTTCTTCGTCTTCAAACTTCTTCTTCTGTTTGCCAGTTTGGTCACTTCATTTGAAGTGTTTGAAGTTCACGCTAGAAGCTGTACAAAAAAGATTAACCCGGATCGTCTTCTTGAAGTTTCAAATTCCCTACATTTTTTATGAATCAAGTTAATCCATCCTCACGCTGGAAAGGCGTCAACTCTACCTTGATGGATGTTTCTTTTATAGGCTTTGCCGTGGTTTGCTCGATACTCGGCTAGTCAACCAAGTTGTAATAAACATAAGCAGTCGAGCAGCCCCGTGGTGATCAGGAGTGGCTGCTCCTGAAGAGATAAGGTGGTCACCCCGTCGAAACTGCTTAGTTTGTTGTTTTATTAGTGTAAAGTAATCTACATCCGTCAAGTTTCCATCCTTTAGGCAGAGATGAGGGGTTCACTTCAGCCACTTCAACATCTTTAGGTTTGACATTCCTCTTGTAATGCAACGACCTTCGTCGGAGAAAGTAACGGTTGCTTTTTGTGTAATGTTTGCGTTTGTCTCAAGCCTCCGTGTCCGCAAACTTTAACGAGGCAAAAAAAATATTGAATTACTGTAGAGTAGCTTAATTGACACCTAATAGAACTATTCTAAAGATAATAAAAAGTAATTGGTACGTCTTGTAGAGTAGAGTACGCGTGATAAGTATTTTGTAGTGTAGCTTCGTGGCTCGACAAGGACCCGCCTCATATGATCCCGCAAATGCTAGTCGTCAAGCAGCGTACGCGGTCGTTAAGCGAAGCTAGTTAGCTGGTTTCGGTGTTATTTTAGCTCGCTGACACTTGTGCCAGACCATCGACACCCGTGTCCTACACGGACATTTCGAAATTCATTACAAAGTTGCAGTGAGGCGCGTTATGTGTTCTACAAGATCGTCGAATATCTTTGATGTTCCATTCGCACGTAGCTTGATGTATTTTCACTCACTCATGCTCAGATAACCTCGTAACCATGATGACTTTCAGCTTGGACCCTGCCCCCTCTTGTATTTAGTTTGTAAAAAATATGTCAACTCTCTTCTTCTCTACTCTTAGTAATTTTTAATTCCCCTCGTTTTTGCACTTTTTATTACTTTTATCTTTGCTATTTGCATGCCTTTTTTCCTTTCTCCTTGCTGTGCTGTTACTAAATCTATTTTGTTGTGCTTTTATTTAATCTATTTTGTAATTCTTTTTTCTGTTAAATAGAAACAAATAAATAAATAAATGTACCGGCGCTCCACAAGGTGATATGGTCAGTATCACGCTTTGGCCGTGTGTTTGTTTACCCAGCTGTGATACGTTCTGACTATGAACCAGCACGTATCATAACTGAATGGGCTTATAGTTCGTCCGAAGAAGCACTTGAACTAAATCTCATTGCCGCCAACGAGACTCGAACCAGGGACCATCGGCTTACGGGATGAGTGCTCTAATCACTACACCCCACAGACTACTAGGTTAATACTAGGAAAAAAAGGTTAATACCAGCAGAATAAGAAATTTGAGTGAGTTTTGCCTTCTAAGCTATTTGTTGCTATCGTACTCATGTAAATCTACATCCAACAGTTTCCCAGATTTTTCGGATTAAACGTTTTCTATTGCAAAGGGGAACGGTTAATTGCTTTACCATATCTCTTTCTGTACATCTTGACTCTCACTACACAATTTTAATATCTTTTTTGAAAAGATATCTTCAAGACCTTTTATTTTAAACCCCAATGGACAACCTACGATAAAATAAATATTGAGCATCACCTACCTATATCGGGGCAACTTTTGAAATATTTCCACCTCAAAACTTTCAAGAGTTTATCACTTCTGACCTTTTCAAAAACTTTCATAGCTTTTATAGTTTCAGAGAATTTATATTTTCAGACGAAAGCTGGAGAAATAGACAGATGGATAGACAGATGGACCAACGTTGGATTTCAATAGAATTTAAACTTGTAATGGTTTTTTTTTTCTTCGTTTGAGTCCGTGTAGGACACAGGTGCCGTTTGTTTGGCACAAACGTCAGCAAGCTATAAAGAAGTCTGAGCTCAGCTGACTATCTTCGCTTGATGACCACGTACGCGTGCTTGTCGACTAGCTATTTGCGGGATCATATGAAGCGGGTTCTTGACGCCACGAAGCTACACTACAAAATATTTATCACACGTAATCTAATCTACAAGACATTTTGATCAATTTTTATCTCTGGAAATGTTCTATTATGTGTCAATTGACCCACTCAATAGCAATTCAAAATATTATAGTCTCGTTAAAGTCAGCGGACACGGAGGCTTGAAACGAACGCGAGCATTGTACAAAAGGCAACCGTTACTTTTCCTGAAGAAGTTCGTTACATTACAAGGGGAATGTCAGACATAAAGATTTTAAAGGGGCTGAAGTAAATCACTCATCTCTGCCTCAAGTATGGAAATTTGATGAGTGTAGTTTACTTAAACCAAGTTAAACTACAAACTAAGCAGTTTCGATGGGGTGTCTAGCTTCTCTCCTTAGGAGGAGCCACTACTGATCATCACGGGACTGCTTGACTGCTTGTGTTTATTACAAACTCCCCATTTAATATCAGCCAATAAGGAAATTTTTCTCATCTTTATCAGAATCTACTAGTTGATGAGACGGCAAAAATATAGATAATGCAATTTTCCTTATGAAAGGAAAATTTGCCTTTATGGTTTAGCTAGGCTCCAAACAGGGTCTGTGGCAAAAAATTTCACCGAGACCCTCGACAACCAGCTAGTTCCCATCCATACTGATACATCGCTGAAATCAAGCAACAAGCTCTGGATGGAAGTGAAATCGACAATTACGAACGTGGCAGACACCACAATCGAAAATCAGGCCCGGCACAAAAGAAATGATTGGTTCGATCGTGAGTACCAGAATGCGTTAGACAAAAAGAATCAGACGTACAAAGATTATTTAGGTAGGAAAACCAGGACAAAGAGAGAACATTATGAAAATCTCAGAAGAGTAGCAAACAAGATAATTAGGATTAAGGATAGAAAATACTATGACAACCAATTGATAAATTTCGATGTAAGTCTAGCGAGCAACGACACAAGACAAGCGTACAAAGTAGTGAAAAGCCTGAAATGTGTTTATCAGCCTAAAGCCACGCTCTGTCGTGATGACATCGGCAATATCATCGCTGATGAAACCAAGATCAAGAAAAGATAGACATCATATTTCAAGAACCCCTTTAATCCGCCAGACGGCTCTAGAGCATCAGGGCCTATAGATGTTTCTGGAGAGCTTCCATTGGCCCCACCAACTCTGGATGAAGTTTTTTTTGTGGTAGGGAGATGAGTGCCCATTGACGTACCAGAGTGTGGGATTCCCATGCTCGCCAGAAGGCAAACCTCCCCTGTCAGCGGGCCAGGTCTCGTTTCGTTAAGCCGTGAGGCACCTTCAAGCTGGGGGGTCAGTCTTCTAGCGGGAGGGGAGAGGGGAAGAGGAAGTGCCAGACAATGAGTGGACCCTTACTCAAGCAACCGCTAACATATTAAGCGCTTTCGAGCGACGGGTCCTGAGGCGAATAATTGGAGCGAACCTAGACGGGGACTATTGGCGAATTTGATACCACCATCAGCTGTATCAAATTTCTAGCGAATCGGAGGTCTCAACAATTGTAAGACTACAGAAGCTACAGTGGGATTGCCACATGAGTCTTATAGGCGAACAACGAATACCGAATAAGATATTCGTCGGGAAAACAGAAGCGCGGAGGCCAGTGTGGAAACCGAGGCAACGTTGATCTGACTCGGTCGATGAAGACAATTCATCGGTGCTCGGATATCAAAACTGAAGGACGCGGTCAATAGATCGATTTAGTTGGATTCACTTATCGCAGGATGCGAAGGCCCGAGAGGGGCTGTAGTGCTTGGAAGAAGTAGAAGAAGAAATCTGAGGCAGTTGTGACTTCTAAGGTATTTATTGTAATTGAACTATTGCAAAGAGGTATGAGTAACTGCTTTACCATTTCTCCTCCTGCACACCTTGAGACTCACTACGAAACATAAATATTTTTTTGAAGATGTCAGTTTAAAGCATTTCGGGATCTTTTCCGAGCGCTCACACATGAGCGGTCTGCACTGTCAAATATAGAGAATCTTCATTATCTGAAGTGTAGTATAACTGGTGAAGCTGCAAATTAATCAAACTGTTCCCAGCCACGGACTCTAATTACGCAGCTGCATAGTCAATCTTATGCGAGTGTTATGATGATAAAAACGCGCTTCGCAAGCGACTGTTTGCCATTACTCATGCAGAGGAGACGTTTTCGGCTTTGCGAATGCTACTAAACAAAACAACCGAGTGCATCCATTCCATTGAAAATATGGGAGTGAACGATTTGTGGCAGTGCGTAGTGATATACATGACTGTGCAAAAATTACCTCATAAAACTCGACAGATGTGGGAATAAGAACACGCTGCTAAGCCGGATTTTCCTACAATCAAGGATGTTAAGGTATTCCTGCAGGCACAATATTTGGAAGCGTCAAGGAAGGAACGCACCAAGGTGCAGTCGACAACAGCATCGAATCGTACCGTTCAAGCCTACCATATAGAAGCATCACATGCATGTACAATATGCAAAGGGTTTCACCCACTTTGGCAGTATTCGCGATTTAACTAGATGAAATACCAAAGCAAATTGGACATCGTTAGAAAGGGAGGCCTGTGTATCAATTGTTTACGATATGGGCATTTTGCGACTAGTTGCTCAAGTAAACATTCACGCCAAAAGTGCAATCAACGCCACCATACTGAGCTCCACCGAGAACTGAATGTAAATTCAGCAGAATCCCGTTTGACACAGTTTTTAGCTTCTCCGGCGCAAAAAGGTGGCAACGTGCACGCTTAGAGGTGCATTGGGTGAAGCTGACGTCTTGCTGGCAACCGCCATGGTAAACTTAGAAGCACCCAACGGGCGTCTGTATGCACGCACTTTGCTAGATCAAGGATCCTAAGAACTTTTTGTGACTCAAGTCCTGGTCCAACGATTAGGTTTGAAACAACAAAAACGCCACACCAAAGTCAAAGGCATTGCAGGTTAACAAGCGGATGCAAAAGGTGTCGTCACTATCGAAATGGTTACCCGACAAGGAGTTGCATCACATTTAATGCTTTTGTGTTGAAGAATATCACAAGCATGACGCCAACAAGCAACGGATCACCGATAATACGCGCCCAACTGAAGGGACTATTATTAGCTGCCCTGAACTTTGACCAACCGTGGAGGATTGAGTTGTTGCACGGAGTGAGCGTATATAGAAAGATCATTCTTGATGATATTCGAAGCTTACCTAATGGACAGACAGCTCAGGGTTTCAAATTGGGCTGGATATTAGCAGGAGGCGTTGGTACAACACTACGGACGTCTTTCAAGTCATTTAAAGACGAAGTGAAGTGCGACGAAAACATTGATGACGCATAACGAGCGTTCTGAGAATTGAAGGAGATGGAAGTTCAAAGGATGAAGTCGGAAGAGGAGGAAATTTGTGAGCTCTTTTTTAAGGGTTTAAAGCCGCGGGACGCGAATTGGAGATTGCAAGTTCGACTGCCTTTTAAAAAGTGGAATAAATTAGGAACTAGTTAGGTGATTCACGAGCCGCTGCGATTGCAAGTTTGAACCAATTAAAAAAGCGCTTTGAAAAGAACTTAGCTCCTGCCGAAGGGTACAAAGTAGGCTATCAGACGTATTATTTACCGCACCACGCGGTATTTAAAGGTGGTTTAACAACTAAACTACGGGTGGTCTTCAACGCGGCTCGAAAGACTTGTTCAGGAGTTTCCTGGAATGACACTCATCTGACTGGTCTAGCACTCCAGAATGCTTTGACTGCAGTTCATCCAAATTGGTGCCTTCATAAATTTGCCATTGCCACTGACATTGCTCAGATGTATCGGCAAATAAACATTCATCTATCAGATTCGGACTTCCAGAAGATAGTCTGAAGGGAAGTTCCTAAATAACGCTGTGAAGGATTATCCGCTAACTATGGTCAAATTTGGTTTAACTTGTGCTCCATACTAGGCAATCCGTACACTACGACAACTGGCAGAGGGCGAACAAACCCGAATTCCTGTTCCGGCGCACTGTGTTCAGAGCGATTTCAACGTCGACGACGTCCTCTCTGAAGCTTTCAATGTGGTTGAGGCGATCAAGAAGCAAGATGATCTTCACAACATGCTTAAGTCAGCCGGCTTACACCCACGCAAATGACCTTCGCTTGCTACAAGAAATTCCACCAGAAGGTGTTGAGGTAAAATCCACAGTATAATTACCTCTAGACCAGGGAGCTGTCTCATGTCCAAGGGCCGATTATTTTACATATCGTTTCAAACCACGAGAAAGAATGACACTGTATACAAAGCGGAGTGTGCTATCATAGATAGCGCGTTTTTATGACCCTTTGGGATGACTGTCTCCAATAGTTATTAGAGCGAAAATTTTTATGCAACGACTATGGTTGCACGGAACAGACTGGGATCAACCACTACCAAAGGAAATTGAGGTGTTGTGACTGAAATTCCGATTGGACCTTCCTGCGATTGAAACAATAAAACTACCGCAATGAATCTAGTCTTCATTAAACTCTAGCTATACCCTGCAGGAATTATGTGACGCTTCTCAAGAAGCTTAAGCTGCTGTAATATATATCGTACCCCGAGACAATGATAGTACTCATGAAAACTTGTTAATTGGGAGAACTAAAGTTGCGCCCATGCGTCCCTTTAGCATCCTTCGTTTGGAGTGGCTAAACTCATAAAAAGAATGCTAAGTGCTTTGAACGTCAAAATCTCAGGATCGCATTTGTGGACGGGTTCCGAAATCGTCTTAGCTTGGCTCCAAATGGGCAGTTTTCGTTACCAGTCGGACAGCCGAGATTCTGAAAACAGTTGGTAGTGCCACGTGAAATCACGTCCCGTCACAGGAAAACCCTGAAGATGCAGCATCTCGTGGGGTTGGAGCCGCAGAACTTGCAGAATTCTCGTTGTGGTGGTCAGGACCAGCGTAGCTCAAGAGAGACAAGACTTGTTGGCCGACAATGTGAGAAATGCTACCTACCAAGCTCGAACTCGAATCAAATAAAACTGGATTTTTTTTGAGGTCTCTACACTTACCCGACTGCTGCGCATCACTGCCTACTGCTATCGTTTTTCACAGCTGCGTGCAAAGCAAACGTCTTCAAAGGGGCATCTCACCAGCAAGGAGTTGTCAGAGGCGCTGAAATTCCGGATTAGCATATCTCAACGCTCGGAGTTCAAAGAAGATATTTGCGATCTTTGAAATGAAAGACGATTGCCAAAAACCAGTTCTTTGAAGAGTCTGAATCCGTTTATCGACGACGAAAGTTTATTGCGTCTCAAAGGAAGATTGTCACACGCAAACTTATCTCACAATGATAAACACCCAATCATACTCCGAAAGGATGGCAAGTTGACTCATATGATCCCCGATCAATTACACAAGGTCACTCTTCACGGGGAGACGCAGGTCATGCTTGCAACGTTAAGAAGACGAGCCGGTCATAATACGCACTACGTTCATTAGCGTAGTTTTTCAATTCATAGAAGTAATGTTCATCCCCACCAATCATTTAGGCAGCCTCGATTTCTTTAGCATGCTCATTCATTAACTCCCTCGTTTTCATGTTTCTATTACACGAGCGTGGAACAATCACCATCTGCAACAGCTTTCGAAGAACAGGTCAGCGCCGAATTGGTATGCCGCAAGATAATTTTATCTACATATGTGCACCAGGATTGAAATTAAATTAAAAAAAAGTGTTGAAGTACGGAAAATCTACTAGAGGATGCAGAGTTTCGTGGGAAATACTCGTATAACAAGTGCAAATATGTCGCGAAAATGTGAAAAATGAACTTTCAAAGTAAGTATGTCCTCACCACCTCCATCTGTATCTCTAATCGAAAAAACTATGAAACCGAAACAATTGTGACATTGTTTTGGGTAGGTGATCCAGATGCTGCGCGAAAAAGCATGGCTGGCGGAAAAAATTGGCTGGTGTCCGAAATAAAGCTTTAAGGTTGGTCAACTTGCTACACCCACTTTTTACTCCACGAGAGCCACTATGGTCCTCAGGAAAATTGGGGTGCTCCGGCGGGGCTTATAGACCCGGTTAGCTCATCCGGAAACGGGCGTGGGGCGCCACTCGCTTGTCCACCAAGGCTCCAATTAGCCGCCAAGCGAGAATGCGGCTAGCCGGAATAACCACGACGCTATTCTGCCGAAACCCTATCTATCAAGCACACTGTGACTTTCACTCCAACTCTACACCTGCACAACCGTACTCCTATACTTCTTCCTAGCACTAACCTTCGCCGGGACCACTACACCACCCCCGAACACTCTGATTTTCAATATCACTAGTCTCACTCTATTATATTACACTTTTACTTCGACTTGCCTTTCAAGCCGCACTCGTTACAATCCGCAATCTGAAAAAAGATCTTCACCGTTCTTGCTCTAAAGACGTAAATTTTTTCCAAAAAAAGCGACTTGTTAAAATTTACAAAACATGTAGTCCAATTCGTAAATTCAATATAATTTAACATCTGATACACTAAAAACAACAAGAAAACTTACTTCTACTGTGTACCTACAAGGGGCCCCTTCGATGGTTGTATCCGTCGGTGCACTTTGTAATCATTCCTCCAACGTCTGGGCTTTGCTCGCCGCTTCGATCTTAATCTCCCTTCGCTTCCGCCACTGCTGATTCTCGCTGTCGTACACTTATGATTTCCGCTGCACTTCAAATTACCTCCGCACTTGTTGCTATTTCTCAGCTGCTGCTTTGTCGCACACGATAGGAAAGGAAAAAGATGAGGCGCGTCATTCTTCGCGCGCTTTTATAGCCTCCTCCTAACGGCTAATGTTCCGCTCTTCGACCGAAAGTCATTGTCTCCAGTCATCCACCTCTTCAGCGTGGTAATTTCTTTCTGCCGCCACTTGGTTTCCACTCCCCTCTGGTGGTGATCACTCCAAGTGCGGCTGAATTAGCTGAACATAATTCACTGACAGTTTGGCCTGTCAGTGGTGTTTGTTTACTTTTATTCGGCGAAAACGACAAAACGGATGACTTGTAAAATAATCTTTTGTAGTTTACATCGTGCCGTTAAATCGGCAATATAACAAGCTAATCCTTTTCCCATTCCACGTACAATTTCAATAAGTTCATTACAAATTAAAGTCAGCAGTTCAATACTGGCCAATTGCACTTGGCAATTTCCATCAACATCCTCGGAATTTGGTAGTTTATTTAGCTCATTTGATTTCTTCTGGAACAAGCTTCGTGCGTAGTACAACAAATTGTAACTAAAGCTTCTAGGTATGTACATCCACGATAGTTTTGACTAAATTCTGTATTTAAAATACTACCAGCAAAGCCTTTACCAAAAATACTCTTGCGATGATGAATTAGGAGATGTTTCAGAGTATCATTTGGAATTGATGTTGTTATCGATGAACAAAAAAATGTTCTAGTATCGCAAGCAATAATATTACGCAGTGTTTGGAATGCAGAGAGTGTTTGTTTTGTTTCGTAAACCCCGAAGTATAAAAGCATATGCGTATGGAATGGATGTAGCTTATCATGATAACGTTTCCTCTCCTCGGATATTTTTCGCTTCATCTATTTTCTGCCACTATCATCAATAGAAACCATTTGACGAAGAATCTTCACATTTTGCTTGCTTTTCTCCAACGTTTCTTTATCCAAATCCCAATTTAATTTATTCGTCAAACTCAATGATTTCTTTCGGGCCTCAATATCTTCCCTATTACTAATTGTTCATTTTTCTGCTTTTCATCGAACGCTTCACTCTCATTGTCGCTGTTTGAGTAGTTTGAATCGGAAATACCCATAACTTCATTCAGACTACGATCGAGTGTGATTGCACTTCCGTTGCTATCTGTTGATGCCTTTAAAATGCAACTAGCTCGCTTCTTATCGGTTGTCTTTTTAATCTTCTTACTATCCTTTGATACAGTTTGAAGCTTTTCAGGAAGAGGACTTTTGGTTTTTTTTTGCTTTTTATCAAACTTTTCAGCAGCTTGATCCAAAAGGTCGCTAACAACGTGTTCAATTGTTTCCGCGCCTGAAGATGAACTGAAATACTCCTCAGCAGGATGAGACTCCTCGAAAGTCTGATTGGAAACTAGGCTACAATTGCCTTCGAGTGAGGATAGATCTTGTTGGTCCGGGGTTCCATTTGGGACACTATTTAAATGATAAGTTTTCCGATTTTTCGTACGGTCATGCTCAGAAAGGACCTCTGACACGCGTTCACAATCACCTACAAATCTTTTGATATCGTTGGAAGTTGAAATGATTTCCTTTTCAATTCAATATTCGCATCCAAATAAGCAGGGTCAATGAATGTGGGACTACCCCATGAAGGACCAAACGGACTTCCGTGTCCTGTATGTCGGAATGAGTCATGTACTGGGCGACTAATATCACTGTTAGGCTTTGCTTTTTCCGAAATATTTCTGGGAATCATTCCAATTTCAAACATGCGTTGATTCTGCCCTTCGCTCGATGACAATGATGTTTGCTTCAAACTACAAATAATCGTACTTAAACTACTATTATGATTACAATTTGGAATGGCAAACAAACCCTAGTCGAGTGCGGCTTAGCTTTCTGAATATACCGAGTCACGCGAATGCTACGATAGTGTTCGGGATGAGGTAATACTGGTGCCCTTCGGTTTTATCCGTAACAAACTGTGTGGGGTAGATTAACTTTGAACTTGAGTTGTGCAACCCAGGGAAAGAGCCGTTGCCGTCAAGCTAATAAAAAGGCCGGCAACAGGACCCTTTTTGATTTTTTCTTGGTGGACGGGCGACATCGTGATGAAGTTTTCTCCTTGGCAGAAGAATTGCGTGGGTATTGGTTCCGGGTGGAACATAAGCGAACTTCTTTTTTTCCGTGGATGTTGCTGTTTAGGCTGGTAATCATTTGGAATGGTTAGCCTCAAAAATAATTTTTCTTGGATTTCTCCCAATTTTCCCGTACTCTGCCCCCCATTCTATTAAAACTTAAAGAATAAAAGAATCTCTTAAAGGACTACTTACATATCTACTTTCATCCAATCTTATCATACTAATACAGTTTTACTGGCGAATTTCAACCTTTAAGTTATTTATTATTGGATCCACCTTCATGATATTTTCATTTTTTATTTTTCGCTGCCCATCTTCAGCTATAATTTTGCGAAAAATAACACAATTTCCTGCAATATTCTCATATAAAATTTTGTTTTACGATTACGAATGTCACCCGTTGAACAAATTCAAAGATATTCATCATGAATATAATTCCTGAAACTTTCATGCAAATCCTAGCAAACCTGTAGTGGCTGAGTTTATTGGAAGTGCATATTGTCCCACAGTAATGTATGTTTTATAACAGCAAGTTATAAAACAGAAAATTTAAGCCACCATTACATTGTCAAATACTATTTGATCTTCCTAAAGTTTTCAGTAATCATTAAACTTGTAAATTGACATTTTTAAGTTTCCCTGCGATTTTATTTCAGAAACTGTAAAATAGATAAATCATACTATTACTAACAAAGTTACATGGAGGGACCCCCTTAAAACTCCTTGATATATTTTCCACCTTAAAACTTTCTAGAAGTCATAACTTCGACCTTTCCACAAAGTTTCATGGCTATAGCTTCTATAGTTTCGGAGAAAAATTGCTGTGACATATAGACGGACGGACGGACAGACCGACACGGATACCGATTTCACAAGGGTTTTGTACTTTAGCACAAAACCATAAAAATGAACGAAAATAAAGCATTTGACAGGAAACGACTCGATACAACGAAATGTATGTAGGAACGATATCGGATAAAACATTTGAATATTTTTGTGATTGACTGTATTAGCAATAACGTTTCATAATGGACCTACTTTCTGTTGGAAATGTACTTGACAGAGAAGTGACTTGACGGGAGTCTCTCGCTGATGCGCGTCACGGAAAATATGTTTAAATTATTCCTTGAAGTTTCTGCCTATTTTGTTTTAATAAAACGTTTAAAACCTACAAGTGGCGCATTTCTTTACTTGCTCCTTCCATTCGGATCCCTACAAGTGGGGGCTCAACCGGGATTCGCCAAAAAATGGAGTAACTATTGAAATGAAAATAGAAGTAAAAGTGGATGAAAGTTCTAGACGGTGAAAGATTTCGTGTCCATACGTGTTCGATAGACGGCGACGCGCTCAAGGACAAATAGACGGTTTTGCTGCAAGAAGTTTTCGTGTCCATACGTGTTCGATAGACGGCGACGCGTTCAAGGACAAATAGACGGTTTTGGTGCAAGAAGATTTCGTGTCCATACGTGTTCGATAGACGGCGACGCGTTCAAGGACAAATAGACGGTTTTGGTGCAAGAAGATTTCGTGTCCATACGTGTTCGATAGACGGCGACGTGTTCAAGGACAAATAGACGGTTTTGGTGCAAGAAGATTTTGTGTCCATACGTGTTCGATAGACGGCGACGCGTTCAAGGACAAATAGACGGTTTTGGTGCAAGAAGATTCCGTGTCTATACGTGTTCGGTTGACGACGACGCGATCAAGACGAAAACAAAGAGTAAATTGTTCGGAAGATTATTATTTAATATGCCGGATGAAGAAAGCGAAGTACCAACGGGAAGTAAAGCGGTGCTACGCGAACGACTGAGGAGCTCAGTGGCCGTTGCTAAGATGGATATTGATTCGTTGACTGTGGAAGAAATCAGGGAACGATTGCGTACTTTGGAGTTGCCAGTCAGCGGAAAAAAGGCAGTTTTACGTGAACGATTACGTGCTGCGACGATGTCAGAGAACGAGGACGACGAGGAAGAGGAAGTGGCTGCAAGTGAAATTGACCGAGCGCCCTCTGAATGTAGTGCGGTGTCTTTTAGGCAAACAATGTTGTCATATCGCGATGTTGAAGACTCGCTGGAAACATTTAGTGGCGATAAATACCAAAATATTGAAAGATGGTTAAAAAACTTTCAAGAAACCGCGGAAATGTGTGGGTGGAATGTTATGCAACGAGTAGTGTACGCGAAGAAATCGTTACGTGGATCAGCGAAATTGTTTGTCGGTTTTGAGTGCTCCGCAAAATCATGGGATCAATTACGTAGCTCGCTGTGTGTAGAATTCGGACAGATAGCTAATAGCAAAGACATTCACAAACAATTGACTGAAATTCGAAAGTTGCCGAGTGAAAGTTCGAACGAATATGTTTATCGTGTCTTAGATATCGCGAGTCACGCCGAGATCGAGTTGGAGGCCAAGATACAATACATCATTGACGGTATTCCAGACGATGAGCGTAATAAAACAATTTTATATGGTGCGAGCTCGATAAAGGAATTACGACAAAAATTAATTCAATACGAGGCTATAAAATCGCGAATAAAATCAAAGTATCCGTTACGTGAAAAAAATATACCGGATACTAAGTCTGGCAAACGCAAACTGTGGAAATTCCAATCATCTCGGTAAAGACTGTCTTGATAAAAGGAAGGGAACAAAGTGCTTCTCATGTGGTGATTTTGGCCATGTTGCAAGCAAGTGTCCAACCCCGCGAGTGAACATCCCGAAGGTTAGATGTGATGCGTTAAAATTAGCGGATATGAAGACTTATGAAGACATACAAATATGCAAAAGAACAATTCGTGCAGTTTTTGATTCGGGTAGTGATCTCCATTTAATAAAACGTAGTATCTATGACGGACTAGACGCTCCATGTCTTGAGAAAAATTATGTTAGATTTGGTGGCATTGGCTCTGGCAGTCAGCAAACTCTTGGTCATTTTACCACGACGGTTACAATAGACGGTGTTCGTTTAACCCTTACGATTCATGCAGGGCCGGATTCGACTTTCCCATATAACTTGTTGCTTGGTGGTGAATTATCGGAGTTTGTAGAAATAACAATAAAAAAACGGAGTGCTACTGTAAGAATTGTAGGCGAAAATAACTCCGAAGCAGCTCAACAATCAACAAAGAATGAGAAGGATATAATAATCGACAACGCCAATCAACAACCGGAAGAAGTCATCAGTCAACAAGGAGCGAATGACGAAAGCGTTTACGATCACTTGAAAACTTTAAGTGTCAGCCCAGATCCAGACGAGTGTGAAGTTGACCTGTGCCATATCAATGACTCATCTATAAAAGCGGAAGTCAAAAATCAAACAAAATAAAAGAGACAGGAATCGAGATGCGCTTGGTTCTTAACGACGAAGTTCCGATTCACCAAGGTCCGCGACGACTGTCGGACAAACAACGGAACGTTGTAGCAGACATAGTCAATGATTGGATGAGAGAGGGTATCGTGCGATATAGCTCTTCGCCATATGCATCTCCCATCGTGTTGGTTGAGAAGAAGAACGGAGACGCCAGATTATGCGTGGATTACAGAATGTTGAACAAGAAAATTATTCGCGACCCATATCCGCTTCCGCTAATAGAAGACCAGCTAGACCGATTACAAGACTCGACGGTTTTCACCACGCTCGATTTGAAAAACGCATTTTTCCACGTACATGTAGAGAAGGAGAGTGTGAAATACACAGCCTTTGTGACACCTGACGGACAATTTGAATTTCTTCGAGTACCTTTTGGTCTGAGTAATTCACCAGCTGTTTTCCAAAGGCATGTTAAAACTATTTATCGGGAATTGATTGCGAAAGGCGTCGTTTTGACCTACTTGGATGACATTATTATCCCGGCACGGAGTGAAGCAGAAAGTCTAGAAAAACTGAGAAAAGTTTTAGAAATCTCGAGTGATTTCGGCGTCATGATAAACTGGAGTAAGTGTGATTTCATGGCCAAACGAGTCGAATACTTAGGGTACATCCTTGAAAATGGTACAATCAAACCATCACCGAAGAAGACGACAGCAGCCTCGATGTTTCCAACGCCTAAAACCGTTAAGGACGTTCGAAGCTTTTTAGGTTTGACGGGTGCATTCCGCAAATTCATAGCCAACTATGCAGTAATTGCGCGACCTATATCCAATTTATTGAAAGATGGATCTCTTTCGAGTTTGGCGTGGAGCAAAAGAACGCGTTCGAGCAGTTGAAAACTGCACTGATAACAAACCCAGTTTTGAGGTTGTATAAGACGGGAGCACCAACAGAACTACACACCGACGCATCTAAGGACGGATTAGGTGCGATTCTTATGCAGAAAGATTCGGAAGATGGAATGATGCATCCTATTCATTATGCCAGCTGGAAGACGACCCCAACTCAATCAAGATATACTAGCTACGAATTGGAAATTCTGGCAATAGTGCAAGCATTGAAGAAATTCCGTGTATATCTGCTGAGCGCACAATTTAAAATAGTGACGGATTGTCAAGCATTCGCAAGAACGATGGCGAAAAAAGATTTGTGTATTCGAGTTTCACGTTGGGCAATATTATTGGAAGAGTTCGACTACATTGTGGAGCATCGGTCGGGATCATTAATGAAGTATGTAGATGCATTAAGCAGATATCCTGCAGACGTATGTGTTCTTCAGCGAATGGACAACATCATTCTAGAACAGATTAAAAATGAGCAACGTAAACACGAACAGCTGATTAAAATATTGGAAGATGGCAATAACAAGAAGACGCTCGAATTCACGTTGAAAGGGAATGTTTTATATCGTAAGATGGACGGAAAGACTCTGTTAGTTGTACCAAATACGATGCAGCACGACATTATCAGGCGTTGCCACGAACAAGGACATTTTGGTTGGAAGAAAACCGAGTATATAGTGCTACAAGAATATTGGTTTCCCCAGATGCGCAAAAAATTCGAGGAGTTTATAACAAACTGCGTAAACTGTATTCTTGCGGAACGAAAGCAAGGCAAGACGGAAGGATTTTTGAACACCATCGACAAAGGCGATAAACCGCTGCAGACATACCATATTGACCATCTAGGACCAATGCCGTCGACGAACAAGAGCTATAACCATTTGTTTGTAATCGTTGATGCTTTCTACAAATTTGTTTGGCTGTATCCGACCAAATCAACTACCGCCGATGAAGTAATTGGTAGGTTGCAGAGGCAATTTTGGAAATCCTAGACGAATAATTTCCGATCGAGGGGCATCTTTCACATCAAAAGCGTTCGAGGAATACTGTCGCCAAGAGGGAATTCACCATGTGCGAACGACAACGGGAGTTCCTCGCGGAAACGGTCAGATTGAGCGAATCAATCGAATTGTAATACCGATTCTTACGAAATTATCCATTGCTGATCCTGCGACATGGTATAAACATGCAGAAAAAGTTCAGCAGCAGATCAACGCGGCCTACAGTAGAAGTATTGGTATGAATCCTTTTGAAGTAATGTTTGGACAGACAATGCATCTAAGTAACAACGATGAACTACGAGCTGCAATTGACGAGGAAATCATGAACTGTTTCTGGGACCATCGATCGGCTCTCCGGCAAGAAGCGCTTCAAAACATTTCGAAAATCCAACAGGAAAACAGGCGTAATTACAACCAGAGGCGTAAGGCGGCACGAAAGTATAAAGACGGAGACTTAGTAGCCATACGAAGAACTCAATTCGGAGCTGGTTTGAAGGTGCATTCCAAGTTTCTCGGACCATACAAAGTAACCGCCGTTCTAAAGAAAGGTCGTTATCGGGTGAAAAAGGCCGGCGAGCACGAAGGGCCGAATGAGACGGGGACCTCAGCTGACAACCTAAAGCCCTATCCGACGTCGATCGATTCCATTGCTGACGGGTTTCGCGGATTCGAAGACAGCAGCATCGAGAGCGATGCATAGTTCAGGACGGCCGATCTGTAGGAACGATATCGGATAAAACATTTGAATATTTTTGTGATTGACTGTATTAGCAATGACGTTTCATAATGGACCTACTTTCTGTTGGAAATGTACTTGACAGAGAAGTGACTTGACGGGAGTCTCTCGCTGATGCGCGTCACGGAAAATATGTTTAAATTATTCCTTGAAGTTTCTGCCTATTTTGTTTTAATAAAACGTTTAAAACCTACAAGTGGCGCATTTCTTTACTTGCTCCTTCCATTCGGATCCCTACATGTATATCTTTTTTGTAACGATGTGCATAATTAATCAAATTAATTAAACGCGAAAATAACGAGATAAAGTTGTGTACATTGAAAACTAAAATTCAGTTCGCAAAAAAATCAAAAGCATTTAAAATGTAATGGTTATATGATAGCGCAGTTAAATATATGAGTACCATGTTACACATGCTCAAACAAATTTACTTTTGTATCAACCAAACAAAATTAGAACGTGTCGGGTTAATACCTCGTTTTAGAATACAACAAAAAAAATTTTTTTATTAGACGTCGTTGAGCTCATATCAACGAGAACTATTAATAACTACAACATTAGATATCACATACATATCCTAGGTTGCTTGTTCCAGTAACATAAGTTATTAACTTACAACACCGCAAAGCTATCAAATCGCTCGCTCAATGCATCACATGCGTCGTGCTTGCATAAATGGGGAAAAATTAGCGAAAAAAGAAACTCAATCAAGCTTTTGACATTATTATACAACAATCACGGCCGTGCGAAAAGGAATTTATCAGCCACATGTCATTCGATAAACAAACATGTTGTGGGGGACGGATGGCGCCTGCGGGCTCACGTCATTCAATCATTGTTGTCTATATCAGCAATTATGATAATGGCCCGCCCATTAAGTGAGAATTGTTCCAATTACGCGGTCACCGCTACCAACTTTAGATCCTTGCCTATTATGGCATGGGGCAACTCCTTTATCAACACCTCGAGGCACCCAGCTATCGGATGCGGATGAACGTGGAGCACTTAGCCATGTACTTGATTTGCTGACATTAACCGTGACCAAGGTAAGTACTGTTGAAGTTTCAGGTAGGTAGAGGTAATCACTGTTCCAGGAGCCATGCAAGAAAGTAGGAAGGTAAGATAGTCCAAGCCTTCCTTCTTGTTCGCCTACTTATTGGTTATTGACGAACTCGCGAGCAGTGATGCTGCAGGGAAGGCTTCCAGGCAGGAATGGGTGGAAGGATCGATTTCTCGTTTAATTAGACGCTCCTGCATAGAACTTCGCATTTCCTTCCGATTTTAAAGACAATTTCTAGGAACATGCACTAGAAGCTATTTTAATTGTCCCACTCAAACCTGCGATACACTAAATAATTTCTCAATCACACTATCGATACCCAATCCGTTCAATTCATCCATTCCTGACTAAATTAATGCGCCAAATCACTCTCGATTAATTGGAGAATGCCACAAATGGCATAGACGCCATTGTAACTTTGTAGCGCAAGCGAACTATTTATGCATGCACGTTTACTCGTATATGTGAATTGATTGCACATGCAGTGAAATTGCACAATTTTATCAAAGACACCTGTACAAAGGCCAATCTGGCGACGAAGCCGCTCGCATCCACATTCGGGTGGGTGGTACACATATTTTCAACGGTGAGCCTTACTCGCTTTTATCGCAGCCATTAGAGTAAATAGATTACTCAGCTCATTAGGTTACAATTAACATTTAATCAAAGATAACATTACAATTGGGTCTTAAGATAAACTGCGATTTATGAATCGATTTGTTTCAATGCAATTAGGTGTTGATTAATATTTTATAGTGTTTTGATAGAATTCGCGATAATGGACTATTTATATCGTTTATTGGTTTATTGAATATTTTTCATTACAAATGGAGAAGTAAGCCGTTTAGATGAGTAATTTTGGAAGAATTGAAAGAAATAGTGGAAGTAAGTATCAGTCAAACATCAATTACTGCGGGACCGGCAGAGAAGGTGTTAGTTGTATTGCAAAAGGGCAACGATCTTTACAGCAAAAGATGGGTAATTCTTAAGGAACATGGAAGGTACTACTTAACATACATATAGGTCAGACTCACTATGCATTTTGTATAAGTACAATATCCACATATTTGCAAAAAGCTAGATTGCTTCGTAGCAGAACTAACGATATGCGAACGCACAGATTCTCTACAAGTCGATAGGTGGCTATGAGCTTTGGAATTCTTTTTATCATGGACTCGACACTGTCATTACAGTTTGTTAAGTAAGAGCGTGTCCAACATAGCTTGCGATCGGTAAGTGATATAGACTTCAAATTTTTTTCGATCGATAGAGAGAACCTCTGTCTTTAGCGCTTTCAAAAAAATGTTCAGTCGAAGTCAATCTTCCGTCGGGAAAACACTAAAATCGCGATGAGAGCCATTTACGCAAAGCGCTTCGAGGCCGTGTGCCTTTGCACACACCCTAAAGGACCAAAAATGAACTATGTAGTGGCGGCAAAATACATTAAAAAGTCTGTATCGTTTGTCAAAAAGTGGGTTTAATGATTTAAAGAGCCAAAAACCGTCGATGACCTTCCAAATCGTGGTTAGGGGAGCAACAGTGACCAAAAAGGACGAAAAGCGAATCGTGGCTTTGTTTTCGCGCAATCCTGGCTTGTCCTTACGTCAAGGACAAGCGAAATTGAAGAAAAAAGGTCTCGAGTTATCACATGTCACTATTCGGGAACATCTGTGCGCAAACAATGTAAAATGGCGGAGTACCGATAATGATCCCAAACACCGGAACCGGCTGTGTACTGAATGGAAATGGGAAAAATGCATTGTGACACTTGATTGGCCTGCGCAATCGCCTGATGCAAATCCTCTCGAAAACGTCTGGGCCTACATCAAGCAGAAGCTCCATGAAAAACATGTTTATACTTTGAAGCAGCTCTCCCGACCAAATAGACTCATTTGGAAGGCGCTTCCTCTCGTATACGCTGAAAATTCAGTGGAAAGTATGGCTCGGAGATGCCAAGAATTAATTGATACTGGTGGTGATTGGACTCACTATTAAACTGAAAGCGCGTTACCTCAGAATGTATGTTTAAGTCAAAAACTGTTGTTAAATAAACTTTTTCAAAATTATGCTGGACACGCTCTTACTTAACAGACTGTAAGCTAATTAATCAGGTACATGGATGAGGAGTAGTGAGGATTACATCCGCATTTTCTCTGCTTTGGCGGTGCTGATTTCGGGAGGGGTGATAGCCACCGCTCATCTTGCTCGAGAGCGCCCTAAGATCTACCTGCGTCAAAGCGAAGACACTAAGGAAACAGTTGCCCACGAAGAAAAATAACGCTCACTAAACAATTTGCAGCAGTCATGGGTGAATAAAACGAAGGAAAAATGGATACCCCGTTTCATTCCTGATCTGAGAACATGATCCAATCGAAGGCATGGTCAGACTGACTTCAAGCTGACCCTGCTCTTGAGCGAGCATGAATGCTTACAATTTTACTTGTACAAGATTGATAAGTCACAATCTTTCAACTTTACGTTTTCCGCAGCAAAGGAAGATGGCACGTCCCACACATTTTTTACGTGCAAAAATAGGACAGGCTGCATAGGGACCTCTTAAGGGAACCAGGGGAATTCTCTTTGGATACTCTACTCAGTCAGTTGACAAATTGAGTGCTTGGGCAGACCTAATAGATTGAAAGGGCTTACTTAAGTAACCAGGGGTGTCAGGGCTAGCAATTCCTTTTTATCCTTCCTCTACCACTATAGGAGGGATCTCTCTAACTTGATGGTGCCTCATGGCGTAGTAAAATGAGGGCTAGCCAAAAGTAATGTGGCAAACGGTTCCAGGCTAGATTCTCAGGGTGACAAGGAGGGTGTTTAGTGGGTAGCCCTAGGATCAGGGCGTAAATGGCCTCCACCTCCCTACCATGAGAATAAATTGATACATTATGAATCAACACGAGACCACTTATAAAGGACAACAGAATCGTTAACGCTGAAATTGGGACGAGACAAGGGTCATAATACTACACGATTAGAATCTCGATATAAGTTTCATCTTTTCTCTATACGGATACTGTGATATTTTCTAAAAAAAGCATCCGCATAAGGTCGTACAATACAACAAAATTGACCAAGTTCTCAAGCTATAAAGAGTTACCACCGGTATTCTCAGTATACATTAACTGCGTGCCACAAATTGTAGTTCAAACCTCTTCTGCTCCGAAGTCACATTACCAGAAATTAAAAAAAAAAACCAACCAGATATGCGTCACCTTAACAACCTCGAAGACCCCAACGTTTATAGAATGCCTGCAGATTGCTCCAAAAAGAATAAAGTTATCTGCAAATGCCCATACCTTAGAAATAATAGCAGATGCACTGTTAAAAACAGCAGAGAAATCGTTCAATTGTGCAGAGTATTTCAAACCGTCTTCAAACTCCATGAATGAAAACCTTGGATATATGGTATAATGGTATAGTAGGCCATTAAAATCTCGTAAGCTTTGAGCAAGTATAGGCCAGTATTTATAAAGGTCCTAAAAAGTGCTTGGTTTTGCAATTTTAACCACATTTGCCGTTGTCATTAAGGTTATAATGCTAAACGCTGAGTCAGATGTTAAAGTCAACGGATTTCTCAGTGTACTAGTGGTCAACTGAAATCGCTGAAAAGCGAAAGGAGTGTCACAATCTTCGACATGAGGTTCAACGGGCGCAGAACGCTGACGAGGCATGCAACTGGGTGGCAGCATACAGGTCCGCCAGGAAATGCCTTCACAAACTGATCAGCTGTAGCAAGGCTCGCTGCCGGCAAGACCTAGTGGACAATGTGAACAAGGATCCGTGGGGCCTTGGCTACAAGTTGGTTATGCGGAAGCTTGGTGCCCTACGGAAGCCTTGTATACATGACGCGGAAAAGATGGACATGATAGTGCGGAGACTCTTCCCCGCCCATCCCGTCCGTATTGACGCTGTCCATAGTGAAACAGCAGTCGAGTGCCCACTCTCCACACAGCTGGAACTGGAGGAGGCAGTCCTCTCCTTGAAAGCGAGGAAGGCTCCAGGTCCAGATGGTGTTCTAGCTGAGGTGTTGTGGCTCGTCTATCACTATTGTCCTGACATGCTGCTCAGCACATTCAACGCTTGCCTACGGGATGGGGTTTTCCCGGTACGATGGTAGGTGGCGAGGCTCGTGCTGATCAGCAAAGGGAAGGGAAATCCCGAATCGCCGTCTGCATACCACCCATTATGTATTCTAGACACGGCTGGGAAAGTGCTAAAGAAACTCATCAAGGGAAGACTCACTGACGCGATTCGCACTGCTGGGGGCCTATCTCTTCAGCAGTACGCCTTTAGAGCAGGACGTTCTTCCAATGATGCGATTGCAGAGGAGGTGAACGCGGTCCAAAAGGCAGAGGCATATAGTCGCACCAAGCGACGGATCGTTCTGTTGGTGACACTCGACGTCAGGAATGCCTTCAACTCCGCTAGATGGGTTGATATTCTGGATACGCTGGAAAACCCTTTTCAAGTTCCAGAATATCTAATGCGGCTTTTGAGGAACTACCTCAAGGACCGAAGTCTGCTCTACGACATGACATAGGGCCACCGAAGGATGGAAATTACATCAGGTGTTACCCAGGGATCTATCCTTGGTCCGGACCTGTGGAACGTGTCTTACGACGGGCTACTGAGACTTGAGATGCCAGATGAGTCGCGCTTGGACGGCTATGCGGATGATGTTGCGGCTCTGGTCGCTGGACCCACCGTTGAACAAGCGCAACTTAGGCTAGGTATGCTAATGCGCCGAGTGAGGGATTGGATGACTTCTCGCAGGCTCAGTTTAGCACTGGCGAAAACCGAAGTGGTTATCTTGACAAAAAAGAGAATCCCTAGAGTAAGGATGATCAGTATTGGAGATACACGAATCGAATCGAAGCCAGCGGTGAAGTCCCTGGGGCTACTGATCGACTCAAAGATGAGTTTCTCTGAGCAAATCAGGGCATAGGCTTAGAAGGCTTCTTCGGCAATATCGGCTCTGAGTCGACTTATAGCCAACGTAGGGGGACCCAGCCCATCAAGAAGACGCCTCTTGATGGGTTCTGTAGAGCCAGTCCTACTGTACGGAGCAGAAGTACGGGACGATGCTCTCAGCAAGGAGGTATACCGAAAACGTTTGGCACAGGCACAGAGATGAGGAGCACTGAGAATTGCATCTTCGTATCCGACAGTCCCTAATTCGGCGGTGAGAGTTACTGCAGGTGAGATAACTGTTGCCCTCCTTGCTAGAGAGTGCCGCGCTATTTACCTGCGCCGAAACGAGGATGCGAGGGAGACGGTTGTCCACGAAGAGAGACAGCACTCGCTCAACGATTGGCAGTAGTCTTGGGTCAATTGCACGAAGGGAAGGTGGACTGCACGCCTCATTCTGGATGTGAGACCGTGGCTGAATCGAAGGCGTGCTGAGACTGACTTCTAATCGACCCAGCTTTTGAGCGGGCATGGGTGTTTTCAGTCTTACCTGCACAAGATTGGTAAGTGACGGTCCCCCGATTGTCGGTATTGCCCAGAAGAGGGGGACAATGCCTGCCACACATTTTTTGCGTGTACAAAAGTGGGTCAGGCTGCGAAGGAAACTCTACAGGGAGACGGGAGAGCTCACCTCGGATAATATAGTCGCGGCGATGCTCGAATCGGTTGACAAATGGAACCAGGTGGCACGTTATGTGCGGGTAGTCCTAAAAGATAAAAGGGACTCACAGCCACCGGGGGCGTTGGGGCTGGGTGATCGCTTGTCTTCCACTTCCTCTTCCCCTCTCACCTCCCGTTAGGAAAAGGATCCCCCCACGGCGTAACAAGACGAGATCTGGCTTGAAGTAATGTGTCAAACGGTCCCAGGCTAGTTCTCAGGTTGACAGGGGAGGTGTTTAGTGGGTAGTCCAGTCCCCTTCTTTCGAGCATGGGAGCCCCACACTCTGTGCATAACTAGCATTCACCTCCGACCACAAAAAAAATGGGCCGCAATTAAGACCATAGCAGAATATATGATCGTATATCAAGCCCGGCGCAAAAGAAATGAATGGCTCGGTGACGAGTGCCAGACTATGTTAGACAAAAAACAGAGCAGGCGTAAAAAGGAAATGTAGGTAGGAAAACAAAAGCGAAGAGACAACATTATAAAAGTATCAGAAGAGTAGCTAAAACGATCATTAAAATTACGAAGAGAAAATATTACGACGACCAATTGCAAAGTGTCGATATAAGGGTAGTGAGCAATGAAACAAGACAAGCATACAAAGTAGTGGAGCGTGGTTATCAGCCAATCCAAAACCAAGCTCTGCCGTGATGACACCGGTGATGAAAACAGGATTAAAGAAAGATGGGCATCATATTTTAAGAACCTCCATAATTCTTCGCACAGCTCCTAAACACTGAAGCTTACCGATTTTCCTAGACAGCTTCCATTGGCCCTGTCAACTCTGGATGAAGTTTGTTTCATCATCAAAGCCCAAAAGAATAACAAAGCGCCGGGCATCGATGAGATTCCAGTGGAGCTCATCAAATATGGTGGCAGCAGTGTTCAGAAAGCTTTCTATAACGTCATCCACCATATTAGACAACAACAACATGTGCCAAAAGAGTGGAGCCAATCAATTATGTTCCCTATCCACAAAAAAAAAGTGACAAGCTACAGTACGAAAACTATAGAGGCATATCACTACTAGGTAGATCGACTATAGACCAATTGTTAACAGTCAAGCAGATCCTTGAAAAATGCTGCAAGCATACGACAGTATTGATCGTTACGTACTGTATGAAATAATGCTTTGCATTAGCATCCCAGCCATCTTGGACCCGTCTTATCAAAATGACAATGACGTCGACGACCTTGTAAGTCTGCATCAATATCCAACTCATCGATGCCTTTGACACAAATATCAGACTAAAGCAGGGAGATTGACTGGCCCTATTGTTATTCAAATTGGCTCTCTAATATGTCATCAGAAAGCTACCTGTCGATACAAGAGAAAGGTTACTATACAAGTCGAGCCAAGTGGTAGCGTATACGGGCGACATCAGTCTTTTGTCATGGTTGTCAACAACTGCCAAAGAACCCTTCCTGAAACTCGACAGCGAAGCAAAACTAGTAGGGCTGCAAATCAATGAGAATATAACAAACCTTATCACGCAGTCGACAAAAAATATCTCGAATGCCCAAAATATCACACTTGGCGAATACAATATTGAAAATGTTGGTAAATTTGTGTACTCACGCGGCAAAACAACGAGAACCAGTAATGAGAGCGACGAAATACTCCCAAAAATACAGTTCGCAAATGAAGTATTCTATTCAGTTTTGACGATCTTGAAGACCAGCTGCATACACAGGAAAACAAAGCTCCAAGTATACAAATCTGTGATAAGACCTATGTTATTCTATGGGTATGAAATATGGACCCTACACAAGAATGTGCAAATAAAGTATACTGAACGCTATCGAACGACCGGCCCTGTGGCGAATAATCGGAGCGAAACTAGTCGGAGACCAATGGCGAATTCGATACAACCATGAGCTGTATTACATTTTTGAAGAGCCGGAGGTTCCAACGATTGTAAAACTACGGAAGCTGCAATGGGCTGACTACATGAATCATATGGATGAGCAACGAACACCTTAAAAATGTATTCGTTGCGAGAACTGAAGGGCGAATACCAATGGAAAACCGAGAAAACGTTGGTCTGAATCGGTCGTCGAAGACAGTTTATTGCTACTCGGATTTCGAAATTGGAGCACGTGGTCAATGGGCCGCGACAGTTGGAGCCACTTGTTGCAGGAAGCGAAGGCTCGATAAGGGCTGTAGCGCTACAAAGAAGGAGAAGAATAATTGGAATCTGTCGACAGACCCATTTCTGGTGAAGAGAAAATATTACCGAAGTTGTAAAATTGAAATTCACCTAACAAATCTAACCTTTTACCGTTACTTCATTTAAACGTTATCCAGATGAGACCCAAAGACAACTTGACGGTTTGACTAAAATGTTGTCCTTTTATCTATCTTGGTTTAAAAGTTATCCGCGAACATACATACATAGAGAAGTTGGATAGAGAACTGTGCTTCTATCGGAGGGTTTTTTAACTCGAACAATGATATGTAGCGATCAACAATGAATAAACGCAAGAAAAATTTGAATGAAATGTACAATGGATACTTGATTTCAAAGAACAACAGGCCACCATTTTATTAAAATTTTAAGTAAATGAATTACTGAAGTGGATTTTAAATGTATTTAGGCTATCAATATTTTTTTGTTTTCTTGAAAAGTGGTCGGGTCTTGCTTTGCTATGTGAGTAGACATATTTTGACTAATTTGAGTTGCCTTCAGTGAGACACTGATGATGACTCAAAGGAGTCACAACGCGGCTGCTCACATAGCAAAGCAAGGCCCGACCGCTTTTCAAGAAAACAAAAAAGTATTAATAGCCTAAATACATTTAAAATCCACTTCAGTCAATCATTTCCTTAAAACAATGGTGATAGACAGGTTGCAATACCTCACCTGGAAAACCATCACGACCTGTAGCCTTCCTCGCTTTCAGTGAAAGGATTGCCTCTTCCAGTTCCGCTTGTGTGAAGGGTGGACACTCGACTGCTGTTCCACCATGGGCAGCATCAACACGGCCGGGATGGGCAGGGAAAGTGTCCGCACTGTCGCATTCAACTTTACAGCATCACGTATGCAAGGTTTCCATAGGGCACCAAGCTGTACATTAAGATCTTTCAATTCTCTTTTTCTTCTTCTTTGTAGCACTACAGTCCTTTTCGGGCCTTCGCTTAGAGATAGTTAGAGTATCTCATTTTCATGGTCATATTGATTTTTTCGGAAGTTGGTTTGGCCAGTACCATGCTCGTATGTGCCTCCTCAGCTATGATATGATCTGATTAAATCAGTACATATCACTACTAAGTGAACACTCATATACTGCCCGAAAAATCCCCTGAACTAAATCACGTTGCTCCCTACGAGATTTTAACCTGGGACCTTCGGCTTATGCGTTCATGCTTTAACCACTAGACCACACCGACTATTTGCCACCCACATGAAAATCTTAGCTAACAGTTTTTTGAAAGCCCTCTTACGATACGGGGACTCTCCTTGAAAACGTTTGAATAAATTATTGTTACTCAAACTTTTAAGTCATTTTCTCTCTACCAATTAAGTTTGTTGTATGTAGCTGCTATAGTTTCAGAAAAAACTGCTGTGACACACAGGCGGACGGATAGACGGACAAATGGAGGGACAAAATTAATTTCAATAGGGCTTCATAAGATGTACGAACACTTGAAAACATCGTGAATAAAAAAATATACATGTGAAAATGATAATCTTCTTTCCGGTTGAAACGAACCGACGTTTGTATGTTGAAACCCCTGCAATTCATGTCACCAAGACCTGTAAAGTAGCCTTTTTGGCAAGATGAAAGACATACTAAGATCTATATCCATTTAATTCTACTATACTTGTACACCCAAATTCTAATTATGTAATTTGAAGAACTGTTCATGATAGTGATCGTTGGTGAAAAATACACGCAGTAAGAGTGAAAAATAAATTAAATACCCTAAAAAAAAATTCACTCAAAGGTTTCCAGAAGTAATACCTTCTGACGTTTCTATACATTTTGAAGACTGTAGCTTGTATAATAGGGGTACCGGTTTTATAACAGATGGCGTAACATTATTTTTATTCCAGTGATTCACCTTTCCAAATATGTGTTGAAAAGCTATTGTCATATAGTTTCAGAATCAGCATGTGTCATTTAGCTGAAGCGTAAACAACAATACTTTTTTTACTCTGAAAATGTCGAATTTTGTGCAGAATAAAATGTTTTTGCAGGGTGTACTTCTTCATTACTTCAATATGAAGAAGTAGGCTGCCGAAAGTCTTCGTATTTTGGTGGAAGTGTATCGCATGCTCTAGCTGAGCGTACGTGCCAGAAGTGGTTTGCACGGTTTAAAAGTGGCAATTTTGACTTTGAGGACGATGAACGGCTCGGACAGCCAAAAAAGTTACAAAATCAATTGGCGTCGCTCAACAAACCATTTCCGATCGTCTAAAAGCAATTTTTCACAATAAAGCTTCAATTTCCGAAAAAAACCGTATTTGTTTCGGAGAAAAACTGCTGTAATACAGTCTTACGGCCAGAACGACGGACACAAACGATGATTTCAATAAGGTTTCGTGGCACTTAAATTAAATTTATTTTTTCCGTTTAGGTAGTCCTTAGAAAAACTCGAAAAAAGGCAAATGAAGCAAAAAATCAGACTAAAGTAGGTTTGTCTGCATACCACAACACTGAAAGTTTAAAGCCACACTCACACTCAATAATGATCTTTCAGGCGCTCAATATGGGTACAATTTTATAACGGGGCTCTCCACATGAGAAGAAGATTTTCAAACATCAGCTGGGCAACTGATGGGTCTAGTCCGTCGAAAGAATCACACAAGGTAAATTTAGTTGCCCACAATGGGGCCCGAACCAGAAACCTTTGGCTTAAGCAATTAAGAACTCCTGTAACATATACATATCGTCTGCAATACAAAAAATAATCGTGCAGCAATTCATTCAGCACCTAGTCTTTCATGTCTTCAATGTGACACATTTAAGATGTATAGGTCACAAAAATCACTGCTCACTGCGCAAACCATTCTTGACATTTTTACAACAGGAAAAATCTGTCATTCTTCCAAGTAGCTGCAACATCTGGAATTTCAAGAAATCTATCAGAGGAATTTGTCGACTTGAAATGTTGAAGAATGAGAAAATGATCATCTGACGTGTAAAGAACATCCAATGATCCAACGGAATCTTAGCTCTGGAATCTTAATTGAGACAAGCAATTGCTCGGTTAAAAATATGTCCTCCGCGGAAGGCTGGTGTTAAAAATTCTTTGAGTTAAGATGCAGCGAGAAAAAGATAAATGCCACAATAAATCTTTAACTGATTGATCATGCGAGAATCAGGATAACTTTCTGAATCACTTCTCTGTGACAAATAAGGGATGATGATAGGAACAGTGATTTCTTGCATATATCATTCATTAATCAATTATCATTGATTATTGAAAGTAGATTTTCTAGACAACTAGCTCGCTGAGTTTTGAATTGTAGAATGGCATTATTAGGTGAATTCATCTCAGATTGAATCAGCCACATCAATTTATTTGTCATTCGTTTATTTCAGTCCCAAATTTATAACAAACGCAGACTTAACAAACATTTCCAATAATTTGGCCAGTAATGAAAGTCTGATGGCTGATAATGATAATCTGATAGTCTCGCGAAATAACAATAACAATAGCCAAATTAACTACACCCGACTTTTATTTTTTCTGGTCATTATAAAGCGACACAAGCGGAATACTAAGCCGCAGTTGTCCATGATGAAATGCAGGTTCGTGGTCTTTGCCATCTGTCTGACACAGGTTGTCTGGTTCCTTCCAATTGTCCTTGACGGAATTATTGCCACGTACACATCATTTCATCACATCACTTTTTAACATTAGCGCAGTTGTAATAAATTATCATAAATATTTACGATCAAAATGATAACGGAAAAAATAGTAAAAAGCTTGAAAGCGTGATCGGAAAAATTGAACAGTTTGGTCTTATGATGGTAATTCTTTGTTGAGATGGATGTGGCTATAATCTCAGCAAATTGGATGGATATGAGTTATGTTATTGGCCATGGGACCTTCTTTTGACGCCTGCAAGCTTCCTGCATGGCTCCCTGATTTTGATTTGTTAACGTCCGGCCCATTGTTTCAATTACAATCAAAATGCTCCTTGCAGTCCACTTTCTCAATTGAAATACGCACCATGATGACCTAGTGATACATAAATGCAGCATTTAATTTGCATAAATGCTAAAAACGGTTACCAGTGAGCATTTACATGGCTCGGAATCATTGCAAGACAAACCCCATAAATTACCACTCATAATTCAAAATCACGTCAACTGGGCTGATATGGAAATGAACTTCTCTGAGCAATGGATAGTTGTCAAACAATAAGTCTTTAAAATAAAATTTATATTTTCCTTCCAACTGACTGCGACTGAACAGCAAAAAGTGATTTTCAATGAAGCGTCGGATTAAGTGTTTCAAGTGTTTGATACAATAAGTGACAACAATGAGATGTTTATGCTGTAAATGTCTGAGAGTATCACTTTCAATGGCGATTTCCTTGTTTTCCAATAACGTGCTTAAAGGGATTAGCAAAGTTGATTGTGTTAACACTTTGTAGCAGCCAACAAGCTCGGAATAGTGATTTATAGGTCGTACAAGTACTCAATATGTCTTGATTAACTCTTTGGGTGGCGTTGGACATGTTCACCGCAAACAATAAATTGTGGAACATTTAGCATTCATTAACTTTTATTAGTTCATTAAGAGTGTCGGAATTAGAATCGCTAATGTTGGATTAGGTTTCAATTTCAAGCAAATTGATATTATTTTCAATTTGACATCTTAATGAACACGCAAGTACATTTATGCACATAAACCTCACATTGAGCGCGTGATTTACCACATTTGCTACTTGTTTTTACTCATGCAATGCGTATAGGATTTTATTACTAGTATTTTATCATTTCAGTTACCTCACTTTTCAGCGTCACACTCACAATATGAAAATGGAACCATCAAGGATTTACTGAGTCCCGCCATTGAATTCGGAATAGGCTTTGTTCGATATTCAATATTAACGCTTTCAATACGTCGTGTAATTTGAAGTTATAGCCTCAAACCCATTATTTCGAGAGAGGGCCATTTGTTACTCAGAATGTCTAAATAAGTATTTATATATAGGGATCACTTTGTACTTCTTATTAATTTCAGTGGATTAAACGCTGCGACATGTCCCTTTTCTGTAAATATTGAATTTAGGAAAACTTCAAACTTTCTCGACCTTCCTTTTCTACTGTAATTAACATACGAGGGCAATTTGATAAGTACTTAACCTCACTGCCCGATGGCACAACTATTGCAAGAGAGGTTCACTATCGTGTAGTACATTTTCGTACACGGCTACTGCCAGCTGCATCGGACTCTTAGTTTTGTTTTGACCACGTGTGGAAGCGGGCGTATCCGTGGTTCGATTGTTGTTTTTGGAAGAGAAACCCCGCAGTGAATCAAAGAGCGCTTGGATGCTGTGTGCGGTTACTCTGCTCCTACGATGGCGACCGTGAAAATTGGTTTAATGAGTTTCAACGTGCTTGCACGTCGGTTTTAAATGAGCCATGCTCAGGTGTCCCGAAAACGGCTACCATGGAGGATTATATCACAAAAATCCACCAGTTCGTATTGGAAGACCACTGATTGAAGGTGCATGAGGTAGCTGAGACAGTAGGTATTTCAAAAGATTGCATGTATCATATCCTGCATGAAATTTTGGACATAAGAAATCTGTCGACACGATGGGTGTTGCGTTTACTAGCTCCGGACAACAAACGCGGCCGTGAGACCACTTCAGAGCAGTGTTTGACGCTGTTTAAGCACAATCCGAAGGAGTTTCTGAGCCATTTCGTGACAGTCGGCAAAATATGGTTTATTGTTTGATTATAACATCATTTTAATCGTCGTCAAACGCTTTTCCTGTAGGTATTACTTTAATAGATGTTAATTTTATACTTTTTGAGGAATTTGGATCAGATTTACAAGGTGGCAGGTGCTCCGGATAATTTGCTGTCCAGTGTATTTTTTTTACAATAGCCTGTACATGGGTCTCACCATACGAGTGTATGCATGTTTGGAGGATTCAGTATTACTTCATCGAAAATAGATGAGAGGAGTATGAAGCCTTTAATATCGAATTTAATATGAACAGACAGGGAGGAAGAATATGCTCCCCCTGCTTTCATCACTCTACATTGAAAATTGAGAACGAAATTTCTGAAGCAGATTTTTAAGTATGTATATGCGATATACAAATAAACAGTAGTCCAATTTCAATGGAAGTCAATGCTGGGAGCACGGTAACCATAGTCGGACTACATACCTTAAACTTGGTTAAGAATTTGTCCGAAGGAAATTTACAACCCACTAACATTATCGTCAGAGCCTATGACAAAAATTCAATTAAACCATTAGATAAGCTTACTGCAAATACTTTATACCAAAATACTGTAAAAACTCTCAAACAGTAGGAAGTTAAAGGCAATGTTTCATCAATATCAGGCCGCGAATTGTTAAATGCATTATGTATTCTGCCAAGTTTGACGGCAAGTATTGTAGGATTAAAACAAAACCTGCATGACAATAAATCCGCGAGAAGCAGAAATTTTTGTTCACTGACATGACTGAACCTGGTAAAAATTACGTTTATCACGTCCAGTTCAAAGAAAGTGCAACACTCATGTTTTGTAAAAGAAGACGAAGTTGAAGATGAAACTCATCGGCTGGAAAAGCAAGGAATCATGACTAAAACAAGGACCGCTGATTCTGCTACGCCTGTGTTCCGGTTGTAAAACCAAATAATATTATCAGTCTCTGCACGGACTACAGTGTAACTGGGAACCAGCAAATTCAGATACCCCAACAATCATTCCCGGGATTCGAAGAAGTTCTTATGAAATTGCAAGGTTGGCAAACTTTTACAACGTTTGACGTTAAAACACCCATTTTGCATTTTTCTGTTATGGAGAAAACGTCACAAATCATACCAATTAATACACACCTTGAGCTTGACAAAGTGAACCAGCTCATGTCTGGAATCAGTTCAACTCCTGCGATTCGACAGAAATACATCGAAGGAGTAATAGAAGATATTCCAGGAACAGAAGTTGTTCATGATGACGTTATAGTGGCTGCAGCTACTGGCAGCGAACATTGGGAAAATCTCACTACACTGTTTACCAAACTTTCTCGACAGGGAATTCGCCTTAATGCTAGTACATGCAATATAAGGTAAAGTATTTTGGAAATATTATGAAAAAAGATGAGATACAGAAGACTAATGAAATGGTATGAATAAAGCTTTCGTGACAATAAAGAAGAAATTATTTCGAAAAGGCTGTTGGTGCGTTACAACCCTAATTTACCGTTAGTACTATCCGTGGATGAAACGCGTACAGGACTTGGAGCAGTGCTCCTGCATGCAATTGGGGATCAAGAACGACTAATTATGTTTACTTCGCGCTCTTTATCGTCTGCGGAATGAAATTACGCTCGGTTAGATAAGGAGGCTCTTGCATTACACTGGGGGGTTTCCAAGCTCTTTTACCACTTATATGGATTAAGTTTAACATTGTATACCGACGAAAAACCACTCGATTACATTTTTAAGAGAAATAGTAAACTGCCAGTGTTAAAACCGACTCGATTTCTAAGATTCTTGCTTATGCTTCAAACATTTCAATTCGATATCAAATACCATAAATCTCGGTTAAATGGAAACGTTGACTGTTTATCACGATTGTCTATCGAATCGCTTGGCCCTACATCAAAATACAACATGTTTGATGAGACTACGGTATTCCGATTGGAGTAATTGAATTCGCTACCTAAAATATTTAACAAAATACACAAGGCTACTCAAGAAGATCCTGAACTATGTGAACTACAGCGTGGGCTACAAGTCACCATGGAGTTTAAAAATTTAATAACTTTTTCTTATTAATTTTTTTTTCAGATTATAAAATCTAAAACAAGGAAAGCTTTTTTTACGTATGGAAAATAATTCCTCTTAAATGACCCTCGTTTTGAGCTTCTAAAAGATGGGTTAGTTTAAAAGAATTTTCCATAACATCTTTCAAAATTTGTGGCAGTAGTCTTTCTGTAAAAATGTTGGCTTTGCGTTCAAAGATAGTCTCGGGCTTGTTCACATATACTCGTTCCTTTAAATAACCCCAAAAAAATCTGGTGAACGCGCTGGCCAATTAAATTCCGAATGTTTGGAAATTATTCGCTCTCCAAAAATTTGACGTAAGTGTGCCATTGTGTCTCTAGCAGTGACGCTCCATCCTGCTGAAACCACATTTCAGGTCTGTCTTCAGGAGCAGGACGTAAAAAATGTTCTATCATAAACAAATACCGCTCCCCATTTACGGTAGCAACGCTTCCATCTTCATTTTCGAAGAAGTAAGGCACAATGATATTTTCAGATGTAATGCCACACCATACTAGAGGTGATTGGCGTTGATGAATGACTTTGGATTTTCAGAAGCCCAGAATCTACAGTTCTGCTTATAAACAAAGCCATTCAAATGAAAATAAGCTTTATCACTATTCTACGTCTAGCACTCGTTGCGCGTAGACGTGTTTTTAATCGCTCCTGTCATTAATTTTAAAAATTAATTAATTTTTCGCAAAAGTCAGTTTCAAACAATTGCAATATTTTTTTACGAGCTAGTCAAAAGCAAATTTTGATTTTATTGGGAAAACCAGCACCGTCGAATTATTCGAGCATTTATCGAATACCTGAAATTCATTTCCTGAAGAAATATCAAAAGTGGAAATACGTTCAAGGGAAGTCCCGGTCTGAGAACATTCCCTCTAGTCTCGCTGCGAAAGCAACGAGATGGAGGAGCCCGATGGCTTCAGCCATCAATCGGAAGGACCATGCCCATCGCCAATGATGATGGGCGAAAAAAAACTTAAAAGAAAATATGAGAATCAAGAACAAAACCCGACAATCCTATCGGTTATCGAGATCGAACAGCTGATCCGAGAAAAAGAGAAAGCTGAAAAATTCGAAAAGGAAAATGAAGAACTCAAGCTTCGAGTTAAATCGTTAGAAGCACTTGTTGGAACGTTAACGTTCAACAAGGATAAAGATATCAAGAAAGGCCGACAACCACACTCAAAATCTGAAGACAAGAAAACTAAAAAGCCACAGGAAGAAGCTAATCAAGAGGATGTCCTCGGCGCAGGAGGCGCAAACGACAGCAGAAATTATTATGCAGCGCTAGCTGGTATTGAAGAAACGATGAACGTTGAAGAGGATACAGGTAAAACGTCAAAATTAGATAATGACTTCATTGAATATCTTAGAGTTAAAAATCGGGAGAAAAAACCAAAAGGTTTGTCTGCTGGTCCGTCTGTTGGTCCGTCCGTTAAGATTGATGAAAAAAAAGAAAAAGTCCCACCAATCAATGTGTTTGGGCAAACGGGCGAAGATATGGTTGGGATTTTGGCAGCCGAAAATAAACTAAAAGATTTTCAGATAAAAAGAGTCAATGCCGATAAGTTGACAATAAGGACTAAGTCGCTGGTTGATTTCCAGGCAACAAAAAGTGCCTTAAATTCTGGAGATGTTCCGCATTTCACGTACACCCCGAAAAGCGAAAAGAACCAAACCTTTTTATTGAAGGGTCTGGACTGTGGTGAGGACACAGTCGATCTCCTTCAAGTGCTCCAAGAAGCTGCACCAGAAATACAGTTTATTTCAGTTGAAAATTTTGCAACGAGGAGATCGATTGTGGAGCGCAAAAACTTGCCTCACTACTTAGTCCAGATTTCCAGCAAAAGTAGTTCGAGTGCCCTACAGAAAATACGGTACTTGAACTTCCGCGTGGTGAGGTGGGAACGCCTCCAGAAAAGTGAGGTCAACCAGTGCTACAGGTGTCAAAGATTCGGGCATTCGGCTGCCAATTGCGCCATGAAATATAGGTGTGTCAAATGCAAATACATTCATGCTCCCGGCGAGTGCACATTGGCTCAGGCGGAGCCAAAAGAAAAACTATATTGTGTGAACTGCGGTGCCTTTGGTCATCCAGCATCATATCGAGGATGCCCCCGGTATCAAGATGCAAAGGTTAAAGTAACTCCAAAACAAAGTCAAGCACACCGCAGTGTGATACCTACCAACTTCGTCAAGCCCGGGGTGTCATTTGCACTTGCTGCGAGAGGACCAGCAGACAATGTAAATAAAATAAATAATGTAAGTGGCAATGATGAGCTGCTCCTTAAAATTTATCAACAATTAAATTCCTTATCGGAGCGAATCGATAAACAAGATTCGAAAATTAACATTGTTTTCCAGCGTTTAGGGCTTTCAAATGCCTGAAAATAAGTTGTCATCCAGCCACATTCCCACGGATAGGATTCGTCTCATCTCGATCAACGTCAACTCCATTGTTACTTTACATCGGCGTGATTATCTCCTTGAATTCATTGCCAGACAAAAGCCTGACATCGTGCTTCTCACCGAAACCCACCTCAGTTCATGGCACTCCATGAGATTCAAGGATTTTGAGTTCGTGAGAAACGATAGGGTGACAGGTGATGGGGGAGGTGGCACCGGGATATTGGTTCGAAGACCCTATCGTTTCCAAAATATTGAAAAAGTCGAATTCAAAAGCTTTGAATCTCTTGAAGTGTCCGTTATCAAAATCTCACTGCCAGGTGGGGATAACCTCTTCGTTATCTCTGCCTATGCAACTAGTGGAACTGTTCTCAAGCTCAAGGAGGAGCTCAATTCCTTGTTCGAAATACTCGAATTGAACAGGCTGCATAACTACTATATTCTTGCTGGTGACCTGAACGCCAAGCATACATCATGGCTGAACGCCACCAATAATCCAAGAGGTGTATTCCTGAAATCGTGGGTAACAGAGAACCAAATTGAATACAGGTGCAATCTATATGGGTCGGAGTTCCCAACATACCCTAGGACAAATTCATATTTGGACCTTTGCATTGCTGACGCAAGACTTGAATTCAGCTTTAATAGTCCTCAACGGAAACTGCAGGTGCTTCCTTATGATAGCGATCATAACGCAATCGTAATGGAAATCAATCATCACAGGGATGATTTCTTCCTCATTCCAGTTCAACATGAAAATCATCGGTTGAATTTCAAAAAAACAGACTGGGGAAAGTTTCAAAAGAAGTTTAATCGCGAGTACCAGAAGCAATGTCCCCCTTCTGATGGTGGCAACTCTTGTTCAATGGTTCCTAATGACAGGAATATAACTAACGATGAAATAGATGTCTATTTGCCGAAGTTAGAGAAGCTGACGTTGGAAACGATTGAGAAAGTAGTTCCAAAGATTAAACATCGAAACAATATGGAAGGATATGAAACACCAACCATCGCAAGGTTGAAAAGATTGAAAAGCCTCCTTCTCACCACACATGCAATAACGAAAGTAACCTGAGACATTTCTTGGAAACTAAATGATAGAGAATGTGTTGGAGCATGTCTCATTGATATGGAGAAAGCCTTTGATACGGTATGGTTAGATGGACTAGTTTTTAAACTCCTTCAGGACAAGTTCCCCAGACACCTTGTCGCCATGATGTGTAACATGTTATACGGGAAATCGTTTGTTGTAACTGATGGAAATCTGACAACAATGCGCGAGTTCAAGGTCTTGAATGGTCTACAGCAGGGAACAGTTACTGCGCCTCTGCTCTTTTCAATCTTCATTCGCAAGCTATTGAACGGCTTTGATTTTAACGTCTCGCCAACGCGATCATTGGTAGCGTTTGCTTATGATCTGATCATCTATACGGCAGACCGAAAAGCTACAATAGTTCAGAGCAATCTCCAAAAAATGTTCAATGATGTACAGCTGTACACTGACAATTGGCGAATGAAAATCAATGCGCAGAAGTGTGAAACAATCTTGTTTCGGACAACGCTGCAGGGGGTCAGTCAAGACCTGAAACGTAATTGGAAAGATTTCCACATCATGGCTGGTGAGAGTAGTCTAGAACGGGTTCCACATAAATCCTGTGTTCGATACCTCGGTGTTTATCTCGATCAGTATCTGTACTATACTGAACATGCCAAAATCATGCTCAGTAAGGCACTTAAAGTAGTCATGGCCCTTCGAAAGCTCTTTCATTCCAGATACATTGATCAAAAGGTCAAAATTATCTGTTACAAGACACTGGTTAGACCAGTTTTTACATATGGATGTCAGATCTGGTACAACCAGAGCGCTAGTACTATGGAAAAATTAAGAGTTTTCGAAAGGAAATGTCTTCGTGCATGTACTGGTTTGTACAGAAAGCCTGAGACGGATTGGAAACATTATATATCGAATAGAAGAATTTATCAAACTGCTGAAGTGACGAGGGTCGATATCTTCATATTGAAACTTCTTCGGAATCATATCGCAAGATCAGTGACTGTGAGTGAAAACCCTTGGATTTCACAGCCGTTCCATCCTACAGACGGGTATATTGCGACTTGCCTCGCTACTGGCTTCATTCCTCCAGAAGCATTCGTGTATTTGGACATGAATCGGTATGTTTTTGATTCTGACGGCGTCCCAGTCATATATCACATATATCGACGGGCCACCGATAAGAAGATAAAATATCCTCCGAGTTTGAGTTCACAAGACCAAAGATTTCAATGGAGATACTCATTTGCTAGATTCGTTGAAGCTGATCGAGTTGAGACGGGGCAATCTAGGTATTGGTGGCTGAATGACAATGTCTAAATTATTCGTGTTTATTTTCAGTTTTGGTGTTCTTCGTTATTTAGTTTTTGAGTTTCAGCTCATTATTGCTACATTTAGTGTTGTTGTTTATTTTTGATAAAAATTAGGTATAGGTTAGGTATATGTAATGTTTACTATATTCCGTTAGAGATAAGATTAAACACTTAGGTTAGGAACATTGTTATTGATTTTTTTAGTATAAGATAACGTTTTTGATTGTATTTTATTAGAAATAAGTTACAACATATTAGGTGTAGGATCAAAGTTTCTCTGTTGTGTTTTGATTATAAATAATTTTAGGTAGTGTTGGTTGGTTTTTTCTCCTTTTTCCAATTAAATTTTAAAAATATGTAATAATCGTAATTAATTGAATTTGCTCTAGTGTTGTTTTTTTTGATGATATGAGTTAACGATAACGTACAAATTTAGAGAGCCATTTGGGCCATTAAGTTCTTTGATTGTTATTGTTTGGAATTTGCTTTATATTCTTTTAAAATTTATAACGATTAGTATTAAATAAAGCGCTTTTGACTTTGACTTTGACTTTGAGCTTTATCACTCATAATTAGATTTATAATAAAGTTAACTTCATGTCTGACCAACTGTTGAAATTTAACTGCAAAATTTAGAGGTTGCCGATGATCTGCAGGTTTTACTTTTTGTGCAGATTGCAGCTTATAGAGAACAATACTAAATATTTTTTTAAAATGCGCCATAGTGACGTACGAGCCATTCCTAGCTGAGCAAAACGCCTTCTGGTAGATGTTTCTAGTCTTTCGTTAGCACTTCACTGTACACGTTCAATATTTTCCGCAGTACGAATTGAATGTGGTCTACCGGTTCGAGACAAATCTCTTACGGTGCCATATTAATGGTGACGATGAACTAAGGAACCAATCATTGCTTCAGAGAGTGAAATTCTGACGTTAAAATTTCGACGATATGCTCTTTGCGTTAAAATAATTGATCGTGATTTATTCTGGTTCTTTTTTCAGTTGTGAATCCCTCCATTATTTATTCTACAGGCGGAAACAAAAATAAACGAAAAAGTTATAACATTTTTATACCCCATGGTGAGTTTTGGCCCATCCTGTATATGAAAAACTTCGCTTGGTATTTTCTTCTGGATCAGATTTGATTGACTATTCTTTGCAGCATGGATGAATCTTTAAAGTGATTCAAATATGTATTCCACATAAAAGCAGACATCAAGTTTTATACAAACTTCGTCACGATCCTATTGGAATTGTCAAAATGAAGGCTTAAGCTTTTTCATTCGTATATCGGCCAAAAATAGACAAGAAAAATCTGAAAACAATTGTATGAAATACCTTCAAGTTCAGAAAGAGCCAACTAAGGTGAAAATCCACTGCAGGGAATATCTTTCATGCCCATGGGAAAGCATACACCTCGATTCCGCCTGGCCATTCATGGATAAACTTTTTTTCCAATTGTGGATGCACATTCAAAAAGGCTTGAAGTTTTTCCAGTTAATAGTACCGATACAAATACGGTTATTTGCGTTTTGGAGCAATTATTCGTACGTTATGGCTTACCTTGTACGCTCGTTTTCGATAATGGAGTGGCTTTCACCACCAATTATTCGTACGTTATGGCTTACCTTGTACGCTAGTTTTCGATAATGGAGTGGCTTTCACCAGCTTTACTTTCAGCCAGTTAATAAAATTGAACAACATTAAACACATCACATGCACACCGTTTCATCCAGCCTCGAACGGACAAGCCGAAAGGTATGTTTCCACGCTAAAACAAGCTCTAAGAATTCTCAACAAGGCAAAAGGAACGCTGCAGCACAAGCTAAATACGTTCCGCTTTACATATCGCCGTGCTCCAAGTATCACAACAAGGGAGAGTCCTGCGAAACTATTCCTTAGGCGCGAGATACGATCAAACCTAGACATTCTCAAACCAGACTTTGTGAAGGAGGTCTCTGACATGTTATAAAAACCAAATATACACTTCAATGACAAGTCATTCTACGTTGGAGATACAGTAGCTGTCTGGATTTAAAACCAACCACAACAAGAAATCGACTTTTGGGAAGATTATAAGCAAGGACAGCACTTTGGATTATTCAGTGGAGATCAGTATCATCATTGGCAGACATCATGGCAATCGACTACAACGTATTGGCTCTTCTTTAAATTGTATCTGTGAGTTACCTACTCCTCTCGATAAACATTTTCCCATCTTTTCTTCCAGAAACAGCGCAGGACTCCAACTCACCAGCAACTAGCATAACTAGCCAGAAGTCCTCGGCTAAATTATTAGCAACTTAAACGATAGTCTAGCATCCTTATCGAACGAGTTAACATGATAAAATGCTAGTAATTACACCTTTGATGCTATGGAGCCTATTAACAGCCAAATCACATCAAACGTCTTAACACCAACGATACAATTACGCCAATCAGCCAGACTTAGAGAGTAACCGGACCAGCTATCTTATAAATAAGCATTCTTTCAAAGAAGAAAGGAATATCTTATATTTTTTTCTCACTTCCAATCATAATTATTATTGTGAAAACACATTGTTTTCAATTGCCTGAAGTTGGCCATGGTGTAGCTTGACACTTGGAAAATCGATTTATTTTATGCATAACAACCCGAATTGTAGTATTACAATAAATCTATCTTGTTTACCGAAATCGAGTTTTAACTATATAAAAGTAAACTGAGGCGAACTGTAGCAAATTGAGTAGATGGATATCAATGTCTATAAAGGATGGTCTACTGCCTCAGCGAATGAAGATGTTGCTGCTCGCTGGAATTGGCCTTGTATAAGGAACAAACGATGAGAATATCTAAGTATAAAGCGCAAACTTTTCTTCAATTTATTTTATATCCAGTTAATACGACTTGTAAAAATGGAAATAGCAATAAATCCACGAGAGCAACCACATCGTCCCAAATGAAGGTCCCGCTTCAAAATCTTCTCGCTTGTCTCGAAGAATCTCTTTATGGCGGCAACGGGGTTTTTTCGCCGAGATAAACTGCAATTCTTTGTGGGTTGCCGTCGTGAATTCTTTTATTTTTATTTAATTTTTCAATTGTTTCGTTGGGAATGATAGCGGTGGTAGTGGAAGGGTTTAGTACGGGAAATGGTATTTTCTCCGTAAAGGAATTTCGAGCAGTTTGCCTAGGCAACTGCTCGATTACGACAAAACAATAAGTCAGAAGCCAAATTCATTCAACTTTTCAAGTTTCAGTATAACTGAGCGTTTCAAGAGCGTGATCTATAGTTTTATTTTCCATGAATGATCATTTATACTGTACTTTTTATCACTAATTTTATGTGTATCAAAATGCTTTTATTTATGTTCTATTTAACTTGGCTCTTGCATAATTTTAATGGGTAAAAGATTTTTTCACTCACATTGACTTCCGTTAAGGTTTCATATCTATTAAAGGCCCAAACTTTTTCGTCTTGTATCAATCGAGCAGTTTCTCAAGCCAACTGCTCGAAAACCTTCCTATCATCTACTTGTGATTTTATGTCGTCGATTTTGAAAAGTAATTAATTAATTCCGCTCATAATCGTCATTGGTAAAATTTTTTGTTTTATCAATTTCCTTTATGTTAAATGTAATTTTATATCAATTTTCCTTTACATTAAATTTCACGTTTTCCTTTAATTTTATTTTTCATGAAATTTAAATTTTATTGCCATTTAAAAAAAAATCTTCTTCATTTTGCTTAACTTCTTTCAATTTAGTTTTATTTAGAACAATTTAAATCCGCCACATAAAATAAGCAGTGTAGGAAACGTTGATCGGGTACGCCGAACCGGTGTACTAAAATCGGAAGTAGTGGAGGTACGTAAAAAAGACAGCACGAGGAAAAGTGAGGAAAATGGCTGCTGGTCGGGAATCTTGCCTCAACTGGTGAAGACAAAGTGTGCGTGTTTTCCAGTTATTATTTTTTTTTGTCTTTTCGTTTCCTTTTTTTGCGAACGTGCTCCTGTTTGCAAGGCGTTTGGCTGCGTGGAACACGAGACGCATATTTATTCAAGCGCTAAATTCGGCAGCCTGCACTCCGTGTCCAACTGACGCACGGCCTAAGGGAATGGCATTCGGGAAAGGTGCACTATTTAATACCTTCGGCCAGGTTGTATTCACCACTGGTGATGCATTGTTCGGAAACCCAGGTATGTACATGTTGTAATATTTTGAGCCATTGTATGTCAATTGATTTCCAACCCCAGCCAAATTTATCGGTGCTGGTGCTGCCACGCTAGGAGTCACTGGTTCTGGTGCTGGCATCAGAACACTGTTCAGTTCCCTGATCATCAGCTACGTAAGGAATCCCTCCTTCAAGCAACAGTTGTTCTCATACGCTATCTTGGGTTTCACCTTGTCGGAAGCTATGGGACTGTATGTCATATGATGGCCTACCTGTTGCTCTTCGCTTTCTACAAGTTGCAACGCAGGAATTGAAACATCCACACGTGCAGAACCAGGACTTATCGCGTATATGTCAGGATTTGTTATATCTTTGCTAGGATGCCGGCTGGGTTGCTGTTTGAGCCCTTGTGAAATAACGAATGTATGGATGTACATCACACTTGTCCAAATTGCAAAGCGTAGCTAGGCGTGATATACGGGAAAGCGGCGGCGGCGACAACGACAAGATCTAAACAAATGAATTATCGGCTCCTAAGGGTGCAAAATACAGTGAATAAAGTCAGTAGTTTATAAGGAACTTATCTCGTTAAGAACCCGTTTTTCTTTTGGAAAAAAATTAAAATGGAGTATAATTCATATCTGCATTTAAATTTGGCAGAGATTTAGGTTTAATTCGCTCACAATCGATTTTCCTGAACAGGAAATACCTACCTTCGTTTCCTTCTCTCATTTAATGTTTGGTCTAATCAAAGAAATCTATTAAGTTGTTAAAGTAAAAGGATTCACCACAGAAAAGAAGTTTTTAACATTCAGGAGCACTGATTAATATTGTTTTGTGATTCATGTTTCAATAGAGCCTAAGATTTATCATACGGATCATCCGTGCACCCTCTTAACTATGAGTAAAAATGAAAAAAAAAATAAAACAAAGATTAACAAAAATTAAATAAATTTCATAAATTTTACTTAACAAATCCAAGAAAAGAATAGAAGTAATTGTTCTATTTTAAGGGAATACAGATTTATCACATATTTGATAAATCGGCACAAATTCACGACTCTAATGCCACCTCATCTTTCCTTCCTGTTGACACATTAAGCCATTACTTTTCTACCTTTTCCATTTCCCTTCAATGTTCGTTCTTTGCTGTAACAATTCACTTAATAGAATAGTGGTACTGAAAAATATAAAAAAGGAAAAATCAAAAAAAAATTATCTTACAATGTAGGGGCATTGTTTTATTTTAGTGGCTATTGACGAGATAAAAAAAATTGAAAACTACATTAAATTGAATTCATACATGAAAAAAATATAAATTGTGACTGCTTTCAAAGGAAACTATTAAATACTATAAAAATATTCAATTAAATTTACTAGAAATAATTATATGATGTATGGAGCAAGATTAAATAAGCTGAAAAGGATGAAATGAAATAAAAAAAAGTAAAAAAGAAGAGGAAAAATCACCTTATAAATTTTTATTTTGAACGAGTCCACCCTTAGCTTGTAAATTAATGAATGAAAAGTAATATTAGGGTCATAGTTAGTAATTATTTCATATTAAATTTATATTTATACTCTTTTGTTCTACGCTAACGACTTGTTTCTTAGTTAATTCCATTCTATTGACTGGCGATATTTCATACTTTAATTATTTTCTCTACCGAAATATTTCGAGCTTTAAGAAATCTCAAAAGAAATTGTGAAACAACTACCATACGACGGAATGTCAATCTACTGCCGCAATTGAATCTCAATGTAATACTTCCTTTGTATTGTATGTATTTAAACCTGAATGTACTCATATTGGACAACATCTAATATTTAACGAAAAACGAAATGAGTACGCAATAGAAAGAAAAGCCAAATTTTTCATTCGAATAAAGTTTTAAATAATTCTTCATCACTTGAATCTCTATTAAATAGAGAAATTCATTCATAAGAGTGCAAACTATTGTAATACTTTAATTCTCTAATCAATTTCCATAGCATTTAGATTCGATTCTGTTGTTCAGCCGAAACAAAACAAAAAGCGAGCAGCTGTGAAAAAGAATGAAGAATAATATAAACAAAATGGATTGTTAAACGTAAGCCGTCGGTCTTTCCATTTCGCCCAATCAGACCGAGTTAGATCCCACATCGATGGCAGGCTCTTTCGCTCATATAAGCTAGCCATCGGGCGCGCTCCACCGTCTTTTGTCGCTTAACAGGGGCTCTTGCCGGGTAGAGAGGCCTCCCGTTCGCGGGCCCTTTTATGATATAGGGTTATGTGATTGCATTGCATAACTTTATAGCATAAGTTGGTTACGTTTGTGCTTCTCATTGAGGGAACGAGTCATACAAAGTGCTTTTTTATGAGTTTTTCTCTGAAATGGGAAACACATGGCCATGTCTACGTTTGGATCTTGATCCGGTTGGGAGGGTGCGAGGGGGTACCATCTCCATCTGGATGACCCACTCTTATTTGTGAATCATAAGAATCGTCAGGTATCGACGAAGTCCCCTTAAGTCTGCCTGTCTTCCCCAGGTCCAGTTTTGTTTTTGTCAGCAATTGCCAACCCTTAGTTGGTTACCTCCTTTTTTCGACTTCGGTCGACTTTGATTTGACCCAGGAATTCGTGAATGCGAAATTCTTTTGTAGTGGGTCCTTGTGCTAGGGGGAAAGAACCCACCCCGCAACACCGCAACGCTAGCCTACCAGCGCATTCACGCGTCCCCAGAAGAGGCCAATCTCGGCGGATATCACCATCCTCTTCCGCCGAGGCAGCAGACCATCGCTGCAGTCGTCCACGGACATTCATCTAGCTTACTTCACTACAGTCTCTGTACGAGAAATAAATGAGACCAGATTTCATGGACGCATTCTAGCATTGTATAGATTTGTTCAATGTTCTTGTTCCAATTATTCTATATGTGTGAAGCTAATTCAACATGTTTTATAGTGATTGATATTGCTTTCCGATAGTTTCTCACTGATACTCGTTCATCTAAAATTAGGTGTTCTGTCCGTAACTGTTTTTATTTTAGCCGATTGCAGTAACATATGTCTTACCAATATCAAATTTCTCGAATAAAATCATTAAGTTGGTCTTAAATTAAATTTATATTTTAAGCTTATAACCATGAATTCACGTTACAGTCCGCCAAATTTATTTCTACAAGTATTATAATAACAGCAATAGGTGCTCTAAGTGTAACTTTCCTATTCGATACTCTTACAATATTGCCAGATTTATGGGGAAAATTTTCTGAAATAGGTATCGAATTCGTGTATTCAAGCAACAAATCTGACTGAAAAGTTTAGAAGAGCGAAAATCCAATGCCAGAATATAGATTTGTGCATTTTTTGCTGCTAGTCTTTATGAGATGCAGGACAAAGAATATATGTACATCCAAAACCTTAATTATAATACCCGGTCGAACTGAGCATACTCCTTCCTAGTCGCCCTGTTTAGAGTTAGGTGGCACGGCAATGATGTGTAAATGTATTAAAAATTTGTTTCAGCTTTATATCTTTGTATTCTTTTAAAAACTATTTTGATTTTCTTATAATCATAACCCCGATATAATTAATAAAATCAATTTGCTTTTGTGTTTTTGATTTACCCGTCATTGCATTTTGTGCTTGAATTTAATTAGCACCTTTTCTACCACAAGGATAAATTTACATGAATCACGAACAAAAAACATTATGTTGATTCGTACGAATATCTTCGCGGTGCCGGGCAGTCTGCAGGTTTGCTCCAAGGCCTTTTGTGTTTATAGAACATGACAATGATAAGGTCGAACTCGAAGCTAGGGCGCAAATACAGTAAAAATCAACACATAGCATACATTCCCCATTTATATATGTTTCACGCTACAATGTGTTAATTATTCTTTAATTTTTAATCTTTTTATTTAAATTTAAAAAAGATGTGGAAACATCATTTCAGAAGAATTATTTAATGGGTAGTCTGCTCGGAGTTTCCTTTATTAATTATTTAGTTTAGGTGTCATACTCCCGATTTTTTTTGAAATTTCAGTATGTTATACAGTTTTTCATGCTGAAAAAAGAATATATATAGTATATGTATATGTTGGGCGCGGAAAACATTCCTTTCCATAGTTTTTAAGGTTTGAAAATTGGGAAATGTACATTATCGTGAAAAGTTGGTATTTTGCACATACTTGATGTTTGAGAGGATTGAGTGGGGTGGTGGGGGTGTTGAAAATTTAGGACATCGTTTAACACACCCCCCCATACCCCACTCTCAATCCTCTCCAACATTAAATATTGTTACATGTACAAATAATTACATGTACAAATAATTCTGCGAGCTACTGTCGCAATTGTTTTCATAATCATTGAGAACTTCTACAAATGAATTTACTCGAACCCACGAGAGCCCAACAAGCATGATCAACATCTGCAAGTGACGTCACTCCATTCATTAATTTGCTCGAATCTACCAGGTACCTCTCGGTAGAACATTCGCCAATGTACGAGAAATGGGTGAATAGGTAGAGACCCTATATAAAGGCGAGCTGAATGAATGGGGGGATCATTCATTCGACCGCGATAAGAACTGCGATTGTGTGTGGGAAGCGATATTCTTCGAGTAGTAGAAAAGTGATTTTCGTAATAGTGAAGTGATTTAGAAGACAATTGCGATAAGAAAATTATGGACAAGTGTTACATTTCTAATAGTGAAAATTAAAATTAGTGAAAGTGTTAAATTGATCATTGTGCACTGTTTGTAATTAAATAAACTCTTTTAACTTAAATTAAAAGACACTGTGTTTTCACTTTCCCGGAACATTAAAAATTATTATTGGCCGCGAACCGAAAACACGCGACAATGGTGTCAAGAAGTGCGAAAGAAAAATTTTGAAAGTGAAAATTTGAACATTTTTATAGTGCACAATAGTAAAATTTAAAGAAATATTAAAAATGCCACGAAGCTTAAACTTAAAAATTAATGAATTGACCATGTCGGAGCTTAAGGAAGAGTTGGAACAGCGAAACCTGGCTACGCAAGGTACAAAGGCCACACTGATTGCACGCTTGCGTGACGCGATCGAGTCGGAAGGCGTGAATCTGGATTCGGGTGAGTTCTCAGATGCGGAAAAAGGTGCAGAAGGTGGAGAAGTAGAAACACCAAAACCAAAGGAGCCAGAAAATGCGCTAATGCAAATGTTAATGCTGATGTCATCGAGTCTGACTGCGAAGCTAGATGAACAATCAGCGAAGCTAAAAACACAGTCATCCAGTCTGACTGCGAAGCTGGATGAACAATCAGCGCAGCTAAATGAACAATCAGCACAGCTAAATGAACAGACATCCAGTTTAGCTGTGAAGCTAAATGAACAATCATCGAAGCTAAACCAACAAGCGTTCGAAATCAAGGCAGACATTGCACAGAAGCTGGAAAAACAGTCAACCGAAATAAAAGCGGAGCTAAGTAGTCTCAACAGCCAAATTAAATGCGTCGAGGAGAAGGTATACCAGGTCGAGGAGAGAATCAACCTTGAGATCAGTCAGGTCAACCATGAGATGGAAAAAGTGAAAAAGGACTTGGAAGCAGCGAAGGCAGTAGTAACCACCTCACCAGCCCCAATTATAACCGCAGCGCAAAGCTCATCTAGAAATGTGCAAGCACCAATATTCGACGGGCAAACGGTCTGGACTATTTACAAAATCCAGTTTGAAACAGCCACTAGGATAAATCACTGGAATGAGCAGGAACGAGCAAATGCGTTAATTCTTGCTCTAAGAGGCCCAGCTGCCGAGCTTTTGCAGACTATCCCCGTTGAGCTGCATTCAAACCCGGCTGCTATAATGAATGCGCTGGACATGCGTTACGGAGACGATCATCTGAAGCAGATTTACCGGGCGCAGCTACGGCATCGGATGCAGAAGTCTGGCGAAACCTTGCAGCAGCTAGCACAAGACATTGAGGGACTGGCACTTTTGCTTACCCAGCGTACGACCCAGAACATCGAGATGACGTAGCAGCAGAAGCATTCATCAGCGCCTTAAAGGACAAGGAATTGCAACAAGCCGTGCGGTTAGCTCAAAAGCAAACAGTTAAGGATGCATTGGCTTATAGTTTAAATTTTGAGGCAGCCAAAAATGTGACCCATACCACTGCCCGGGTTCGCGAGGTAGTGGCAGATAATTGCAGGTGTGAGCGCGTGGGAATTGAGCGAGAGCTGCAGGTGAATGGTGCGCCTAGATGCTGGAATTGCGGGGAAAAAGGGCACCTGCAAAGAGACTGCAAGAAGGGAAGAAGACCGAGCTATTGTCCAGGGTGGTGGAGATCCAGACCGTGTCAGGAGCCTTGAATGGAGGACCATCAAACTGCAAGGGCCAACTTTGTGGGGCGAACGTTGGCTAGGAGTATCGACATCCCCAGCACCGTGCCAAGGCAACATCGTGGAGACGCAGGCAGATGCCTTCCTGGTCAAGTTGATGAAGAACATTGCACCCTAACAAACGACACTAGTGCAACCCAATCGACGATCCGACCAGACCTAGTAAGGCCCCAACTGCTTCACAAGGGCAGAGTTCATGGAATTGCTGACGCACTATCTCGTCATCCATGTCCAGCTAACTGCAAGCATTGCCGGCGGATTGAGGAAAAGGAGCCGCCCGTTGATCTGCGAGTGATAACGGCCGAATTCGATGAAGGTTGGTCATCGGAGGAGATTCGAAATGCCCAGTTAGCCGATGAAGACATCGAACCATTGCTCGTATGGAAGGAGACAACTGGGTGACCGGAGTGGAAGGACGTTTCAACGCATGGCGCAACCCTGAAAAGCTATTGGGCACAATGGAACTCCCTTCAGGTGGAGGGTGGCGTACTCAAGCGGAAATGGGAAACGGCGGATGGTAGCTCCTATAGGATGCAAACTATACTACCCAAAAGCCAAATCCACGATGTGGTTAAGGAAATGCATGAAGGGAGGCCACCTTGGTGTTACCAAGACCTTAGCGAAATTGTGGGAAAGGTTCTACTGGCTCCACGCTCGAGAAGACGTAGAGGACTGGTGTCGCAGATGCACAATTTGCGCTTCCGTCAAAGGGCCAAAGCGACGACTGAAAGGACAAATGCAAACCTATAACGTGGGGGTACCGTTTGAAAGGATTGCTGTTGACATCGCAGGACCCTTTCCTGAATCTGAATGGGGAAATCGATACACGCTGGTTGTAGCCGATTATTTCAGCAAGTGACCCGAGGTCTACCCCATTCCCAACCAGGAAGCAACTACTGTAGCTGAACAGCTAGTGTTAAATTGAGTCAGTAGGTACGGCGTACCTGGCGAGCTACATTCGGATCAAGGCCGAAACTTTGAGTCACTAGTTTTTTGCGAAATGTGCGAGCTGCTCGGAATACGGAAAACGAGGAGAACACCGCTGCATCCCCAATCCGATGAAACGGTCGAACGTTTCAACGGCACGCTCAATAAACACCTGGCCAAAATGGTTGACGAGAACCAAAGGGACTGGGACCGACATATCCCACTATTTTTAATGGCGTATAGAGCCGCTGAACATGCATCGACGGGCCAAGCCCCAGCCAAAGTCATTTTTGGAAAGACTATTCGTTTGCCAGCCGATATAAAGTTCGGAACAGCCCCTGAGAAACCCCAAACGGTCTCGGAGTACGCAAGTGATCTAAGACAACGGTTGAACCAGATACATCGGACAGTGCGAAAACACCTCGAATCGGCTACTGACCGCATGAAGACCAGGTATGATCTAAAGGCTAATTCTACTGGCTTCCAGCAAGATGACTTGGTGTGGCTTTATAACCCGCAACGGCGAAAGGGTAGATCTCCAAAGTTGCAACATAATTGGGAGGGACCATACCGAGTTACAAAGCGAATCAACGACGTCGTATACCGGATACAGGAACACCGTAAGCCGAGAGCTAAAATGAAAATCGTGCATCTGGACCGTCTTGCCCCATATTACACCCAGGGAGAATTGACTACAAATAGTGACACATCTTTTCGGGGCGAAAAGAACTGAGGTGGGGCAGTGTTACATGTACAAATAATTACATGCACAAATAATTCTGCGAGCTACTGTCGCAATTGTTTTCATAGTCATTAAGGACGTCAACAAATGGATTTACTCGAACCCACGAGAACCCAACAAGCATTATTAACATCTGAAAGTGACTCACTGCCCATTCATGCTGGAATGTTCCCGCTTATTCACCAATGTACGAGAACTGAGTTGAATGATTAGAGACCCTATATAAAGGCGAGCTGAATGAATTGAATCATTCATTCGACCGCGATAAAAACTTGCGATAGTGTGTGGAAAGCGAATTGAAAAGCGATCAAGTAATAGAGAGGCTATTTTGAGAAGACAATTTCGATAAGAAATTTATGGACAAGTGTTAGAATTTTAATAGTGAAAATTAAAATTAGTGAAAGTGTTAAATTGATCATTGTGCACTGTTTGTAATTAAATAAACTCTTTTAACTTAAATTAAAAGACACTGTGTTTTCACTTTCCCGGAACATTAAAAATTATTATTGGCCGCGAACCGAAAACACGCGACAATATAATTATTCGTCAATTGACAACCCACACATTTATTTAATTGTGATCAGATGTTGTCATACAACACAATTGAAGAAAATGGGATGGGAATTGTATTTCAATAACATTTTGGTGGAATTTAAGGCATTAAATTATAATATTTGAAATGACAGATCCCCGATGCTGCTGTAATATATTGTGCAAGGACGGGCTCTAAAAGGGCAGCCTTCTTTTCTCTAGAAGAGCACCCTTCTATTCTCTAGAGGAGCACCCTTCTATTGTCTAGAGGAGCAACCTTCTATTCTTTAGGTGTGTATTCTATAGAAGGGCATCCTCCTATTCTCTAGGGAAGCATTCTTGTACTCTTCCTTCTACTCTTTGGAAGGGAACCCTTCTATACTTTATGATACCCTTCTATTCATTCGAAGAATATTCTTCTATAGAATAGAAAGGTGCTCCTCTTAAGAATAGACGGGTGCCCTTCTATTCTTTAGGGCACCCTTCTTCCCACACCCCACTCTCAATCCTCTCCAACATCAAGTATGTGCAAAATACCAAGTTTTCACGATAGTGTACATTTCCTAATTTTCAAACCTTAAAAACTATGTAAAGGAATGTTTTCCGCGCCCAACATATACATATAGTATATATATTCATTTTCAGCATGAAAAACTGTATAACATACTAAAATTTCAAAAAAAAATCGGGAGTATGGCACCTAAACTAAATAATTACCTTTCCTTTTCTATTAAATTTGCAGCACACAAAAACTACCATGAACATTTATATGGACTTTTTTGAGAATAAGCTTGAAGTATCTCTAAAACTAGTTTAACAAATTAAACGGCAAGCTTAGCAATAGTTCAGCTATTGCCTCTTCATATAACCTTTACTGTCCACTAAGCGTAGGCACAAGATCCGCATGAAATTTTGCTTAATCCAACCCATCCGGTGTGATTCCACCACTTGCACGCCTGCCTCCATAATTCTCCTTTATCTCGCCCATTTGCATCAAGCCGTCAAAGGTACATCACCTTATTTAACATCTTCAGTAGAACTTTAAGCGCCGACACAACAAACTTTTTGCAGTAACGCAACAAACACAGAACAAACGCAAGAAGATTTATTCTCCCAAAGATTGCACTGCGCTGATTTCTTATGGTCGCTCGTAAGTCGTAACCCGGAACAAAATGATACATTTGCCAAGAAGTTCTATGAGCACGATTAACCACGGTATCACGCAACTATCATTATGTCGAGTGTGTGACGCATCCCAACAACAAACGTGCGCCCACACATTGGAACTTTTTGTAAGGATTTCGCGCAGGCTACGCGTTCAAAGGCGATTTTGTTAGTTTTCCACCGTGTCTGACATGCATGCATGAATTGTTGATATTAAAAAAGATTTATGTACATTTAATAGTAGGTCTATGAAAATATTAAAAAAATTAAGGTGGGTGGTTATTGGAACCTTTGCCTTTGATAATGGTCTTTATTGCTGGCGTTTCATTGATATGCGAACGTGTTCGTTGAAGATGACATCAACATCACATAAATTTAAAAACTCGAAGAGTTATGTGACGGATTTTATGCTTCTGTAAAAGAGATGTCGTGGAAGGTGTGCAAATATGAAAATATGAACGCTTATGGGATTAGACATGCTATAGCTTTCTAGTTTTTATGGTGGCTTTAATAGGGTTGGTGACCCTTTTTTCTTTAAGAACTCGAGAGACATTTAAAGTATTTTCAAGACAATTTATATGTTCTGGAATTTACCTATTCCAGAATCATAAACATATTCATTTTCCAGAATTAAATCAATTTTAAAAAATATTGTATTGATGATCTGAGCGGCATACCAAGCATTAATCGGTTCGTACACCTCACCACACCTTGATTATTCAGAGCTTGGTTACTTACGTTAATGTGAAAGCTCAAACGTGAAATAAGTCACATTATTGATGTAAATTGATTCAAGTGCCCATTACATTATGCCCTAGATAAATTGTCTGCCTCTTAACATACTTTTCCCGCCAAATTGGCTGAATTTGCTCTTCTCTAAAGTAACCATTATATTTTAAGTAAAAAACCTTAAAATCCACTGTTTACACACATGATTTCTCTCCACGTCTTCGATGAGTCTTAAGTAGATCCATTGAACAATCGATTTTTTCCAGTCGATTTAATGCCTGATCAACAACCATTCGTGGTCGAGGAACAACATTTCAGTTTGCTACTACATGCTGCGGAACTAATTTTGGCTTTTGTTTTGAAGAAGCCGCAAAGATTTGATTGGCTTTAAAATTAATAATTTGGTGTTTTCAGCATAAGAACTTAGTTTAAGTATGGATGAAAATACTTTGAATAATGAAGCGTTTGATTTGAGCCTGGTTTTAACCAAACATCATACAAATTACTGAAAACTTGATTTGCATTATCAGCGAATTTCACTTTTCAGAGATTAGATTGAGTAGAATTTGAAATGCATTTACACATATTAAATTGTTTACTTACTACATACTACTTTCTCCAGAATGTTGATTTTGGAAACTTACCTGAAAATGGAAAAATATTATTTAATAGACGCACAGAACAAATTTAAAAAATATATTTAGGAAAAAAGCTTTGATTTGTAGAAATTAGTTCCTTTAATTTTACGTTTTTGCATATATCCTTCAGGTTCATAATGGTAAGTACTTTTATCATTCACCAGCATTTCTTAAGGAGTGACACCAACTGTTGATACAGTCATTGGATGTAAGAGACGAATAAAATTTCATATTAATCTTATAATTCGTGTTTTATAGAACTTGTTTGAAACCGATTCAAAACAAGTTGAATAGGTGTACACAACCAATATACCCTATGCATACTGGTATGAACTGGGAGCTCGATTTAATGTGTATACTTTCTACATCATCAAGGCTCCCGCGGGGAGATCTACCTGTAAGACATTTACCTGCTACCATAACCACCCAAACTGAATCAACCAAGGCAAGAATCAACTTTAAAGAATTGCTTTAATTTTATCGTTCATCTTTTTAAAACATTTATATTACAACTGCATTTATTATAATTTAGATTACAACTGGATTTATCTAACTATAAGCCAGCCTGAAGAGGGTAACAACTGGACGAGCTAATGGATCCGGGTGGCCACACATCGTGAAACGCCAAAAGGCCGATTGAGGCCCGCGGCACAAGCCAACGCCTCACCCCTCACCATTTCTTCGGACCCTGAACAGCACTTCCAATTCAAACTTAAATCGCAGGATGCTCTCTACTGGACTTGAATATAGACTGTTCTTCAGTACTCCATAAACTGTTTATATATGGCCGCGGAACGAGCTTATGTTCCATATTTTGCCAAAATTCGCCGAATATGCAACATGTGAGCTCCCATTCCAAGGAAGCTCTTACTCTCCGTCTCGTTTGTAGACTTTTACCATAGTATACATAACTAGTAACCACACTCCATCAACCCTCCAGAAAAATCCGAACACAAGCCGAACAGCGAGCCATAAATCTTCGCTAGCAGGTAGGTAGGTAGGTAAATGCTGACGCGAGGATTGGCGCGAATATAAACATATGCTTCAATGAGAGATTTCAGGCTTACCATATCTCAAAAAATCAATAACTTTGCAGAAAAACAAATTCGTTCCATGAAATCGTTTAGTTTTTAATTAGGATCTGGCAGCATTCCTATGTTCTGAAATGTGTAAAAGAGCACGTGCGTCGGAAATTTTATTTGTATTTTGCTTTGCTTCTTGAGCGTGCCAAACATGGGATCGGCTGTAATGCCCCAGATCAGCTGACGTACCCCTGGGAAAATTCAAAAAGTGTGCAACACAGGGTAAATGAAAGGTGTGGGTGCTAGTTGAGTATACTATGACTTTTACGACAACATCGGGGAAATTGAGCGAGGGAGAGCTTTTGTTTCATCTTTCTGCTCTCTCTCTCTCTTCGGCTTCACTTCGCTGGAAGCACACCCCAAAGCGTATGTGCTTGATCGTAGTGAAGCTTATCATGTATGTGTGAAGTGAATCGCGGATTGGTCTTTGCGTATGCCAATAGGACGACAAGTATATGCTTTGATAACAATGGGCGTATGTGCTCGCTTGTATGTGAGAATATACGTGGTATTTGTTCGCTCGCAACATAGGCAGCAGAGTGCTCCCGCTGGAAGGACTTTGTAACCATCCTAGGGTTCTACACAATTTTTCTTATGAGATGAAGTGATACTATTTATAAGAGTAATAAATATATATTATATAAATAAGAAAACGTTCAAATATATCTGAAATACTGAAAGTTTCTCTCGTGTAAACACAAAACAGTCACCATTTTGTTCCATCTTAATCATTTCCTCTGAATGCTTTGCAAATCGAAAATGTACAAAGTAGACACAAATTGCAGAGTCCTGGCTGTTTTGAAATATACAACGCGGCGCAATATTATTCATGTTATTTTGTTTTTGAATAACTTTTTTACGAAATAAAAAATAAATGATTTTGAGCGATGGAAATCTTTACCTGGACCTTAACAACTTTTTCTGTTAAGTGAAAAATATTATATCCATCAAGTCGCTGCCACCAGTATAGATTCACATTTGTGCGCGTCTTATCGCTTTTCCATGCGATAAAACGGGTACTTTTCGCATTCTTGTCGTGTATTCTTTTTAATGTCTGCGATTGTCTGAGGCTTGTTGGCGTGAACCCGCGACTTTAAGTAGTCCCAAAGAAAGAAGTCTGGGATGATTATATTGGGCGATCTTGCTGGTCATGCCAAATTGCCAAAACGGCAGATTAAATAACCGGGAAACGCTTCCTTTACAATATTCATGGTGGCTTTTGCTGTCTGTGGTTGCACCGTCTTATTGAAACCACATGTTATCCCAACCCCACGCATGCAATTCCGGCAGTAAGAAGTCTTTCATCATGGTCCTGTAGCGTTCGTCAGTAATAGTTATCGTTTTACCGATGGCGTCTGCAAAAAATACAGCCAGATCACTTCTCCCTCGTAAACGTATATAGTAAACACCAATGTTCTTTATTTATCGTTTACTTTCTCCATATCAGCAGTTAAACTTTTTTGTCGTCTTATAAATCGTCTTATAAATCGATGAACGCCGGCTGCACGCACGAAAAAGCATGACTCATAGTCACGTTCTGCCTGAGGCGAGAGGCAAACGAAAGCGCGGAACAAGCGATATAGACGCACGATCGGCCTAAGCGTTCGGCTTGTAACGCATCTGTCTCTCTTCCGCTCCATCGGCCGATGCGTCCAAGTAGAAGGGAGACAGCGGCAGCACATAACCTACACGTAAACTGTTTTGTCAACTGTTTATAAAGTGAAGTGAAAAGTTAATGTGGTTTTCATTGTTTGTTAAAACAACAATTGCGCAAAAAGGTAATTAACCCTTTCATTTTAAGAATTTGATTAGCGATATGTTCTTAGATTATTAAAAAAAAAGGAGCCTCGGTCGGTAAACGCAGTTAAATTGTTAATAGAATATTGTTACCTGTCATTAATCTGTATAATTTAAGTTAAAAAAATATTTAAATGAACGAATGTTAACTTATTGAAAAAATTGTAATTCAGAATTAACTCCTTTGTATTCCTCAAAATAATGATAATTCAGTGATAATAATTCAATTCATCAAAGTATGCAATTTTTCATCAATGGTTTCTTGTGACGTTATCACGTAAAATTTTCGTTCGTAAACCGACTTTACAGATAACCAATTTTTTTTTGTACTTCCTCTATTTTACTTCTCTAAAGCATTCTCTTTACATATCATTTACAGGATATTGCAAACATTCAGCTTATTAGCATTTACTTATTGGATGCTATCTTTTCGGCCATTTACAAGAGAAAAAAATAAATAAAAAGAACTAGTGGGGTGTATTCGCGGTAAGCGTATCGGTTGATGGAAATTGTATGGATACTTGAGATATTTAATTGATAAAAACTCAGTAATTGATAAGACTAGAACGTGTGCAATCATACCTTTCAATCGGTTGATTTTCTAACGAGCCCTTCTATGGAGACCAGAGTTCTTTCTGGATTATAAAGCACTTCACCATCAGCATCATCATGAGAATATCAATTTGCTGAAAAATTGCAATGCGAATTCTGGTATGCTGACATATGCTGAACAACGAAAAGTGCTTGATACTTGCGGGTATGAAGGATGTAAGAGGTGTTATTTTGATATTAAAAGAAAGATGCCATTTTTTAATATAAATTATCGGATGTTTAGTTCATTATAAAGAGGAAGGTATGCCGTTAATAATGGAAAATAACATCAGCCAAATGGCCACCACGACCACGCTTACAGGACCATAGCCTTTTCATGAAATTTTCCATAACCAAATCGCAAAGTGACTGCCCTATATCCTCAATAGCCTCACAAATTCCATCTTTGAGGTCTTGAATCGACGCTGGGCTGTTGGCGTAGACCTTCACTTTCACGTGGCCCCAAAGGAAGAAGTCGCAAGATGTTAAATCACAAGATCTCGGTGGCCAGTTGTGATCACTTCTTCGAGAGATAACACGGTTCGGAAACTTTTTCCGTGAAAGATCATTTTTTTCGTTGCTTGTGTGGCACGTAGCACCATCTTGTTGAGAGTAAACGTTGTCCAGATCAATACCATCCAATTGCGGCCATAAAAAATCATTAAACATCTCTCGATAGCGCAATCCATTCACCGTAACTATTGCTCCAGCCTCATTTTCGAAAAAGTAAGGTCCAGTGACTCCGCCGGACCATAAAGTGAACCAAACAGTCACACGTTGAGGATAGAGAGGCTTCTCAACAATAACTCTTGGATTTTTTGAGCCCCAGATGCGACAATTTTGCTTGTTGAGGAAGCCACCGAGGTGAAAATGGGCCTCATTACTTAGGGTGATTTTTCGATGGAATTCCGGATCATTTTCATGCATTTCAAGGACCCAATCAGCAAAGACACGACGTTGTTGATGATTAACTGGCTTGAGGTCATGTGTTAACTGAACTTTTTAAGCCTTAAGACCCGAATATTTATGCAAAATACGGTGTAATGGCGTTTGTGGAATGCTTAATTCCAAAGAACGACGAGGAATGGAGAAACCTGGTTTTTCTTCAACACTTTCTGCTACAGCAGCAATATTCTCGGCTGTTATTGAGTGACGTGCACGAGTTTTATTTTTCACATCACTAAGTTGTCCCAATAGCTCAAATTTTTCCACCAATTTCTATATTGCGGCCCGACAAGGTGCTTCACGACGACCCAAAAATGTTCGAGTTTTACGAGCCGTCTCTGCCGAAATTTCCACCATTTTTATAGTGAATTTTAATAATTTCAATGCGTTATTGAAACGTGTATCGTTCCATTAATGGCGTAGTTTTTACTTGTCAAATGTCAAAAAATAACAGCTTCAAAAGTGACATCTACCAAAAAAGCGGGCTATTCAAAATAACACCTCCTATTGGAAAACTCTTTATCTTGAATGATTTTTTGTAGTTCGTTATCGTTCTGCTGGGCTCGGTGCACTCGTTCGATTAATGCATCTACTCTCTATGATAAGATATACTGATGCCGGATATCGGTTTAAATTATTATTATAATTAAATTCGTCGATTAACAGCGCCCAACGTGCCACTCTTAAAGACGTCTCCTTTTTTGCAATGGTTAGGGCAAGAGCTTGATAGTCTGTAACAATCTTCACCCGGTTACCCAACAAATAAACGCGAAACTTATTGAATGCTTTCATAACGGCTAAAATCTCAAATTCATAGTTCGTATACTTCTCCTCTGCAAGCGTCGTCATCCAACTCGCGTAGTAAACTGTATGTAACTTTCCATCTTCATAGTGTCTCTGCAAAATTATGGTACCGAGTCCGTGCTTAGACGCGTGCGTATGTAATTCTGTTTCAGATCTGACACGATGCTACTTGAGAACGGAACCATGTGCGAGTATGTCCTTTCGCTGTTGAAACGCTTTAGCCTGTCCTTCTCCAAATTCAAGCGTTATTCCGTCTTATAACAGATTAGAGAGAGGACGAGCTATAGTAAAAAACCCTTTGATAAACTTACGGAAACAGCTGATCAGCCCTAAAACACTTCGCACGTCGAAAACCCTTTGATAAACTTACGTAAACAGCTGGTCAGCCCTAAAAAACGTTGTACGTCCTTCGCTGTTTTTGGTCGTTTGAACTCTGTTACAGCCATCGTTTTTTCCTTTCCTGGCGTAATGGTGCCGTTTTCGACAATTTATCGTAAGAACTCTACTCTCTTTTCCAGGAATATACACTTTCCCCAGTTAAATGGTACGTTGTGTTCACTTTCGACCTTGAACACTCTTTGAAGTTTCTCTAAACCATCTCCTTCATCTTTGGCCGGAATTATCAAATCATCTAAATAAGACAATACGGTTCCATCCGCCAACCGTTGTCTAAATACTGTTCTAATGTGTCGTTGAAAAACTGCCGGTGAGTTGCAGATACCAAAAGGAACGCACAAGAATTTGAACTACCCATCAGGTGTAACGAACGCCGTATACTTTACGCTGTTCATTTTAACTGGCACATGAAAGAATCCATTTTCTAAATCCAGAGTAATGGATACGGTGGCGTCCTTCAATCTATCCAGCTGATCCTCGATCAAAGGCAGTGGAAAACGGTCCCTTATCATCTTCTTGCTTAGTAGACGATAGTCTACACACATTCTAATCTTTCCAGAAGAAGAATCTATTCAACCGGTTCGTAATTCATTTGCCACCTCATACTTACTTTGTGTTGGATTTTTGCAGTAAAAACAAGTGTTTGACAAAAAAACAACGTTTATATCAATGGATATGAAAACTTAGATGCGGTAAGATTGCAGAATGCGGACCGACTGACTAACATATTAAGAACTTAAATGATGCGAGAGCACATATAGTATCTCTTTTTCTCGACACCTCTAAGCTGAACTATAAGCCTGCAAAAAACACCCAAAGTAACTTACAACGTGAATCCATACATGGTGTCTGCGCAGCCTTCTGTGGCCACTTACCGAGTGAAGAAGAAACAAGTTAGGTAGACAGATGAACACGCTTTGGAAGGGTTTTGTACACAATCTATGTATGGTATGCAGATAGCAAGAATAAATAAACTTAAGAAAAATTTCAATGGCACGTATATTATGTATTTGGCTTGAGGAAAAATCCATTTGTAATACCAATTCAACTGGCCGCCATTTTTTTGCAATATCACTTAGATCATTAACCTAACAGCACCTTAGATAAATTTATGCTATTCATCTTATTTGGATTTGATTTGTTTGATGTTCATGCAATCGACGAAAATTCAAACGACTACGGTCTCCTTAAATGTTACTCAATTTCAGCGAAAATATAAGGTTCTTGCATAGAACTACTAAAAAACCGAATTTCATTGCAATTAGGGGTATGTAGACGATTTTATCATAGAAAATGCGGAATTTATAATACAAACCCTACTATTATTAAGTGGAGTAAATTGCGACTTATACTCAAAAAGCCTTGCCTTTATACCTTTTTTCAGATTTTTCGGATCACAGATGATCAATATCGAGCGGAATACACAAATTGTTCGTACAATTCCTCGTCCCTTATTCCTATTGATGTTGCATACCTCATATCCCTTGTTCTTAGAGTTACCAAACATTGGAGCCCCATACTTGGAACATCTGTTATTCAGGAACCACGACGTTGAACGAATTTGAAAAAATCTACCAAACTTTGCATGTCAGACCTTCCTAGGAACAATTGATCATGATCGGATTCACAAGATACGTCCAGTGCCTTGAATAAAGCGTATAGTAAAGTCACGTGGACGAGCAAATGTGCTCTACTAAATCACAGAATACGTTCAAACGATATATATAACCCAAACAAACCACACAAGTGGGGTTATAAACTCTTCGTGTTGTGCGGTGTTTCTAATTTTGTGTTCAGACTAGAAATTGAAACAGGCAAAGGAAAGCTTGTCTTACAAGAAGAGCCCGATTTACACTTCTCATCTAATGTCATTAAGAGGTTAGCGCATATGATTCCGAGGTACCAAAACTTCAGACTCTATTTTGACAATTATTTTACTTCTGTTCGTCTGATGGAATATTTGGCCAAAGAAGGCATTCTCAGCCTCAGTACAATTAGGAGAAATGGAAAACCAGATGTCATCAGAAACAATAATGATGGAAAAGACTATTCAGAAGAATACGTAGACAATGTCAACGAGGTAGACATCTAAACTGTTGCATGGAAGGATAACAAAATTGTCAACCTGGCTTGCACCTTTACTAGTCAAAGCCCTAAAACTGATATTTCAATATGGGGTAAACATAGAATAACATACGATTGTGTAAACATTAAGTGCCCTGATGTGAATGGAGAATTCAATCGCCATATGGGTAATGTTGATTTCCTTGATAGCATCATGGGTTTATACAAAATACGCTTGCGGAGTAAACGATGGCCGATGCGGCTAAATGAGTTTTGTGCCTTGTCTGTTGTGCTCACTTCTAATTCTTATAACTCTGATAATAGTTTGAATTTGAAAATGGATAAGCTTTTAAAATATTTTTGAGAGCATAAATTACTACTTGATTATGTACTTTTTTATTTGCATTTTTCTTTTCTTCCCTTTGGAAGACGTCTTAAGCATTGTTGATGGTCGATCCAGGTTTTGCCTTATCACTGTAATAGTTTCGTTCCAGATATACACTTTATCATCTGGTTTCAATAGTCATTTAGACAAATGCTTTCTACAAGCGCCCCACGGCCAACTGTACGTCTTACTGGATACAACTTTGCCTTTAGTGCTTGATTATCCACCGTTTTTTCCGGTAAGAATAAGACGCATTTCTGCATTTTATATTTATTGCATATGATGCTTCAAAATGATTAACATTGAGCTGGAAGTATTTCAATGGTAGCTGGTAGTACTTTAATGGGCTATAATTATTGCAGAAGGTTTTATGAGTATGTTCTCCTGTTTGTGTTCGATTTTCAAACTATCTATCGACTTTTGGTTTCATTTAGCTCTGGTTGAATAGCTCTTTTTGTGACATACGGAAGTTTGATACATATTGCAAGTAAATTATTAGCTTCAACCCTATGCCAGCATAGTTTGATTCACTTTCTTATTTTTGCTGGCCGTCGAGATTATATCACTAATTATTTGATGTTTCTTTAGAAGTTTCAATAGCGGTTCGATTTTGTTTCTTTTGCTAAGGAAGTTTATTCCCGCTTTCATTTTCCACCCAACTGAACAACGGAAGTTTAGACAAACTATGCAGTGGACCCGCCAAGTGGAATATATTTCATCAACAAAATTGACAAAGACTTCAAGGTGTGCGCCATTGGCGATCAACAAAGGTTGCTTTTCAGTAAGTGCGGCAGCAGAACTAATGAGCTGCTTGAATTAGTGCACACTGACATATGTGGACCCATGAAACACAGTTCACTTGGTGGAAGTCGTTACTTTATAACATTTGTTGATGACAAATCGAGGAAAATTTTTGTATACTTCCAAAAAACAAAAATGGATTGGGAAGAACTGTCATGTTTTGAAGACTTCGTGACGTTTGCCGAATAGCAAAGCGGTCACAAGCTCAAAACTCTACGTTCTGATAACGGCAAGGAGTTTATGAACAGCAAAATTCAAGCCACACTTCGGAAAAATGGGACCCGTTACCAAACCATTAATGTGCATACGCCAGAGCAAAACGGCTTGGCCAAACGCAACAATCGTTCAATCGTGGAAAAGGCAAGATGTATGCTTACTGACTCGAAAATGTCGAAAACCCTTTGGGCAGAAGTAGTTACATACTCTGTATATCTTTTAACCCGTTCGCTATCCAAAGGAACCGGCACAACACCAGTTCACGTGTGGAGTCAAAAAGTAGCTGACCTTGCACATATCAGAGTGTTTGGAACAACGGCACACATCCTGAAAGCCAACCAAAAGAAATAGGATCCAAAATCCAACGAATGTATTATGGTCAGATATGATGAAAACACCCAGTTAAAAATTGTATTTTTAAAAGTCGAAATTGATACTTTTGTTGTGAAGACTCTTATGTTTCTGCATCCGAAACATTTGGGAAGTCAACATTAAGTAACAAAGTTGAACTCACCTACTAATACGAAATGCAACCACCCGAGATCAGCAACCAAAGTAAATCTGTAAACAATCACAACGATCTGGTCAAAGGTGTCGTTATAAGCAACGAACAAGAAAATGCAATACACGAAGACAGTTTTCAAGATTCAGATTCTTTGGCTACTCCTCAGCAATCCAACTCTAACCCACTGCAACAGCAGGTATTGAGGCGCAGCAAAAGGAAGCGCAAAACTCCAGGCAAGTATACTGATTTTTTACTAGAAAAAGATGTGGTTCTTCTTTTTCCTTTCCTGAAGATGAAATCGAACCGTTTGAAGGTTTTTCAGCACCTGCGTCATACCAGAATTACTTCCGAGATGACGCGGCGTTGCCAGGAGAAGCAATGTCCAGACCTGATGCGAACCAATAAAAGCTGGCTATAGAAGAAGAGATACAGTCACTACTCGCAAATAATACATGGACACTTCAAGCCTCACCAAACATTCGAAAGGCGATAAAATCTTATGGGTCTTCCGTACAAAACGTAATCTCACCGGACAAATTGATCGCTACAAGGCCAGGTTGGTCATAAAAAGATGCTCGCAGCGAAAGGGGATGGACTATGAGGACACATACTCACCTGTTGTCCGACACAGTTCTCTGCAATATCTTTTCGCAATGGCAGCTCAATTGAACCTCAAGGTGGAAAAGATGGATGCGATTTCCGCTTTTCTTCAAGGAAATCTTTCGAAAGAAATTTCTATGGAACAGCCTGCGTACTACTAGAGTCGAGAAAATCCATCGATGGTATGTTGTTTAAAAAAGGCCCTATATAGACTAAAGCAGTCCAATAGGATCTGGAATCAAGAGCCGGACAAAACACTAAAATCATTTGGATTAGAAAGATCTAAGTATGCTTCGTGCATTTTTGTAAACGCAAAAAACCAAAATATACTTATAGTGATTTACATTGATGATTTTTTGCTCTTCTCAAATTAAACCGACTGGCTTGAACATTTTAAAGCGCAACCCCATCAACAATTCAAAACAAAAGAGCTTGAAATAGCAAAACAAATCCTTGGAACGCGTATAACAATATCTGATTGTTCAATTGCAATTGATCAAGACCAATATATTGAGAAAGTTCTATGAAAGTATTGAGAAAGTTCTACGAAAGTTTGGGATAAATTCTAGTGAAAAGATATCAATTAAAGATGGTGCATCTGAAATAAAATATATTGAATTCTTGAAGAATGTTCCGTATCAAGAGGCAATGCGTTGTCTACTGTATTTGGCACAATGTAGACGTCCTGACATATGCCATGCGGTAAACGTACTCAGTCGATTCAGTTCCAGTGTTGGACCAATAATGCTGTGAAGCATTTACTTCGCTATCTGCGTGGTACATCTTCAATGCAACTAAAATTCAATTAAAAATGGTAACAACAACATAATTGGTTACACCGATGCTGATTTGGCAACTAACAGTGATGATCGTAGGTCAACCATTGGACTCGTCTTCATTGTTCAAAGACGAGCGCTATCTTGGAGCTCCAAAAGACAGCATAAAGTGGTGCTTTCGTCGTGCGAAGCTGAATACATGGCGCCCTCAGCTACTTTACAAGAAGCGCTGTGGTGGGATGGACTTGTCAATCAATTTGCTCAAAAGAAGCGGCCACTTCAAATTGTGTGTGACAGCCAAAGCACAATTACGGTCGCCTCAAATGCAGGGTTCTATCTCAGGACCAAACATATTGATATACTTCATCACTTCATATAGGATGTACTCAATCAAAATCGAATAAAAGTCGATTACGTAAGCACCACTGTGCAAGTTGCAGATGTTCTTACAAAATTCCTGGACATGACCAAGCAAGCAGAATTCAGAGAAGCAACGGGAGTGTCACAAGAACCATCGTCCTAAGGAGGAGTGTTCGAGTTATCCTATAGTCCGAATGTTCATTTTCACACTGATATTTATCTTTTATGTTTTTCATAACCTATTTTAAATAAAATTTCACTTCTGTCATAGTCACCAAGCCGACCACACGCATTTTCCTTCTTCTCTGCTAATAGAATCTTATGCAAAAACAAACTCAAATTCTTATTCATAATGGGGAATTGTGTAATCAAACAAAAATTAGTTTTTCAGCTGAATATTATTCTCAACATCAGTGTCAACTTGATTTCATAATATTTACAAAGGTTAAATCAGCACATTCTTTTTTTTAGGTCTTTGTAAAAATTTTTTTACAAAGACCTACTAGTTTCGTGACCTGTCTGTCCGTCTGTCCGTGCGTCACAGCTAATTTCCTCAGAAACTATAGAAGCTACAATGCTCAAACTTTGTGAAAAGGTCAGAAGTGATGGTCTCTCAAAAGTTAAGGCCTTAACAAAAATTTAAAATTTTGACGAATTGGCCCTTAAACATTTTTTTTTATCAAAGGTAGTCGAATGGGGTATCAAATGAAAGGTCTTGGTTAGATCTTTTAGAATCTGAAATAAAAAATTCATTTCATGAATTGGGGGGTCCAGGGGAAGGCAAAATGTACCCAAAATTTGTGTCCCCCCCCCCCCCCCCCCCTCGCGATTGGACACCTTTCAGCCGAAAAATCTGAAAATTATCACGAACGTGGGCCATTATGAGTACAAGGGCAACAAATAAATTTTACATTTTTCCCCATAAAATCAAAACGGTACCTTTAAACTTCTTGAAATTTTGCAATTATATAGACTAATATAAGATATATATGTTCACAAAGTTTAATTGAGATCGGAACGTAATCAAGTGAGTTATAGCCATTTCAATTATATAGAATTACAACAACAATAACACGTGTTTATGGTTGATATAGGGTTTTCCAATAAAAGCTGTTAATTTGATATTAATAGAAAAATGCCATTTTTCAATATAAACGATTGGACATTTATTTTATTATAAAGAAGAAGATATGCCGTTAATAGTAAAAACTAACATCAGGCAAATAACCACTACGACACGCTTACAGGACCATATCCTCTTCATGAAACTTTCCATAACCAAATTGCTCAGTTCCTGAACAAGGTACAGCACCAATTGACTTAGGTTAAAATCCTAGACTAAGTAAAATACAAGCCAGCAGAATTAATCAAGTTCATATTGAATAGCATATTGCCTATGGTGCAATTTTTTTCCATATAATTTTTAGAATTCATTCACCTTAATTGTTTTCAATATAAATAAATGCTAACGTAGGATTCATTCACCTTAATTCTTCTCAGTATAAATAAATGCTAACGTAGAATTCATTCTCCTTAATTCTTCTCAATATAAATAAATGCTAACGTAGAAATCGTTCACCTCAATGGTTTTCAAATCTAAATAGTAGCTTGCACAATTATGCGATCAATGTTATTTAACATGAATGCTGGCTTGCACATTCTTCCAAACAATTTAATTTTTTATAAGAAAATGTATTATAAATACAATTGAATGAATCAATAAAGCATCAGTTTTTGTCATATTATTAACAGCAATAACACGAGCGTTTTCCTTTTTTGATCTCCCAGTTTCCCAGTTTCCCAATCTACCCTAGTTTGATACATTCTACAACCATTGAGTGTATTAAACGTTCCTAAAACTCCTCAATAACAGCTGGTGTGGCTGGTTTTTTGAGGAATAATCCTTTACACTATTTCGGTTCACAGGAAGCCTTCCTGCATCGAAGCATTGGTCCGTCCAGCCGGATCTCGTTTGCACTTAGGTTCAATATTGTTCCTAACTGCATACAATCCGTTTCTCCATTGGTTGCTGCGTTTTATCCTGGGCACCGTTCCCAACAATAAGGACTTCCTCTGAATCGTGGCAGCACTGTAGTTCTCAAATTATCGTTCATGACTGCGGTACACAGACATCCTTGGATTGTAGGGATATTTTGACATTCAGGCTCCGAATCTATTGTTCCTGACTGCGATATACGGTGATCTCTTGGAGTTATCATTTAGGGTTCAGCGGCTCTCAGGTTCCTAGCCAATTGTTCCTGACTGCACTACAAGAGAATCCTTCGGGTTTCCGTGAAAGGTCCACTGGGATTTAGCGGCACTTAGGTTCCAGACTTTTTAGTTCCTGACTGCAGCTCACGAGCACCTTTGGAACTCATTTTAGTCGCTTAAAATATTCAATATGGAGGTCAATACGCTTCTAGAGGATCAGCAGCGTATAGCTGAGTCTCTCGAAGATCTAGAGAGGAACTTTAAAAAGGACAGCACATCTCGGAAAGATGTGGAGTACTTTAATAAGAAACTGGGGATTATTGAAAGCCTCTGGGAAAGATTCAAGTTAAATCACGTTGAATTGCAATCAACACTTGCACCCTCTCACCAGTATTTAGAGAAACGTTTTCTATGAGGCAACAAGGCAACAATTCGACAAAACAAAGAGCGTATACACCGTAGGACAGACACTTCTGATTCCAACTTTGAAACCTGATGAACAATCAACAAAAATGCCAATGCCGACAACGTCAACTACTAGACCAACGGCAGCGTCTCTGCCGACGGCTCCAAACGATCCACTGCTCAACGATCCAACTGAATCGATGCCAACGGATGCCTACCGATATAACCATATAACCAAGCAACCTTCCAAGGCTACCTGCTATAACCATTCCGGTGTTAATGGCGACTTCAAAGAATGGAGAAGGTTTTTCGATTTATTCAGGACAGTTATACATAATAACTACAATCTAGGACCCATCCAAAAGATGCAATATCTTTTAAGCTATTTAGAAGGAGAGGCAAAAAAATGCTGTGTCGCATCTGCAGCTAGATGCATTGAATTATGAGACGGCCATTATGATGCTACAAGAACGCTTTTCAAACAGCAAAAGAATGACTATGGCATACCTTGACTCCATTTTCGATATAAAAAAAGTTGAACACAGGAGCGCAACTGACATAATAAACCTATTTAATGTTCTGCGTAACTGTTTAGCTGCGCTTAAAAATTTGTCACATAATACAGATCAGTGGGATCCGATCATCATACACATTGCTATGCGAAAACTCGATTCTGAGAGCATTCGCCTGTTTGAAAATACATTACCGAACAATAAGGAAATGCCATCATTACAACAGCTTTATAATTTCCTATTAAAAAGACATGAAGTCTTAACGACGATCAAACCTCAAGTCCAGGAGCAGCACGTTAAAAAGCGAGCGTTCAATACGACGACAAAACCAGCATGTCCATATTGCAAAGAGCAACATTTTATATACCGTTGCGAAAAATTTAAAGGACTTTCCGCAGACGATCGCTATAAATTCATTTCATCAAATAAATTATGCTATAATTGCTTGACTCACGGCAAAAGCATAAAATGTAAAAGCACACATAGATGCTTCGAGTGCAACAAACCGCACCATACACTTCTGCATTTCCCCAAGGTTAAAACGGTGTCTTCCAATATTGCTACTAATGAAGCCTATGAGGGATTATCAACAAAAACAAATGGCAAAGAAATTAACACCAAGGCACTACTTCCTACAGCTCTCATAAATGTACTATCGAGCACTGGAGAAAGAATTCCGTTGCGCGCTCTCATCGATCAAGGATCCCAGACATCTTTCATTATCTCAAAGGCAGCAAAGAGGCTACGCTTAGAAACTGAAAACGTCCTGGCTACTGTTACAGGTATCGGTGAAAAGGGATCAACGACCATACGCGGAAAAGTATACGTAACGATAACCCCGCATTTTCGATCAGCATTTACTACCCTAGTAGAAGCATTAATTATGCCCAGGCTCACAACAAACTTGCCGGAAGACCTAGTAGAGCTACCTAGATGTAGCAAAGTCCCAGAACTTAAGTTAGCGGATCCTTGCTTTGCCTCCCCTGGACGAATAGATATGATACTTGGAGGAGAGGTCCTTGAAGAGATAATCGAAGAAGGCCTAAGGAAGGAAGAACCATTATTAGCCCAAAAGACGAAGCTTGGTTGGATTTTGTCAGGCAAAACCATGTCCAAGACTAAAAGGAGTACAGCCAATATGATATCCTGCATCTCAAAGACCGAATTCCACAAATCGTAGGAAAGGTTCTTTGAGATGGACAACGACATTAGGGAAAGGGAGCCTTCACCTTCTGAGGTCAGATGCGAAGAACATTTTCAAGCAACTCACGAAAGAGACAATCAAGGAAGATATGTAGTCCAGCTTCCATTTAAAGACGAAACCAATGCAACACCACTTGGGGAATCTAGAGTTAAAGCTTTAATAAGATGCAGACAAGTCGAGAAAAGGCTAGAAAAAGATCCAGAATTGAAAAAACAATATCAAATGTTTTTGCAAGAATATCTTGAACTCGACCACATGGAAAAGGTAAATCCATACATCGGTGACAACAGAAGCGTTTTCTTCTTGCCACATCACGCAGTACTAAAGGAGGATAGTACTACAACAAAACTTCGAGTCGTATTTGATGCATCCGCAAAAACCTCAGAGGGACCCAGCCTGAATGATTTGTTATATATTGGAGCTAAATTACAGCAAGACTTAGCCCAGATCTTGCTACGATGTAGAAAGCATAAATATGTTTATACTGCGGACATTGAGAAGATGTTCCGGCGAATCATTCTGTCAAGCCAGGATAGAGACTATCACAGGATCTTCTGGAGAAACGATAGAACACAAACTATTGATGAATATCGATTGAACACTGTCACTTACGGTACAGCCTGTGCCACATTTTTGGCTGCACGATGTCTCGTCCAGCTGGCAAAAGATGAAGGCAAAAACTATCCACATGCAGCCAACGTGCTTCAGAATGACTTCTATGTTGATGATATGCTTAGTGGTTCGGACTCAAAAGAAGAAGCACTAAAATTACAAAAAGAAATTACGGACCTGCTCAAAAAGGGTGGTTTCAATCTCAGAAAGTGGGCTAGCAATGATGCAGAGCTACTGGCAACAATCCCTGAAGATGCAAGAGAAAAGGGAATGCTTCGAATAACCGAGGACACCTCTCTGAAAACACTAGGAATTCATTGGAATCCATGTCAAGATGAATTCCAGTTTAAGGTTCCCAAGTTCCGAAGCAGAGGAAAATTGACAAAACGCAGGCTTTTATCAAATATCGCTACCATATATGATCCGCTTCAATGGCTAGCACCCGTTACTATAAGGGCGAAATTGCTAATGCAAGACGTATGGAAGACGGAAGTAAATTGGGATGAAGAGCCTTCTGAGGAGATTATAAATCGATGGAACTGGCTTGAAGCAGGTTTAGAGCATCTAGAAAGCTTAAAAATCCCACGTTGGATCCACTATACCTCCAATACTAAATTAGAGCTTCACGGCTTCTGTGCCGCCTCAAAGGTAGCATACGCCGCAGTTGTATACAGCAGATCAATTGATGAAACCGGCTTAATCAACACAACACTTCTTTGTGCAAAAACCAAGGTCACACCCATGAAGTCGGAAATACCGCTTCCAAAACTTGAGCTCAACGCAGCAGTACTTCTTTCCAACCTACTTCATCAGACTATCAACTTTGTAAATATAGCAAACGTACCAATTTTTGGTTGGAGTGATTCGACGATAACATTAGCATGGCTGAGGAAGGAACCATCTTCATTAGAAACATATATCGCGAACAGAGTCTCCAAGGTACAGACGTTAGATGGTGGAAAGTGGCAATGGAATCATGTGAGATCGGAGGAAAACCCCGCTGATTGTGCTTCTAGAGGAATAAATCCGAAAGAATTGCGCAGTCATAAACTGTGGTGGAGTGGTCCAGCTTGGTTACTACAAACCACTAACATTGAAGCCCCGATTAAAATAGCATCAACATGCACAACAAAACAAGAAGTCGAACTTCTGGAACGCTATTTCAGTATAGAAAAATTGACAAGAATCTTTAGTCTCTGCCTCAGATTCGCCCACAATTGTAGGAGACCACGTGATGGAAAGAGAATAGGCATCTGACAACCCAATGAGCTCCAAAATGCACATCTCAAAATCATCTCTATCATTCAACAACAAGAGTTCTTTCAAGACATAGCTGATTTAAAGGCAAACAAAGGTGTCAGTGCTAAAATACGATCACTCAATCCTTTCGTAGACAAATTAGGAATCCTTCGAGTGGAAGGAAGACTCCGGAGTGCAAACATTTCGCAAGACGCGAAGTTCCCTATTCTACTACCGCAACGTAGCCATATAACCTACCTAATTGTTAGGGAAGCACACAAGAAGACCAATCATGGAGGACCTCGGCTCGTTCAAAATTATCTACGGATGAGGTACTGGATAGTAAATGATCAAAAGGTTATCCGATACGAGATCCATCGTTGCATAACCTGCTGTAGATTTGCAAATAGAGCTAATAAGCAACTAATGGGTAACCTACCAGCCGTACGCATCACTCCATCAAGCGCATTCTCACACTGTGGCGTAGACTATGCGGGACCCTTTAGCACAAGAATGTCTAAAGGAAGAGGATCAGTGATCCTCAAAGGATACATCGCCCTGTTCACCTGTATGGTGACAAAAGCTATCCACCTGGAGCTTGTAAGTGATCTGTCAACGGAAGCCTTTTTGGCGGCATTTAAGCGTTTCATCAGTCGAAGAGGACTTTGTCAGGAAATATTTAGCGATAATGGAACGAATTTTGTCGGAGCAAGTAATCAAATGGATAAAGATATCCAAGAAGCCATTGAAAGATCCACAAGTGATTTAGCACGAATAACAGCCAAAGATGGAGTCACCTGGAGTTTCATACCGGTTGCTACACCCCATTTTGGGGGTCTGTGGGAAGCTGGAGTGAAGTCAGTCAAAGGACATATCAAACGAATATTTGACGAGGCCAAGATAGTTTAAACCTTTGAAGAGTTCTCCACGATATTATGTCAAATAGAAGCCTGCCTCAATTCGAGACCGATCACACCCCTATCCAGCGATCCAAATGACTTGGAAGCTTTGACACCTGGTCATCTTTTGATTGGCCGACCATTGTTAGCTCTACCAGAGCCGGATAAATCACAGAAAACTCTACATGAACGTTGGCAGATGCTCACTGCAATGCATCAAACATTCTGGAATAGATGGACAAATGAATATTTGCACACTCTTCAACGACGTACGAAATGGACTAAACACGAAGAAAACATAAAAATTGGGGAATTAGTACTTATAAAAGAACGAGATATGCCACCAACCAAATGGCCACTCGCACGAATTCATGAAGTTCAACCAGGAACGGATGGCAAAGTACGAACAGTAACGGTTAGATATAATGGCAACAAATTCAAGAAGGTCACTATCGTCAATCTCTGTCGTCTTCCTGTCGAGATCTCCGAAGATAGTGCAGCGAAGCAAACTCAAAGGTCTAAAAAAAACCAAGCTCACGTCGCATCATATGATGAGCAACGAGTCGATCCTCCATCTAAGCCTGTTCAAGCCAGACTTCAAGCTTTGCTCGTTCAAACCAGGCCTCAATATAAACCTCTTCAAGCCAATCCTAAGAAGCGAAAATGTGACGAATCGCACCAACTAAAAACAAACCAGCGTCCCAAAAAGAAAATAAGAATTGCTACTTGCACCTGGGCAACCAAACTTATGAATCTAGCCCTTCTTGTATTTTCCCTTTTAACACTGGGTCTGGCGAATTCTACGAACACCAACTACGATGTTATTAGACCTAAAGGAGGGTTCTACGTTGAAAGACTGGGCAATGTTCATGTCTTACGTGGGAATCTCCGATTAGAAGTAAATTTTCCCATGAACACAACTCTACAAGATGAGGAAAGTGTTATATCTACCCTGAAAGAGGTCAAGAACATGTGTTATCAGACAAGAGACATATCAGGAATAACACACTGTGATACACTGGTACAACACATGGCGGCAAAACAGGCTGAAATACTGAGCCATATCCGAGAAATCAAGGCTATCCCAAACTCCAGGCAAAAAAGAGGCCTATTCGGCAAGCTCCTCACTGCCGTTTTTGGTGTTAACGACGAAGTTTATACGGATATAGATACTTTGCAAGAAAACCAACGAGATATCTTCAAAACTGTGAATCATCAAGGCATACTCTTAAACACGAAAATATCACAGTCGAATAATATAACTATGATAAAACTAAAGAATCTCGGAGAAAAATTGAACCAAGTAATCGATACTGTCAACGAAATGAGAAAATGGTACGCAAAAATCTATCACAACAGACTAGGCATTCAAGTAATATCAGCATATCTTATGGCAATGGATTATTACGATGAAATAAGCTTGAAGTATTCCAAATTAACGAGAGCGCTATATGGTCATGAAAACATCCTTAATTTCATTACAATAAATACCATCAACACTATGATACAAAGTACTAAACGAAAAATCGGCTTCGCTTTCGAAATACTACAAAGCCCTCAACAACGTATACACCTAGAACGAAGTGAGGAGGGAGCCGCAGTTTATGGATATTTCACGATAGTTGAGAACATCAGATACGACCTTATCCACGTAACTTCTGTTCCACACAAGCAGCATGCACATTGTTACATCATGATTGATGCAGGACCTCCCACAATTGCGGTAAACTTTGATCGTCAAGTTTATTTCACTCTGAACCAGGAAGAACTAGAAGCATGCAAGTCCGAGGAAGAACTACTAATATGCTCGCCTGGTACGACCACGAATATGATGACAAAACCTAACTGCATCCTGGATGAGATCTACAACAGGCACAACCGAATCATGTGCCCCACATTTAGCACAAAGAGCGAACGTACATTATGGAAAAAGCTTAGGATGAAGAACACATGGCTTTTTATTGCCGATCCTCCAGTTCCAGCACACTTAATCTGCAACGGCCAGCGGCAGGAAATCGTATTGAAAGATGTAGGAATAATACGCACAGCAACCAACTGCATTATAGAAACCAAAGAAGTCACTCTTCGAACATCACTTAACGAGGAAATGACTGTTTTGAGTTCCTTTATGAAAGAGATTCCACCTGAGAAATTTAACACGACCACGCAACAGTCAGCATTTGCGAACTCTGAACCGATCACCAAATTATCACAGCAGGTCTTCACGAACGAGGTTTCAAACATCCAGGAACCTGCAAACACACTGCAAAAAATCAAGGAGCACACGGTGCCAGCCGCAACCACAATACTTGTCACCCTGCTGCTACTCCTAATCGGTAACCCATTGAAGAAAAGATGCCAAACATACCTTCTACGGATAAAAAAATCTACAGAACAAGCCGAAGATCATCCCGGAACTGCTACATCACTCAGGGACAGATTTAACAGCATCATTACTCGCGCCCGCCCAACATGTTCAGTTCCTGAACAAGGTACAGCACCAATTGACTTAGGTCAAAATCCTAGACTAAGTAAAATACAAGCCAGCAGAATTAATCAAGTTCATATTGAATAGCATATTGCCTATGGTGCAATTTTTTTCCATATAATTTTTATAGAATTCATTCACCTTAATTCTTCTCAATATAAATAAATGCTAACGTAGAAATCGTTCACCTCAATGGTTTTCAAATCTAAATAGTAGCTTGCACAATTATGCGATCAATGTTATTTTACATGAATGCTGGCTTGCACATTCTTCCAAACAATTTAATTTTTTATAAGAAAATGTGTTATAAATACAATTGAATGAATCAATAAAGCATCAGTTTTTGTCATATTATTAACAGCAATAACACGAGCGTTTTCCTTTTTTGATCTCCCAGTTTCCCAGTTTCCCAATCTACCCTAGTTTGATACATTCTACAACCATTGAGTGTATTAAACGTTCCTAAAACTCCTCAATAACAGCTGGTGTGGCTGGTTTTTTGAGGAATAATCCTTTACACTATTTCGGTTCACAGGAAGCCTTCCTGCATCGAAACACAAATCGCAAAGTGGCTGCCCTATGTCCTCGATAGCTGCACGAATTTCATCTTTGAGATCTTGAATCGACACTGCGCTATTGGCGTAGGCCTTCTCTGTCACGTGGCTCCAAAGGAAGAAGTCGCAAGGTGTTAAATCACAAGATCTATTCAAAATAACACCTTTGATTGGAAAACCCTTTATATATTTAAAATTGACTTAGGCACTTTTATTTTCTTTCAATTTTCATGAAAATTTAAGGAATAGTGTTTAACTTGAACATGTTCAATCGGCCGAGCATTCAGAAAAATCATTTAAGCTAGATCAAAATAGCGGCTGCACTGTGCTTATGAAGGAAACTGTGCATCTTTTGTATAAATTTGAACGATTTCATATCCGAGTATTGGATGAATAATTCAAGTTATCGATTCACGCCATTAGATAACTTGTTTCTAACCCTAGAATGTTTACGAAGACCTAATCTGGTAGGAGCACTCTCCTGCTTACTCAACTTGTTCACATAATAATTCGCCCATGTCTGATTTCAGTGACAAATATTCTTAAATATATAAATCCAGATCAAACCTCAGTAAACACTTTAATATAAAAATAATGTGATCCCTGTTGACCCAACTTTAATCGACCGTTTCCTAGACTAGACATTCTATAAATAGTCGATTATTCAATATTTATTGTTTCAATCAACGACATTGCAATGACTTCTTCTCCTTTATCTTAAACCATAACCAATGTTGCATACAACCCATCACGATCCATTAAACTCAATCAAAACTTATCCAGGAAAATAAGAAATAGCATCGTAGATTTCAATCATCGAACACCATCCCAGTAGTCATTTTCCATAGATTATGATGAGGTAGGCCTTTGTCAAGTGACACCATCGTAAAGATGCACAACAAGATCTTCACCACGGTCCCACATGCTAGCTTCGAGCTTGCGATATATATCGATTTTTCAATAAATAGGAATAAATGATGCTTGTTATGATCATTTGATTGACGATTATCCCCTGAACTGTACTTGCTGCGTTTTCAACTGCACAATAACCTCATCGGAGGCACTCAGCAACCTTTCTTCTGAGAACAAACCAGAATACATGGGGATCATATTTCTAGCAGCCACTTGGAATTTTGACGCGGTCAATTAGTCATGGATTCCAATTGTTGCTACTGTCGTTCCATCTGTGCTGATCCAGTCGACAATTGTTCTGGGATGAGAATGTCCCATGCATGATCAGTCTAACTGAGCAGGAAGCAATCCAGAGCGGCTTCTTTGCTGAAACATTAATCATAACTGCTTCATAATTCACATTCTGCAGGCCCGTCTTGCGATTCGAATCAAGTGTTTGTCACCACACTTATCAATCTTGACTTAACCATGATCTTGTCAACTTAACACGATCCCAGCACTCTTCAGCCAAACTTGAGCTGCTACTCTTGAGGACCCTCAAAGCTCTTTCATGATCGATGGACTGTACTCACCCGAGATCATTAAAGGTGACACATGACTACTATTATTGAATTATTCTCTAATGTATCTAAATCAGTGCCAGAGATACAACACAACGTTGAGCGATCGATCGAACTCTGATCCAGCAATTGAAGATCAGCTTTTTCATCGCGCTCCGAACTATTTTGGTTGCTATTATTAATGATCTGCCTCTCTCAGGCAAATCAAAGCATGATTAAGATTTTTCATATGGTGTGGGATCACATGTAACGGCGACCTCACATGCTGATCGTCATTGATCGTGACGTGATCTTCACATTGACATCGAAATTAATAATCTCCATTACTGTGATGCAATGAATGTTCATCATTCGCTGCGGCGGAATGAAGTGGTTGCGTCCGCGGAGATCATTATTAGGAAGTTTTTATCAAGTTATCGAAAAAGCGAAGCTTTACTCGTCTACGCGACGCACGGTTTTATGAATTTTCAAGATCTCCGACTTTAATGATCTATTTTATTAGTCCTAGTGAAGATAAATTTCAGCATTTTACATTTGATAGTCGGGAAATTGTTGAGTTTTCAGGTGGTCTAACTGTACCCGAGACAATTATAGGGCGAATGATTTACCATGCCTCGATGGAATGTTGAACGGCTTAATTACGAAGTAAATAAATTTAGTGTAGATGCCGACAATATTAAATTTTATTGCTTGTTTAGTAGCTTTTTGGTGTTGGGTTACTTGATCGTTTTCAGATTTTTAATGTGAATATTAAGCTTTTATTCCCTTTTTTCAAACATAGCACTAATTATTCAAACGATCAATTGGAAACAAGTTGCTTGTCAACTAGCTCTGAAAAAAAATTTAGATCCCATACAAAAAATGGAGCATAATGATCCACAACCTAAAACCAATTAACACTGTTCACACATTTCCTATATCACCTAATCTTTAATCTTCCAACTGAAAGATTAGATTTTCTATCCATTCTCTAATGGGTTTATCTTACATAAGGAGTCCATTCTTCATTCACTTATTACCTAATAAAATCATTAAAATATTTTCTCTCCCAATAAACAACATCAACTCCAAAGCAGAGAGAACAAATTAAATCCGCCAATTAGATAAATCAAAAAAAATGTTTCACTTTGATTATTCCCGGCCATACAACACAACACAGTCGTCTATTTTTGAATATTCGGAAAATCTCTATTGAGTGTTTTCCGGTGCCAAATGGTTGAACTGAAAAATTTCAGCTATTTGGCATGAGATTAGCGACAACTTATCTGTTATTAGTGTGGAGGGGAGAATTTTAAAAGGTTTGGATTTCTTTTTGCATTGTTAAGGCTATTTTTAATGCCAACTTATTCGTGAGATAAAATTAGAGTATTTTGATAAAAGTGACGTTGGAAATGCGTTAAGGTGAAAATAAACGTGAATTGAAATGTAGACGTCACTTATTTATCATCATGTGATGAAAGAAATGAATAGAATATTCAAGTAGGTTTTTGTGGTATGAATGAAACAAGAAAATTGTTTTAATACTTTAATGTGTGGAATTTTTCAGAAGTGCGAGTCTCACCGACTTACATAGATCATGAACAATCAATGCGAGGAACATTTTTTTGAAAAAAGAGTAATTTGCCCGGTTGGGTGTAAATTTAAGGCTATTGACTAATTTGCAGTTGACTTTGAAACGCCTTAAAAAGAGTGGAGTGCATTTTGATGGAATCGGTGTCATCATCAGTTTTACCCCGTTCATTCATATTTCTCATTTTGAAACGGGGAAATTCATTTGGCACCAGTTCCAGTTCAGTGTTTTAGGGCATTTTGAAGATTTATATACTTTTTGAAGTTTTCTTTATTTCCCGTTATCGTTACGGGAAAAATCTCATTTGTTTTCTCCAATGTAAGCATATTGACTTTAAACATTTACAAATACACAAACACAAATGCACTGAGATTGTCAAAATTGTAGTGAATTGAGGATATGTAACATAAATGGCCGTGAAGGACTGCAGCGATGGTCTGCTGTCTCGGCGAAGAGGATGGTGAGATCCGCCGAGATTGGCCTTGTCTGGGGACGCGTGAATGCGCTGGTAGACTAACGTTGCGGTGTTGTGGGGCGGGTTCTTTCCCCCTAGCACAAGGACTCACTGCAAAAAAATTTCGCATTCACGAATTAAACCATGTAAAAATGCCGATCGACTGGTGTCGAGGCCGAGGTAACCTACTAGCGGTTGAAATTGGGCTGGGCGAAAACGGAAGGACTTGCGGAGACTTCGTCGTTACCGACGATCCTCATGGCCCACAAATAAGAGTGGGGCATCTAGGTGGAAGCGGCGCCCACTCGCACTCTCCCAACTGAAACAAGATCCAAACGTAGACGTAGCCATGTATTTTCCATTTGAGTGAAAAACTCATACAAACGTACTTTGCATGACTCTTTCCATCAAGTCAGGAATACAAACGTAGCCAATTTATGTTATAGCGTTATGCGATGGAATCACATAACTCTATTCCATAAAAAAGGCCCGCGAGCGGAAGGCCACTCTACCCGGCAACAGCCTCTGTAAGCAAAAGAAGGGAAAAGCGCGCCCGATGGCTAGCCCATTTTAGAGGAGGAGCTCGCCACCGTTGCAGGTCCTGTACCCGGTCAGGTTTTCAAGAAGGGAAAGGCCGAACTTGGGTCCTTTTGCCTAAACATTATTTTATTGGACTTGAATTCAGGGCAAAAATTTATGAATAAATATAAAACATTCAGATATCAAATTAAAATGGAAATCTATGTAAAATTGAAAGTATATTTTAATTATTTTAATTTAAATCAAATATTGTTCTGGATAAGATAAAATAAATTATACATTGTATAAAAAATATCTATATTCGACATCATTAAGTAACCTCAGCATTAATAGTTGTCACAAAATAGCTCTTTTCTTATTTTAAACGACTAAGGAAACTGCGGAAATACTAACAAAAATATAAAAAACACGTTAAGCATAATTTCTCAAAGAATTTTTTCAATCATTTCATTAATAATAACTGATTGTTCAATTGAAAAATATATATGGCTACTTTTTATGTTATTTTATAATTGATTTAAACCTGAGGTTGGTAACTAATTTTTCCGATCATTCCTTTTAGGGTATACTCAGTGGAAACATTATTGACCATTTAAGGATTTATTCGTCGTTTTTCCAGCGCATAAACCTCAATAAAAATCAACATTAATTCTAAACAAAACGATAAAAACTATTCTGTCAAAATCAAAAAGGTAAAAACAAGAACTTAAGAGATTTTCATTGATTTACTTTAATTTTTACAAGGCTTTATACTTTATTAACAAAAAAAAATTAAACTTTGAATCGCAATAATGCTAGTTAATCGATGAGGATTCGAATATTTCCAAGTATATTTATTTCACAAAGTTACGACAATGGCTTTTTCTCTAATTGGATTTTCGTTTTTTTGTTGTCAAAACAATAATTACGAAAAGCAGAGATTTCTTCAAGACTGACCTGAGTATAACATTCCAGCTTCGTTTTTTGGCAATTTTATGCGGCATTTTTTTTAGTAGAGGTAGTATAGTCTTTTGTCAACTAATATTGAGCTTTCAACAATTTGCATTTCTTCTTTCTTCTGGTGTTTTTATCGTTTAAAGGACTCATCCGTACTGTAGTTTTCGTAAAGAGATTAACCAGGGAATCACGCTGTGGTCTCAATTTGCCTGTGTAGGTCACAAATATCGCTGACACAGCGGAAGCCAACAGAATTTTCATTGAAAGAAAATTTTGTGTGGGTTGCGGTTGCGCTCGACTTGTTAGACGACAGCGGCGCTCATAAGATGAAAATCTCACTAGCACTCTGCTCCACACTTGTTTGTAAACAGATTGATTTCTGAGGCACTTACCTTGAACTATTAGTTTGGCATTGGAGATCTGATTCGCTACGACTTGAAGAGGCAAAAAAAAAAATTGCGGGTTGAAAGACATCAGAAATGAAAGAAACAACGATTCCTTCCTACACTGATCACGACGTTCACTATGTCGTCGACAGATGTAACGAGGAGTTTCGAGGCGGATAATGTTTCGGGTGTGCTGGGAGGATGCACCACAGCTGAGTTATGGATGAGTTTTATCCAGTCAGGCCATTTGTGCTACGAGCTGGATATTTAATTTGCAACACTAAACACGCTCTATATACTGGGATGCGGCGTTTGTAACGACGACATCAATCCGATTCAATTTAATCTCAAATCCAGTAACGTTTACTTCTCGGTGTTCAACTCCAGTTTCTGATCTGCATTCAATTTCAAAATCCAGTAGTTGACATTCCTCCTCATCTCCGCCCAGCCAACGGCGAGCATAAAGCAAGCACCAAAGTCGTGGAAAAGTGTGGAAAAAACGTGGACAACACGCGCAAATTCCTTCCCTAATTCATTAGATGTGATGGAAGTATAGGCCGGCAAGAATCGGAAATGTGCAGCACAAGTGCACTCGTAAATTTGCGGTTCCTTTCTAACAACTCGTCCACAGTCCTTGCTTGGGAAAATTCAGTGCGAATTCTACTACATTGACTGTACGAGCGGCTGAAATGCGACAGTAATGATAACGTTCACTATTCGCTCGATACAAACTGCGTCCAATCTAAAACATTTATGATTAGCACTAGCTGTTGTGGATAAGTTACCGTACTTGGCGTATAGTGGGATGAGAATCAGATGGATCACTCTAGCACGCACGCACTACCACTGACTGCACCTAGCGAAGTAGGCAACCGCAACAACATACTACTTGGAGCGATATTCTTGCTAAATTCTAAGTTTAATTGGCACAAAACTGGAGCACAGTGAATAAAAATCGCTTGCAGGTATATTTTTATAATTATTTTTGGGGTTTTAGTAGGGAAATGTACAAAATATCACGCGCAGCGATCCACGAATGACCTCAACAACTCCCGTTCTTCTTTGGACTCCCGATTTGAAGCTCGACATCGCCTTACAGGACCGCTCCAAAAATCAGTCGGCGAGCCTTCGATCTACTTTCCTTCTCATTGCGAAAGTGTGATCCTGGAAGGGCTCCGTAGGAAAGGAGGTTGCCGTATCCAGATTCCAATTGCAAATTAAAACGATGAGAATTATTTTAAATTTACAACTGAAATTTGGATCCACAATATGTTGGTTTTCGAGCAGCGACTGCTCGATTATTACAAAATGTACAAAACTTTAAAAGAATATGCCACCGATATGTTGTTCGCAAATGCAACACCAATAATTAAAATCCACACATGCCTTTATTTTACGCGAAGACATCGCCAAATCACGAACATTTATTAAGTTCCCATTGCCTTTAGAATGGATTCATGAAAATTTTATGAATTAGTTGGTGAAATGTCAGCTACGTATTTTTATTTAGAAGTTACTTTTTGGATTAGCACCTCAGTCCTTTTTGGGTCTTCATTTAGAGAAAGTTAGAGTATCTCATTATCTTGATCGAATGTGTTGGCACTCGAGAAGGTGATATGGTTAGTATCACACTTTATTCATCTATACGTCCAGCAAGCTGAGGTACGTTCTGATTTTAAACCAGCACGCATCATAACTGAACGGGCTTATAGTCCATCTAAAGAATCACTCAAAATTAATCTCGCTTCGAACGAGGGATCCTCGGCTTACGAGGTGGGCGCTTTATCGACTTATGATTATATAGGTACACATAAAAACAGTTTGAGAGACGAGAGGAGGCCCCTAGATTCTATATCAAGCAGTCGTTGTGTATGGACGTGTTTCAATCACTCCTGTCAATAATTTTTGAAAATTAAAATAATTTTTAAAACATTAATTCGAAGTTAATTAAAAAAAAAACGTATAAAGTCGTCGAATTATTCGAGCAATTCATCGATACTTACGAGGAAGTCGCAAAAAGTTTAAAAAAGAAGAAACGTATTTTCGCCGGGGGCATGGAGGAGCCTGACAGTTTTCCACCGCTGGGGAACCCGGGGCCAGGCATTGCAAACGCTACAAATGCATAAATCATGAAACGAAAAAATGACCAAGAAAGCTTTGAGCGTATTCCAAGCGAAGAATTGGAAAGTCTGACCAAAGAAAACGCAACGAGAGGAAACTCCGAATCACAAATTTGGAGGAGATGCTCCAGTAATTAGCAAACGTCAATAAAACAAAAGTGATGAAGCCACAAAATACGTCCGGAAATAAGGAGAAGGAGAAAAAGCCAACCAGCGTGTTTGCTAGTTCTTCTATTAATAAGATAACTGAGAAAATTCCTCCGATTAATGTCTTTGGCAGCGCGGACGATAAATGGTTCGGCTATTGGCAGCTGAATATAAGATCAATAATTTTGAAGTAAAGAGAGTGACCGCTGATAAACTCACAATTAAAACAAAAACACTGACTGATTTCAAGCTGGTGAAAGATGGTGTTAAAAGTATACAAGCTCCCCACTTCACAAACACGTCGAAGGCGGGAAAAAATCAGACCTTCTTGTTGAAGGGTTTGGACTATAGGGAGAATACAGTTGATCTCTTTGATATGTTACAGGAAGCAGCACCAGTAGTCAAATTAATTAGTGTGAAAAATTCTGCTTTCACGAGATTAACTGTTGAAGGCAAAATATTACCATTTTATTTGGTACAAATTTATAACGAAAGCAATCCAAGTACCCTCCATAAGCTAAGGTGCTTAAACTTTTGAGTTGTGAGGCGGAAGCGTCTCCAAAAAACTGAGGTCAATCAGTTTTATAGGTGGCAAAGATTCGGTCATTTGGCTACTAATTGTGCCATGCACTATCACTGTGTTAAATGCAAAGATATACATGCCCCCCGTGAATGCAAATTGACTCAGATGGAGCCAAAAGAAAAATTATACTGTGTTGACTGCGGTATATTTGGTCATCCAGCATCATACCGAGGATGCCCTCGGTATCAAGATGCAAAAATTAAATTTTCCCCAAAACAACCCCAAGTATATCGCAGTCTGCTATCTTCTAACTTCGTCAAATCTGGAGTATCATTTGCACTTGTTGCTAGAGGACCAGTAGACAACAATGTAAATAAAATTAATAACATAAATAATGTAAGTGGCAATAACGAGCTGCTTCTCAAAATTTATAAACAGTTGGAATCTCTTTCAGAAAGAAATAAGCAAGATCAAAAATGAATTTAGTTTTTCAACGTTTGGGCCAACATGCTTCAAAATAATTTGACACCTAGTCACATTTCCATTCATAAGCTTTATCTCATCTCAATCAACGTCAACTCCATTGTTACTATACATCGACGTGATTATCTCCTTGAATTCATTGCTAAGCACAAACCTGACATCGTGCTTCTCACTGAAACCCACCTCAATTCATGGCACTCCATGACATTCAAGGATTTTGAATTCGTAAGAAACGGTAAGGCCAACGGTGATGGGGGAGGTGGCAACGGGATATTGGTTAGAAGACCCTATTGTTTCCAAAATGTTGAAAATGTCGAATTCAAAAGCTTTGAATCTCTTGAAGTGGGCGTTATCAAAATTTCGCTGCCAAGTGGGGATAACCTCTTCGTTATCTCTGCCTATGCAACTGGTCGGAATGTTCTCAAGTTCAAGGAGGACCTCAATTGTTTGAAATACTTGAATTGAACAGGCTGCATCCTTATTATATTCTTGCTGGTAACCTGAATGCCAAGCATACATCTTGGCTGAACGCTAACAATAATTCCAGAGGTGAATTCCTGAAATCGTGCATAACAGAGAACCAAATTGAATATAGGTGTTATCTATTTGTGTCCGAGCTAACAACATGCCTACGAAAAAATCATATTTGGACCTATGCATTGCTCATGTAAGACTGGAATTAAGCTTTAATAGTCCTCAACGGAAACTGCAGGTGCTTCCTAATGCTAGTGACCGTAACGCGATCGTAATGGAAATCAATCATCAAAGGGATTGTTTCTTCCTCATCTCAGTTCAACGTGAAAATTATCGGTTGAATTTCAAAAAAACAGACAGGGAAAAGTTTTATCGGGAGTACCAAAAGCAAAGCCCCCTTTCTGACGTTGGCAACTCTTGCTCAATGGTTCCTAATGACAGCAATCTAACTATCGATGAAATAGATCTCTATTTGTCGAAGTTAGAGAAGCTGACGTTGGAAACGATTGAGAAAGTAGTTCCCAAGATTTAACATCGAAACAATTTGAAAGAATATGAAAGACCAACCATTGAAAGGTTGAAAAGATTGAAAAGCCTTCTCACACGCGTCAACAATATTTATCGGTGATTTTCGGACTACAACCATCCCTCGTTGGCTTTGTTGAAATTACACCTGAAGAATGTCCAGAATTTAATCCGTTCCTACTACAGGAGTGAGGTCAGCAATTAATGGGCGGAAAAATTGAAGGGTATTAGCCCACAGGACCCAGATGGCGTTTTTGCGAAAGTGAATAGCATATTCCGCAAGAAGTCTCGAGTGAAGGCATCGAATCTTGAAGTCACTAGCAATAAAATAAATCTTCTCGATAGGGCTAGTATCGAAATTGATAGTATGACTCCGGATAGAAATGGAAACAGGATTATTTGTGAGGGGTTGCATAAACTTGAATGATCTACAGCTGTACACTGATAATTGGCGAATGAACATCAATGCACAGAAGTGTGAAACAATCTTGTTTCGGAAACGCTGCAGGGGGTCAGTCAAGACCTGAAACGTAATTGGAAAGATTTCCACATCATGGCTGGCGAATGTAGTTCAGAACGAGTTCCACATAAATCCTGTGTTCGATACCTCGGTGTTTATCTCGATCAGTATCTATACTAGACTGAACATGTTAAAATCATGCTCAGTATGGCACTAAAAGTAGTCATGGCCCTACGAAGACTCTTTCATTCCAGATACATTGATCAAAAGGCCAAAATTATCTGCTACAAGACCCTGGTTAGACCAGTTTTGACATATGAATATCAGATCTGGTACAACCAGAATGCTAGTACTATGGAAAAGCTAAGAGTTTTCGAAAGGAAATGTCTTCGTGCATGGACTGGTTTGTACGGCAAGCCTGAGACGGATTGGAAGCATTATATATCGAATAGAAGAATTTATCAAACTGCTAAAGTGATGAGAGTCGATATCTTCATATTGAGACTGCTTCGGAATCATATCGCAAGATCTGTATCAGTGAGTGAAAACCCCTGGATTTCACAGCCGTTCCACCCTACAGGTGGGTATATTGAGACTTGTCTCACTACTGGCTTCATTCCTCCAGAAGCATTCGTGTATTTGGACATGAATCGATATGTTTTTGATTCTGACGGTTTCCCAATCTTATATCACATATATAGACAGGCCACCGATAAGAAGATAAAATATACTCCGAATTTGAGTTCACGAGACCAACAATTCCAATCGAGATACTAATTTGCTAGATTTGTTGAGGTTGGTCAAGCGGAGACGGGGCGACCTAGGTATTGGTGGCTGAATGACAACGTCTAAATTGTTCGTGTTTATTTTGTTGTTTCGTGTTTTCGTTGCATAGTTTTGAATTTCAGCTCATTATTGCTGCAATAGTGTTGTTGTTTGTTTGTTTTAAAAATTAGGAATAGATGTCAATATTTTGAATAGGTATATGTTATTTTTATCATATTAGGTTTAGAGCTAAGTTTTAACGTTTAGGTTAGCAATATATTGAAAGCAATTTTAGTGTAAGATAAAGTTTTTCGACTGAATTTGATTAGACCTAGGTTATAACATATTAGGTATAGGGTAAAAGTTCACTGTTGTGTTAAAATTATAAATAATTTTTAATAGCGCTGGTTAGTTTTTTTTCTCCTTTTTCTAATTGAATCATAAAATATGTAAAAAATTTAATTAACCAGAATTTGATATTGTTTTGTTTTTTGCATTTAATGTTTTTAATTGCTAATTAAAAGTTTAGAGAGCCATTTGGGCCACTACGTTTTCATATTTTTATTGCTTGGAATCAGCTGTATATTCCTTTTCTTTCTGACTTGACTTGATTTCAATCAAATTATAGTTGAGGTGCTTGATTTTGCAAAGCAGCAATGGGTTATTGCATCAGCGATATTCGATCGCTTTTCATCGCCAAGATTTTCCCAAGAGCACAACCTTTAATTTCGATCTGAAAACAAAAATACGCACCGCTACCTTGGTAACAATCGCATCGCTGATTTGTCATACTGACATAGCAGATGGTAGTTTGTTTATGACAGAATTTTCATATAAAATATTGTTTCCTAAGTCACCACATGATTTGAGAGTGGTGATGGCGATAAAATTTCACGAGTGTCGAATGTTAACCTGTCATTCATTCGAGAGAAAACCAAGGGCATTTTGCACAAATGTCCAGAGCGAATAGGATTCCTTACACCGATCTGGATTGAACGCTATCAAATTTGTGCTCCGCCTTCCTTATCACATGTTAGAAAACTTATCTGTGAACTTACTTTGTTACACTCGCCAACGAAATTCACCAGTCGGTATTCCCAGCGAATTCGCTAACGATACCAGTGAATTTTCAATAGCGAGCACTTTTGAAGTCCGTGTTGCCTCCCATGCTCTACTCAAGTTAGTTACGGGTGTCCTGCGGTGGTTGTTTCCCTTCCGTTTTCTTCTCGCTTCCATGTTGTGGCACCTGCCGCTGCCCGAGGAAATGCGTAGATTCACCCACGACTCTGTACGCAAAATGACACATCCGACGTCACGTCGTGGTTAACAGACAAAAAATTTGTCATCTCACACTTGCTGACTGTTTACATACATATATTGTGCAAGGATCACAGATCTCTGTCAGGTATCGCTCCGAAATATCGGAGTATATTACAATACATCAGATTGACATAGACTAAATGCAAAAAAAAATTGGATATATTTCTGTTATTGTGTTATGAATACAATAACATAAATACATTATCTGATGAGATCTTCAGCTAATAAGAATAAGAACTTTACTGTTATACACAGTTAGACGAGTTATTAGGGGAAAAGCCAAAAGAGCTATCTATCTATATGAGCTTCACTGTTTTTAGGGGTTTTATGAAATAATTTTACAAAACCCTACTAAAACGCGACGTACGTCCATCCACTCGACCGACGGTTCGTATGCCACAGCAAGTTAGCTCGGCAGCTACAATTTTGTGAAAAGGTTGGAAATAACGACCTCTCCAAAGTGTTGATACAAATAAAACTTTATAAGGTTCCAAGGGGGAGTCTTGCCTTATATAATGGACTTAACTATTTTTTCTACAAAATATAGCCTTTGCAAAGGCGTTGGATACAGAGGTGTCAAATAGGGAGCAAAAATTTTATCCACCGCCCCGCATGAATACTAATTTCCTCGTGGCTTTTCCAAGGTTGTAGAACTGTTTTCTTGGCTCTATTCTTTTGATCGTATTCTTCCTCAATAGCATTTTTTTTCTGACGTATCAGTCAATATTGCAGCTATACGTTTCTTGCGCCCCTTATGTGTTACAGTTTTTGGACCTGCTCTTGGTATAGGTCTCATATCTTGCGGTGAGAAAGAGATTTTCTGAGAACTCTATTGTAGTTAGCTATTAGCTAGATCCTATTTATTGCGAGTACGGCTTGAGGTCGTCATTGGCGTATTCGGTTCAATGATGAGAGGTGAGGATGCGTTGGATCTAGTCGACAAATAATTACGTGGAATTTCTTCGTTAACTTACAAGGGACGATCTGTTACTGATGATGGTGCAAAGTCAACGGCTGTAAATATATTCCTACTAAATGGACTGATAAAAGTGCAAGTGAACCTAGCAATAGCATTTTTAGAGGTGACGGCAAGAGGAAATGCTTTTCTGACAATCGCAGGAATGTTATGTATATTCATTGTTTGACAAGGATAATTTCGCATCCAGTTGTCTACAGCTGTATTTACCATATTTTGAAAGGTCTAAGCACAACTCTATCCATTGGTTGAAGCTTGTGCGTGCAATGGAGAACAATTCCATTATTCTTACAAAAATCTAGAGCTTGAATAAATATATGTGATACGTAATTGTCGAGGAATAGCAAACATTTTTAATCAACCATTAATTTCAACTGCTTTTTAAAGTGTTCCAGAAATAACAGAAATTCTGCTTCTTGCATCCATCCACTGGCGTTTTCAGGACCCGAGGTTTCAACAGCACCTTCATGTATAATATGGTCTTGATACCGCTGCAACAGGAATACAAAAAAGGAGGTATTTGTCGCCCAAGAGCATTAATCGCAACAGCAACTGTGACTACTGCACCGATGTGTTTCATTCCTCTTTGAGCTACAATTTTCCTGGTTTTTCCATATTCCAGATATCCTTTGGTTCGAATTTATATCTATCCATAACATCAGCTAAGTTATCAAAAATTAGATTGCCTTTATGCTCATTAAAACTTGAGGCTCGAGACAGACTCATTGCATGCGGACATCTCAAGGATAAGGTCGAGTGTCGTTTAAAGAAATCTGTTAACCATTCCTTGCCCACCATTTGAGTGTCATGCCATTTTTCCGGGAATTTTTCGCCATTCTTAATTGCTAGCTCGTATGCCAGCTTACGTACTTCACATGTGCCTAATCCAAAATAAAATTCCCCGCACTCAATTAAGAAGTCCTGCAGGTTTTCTTCTTCGTCAGCCGTAAAGACCCGATTGACACAACGGTAACCAACTATCGTATTAGCATTTCCTGCTCTTAATTTTTTTATATATTGGCTCAATGTCACATGTCAGACATTGTATTTTTTGGCGAGGGCTCTGATTGTACCATTGTCTTTGAAATGTTCGTTGGCAGCTTTTCTATATAGTTCCATCCCAGGGGTCCCTTGATCCGTTTTTCTAACTCGCTGTCTCAGCGTTCTGTTAGGATGGAGAAACGTAACATGAAAATAATACGCAAATGAATCATACTTTTCATAGTGTTATACTACTTTTGTCCTCAATCACTTTATGCATGAATACCGGCCTGAAAATGGAGCTTGCTACACAAAAATCAATTTATGCACTAAGTCAACAATCTCATCAAAAACAATAACGCAAGTAGCCACATGAATTTCCTCCTTTAAATGCTACGTTAACACTTATTGAATAAATGTCAAAAAGCTTACTTTCGGTACGCGAAATCACGCACCGTCTTCTAACACAGATTGACGGGTCGGTGCACGTGTGCTGACTGAACGCAAGTGACTAAAACATTGCCAGCTATCTTTTAATGGCAACGGAGTAAAATTTCTACTATTGGATAAATCTACAGAGCGTTTGTTACTTTCGACCCGCTGTTACTTTTGTACCCGGTCTCCCTTATACAGACCGTGTCACTTGAATAGCCTCACCCCATATTTCAGCAATTTATATTTATACAATATAAAAATACGTACTTATTTGTCATATTTTGGTTATTCGTCTATCGTGTATCACAAAATACGCACGAACTTGTACGAGCGTGTCCACGGCGCACCGCACGCAAGTTGACGCTTGAGTTGTCCGTTCCACATGATTAGCCTCAGTTGACTTCCAAGTGTCCTCGCGTTTGTTTGTTTTTAATTTTCGATGCTAATTCATTTTACTTAAATTGTTCATTTCAATTCATATAGTTTTTGGAATATTATCATTATGGGTCGTGGTCGAAAATTAACGGATATCGAAATAGAAAAAATTAATTTTTATTTGGATAAACAATTGTCTCATCGCGATATTGCGCATAAAATTGGTCGTAGTGCTAAAGTGATTAATAATTACGTGAAAGATAAGGTAAATTATGGAAAAAATTATAAAGGTCGCACAAAATTGGCTACTTTGTTACTTGAACGTCGACTTATTTTGTGTGTAGCATCTAATTCTTCGAAGACAGTACGTCAAATAGCAAATCAAGTAAACACCAGTGCTTCATTACCTACAGTACGACGCATAATAAACTCTTCATTATACACCAACCGGAAATAAATGAAGAAGAAACCCCGTTTGCGCGAGAGTCATGAAAAGGCCCGATTATCGTTTGCTAGAATATATATATATATGTCCTGGACTGATCAGTGGTATGATGTTGTTTTTACCGACGAAAAAAAATTTAATTTAGATGGTCCAGATGGGTATTCGTATTATTTTTATGATTTGAGAAAAGAAGAGAAAATTTTATCACGTCGTCATTCAAGAGGTGGTTCCGTAATGGTCTGGGGTGCGATTTCTTATCACGATATCATCAGTGTTTCGTTTATTAAAGGAAAACAAACTTCTAAACTGTACATAAACCTTTTTGAAGAAAAAGTAAAAGAGATTCGTAATGTTGTTAAAAACAGAAAGTGGGTTTTTCAACATGACAATGCCCCGTCGCATACTTCACATGAAAGAAAAAATTGGTTTAATCAAAATAAAGTTCAAGCTTTAGATTAGCCATCGAACTCTCCGGGCTTGAATATCATCGAAAATGTTTGGGGCTATCTATCTCGCCAATTATTTGCCGATGGACGCTATTTTAATAGCAACGCAGATCTTATACAAGAAATTCATAGAACTTGGAATAATTTGGACCAAAATTTCATTCGCTTGTTATATGATTCTATTCCCAATCGAATTTTTGACGTTATTAAAAGTAATGGAAAATATACAAAATATTGAAATTAAGTTAAAATATTTTTTTTTTTTCTGAGTTATATTTTACTGAGGCTATTCAAGTGACACACCCAATTTGTTACTTCAGAGTGCAATTTATATTATTTATTATTACTTGTCTAGTTTACGCAGTAACCTTGTAACAGTAGACGAGTATACTTTATTTATAAAATTAATGAAGCAATTGCTCTCATAGAACTGGATTTACAACAAATTTTGGGAGTGAGGCTATTCATGTGACGGGGTCTGTATATACTGCAAGTGAACTGGCGGTGAGTTTAAATCATGATAATCATATTTAGCTTTTCTTATCCAGTGTAAGGAATGCATATACAAGACAAGTTATGCATATTCTTAAGAGATTGCTTCACTTAATAATATGTTTTCAGCACCCTTCAGGCGGAAACCATCTCCTGCTGCTTCATCTTGTTTTTGTTCCTTTGAAATGATATCATTGATAAATCCAAAAAGGATTCGAGAGAAAAAAAAATCGTTGGTCTATGCAGACGATAATAGTAATAATAATCCATCGCACAACATTCCAATTCCCAACATTGGTGTTGAGATTTATAGTAAGGGTATCTTATTCTATAACAGTAGCGGGATTCGAGGTGACATGGTCAATATCACGCTCAACCATGTTATTATTAGAAGAGGAATCCCCAGCTTGAAGGCGTCTCACGGTGTAATAAAACGAGACCCGGCTCGAAGTAATGTGTCAAACGGCTCCAGGCTGGGTTCTCGGGTGTACAGCGAGTCGTTTAGTGGGTAGTCTAGTCGCCTTCGTACGAGCATGGGAGTCACACACTCTGTGCGTAAATGACATTCAGCTCCCAACCACAAACAGAAAAACTATGTGATCATTTTACCTGATTTTTCAATTAGTACTGACTGATAGTCCAACAACAGTATCAGAAACTCAAACTCGATGCCGCGACCAACGTTTGAACAGACCCTATATACATATTAGTTCATAAGCTCTTATATATATATATATATATATGCAGGGTGGTCAAAAAGTCGTGGATCAAACGCAACTAGGGGTTAGATGGGGTCATCAGCTGCAAAAAATTGTTCTACGCGAGGTCTTTAAAGTCAAACCCTGCAGAGTTATAATTTATTTTGTGTTTTTATGAGAAAATTAACTATTTTTACTAATTCTTATAAAAATTCGAAAAAATCTACAACCTGTATTGTTTTTATGATTTTCACTAGATTGGTACTGATGAGTCCTTGCGTTAGACATGCTATTCATGGTTGTTTATTGGGTGTGTTGAAGATAATATTGAGTTTTACGATTTTTTTTTTCTCAAATCATAACTTCTTATTTACTTCGGACCCCCCTGTGAAAAAAAAATTCTCTACCGAAAAGTGACCCTGTATTATAAGTTTTGGCGCATTAAATAGGGATTCTGAAAAGGTATAACACATGGCTATGCGTAGCTTTGATATCTTTCGAGGACGATCATTCGTAGGAAGACCAAAATTAACCCAACCATAAAACTCGGCCTAACCGATTTAAAAATAAACTAGAACTAATACAATTAATGACAAAGACTTTCTGCCTCCCTTTTACACTAACCGTTTCATCCTTTGTCAATAAAAGGCCAGTTCGCCCATCACTTCAGGTAGCGATATTTTTTCTAGGAAACGAAAGGCCGGGCCGGGTGGGGTGGTGGCCGGGGGATGCGCGTGAGTATCTTTCTTTTGAATGTTTAGACTGTTCCTTAGTGACTCGTTTCCTGCCTGTGACTAAGCACGTGTTCTTTTTCTCGGTTTCACGATGACTTGTGATCAGTTTCTTTCCCTTGACCATTTGACCTACGCTTTGTTTTTCGGACTTGTGATAGATTGCCTACCTGTGACCAGTGCTGTGTGAATCGGACGGATTGGCTAAATAAGTGGACAGATGGCTGCTGCGAGGAGAGAATACACCCAACGGGAGTATGCAGTAATGCATTACCTGTATGGCTTTTGCGACGGCAATGCCCGGGCTGCTGCCAGGGAATATCGTCAACGCTACCCTAACCGTGATCGTTTTCCGGACTACAGGGTCTTTATGCGCGTACATAATTCCTACATGGAGGGAGTCTTACCCGGTCAGCATGCTCCAAGAGCAGGCAGACCAGTGGTGCGACTTGAAAATGAAGATGAAGTGCATTTATTGTAAAATGTTTTATTTTATTAAAACAATTATTTCACAATCTTTGTTTTGTTTTTTCTTCCTAGAAAGATATTAGAGTCACTCATGGCCATGTGTTATACCTTTTCAGAATCCCTATTTATTGCGCCAAAACTTATAATACAGGGTCACTTTTCGGTAGAGTATTTTTTTTCACAGGGGGTCCGAAGTAAATAAGAAGTTATGATTTGAGAAAAAAAAAAATCGTAAAACTCAATATTATCTTCAACACACCCAATAAACAACCATAAATAGCATGTCTAACGCAAGGACTCATCAGTACCAATCTAGTGAAAATCATAAAAACAATACAAGTTGTAGATTTTTTCGAATTTTTATAAGAATTAGTAAAAATAGTTAATTTTCTCATAAAAACACAAAATAAATTATAACTCTGCAGGGTTTGACTTTAAAGACCTCGCGTAGAACAATTTTTTGCAGCTGATGACCCCATCTAACCCCTAGTTGCGTTTGATCCACGACTTTTTGACCACCCTGTATATATATATATATATATAATATATATATATATATATATATATATATATATATATATATATATATATATATATATATATATATATATATATATATAGGTATATATATTAGTTTATAAGCTCTGGTTTGAAGTTGGAAGCTGCTTCGCAAGCGTAGGGTGCCCTAACCGACAGCTCCACACGGACTACGAATGATGTCCATCGTAAAACATTAATGGACGGAAAATGTATTCCTTAGAGAAATCACCACCATTTTAACATAAAACTCAAACTTCGATACTTTTGTGCTATATTACATTATAAAAGAACTCACTGCATATTCAAATTTGAGTGATTACTGCAAAATCTTTTCGCAACTATATCAATCTGAATTTATTGCATATTTTCACGACTCTGTGTCAAATTTAATGCGTAAAATATGATATTGGGGGTGAAAATAACTAGCGAAGAAGTATGTATGTCTTTTTTGCATGGATATTTCAAAGAGGTCATTGAACACATATTTCCGTGGAAAGCGACAGAGGAGCGTCGTGTAAAAGCAAAATTTCCGATTATCAATTTCATCGCTATTTGTTTCCCATCGATTAGATTCTCGAGTATTGCGCGTGGAATAACATTAACATTTATTTCACATCTTCATTATTCGATTCCATAATTGGCAATATCGTGATTAATTAGTTGTAAGGAAACTTCAAGAGATTATTAGTTACCAGCGCAAATTAGCTGAAGAAAGTAAACACCACTTTCTAAAGTTCACATCTCAGATTAAATCAACGGAAACAAAAAAAGTCATTTTTTCCTGGACATTTCATTTGTTCTAGGAAAAATTACAATTACTCGCCAAGATATCGTGAGAACGGCTCATCGCAAGATGCGAACGGAATGTTCATAAACTCTGCGATTATTCACTGCTAAAAGAATTACCTAATGCTTGAGGTGCAGTAAATTCAAATTTCCACACGCCCATAAGAAAGTTCAATTAACATGTTGTGTAATTGCTCTTGAAATTTCAACAGTTCATAAATAATTCTGGCGCTATTAGACTCTACTTAACAATTTATCGTCAAGCAGCCCTTGATGTACTCGTAGGTATAAATGATATGCGTAAATCAATAAACACTCCTAGCCTTGACTAGTTAGCAATGTTCTGAGAGTTCACGTGGATTGTATCTTCGATGAAAGATAGATTCGTGCCTCAGCTCCGCATCAAATCACTTTCATTTTTTCGATATCCAAGAGGAATGGATTTTCTTTGAATTTTCGGTGATGATTTATTCACTCAACTACAGGCAGATTTGCTAGGTTTAATCTTGCATTTGTTCTTCCTTGCTTGCTGCTAGCCCACGCTGAACGCGGAATAAAACAAATTGCTTGCGATTAATCTCCATTTCGAAGATTGAGCGGAGGAGTCCATGTTGGTGAGCTTTGATGTCTTTACCAAACGTCGATAGCGAAAGGTAATTTTTCTGAGGTTCTTTTCATTTCATTTCCTTCTTAGAAGAACAAGAGGTGAAATAGATTTTGTATTCTAAGCTAACGCTCTTTGGTCAATGATTGATATTCGCAAATTAATCTCCCACACAAGTATCCTTCGCAGCAGCCTCCAATCTCGAAATTCAATTTCGTGCGTAGATTAGATGTGTTTGCGCGCGGATTGAAAACTGATTGAGAAAATTGTGTAATTCATTACGACTCCTTTAACATTTGAAATGTTATCAAGAATCTATTCCTGTTAGTTTGTGGCCATAAGACTCGATGGTAAGAAGTGCAATAAGTTGACGGCAAATGATTGCCATTGGCCGTCGACAAAACCATCGAGTGCATAAACAGGCGCCATACTCGTATGTATAAAACGTTGCAAAGAACGGTGTAAGTCAGTGCTTAACACCTTTGATACGATTTTGTTTACCGACCGATTACAACTGATGCGTATGAGGCGCTGAAGGCTATTTCCTTCACGTGAAATACGATTATATGTGCTGGCCATGCTAATTCGATTAGAAATAGAATTTATATTTGAATTGGCTCGCAGTCGCGAAAATGCCGGAATAATGCAAGAATTTAATTTTATTGGAAATCGGCTCAGAGGGCTTTTCGCCGAGAATAATAATTGGTTATGTCTTACGACCATTTTTCGATCGACTTATGGCGGAAGCACTCGCGGAACGTGTAAGTCTTCTGTAATGTTAAATACTACAGTTGAATCAAGTGATTGTTGCAATTGTTACAAAATGTTTTGTGGCTTTTTGTAAAATGTTTTGTGGCTTACAAGACAAAGCTTGGAAGCCTTTCTAAATATTCAATAAAAATTAATTGCAAATAATTTAATACATTTTATGAAAAATCCACTCTGCCCTAATTACAATTGAATAATTCACTCCTCCAATCAATTCACACAATTTACCCTTATCACATGTTCGAAATTCAATTAATCGGGTAACACATTAAATCCATCAAGATTGCGCTTTCCGTCGCGCAATTGATAAGGAACCCAAATCAATTGAACTTCAGTGCTACCGATTTCCTTTTTTTGTCCGGCGTTACGGATCCAAGCCGCACACTAATAGGCGTAGATTCTTTTGAAACGCACTGGCGCAACACAATGCAGCGTGGAGTATTCACCGGGTGCGGATTTGATAACGACGGATTCCAACCTTCCCAAATACAAAACCAAAAACGTGTGATTTGTTAATCGGTCAGAGACCTTCGATAGAAATTATTGATAATAGTTTGGTTTCGATAAATCATAGAAGATAGGAAATAATTTGGATATGTCTGCATTGGTAGACAAATGTAAATACACTTCGATTGGCATGCAGATATCGATATTTATTTACATTGGAATAAAAAATCTCTAAAAATGCTCTTTACTTTTTGATACATTCTAAAAATATTAAATAAATAAAATTTATTTCTTTTCTTCTGACGCGTTTCACTGAGTTTATCAGCATCCTCTGAAGGAATGATTACTTACATGCCTGGTAGCTTTCAACTTTATTTTGAACCATCTCCCTGTTTGACCGATATATGCAGAAATGCATTCATCACATGTAACCGTATAGACCCCGGATTTGCTGCAGGTTTCCAGTTTTTTGGCATTATGGCATTAGTTGGCCAGTTTTTGACTGGGCCTCAATGCAATCTGAGTGTTCTTGCTAGAAAACACTCGAGCTCTTGCATTTGAAATCAGGCCAAAGAATTGTCACGGACTAGTTCCTTCCAAACCTCAGCACTTGCCTCGGCAATAAGTTCAACAAGTTGGGTAGACAGACCTATGCTCATGTCAGAAGGGTTTTGTACTCAACTTACAAAATGCAGTACCCAGTAACGAATAAAATCAAGAAAGATGTCATGTTCGAGCATCATACTTTTATTAGCAGAGTTGAAAGAATTTTGACTTCTGAGGTATTTGTTATAGTTATACCCACAAATATCTCCCTTGATAACTATTTCAGATTTTTTAAGATCACGGGTGTCCATTCGCGAGAGAGGAAACACATGTTTCATGTATTTCCCCCCCTATGCCCCCACAGAAGCAAAAACTGTCAGTTTAAGAACTGTTTTGAAAAGCTCTCATAGAGAACTTTCAGTTGATACTCATATCGACTACCTTTCATGAATTTTTTTTTCAGGGACCACTCCTCTCTACTGTAATCATCGATTCATGGCCTGTTTTTTAGAATCTTAGAATGGTTACAAAGCCCTTTTGCTAGGAGCTCTCTCCTGCCTTTCCGACTTGTTTCAATTGTATATACTCATCTTCATGATACTCATCATTCCTGGAATTTTCATGCAAATCCTAGCAAAGCTGTAGTGTCTAAGTCGGTAACAAGCGCATATGGCTACATAGCCATATGTTTCCATAGTAATACAGGGCATATTGTTCCATAGTAATGCAGGAAAATTCAAATCGCTATAACTTCGTTAAATATTATTCGATCTTTATGAAACTTGCAGAGAAGGTCAATCTTATAAATAGTCATCTGTGTGCTAAATTTTATTGAATTTAAGGGTACCGTCTAGATTTTATTTAAGAAAACATAAAATCAATAAATCATACTATTACTAACAAAGTTGAGTGAATTTCGACTTCTCATGTATTTGTTGTTGTTGTACTCATTAAGGCCTACATCCATGATTTTTTTCAGATTTTTCGGATGGAAGGTGTCCAATCGCGAGGGGGGGTACGCGAAAAGTTCGTACATTTCCCCTTCCCCTGCCCCCCTCGGTACACATAAGGCAATTTTAAGACTTGTTTTGAAAAGATCTTGTTGAGACCTTTTCAATGACACCCTACTCGACTACCAATGGTGAAATTTTTTTTGGGGGGGGGGGTCGCTTCCCTATATGGGGAGACCCCCCTTAAACCCCTTTGAAAATTTTTCCCACCATTGAGCTTTCAAGAGGTCACCACTTCTGACCTTTCCACAAAGTTTCATGGCTGTAGCTTCTATAGTTTCGGAGAAAAAGTGCTGTGACATACAGACGAACGGACGGACGGACGGACGGACGGACGGACAGACGGACACAGGTCGTGATTGCAATAGGGTTTTGTATTTTAGTACAAAACCCTAAAAAGCCAAGTTACTATTGAAAACTTTGCAAATAGAAATGTGATGCAATCATTAATAACAGTAATGGTAAACATATGTAGTATGTATGTTACGACGATAGTTGAACAAGAAATGCCCGGAATAATGGTCCTGCGAAAGCGCGCCTCCGAAGACAAACCGTTGAAAAATGCACGAATCGTTGGCTGTACGCATATCAATGCACATACTGCAGTTTTAATCGAGATTTTGGTTGAATTAGGTGCAACGTTTCGATGGGCGGCCTGTAATGTATACTCGACACAGAATGAAGTTGCTGCGGCATTTGCTGAAGCAGATTATCCGATATTCACATGACTTGGTGAGACCGAAGGAGATTTTTGGTGGTGCAGCGATAAATGTGTAAATGCTGAAAATTGCCAACCAAATATGATTTTGGACGATGGAGGCGATGAAACACAGTTAATATTGAAGAAATGTGCAATCTAGCACTCGTTGCGTGTAGACGTGTTTTTAAATTGCCCCCGTCATTAATTTTAAAAATTAATTAATTTTTTACAAAAGTCGGTAGTTTATGGTATTTTCTGATGATAACTGGTGACGAACAAAGTGCTAATGTGTGCAAAATATTTAGTGGTACACGATGTTTTAAATTTTAAAATAGATTATGAAATAACAGTAAATGAAAAGTGCAAGTCCAATGAACAAATACCAATTGATAAATTGACCTTGACCACATGTGAATGCTAGCATAATTACATTGCCCAGTGATACAATAAATTCTAGTGAGCCATTTCTTTACCTACTTACAAAGTGCAAGAAGAATAAACAAATATAGTGACATACATAGTGGTGACTAACAAATAGCTTTATGTGTGCAAAATAATAATAACTGATAATTATAATTTAAATTCAAAATAAAGTAATTACTCCAAATGTTAGCCCAGTGAAAAAATAACAACAATTAAACAATTAATCAATTTACCTTGGCCGCTAAGTACAAATGAAGTAGCGTTCTATGTGTTAGATCTGGAAGAATTTCAATCGTTCATTACAACCATGAAGTAACTGCAAAACTTTTATAAACTTTTGAACATTTTAGAACCTTGCAAACCAATCTTGCTCATAATGAATGTTAAGTGTAGCTTACTGAACTGCATCGCCTTTGATAATACATTCAAGTTTGTGACGTGCAAGGCCTTTTGCAACAGAAAACTTCACGCAGCTTGCATCGATGCCCCGAGGGACTGGTACCAGCCATATATGGATATGCACTATATTTTTTCCGATTGTCAAGGTTTACTTTAACTAACATGTATGGTAAGTTGATCAGCAGTATCGAAGATTTAAATGAAGAAGAAAGTCAGCTTATCTCACCGCAGCATTCTCAGATGAGAGCTAACGATGAGAGTTTTGTGGAGATGGCGAGCAGCTTCGACGAATTAGCTGCCAAACTGTCTGATAGCAACAAAAAAGTGTATAAAGCACTAGAATTATTGGAGAATCAGATGGTGTCCATAAAAGAAACAGTTACTCATATCCAACCATCGCAAAATAATGAAACTTTTAAGAAGTCATCATTGATTGAAAGTAACGTCTCGAGCGCCCTGCAAAATCTTAGTGAACAACTTCAAAAAGTATCTTCACAGCCTGACAAATCAAGCGACCGAGAGGAATTTACTCATATTCTCACCAGATTGAGCAGGCTCGAGGAGATGTGCACCAGTATTCTGAACCAGCAACATAAAACTTCATGGGCTCCCCAGACATTGCGCTCAACGGAAACACAACATGCCAATTCAATATCATCACCTAATCCAACTCCTAACTACACCTACAAGCTTGGAACCTTCTGGACAGAAGAAAAATGGGAGGATCGCATCAAAAGATTACAAAAGTCAAAAATTAATCCTAGCCCATCTCTGGTGAAAATCGCAGATGCAGCGTACAGCATCTTCTTCACGAAGGGGAAAAATTTGAATGCAACCCCTGTCAGAAAAAATATTGAAAACATACTCCACATCAATAGCTGCAAGGTTGAAGAACTATCTACTCAGAACACTCGAAGGAAAAACTTCAAAGTGTTCATTCCATCACAGTATTCTTGGCTCTTCACAAACTACAGAAAAAAAACGGCAACTACATGTGGAACGGTATGAGCTTTAAATTATGGAAGGAGCGTAATGGAGTCACAGAATCCAAGGCCAGCCGTGACAAAAGTAATTATAAGAAAGTATGTATTCCTAACTCCATAACTAACACTTCAATTTCATCCAACATCTCTTATAACGCACCTCCATCCTTACCTCCTCCTATTTTATTGAATAGTGATACGTTAAATGAGCCAGAAGTCAACACCACTAAGGAGATTTGTGGCCAACCACGAAAAATTTCTGGAAAAGAGCGATCGAGTGTCGCTGAGATGACTAAAGATCCGTCCTCGATACCTGAAACATCCATCTCAACAAATAGGTACAGTAATTTCGTGCGTGGTGAAGACCAAATACCACCAGCCACGAGCTCATGCGGACTGCCAACTTTATCAACCACTTCAAACAAGAGCAACTCATTTCTAGATCCACTCTTGCCACCCACTGTTAAGGCCACTATTGTCTCGAGTAACGATCTGGAGAAAAGGTACCTTATTTCAAGGCTCAGAGAGCACAAAATTTATGAATGTGTTCGCCTTTACCTCTCCTACATCCATAAAGCATCGGAAACAACCTGTATTGGAGGTAAAACGAGGACTAGTCTCAACATCATTATTCAAAGAGAAGGCCTTCCGGTCGATCTTGACGCCCTTCGGAACTTATATTTTTCCTATCATGAAGAGTTGGGTGTGACCATAGACCAGGCGAAAAAAGATCTTGAGACCTATGCTTCCTTTGTTAGTTCCAGTTATATCTCTTCACTACAAAGGACAAGAGAAAACCAACACAAATTTTTTCGTCCCCTTTCATAAGTCTATTCAACATAGTCTGAAACTGTTTTACCACAACTGTAGTGGTATCCGTAATAAACTACCCCAACTGTTTCTCGACGCAAAATCTTGCCATTTTAATATACTTACCCTGACCGAAACATGGTTAAATGACTCTCACAAAAATGAGGAGATTCTGGACAATAATTGGTCTATTTACAGAGACGACAGAGATTTCCTTAGTACTGGACAAAGACGCGGAGGTGGTGTACTGATTGCTGTACATAACTCTCTCCTTAGTGAGCCCATCAGGACGCTATCAAATTCATTATCTCAGCATAAAATAGTGCAAATAAAGCTGCAGAAATTTTTTGTATATATTGGCGTCTTCTATGTCCCTCCAAAATCATGCTTACCTCCAGAATCTGTCGAAATTATCTATAATGCTGTATGTGATATCATAGCTGGAATTGATGAAGAAGACAGAGTCATTATAACTGGTGACTTTAATCGGCCAAACATTAAATTCGTAACCGATGAACTTGGTAATCTTCTTCGCGTCAATCTTCTAGACAGTAATGATTTTAACTTAGTGAGCACCCTATATGGCAATGATTTGCTGCAAACCGCTCCTATCCCCAACTTAAACGGAAATTGGTTAGACCTCATTTTCACAAATGCACATGACGAAGTAGTGGTCAATCCAACTGATGAGAGCGAGCACCTGTTTTCCAACACAATTCATCACTCCGCCTTTTCTGTTGAACTTTCCACTCCTGATTCAGTAAACTCTATTTCTTACAATAATGAGATTGTATATGACTTTCGTAATGGCGATCATAACAATATTAACAGCCTTCTATCAACTTTCAACTGGACTGGTACTTTGTCAACATTAGACTTGGATCAAGCCTTATCCACCTTTTATCAAATCATTCTTGACGCTGTTGATTCATTTGTACCTAAAATTAAGAAAAAAGACAAGGTTTCTGAACCCTGGCTGGGAAGTGACCTCAGGCATTTACGAAATCAACGAAACAAGCTATATAAAATATTAAAAAATGGTAACAACGTTGGCGAAGAGTTCAAGAGAAAATATGACGAGCTCGCTAATGAGTTTAAAATTAAATCTCAAGAAGCATATAAATCCTACATAAATGTTGTAGGTGAGGAAATCACTCGGAATCCTAAAAAATTTTTCGAATTCGTCAACGTAAAACGTAAGATACATGGTTACCCTTCAGCAATGAAATACAATGATTCTATCTCTTCTTCTCCAGAGCAAATCTGTGAGTTTTTTGCTGATTTTTTCCAAGGAATCTACTGCGATCCTGGAAACTCTCAAAACCTTCTGTCCTCTCAAATAGCACCAAGAGCACAGATCGATAGTATTTCATTTTTAAAAAATCGCTTTCGAGCGGTGTTTTCCCCTCAAATTCAAATATCTTGTATAATACCAATCCATAAAAAAGGCGAAAAGCGGTCTGTTGAAAATTATAGGGGAATCGCTACGTTATCTTCCATACCAAAGCTTTTTGAAAAGATTGTATGCGATAAAATTTCACCTCTTATTGAACCTTATCTCAACGACGAGCAACATGGTTTCCGGAAAAGCAGATCTACTACCACCAACCTTGTCGTGTTGACGTCAGACATTCTATGTGCGATGGAAAAAGGTAACCAAATCGAAGCCATATACACCGATTTCAGCAAGGCGTTTGACCGCGTGAATCATGAAATATTGATAAAAAAACTGCATAGTTTTGGAATCACTGGCCCACCGCTTAACTGGATTCATTCATATTTGAAAAACCGCATCCAATATGTCAAGTTCCAAGGTCGCGCTTATCGAAGAAAATGAATGTCCTCACTGGGGTTCCTCAGGGTAGTCATCTGGGTCCATTAATTTTCAATATCTTCATATCTGACCTTTCAGCGGCACTATCCGATATACCTCACCTTTGTTATGCCGATGATCTGAAGGTATATCACATTATAAAATCGCATATTGACACTTCCTTTCTTCAATCCAAATTAAATATTTTGCTCCAATGGTGCAACGATAATCAACTTGCACTCAATTTGGATAAATGCCATGTCATAAGTTTTTCCAGAAAAAAAAATCATCCTTAACGATTATCAAATCAAAAGCACGAGTTTGAGCAGAGTTGAGAGCATAGTAGATCTAGGCGTAATCTTAGACACACAGCTTCGGTTCAATCTTCAACATGACGAAGCCTTCTCTAAAGCTAATAGGATGCTAGGTTTCATCAAAAGGAGAGTCAAAGAATTCGAAAATATTTGGGCAACAAAATCGCTATACACTTCACTTGTTCGTCCCATTCTCGAATACGATTGTTTGATCTAGGACCCAATTTACAACATTCATAAAACTAGATTCGAGTCGGTACAAAAACAATTTTTACTCTTTGCCCTAAGGTCCCTCTATGACCCCAGAGATTTCCATAGCCTTCCATCCTACGATAACCGACTCCAAATATTGAATATGGCATCACTAGCTTCTAGGCGAACTGCGTTGTCCTCATGCCTAATTTTCGATGTGCTTAGGGGTAGTATTAACGTGAAATTTATTTTCGAGAAGGTACGGCTGAATAGCCCTTCTAGAGTTACTAGAAATTCTTCTATGTTCACCACAAGAACACATCGGACCATATATGCGGATAACGCGCCAATAAATAGATGTTGTAAAGCATTTAACAAATTCAGCAATCATTATTCCCCAACCATTTCCAAGTCCCTTTTCAAGTCCATTATTACTCAATCCTGCTCTTCCCGGATACAGTAGATCATTAAGTAACCTAATGTATAAATTGTAATATCTTGGTGTTTTGTTAAATGATGCCTTGTTTGGCAATAAATAAATAAATATCCAGCCATGTTTAAAATGGTTAAGGGCATGGTAGAGGAAAGTGTCCTTTGGTGCATAGACTGTACCAGATAGCAAAATCTGGAAAGTTAACAGTCCCAGCTATGAATGTAAATGATTCCGTCACAAAAACAAAATTTAATAATTTTTATAGCTGCAAAGAGATTGTTTAAAGCTTTCAATAGACGTTATATTGGGTGGGAAGCAAGTAGTCATTTAGGGATATAGTGAAATTAGGAAAGGATGCGCACAAGCATTGGAAGGATTGGGATGCACCGTGTATATTACTGAAATTAACCCTATCTCTACTCTGCAGGCCAGTATGGACGGTTTTCGTGTGGCGAAACTTAATGCCACCGGTAATAAAAATGTTGTAATTCGTGATCATATGGACAAAATGAAGAATAGGTGTATAGTCTGCAACATGGAGCACTCGGATACCGGAACCGATGTGAATAGTTTACGGACTCCAGATTTGACGTGGGAAAAAGTTCGATGGCGAGTAGATCACATTGTTTGGCTGGATGGTAAACGAATCACCTTGTTGGCTGAAGGACGATTGGTGAATTTATCTGGCTTAAGTATACCGTCCTTTGTTGTTTCGGTAGCATCTGCTACACAGGCTCTGGCATTGATAGAATTATTCAATGCCCCACAAGGATGATATAAATTCGACGTTTATTTGTTGCCGAAAAAATGGATGAATACGTAGCAAGCTTATATCTTCCTACATTCAATATTCTTTACTCGGAGCTTCCAACAATGAAAGACAAAATGCAAGCGGAATTCAATTCTAACTCCTGGATGAAATCAATATCAACAAACGGAAGACAGTTGACGTTTCCATCAGGCGCGGCTACCAACATTGAAAATAAAGCAACTAAATAAAAACACACGGAAAAAGCTCGCAGCAAGATGGTTGGAGCCACGGATAGCTGAAGGTCCAAAGGGTCAATGGTGGTACTAGAATCCACGATTCCAAGAAGTTGCGGCCAACTTCACTGAAGGGTTTTTTTTAACGGAGCGGAAATCCCATCCAAGGCGAGGACGGACCTAATATTAAACGCGGAGCTCTCTTTCTTGTTTTTGAACCAGAGTGGGAAGGTCGCATCAACAACCAAGAAAAAATCGCTGGGAATCATTCTCGAGTTGACTTTTATTTTGGAACCCGAGTGCAAGGGAAGGCTGAGTCTCCGAATCGATTTCTCCATGAATTCTCCCAGGAAGAAAAAAAAACATCGGGGCGACATGGACACGCCTCGAGGAATTGGCGGTGAAGTTTATAGGGATGCACGCTGCTAGCGGGAGTCGATCAACGGGAAACAATCGTAGCGGAAAATTTACCGGGGGCCCCCGTCGACGAGCACCCTAATTGCGGTTAGGTAAATACAATGATAGAGTTAAGAAGGAATTTCATTGAATATTGTTTCAAATGAGAGTCATCATTTATGAGTAATAATTATTAATTATACTTGTACGTTCAGTGAATCGTGTTTACTTGTATTTCTGTTGTTCCAATCAAGAACGCGCTAAAAGTGAATTGTGAGACTTGGCTTGGGAGCGAGTGCGAAAATTTTAAGGCGCCCATCTTCTTCGCAAATATTTCGCAAGTAAGGGATTTTGGGATTTTGCTTGGTTATGTATTCCAGCTCCCGGTGAATGTAATTTATCGACAATAAAGACTTAGGGTAAATAGATTACGGGATGGTCGCGGGAGTTTGTTGGTTGGGTTGTCCTCCTATGCTAGGTCGGTACTTATGTAAAGGCAGTGATCGTGATAGTTTTCCATGAAAGTGAAGACTCCGGCGCGAGCTAAGCTCGGGGGACAAATTTACGGGTAGACGAGTGGCACCCACGCCCATCTCCGATGGAGCGAACCGGGACCCAAAACGCTCCCGTCTGGAGTCGGCATGTATGGTTGGATAATCCATTGGGGTTAGTTTTATCCCCTAACAGAATGTGAGGGGTATGACTTGTGTACTGCTTGTATCCTTAATAATTGGATAAATCCTTATTATTGCAAATTGCTACCATTTGGCTCTAATTTATTTCCTTCTTTTAAGCTAAATTTCGAATTTTGAAGTCTATTTTTACATCTTTTTCGCAATATTAGCTTCATTTTATGGAATTGTTTGCAGCTACATATAAATGAGTTGCATATTTTGAATAATAATTTTTCTGAAAAATTATTAGAGAAGAAAAATGTTAGAAGAAGGTGGTTTCGACGTGTGCACTAATTCTCCTCAGGCCATCACTCTTAGATACACGCCGGTGATGGTGACCACCATGCTCAGAGGTGAGGGAGTTAATTTTTAATTTTTCTACTTATGCAAACTCAATATGTTTTTGTATCCGCAAGTTATATTCAAGGTAAATTTCTCTTGTAAGTACTTGTATTAGCTAAACTTTTTAATTGGACGTTAATTTATATCATCATCTGTTGCGTGACAGTCCAAGCCGGGGATTGACCTCCAGGATTGATCTTCTCCAATTATCACATTTCTGCGACCTCGTTCGCCAGTTGATCAAGCATCTGCTGTCAGCTTCTATCGTGTCTTCCCATCGGGTGCTCGAGCTTTCCGCTGGACGTCTACTTTGTGTTTCACCCTTTAATGCTCTTTTGGGTAAACGGTTTTCTTCCATTCTTTCTACATGGCCCACCCATTGTATTGTGCGTAGCTTTACGTAAGCAAAAACGGGTGGCTTGTCGAAGTCAAATTATTCATACAACTCATCGTTGTAAGCAGACTCCAGTGTGTTCTTTATTTCACTGGGTTGTTGATTTTGTGGAGCACTTTGTGTTCATAAGTAGGGTTTTCCATTAGGAACGTAACAATTTCGTATCTTTATATGAACGCACCCTTAAACTTTTTTAATGAGCTGTCAATTTCAAAACGTTGGTCAAAGTCAACATTTTTATCATGGTAAAGTTCACGAACCAGCAACGTTTGGAAATTATTAAAAATTACTACTGAAATTCTAAGTCGGTGGTCGCAACTTTAAGAGCGCTTACTCCAATTTCCGGCCGTAATAATCGTCCCACCCAAAAGGCTGTGCGTGCTATAGTGGATAAGTTTAAGTCCAAATTTTCCCTATTGTACTTCCCGGTGCCAAAAAGACGTCTTGCCGCTCGGAGCGAAGGAAATATCGGAGCTCCAAGTGCACCAATTCATAATGAGCCAAATCAGTCGATTTCGCGTCGTTCTCAAGAATTGGGAATCGCTCAAACGACACTGTGGCGTATTTTGCGCAAAGATCTTTCCCTACATGGTAACAAGATCAAAATGAAATAAGAAAAACAAATAAAGCCACATGATCATTTAAAACGCTGCAACTTCTCCAATCGGGGTCTGGCAAAGTTTGAAGAAATTTAAAAATTTCATCGAAAAATCATCTTTATCGATGTAGCTCATTTTTGGCTCAGTGGCTTTGTTAACATGCAAAATATGCCGTATTAGTCAGCAACAAGACCCCATGTGCTTCTTGGGACACCGTTCTATCCGCAAAAACTTACTGTTTGGTGTGGTTTTCATGCCGCAGGTGTGACTGGGACATATTTTTTCGTGGATGAAAACGACAGTCATGTTACCGTCAGTGGAGAGCGCTATCGTGTTATGTTGGAAGATTATTTATGGCCAGAACTGGACGAACCTGACCCCATATGCTTCTTGGGACACCGTTCTATCCGCAAAAACTTACTGTTTGGTGTGGTTTTCATGCCGCAGGTGTGACTGGGACATATTTTTTCGTGGATGAAAACGACGTCAGTGGAGAGCGCTATCGTGTTATGTTGGAAGATTATTTATGGCCAGAATTGGACGAACCTGACATCAACAATATGTGGTTTCAAAAAGACGGTACCATTAGCCACGCAGCACGCCTCACAATCGATTTATTGAAAGGCAAATTTGGTGAACGTGTTAACTCGAGAAATGGTCCGGTCAAACGGTTGCCTCGTTCATACGATCTAACGCCATTGGATTTCTTTTTATGGGGCTATATCAAGTCAATGGTCTATACCAATAAGCCAGCAACTTTAGGCGAGCTTAAAGACAACATCCAACGAGAAGTTGCCAACGTTCCGGTCAAAATGTGTGCCAGAGTGGTGAAAAATTGGGTCCAAAGAATCCACCGCTGTAAAGGGCTCGTGGTGGCTATTGCTTGCACTACACTCACAATGAATTTGAACTCAATATCACAAATATTTCTGTGTTTTATTACTAGATATAATTGCTATGTACTTAATGGAAAACCCTTTATGTTCACTACCTTTACCGGTTTCGCACGTCAGGGTCCATGTTTAACGTCCATATAACAGCACAGGTTGGACTAGCCGTTTGTAGTTCCAAAGCTTATTAATTACTATCACCTTAAGAAAATCAAACTGAGATAATAAAATACAAGCATTTGTCTGGCGGATAAAGAGCCACCGGTATACAATAGTCCTTTCACTTTTGACTGGACGGCTAAGCATTTGTTTTGCACCAACTAATCTATGGTGATATACGCTTAATTGTAATTCCAAAGCAATGTCTTCCAGACTTAGTTGGATTACACGTAAGACCTTTGCCGTGAAAGATCCGTTTTTGATACCAGCCAATGTAAAAATTTTTCCGACTTGATCAAAAGATTGATTAAACGTGTTCTCTGACGGGTGATGATAATTCTGCTGCAACTACGCACACTGTTCCACAGAGCGCAAGTTCTGATGAAGATCAGGATCACCAATAAGGGTCATTCACCGGCGATACTTACAGAGGGTGGAAATTGCATTGGCTTCGTGAAAATAAAGTCATCGGCGGGCCGCATCCACGCATACCATTCAATCGCTTCCCGTTACTTGTCCTCCAAGGCGGGACTGAACTGGTAATTCAAAGGAGTGCAACTGCTACTGTTGGGTTGTCGTCTTCGATTCCCGCGCAACCGACGGGGACTGGCGTTCCCGGGCTACCCGAGTCGCTTAGTAAAAATACCAGGAAAGGAACTTGACCAGAAACATAGTGATTGTTCAATAACAAGTTCAACTCATTGCTACGAACCTCAACCCTGGAGGTATACTCAGGTACGACGGGCAGCTGATGAGCCTCAATCTTCGTATGGTCAGCTGATCGGTTGCGGCCCCTTCGGGGAGTATCGGGGTAGTTGTGGTTAAAAACAAAGGTTGGCGTTGACCTTATAGCGTCAGATACTGCCGGGTCTCGTACCTACCAGTATGAAAGATGAGAGCTCCCTCAATGCAAACTGGAACCGATCTTGGGGGGCGTTGATTGTTGCTTAAGCCAATCGCAGTCTAATGGTGAACGTGGGGTTAGGCCTATTCATGGCAGGTACATATGTAAATCATAATCGACTACTTCCCGTTACTGGTGAAGTAGGAACGCACGTATGCGGCCAGTACACAAACATTGAATGATCTAATTGCAGGTAGTATTAAGAAATTGTACGTTTGTAATTACAACATTTAAAAAAAATTAAAACTAGATACTGCACAGCTTTCAAAATGATAAAAATGCGATTAACATGCATAAAAACTAGAGGAAGGACGTAGTGATTAAATGCTTCACTTAATAATTTTATACAATTGAAAATAAAAAAATATGAAACAAATAGATTGTTCGTTACAGTTCAGTACAATCGTGCGCACACAATATTAACTTTAACTATTTCTATAAATTGAATAGAATTCAGCTGTTGAAAAGTCACTACAGATTATTACACACAGAGAAAATAAAAAAATGGGCAAATACAATAATAGCAATAAATAAAGAAAAACTATACGACCCCACAAGAAATCCTGGGAGAAAAAACATCCCTGAGACTGAAAGTAGCACGCTCCGGTAAGCAATGGAAAGAGGTTCCTCGTTGATAACGAATTGTTTGACGGTTTGTGACAACTGGGAGTTGCTACCAGGTCGCGAACGGCGACGGTTGGCTGAATCGTTTTAAAGCATGTCGGCAGTTCTAATACGGATATTTCTTGCGAAATCATTCGGAAATAATTCGTCTCTTACACATTGGGAGTATAAACGTTATTTTAACACGTGTGAATTGTGTTGAAGCAGGTGGAAAACGACTTTAAGCACATTAAAAAATGAAAAACGGTTGTGTGGAAGAGAAACGTTGAGGTTTCCGTGCAAATTTTTAATTTGTTTTCTCGTCTGTTTGCAATAATTTGTCGATGATTACGTTCGTCACGTTGGACGAAATGGGTTGCTAGTCAAATCGGCGGTGAAACGGAGTCGTGCGACGTGACAACCATTCGAAAAGCCAAAATCGTCTTGTGAGCTAACGACAGATGAAATTTCTCCACATTGAACACAACGCGTGAAATGTGCAGTATGGGAGAGAACGGTTATCGCTGCTATTTTCCTAGCACAAAAAAAAATCTCCATGTGTGCGGTTGGAAACAATATTACGAGTTAAGATTGGAAAGGAATGTAAACGGGCAAGTGCAGCAGCAGATTTGGAGTGGAAGGTTCCCTACTTTGCACGGCAAAATTGGGACTAAGAAGGCTTTGGACGTTGTATTATTGCATCTACAAGTATAACAACGCTTTTCGCAAGAGGGAATTTTTGCACAGATCTTCGTGAGCAAAGCAAAGTGAAAATTATTGAAAGTGCTCGGTAGCAGTATCTTTCAGTGCTGTACGCTTGCAGCGCACTTGATATTGTTTGAAATTCCGTTCAATTTTGATTGATCGAATGTCAACAAAAAAACCTATATAAATAGACATTGGCTCAGCACTGTCCGAGGAGAAAAGCATTGATGAATGCGTGTCGCATCTTCAATGGCAACAAAATAAAAATGGTTGCACCGTTTGTGGTCATGAGCTTTGATGCGAATACAATTATTTTCTATTTAGCTTCGGGCGGCAATATTATTAAAGCCAAGAATTCTTAGATTCTATGCAATAGCTTACAATTTTAATGCGGTCTTTTACATACTAGTAGGATGCTAATTGAAACGTAAACATTGTTTAAAAGTGCGATTTGCGGGAAATACTTAAACATGAATTAGTTAAAAATTATTTGAATCTTAGATTCATTTTAAATTACTGAGTGTCCCGAGATTATTTTCTTTTTGCAAGTTGATATAACATCCTTTTAGCTGTGCCAAATTGTAATCTTATAGACTTAATGCATCGTGTCTGTGACAACAGTTTAGCTTGAATTTCATTACGCTTTGCCTAATGATCGCTTTGTTTTAGCTAACAACTTCTGAATGTATCAAGTTTTGTGAAGTTTCAGGCCTCTCACCCCCCAAAAATGAGCGCTCGTCAGAGGAGTGGATGAGTACCCTGTTTTTTTTTTAATTATTTATCACATTTATTCACTATTTTTAAAATTATTTATTACAATTATTCATTTTTTTAAAAATTATTTATTACATTACATGTGAAACATTAAATAATTTACTGTATCTAACAAATATTGCGTGCACTATAAATAATATACAGTATATTGCCTATAATTGAGATAATGATAGTGTACGGATTTAGTAACATATCTATTGAAAGTAGATGTATACGTAAAAAATGTATAAGCGATTTCAATAGGTATAATAAGCAAAGGGCGTTTTCCAGTTTCGAGCAGTCCTTTTGCACTACTTATAATCTTGGTTTTGTGTTTTTTGATGATAACCATACAAGTATTTAGATAGTAACGAATTGAGGTATTTTTTCTCCCTAATTGTTCTTGTAAGAAAGCAGTAACACAATTAGTAAGACAAGATGTACTGATGAAATAAAGATCGGTATATGAGACGATTGAATGGGCTCGGAATGATACTATATGATAATCCAATAGAATGGTTATTGAATTACCGAAGATTTGTTGTTATGAATTGAACGAATTTGAATGTCTAGTTAAACCATTACATTCGGCCTTCTCACTTCAACCTCAAACGGGTATAGTATCCGCCACGTTGGCTGGCCCTTCTATTAATGAGCTAACCATCGGGTAAGCTCTCCCTCTTTTATTTGGTACAGGAGCTCTTGTCGAGATGCTTGGCCTTCCTCACCCGATATGGACCAAGGTATTGGTCATCAAAAAATCGTGAGCTTGATTTTTTTTGTAGTGGGTCCTTGCGTTGGCGGAAAGAACCCGTCCCATGATACCGCAACGCTAGCTGTCAGTACACTTACTCGTCACCAAGCAAGGCTATTTCCACGGAGCACCAATTTTTCGCTTGCTAAGGCTGCAGGCCACCGCTGCAGTCCTGTACGGACTTTATTTAACACCCGTTAAAACACTACACTAATATTTCCAATGTATTCCATCAGAGCCATTTATGGTATTCCAATGAAATAAAAATTATTTATTTTATATTTATTTATCATAAATCAATTGAAGTAAGCATGCGAACTTATTTTGCTTGTGCATGATTTTACTTCCGATCCTTTTAACTGGTCGCGTACATACAACTTAACAAATTAAACTTTAAGCGTAAGTTTCATGCTACCTTTCGGTATAATTTCAAGGATGTACTCAGTTCTACATTTATATTTTAGAAGCAACGTTCCACTTACGGCATCACTCAACTTTGGATACGTAAAAGCACAACCTGGATTCAGTGCTTTCATGATCAAAGGTATAGATATTATCTCTTTCCTAATGCGTGGTATGACGACGGGGTTCCTAAATTCAATCATCAAAAACCCTGCAAAAATTTGCGACTAAAAAAGTCAACGTTTTTGCGGTAGCACTACAGCCCCTTTCGGGCCTTCGCTTAGAGATATATGTAAGGTATCTCATTATTAGGTGATATGGTCAGTACCACACTTTGGCCGTGTGTCCTACCACCCAGCTGCGATACGTTCTGATTTTAAACCAGTACGTATCATAACTCTACGGATTCAACCGAAGAATTGCTGGAAAGAAATTTCGTTTTCACATTGGTAGAAATTCCCAAAAAGCAGGCCATAATTTATCAATTTCATGATTTTGCGATGAACCTTTTTACTCAAGGGTTTTCGAGGTCGCTGATCATGAATCCGATTTTCTTTTTTCAAAAAACGAAATGGCGGACAGTCGCAAATTTTGATTTCTCCAATGGAAAAATCATGACTTACGGGTTTTCGAGGTCGCTGATATAGAATCTGATGATGGTTTCCCAAAAACAAAATGGTGGATACAAAATGGCGGATGTTTGTATTTTTCATCTGAAATACTACAACTTGTGTGTTTTTGGGGTCGCTGATCATGAATCTGATATCGGTTTTCGAAGTCAGAAAATAGCGGATAACTAATGGCGTGAAATCTTCTTCGATTTCAATTCCTTCACAGCAAAATGAGTTATTGAATATTTTTTATGGTCGTGGACTACAAATACAATATTAGCTTCACAGAAAAATTGCAGTCAATTATCATTGATATTTCTTTATAAAAAACTTGAATTCGTTTTGAACACACTTGTACTTTTTAGGCAAAAATTATAATTTAATCACCCTCATATTCAGTGCCACTGTGATCTGCTTTATCAGTAGATAAGTTGAAACATCAGCTTGTTCGATTGACTGTTCTTTTAACAACTCCATCGCTTCAGGTGACAATGATCTAATCTTTTTCGCGGGCAGCTTTCGCAGGCTCGAAATGAGGGGGTCGGATGAAGCTAACAATATACAAAAAACCTCTTCCATAGTTTTAGTCCTGCTACATTTTCGGCTGAAATCTTGCCAGAACTTTTTGATGAATTTGTTACATGACTCCTGAGCCTCTTCAGACACTTGTCCTATAGACCCATGTATCAAAAGTTTATGCATACTAGTCGGCATGTAGTACCATGAATACAGTTCAACAAATGTCTACGCAGTTAACAAAGCGTACTCCTCATTTTTCACTACATTTATTTCGAAGCCGTACGAAATGACCTGAAGTATGACAAGAAATCTTTCAATTAAATTTTGGTCTTTCCCGTAATGGATGCTGAGACACGAGAATTTTCAAAGAATGGCGAGCTGCATTTCCGTCATTAGAACTTCCATATTTCTGTTTTGGGACATCTACTAACAATCCTAGTTGCTACCGAAAAGCTGTTTGAATGTTTTTTTCCGAGCTTCTACTTTCACTTTGTCAATTTTGGGACACTGCCAACTTTGAATATCCAATCAGTTCGAAATATGCACTAGGCACTTAAAGAACCAAATCCATGCATGTAAGGATGAAATTCCAAATTCTACATGTTCGCAATCTACTTTTTTTTGCAACATTTCATCAATTTTGTTGAACTGTTTCGAAGTACATTTGCAGAGAAAACAACATTGAGCAGAAGTTGTGTGTGAAAACGAATTACAAACACAATTTCGTATGAAACGTTAATTTGTTTGCGATCAAAAACCGTTCGAAAAGGTCGATCTTTGATATGGCCAACTTCTGCTCTCATGGATTCAGCACTCTCATGTAAAAATTGTAATTTTTTCGGCCTGCGAAATCGTGGAGATGAAGGGCGTGGATTTTTCCACAAAACTGCATCATGATTCCCAATTTCATCTGCGAAAATGAGCTGCAGAGGTGACAAAGAAGTAACGGAAATATAAGCGTCAGATTTAGTTCCATCATCATCGTGAAACTTTTGTTTGAACGTACTTTCCCCCGATGTACCATCACACCCTCATTTGCAGATTAACTGAAAATCACATTTGATGGGATACTTTTGATAACGTCCCCTTGTACTAATAACAATCGTCCGACTATGTGATCTAGTAATGGTTGTAACTTAATTTCTGCGCTTGATTGAGTGACAATAATTTCTGACGGTGAAGGATAACACCTTTTTTAAGCTTCTAGAACTTGATAGTAAGGAGGGTACAAAAAACAATTCTTCCTAGACTTACAGATCGTATGCCAATATATTGCCCTTTAGATAAATTATTTTCGATCATGAATGCGATAGCTTCGTCACCAGAGAGGGTTTCTTCGTGTTTTTCTTAATGATATTTCTAGTATTTGGATGCTTTAGACGGGCTCCCTACTATAACATATTTCATCAATTTTGCTACGTCTACTCTTCCTTTGGCTCGGGGCTCATCTGCGGAGCGTAGTCTAACCCTTCGGAATCAAACTGTTGACGAATATTTTCTGTCCTCCTTCGCTTCGTCCGGTCACTCAATTCTTGGAAGGAAGATTTCGTCAAGGGCCGGCCAGTGCTTCCTGTCGAAGATCTTGTTTCGGAGTTGTCGCGGTCGTTGCGCGCCTCGCCCGCATTATCGTAATTTTCACTAGTAAAAACAACCTTAGTTTTAAGCCACTTTGTATTTTGTTCAAAAAATCTCGTTCCGTCCTGTTGGCATTATTTCACCTTTTCTTTAAGTCGAAAAATAATTTACTGAGTCGATTTTTAGAGTCTGCGTCAAAAGTGAACAGAATGTTGTGTTTCAGAACCTTCAGGAATTTTATCTGTAACTAGTTCAAACAATTCCTTCCTGGTTACACAAATTCGCTGTTTTGTGACTCCATTTCCATTATCAGTATTTGGAAAAATATATTTTTTCAATTTTTTGAGGTTAAGTTGTATAATTGGAAATCCTCTCAGATAAGGAAATGTTGACTATTTAACAATATAACTAACTACTTAAAAAAATTAAGGTTATAAATATCTGTTGACTATTTAACAATATAACTAACTACTTAAAAAAATTAAGGTTATAAATATCGTCTTATTTACTACCTGTAGTGGTTTATTAAGTTTCAATATGTCCGTAAAGGACTGCAGCGATGGTCTGCTGCCTCGGCAGAAGAAGATGGAGTTATCTACCGAGAATGCCTTTGTCTGGGGACGCGTGAATGCGCTGGCAGGCTAGCATTGCGGTGTCGTGGGGCGGGTTCATTCCCCCAGCACAAGGACCCACTACAAAAAATTTCGCACTCACGAATTTCTTGGGGTCGAACAAAGACAAGGCGACCGACGTCGCAAAAAGTGTAGGTAACTACACAAGGGACAACTGACTTGTTCAAGGAACAAGAGTAACGAGTAAAAAGAAGTGGAAGCAGGGTGACCAATTTATGCCATAGAATTATACAATTCGATTGCATAACTCTATGCCATAAAGAGGCTCTCTGCTTGGGCCACTCAACCCGCGACGTCACCTGAAACAAAGAAGATTATATTGTACCCGGCGGCTGGCTCATGTTTTATGGGGTGAGCCTGCCACCGTACCGGGTCCTATACCCGGTCAAACAGGACAAAATGAAAAGACCGGCGTTCAAATCTAACAATCCATTATTATTATTTCAGTCTTTCCATAAAACTCTACAAACATTATAATTCTGAACTATCGCGACACGATTTCAGTGGCTTCAAGGGCTCGTATGGAATGTATATTAGGAAAAAATTTAAAAATATATATCTTAATAAAATTGAAACAAAACGTATATCTGAATAATTTAAGAAAATGCATATAAAAATTTGAAATATATATGAAAAAAATTAAAGGCAATAAAAGGGTACTTACTCCACATGGTCCGTCGAGCGCTTGATGACGAATGCGGGTGTCCTCTAAAACTTTCATTTAATTAATTTTCAAAACAAAACATTATAAATTTATATCATAATTAGAGCGAGAGTTTCTTCACAATCACTTGAAGATTTAAATAAAATTGAGATAGTTCACTTTTGAGAATTTTCAGCAAATCGCACTGGTAAAACAAAGTGTTTATTCCAATTAACATTTTATTATTATGTATAAGACCTCCTGACAATGTACGCTACTACGTATTGCAGTTGGAAGCTAACTCGAAGATAATTGTATTAAATTCCGGGCGCATCAACACAAACCGAATCAAATACTTTTATTTTATTGCCATTGAAGATGCGACACACATTCATAGACGATTTTCTTCTCGGCCAGTGAATGATACACACAACACTTCCAGTCAGTGTCTGTTATATGCAAAATTGTTTTCAATCCTTTTTTTTCACTGATTATTGCGTCGCTTTCCGAATATTCTTGTATCGCAAATTAAAGGAATTTCCTTCCGCAAATATCCCGCAAAATACAAACTATTCAAATCACTTTCGTTTTCGCTGCTCTCGACTTGAACAAAACTATCACCCAGTTGTTTCACACACCCACAAGCAAAAAAAAGGAGCGCTTTTACAAGCTTCGCACACTCGGAAACGTAAAATTCAGACAATGTTGCAATCGCGCATTTCCTCGTAATTAAGACCCGAACACATTCGAACCCAAGAATTTTCCTATTGCAATTAGGTCTTTTCCTCTTCAGGAATCAGAAACGATGCTTTTCTTCGAGTGGGGATGAGGGAAAATTGGGACGTGCCGTAAATCGCGGAATCGCTTGACAGACAACTAATTTGCAAAGATATGAAAAGCTTGGCGCCGCCTTTATCGCGAAAACTTAACGCGTTAAATTGTTTTAACCCTAAATTAGGCACGAGCTTCTGTCCGAACAGTATGAGTATGTGAATGCTTTCTTTCTTTAACTCAAAGTCGGTAACGGGAAAATAGAAACTGCTTCGCGAAACACCCGTTCACCATAGTGATTCCACAAACGCGAATGTCACACTCCTTGTCGAAGTATTTCAAGCGAATCTCACGAACAATTTTCCGCGTTTCTCCCTTCAATTCGCTTGGCGTTATTCTCCTCCTTCAATACCACCGACTACAAGTTTCTTGTCGATGGCGCGCGGGAACTCAACTACCGGCGTCCGCGCTGTGTGGCGGTTTCGAGCAGACTCCTCCCAGCTGGTATAGTCATTTCAAATAAAACCGTTGGTTCGGCTTTACGAACATGCTCCTGAATCTTAGCCATATTACCGTAATGCGTTCCAAGCAAACGGAACTTCTCAATGACAAATCCATTAAGGAAAATCATCTGCAGCATTGTGAAGGGCCATTCTTTTTCACTCACTCCCGGAGGTTTCATGATTTTCTTATAAGCGTCGAAGTTGCCGTTGCTGAGTTTGCTTGAAATGTGCTTCAATGTGTTCGTGTCGAGCGGCGAGCAAAACTTGCACGTGGGACATTTGTACGTCATTCCCTGTAGTACAGTGCACGGCATGTTCTCTTTTACGCCATGTTGTCGTTCGCAATGCAAATTCCAAGAGAGCATATCATGCATGACCAAGTTGCAAATGTTGCATTTGAAGAATTGCAACGGCCTGCTATGCGCGGCGAGTTGGCGCACATATTCTGATGTCAAAGGTGTGTGTCTGGCACTGGCCATTTATTGGAATCTGTTACATGTGGGGTATGTCCGATTTTGTAATGCTCATCCAATTCCGCGATTGGTTAAATGTGAAATCACAATGTCCGAACTTGTTTACGTTCAGAAGATCACGAGTTGCAAATTGTTCCGTTGAATGTTCGAGGAAATGATGGATCGCTAGTTCACGATAATCATTGGTTACATAACATTTTGAGCATCTTAGGCGCCTTGAAACAGTAAACCATGGCGACTGACCTTCTCTCACCTCGGTGGCGGAATTGGGATGTTTTTTCTGCGCATGATCGCTAATAGCAGATACTATGACACCACCAAACGTGCATTTGCTGTACTGAAATCTGTATTTGACTTGATGTTTGTTGGTGAGATGTGTCGTCATTTGGCCTTGGGTGGCAGTTTGAGCTTTACATAGGGTACATTGCCATTTCATAACTGATTTGTGGAAATGAAGATATCCACATCGTTTGCAATGATAGAGATTTGTATCGTGAAACTTCATGCGATGAACAATTTTGTCAGCGCAAATTTTGCTGTTGCAAATTAGAACCTTACAATGCGGGCAGGAGAAGTTCCGTTCATTCGGATGGAGAGAGTTTATATGTTGCTTATACAAAATCTCTGTAGAGGTTGCAAATTTGCATTCACCAACGTTGCACATGAAACGCTTTTGACTAGCAACGAAGTCTGGTATAACGTGTTCTATACGAAGAAGTAAGCCATCTGGAGTAGTGGCGTCTGTACTAAGTAAAGGCAAGGGTGAACCTCCTGTTATGCCCGGTCCATTTGTAGCTGGTGGAGGAGGTTTATTTGCATGAGAGTTGCATGCCAAGTTTGTCATTTTATCAAAATGTTTCTCGCGAGAGTTCAGACAAGGAACTGGATTTACAGGGTCTATACTGGCCATATTCACTTCATTTTTGTGGAACAGAAGATGCCTGTAGAAATTAGTACGCACTTTTGTTCGGTACTGACATGTCGCACAGTACAGCTCATCGAAGAAAATCGCCTGACGCGGTAATCGCTCGATTTCATCTGGTGTGAATGATTTTTTCATTGAAGACCATTTCTTCCGCTCCCACATTTTCAAGAATCGATCAACAAATCCAATCACATCCACTGCTTTCACGCTATTCGGGCACACGAAGAAGAAATCATTTTTCGGATTAACACTACCCTTTATCAAAGCATACGTAATAATCGTTGATTTGCCTTTTATCGAATGTACTTTTCCCATATGCGAGGCTAGGGCAGCGGCCGATCGAGACGAGCTAAAGCATAAAAAGCAGAAATAACGATGTTGTCCATGCTGAGCATAATGATTGAAACATTCTGTCGGCGTTCTGAACGTTTTCTTGCAATGATAGCAGTTGAATGGTAGCATGTGTGTCACTGTTAAATGTAGTTTAAATCCAGCCTGGCCGTTAAATTTACAATTTTCAGCGCCACATTTGTACAATTCACTCGGATGTACGCCTGTTTCTTTGTGGTATATCCATGGCTGCATTTAGACGCTTTTCATCTTCTTCGAAAGAGAAAATTCAGAATTTGTCTTGTGGCATGTGCAAAAAGTTCGGAAAAAGCATTTTCGAGACAATTTTTCAGTTCTGTATAAGTGACAATTAGGACCGATTACTACATACCCTTAAATTTTATACAACACTTAATTTCCGATTAATAATAATAAATATTACAGGTTTTGTTACATTATAAAGACAGTATTTTTTCATTATCTGAACAACATTTTTTTTAACAGACAGATATTTGTTCATGAGTTTGAGCTGGTTAGCAGTCGAAGAAAACGATTTTAGAGTAATAATACCGTGCACTGTACAATGAGCGTTTTAGAGCACATATGTACATTACATCTGGAATAATGTCTCACGGCCAAACCGGTAACTTTCGACAGCTAATTTTTAGATATTTTTTAGGAAAATGTATCAGTTTGCATACAGTTGAAAACAAGGCCCGATATAGCAAGATTTTTTTCTAAAGTCTATTTTTACCATCTCAAAATAGCATGATGATCAAGAAACTGCATGTCAATCGTTCAATTGTTTATAACTTTTATCTTTGTCACATGTATTTATGTTTTACTATTTTTTGAAGTACTTACATTCACGAGAACAATCCATGTTGTTTCATTGGATTCGGTCACTTCATTCCAAAACAATAAACTTTTAAAAACATTTTTTCTTCAGTCGCAATGTGCACACATATCGATGCGTTTGACGTCTGTGAAGGTAACAAGAAAGAACAGGTTAAGAGGAGCACTTCTCTTCCGCCATCGATCTCAAACCATGCTAGGGGTACCACTACACTCATTTGAAACTTGAAATGTGTCCGAAAAAAACATTTTTTTTCGGCATTATGGCTAGCTTTTTGGAATTTTTGACCACTGTGTAACGGGATTCGACCCAGGAACCGTCGACTTACGGTGTGAGTCATTTAATCACTACACTGCACGGACTACAACAGTCAACGTTAAGAAGTCCAGATTTAATCAACATTAAATTTAGACTAAATGGTGACATAGTGCAAACCCTCCATAAGTCAATAATACAGTAGTTTCAGCCTCAGACTATATCTAAAATGGGATGACTCTGAGCCTTCTATTTGGCATGGTTCTACTAAATGGGAACTCCTTATTGATGTGACCGATAATGAATTGGCAAGAAACTTGGTTAGTCAACTGGTTACCTTTCTATGTCAAAATTCACATTCAACTTGACATGGTAAAACCTTTGGCTCTATTAATTACCACCGCCATAACTTTGATGCATCGAATTTATTTCCTGCAATGCATTCCACATATTTCATTTTTGTTGATACGAGATCTATGATAGGATCCATGCACTATCGCCCCATATCCGCCATTTATCTGATTCCAATCTGGACATTACTTTGATTGCTCACTTTATTTCCATTTGGCGCGAATGCCAATATCTCAGCTTGTCTCGATTAAAGCCCATAAAAGCTGCCTTCCTGAACCTGAACCGTGTTAAACACTTGTAACTGACGTTCCGCGGTATCTTCATCGCCGTCATTATCATCGCGATCTTAAATAACTTGTTTGAAATGCATTGACCATTTTCGGCATTGAATTTTATAGCAACTAATTGGCACAATCAATGTGATCATTTCCATTGGGTTCTCGCTTGATTCGCTCCGCTGGGCACCGTACCCGCAGCCTCCAATGGTTTCAAATAAAAGGATGAATGCGCTGCGCTAGATGATGCACATTAACTGCATGATGTCAAACAAGCGCCTGAAATATCCGCATCTTTGGTATTTGCAAGTGCGGTTAAGGGATGCATCAGACTACGACTATTTAGCCGCACCTCTGTCGCAAGTTACACATGGTTAAATGGGAGCCCGCACACTGCGATTTTCGACAATTTTGTCCAGGTCGGCAGTCGCAGGAATTTGCGATTTCTCCTAAAACCAGTTCAGTAGGTAGTTTTTGTGAAACTCGCGCAGGCGCACATCATTTGGACATTTGACGCTGACGTGCACGGAAGTTTCTTCCATAGCGCACAAATGAGTTGGCGCATGTGTTCCTGGCAAAAACATACCTTCAAATGAGCATATTAGTTCTGCGCATGCCTGAACTTCCTTTGCAAATCTTGTCGTAGTGTGTACACATTTGCGTCTACAAATCGCTGGCTACTACTAAAAAGTCGTAGTCTGATGCATCCCTAAGTATCGCTTAGCGCCCGCTCTGCAGCCGCAAGAATCTCTTGGCTAATTGATAATTTGTTAGTGTGGAAAATTGATTGGGAGTTAGTTGGCTATTATTATTTTCCGCCCGACTAACTGTACAAGTGGAGAGATCCGAAGGAAAGGTGAATTCCAGCCAAGCAGAAAAGTATGGGTGTGATCGCCAGCGAAGAGGCTGATGACTCGCTAAGTGATATTCATTAGAGATTTCAATCAAAAAGGTATGATTGGTGCATTTAACACTTGGATGATTTTCCTGGTCGTTTGATGTGGGTTTGGATGGGGACCTCCCTAGAACCTTCATCCGCAGATAATACAGTACATGGATTTCCCGTTGAAATTTAATTTATTGAAATATTGCTTTCAACCCGTTCATCATGGTGGGATTAATTAATTTGACTGCTTCTTGTGTTGGTGTTAGGCTAGGAATTGCGCCAGTATTTCTGGTACTCCTCGGGCGATTAGATAGTGTGTACATCTGGAAGATCGCAGCTCAGCATGTTGCAAATATGGAGCTGACTGGTAACAAATAGCTGAAAATAACTCCACCAATGTTTCGCTCCTTCGTTTGCAACGGATGTCTTTATCAGTACTCGGAACCGCGTGGCTCTTCGCATCTCGCCAAAAATGCTTTCCGCGAATCCGCGGGCCGGTATCCCACAGCGCCAAGTATAAACCTCAATTCCAGAAGGGGCTTCTAAATTCACTTCACACTTCGAAACCAATTAGTCTGCAGGATCACTAATTTCTTTTGTGCTGTGCCGCTTTCAATTTTCGCATTTGTATCTATTCCATGGATGACTAAATTGCGGGTGCACGGAGGTGATGAGTGGGTGGCTAAATTGAATAGATAGCGAGATAAAACTTATGTTGCGCTCCCCTTTACTTGCCTCTATCTTTGTGCGTAGCGGACGTAAACGAATTTGTTTGAGGAGCATTTTGCTAGGCACGTCTAATTCTTTTTTCCACATACATACATATCCGCACTTCTTGGTAGCCGAGAGATACATTAACACTCAATAGCGTTGAATAGAATGGAAAGAACAGATTAGAACAGATTTTCTGGCGTCCATTCAAAGTGTTGTCTTTGCGAAAGTGACCGTTGCGCACGGAATGGATGCGGCGAAGATACAAATATTTTTTCTCAAAGTATTAAGACACAATGCGGGTGGATACTAATCCGTTGCCCATCCACCTCGTGAGTCAACGAACTGAGATAATTTGTGCGTAAAGGTTCAGCTGGTTCTTTTACCAAATTCCACGTTGATCGATGGGCCTCAATTAGTTGTGAAGGAAAACAGTTGGTATGGTTTTTTTTGGCAAGTGCAAATCTTATGATGGTGATCAGTGTTATCGTCTATTGTGCAGGAGATAAATTGGATCTAATTCGCTATCCTTGTCTTACGGAAAAATAACAAGCTGGCAGGATTTTGATGAAATTTTCAACACGGCCAATTGTAAACATGTTCTTACGTTCAATAAATTTAATTGAATTATCGCGGTGGTGAAAAGCAATCGGATTTGTAAAAAAATGTCTTCAATCATCATCAATAATACTCACTGACAACCGTATAATTTTTAATTGGCACCTTAATCCAAATTACAAAATGTTCCGTGCCTCAGAGGTAGGTGAGAATTAATTAAAAACAAATTTAGAGTCAGTTGATAGAGACGTAATGTGGCTTAGGCAGTAAAAAAGATATCACGCTTACAATCATGACGAAGACAATGAGTTTATCTTCTTTAGAATGTAGTCTGGAGTTTTTAATGCCATCAGTTCAATTTCATTTTCGTATTATTTCTTTTCCACATGTCGGTCTTCAGGCTTCCGCAAAATCAATTTTTATTCGCAATCGGGTGTAAATAATCACTTGATAGGATTAGTTGATTGCAGTATCGGCGAATTGAGAACGTAGAATATAATTTTTTTAAATACAAAGTTTATAAAGACAAATTATCGTGGAGAGAGTTCTTTAAGGATGGTTATAGAAGTACAAGGTTTTCCAATAAGAGGTGTTATTTTGATATTAAAAGAAAAATGTCATTTTTTAATATAAATGATCGGATGTTTATTTCATTATAAAGAGGAAGGTATGCCGTTAATAGTAAAAAATAACATCAGGCAAATGACCAACCCGACCACGCTTACAGGACCATATCCCTTTCATGAAATTTTGCACAATCAAATCGCAAAGTGGCTGCCTTATGTCCTCGATAGCCTTACGAATTGCACCTTTGAGGCCTTGAATCGACGCTGGGCTGTTGGCGTAGACCTGCTCTTTCACGTGGCTCTAAAGGAAGAAATCGCAAGGTGTTAAATCACAAGATCTCGGTGGCCGATTGTGATCACCTCTTCGAGAGATAACACGGCTCGGAAACTTTTCCCGTAAAAGATCAATGGTTTCGTTGCTTGTGTGGCGCCTAGCGCCGTCTTGTTGAAAGTGAACGTTGTCCAGATCAATACCATCTAATTCCGGCCATAAAAAATCATCAATCATCTCTCGATAGCGCAATCCATTCACCGTAACTGTTGCTCCAGCCTCATTTTCGAAAAAGTAAGGCGCAATGACTCCGCCGGACCATAAACCGCACCAAACAGTCACACGTTGAGGATAGAGAGACTTTTCAACAATAACTCTTGGGTTTTCCAAGCCACAGATGCGACAATTTTGCTTGTTGACGAAGCCACCGAGGTGGCAATGGGCCTCATCACTCAAGATGATTTTTCGATGGAATTCCGGATCAATTACATGCATTTCAAGGACCCAATTAACAAAGACACGACGTTGTTGATGATCGACCGGCTTGAGTTCTTGTATTAACTGAACTTTATAAGCCTTAAGACCCAAATCTTTATGCAAAATACGGTGTAATGACGTTTGTGGAATGCCTAATTCCAAAGAACGACAAGGAATGGACAAACCTAGGTTTTTTTCAACACTTTCGGCTACAGCAGCAATATTCTCGGCTGTTCTTGAGTGACGTGCACGGGTTTTATTCTTTACACCACGAAGTTGTCCCAACAGCTCGAATCTTCCCATCAATTTCTGTATTGCGGTCCGACAAGGTGCTTCACGATGACCCAAAAATGTTCGAGTTTTACGAACCGTCTCTGCCAAAATTTCCCCATTTTATAGTCAATTTCAATGCGTTGTTGAAGCATGTATTGTTCCATTTTCATTAATGGCGTAGTTTCTACTTGTCAAGTGTTAAAAAATGACAGCTTTAAAAGTGACATCTACCGAAATAGCGGGCTATTCAAAATAACACCTCTTATTAGAAAACCTTTATTTATATCCATTTTACAGAAAAATTTCCAATTACAAAATAGATCCAGAAAATGAAGTAAGAAATTACCATTTATCAAAATGACAATTCAATAATTATGAAAAGAAAACGCAATTGAAAATTACATGTTAAGAATTCTCCGTAGGTTGGACTTGAAAATTCCAAGCGATTCCAAAGGAGGACCAAGCTGAAGGTATTCATGGTCACGGACGAGTCGGACCAATGGCAAATAGAAATAAATATCTGTCCGTGCAAAAGGAATGGAGTAGAACTGGGTAGATCTAGTGTTAGATGGAGGACGTATGCAAAGAGCATCTTGAACATTTGATGATAAGTAACCCCGAATAAGCTTGAAGAGCAAACATTGGTCGAGGTATTGTCGCCTCACCTCTAAGGAAGGGATGCCAAGGTAGATAAGACGATCATGATAGGAACGGTAGGCTAGTTTGAATTTATAGAAAAGCGAGCGAGTAAATTTTCTCTGTACGGATTCAACCGCGTGCAAAAGGTATGTGTGATGGGGAGACCATATTTGATATGTGTATTCTAAAATAGATCGCACGAGTGAGATATATAGACGGACACATGTTTGGGTGCTAAAAGAAATGTGTGAACAACGCAGAACAAAGCCCGCGATTGGAGCTGACCTGGATGTCATATGTCCAATATGGTGGTCGAATTTGAGCTGTACATCAAACGTCACACCTAGATCCTTAAAGTGATCAACTGATGAAAGTATAGACCCACCAATCGAATAGTCGAAGCTAAGAGGATTATGTTTATTGGAATAACGCATATGGAAACATTTAGGAACGTTAAGCGCAAGACGATTGACTTGACACCATTCGTCTAGTAAATAGATGTCAATTTGGAGTGCCAAGCAGTCATTCGTCGAGCGAATGATTCTAAAGATCTTAAGATCATCGGCATAGAGAAGGCATTCGGAGGTAAAACTACTGGGAAGGTCATTGATGAAAAGGTTGAATAGAACCCTGAGGTACGCCGGAAGTTGGGGAAAAGGGGGCAGAGGAGAAACCGTTCCAAAGTACAGAGCAAGAACGGTTGAGGATAAAGGAACTGATCCATGCAAGGACATGACCGGATATTCCGTATCTACTGAGTTTGCTAAGTAATGTTTGGTGGTCAATGCTATCGAACGCTTTGGCAAAATCAGTGTAAATCACATCGACCTGGCACCTGGAGTCTAACGCAAGGGCTACGAAGTTGGAGAACTCGAGTAGACTAGTAACTGTTGAACGGCCCTTTATGAACCCATGTTGCTTAGCGGAGAGATTCATATGGAAGGCCTCGTAAATTCGTGATTGGACGATTCTCTCTAAAATCTTGCCAAAAGATGAGAGAAGAGATATTGGCCTATAATTGGAGACGGAATTACGGTCACCGGATTTATGGATTGGAAAAATATTGGCATGTTTCCATGTATCAAGGAAAACGCCCGTGGAGAGACTCAAATTAAATATTAATGCAAGAGGAAAACTAAGAGAAGAGCATAGCGATTTTATGAGATATCTTCCACTTCAGAAGAGCTGAAATCAAAATGGGGTGGATTGCCGGAGTTGGAGGAATTAGGAGAGGAAGATTTGAAATTGGATGAATAAAAAACGGCAATGAGATCGCATATGTCCTGATCATTAGTGGCAGTTTTATTAAGCAAAGATACTGAATTAGGGAGATTCTTGGAAGATTTAAGGGACTTAACATAAGACCAAAAAGGTTTAGGGTTATTTGAGGAGAAGGATGTTTCAATGGATTTGTAATAGGCAAGCAGAGCATAAGATATGGCTTTTTTGGCATCCGCTCGAAGAAGTTTGTACCTTATAAGATCAATATTGAAGCCCGATCGAAGATAGATTTTTCGGGCTTTGTCTTTTACATGTAATACTTTTGCAACTTCAGCATTGAACCATGCTGGACGTTTATGACTTGGTGCACGGGTTGATGGTGTGAACTGGGTAATAATATTGTAGAGCGTAGCGTAAAATGATTGTACAGCTAGGTTGGGATTAATTGGATCCAAAAGAGAAACCCAATCAATGCTCGCGAGAGTTGATTCTATGCTTTCGTAGTCTGCTTTAAAGAAGTTAAAACGACGAGGGTTTGTTTTCCGTTGCGAGCGTATTGAATGCATCGATAATTGCATTTCTAAGGGAGAATGATGAAGATCCGGAGTAACATATGGCGTCATTGCTAAAGAAATTGGACTGACGGTGGAGGGATTATTTGAAAAACTGAGGTCGAGAATTTTTCCGTTAGTGTTTGGCACAGAATTAAGTTGGGTTAGGGAACATAGGGACAAAAAGGACGAAAGAGCGATAGAAGCTTCATTAACCGAGGTTATAGAAGAGTTTTCCCAGCATATCGATGGCATGTTGAAATCACCACAGATGAGGAATTGGAGAGATGGCTTTGCATTATTTATAAATAAAGCAAGTTCATTAAATAGCCGTTCATAAGAACGAAGTGGTGAATTAGAGGGAACATACAGACATAAGACGCAAACTCGAAGACTGGGAGATAAGTTTATTTGGATTGTGATACTTCCAACAGGTAGAGAAATGTTCAAATCGGAGCAACGTGAAGACTGAAGACTACTGCTGACTGCTATGTGCACACCTCCGCCGTCTAATTTACCAGTTAACCGTCGGTTTCTATCTTGTCTTGTCTAAAGACAACATGAAGAGAAAGGATTTCTTAATCCGTAAAATCTTCTGTAAGCCAAGTTTCCGAAAAACAGATAACATCATCATTGGCAATGTAAGTAGCATTAATTTCATTCAGCTTGGTCCTTAGACCGCGAACATTTTGATAAAAGACGTTGAGAGAGAATGACGAGTCAGAATGATTTAGTCTTTCCAATGAGACTTTCCGGAGGGACGAAAATTTTTTGGAGGAGTCTGTTCAAAATGCTTTACTAAAATACCGGGTGGCCAAAAGTCTAGGTTAAGCAAAAATGAAAGGTTTGCCGGAACCGTTAACTTGAAAGAGCCTAGCACACGATTAGGGCGGTCGTCACGTGTAAGTTTAATCAAGTCCAAAAACTGCAGAGAATGGTCTAATCTAGCAGTGATATATAATTTTAATTCCTCGATAGATGTGTCCGCGGCTACACGGGAAATCAGGAGCGATAATGGTGGTGAGACGATTCTGATTGAGGGTAGACCCACTGAAGTGCCGTTATTTGCACTGTTACTGCTCCTTAGAGATTGGTCATCAGTAGATTGTTGCGCATGGCTAAGATTCGGAGGCTACGGAAGAGCAGCCTGAAAGTAGTCTACGGGAATCAAGATAGATATTTTTTTAATGGGGTTGGGAGGTGAATATCATTTACGCACAGAGTGTGGGACTCCCATGCTTCCAAAAAGGCGACTGGACAACCTATTAAACACCTCCCTGGTCAACCCGAGAAGATGGATGTTAAACTTTTGTAAATGACATGACTTTCATTTAATTAACGGAAGTACTCGGTAATATTTTCCATTCACGCTTAGGATATTCAAATTGTGTTAGAGCCATTGAGCAGTATACAGAAGAAGACTGAATTGATTCAGTTTTCTAAGTGAAACTTCTCTGAACCTTTTGAGAGTACCCGATTTGATGTTCAAATACCAGTCAGGAGCTATCAAAATTGACTCTGAGAGCCTCACCAAGAGTAACTACCCGGGAAGAGCTATAAGCAGGGTTGCCAAAAGTGGCAGTTTTATGTCTAAATTAGCGCTTTTTGTTTCGCCTTGTGTTTTTGAAAAATGAAACGAGCCACTAGTATACTCGCATTCTGGCGCTTTTTAAAATCTTTTCGATTCTAAGATGTAATCGAATAAATAGTTTAGTTTCTACTTTAATCAATGCTATTTCAAACTACTTGGTATGTTTTCAAAGTGTAGCTGCTGTAAGGATCGGCAATTGCAGTGTTTTTAACATTTTTTCTATGTTTCACTCTCTCTTCTTTTGACCGCCATCGAGAACGCATCTTAATATTGTTTATACGCATTATTTGTTTTGTTAATAAAACTTTATTATTGGATCGAGCAAGTGGAAGCCACTTTTAACACTCATGATATAACGCAGGACAAAATAAAATTTAACTACGTTATACAGTACGCCGAGGCGGAAATATTGCCGTACGTCATCTCGATCATGAAGAATCCACCACCGGAAAATAAATATGACGCCGTTAAGCAGCGGATATTAGCAGCATTTGAAAAGTTTAGCGAATCGAAACTGAGGCATCTGTTTCAAGGAAAAAATATGGATGGGAGGAAGCCATTGCGTTATTTGCAACATCTGCGCAATACTGGTGGAGGACAGGTGACGAATGCTATATTGCGTTCACTACTTTTGGAGCAACTTCCACAAAACATCCGGGTAGTTTTAGCGATTTCCAGCGAGCCCAATATTGACATGCCACCAAAAATGGCCGACCTGTTGACTGAAATGCAACAACCACCCGTTATTGCATCGTCGCATAATCAAGGAAATTCTTGGAAGGTGCGCAAGATAGCTGCGACAGTAGGCATCTCAAAAGATTTCGTGGGTTATATCCTACATGAAATTTTGGGGATGAAAATGCTGTCGGGGTGATGGGTGCCGCGTTTGCTTGGATTGCACTAGAATATCGTCAAATACTGCTCTGAAGTGGTCTCTCGGTCACGTTTCTTGTCTGGAGACAAACGCGACCGAGAGACCACTTCAGAGGAGTATTTAACGATATTTAAGCGCAATCCGAAGGAGTTTCTGCTTCGTTTTGTGACCGACGACAAAACATGGCTCCTCTGGTACACACCAGAGACCAAGGTGTAGCCGAAACAATGAACTTGACCCGGCGAAAGTGCACCTAAGAACGGCGAAAGTGCACCGAAGATCGGCCGAAAAGGTAGTGGCCACTGTTTTCTGGGATTCACAAGGTGTGATTTGCATCGACTATCTGTAGAAGGGCAAAACGAATTATTGGGGGAATCGCAGAAAAAAAATCCCATTCAGCGAAGAATTCCACCATAACACACTGGCTCACACCTCCGCAATCGCCACGGCCAAATTGGTCGAATTAAGCTACGAACTGCTACCTCATCCACTCGCCAGGCAGCAAGTATTTCATTACCTAACATATTGTTTTTAATGATTGTTTATTTCTTTTGACTCAATATGCTGCCTCATCAGATGAACTCCGCATTTCTGTATCCATACTATCACTAGCGGACCAAAAACCGACTGAGTCGAAGCGCAGACAACGCTCCACATAGTATTCATCAAATCAGGATAACTCGAATCGGAGTGACTACAATTTGGCACCTTGACTCCTTCATGTGTATGAGCACTTCAGTACCCATCTGCCTTCTCAAGCCAGGTTCATTTATTATATGATTTAAGAAGAAAATTTTGAAAATGTTACGAATATTTGGCAGATGATTGGGAACCTGAGATCACCCCTATTTGAAAAGTTTGAAGGAATGCCATGGTAATATTAGTATGGTTGTCAATTGTGTCAAAAAGTTTCAGTGCTTTGTCACGTACGTACTTTTCAACGGTCTCAATTTTTGGGTACGTGTAGATGTCAGTATTTATAACATACCATGGAATTCCTAAGGTCTTTCTAACAATTCGAGGTTGGAAGGACTGGGGTGCTTTTTTGTTTGTCTTTGTTGTCTGGTAGAAAGCAGGGCTACCATATGGCAGCGGCGGCAGTATAATCTGTTTTAAATGAGTACTCGTTTTTAAGACTAATTCCTCTGGGTTTAACGAGAGGGTATAAAAAGGAGGGAAGTTTTGTACAGTGTCTTCGTTAATTTTTATATGTTTTTTCCATATGAGTTTCTTGTGGAAGGTAAGTGGAAGGTATTTGGCTATTGGAGTCGAGTGTATTGTATCATTATTAATGATAAGTCTTTGTGGATTTCGCTTTTTTCCCTAATAATGAATAGTTTCTTTATTTTGTCGGGATTGGTCTTAATTTTTCATTTATGAAAGTATTCCAATAAAATATTTATTAACCGTTGTAGCTTTGAAGTGACTAATCTTGTTTGTCGTGTTGTTTTTACTATACAGATATCATCAATGTATAATGATAGGTTTACTCTTGGAGGCAGAGTTTGAAGATCTGCAGTAAATATATTGTATAGGGTCTGTGAGATGGGCGAGCCCTGAGAAACTCCAGCATCAATTGGGCTCAAGCTTGGAGGTTGTTTGTCAATGCTGACATAGAATGTTCTGCCTTCCAAGAAGGAGCCAAAAATTTGAGTGAGCTGGAGTAGAATAGTGAGTTCATGCATTTTGAAGTTTTGTCCTGCATACCAAACTTTACCAAAGGCCTAAGCTTTGTTGAACATATATTAACTTGGCCTGTTGAGTTCTAGCGATTCAGTATATTCTGATGTGTTGGATCACTCTAACTAATTGGACTTCAGTAGAGTGCTTAGCTTCGAAGCCATATTTTTTTTGCGGCATAATATCTTTGTCAAATATAACCTTATTAAGTCGATTTAGAATTGCTCTTTCAGCGATGAGAGAAGACTGATGGGTTTCGGAGAAATAAAAATTAGCGCTGATCTACATTTATTATCGGGTAGTCAAGATATCATTGTCTTTTTAATGGTATCATGTCTAGGTGGTTTATGTTTATTGAGCGTCTGCAAAATGTTCTTGATTTCCGTTGTCCGTTGGTTAAATTCTGTCGTCATACTGAATGTTACATCTCAGGAGTCTGTTGACCGAAGAATCAACTCTATTCTCAGATTTAAAGTCCTCCTCACCCTAAGAATTATCACGGAATTACATTGCTAGAGTATCTGGAAATGCTTCAGTCTTCTCGTTCTTTGTATTTGTGGGACAACTCCCGTAGCATGCCGGATATTTTCCGCTGTAATGGAAACATATTTGTTTCTCTTCAATTTTGTTCTGCAAATCACATTGCGCATGAGAGTTTCAGGAAGAGTGGCGAAATCATTGACAGTTGTGGCACATACCCAGCCCTATAAGAAGATGATACACATAAGGTGGCAAACAGATACAGTATTATAAATTTTTGTCTCTAATTTATTAAGGAGAACCTTTTTTTTTGTGGTAGGGAGGTGAAGGCATTTACGCCCGCCGAGTCTGGCAGTGTGGGGCTCACATGGAGGATACCCTTGGACTCCCCTGTCAATCTGAGAACCTAGCCTGGAACCGTTTGACACATTACTTCGGGCCAGGTCTCGTTTTGTTACGCCGTGGGGCGCCTACAAGCTGGGGAGTCCCTTTCCTAGCGGGAGGGGAGAGGGGAAGAGGAAATGCCAGAAGAGCGATCCCCCAGCCCCAGCACCTCCGGCTGCTGCGAGTCCCTTTTATCTTTTAGGACTGCCCGAGCATAATGTGCCACATGGTTCCATTTGTCAACTGATTCGAGCATCACCGCAACTATATTATCCGGGGTGAGCTCTCCCGTCTCCCTGTAGAGTTCCCTTCGCAGCCTGGCCCATTTGGTACAAGGAGGACCTTGGAAACTCTAGAAATATCTTCTGCCATATAAATATATTAAACTTCAATTGAGTTGGAGCCCTGAGGAAACTGAGAAGCCATGCAGACCCATAATAATAACATTCAAATATCTATCTTCCATGGAAGTATGTAAGTGCGGTATTTTATGTCATTGTCATTGTTGCTTTTGTTAGTCGTTTGTGATTTGTATGTGTTATATATGTAATATGTATCCCAAGGTAGGCTCTTTTAGTGGATGAGTATGAGATATGATATGTTTTCATAATATCAAGCGTTTGGGACCAATGTGACGGCTCCCTTCGATTAATTAGTACTGTTTTTGGTTTTTGTGCTCGTTGTGTGGATTGTGTAGTTGTAGTGCTGGGCAGTATTGATTTCAGTTTAGGTCTAATAAGCAAATCTGTAAATGTCGCAGCTGCTTTTGGTGGTGGGAGAGCAGGGAAAATCTCATCCTTTTTATCTTTACTACTAATCATGCAGCCAATTTCCATTTTGGAATCTTCCGAAATGGCACGAGACTTTTTAGGTGAGGACGTCCTTACTTTCCATTTTTCATCTCAGAGCTATCTTTTTAAGATTTACTAGATGATTTGGTCTTATTATTAAGTAGAAGTTTCGTAAGTTTTGCATTTTTTGCAGCTAATAGTTCATTTTTGCTTCGGTGGTCGGCCAGCTCGGAACTAGTTTTTGCAAGTGTTTCTTATGTTTGAAATAGAATTACAAAAACTTGATCCAATTTCGACGTAATTTTGTTAAGAGAGGCAACCAGCGAAGCGATTTGCTCGTCTTTGTCAATCATCTCACGTCCGGTAGCCACGCCAATGTCCGTCGACATCTTGTCCAGCAAAAGGAATTGTTTGTGCTGTATTTAGTACCTGCCAAATAACACACAAATTGTTCGTACATGTCCCCTTACCCTGCACCTCTTGAAACAAAAGGAGTCAGTTTAAGTCTTGCTTTGGAAAGTTTTTATCAGGAACTTTGATATTGGCTACCTTTGTTAAAAAAATGTTTAAGAGTCATCCGGTCCCCCTTAGAAACCTTATAATAATTTTTTTTTTGCTGAAATTTTTAGGAGGGCACCACTTTTAACGTACCCACCAAATTTTATATTTTTAAACTTATGTGGTTTTCGAGAAAACATGCTGTGACACACAAACGGACGGACGGACACAAAGGTCGGAATTTTAGTAGGGTATTGTAAAATTATTTTACAATACCCTAAAAAGGGAAAGTTCTAACTGCCTTTAGAATTCGATTTACTAGGGCAAACATGTGTTTGATGAAAAAAAATACGAGCTACAAAACATACAAAAAACTACTATGCACCTGAAACGACGTGCATGAACTCGGTCTGCATCCTACAGTACAAAATATAAGCCATGTCTCACTTGAGCTTAACAGTCTTATTTTAGATATCACATACATAATAATCGTCCAACTTGAACCTTGGGGTTGAGATTTGTTAGGAAGTCTCATTTCTTGACCGTAGTGGTGTTTGAGAAGGTCCTTATTAACAGATTTTTAAACAGTAATCATCACCGCTGGGTAGGCAAATAGTCAGACAAAAGTACCCTAACACACAAGGTTGTTGCCATCAACGAGTTTTGAACTTGGGCACTGCTGCGCAAGCAGCATCACACAGAGGGTATACAATTACCAAATTTCAAGAAGTATGCAGTTCAGTTATGATTGTAGTAATCTAAGAACTATGGCTCTAAAAGCAGCGCTGACACAGGCACACAGCACGAACGCAATTTAATAAGGATTCAGTCGATTCAGTCACCTTCCCCATCGCAACACTCGTTTTTTTTTCGCAGGAATAATAAGTGGAAAAATTTCCTTTGTACTTAACACCCGGGAAACAAAATTCTAAAAATGTTTAAAAAAATTTCTAATGTGTAGTATCTTATTACAATATCTTTTGAAGATAATTTAACGAATTGCGGTGTAACGCGGTATGCAAATGCTTAGAACGAAACGGTTAACCCCTTTTAATTATGAATGCTAAAATCATTGTATCATTTAACCTGTTAATTATGAATGCTAAAATCATTGTATCATTTAACCTGTTAATTATGAATGCTAAAATCATTGTATCATTTAACCTGTTAATTATGAATGCTAAAATCATTGTATCATTTAACCTGTTAATTATATGAACGCTAAAATCATTGTATCATTTAAACCCCTTAAAATTTGTCTAATTCTTCCGATTTTCCCACCTAATTACGCCTAATTATCATAAACGACAAATTGCCTTCAATTGATAACTTAATTGAACCGACAAAAGACAGTGAAAAGGGAAATTGCAAATACCGCCGTCATAAACTACAACTGATAAGGAAAAAGTACATTTGATAGCAACAAAAAACCTTCAATTGTGTGATTTCCCCCTTTCTGAATGGGTTCGTATTGTTCTACTTGCCCATAAAGTGTCGTAGTTGCTTGAGTGTGGAGAATATTAAATTGTGCTTGCGAAATTTGCATGCTATTGCGTCGTAAATCATGAAAATGGGTGATAACTACATAACAACATTGGAATTATCGGGGAGAGTGGCGCCGGCAAGTCGAGTCTTATGCTTCGTCTCACAAACGAGGAATTGGATGGAGATGGGGAGTGTTTCGCTCGTTTTCGATTGAATACGAGTTCCGAATTACGTTGGACGGTGAAGTGATTTGTTCTGATTGATTTTATTTTGCGTTGCATGCTTGAGTTTTTCATCCAAGCCATCGCCAATATCGTTCGGGATCTTGCATTTGTATTAGCAGTATTGTGTGACGAAAAACGAAATATGCACATAGACATAACGTCATCTCAGTTACGCTTACTCCGGCGTGTCATCGCTCCATCACATGCTCCGGAGTTACATCTTGGTGTTGTTTTGTAATAATCCCTTTAAAGCGGTTTGAGTAGCGATCCCGCTATAGAAATTGCATTTCGAAAAGTCAAGTGGAATTACGGGGATTGTAGGGAGGCGGTTATGGATTTTCACGGCGGTCACGTCGGATGCGGAAAGAAACTTATCATGTCGTAGGGTGTTAATATCGAAATTACCAAATACGCGTTAATGATTGCCTATTCGAATGCATATGTTAGGAAATCGGAAAGTTATCGTGGGTGAAAATAGTACAAGAGCGGTGGTGTTCATTACGGTTTCCAAGAAAAAGTGCTCGGGAATTTGGCATTTGGATGCAATAAGTGGAAGAAGATAAAATTGTTGTGGGGTTTGCGTTGGTTGAATGACGGAAAGACCGTAAATGTTTTTGGAACGGGAAAATTGATTTGAATGTGAATAAATGAGTGTCAAGTGAAAAAGAAAAATCCGCAATTGATTTATGCTTTGAAAATGGAGAGTTTTCTTTGCGGTTCTTCGTGCTGCTTCTGCGAGATGTTGGCGATCGCGGAAAAGTTGGTGGTGCGTTGCTGCTGAAGCGTGTGCGCGACAAAGAAAAGCGTGTTTGCATCTTCCGTACAACAAAAACGAACGTTGTTGTTCAGCAGCGGAAAAAGAAAAACTTGGCGCTCGTTGTGCGCAAGTGACGTACGAAAGTAAAATTGGAGATTGCTAGTCGGCCTTGGGTTTTCCTGCTCGCGCGGAAAACTGCTCAAGTGCAAGATAGTGTTGTGTGCGCCGGGAAAGCAGGAAATTCGCGTGGATCATTTCTCGTGAATATCACGGACTGTCTTGTGGAAACACGTCATCGCGGACGAAACTCTGGGAATAATTTTATTACCGGAAAAACTAACGAGGATTAGTTATTTCTATCCGTTTTAGTTATTTATTTCCACCCGACAAATAGTGCTCAGTGCAAGATTGCGGGACGTGAAATTTTAGTTTGTTTGATCTCAACTGTTACAAATTTTCGGTCGTCAGCAGACAACAAAGGGAAGTTATTCGTCAAGATAACGGGAAAGCCAAAACGAAAACAGTTTCAGTTTTGCCTGCTCGTGGAAGTAAATTTGTTGGGACTGTGCTGCAAGAGAGGGGGAAAATATTCTAGCGAAGAAACTCAAAGCCCGGATTTAAACATTTTTTTTATCGCGCGTCACTTGTACTGATCCATGCGCGCCAGAAAGTTTTAATGTGTTTCGTGCTGAATTTTTCACGAATTCAACCAAGAAGCCGAAAAGGAAATTCTAAAGAAAAACGTTTTAATTTGCATGAATCTCGTTATCACGTGTGCGTTTTAGCATTTACCAAAAGAAAAAAAAAGAAGAAGAAAAGTTGACAACGAAAATATTCCAGAAATATCGCGAGTGCTTTTAACTAATTTGCTATGCAGTATTATAACTTTACAGGACTTACTCACCTCGTCAACGAGCGCTCGTCGTCGGAAAAGGTTGGGTAAGTTCCCCTATTGTTTCATTTTTACATATATACCAATTGTTTCATTTTTACATATATACCAATTGTTTCATTTTTTATATATACCAATTGTTTCATTTTTTTTATATATACCAATTGTTTCTTTTTATTCAATTTATTCAATTAAGTGGGGTAATCTTTAATATATACTGCAAATACTAATTATATCAATATTAAAAAATGTTTTAATATATACACTGAATAATTTTTGTTGAACTATTTTGATTTCTTTGCTTTGTATTTACGAGAAATCAATGAAATTAAATAAAATGATGAATTAAACGGTAAAAATCGGTCTTTCCCTTCCGGTCTTTTCCAATCGGGTATAGGACCCGGTACGGTGGCAGGCTTCCACCCCAAAATATGAGCCAGCCACCGGGTACTTAAAAATTTTTCTGTTTCAGGAGACTTAATGGGTTGAGTGGCCCAAGCCAAGTGCCTTTTTATGGCATAGAGTTATGCAATTCAATTGTATAATTCTATGACATAAATTGGTCACCGGGGTACTCCCCTTCTGATGGGAAAGCTCATATAATTCAAGTTGTATGAGTTTTCCACTCAGAAGAGGAATACCTGGCCACTTCAACGATTTAACATTGGATTTATTCCGGTTGGGTGGGCATGAAGGGGCTCCACCACCACCCGGTTGCCCCTCTTTCATTTGTGGGCCCTGAATGTATTTGGGTAAAGACGAGCTCAACCCCAAATTAGTCTTTCTTGTCAGGTTGCACTTGTTCTCGCAACAAGTCGTAATTCCTTCGTGGAGGTTATTTACTGATTTGCGACTTCGGTCGTCCTCTCGAACTCTGCAAGCAATTCGTGAATGCGAAATGTTTTGTAGTGAGTCCTCGTGCCGGGGAAACGAACCCGCCCCACGACACCGCAATGCTAGCCTGCCAGCGCATTCACGCGTCTCCGGACGAGGGCATTCTCGGCAGGAATCAACATCTTCCTCTGCCGAGGCAGCAGAACATCGCTGCGGTCCTTTACGGACATATGAAAATCTTATATTCACTACAAATGGCGCCCAACGTGGGGCCCGAAAAGCCCGGCTGTATCATCAGTCGTGAGCACGAGACAGTCCATCGTCTCTAGGTGTCCCCACAAGGTGTTAGAAATTTTGGCGGGTAGATAACTCCCGAGGGTTTTTGCACTAATCGTGCCCCAGCAGCCGAGTAACTTCCGAACGTGTGTTGTCTTCGGACATCAATATCGTTTGGTCCTTCTTTTGATTTATACCTTGGTGGTTTACCACCATTGTATAACTAGTAAGGCCAAATTATATTAGAGTCCCTTTTTGTGTTCGGAGGTTATTATCCCAACATCTATTTTGCGGAGGGTTCTGATCCGCTCCCCAAACCAGCGGTGCCTAAGTGTCTTAAATTACATGGATTTTGATTTCATGTGATTGGCTGATTAGCTAATCCATGACTATCCATGACAAGACACGCGCTGCTTGTGGATTAGAATCCCATCCTGGGCTGACAAGCTGTAACTTGAGAAGTTTGCTAATGAGGGATCACTTCGGAACCCTGATTTTCATGGTGCCACAAGAGAGTGTCCCTGAAACGTTTTAGAAGGATCGTGCCATGGTGTCCATACTTGGGAGGAAGGACGGAAGGAAAAGACCGATTATTTTTTTTTTTTGATAACGTAATTTTGAAAACTAATTAAACATTTTAGCATTTTTTTTGTGAGGTTCTTTGATAGTTCGCCACTTTCGGCCACTTTTATGTTTCTCCTTATTAATATTTAATTATTTATTTCATAGCGTCATTTTAGCCTTTCATCAACTTAGGTACAAATTCTAGGTAGCATAATTATGGACATCCAAAATGCATGCCGACTTTGTCTACGACTTGGCGAGGAAATGTATCCGCTGGGTGATAGTTTGGTCGATGAAGCGAGGAGAATTTTTATTGTCGACTTCCTGAAGGAGTCCCTCAACATCAACATCATATTGGAAGATGGCTCACCAGACCACATCTGTGGTGATTGTTACACGGAAGTGGAACGTATATACGCCTTCATACGGCGCTGTAAACAAACTGAGTCAACACTACAACGACTTAAATCAGCACGACGATCTCGAGATCCAGTTATCGACCAGCGGAACAGGATTCAAAGAGCAGACTACCATCCGTCTGAGGATCCGGATCCACCATCTCGATACCAGCCTTGGAACGCCTGGGATCTTCCGCCACGACTTAACCAAGTACCACCACCGACTCTAGGTTCAGTGGCTCAGCAGGAACAACCCTATATGCTGAAACCGAAGCATATCCCCAGCATTGTACAGGGTTGGAACCTTCATTTTAGCGGGGAGCCAAACGACCTGAACGTGGAAGTCTTCATTGGTCGCGTGGAGTCCTTAGTCGGAGAGATGTTGGCCGGCGACTACACGATGCTGGCAGGATATCTACCAATGCTGTTCAGGGGAGCAGCACTCGAGACGTACTGGCGGATTCATTCGGCCCCACCATCAATACGCTGGACACGGCTGAAAGAGGTACTCCGCATGGAATACTCGACGGTCAACATGGATGAGAGTGTCCTGGACAAGATCCATACCAGATGGCAACGTCCGGACGAGCCCTTTCATCAATATCGAGCCGATATCCTTAGGTTGAATGACCAGCTGTCAGAGCCTATGTCTTCCACTCAACTGCTGCGGGTGTTGAAACGGAATCTAAAGCCGGAACTTCGTTGCCATGTTGTAAACTTGGACCCGCAGAACCTGGAAGCACTACTGAGGGTCGTGAGTCGATTGGAGAGGCTTGAAGAAGACCTCCACGAACGGCCTTACCTACATGCAAGGACAGGTCCGCGACGTGAAATTGCCGAAGTGGCACTAAATTGCAACAACCCAGATCGGGAAGAAGGCACGGAGTCAAACACCTGTGTTCCGGACTACCCAGATGATGCCACACCAAAAAACGGACGACCGAGTACCCTACCACCTCAGTGGTACTCGAAAACCCAGCAGTAGCTCCTCAGTCAGCGGCTCACCCCAACCAACCTGACGTTAACCCACCAGCCATGACCATTACGACTGCGGATGTTCACTCTCTTCCGGAGACCTCACCAACGACAATATTAAAACGACCATCGCAGTCACTGCCAGAAGAACCGAGGCAGCCTCAAGTACGCACTCTAAAACCTTATCATGTTAGACTGCAGGAATATCGGGTGGCTCGAGAGCGAATATTTGCTTCCGAAGTCGTCACTTCCCGTTCGTGCACGACAAAATGGTCAACCCGTCGTTGGCGGAGTTTCCGCAAGAGAGTGCGCACCTGCCGTCAAACCGTAAACTCTTGTAACATCTCGGAGGTTGCTGAGAATGAGATCAGACCTTATCATCCAATTAAAGTGTTGGGCGAGACCGTGTTTGCATTGATCGACACGGGTGCCAGTATCAGTTGTCTTGCCTCGAGCTTTGGCTCGAAAGTGCTCCAAGAATACCCGAACTTGATTAAATCCTGGCGCACTGAAATCAGTACAGCTGATGGCACCAAACACCCTATACGAGGTAAACTAACCACACCCGTGACGTTCAGGGGTCAGACGAAGGATATTACGTTCTACATTATTCCGTCTTTGACTCAGAATGTATACCTTGGTGTCGATTTCGTCCTTCGTTTTGGACTGGCCTCAGATTTATTCACAGATTTGTCGTTAAAAACCAGAAATGTCCACGAAATCACTTCTACTCCCGATAGGCATGACCTGACGCCTAACCAACGGCAACGCCTGGAAGCATCCATTGCTGCTTTCCCATCTTACGCTACCCAAGGCCTTGGCCGCACCACCCTAGTCTCACACGCCATAGACGTTGGCGATAGTAAACCGATTAAACAGAGACACTACGCCATCTCGCCGGCCATGGAGAAATTGGTGTATGCGGAGCTAGATAGGATGCTCGAGTTAGGGGTCATAGAGGAGTCCCAAAGTGCCTGGTCATCACCGGTAACCTTGGTTGTAAAGCCAGGTAAAGTCCGCCTCTGTCTTGATGCCCGTAAGGTAAATGCGGTTACCATCAAGGACGCGTACCCTCTTCCACTCATCGATGGAATACTAGGGAGACTGCCGAAAGCCAATTATATCACCAGTCTCGACCTAAAAGACGCCTTCTGGCAAATTCCACTCGATGAGGGCTCGAGGGACAAGACCGCCTTCACAGTGCCTGGACGACCATTATATCAGTTCGTCACAATGCCCTTTGGCCTGTGTAACGCGCCGCAAACGATGACTCGGTTGATGGACAAGGTCATCCCACCTCACCTAAAACACCAAGTGTTCGTGTACCTCGATGATCTTTTACTCATCACGGAAACGTTCGATCAACACCTCCTACTTCTACAAGAAGTAGCCCTGCACATCAGTAAGGCGGGACTCACCATCAACGTACAGAAAAGTAAGTTTGTCATGAAAGAAGTCCGATACTTAGGCCATGTCATAGGACATGGCACTATCAAAACGGATCCAGACAAAACTCGTGCGATTGATGAGTTCCCCTTACCAAAAACTGTGAAGCAGCTACGACGTTTCCTTGGTGTGTGCGGTTGGTACCGAAGGTTTGTTCGGAATTATGCAACAGTTTCAGCGCCCCTGTCAGACATGTTGCGGAAAGGGAAGTTCGTTTGGACCGAACTCAGCCGAAAGGCATTTGAAGAGCTTAAACAAGCCCTCACATCAGCTCCTGTCTTGCACAGCCCCGACTTCACGAAGCCCTTCTCCATTCATTGTGACGCAAGTCAACATGGAGTAGGAGCCGTGCTGGTGCAATTGACCGATGAAGGAGAGGAAGCTCCCATCGCCTTCATGTCCAATAAGCTGAATTCGGCCCAAAGGAACTATACTGTTTCCGAGCAAGAATGTTTGGCAGCGGTAATGGCTGTGAAGAAATTCCGAGCTTATATCGAGGGCCACCAATTCGAGATCATCACGGACCACGCGTCACTACAATGGTTGATGAACCAGGCAGATTTAAGTGGACGCCTAGCCAGATGGGCTCTTAAACTGCAAGGGTTCAAGTTCTCCATCAAACATCGGAAAGGAACCCAGAACATCGTACCCGACACTCTCTCACGGATGTTTTCCCCAGAGGGAGCCGAAATAACAATAAATGACGAGGACCCCATCGAAATAGATTTGGACAGCCCACATTTCGAATCAGATAGCTACAAAGAGTTGAGGCAAACCATAGCGACCCAACAGACACAGCTGCCTGACTTGAAGGTAATAGACGGCTATGTGTATAGACGAAACGAATACGCCACTGGTGATCCATGGCAGGAAGAAGAGTCTTGGAAACTTTGGGTACCGGAGGAAATGACACAACAGCTGATCCTCCGCGCACATGATCATCCGTTAAGTGCCCACGGAGGTTACGGTCGAACACTACGGCGACTAAAAAAATACTTCTTTTGGCCTAAAATGGCATCCCAGGTCAAAGACTACGTGAGCGCCTGTGAGACCTGTAAAGGCACCAAAGCGCCCAACCAGCCTCTTCGACCTCCTATGGGTCAACTCAACGTCCCAGAACGCGTGTTCCAGCGTCTATACATCGATCTACTCGGTCCATATCCTCGGTCTTCCATGGGACACATCGGAGCTATAGTCGTTCTAGATCAGCTCTCAAAATTCCCAATGGTGGAACCTATCCGTAAATTCACAACTCCATCGATCGTGAAATTCTTAGAGAACCGGGTATTCCATGTGTTCGGAGTTCCAGAGAGTGTGTACTCAGATAATGGAGTACAGTTCCGGTCTCGGCAGTTTAAGAGCCTACTTGAGCAGTATGGCATTGAACACCAACTGACGCCCATATACTCTCCTCAGTCCAACGCGTCAGAACGGTTGAACCGCACCCTATTGGCCGCGATCCGTTCCTACGTCCACCCATCTCAAAAGGATTGGGATCGGCGATTGTCTGCCATCACATGCGCCCTGCGATCCTCGTATCATTCCGTCACCGGTGTCGCCCCTTACTTTGCCGCCTTTGGACAGCACATGATTTGCCACGGTAAATCATACCGACTGTTACGGCAATTAAAGTGTTTGGGAGACCCGGTCGTTGCGCTGGAGCCCCACGAACGTTTAGGAGACCTCCGCCAACAGATCGGACGGAAGATTAAGGCCGCAGGTAGTGCAAATGAAGCGCAGTACAATCTCCGGTCACGATCTGCTAATTTCAAAGAAGGAGATGAAGTTTTCCGGCGAAATTTCCGCCAAAGTGACGCCGCGGGGCATTACAACGCCAAGCTGGATAGGCGATTCCTGAAAAGCCGCATAAAGAAGGTAATGGGACCTAACCGTTACTTGATAACGGATCCATCGGGAAAAGAAGTGGGGATATACCACGCGAAAGACCTGCGGCGATAGATAATTGGGCACGTCTGTTTGTCCGTCCGCATATATTTTCAAAAACGCGCAAAGATTGTATACTTCCAGGCAAACATAGACATAAGTCAGTCCGTCCGTCTGTTAATTGTGTTCTTTTATTGTTCGTCATCTCTAGTCCCGACGCCGAAGGCAACCCGTGAGACACAGAAAGATCCTTCAGCTCCTTTTTCGTAATCCGCATTGCCTTGGGATCACGAGAAAATTAGCTGCCCTGTAGTAATCTAAGAACTATGGCTCTAAAAGCAGCGCTGACACAGGCACACAGCACGAACGCAATTTAATAAGGATTCAGTCGATTCAGTCACCTTCCCCATCGCAACACTCGTTTTTTTTTCGCAGGAATAATAAGTGGAAAAATTTCCTTTGTACTTAACACCCGGGAAACAAAATTCTAAAAATGTTTAAAAAAATTTCTAATGTGTAGTATCTTATTACAATATCTTTTGAAGATAATTTAACGAATTGCGGTGTAACGCGGTATGCAAATGCTTAGAACGAAACGGTTAACCCCTTTTAATTATGAATGCTAAAATCATTGTATCATTTAACCTGTTAATTATGAATGCTAAAATCATTGTATCATTTAACCTGTTAATTATGAATGCTAAAATCATTGTATCATTTAACCTGTTAATTATGAATGCTAAAATCATTGTATCATTTAACCTGTTAATTATATGAACGCTAAAATCATTGTATCATTTAAACCCCTTAAAATTTGTCTAATTCTTCCGATTTTCCCACCTAATTACGCCTAATTATCATAAACGACAAATTGCCTTCAATTGATAACTTAATTGAACCGACAAAAGACAGTGAAAAGGGAAATTGCAAATACCGCCGTCATAAACTACAACTGATAAGGAAAAAGTACATTTGATAGCAACAAAAAACCTTCAATTGTGTGATTTCCCCCTTTCTGAATGGGTTCGTATTGTTCTACTTGCCCATAAAGTGTCGTAGTTGCTTGAGTGTGGAGAATATTAAATTGTGCTTGCGAAATTTGCATGCTATTGCGTCGTAAATCATGAAAATGGGTGATAACTACATAACAACATTGGAATTATCGGGGAGAGTGGCGCCGGCAAGTCGAGTCTTATGCTTCGTCTCACAAACGAGGAATTGGATGGAGATGGGGAGTGTTTCGCTCGTTTTCGATTGAATACGAGTTCCGAATTACGTTGGACGGTGAAGTGATTTGTTCTGATTGATTTTATTTTGCGTTGCATGCTTGAGTTTTTCATCCAAGCCATCGCCAATATCGTTCGGGATCTTGCATTTGTATTAGCAGTATTGTGTGACGAAAAACGAAATATGCACATAGACATAACGTCATCTCAGTTACGCTTACTCCGGCGTGTCATCGCTCCATCACATGCTCCGGAGTTACATCTTGGTGTTGTTTTGTAATAATCCCTTTAAAGCGGTTTGAGTAGCGATCCCGCTATAGAAATTGCATTTCGAAAAGTCAAGTGGAATTACGGGGATTGTAGGGAGGCGGTTATGGATTTTCACGGCGGTCACGTCGGATGCGGAAAGAAACTTATCATGTCGTAGGGTGTTAATATCGAAATTACCAAATACGCGTTAATGATTGCCTATTCGAATGCATATGTTAGGAAATCGGAAAGTTATCGTGGGTGAAAATAGTACAAGAGCGGTGGTGTTCATTACGGTTTCCAAGAAAAAGTGCTCGGGAATTTGGCATTTGGATGCAATAAGTGGAAGAAGATAAAATTGTTGTGGGGTTTGCGTTGGTTGAATGACGGAAAGACCGTAAATGTTTTTGGAACGGGAAAATTGATTTGAATGTGAATAAATGAGTGTCAAGTGAAAAAGAAAAATCCGCAATTGATTTATGCTTTGAAAATGGAGAGTTTTCTTTGCGGTTCTTCGTGCTGCTTCTGCGAGGTGTTGGCGATCGCGGAAAAGTTGGTGGTGCGTTGCTGCTGAAGCGTGTGCGCGACAAAGAAAAGCGTGTTTGCATCTTCCGTACAACAAAAACGAACGTTGTTGTTCAGCAGCGGAAAAAGAAAAACTTGGCGCTCGTTGTGCGCAAGTGACGTACGAAAGTAAAATTGGAGATTGCTAGTCGGCCTTGGGTTTTCCTGCTCGCGCGGAAAACTGCTCAAGTGCAAGATAGTGTTGTGTGCGCCGGGAAAGCAGGAAATTCGCGTGGATCATTTCTCGTGAATATCACGGACTGTCTTGTGGAAACACGTCATCGCGGACGAAACTCTGGGAATAATTTTATTACCGGAAAAACTAACGAGGATTAGTTATTTCTATCCGTTTTAGTTATTTATTTCCACCCGACAAATAGTGCTCAGTGCAAGATTGCGGGACGTGAAATTTTAGTTTGTTTGATCTCAACTGTTACAAATTTTCGGTCGTCAGCAGACAACAAAGGGAAGTTATTCGTCAAGATAACGGGAAAGCCAAAACGAAAACAGTTTCAGTTTTGCCTGCTCGTGGAAGTAAATTTGTTGGGACTGTGCTGCAAGAGAGGGGGAAAATATTCTAGCGAAGAAACTCAAAGCCCGGATTTAAACATTTTTTTTATCGCGCGTCACTTGTACTGATCCATGCGCGCCAGAAAGTTTTAATGTGTTTCGTGCTGAATTTTTCACGAATTCAACCAAGAAGCCGAAAAGGAAATTCTAAAGAAAAACGTTTTAATTTGCATGAATCTCGTTATCACGTGTGCGTTTTAGCATTTACCAAAAGAAAAAAAAAGAAGAAGAAAAGTTGACAACGAAAATATTCCAGAAATATCGCGAGTGCTTTTAACTAATTTGCTATGCAGTATTATAACTTTACAGGACTTACTCACCTCGTCAACGAGCGCTCGTCGTCGGAAAAGGTTGGGTAAGTTCCCCTATTGTTTCATTTTTACATATATACCAATTGTTTCATTTTTACATATATACCAATTGTTTCATTTTTTATATATACCAATTGTTTCATTTTTTTTATATATACCAATTGTTTCTTTTTATTCAATTTATTCAATTAAGTGGGGTAATCTTTAATATATACTGCAAATACTAATTATATCAATATTAAAAAATGTTTTAATATATACACTGAATAATTTTTGTTGAACTATTTTGATTTCTTTGCTTTGTATTTACGAGAAATCAATGAAATTAAATAAAATGATGAATTAAACGGTAAAAATCGGTCTTTCCCTTCCGGTCTTTTCCAATCGGGTATAGGACCCGGTACGGTGGCAGGCTTCCACCCCAAAATATGAGCCAGCCACCGGGTACTTAAAAATTTTTCTGTTTCAGGAGACTTAATGGGTTGAGTGGCCCAAGCCAAGTGCCTTTTTATGGCATAGAGTTATGCAATTCAATTGTATAATTCTATGACATAAATTGGTCACCGGGGTACTCCCCTTCTGATGGGAAAGCTCATATAATTCAAGTTGTATGAGTTTTCCACTCAGAAGAGGAATACCTGGCCACTTCAACGATTTAACATTGGATTTATTCCGGTTGGGTGGGCATGAAGGGGCTCCACCACCACCCGGTTGCCCCTCTTTCATTTGTGGGCCCTGAATGTATTTGGGTAAAGACGAGCTCAACCCCAAATTAGTCTTTCTTGTCAGGTTGCACTTGTTCTCGCAACAAGTCGTAATTCCTTCGTGGAGGTTATTTACTGATTTGCGACTTCGGTCGTCCTCTCGAACTCTGCAAGCAATTCGTGAATGCGAAATGTTTTGTAGTGAGTCCTCGTGCCGGGGAAACGAACCCGCCCCACGACACCGCAATGCTAGCCTGCCAGCGCATTCACGCGTCTCCGGACGAGGGCATTCTCGGCAGGAATCAACATCTTCCTCTGCCGAGGCAGCAGAACATCGCTGCGGTCCTTTACGGACATATGAAAATCTTATATTCACTACATGATTTTACGGGCAAAGCGTGATTGACAAATCATACTATTAAAAACCAAATTGGGTAAATTTTGATTTCTGAGCTGTTCGTTGAGATTTCTGTACCTACTAAGGCTTTCCTCATATATTTCAGCGCAAAGATATTCAACCGCGAGTGAGGGGACACATAAATTTTCCTCACTTTAAGATCCCTTTTGGACGCCCCGATACGATTTCATGTTATAAAAGTTCTTATCGATACCTTTTGTTTCGACCACGTTTGGAGAAACAATTTTTAAAGGTCATAACAGGCAGTACTGGCAGACTTCCCTTAAAAACTTTTGATAACACAAAAACTTTCATGAGACTAGCAATTCTGATCTTTAGACCAAATTCGATGATTATAGCTTCGAGTGTTCCTAAAAAAACTTACTTGACATTTTGGAATTGAAAATCGCCGAGAAGAGTATTTTTCACTGCCTGTTTGAATCATAAATAATTATTATATCGTATCACGAAAAATGAATTTCGTGAATTTCACCCGTACAAATGTATGCAAAGTTTTGATAAAAATGAAGTTAATAACGGCAATATAAACATCCTTATCTTCTCACCCCAAACTCATCGCTCAAATAAAGATCCTGATTTATGTAGGACTAATGCCAAGAGCATCGACACTTCGTTGTAATTTACACTCGAAATGCCACCCTAATCGATTCTTTGCAACTCTTTTAACCGCTCATCCTTTTAAACTATCTTAAGTGGCTTTACACTTAAATGCGTGTTTCCCTGTACAGTTACACGTCAGTGAAAGTAGACTATCACCTAACGGACTACTGACATCTGTATCTACTTGAAGAACTCATTTCAAGAAGGTGTTGCTCTAATGAGATTAGTCTAGACTGATGCGTGTGCGGGTTCAATCCGAGTGTTGTATGGAGTGTACTGCACGCAATATGCAGCTCAATCGAACAAGGAAGGAACACGGAAGAGATTGTCAACGGTGCTGTATGTAGGCGCGTTCTTACTAGCCCACGGAGGTCGGAGCAGAAGCTATCGGAAGTCAAAACAAACCATCGCCGTGTCGTTTGTGATAGAATCCACATTGCACACGCACGCAAGCAACGAGTGAAGACTTGACGCAGGAGCGCAAATGTCCAGAAGCAGGAAGTACTCGAGGCTTTGGAGTGGTATCTTTCCCTCGCTCAAGACGATAATCGCGAGTCAACGTCTTTAACTTCTTCGGTGCGTTCAAAGTGGCGTTTGCGATAGTCGCTAGCGCCCACTAATGGTACTCGCGAGGAAGAGTCGACCCTTTGCGAAGCTATTGACAACGAGAAAGTATAACCCTTGCATTAGAATAGGAGATAAAGCATTGTGTCATTAAATGTCCATTGAAAATTTATGGAATCAACGTGCAAATTTCTATTTGCATACTTCAAGGGAAGGATTCATGTTTCCGCGGGTCACACTAAATCATTTCTGGTCGTGTTAGAATATCACAGCAGGAGGCTTGAATCGTAAAAGTAGTCTCCATTACGCTTGGCTGGTGGATTAATGCGCTCGAATCTGGAGTAGCTCACGCGAACGGGAGTACGAGCAAATGCACGGCCGCGATGTCCTCAAGGCACTTTCTAAGGAAACCCAAGACCCACAGACTGTCACTGCAATAAATTGGTGATCCTTTGCAGAAAGCCTACACCGCGCGGTCTAATTGTAAGACGACAACGAGTTCAGCTATCCGCTGAAGGCTCTTTCAAATGGTCGCAATGAAATCCAAAACTTTAGCACTAATCGCTTACTCCACGAACATCAAAAATCAATTAACGCCAATAAATTAATAATAAAATTTATGGAAAGCAAGAAAAGCGGATAAGAAGGCCTTAAGCGGATTTTCCTTGTCGCATGGAACGTCTCCGGGAAACATTAAATGGCGCTCTTGCTCACCCCGCAACAAGCGAACCAAACATTTTGATCCAGGCAATAGATAAGATGCAATCCCGCAATCGAATGCGCGTCGGCTGGCAATGGCAGCCTACCGAAGATCCGCAGATACTTAGATACGTCTAAGGATGATCATGTAGCCCAGGTGAATCGCGTGCACCTGCTAATGGCTACAAACCGAACAATTTAGCCAACAGAAGATTTATTAATTGCACAAGGGCTGAACGTAGTGGAGCGTCCTGTGATTTCTACGCACACGGATACATTTCAACATGTTGCCCGCTACAAGATTTAAATAGGCGATAGATGGAATTCATGTCCAGGGTATCACCTTTCGCGACTTCTACGGACGACAACGACGACGCAGTCCACGACGAATGGGTTGTGGGCTGGAGTGTGAAATATATGGCGGTGAGGGATTTTATGGGGCGTTCTAGGCGCGATACATTCGTCCTCGTAAGTAGTTATAATGCGATCAAAGACATTATGTCACGCTTAATATTCTTGGCGGTGGTTGATGATGCGTTAAAAACTATTAAGTAGAAACTTTTTCACTTTAATATGCCCTGAAATAAATTCTGGTGTCTTATGCCGAGCCAGATAGAGTAAATTGGCTCGAAAATATGATAATGACGTTAACAATGTCAGCGTCACCTAGACCAGCCAATAACTTCCCTGGATCACTTTAGATATTCTATCTGTTGGTGATATCAACAAATGTTGAAAATTCCTCGAGAGCAGAAAAGGGATGAGTATCGTTTAGCGAAAAATATGCAACCTAAGGTCTTAATCTATAATCCGTGACAGAAATCATATAGTCCGGGGGTTAGAAGAGAGCCCACGCGGTAAGCGCTAGGATGCTTCGACTGTAAGCGGGCTAGGAAAATTTATTCTCGTGCTGTAAGGCCGGATGGAGGGTAGGATCCGAGAACGAGTAGGTAGTCACTAGCCAGTGGCATATAATTAAAATATTAACTGCTGGACTTGAACATGACACGTCGCTGGCGATTTATTGTTTTAGGTAGGTGTGAAAAATATCTACGATTATGCGTAAATGATAAATTAAAAGTCATTCTACGTTGATTCCTGACTTAATTAATAGCTACATTTCCAGTTGTGGAGAAAGCGATTTGTAGTATTTTTTCTGTATGGTTTAATTGTTTGATCCAGCAAGCTGTTGCCCTTCTTAATATAAATGAATCTGAATATTGATTGATTTATTTAAAAAAAAAACTGATTAGACAAAAGTATTTTGTACTCAACGATGATATGCAGGCACCCACCATGGATAACCTCAAGAAACAATTCAATGAGACGGGCATGCATCAAAGAAAAAAACAAGGTGGGTAAACAGACCTACGCTCTTGTCAGAAGGGCTTTGTACCCAACTTCTCAGAAATGCAGTCACCAGCAATGAATAACGTCAAGAAATATGTCAAAGAGATGTGCACGTTCAAAGGAAAATCCATTGTTTTTCTACTTTCAACGGTTGCAAACTGACAAAAATCACTCAAATCATGAATCCTCAAAAATATTAATGTCATTGACCTTATTGGAAAATTTCAAGAAGATCAAGTCAAAACTGCAGTGACTGATTCGATGGAAAGTCCATAAAATACCAAAATCAAGTGTTATTGTTCTTGTAATTGGAGAAATTTCAAACGGCTATAACTTCCGTGTATATCATTCGATTTTCATCAAACTTACAAAGTTTAAGAACCCTTAGTAGGACTACGTAATTGTCGAATTTCGTTCAGTTTAAGGGTAACAATGCGATTTATTTGGAAAAATTTGAAATTCGAATATTATAGATAGCGAATTTCGACTTCTAAGGTATTTGTTTTTGTTGTACTCATAAACATCTACCACCATAATTTTTTTCAGATTTTTCGGATCGCAGGTTTCCAATCGCGAGGGGGGGAGACACAAATTTTTCGGTTTTTCCCCCTCCCTACGCGTCCCTCGAAACAAAAAGTATCAAATTAAGACCTGTTTTGAAAACCCATATCGGCTACCTCTGATGAATTTTTTTTTCGGGGGCCTCTCCCCTATATGGGGAGACCCCCCCTTAAATACCTTATAAAATTTTTTGTAGGTGAACTTTGAAGAGAGCACCATTTTACGCCTGCATACAAAATTTGATGTTTCCAGCTTAAGTAGTTTGCGAGAAAAAGTGCTGTGACACACGGACGGACAGACGGACAGACAGGTCGCGAAACTAGTAGGGTTTTGTAAAATTATTTGACAAAACCCTAAAAACCATAGTAATTTCACCTTCAGCGGCAGCTATTCTTTTTATTTCAGATATATTTTACAAAATAAATTCCAATTACTAAATTGGTAGACAAAAGCTACAATTTAAGGCAAAATAAACATTATTACGAAAGATGTGAACGAAAGATAATTAGACAAATTTAAATGAGGTAACGCACTTGAATACTGCCAGCGACTCCGAGGGAGGACCAAGCTGAAGGGATTCATGGTCACGGACGAGTCGGACCAATGAGGAATGAAAATAAATATCCGTCCGCACGAAAGGCATCGAGTAAACTTGAATAGATCTGGTTCTAGATGGAGGGCGTATGCAAATCGCGTTTTGAATATCAGATGATATGAAGCCTCGCGTAAGCTTAAAAAGCAAAGGTATTGTCGCCTCATCTCTAAGGAAGGAATGCCAAGGTAGATACAACGTTCACCATATGGACGGTAGGATAGTTTGTATTTATAAAATCGCGAGCGGGTAAGTTTTTTCTGTACTGCATTCGAAACGTATAAGTGACGGGGAGACCATATTTGACACGCGTATTCTAGAATAGAGCGAAAAAGTGAGATAAGTAGGTGGACACATGTTTGAGTGCTAAAAGACGTGTGGGAACAGCCCAGAACAAAGCCCACGATTTGAGCTGCTCTAGATGTCGTATGAGCAATGTGGCGGTCGAATTTGAAATGTAGGTTAAATGTGACTCCAAGATCCTTAAAATGGTCAAATGATAAGAGTACTGAGCCGCTAATCGAATAGTCAAAGCTTAAGGTATTTAGTTTATTGGAAAAACACATATGAAAATATTTAGCTACGTTGAGAGCAAGGCGATTGATACGAAACCATTCGTCAAATACATTAATGTCGGACAGTTAGGAGTAAAAGCACTTAAAAGGTCATTGATGAAAAGGTTGAATAGGAGAGGACTTAGGATAGATCCCTGTGGCAGGCCAGAAGTCTGGGCGAAGGGGGCAGAAGAGCATCCGTTCCAAATTACCGAGCAAGAATGGTTAAGGGTAAAGGAACTGATCCAGGTAGGAGGGCACCGGATATTCCGTATTGACCAAGTTTGTTTATTAAAGCTTGGTGGTCTATGCTGTCGAATGCTTTGAAGAAATCGGTATAATACACGTCAACTTGGCAACTGGAATCTATAGCAAGAGCTTTGAACCCATGCTGCTAAACGGAGGGATTTGTATGGAAAGCATCGTAAATTCTGGATTGGACAATCCTCTCTAAAATTTTGCCAAAGGGTGAGAGGAGAGATATTGGCCGATAATTTGAAAAGGAATTGCGGGTGCCGGGTTAATGGATGGCGAAAATATTAGCACGTTTCCATGCACCTGGGAAAACACCAGGCAAAAGACTGAAATTAAAAATCAAGGATAGAGGAAAACTCAGCGAAGAGCATAGCGATTTAATGAAGAAGTTAGGGGAGGCCATCAGGCCTCGTAGATGCGCTTGCATCTATCGAGGTAATGATATCTTCCACTTCTGCAAACTCGGTAGAGATAAAGCCGAAATCAAAGTGAACTGGACCACAGGAATTTATGAAACAAGGGGAGGGAGATCTGAAATTGGATGAAAAAACATCGGCAAAGAGATCGCTGAAGCAGAAGTTGGCTTCAAAGGACTGCTAATAGGCAAGTAAAGCTTGAGAAATAGCTTTTTTGGCATCAGCTCGAAGAAGTTTATACCTTAAAAGATCTATCTTGGATCCCGATCGAACGTAGATTTTACGGGCTTTGTCTTTTACATGCAATACTTGTGCAACCTCAGCATTGAACCAAGCTGAATGCTTATGACTTGGGTTATGAGTCAATAAAGTTTTGTAGTCTGTGTGGTCTAGTGGTTAAAGCATTAACGCATAAACAGAGGATCCCAGGTTCAAATCTCGTAGGGAGCAACGTGATTTAGTTCAAGGGATTTTTCGAACAGACTACGAGTGTTCACTCAGTGGTGATATGTACTGATTTAATCAGAACATATCATAGCTGAGCAGGCACAGGGGAGCATGGTACTGACCAAACCATCTTCCGAAAAAATCAATACGGTCATGAAAATGAGATAGTCTAACTATCTCTAAGCGAAGATATTTATATTGTTCATCTTATCCAAAAATTTTAAGAAGATCAAATAAAACTATAGTCTCTGATTCGATGGAAAGTCTATACCTATAATATAAGCACTGTGTGTTGCTGTCTACAGTGAAAAAAGGCTGTAACTTTCACGATTACAAGCAGATTCCATTTAAATTTACAACGCATAAGATCCTTTTATCTTCTTCTTCGTAGCACTAAAGCCTCTCTCAGGCCTTCACTTCCTGAAAATAGTGCCTCCAACTGTCTCGGTCCATTAACCGCGTCGTACAATTTTGAAATCCGAACAGCAAGAAACGATTTTCGTTGACCGAGTTAGATCAGCGTAATGATTTCAAAATATTCTGTAAGTGCATAAAAGACCGCAGCAATGGTCTGCTGCCATAGCTAACAAGCTATTCACGCTCGTCGGAATTGGCCTTATCTGAGGATGCGTGAATGTACTGGCAGCCTAGCGTCACATTGTCGTGAGGCGGGTTCTTCTTCCCCAGCACAAGGACTCACTCGTAAAAATTTCGCATTCAAGAATTTTTCGAACATTACATCTGGGTTCGGCGGTGTCAAGACCGATGTAGCCTGCCAAAGGAATAAACTATAGAAACTGTGTGAACTCGATTAATGCGCGCGGGATGCTTTTGTCCTTACTCCGAACACTTAGGGTCCCCACTAATAGTGGGACATCCAAGTGGAAGCTGTTCACCCTCGCACCTCCCATCCGAATCAAGATCCATTATAGACGTGGCCATTTCTCTCTCATTTACATGAAAAATTCATACAAAAGCTAGTTATATGACCTTTTCCGGTATATACTTAATTGAACTGATTGATTTAACAACCAAATAAGTATTCACTTAATATTCATTTATATACATGGATTTGATTTATTCTACGATGCAAATATCAGTTGAAACTAAAAAATGTACGATTTTAGTTCGTCAATCATCAATTGCAATGCATCTAATCGTGTGTTTTTTTGTATTTATTGCTGAAAGTTTGATTTTTTGGTCAATTTGTAACCACATTTAAGGCACTTCTACTTCCTTACTGAAGACCCAATTTGAAAATTTTTGTAGTATTTTGTATATCCTTAAAAATCAACTAGCTTTAATTGTAAACCTTGAAATAAAAGAAGATTTAAAAAAATCTTATATTATAAATATTTAATAAAAAAGTTGAATTTACAAAAAAATGAATCGCGTTATCTCGCCAATGCAACAACCGTTGACGGCAAGCAGAAGGCTTGTCAATGAAATAACCGTTGACGGCAAGCAGAGGGCTCGCGAATGAAATAACCGGTGACGTCATGCCAAGAGTCTTCGGGTTATCGCCAGATATTTCGGGCGGCGCGAATTGTCTGTGCCGGTGTTCCATTTGATTTTCACACTAAAAAGCATACAGATGTATTCAGTCAAGTTATAAAACAATACATGTATACTTCATTGTGGCTTTGGAACTTAAATTCAATATTTTTCATGGGAAAATATTATAAACGCGAGGAAAGAAGTTGGCGGTCCCATGTGGCCACGCAAGCAAGTGGATTGCAATTCGCCTAGCACAACCAGATCGACAAATCGGGACGGAAATCGTTGGTAGTGAAATTGATTCTGGCTGTGCAATCTAAACGCTTACAGTTTATTAGAGTGAATAATAGTGGAAGTTACCGTGCAATCTTAACTGCTTGTATTCCTTATATTCAATATATTCAGGACAGTGTCGGGAATTTTAAATGCGAAAATCGCGTCGCGTCGCATGGGAAAAGTCGAGCGGGATAGGTGTCACGGTAGCAGAGACGATAGCGAATCAAGTAACATTAATCAATCGAATTTACTGCTATTTCCATCTTAATTCAGTTGTAAAGTGTCGACAAATACCGCGTACCCTGTAATTGGGCAGCGTAACATTTTCAACTGAGTGCAATTTTGCATAAAGTAGAAAATTCGTATAAGAGAACCAGGGAAGGAATTACGACAGTGCTTTTTCGATTGCAAAGTGTTTTGTTGGGTGCTGGGAATCCCACAGTGTTTGCTTTACCAGTCCAAGAGGTGAACGTGTAAATTATTTTGCATTGACGATAAAAACGAACCCAATATGCAAGGATAAAGGCTTTCCTTGTAGTCGCCATTGCGCGCGTTGCGCATGTACATCTGAGCGAGTGGGCACCGCTTCCACCTGGATGTCCCACTTTTATTTGGAGGCTGTAAGTATCGCTAGTAAGGACGAGATCCTCTTGAATCTCGCTCGCTTTCGCCAAGCTCAGTCAGTCGTTTTGCTATGGCAATCTATGCCTTTATTAGGCTACCTCGGACACGGACCGAGTCGTGTTATGCCCTATTTCGTGAATGCAATTTTTTTTTCGTAGTGAGCGCTTGTGCTGGGAAAGAAACCTGCCCCATGACACCGTAATACTCGCCTACCAGCGCATTTAAGAGTCCTCAGATAAGGCCAATTCCGGCGAGTACAAACATCCTCGCTCGCCGAGGCATTCGTATACAGACATTTTATATCCATTAAATTCACTACATTTTATATATATTTTATTTTTTTATTTTATATATATATATATATATATATATATATATATATATATATATATATATTATATATATATATATATATATATATATATATATATATATATATATATATATATATATATATATATATATATATATATATATATATATATATATATATATATATATATTTAATCAAATCTTTGATCTTAAATCAATTTTTAAGGTATCATTGTCTTGGGTATCAACTCTCTTTGTAATGATTGTTTATTTAAATACTAGAATCCAAAGAATTTAAGTAGCTTTTGAACGGAAAACCAATCATGCAGGGCTCAAAAGGTTCAATAGAAACGGGGTTTAAAGAAAATTCAAAATTACATGCGTTATATTAATTTACATTTTCAATCTAGACACCCACGTCAAAATACTTAAACTGATGACCACCATAAAATTATTCAAATCTTGTACAGGTTTTACTGCTTCACGGTTGGTGAAGATACTGTTGGATCACGCGGAGTAACGGTAGGCGGGGTGGTCAGAATTGATGGACTGGAAATCGAAAGGAAATCTTGGTAACTGGACACCAAGGACGAACTGATACCCCTTTGTTGAAGCTGAACACTTTAAAGCAGTTGCGCAATATGATGATGCTCCTTCGCAAAGAACTGGTCTTCAGCGCACTTTTGAACGATCTTAATGATCAGGTTGTTTAACGTCTCGATCTTGTTCTATACAGAACAACTTATTACGATATTGTCCAAACTTCCTTCAGGAAGACTCATTCGTAACTGGCGCCAGGGCTACAAGCACTGGTGAAATATCAAAATCTTCAATGTCAGCACGACTCAGATGGTGTCTGGATCCGCAAAATGCTGGATCACTCAGGTGATGCAATTTCAGCTGTTGCGTGGTGGTATCTGCCACGACAGTTTCCAAAAGTTTTCCCTGCATTCCGCCCAATTAACCCAGCACTTGAGTTGAGAAAATGACTTAATTGAAATTTGCTAGTCGTCTTGGCTGTATTTTCGCTAGAACCGAACTTTCCCAAAAAACTGGTCTCAAACTCGCAAGCTACTACCAACCCTGGTAAGAACTTAGACAACGAAATGCTTGTTTTAATTCAGCTCGTTAGCAAATTTAACTGTTTCGCCGATTGCCAACTCTTGTCGATGGACTGAAGCACACCAAGAACCATAGCTAAGGTCTAATCTGCTTGTGGCTATTATGTGATTTTTTTTTCTAATTGGGTTTTCCTTACTACAGAGTTCATGGTGATTGGCAACACACTTGCTTTTACTATTTAACAAATATATCGAGGACTGTGTCAGAGAAATACAATTCGTAGAAGTTTAACGTTTTTCTCACTTCTTTTTACTATCGTATGCGGTTAGCAATGGTTTTTTTTTTAGCAGCTTTGGGCACTTATCCGCACTTTCATTGAAATGTTTTCAAATCTGCACTTTGCACGAGATAATGAAAGTTCGCTTTGATCTGCTGCAAGACCACATCGTTGAAAAAAATTCGGTGAACGAATTTTCCGCTTAGGAAAACTACTTCTAAGAACTACTCTCTGCTACCGTTTTAAAATCGGTGAACGTCGATAAATTAATTATGCATAAATACTTAGCTACTTGGCTGAATGCAATCGGCTCACTGGCTTAGGCCCATCGTGGGTATGCCCCATATCCACATGGGCTCGCAACGTTGAACCACAACCTGATGACTTAGAAGATATCTTGCCAAATCCTCTTTGAGAGCTTCCACACTCGTCCGAACCAAATAATCCGTCCACACATGATTTTGAGCTGCCCTTCGTCACAGGTTCGGTTTCCTTTAAGCTATGTATTACCAATCATTGAATAACTGCAATTTTCGACAGAAATTATACTAGCCTCCAGAACAATCAAATGTGCTCACACATGTCCCAGGCGTTTTTTTAGGATAGGATCGCAGAAAAACAATTTACACGCGGCATAAGTGATCAAGAAATTCCTGACGTAGCTGCACTGAAAATGATTCCTATGAGAACATATTGCTAGATAATGTACTGGGAACACTTCACTTTTGACTCGTCTTTGAAATGTAGTTCGAGACGATCTCACAAGCGCTTTCGATGCCGACTGCCACTAAAGTTTGATGGCCTGATTGGAAATGGGTTTGAAAGGTCTTGAGTGCGTTTTCTGTTATGACTGTAAAATTACCGCACAACAATTCAACACGAGGCGTTCCGCGGCGAATCAGTGTTTTCGTCACTATACAACCGACGTCAAGTCTTGTTCAGTGACAGAGCTTTACTCCGCACACAGACAACATAAGGTGGTGAGTAGTAGCAGATATTTGTCATTTGACAATACCTTTTTGGAATTGAAAACTTTCAATCCGGGAAACTCTTGGATGTAGATCTTGATGAGTGTAATGACAATAAATATCTTACAAGTCAAAAGTTGTTCAAATTTCTTCTTCTTTTTCTGCGTAGCCCCTCTCAGACCTTCGCTTCCTGCAAGAAAAGCCTACAACTATTTCTGACCATTGATCTTGTTTTCTTATTTCAAAATCCGAGCAGCGATGAACTGTCTTCATTGACCGACTCCGACGAGCGTTTTCTCAGTTTCCCTACTGGTCTCCGTCCTTCAGTTCTCCCAACGTATATTTTTTTGGGTATCCGTTGTTCGTCTTTATGATTCATTGTCTCAGCTCATTGCAGCTCCTGCAATCTTACGATCGTTGAGGCCCCCGGCTTGTCAAAAATTTCATACAGCTAATGGTGGCATCGAGTTCAACATTGGTCCCCATCTAAATTAGCTACGATTATTCAGCTCAGGACCCGTCGCTCGAAGGCATTCAATACATTTGCGTATGCTTGGGTTAAGGGCTCTTATCACAAATTTGTATACTTGAAGCTTTATTTTCCTGTGTATGCAGCTGGTCTTCAAAATCGTCAAAACTTAATTAAAAAATTTTGTTTGCGAGCTGTATTCTTCGGCATATTTCGTCTCTTTCAGTAGAGGTTCTCGTTATTTTGGCGAGTAAATACACAAATTTGCTTACAATTTTTATACTGTATTCGCCAAGTGTGATATTTTGTGTATTTGAGGTATCTTTTCTCGATTGAGTCATGAGCTTTGTTTTATTTTCATTAATTTGTAGCCATACTAGTTTTGCTTTGCTGTCGAGTTTCAGGAAAAGTTCTTTTGCAGTTGTTAACGACCGTAACAGGGTAAAACTTGGCTCAACTTGTATAGTAATGTACCTCGTGTATCGACAGGATAGTGATGAGCTCCACTGGAATCTCATCGATGCCCGGTGCTTTATTATTCTTTTGGGCTTTGATGGTGGAACAAACTTTCTTCAGAGTAAGGTGGGGCCAATAGAGGCTCTCCGGAAACATCTATAGAGTCCGATGTTCTGGGGCTGTGCGAAGGATTAAGGAGGTGCTTGAAATATGATGCCTATTTTTCCTTAATCTTGATGTCATCACGATAGAGCGTGGTCTTGGGGTAATAACCAGGTTTCAGGCTTCACACTTCTTTGTATGCTTGTCTTATGTTGTTGCTCGCTAGACTTACATCTATAGTTCTTAATTGGTCATCATGGTATTTTCTTTTCATGATTCATAGTATTCATAGTATGCACTCATCTCGGAACCAATCATGGCTTAATGTCTGATTGTGTGTTCCGGCACGGTCTTAACTGCCGCTTTCACTGCCATCTAGAGTTCGTTGATTGGTTTCAGCGATATGTCTAATAATATGGGAGCCAACTGGTTGTGGTGGGTCTCCGTGAAATTTTTGGCCACAGACGCCGCTTGGAACCCGTCGATGTCAAATTTTTGTAGTGGGCTGGTCTTCACCGAATAGGCCTTTAACACATGACACCGATAAGTTAATTTGATCAAGTAATGATCTGAGTTAAAATTGGCTCCTCGGTATATGTGAACGTCAAGTACAATCGAGGCCCAACTAACATGGTCAATCTGGTTTTATGTGTGGCCATCCGATGTTACCCTAGTCATCTTATGTATGCGTCGAAGTGGGAAGTAAGTCGAACGTACGACTAGATTTCTGCAGTCAGGCGCTGGTCATTGCCATTTATTTCATCGAGGAGGCTATATCCTTCTTTCGTTCCCCGATGAGATAGCTCATTGCTAACCTTAGCGTTAAAATCGTTTTATAGCCTTTTATAGGACTACTTATACATTGAATTTTATTGAATTTAAGGATACCCGTATGATATTAATTGGGAATAATGTAAAATCTGGAGACTATACTATTATTAAAAAAGTTGAGTGACTTTCGATTTCTAAGGTATTTATTATCGTCCATGTCCATGATTTTTTCAGATGTTTCGGATCACGATTGGAATTTAACGGAATAAAATTTGTAATGTAAAATTAATTCATTTGTTGTTATCCATTGGGCGTAAAAAGATAAGATTTCTCCTGGCGCATAATAAGTAGCTAAAGTTGCTGAGTCCTCTAGAAGTAAGTAGCCCATCATATTTTCTTTATTGATGGGCTGCAAATCGCAGAATTCATTTACTTTATAGCTGGATTCTTGGATATAACCATTAACATTATCATCGTAGCTTTGTATGTATGGTTGTGATTTATGTAATAAATGCCAGTTTTTATTTTCGACCGTTTTTATTTCTGTCTAGCTTATCGCGCTTGAAATTTTATTATTTTTTAGAATATCTTTCAGTTTTGTTGCAATTGAATTGCTTCCTTTTTGCCTAGGCAGACTGCTTGATTACTACATATGTCCCGTTGTTTCCTCTCTATTGTTTTATGTTCGTTTGCTCGTTAATCGTCTACCTTTGCAATTCAGCTATCATAGTGAGTGATTCGTATCCTTGTCCGGCAAAAGAAAATATTTCATTTCAAAATATGCAAAAGCTTTCTTTATTTGCCCACACAGAAAGAAATTGTAGAAGTAATTTCAACCTCATCCCGTATTTGCACCTTTTTTTTATATAAAGCAGAAATGAGTTCAAATGATTTCGGTACAATTGAAGCAAGTTCAGTTGAACATTTGGAAACTGCTAGTTTACGAGATTCAATTGAATCGAAATAAATTGAATAAATATTTCAATGCAATAAATTAAATTCTAATGTCTTGCATGTTCTTTACTTACTTTACTTTGTTGAAACAATGAATAATTGAGAACAAGTGAATCGATAAACTGAAAAAAATGTTCTCTAATTTTTGCTTGAAATACATGAATTACTAGCTACCACAGTATGATCAATTATTTTATACTGATACGATGTGAAGTTGAGAGAAATTCATAAGCAGACTCGATTGAAAGTTTCGGAAATTTTAGAATTATATTATTCAGTCTAATTTACTCAAAATATTCTGAAACTGTGCATGTCATCACATTTCAATATTTATGCTGCACATAGAGCAAACACACAGTTAAAGGTTTTAGTTTTCGAGGTATACCGAGCTTATGTTTCGCCACCGAAGGCAAGCAGCATACATTCTGAGTGACTTAGATGGAGGGTCATGCGGTATAGCGCATATTTTCAAAATGTTTCTCCTCCCTTTTCTCGCAGAGCTCTCCTTGAATTACATACATGTCCAAAAACATTGTGAAGTATTTCAATACTGAGCGATAATACTTTCTGTATATCAAATATTATTTTTTATTCGCCGAAAGTCAAGTATTCATTAAAACAATGCAAATTTAACTTGCATGCTCAAAAAAACCAACCGTCATGTTTTTGTTTGAATGATTGAATCAAATCAGGTTGTGAGAATATCGTCTCGTTTGTTGAAACAAAAAAACATTTCAGTGTTTGCATGAACTTTAATGTTACGTGAAAATTCTTCTGATCACTTTTCTCTTACAGGTGAATTTTCGAATGTCAATTTGCGAAGCAGCAGGATCATGTAAAAATATAAATTTTTGTACTTCCTTGTTTCGGTGGCATCAATTGATTGAGCAGATAAACATTTAAATATTTCAAGCAGATTAACTGGGAAGCATTACCAATTCGTTTCACATTAATACTAATCACCCCTCGTTGATTCTTCGATTCAAGCCTGTCAACTCATAATCAATTCCGATCACTCAAACCAATCGCCAATTAAAGCGTTTCTCACCAGTCAGTGTTCCGAAAATGAATTTTCCAATCCACAAGTCCACTGACCGATCAAACGATTAAGCGAATAACGAGTTGCGTAAGATCTCAAGACGATCCTGAATGACGCACCCGGCGCGCAACTGGCTCTATCACTTGACTCCCAACGCCCCGAACGGGATGCACAGAGGGTGTGTGCGGACAGAACGCAAAAAGTTATGCAATCGTCATGTGAACAACGATCAATTAAAGTAGTTTAATGAACCCTCCAACCATTTCTCATGGACGCAAGCACCAGCCCCAGCAGTCGTCAAGGATTGAGGGACTGCAGTCAGTCAGCCAGCAAGTCAGTGAGTTAGTGAGTGCACTCGGATCAAGCCTGGCTCGTTTTTGCGCTATCTTACTAAATTCGCTACCCTACATTGATATGATCGTTTGGTGATCGCGAAATTTCACATGTGACGATCACATATGTACTTACGAGTACGCACATATTTGAGGAGCAGAAGCTTTTTTCAGATTCTGACTCTCGGAGCGTATTCTGGATTTAGACGCGAAGCACCATCATGGAGGCATGGGAAAATTTAATCTGAGCGAAATTAGCGGGCGATATTCAGTGGGAGTTAAATTAACATAGCAAGAATGCAGCGGCCAAGATCATGCGCAGAAGGCAATAAATCTTTTGGTGGCAAAGCGGCAATTGAGGAGATAATGCTTGTTGACATGGTCGCCGATGGCCCGTGAATGTTTTTGCGAAAAAGCTCTTGGCAAGAATGTTGCAATCTGCTGGATTTAGGCGTGTTATCACCACGTTGCGTACATGTACGCATTTTGTTATAAAAAGTCGTAAAGATTAGGAGCTTGGGATGATGAGGAGCTCTCGATTTTATTGGATGTTATCAGGGTTTATGACAACAATACGATCATATTTTGTTGCTTGTTTGTCGAGAATAAAAAAGTTCCACGATAACCATTCGGTGAAAGTAATTTGTCGTGTGAAGGTGGTGTACGCTTTGTAATAAATTTTTTTGAAGGTCGTTGAGATTGCTTTTGTGGATGAAGTGGACGACCGGCGCACTGAAGTCCATTGGCATTCTGTGTGATCGTTGCTTATAGCGAAACCGTTGGCTGATGAGAATAGTCGACACCAATTAAGATAATTCGTACGTCTGATCTAGATTGAAATAATCCACATTGACTTTATTTACACGATTACATGCTAGCATGGAATAGAATCCAAACAATTCGGATTCATTTGTTTTCAACTGAAAATATAAATTCATATCAAGGAGTATAATTAGAAATGGTGTTTTCCAATTAGATGAAGATTAAATGCTCACAATCGTTTTAAAGAGTGTCTTGGCTTACAAAATAAAGGAATTGTCTACTTCCAGTAAGTGTTTTATAAATGCAGGAAAAACAGTTTGAACCTCTATCGGAAGGTGCTCTGCTTTCTATCGCGCATGGACATTTTGTGAGAAGGGGCTTCTAAGTATACTTTATGGATCTCAGGCTCCGTAATTATTGACCAATCCGGATGGGAACCGAGATTTCCTATTGAGCACAGTTCTACAAAGTGCTATCTAAAGTCACTGAACGAAAACTGAACTTCTACAATGGAAATATAATCGAAGAACAACAAAGTGGTTTCCGAAGCAGATGGTCTACAATTGATCAGATATTCTCAGTAAAACTGGTACTCGAAATGTGCTAGGAATATAACATCAATGTGCACTAGCACCACGACTGTGTTGATAGAAACGTCCTGAATGAAATAATGCTTGACTTCGGCGTCCAAGGTATGCTCGCTTACAATTACAAACACCGAGTCACAGGTTCAACTCCACGAACACTGAAGATGACTCAAGTCAGTCTAAGTGCGACTGTTTACCAAAAGGTGTAAGGCCCGACGGATTTTCGAGATAATAGATTTCTCTAGAGCAATGCAATGTGATCAGGAAAACGCCAGCTAACACCACAGTCACGTTACTCTACAAGTTCGAACAACTACAACTACGTTAAAATTATGCCCAGATCAGTTTCAAGTACGAAGGAAGCCTTCATACACCTTATGTCTGGGTATAATCACCCTCTCAGTCAATGAAACTAAAGTTAAATTCGGAGAGACGAGTTCTACAAGACTTGACCCTAGAAAACTATAACCTGGAGAATGTGGAAAGCATTCTATACTCACGGATTCCATTTTGATAGAAAGGATATAGAGAAGAACGATATCTGACAAAGACAAAAAACCCTACTTTTCAATACTTACCATACAAAGTTCCAGAGATATCTACTTGAAAAAAAAGCATCACATGTAAAAGCTGTGTTGCTCTATAATTATTGTTACATGTACAAATAATCACATGTACAAATCATTCTGCGAGCTACTGTCGCGATTGTTTTCACAATCATTAAGAACATCAACAAATGAATTTACTCGAACCCACGAGAACCCAACAAGCATGATCAACATTTGCAAGTGACGTCACTCCATTCATTAATTTGCTGGAATCTACCAGGTACCTCTCGGTAGAACATTCACCAATGTACGAGAAAGGGGTGAATATGTAGAGACCCTATATAAAGGAGAGCTGAATGAATGGGGGGAATCATTCATTCGACCGCGATAAGAGCTGCGATTGTGTGTGGGAAGCGATATTATTCGAGTAGTAGAAAAGTGATTCTCGTAATAGTGAAGTGATTTAGAAGACAATTGCGATAAGAAATTTATAGACAAGTGTTAGAATCTTAATAGTGAACATTAAAATTAGGTGAAATAGTTAAATAAATGATTGTGCATTTTTAATTAAATAAACTCTTTTAACTTAAATTAAAAGACATTGCGTTTTCACTTTCCCGGAACGTTAAAATTATTGGCCGCGAACCAAAACACGCGACAATGGTGTCAGAAGTGGGATTAAAATTTTGAAAGTGAAAAACGTTTAAACATAAAAAAAAAGAAAAATGCACAATAGTGAAATCTAACGTGGAAACTGGTTGAAAAATAAATAAAAGCCGAAATATTAAAAATAAATAATAACCACGAAGCTAACATTTCAAACTAAATGAATTTACCATGGCGGAGCTTAAGGGAGACGCAAAAACGCCAAAACCAAAAGAACCAGAAAATGCGCTGATGCAAATGTTGATACTGATGCAGCAAGAGCAGCGACAACAGTCATCCAATTTAACTGCGAAGCTCAATGAACAGACATCCAGTTTAGCTGCGAAGCTAAATGAACAATCAGCGAAGCTAGACCAACAAGCGTTCGAAATCAAGGCAGACATCACACAGAAGCTGGAAAAACAGTCAACCGAAATAAAAGCGGAGCTCAGTAGTCTCAACAGCCAAATTAAATGCGTCGAGGAGAAGGTATACCAGGTCGAGGAAAATGTCAGCCAGGTCGAAGAGGGAATGAACCATGAGATGGAAAAAGTGAAAAAAGAATTGGAAGCAGCGAAGGCAGTAGTAACCGCCTCACCAGCCCCACTTATAACCGCAGCGCAAAGCTCATCTAGAAATGTGCAAGCACCAATATTCGATGGGCAAACGGTGTGGAGTATTTACAAAATCCAGTTTGAAGCCGCCGCTAGGATAAATCACTGGAATGAGCAGGAACGAGCAACTGCATTGATTCTTGCTCTAAGAGGCCCAGCTGCCGAGCTTTTGCAGACTATCCCCGTTGAGTTGCATTCAAACCCGGCTGCTATAATGAATGCGCTGGACATGCGTTATGGAGACGATCATCTGAAGCAGATTTACCGGGCACAGCTACGGCATCGGATGCAAAAGTCTGGCGAAACCTTACAGCAGCTAGCGCAAGACATTGAGCGCCTGGCACTTTTGGCTTATCCAGCTTACGACCCAGAACATCGAGATGACGCAGCAACAGAAGCATTCATCAGTGCGTTAAAGGACCAGGAATCGCAACAAGCCGTGCGATTAGCTCAAAAGCAAACGGTTAAGGACGCATTGGTTTATAGTCTGAACTATGAGGCAGCGAAAAATGCGACTCGTACCACTGCCCGGGTCCGTGAAGTAGTGGCAGACGAGTGCAGGTGTAAGCGCGTGGAAAATGAGCGAGAGCCGCAGGGTAATGGTGCGCCTAGATGCTGGGATTGCGGAGAGAAGGGCCCCTGCAAAGAGACTGCAAGAAGCGAAGAAAATGGAGCTATTGTCCAGGCTGGTGGAGATCCAGACCGTGTCAGGAGCCTAGAATGGAGGACCATCAAACTGCAAGGGCCAACTTCGTGGAGCGTACGTTGGCTAGGAGGATCGACATCCCCAGCACCCCCATCGCCGTGCCAAGGCAACATCGTGGAGAAGCAGACAGATGCCTTCCTGGTCAAGTTGATGAAGAACATTGCACCATAACAAACGACACTAGTTCAACCCGATCGACGATCCGGCCCGACCTAGTGAGGCCCCAACTACTTCACAAGGGCAGAGTTCATGGAAATGCTGACGCCCTATCTCGTCATCCATGTCCAGCTAACTGCAAGCATTGTCGGCGGATTGAGGAAAAGGAGCCGCCCGTTGCTCTGCGAGTGATAACGGCCGAATTCGATGAAGGTTGGTCAGCGGAGGAGATTCGAAATGCCCAGTTAGCCGATGAAGACATCGGACCATTGCTCGTATGGAAGGAGACGACTGGGCGACCTGAGTGGAAGGACGTTTCAACGCTTAGCGCAACCCTGAAAAGCTATTGGGCACAATGGAACTCCCTTCAGGTGGAGGGTGGTGTACTCAAGCGGAAATGGGAAACGGCGGATGGCAGCTTCTATAGGATGCAAACTTTACTACCCAAAAGCCGAATCCACGATGTGGTAAAGGAAATGCATGAAGGATCCTCGGGAGGCCATCTTGGTGTTAACAAAACCTTAGCAGAATTGCGGGAAAGATTCTACTGGCTCCACGCTCGAGAAGACATAGAGGACAAATGCAAACCTACAACGTGGGGGTACCGTTTGAGAGGATTGCTGTTGACATCGCTGGACCCTTTCCTGAATCGGAATGGGGAAATCGATACACGCTCGTTGTGGCCGATTATTTCAGCAAGTGGCCCAAGGTCAACCCCATTCCCAACCAGGAAGCAACTACTGTAGCCGAACAGCTAGTGTTAAATTGGGTCAGTAGGTACGGCGTGCCTTGCAAACTACATTCGGATCAAGGCCGAAACTTTGAGTTACTAGTTTTTGGCGAAATGTGCGAGCTGCTCGGAATACAAAAAACGAGGACAACACCGCTGCATCCCCAACCCGATGGAATGGTCGAACGTTTCAACGGCACGCTCAATAAACACCTTGCCAAGATGGTTGACGAGAACCAAAGGGACTGGGACCGACATATGCCACTATTTTTGATGGCGTACGGAGCTGCCGAACATGCATCGACGGGCCAAGCCCCAGCCAAAGTCATTTTTGGAAAGACTATTCGTCTGCCAGCCGATATAAAGTTCGGAACACCCCCCGAGAAACCCCAAACGGTCTCGGAGTACGCAAGTGAGCTAAGACAATGGTTGAGCCAGATACATCGGACAGTGCGAAAACACCTTGAATCGGCTACTGACCGCGTGAAGACCAGGTTTGATCTAAAGGCAAATTCTACTGGCTTCCAGCAAGATGACTTGGTGTGGCTTTATAACCCACAACGGCGAAAGGGTAGGTCTCCAAAGTTGCAACATAATTGGGAGGGACCATACCGAGTTACAAAGCGAATCAACGACATCGTATACCGAATACAGGAGCATCGTAAGCCGAGAGCTAAAATGAAAATCGTGCATCTGGACCGTCTTGCCCCATATTACACCCAGGGAGAATTGACTACAAATAGCGACACATCTTTTCGGGGCGAAAAGAACTGAGGTTGGGGCAGTGTTACATGTACAAATAATCACATGTACAAATCATTCTGCGAGCTACTGTCGCAATTGTTTTCATAATCATTAAGAACGTCAACAAATGAATTTACTCGAACCCACGAGAACCCAACAAGCATGATCAACATCTGCAAGTGACGTCACTCCATTCATTAATTTGCTCGAATCTACCAGGTACCTCTCGGTAGAACATTCGCCAATGTACGAGAAAGGGGTGAATAGGTAGAGACCCTATATAAAGGAGAGCTGAATGAATGGGGGGGAATCATTCATTCGACCGCGATAAGAACTGCGATTGTGTGTGGGAAGCGATATTATTCGAGTAGTAGAAAAGTGATTCTCGTAATAGTGAAGTGATTTAGAAGACAATTGCGATAAGAAATTTATGGACAAGTGTTAGAATCTTAATAGTGAACATTAAAATTAGGCGAAATAGTTAAATAAATGATTGTGCATTTTCAATTAAATAAACTCTTTTAACTTAAATTAAAAGACATTGCGTTTTCACTTTCCCGGAACGTTAAAATTATTGGCCGCGAACCAAAACACGCGACAATATGAAATCTTGAAATGTTTCGGCAAAGTCCCTATATGCCCGCAGAAGGAATGCTGATCAACAGGAATACTTTTGGAGGCTAACATTCTTTGGGGAGTTCCGCCCCTACGTACCCCAGAAAATTATCGCAGGGAGAATGCCGGTGGACAGGAGCACTCTTGGAGGCTAGCATTCTTCGGAGAGCGCCGCCCCTACGGACCCGAGGATATGGGGGGCGCCGTTTGGGTTCGTTGTTCAAGGACCACCTTCTTTAGTGTGTACCTAACGCCGAACGAATCGATATCATATTTCTAAGCCAAGCTTCAGGCTTTGGAGGGCGCTGTTTCGAGCGCAGACGGCAACCTGCTCGTTGGGGGGGGGGGGGGGATTCCAACGCTAATGCAATCGAACGGGGCATGCCTCAAACAGATCCGCGGGGAAAACGAGTCTTAGAAATGGCGGCCAGGATGGTGCTTGTCATACTAAACACTGGAAATACGCCGACTTTTTGCCGTATTGGCTGCAGAGGAACCATACCGGACATGCCATTCATCTCAGAGCCCTTGGTACGGAGGATACACAATTGGACGTTAAGACGTCCGTCGAGGTGCTCGCAGCAGGTGCTCCGCTGCAGGGAGATTCGCAGGGGGCAGAAGAACTGGCAGCTCAAGACGTGGTGCACTCAACTATGAGCATCATTACGACTTCTTGCATTGCTTCTATGTCCCGTCGAAAAACCCGGCACGGTAAGCCCCCAGTGTACTGCTGGTCGACTAAAATCGCTGAAAAGCGAAGGGAATGTCACAAGCTTCGGCATGGGGCTCAAGGGCACGGAATCCTGGCGAGACATGTAACCGGGTAGCAGCATATAAGTTAGCTAGTAAATGCCTTTGCAAATTGATTAAGAGCAGCAAGGTTCGCTGCTACCAAGATCTAGTGGACAATGTGAACAAGGATCCGTGGGGCCTTGGCCATAAGCTAGTTATGCGGAAGCTTGGTGCCCTACGAAAACCTTCCATACATGCTGCAAAAAAGATTGATGGGATAGAGAGGGCGCTCTTCCCCACCCATCCTGTCCGTGTTGACGGTGGCCATGGTAAACCAGCATTTGAATGTCCACTTTTCACACAGCCGGAACTGGAAGAGGCGGTCCTTTCACTGAAAGCGAGGAAGGGGCTAGGCCCCGTTAGCGTTTCAGCTGAGGCATTGCAACTTGTATATCACGATTGTTCTGACTTGCTGCTCAGCATATTCAATGCTTGCTTACGGGACGGGGTGTGGGTCCAATGGGGTAAGGTCACAACTAGTTGGTGCTGATATTCATTTAACATATCCTTGAACGTACATGAAATAATTATTTACTAATGCGTAGTATTGTCTGCAACGGCAGAACATATACTAAAGTAAATACCTGATTAGGATTTTGTATAATCGTATACAATTTTAAATATCTTCATAGACTCCTTTACGTCTGGTAATATTAATTTATTACTCAATCCTGTCTAGTCTGGTAATCTCCAAAGAATTCAATAAATAACCTTTGATCTTCTGGTGAACAGTTCAATTATTTATTTTAATTGGATAAAATAATTAATTACATTTAATATGTAAAATATTTATTAACAACTTATCGCACTCAAACTATTTTCTCTACTCTCAATTAATAATTAATTAATTTGACATTTTATTTTTACTCCTTAAAAAGCATGATTGATCTAAATTTCAATTAGTATAATTACATATGACAGGTGTGTGTGTGGGAAATAAATAATAATAATTAATAACAAAAACTAACTTATTCAACGTCTTAAACGAGGTGACGATGATGTCACCACAGGGGAATAGAAGGTAGCAAGGCTCGTGGTGATCAGCAAGAAGAAGACAAATCCTGGACCGCCGTCTGCATACCGCCCGTTATGCGTGCTAGACACTGCTGGGAAACTGTTAGAGAAACTCATCACGATAAGACTCATTAACGCGATTCGTGATGCTGAGGACCCTTTCTCTTCGGCAGTACGGCTTCACCATTGATGCGATTGCAGAGGTGGTGAGCACGGTTCAAAAGACAGAGGCATATACCTCCATCAAACGACGGATCGTCCTGTTGGTGACACTTGACGTGAGGATTGTGTTCAACTCCGCTAGATGGATGGATAGTCTGGATACGCTGGAAACCCCTTTTTAAGTTTCCGGATATCTTGTGCGGTTTCTGAGGGACTACCTGAAGGACCGAAGCCTGCTTTTAGACATGATACAGGGCCAACGCAGGATGGAAGTTGCATCAGGTGTTGCCCAGCGATCTATCTTTGGTCCAGACCTGTGGAAAGTGTCTTACGATGGGCTACTGGGACTGGAAACGCTAGATGAGTCCACTTTACCGGCTATGTAGATGATGTTACGGCTCTGGTCCCTGGAATAAGCGAATAAGCGAAACTAAGTCTTGGTAAAACTGAAGTGGTCGTCTTGACAAAAACGAGAATCCCTAGAGGAAGGATGATCAGTATTGAAGACATAATAATCGAATTGAAGCCAGTACCAGAGGTTACTGATTGACTCGAAGATGAGTTTCTCTGAGTAAATCAGGGCAACGGCTGAGTAGGCTACTTCGGAAGTTTCGGCCCTGAGTCGACTTACAGCCAACAAAGGGCTACCCACTCCATCAAGAAGACGCCTCTTGTTGAGTGCAATAGGGTCAGTGCTACTATACGGAGCAGGAATATGGGGCGACACTTTCAGTAAGGAGGTATACCATAAACGTTCGGCACAGGTACAGAAAAGAGGAGCACCGAGGATTGGATCTTGGTATCTCTGATTCGGTGGTGAGAGTCATTGCAGGCGTGGTACCTGTTGCTCTCAGGCAAGGAGGGCCTGGATCTTCAACTACCTGCCAGGGAGCAATTCCAAAAACCTTGGCTGCATCAAAGGCACCAATCAATGGGCTACGTTTGCATCAATCAATGTGCTACATGTGCTTCATTGCCATAGCAATAACCAGCCAATGTACCAACTATCCAAGCTAATGAGCCCAGCCCTCCTCAACAGGTACAGCTACTTCAAATTGTCACTCCTGCCATTCGAATCTTTGTGTCTCAATTCAAATCAAATACTTCAGGCCAGCCAATTGAAGACTACGTTATAAAAAAGTAACGTATGGCTCCATCATACCTATATTGCAAGAAGCTCATTGATAGGAGCTGTTTCTTGACTTCTTTCAAAATAGATGTGAATGCTGAGTGCCGAGCTATCTTATCGCAGCAATTTTGGCCGAAGGTGCTCTGGTAAAGGAATTTGTCTCTGATAGAAGAACATACTTTTGACGCTCGAGAAATCTACGGCCCGTTAATTAATGTGCAACAGAAAAATTGATAAATTAAATACTTTTTATCAGAATGCCAGGGGACTAAGAACTAAGCTTCAAGATTTTTTAATTTAAATCACAGTAGCTATTGATGATATTGTCTGCATCACAGAATCGTGGCTGAATGATACCGTGAGTGATTTTGATATCTCTTCTACACACAAAATATTCCGTCGTCTAAGTTTGATGCTGGAGAAGTTTTCACTGGAGTCAAACACGATCTTCAATGTGCTCCTTGAAATGATTTCCTTCCTTCTTCACCAGTAGAATGTTTAGTAGTAAGAGTTTTGATAAGTCCCGACTCTTATTTATCAATTACTAGTATCTATTTTTCTTGCAATTCTCCTGAAAACTTTTTTGATGAACTCAATCAGCTCATCATTTTTAAATTTTCGCATGACTTATTAATTATTTGTGGAGACTTCATAGGTGTCTTGTAGAGTGGGACATTTCTTCACATCCTAGAATTGCTACATCCAATCCCTTATCCAATCGCTTGTCATCATTTATATCCTTTAATTCATTAATACAAGCAAACTTCCTGCAGAACATTAACTCTTAAGTTCAACACTTTCAAATAATGCAGTACTGTCGATCCTTATGTTAGAGCGATCTACATCACGCTCCATTCTTTCTTGATATGGCCATACCGGTGTTAAGTTGTGACCGTGCCTTTCGACCAGCTATTTATCATTTCAGAAAGACTAATTTCCTTGCGATATCCAATGCACTTTCTAACATAACGTGGGATAACTTTTTCGCAAGTATCTCGTGTCAGGAAGTCACGTCAAAATTCTACGCCTTGTTGAACAAGCTCATTGCTGAACACACTCCAACCTATCTACGAAAAAATGGTACTGAGTCTCCATGGTTTAATAGAGAAGTATGTCAGGCGCTCAAAAATGAAGAGAAGGCTGGAAAGAAATATAAGCTCCTCAAGTCCTCAGAACCATTAGGTGAATTCTCAAGGTTACGGTCGTTAGTAAAATCAGTGATAAAATACGCCATTAATAATTATTTCGGTCATATTGACGAATCACTCTATAATAATCAACCTAAAAAATTTTGGACTTATATGCGTGCACTTAAGAAACCGCCGGGTATACCGTATAACATGTATTGGTGCAATTCAAGTGCAGATAATCCTGACTCGATTCTTAATCTCTTTGCCCGTTTTTTCTCTTCTACCTTTAGTAATCTTCCTGCTAATCATAGTTTCAGTCCTAACTTTTCGTATCAGACCATTTTGGCTGATTTCAACATATAGCCCTCTGATATTGAAAATATACTTATCAATTTGAATGACTCTGTTGGCTCTGGTGCAGATGGAATCCCTTGCTTTTTTGTAAAATTGCTTTCGTCAGCTCTTTCTTCCCCATTGACTTATTTGTTTAACGCTAGCATTTTTAATGGTAAATTTCCTCATATTTGGGAACTGGCATATATAACTATAATTTTCAAATCTGGCAATCCGTCTGGTATTTCAGATTACCTATTTTTATTCTCACAAAATTTCCCAAAATTTTTGAACGAGTAATGCATTCTAAGCTATTTCCTGTGCTAGCCCCTATGCTATTTAATGAGCAAAATAGCTCCATTACACATAGGGCCACTTTTACCAATCTACTGGAATTTCCAGATTATGTTTCGCAAGCTTTAGATGCCAACTCCTAGGTTGATGCCATACATACGGATTTTCGAAAAGCATTTGACTCCGTACCACATAAAATCTGAAAAATTATGGATTCTCTGAAGGCATACTTACATGGTTTCATTCCTACATCTGTAGGAAATCCAACAAGTTCTCACCATCATCGGGAGTACCACAAGCATCTATACTTGGCCGTTTATTATTTAATACTTGTATATTTATCAATGAGATGCCTTCATGTTAAAGTTCACCATCATTACTTTATGCAGAGGCTCTGAAATTATACAGATGAGTTGATAACTCACAAGACTGCCTTGACTTATCAAACGACCTTAATATTATAAGAGATTGGTGCCATCTAGACCACCTTCATTTAAACATTTTTAAGTGCCACATGATGTCATTTACAAGTAAAACATGTCCCATATTTTTCACATATTCAATTGATTCTGAAATGCAAGCCCATGCTACTCAAATAAAGGATCTTGGAGTTTCTTTTGATTCTAGCCTTAGGTTTGACGTCCATACCCAACAAATAGCAAACAAAGCTTTCAAAATGTCTGGTTTGATACTGCGTCACGTAAAAGCCTTTCATAATATTCAAGTAGCAGTTCGCTTGTTTGTCACACTGGTCCATTACCATTTTTATGAAGATATTTTTCCTTACTCCAATCACCAACGTTAAACTCTCGCCATACATATCTAGATGAGTGTCTGCTTTTTAAACTCTACCATCATCAGGTTCGAAATGCAGTTGAACAAACTCGTTTGTCGGAAACTTTTAGAGTACCACTTGCACGTACAGATGTAAGATTCAACTCAGCTATGGTTTGCTTACCGAGAACGCACAATTCCTTGGAGTTTAGTCCTATTCCGCAATCCGTTTTGAGATTCAAAAATGTGCCTAAATCTTAATTGTAATACACTATGTATTATTACTGTTTATTGATCTTATTGTTTTATATAAACTTGTTATTGGGCACTAGTCTGTAAGGTATTGTTTGACAATAAATAAGTAAATAGAGAGCACTGCGCTATTTACTTGCGTCAAAACGAGAACGCGAGGGAGACGGTTGTCCACGAGCAGAGATAGCGCTCACTCAACGATTGGCAGCAGTCTTGGGTGAATTGCACGAAAAAAATGAAGACTACGCGTCTCATCCCGGATGCGAAACCATGGCTAAACAGAAGGCATGGTGAGACTGACTTCTATCGGACCCAGCTTTTGAGCTGCATGGGAGTTTACAGTCTTACTTGCACAAGCTTGGTAAGTCACGGTCCCCCGATTGTCTATTTTTCCAGGAGAGGAAGATGATATCTGCCACAAATTTTTACGTGCACAAAATGGACCTCTACAAGGAGGCGGAAGAACTCACCCCGGATAGTATATAGTAGTTGCGATGATGATTGAATCGGTTGACAAATGGAACCAGGTGGCCCATTATGTTCGGGCAGTCCTAAAAGATAAAAGGGACTCACAGCAGCCGGGGACGTTGGGGCTGGGAGATTGCTTGTCTAGCGATTCCTCTTCCCCTCTGCCCTTCGCTTGAGGAGGGATCTTCCAGCGTGAAGGCACTTCACGCCGTAACAAAGTGAGACCTGGTTACATGCTGAATGTGGTGACAGCGAGACAGGAGAGGAGTCTTAGCAGGGCAGCGATTGGATGAGAAGAGACAATTGATCGAGGCGCGAAGAAGCCTTTGCAATGGTTTTTTTTTGCCCGGATTAATTTTTTTTGTATTTAGGATGAAATTGAATTGTCTTCCTGAATTGTCTTTTGGTAATTGCATTTCAATAAAATTAATGTTAGTGTGATCTGACTAACATTAGTAAAATTCTTTTTGTTTTTTTTTTTTGCAGTTCAGTGCCCAGTGAAAATTTTTTCTGCAGCCGGTCTATCTGCTTGGATTTGAATGGACTACGCCCACAATTTGAATTAAGAAAAAGATTTAGAATAACTCAGTGTATTACAGTGCTTAATTCTATGTCCAAGCACAATAAATATGCTGGCCATAGGATAGAGTTTTGAAACTTCTTTAATAATTTTCGACTGCCAAGCGATGGGAATTACAGACGGAGGTCTAGCGAAGTGAACGATACCCACGCCGGTTGACTGTCGGCTGTTGTATAGTGCACTTGACCGTTTGTTTTGACCTCTGTTTAAGTGATGCATTGGATTTTGAAATTGCCTTGTTTCTTAGAGTAGTTTTACGCAATAAAATTTTGTGTTTTACTCAACAAAACCCTTCAATTTCACTTGAAAACCCTTAAAATGCTTCAAAACAGAATGAGCCGTGTGAGGAAGGAGATCGCAAAGTCCTGAAGTCTTGACGATGACAACGCCTTGTCACACATGGCCTTCGTTCTGGTCGAATACCTGACCAAGCGCGGTGTGGCAACACTTCCCCAGCCACCCAACAGCTCGAACTTCTTTTTATTCCCAATTACCAAGAGGCACCGCAAGGGCTACCATTTCGAGACCTTAGGAACGTCCAAAAGGTTACGACGAGTTATTTGAGGGAGGTCCCCATCGACACCCTCCAGGACGCGTACAGCAAATGGAAGAAACACTAACGCAGAAGGAGCCTTTTTCTATTTTAACGACTTGTGGCTATATCAGCAATAAACTTTGTTTCCTGAGCTTATTCAACTTTATTTCGGCACAGACCCTGTATATGTAGTACTAAATTATTTTACGAGTACATTAGTTCGATTTCATACATTTGGTTAATCAGTTATTTAATTTTAACCAAGAGAGTATAATAGAATATTTAATCATTAGCTGTATTCGTTTTATTTTGCATCGGATATAATTTCTAAATCTCACTTTTTCTAGCACTGATTCATGCATAGTTTTGTTTGTTATACATGCTAGTAACGTATTTCATTTGATTTTCCATTCCAAACCATAATGAAATTCATAAAATAGAAGATTCAAATAAATTCAACACACACAAATTAGTAATAAGATTTATGCACCGTAAACTGTTCATATTAATTTATTCAAATTCGACTAAGGGTGCCCGGACTAATTGACGTATTGAGTACAGTCTGTTGACACAAACCGAGACTTCACGTCTTTAACCGATGAGAGGTTGATTTAGATTTCCTTCAGGGAATCTCGAATGTGCGAAAACGTCGTAGAAAAATCATTACACCGTAACAGTGATGTCACTATGTACCCTTGGGGTCTATGTGATGCACAGGCTGCCATGCTAACCTTACCTGAACTATCTCAAAGTTTATGTTAATATTTGTAATAAACATAAACCGTCGAGCAGCCCCATGATGATAAGGAGTGGCTGCTTCTGAAGAGAGAAGCTGGTCACCCCGTCAAAACGGCTTAGTTTGTTGTTTCACTAGATTAAAGTTAACCACACCCGTAAAGTTTTCATCCTTTAGGCAGAGATAAGTGGTTCACCTTAGCTACTCTAACATCTTTAGTTTTGACATTCCTCTTGTAATGCAACGATCTTCTTCAGGGAATGTAACCGTTGCTTTTTGTACAATTTGCATTTGTCTGAAGCCTCTGTGTCTGCTAACTTTAACGAGACAAACAATTTTGAATTACTGTAGAGAATCTTAATTGAAACATAATAGAAAATTTCTAAAAATAATGCAAATTGACTGAAATTTTTCGTAGAGCACGCGTGATAAACATTTTATAGCGTAGCTTCGCGGTGTGACGATGTGTGATCTCGCAAATCGCTAGTCGATAAGTACACGTACGCGGTCGTCAAGCGAAGCTAGTCAGCCTAGCTCGGTCTTCTTTTCAGCTCGCTGACACTTGTGCCAGACCGTTGGCACCCGTGCCTTGCACAAACTTAAACACTTAAAAATCGTTACATATTCCCATTGCTCTTGCGTAGTTGAAAGATAATATTTGTACTAAAATACAAAACCCTATTGCAATCACGACCTGTGTCCGTCTGTCCGTCCGTCTGTATGTCACAGCACTTTATAGAATAGAAGCTACAGCCATGAAACTTTGTGGAAAGGTCAGAAGTGGTGGCTTCTTGAAAGTTCAGGGGGGAAAATTTTTCAAAGGTGTTAAAGGGGGGCCTCTTCATATAGGAAGGTGACCCTTTAAAAAAACTTTTCACCATTAGTGTCATTGAAAAGCTCTTAATGAGATCTAATCAAAACGAGTCTTAAAATTGCGTTATTGGTACCGAGGTGGGCAGGGAAAGGGGAAATGTACGAACTTTTCACGTACCCTCCCCCCCATCCCCGTCGCGATTGGACACCTTTCATCCGCGATTGGACACCTTTCGTCCATGCATGTAGGCCTTTATGAGTACAACAACAACAAATACGTGAGAAGTCGAAATTCACTCAACTTTGTTAGTAATAGTATGATTTATCGATATTATATTTTCTTGAATAAAATCTTTACGGTATCTATAAATTCAATAAAATTCAGTACGCAGATGACTTTATATAAGATTGATCTGTCCTAAAAATTTCATAAAGATCGAATGATATTTAATTAACTTATAGCGATTTGAATTTTCGTGTATTACTATGTGTTGTTCTGGTTCGCAGCAAGTGGAATTTAAATAGGCTATTACAAGGAGCGATGAATAAAACACGTCTGGTTGTGGCGACGGACTGTAGAAGAAGAAAAACTAAGCAAGTTTATTCTCGTGTCAAAAGTTTTAGAACAATTTTGGTACATTAGTTTATTAGTACATTGAGGTGGGTTTCATATTTCAACACCCCAACTCATTCGGACAAAAGACAACTTGATTCAATAGATAAAAATAAATGCAAACTGATTCTACGTTAATTCAAGTAATCAACTCCATTCTACGTTATCTCAAATGATCAAATTGACAAATTACTTCAAACGATAATCAACATTGATTTTACAATAGTTCATTCTTCATCATTTCATCTCTTGTTTTGTCTGGATGTCCATTCCATGAACACCCACGTTCAAAATCGGTCCGACGACGGCCTTCGTCAAACAATCTGCAATGTTGTTCCTTGATGGCACGTATTTTACATCGATGATTCCAGCCTTCACCTTCTCACGGACGTGATGGAATCTTACATCGATGTGTTTGCTACGCTTTCGGAATGCATCGACCTCGGCAATCGTTATTGCACTCATGTTGTCACATCTGATCACCACAGGATCTTCCGTTCTCTTGAATTCATTGCGAAACATTTGCAACCATATGGCCTCACAAGTAGCAAACGATAAGGCCATATACTCAGGTTCAGCTGTTGAAAGAGCCACGGTATTCTGAAGCTTACTGGCCCATGAGATTGCTCCTCCAGCCAACATAAACACGTATCCAGAGCAGGAACGTCGCTTATCGATGTCGACACCCCAATCAGCATCTGAGTAACCACGAAGTGGTTGGTTACCCGCACGATACACAATACGATAATGCATAGTACCCTTCAAGTACCGCATTATGCGCTTCACGGCGGTCCAATGAATCCGCCCATAGCATGAGTTGAATCTGCTCACGTAGTTGACAGCAAATGTAATGTCTGGTCTCGTTCCCTGAACCAAATATAACAACGAACCGACCGCTTGTTGATATGGAATGTTATCCGTTGATTCATCCTCCTTCTTCATATCTGTTGACAATCTTTGACTTGGATCACTTGGAGTAACCGCTGGCTTGCAGTCACTCATTCCAAAACGCTCGAGAATGGTTTCGATATAATGACGCTGATGTATAGCGATTCCATTCTTGACGTACTCGATGGAAATGCCAATTATACTGTTCGCTCTACCAAGGTCTTTCATCTTAAACTCGGTACTAAGAGCCTTCTTCAGTGCCTCCATCTTGTCGCGTTGCTTCCAAATAATCACAACATGATCCACATACACTGCCAGAATCACTTCCAGCGATGGCAAGAGGTTGATACACGGATCAAGCTTTGATTTGGTTAGCCCAATCCCGATGAGAGCTGCAACTAACTTTAGGTTCCATTGACGGCCCGCTTGCTTCAAGCCATACATCGCACGATTCAACCTGCAGACCCGTCCGGTCCCGTAATTGAGTCCCTCGGGTTGGTCGGTGAAGATCTCCTCGTCGAGATCCCCTTGAAGGAATGCGGTCACCGCATCCATTTGGTCAACATTGTAACCCTCTTGAGTGGCCATGGCCAGCAGATAGCGAATTGACCCATTGCGTACAACGGGCGAGAAAGTTTCCTCATAATCTATGCCGGCCTTTTGGGAGCAACCCTTTGCCACCAACCTCTGTAATGTGACGCCTACGCCCAGGAATCGAAGTGATTCCGATCCCGAACCCTTGTAACCTGCCAGATGGATATGTCCTCGAAGTGCCAGCGGACTTCATCGGTTGTGCGGATATCGTTGTGCAGAAAATATTTTTTTTTCTGTCCAAATATTTAGATCCGTGGATATAAATATTCGAAATATAGAATTAATCCAACCCCGGCACATTTCGAGACATAGCCATCTGGAAATGCCCCTCCACCGTGGCCATCGAGAAAACTATGCCACTGGCGACATCTGGAGAAGCACATTTCCGCCATATGAAGTGCCATTCCACGCACAGATGTTTTGTCCGATGTGACAACCAGGGATTTGACAGCCACATGGAAGTGATGGCAGTCAGTATACTTTCATTTGGACAGATGTCAGGGAATTTGGCGCCTCTTGTAGGACGGAAAAGCCGAGAAGGTGTAGGAAAAGAACGGGTCACGGGAATTGCCGCTGTTGTACGGACATTGATTAATCGGTTGGCTAAGCAACAGCAATAAGAAAGTTAGTGTTGTGTCTAAAAGTAAAGGCCGCTCTTGATTGGGAATAAAGAGTTCCTCGCCCCATGAATGGGATGCGCCGAAAAACACCGACTGGCGAAATTCGTTGCGACGAGTGTAACAAGGGCGAGCAACCATTCCGTTGTAATCGATGTGGCAAACGTTTTTCCAACGAAGTCACTTTCGACACGCACTATGCGAAGCACAGTGCAGCACAAAAACCCCATCAATGTCAATTTTGTCCGAAACAATTCCATCATAAAACTGATCTGAGAAGACATATCGATTCGCATACAGGCAGAAAAGCTTACGTGTGCGAAACCTGTTTAAAAGGCGTCATTTAATCATAAATTATTTCTGCAAGTAAAATGACCCTACTGCACCAAAGAACGTGATATTATGAAATAAAATGGTACTCGTTTTCTATTAATGAGAAATATTCAGCAACCACTTTCCTTTTCTCATATTTACAATGTCACGTTTCTGTTCTTCACTCTGTCTGTTTAATTTAAACAAGATCTTCCACAGAGAAAAATGCCAGATTTTATGAACATTAGCCTCCAACCCTTCCTATCAAACAGACATTCTACAAATTTATCAGTGATATTCTTAGTTTTAAAAAAATCTTTAAAATTGATAGTAAATTGTCTAAGGACATAAGTTATAATTGGGAACTCACTTTACTTCCACTTGTTTTGTAAGAAACTTTCATAAAATGTTTACATACAATAACTATTAGTTTTAAGTGCTGCTTTTTTTTTTGTAAAGGTTATTTTTTTTTGTCCTTTTATTAAAATTATTTGATTTATTTGATTATTCAATCAAGGCAAGAAAACTTTCAGAATACATCTTCGAAAAGACAATAAAACATTCCTTAAAAAAAAAAAAAAAAAATTTATATCACATATACATAAAATACCAAGTATAATTTATCTTATAACTACTAGTAAAGGAAACTATTGCAACGAAAGGATATATAGAGTTTAGATTTTGCTGGATAAGTTAATAATTTTACGTGAACGGTGACACAATAACAGAGAAGTACCGACAGACCTCAGCGATATATTTTGCATTTTTCAACTGTAAAACTAATACCGAACAAGTATTTTTGCATTTTTAACTCTTCAAAGTAGATGATCAGAAAACTTGCACACTCCCACAACAAACTCTTAATGCTAGAGAACACAGACCACATTTACCATTCATATGTTTAAAGAAGCCATCATATATTTCAGGTTATTGATTAAATTTTTTTTATTCTTGCAAAGAATTTTAGAAATATTGTTACCGATCAGTCACAATTTGTTAAAAGACACATTTTGGGTCTAGAAACGATACAATAATGTTTTATTCATTTAAAGTAATATTAGATTGAAAAAAAAAAAAAATTTCGTATTTAAGGTGATCAACGTCTTACCTCATTTCTACTTTCTTATATAGTTTCCATGAATTAATGTTTTGTATCAAATACGGTGAATTTTGTATAAATAGATGTACGTTACATAGTAGTGCTACTCAAAATAAGCAACTCAATAGTTTCCTACAAAGTGCCTTGTATGTTAGTTATAGATATAGTTTTTTTTTACAAAAATCAGTTTGTATAAAATTAGGTAAGAATGTATAAGATATGAATTAATCGTCAATGGAAAACTCCTCGAAATATGAAAACGTTTGACATTCAAATCAAATCTATGTTCATATGTTAAAAGTATCATAAATATATTTGATTCCGGGAATTGAAATAAGATAAAGTTGGATATATGACAATCTAGGTATGCTCAGGTACACATACATTTCATAAGTAACGTCCACAAAGGTTTAGGTTCCCAAGAGTTGCGCTCATTGGAAATAGTTAGAGAAAATCTAAATTAGCTACGGTGAAATTTTCAGAAACGAAAATCTAAATATTTTATTCGGCAATATTTTTTAAAGTTATTGTTTAGACCTTTTCATTTGGACATTTCCTTTCTACATCACATACAGCAAAAAAAAAAAAAAATGTTCCTTTCGAGCCGAAGCTATGATTTTAAGCAAATGCAGAACTTCCTAGATTAGTTTATCCTTTAAACAATTACTGTGATCAGAATTTAACAGTCAACATTCCAAAATTAAAAAAAAAAAAGTTTGATTATCAATTTCAGTAGATATGATTCACGTCTTGTTGGATCGAGTTAGGACAAAAATAAATAAAGAAGGTAAAACCATCAATTCAAATCTAGTGTAATGTAAAGGATTTGAATGTCAATGATTTTCTGTGGAACAAAGTGAAAGTGGCAGAAAATGCGAATAAAGACCATAATATTCCATTACTTGTTAAGAAAGTTTATTAATTGTATAACATAGCGAGAATCTCTCGCTCTAAATTTTTTTTTGTAATAAATATAACTCAAAACTATAAAAATACAAAATAAAATCATGAATTGCTAATTTAACGAACGACTTTCCTTTTCAGTGACTCGTCCTTTTTTCAGTGGGAACAGAGAGTGTAGGGTAAGTATGCCGTCGCGAGGGTAGGGTTTCGACAAATCCGCTGAAGTCGGTTTCGCGTCGCGCGCGGTACGCGGTACCTTTGCTTGTTTCGCCATTTCTTTAGAGTAGTTTGCTTCGGTGTAAGTTCGAGTAGTATATTTTTCGGTACCGCGTCGGTGAATCGGTAACGCGCCTATGAGATTTTGTAGCGTTTTTGATTGGAGATCTGTGGATAGATCCCATCCAGAACTAACGTAATGTAGGTTTCTCGTTCTGGATGAGTAAATGTTGACGCGTTTAGAAAACGGGCAATTTCACGTGACTGAAATATTGTAATTGAGCGTAATCCATTCGGAGACCCGCGACCGAAATCCTCTCCGAACTAGCTGGCCGACAAGCAGTCACCGCGTGAATGGATTACGGTGCACGGATTGGTTGACCTGTTGGTACCATCCGTTGGCACTACTCAGACTTAACGTCTAGAACCGATGAGAGGTCGGTTCCGCGTTCGAGCTGAAAGTAGAGAAAATCATTACACCTCGCTTTATGGCGAACAACTTCACCAGCTTGATTACGCTTCAACTTGAAGACCCATTTGGTCTTGATTGTTTTTCGGTTGACTGGTAGCTCAACCAAGGTCCATGTTCAGTTCTCTTCGTGTGACGCCAATTCTCCCGCCATCGTCTTCTCCCAATGTTGACTCCTGTTGCCTTTGACAGCTTCATGATATGATTCGGGCTCATCGATTTCCGCTACGAAAACGAAATTCGCCTCCACATTCCTTGATTTTGGGGGACGCGTTGAACGCCTTACATCCCCAACTGGAACTTGTAGTGTACTGGGTGGGACATAGTCCTCGTCCGACCCATATTCAGACTGCGATTCAGCTAGTGTTTCGTCGAACCCGTAGGACAAATCATTTTTGACATTCGTTGTTGATTCATCGCCATCGCCCACAACAGACTCATTCCGGAAAGTTGGTGAGCGAATTATTGATGCACCATCGACAGCTGACTCTGTCATGGGAGACTCGACTTCATGATTTTCAAGCCCTCCGGTGGACTTTTGCTCTTCGACTTCCCCTAGAATGAAATCATCGAGAAGATTAATTTGAACGTCATCATTTACCTTCAGTTCTGGTGCACTTTTGAAGACGACATCCCGACTCGTATGAACTATTCGAGTCTCAGGATCAAAACAACGCAAACCTTTTTGCGTATCGGTGTATCCAACGAAAAACATCCTTTTCGATTTCGCATCCAACTTTTGCCGCTTCTCCTTTGTGACATGCACCATCACCAGCGATCCGAATAATTGCATCGACGAAAGATCGATGGCTCCTTCTCTCCAGAATTGCTCCGGGACCTTGTTCCCGAGCGTGCGATTCGGTGAACGATTTGTAACGTACGCAGCCATATTAACCACTCCAGCCCAAAGCGGCTTCTCCAAGCCCGCATCGAACAGCATGCACTTTGCACGTTCTATGAGCGTTCTGTTCATACGCTCGGCCACGCCGTTTTGTTGTGGTGTGTACACACAACTGGTCTGATGCACGATTCCACTGCGCTTGCATTCGGTTTCGAACTCGCCGAGATACTCTCTGCCATTATCGGAACGGAACATTTTAATTTGTAGTCCGGTTTGCCTCTCCACAAGCATCTTGAACTCAACGAAAATCCTCCCGATCTGACTCTTCTGTTTGGCAAAATACACGAAGACCTTTCGCGAAAAATCATCGATAAATGTTACGAAGTATTTTGCGCCCCCAACTGAAGGCGTATCCATCGGGCCGCAAACGTCGCTGTGAACTAATTCCAGTATTTGACTTGTCTTCATTTTGGCACCTTCTTTCTTGAATGGACGCCGGCTTTGTTTGCCTTGCGAACACGGAATACATTTCGCCAACGCTTGTTTATCGCCGTCAACTTTGATTCCATTCACAATTCTACTCAGTTTGATCAGCTCACCATGCGACAAATGACCCAATCTCCGATGCCACGTCATCAGATTGTCTTCGTCTTTGCCTGCTAACAGCCCACTAGCCTTCGACGAATTCGTGATCTTGTATGTACCGTTTTTGGATGGTGTATTCAGTAACACATCACCCGCACCGCTTCGAATGACACAACCACTGCTGTCGAAATGCACACTGTTCCCAGCTTTCACAATGCTCGATACTGACAACAAATTTGCCGCTATTCCAGGGACTAGCAATACGTTATTCACTGGAATTATGTGCTCCCCAACATTAAGCTCGATGGAACCGGTGCCAACAACTTTCAAGTGGGTGTTGTCAGCCGTTGTTATGTCAGCGAATTCATTGCTACTGGTGAATTGCTTGAACATCTTCTTGTCCGATGTGAGATGAGAACTCGCGCCCGAGTCAATGAACCACGCGTCCGTTGAACCAGTTGCCGTCATACCATAGAAGGCTGGTTTGGCACTTCCGCCTTTGCCTTCATCATTTTGTGTGTTGGTTTTGCACTGGAGGATCTTGTGCCCTTTCTTACCACATGTGAAGCACTTGATCGAGCCGCTTCCCTTCTTCTTCTTCTTGCTTTTCGACTCACTCGTAGCTGGTTTGGATGCAGCTTTTAATGCGCCTGTGGCATTCCCTTCGCTGTTCAACACGCCTTTCGAATTCGCATGCTCCAACAGACTTCCCTTTAGCGTTGTTGATGTTAATCGATGTCCACATTGCTACCATCAAGTCCACCGATGAATGCTTCATATTCAGGCGTTAGACCATAAATTATAAGCCCGCACATTATTTCGTCATCGATCACAAAACCGGCTTCTTGTAAACGGCACATCGCGGCTGTATGTTCGCGCAGAAATGTCTCCATTGAGTCAAAGTTTGATAACCGCAACGATGTGAAGTCCCCGAGAACCTTTGCTTTGTTAAGCCAATTGTTATTACGGTACAATTCCGAACACTTTTTCCACAGATCCGCTGCCGTATTATGTTCACCAATTTCATCGTGTAGTTTTGGATCTATTAGCATCATTAATCTTGCTTTAGCTTGTTTGGATTTCTTCACACGGTCACTTACTGAAATCGCATCACGAATGATCGCCGCATTTTCTGCATATCGCGCACTTTTAACCGCTGCTTGCAGTGTGGCATTGTCCAAATCAGCCGCCAATGCGGCCACTGCAACATCCACCGCCGCCGTTGCAGCGGGTGCCGTTAATTTACTGTCCGTCGCGTTTTCTTCCAGGAATCCATCGAGATCGTGCCACTCCAAAACAAGCCTGGCGTTCCGACACCACAATAAATAATTATCTGAGCCTGTCAGCTTCGCCACTTTCGTGAAATCACCTTTTTCGCTTTCCATAATGATGACCGAAAAACTCGTAATTTACGGCGACAACAAATGTCGGTTTATTGCACTTTTTCTGAGCCACGGAAATTTTATCTTTTAAAATGTACGCCGCACCTTACTCTATTTATTCCGCAAACCTGGGCCCATAACCTGTTGTTCTGGTTCGCAGCAAGTGGAATTTAAATAGGCTATTACAAGGAGCGATGAATAAAACACGTCTGGTTGTGGCGACGGACTGTAGAAGAAGAAAAACTAAGCAAGTTTATTCTCGTGTCAAAAGTTTTAGAACAATTTTGGTACAATAGTTTATTAGTACATTGAGGTGGGTTTCATATTTCAACACTATGGAACAATATGCGCTGTATTACTATGGAAACATATGGTTATGGACAATATGCACTTTTTACCGACTCAGACACTACAGAATTGGTAGGGTTTACATTGAAATATCAGGAATGATAGGTATCACGAATATCTTTGAGAGTCAGTTCAGCTAGTGGTATCAGTAATCGTAAAACAAAACGGTGGCTGTTTTAAATGCGAAGATTGAATAATTTTGAGTTATTTTTCCCTAACCAACGTTTAAGTTGTATGCTTTGAACACTTGATTCAATTTAATGAATGACTGAAGATGAGTACCTACAATTAATTCTCATACGTGAAACAAGCCGAGGAGGTAGGAGAGAGCTCCTAGCAAAAAGGCTTAATAACCATTCTAGGATTCCAAAAAATTGGCCATGAATTGATGAATACAGTACAGGGGAGCGGCTCCTGAAAAAAAATTCATCAAAAGTAGCCGATATGAGTATCAAATAAAAGGTCTTTACGGAAGCTTTTCAAAATTGTTCTTAAACTGACAGTTTTTGCTTCAATGGGGGCACAAGGAGGAAATACATGAAAACGTGTTTCCTCCCTCGTGAATGGACACCTGTGATCTAAAAAAATTATCAAGGGAGATATTTTTGAGTATAACAATAACAAATACCTCAGAAGTCCAAATTCCATATTTTCTCCAATAAAACCGTTTTTTGCCTGTTTCTTGATTTTATTCATTGCTGGTGACTGCATTATGTAAGTTAAGTACAAAACCCTTCTGACATGAGCGTAAGTCTGTCTGCCAAACTTGTTTTTTATTGGTGTATCAAAACTCTATTTGAGATACTCCCTAAGTTGCTTAGAATCGTATTTGCTACAAACTAGCAAAAATTTTGCTTTGTAATAGTTCAACGGAAATGTCCCTTTAAAAGATAAAGATCATGGTAGGATAATCGTGTTCGAATATGAATCGATACCGTTGGGAGACATTGAATAGATGAACTCATAAAAAATCTGGGCCTTAAAAAATCTCTGTTAATTTTATTGCTCTCATCATTGCCTTCCCAAAAAATAAATAATTCATGCTCTATCTGGTCGCGGTTCTTTTGATTTGTTGACATCACATTTTCCACGCTATTCTCATCAAAGAAGATCACATTATTGGTAACATGAGTCGTAAAACTGATAACAAAACTGCCTAATTAAGTTGTTAATTGTATGTATTTAGCATTGATTATCTGGAAAATGATCTTTATCAGATTCACGCCTCACTATCTCAATCTCCGATCTTTCACCGAATCCTTTAACGACCTACTCAAAATGCTCCGAATAATTTAAATTTAATTGGCTCAGTAAGTGCATCCTCGATATTATTTAAATCAACCCCCCAAAACACGAGGTGAATATCACATACTAAACACTTTTTACGACGTCATAATCTGGTGAGATCAAGACTTCAACGGTTGATACTAATTGATAAACGCAGAAGGAGAATCAATACACGTAAAGATGGATCGCATCGTGATCGTGGAGAATGTGAATGAAAACATAAGCAAAAGTACTTGAAAATTTATTGCCTATTAATTTGTGTCGACACTTTTGGTAGTTAAATTGTCAATATTGCCGTATTCATCTTTGCGTTTCGGCTTTAGGGTGTTTTTGGTTAAAGTTTAATCAACTTTCGAGATGAATGTTTTGGATTTCTCAAGAGAACAAACGCTGGCGCGATGCTGACTTTCACGTCCTCCTCCGAAATGGCCCGTCCAACCGTAAAAATCAACATTAAGTGTGTATGCATGCACTTACGAAATTCCTTTGCACTTTGAATGTTTCAGTTCCACTTCGGGTGGAGGGAAAAGTTCTTTTTAAATATTTAACAAAGGTGCTGAAATGACCAGCGAGGAGAATTTCGTCTGAGATGATGAGGCAAAAGGGATCAATAAAAATTGATTGGTGTAAAAACAAATGGGACTTTAATTCTTGTTAATGGAAATTTCTTCAGGAGAGTGATGGATTTTAGTTGTTTTTCTAGGAGGGACTCAGTTTTATGTGCATGTTTTCAACAATTGGTCGGCAAACATATGCGGGGCTTTTAATTAAAAACCACCGTACTAGTATTTAACATGGTATGCTCCCGAGCGATATAAACTTCATACTATTAATTCTTGAAAAATGTGACACACGGCAAACATTAACACGTCGACAAGCTGATAAAGTAATTCCGCTCGGGTTTGATGGACGAGACATGTTAGATTCCTACCTCTGGGCTAAAAGATAAAAGTCATAAATCGGCAAGAAAAAGCCTTCAAATCTTGCATACAACTCAAAGAATCCAACCCACGAGATTCGCGAATAAAGTGAATAGACCTGATAAAGCTATTCGCCAGTCGATTGTTATGGAAATTTCGGAGTGAAATATCTAATAAATATTGGTTTTATCTCTTACAAAAGGCGGATATCGTCCAGGGACACGTACGAGGACTGTAGGTCAAACAAAAGCGTCAGTCAAACTTGTTTGCGGGGCAAGAGCACCTGATGGCCGAATGGCGGTTGCTTCATGAATCACTTGCGTGGAATAAAAGCGTGATTAATTAGCACTTAATTCAAGTCAAGAGAGCTGTGAAATTCATTCGATTAAGCTCAATGGTGGCTTTTCTATGATTCCAATGGCCGTGATCGTCTAACTAGCGTTGATCCGTGTCCACCATTTATTAGCACCCCAAAAGCGTTGGATTCCAATCAAAGCTGCGACAATTTGTCCACGCTAGCATGAATGAATTGAATGGATAAAACACGCATAAAATCTCCAATTCGTTTCCCACAGATTCGAAAAGAAAGAAAAAATTACATTCCTATTGCTAAAAGCAGGTCGTGCTTGACCCTATAAACAACATCCCATGATTTATGGAAAAATCAAATAGAGTCAACTTGGCCAACAATCAATTATGTGGACCCGCAGCATGCGCAGCGCCGTCATCAGCGCAATCAGCGGAGCAAGTGCCTCCCAAAGTAACATCTTAATCACTTCACGCTCCATCATCGCCAGCATACGAGTATCTGAAATTTCTATGCACTGGGTAAATAAGTGCAAACCAGAATACCGTTCCGAGTTCCGAACCATAGATTGGCTGTGAAAAAAGAGTTGACTTTTCGAATTTTCACTGCAGCGAATATGGGTCAACTTGGAAACAAATAAACAAACAAACGCTCCACTGCATTAAGACAGTGTGATTATGTGAATTTGATTCGAACATGTGAAGCGGCTGAATGCGTGATAAGGGCATGTGGATAAAATGTGTAAATTTTTATAAATTTTTCCCGAGAAATAGCGCATAACGCAATCATTATATACAACGCTAACAGGTGTTTCGTAACAGGATGAAAATTTATGACTGTTTTCGTGACTTTTGTTCGCGGGTAAATTTAAGGAAAAGCGCAAGAATTTTGTATAATTTATGTGCTTAGTAATTTTGTGCTTTGAGTCGCCGGTTTGACTCGATTGGATACTGTATTTTTGACGCAAACACCAAACAGTTTGAAATTGCGTTAGGTACGTCACATAGGCTCCAATTTTTGTGTCTCGGTGTAAATAAAACATGATTATTTTTGGATGATCTGTTTGTTAGTGCATGATCTTAATGCTTGAAAGTCCTGATAGTACAGAATCCCACTGCTCGATTCTGCAGCTATTTGCCTTTTTGATAAAACTAATTTTAAATTAATGTTGAGGGAGTATGCAATGGATTAGCGTTAGGTTGCATATCAAAAATTGGCCGCAAATACCGGTTATTAATTTTTCTACAATTAATTTGTTTTTTAATCAATTTGTCATTTTAAAGGAAATGATGTAAAGAATTAAAAAAAAAATTGTTGAGAACTCTCAGTCAGCCGCAACGTCAGGGTTACCAGGTGTAAACAGGTATATTATTGGTAATTGTTTACAGTCGCCTGTTGTTTTTTTTAGTTGTAGCCAACACTAAAGACGAAAAACGAACGCGTCATAGACTACCGAAGACAGGTCCCGATATGGGATTCACGGTCGAGACATGGAAGAGAAAACACGTGCATGTGTTTTTGTTTAAATGTTAATTAAAGAATTATAAAGTTGGAATGTTGCGTTTGTTTTAAAATCAAGTCGCTCTACAGTTTTTCGATCGCGGCTAGGTCCTGAATGAGAATCTATTGTTTCGAGATGTCGCGCAAGGCAGAGAGTGTGAAGGAACTAAAAGTGCGATTGCGTGCCCTTGGGGTGTCCACCACGGGGAAAAAGGCCACGCTTTTGTTGCGCTTACGTGATTTATCGGACATGACGGTAGTGGTGAGGAACGGAACGATTACGAAAATTGAGCAACCTCGTCGCTACGACCCCATATAAACATTTCAAGCATACAATCCCAGCAAACATAACGAATCGCCGACGATGCGAATTCGTATCGCCACGTCGAACAATTTGTTAGCCGGCGAATCCGACAGCGATCCGGAGTCGAATTGCCTGAGAACAAAATGTCACCTCGTTGGTGAATCGCCGCGGCGCATCATAAACGGTTCACCGTGGCGGATTACAAACAAATCGCCGCATCGAATTACAAGCAAACCGCCACGTCATTTTACGACTTTTCTTCGACCGGACGAAAAAAATACGATTTGTTTGTAGTTCAACGCAACGCAAATGCTATTTTACGACGAAAATGCGTTTCGCCAATAGTCGACTAGGCGACATTTCGCCATAATGTTTGGTGGGATAGTTCGAATCAAACTTAAAAAATTTGACTTGTAGGGGAGAGTTCGTTAAAGTAGCCCAGTCGGGTAAAGTGGTCACCTTCTATTTAAGAATGAACCAATAAGCGTCATCTGTCAATGGCGAGTGGAACAAAATCATCCATCGACGCTGTATTACTGTAGACGATGGCAACGCGTCAAGTTCGTGTGAAAAGTTTTTATAAAGAAAAAAGTGGTTTTCGCTATCTTTCATCTAAGGTGAGTAGTCTTGTAATAAAATTCTATGATAACTCAAAACGAAAAGCAATGTCATATTATATTGATTTGGTACATGAGTGAACTATTCATTTCGCGGCAAATTAAGATTTATTCGCGTTTGGCATTTGAGCAAGTGTTGTTTACGTCGCGGTCCGTTTCGGGTAAAGTGACCTGGTATGTGGGTAGGTAAAGTGATCTAGTAGGCCACTTTACCTGCCTTAGTACAACATTTTCGAGTAAGAATAAATATGATATGTATTCTTTCAGAAATGCCAAGTTCATGTAAACGCATATCGCAGCAGCAGACTTGGGACCCGGATGCGATGGAAAAAGCTATTAAAGCTGTCAGGAGTAACGAAATGGGGTTTTTGAAGGCAAGCAAAGAGTTCAACGTTCCTCGTTCGACGCTTAAACGACGCGTTCAAGGAAAAAACAAAGAAGCCGTTGAAAATATAAAAATATTGGGGTCTTATCGTTCAATTTTTAGTCAAGAGCAGGAAGAAGAATTGGTGCAACATATTTTGGATGTGAAGAATCGTTTTTATGGACTAACATTGCAGGATGTTATAAGACTAGCCTATCAACTGGCTGAACGAAATAACATAAACCACAAGTTCAGCAAGGAGACTGAAATGGCTGGAAAAGCATGGATTGCTGCCTTCAGAAAACGTCATCCGGAATTGACATTAAGAAGCCCAGAAGCAACCTCTCTCGCTCGCGCGCAAGGTTTCAATAAAGTGAGTGTCATGAAATTTTTTGACCTCCTAGAAGAGGTGAGGTCTGATATAAACTTTCAATCTCATCGTATTCTTAATGTCGATCAGACAGGCTTTACCACAGTCCAGAGCAAAAGCTCTAAAATACTTGCACAAAACGGGAAAAAGCAAGTGGGTGCTATCACCTCTGCAGAACGGGGTATATTGAGCACCGTCGTGATCTGTATGGCTGCTGGTGGAAACTTTATTCCCCCTCTTATCATATTTCCTCGGAAGAGAATGAAGGTGGAATTACAAGATGGGATACCACCGGGTACAGAATTTGCTTGTCATCCGTCAGGGTGGATGCAATTGGATATTTTTACAGAATGATTTAAGCATTATCTTAAATTTGCCAAGCCAACTGAAGACGATCCGGCGCTCCTTATACTGGATGGGCATAACACGCATACAAAAAATTTGGATTTTATTGAATTGGCAAGAAAAAACTACACTACCGTCTTATGCTTGCCCCCCCATTGCAGTCATAGGCTTCAACCACTGGATGTGTCTTTCATGGGGCCTTTGAATAAGTATTACATACGTGCAGTTGAGAAGTTTCTTCGCAATAATCCGGGAAGAGCAATATCCGTATTCCAATTCAGCAAACTCTTTGGTGAAGCCTACAGCGAGGCAGCACAACAGTCTATTGCAATCAATGGTTTTCGTAAATGCGGGATAGAGCCAATAGATCGCAATGTCTTCAAGGATTATGATTTTTTTGGCTGCAGACACCACCGATGTGGCTTTTGCTGAGCTGGAATCACGACAAAATGAGAACAACAAAAAGGATGAGACATCTAACACACTCGATACTCCATCCGTTTTGCAAGATAACTTGGGAGGAATGGTAGCAGTGACGCCACAGATATTAGATCCACAAACGAGCACTGGAACGGCAATAACATTGGATCCACAACCAAGCACGTCATGCGCAATTTCGCCCAAAAATTTGTTTCCAATTCCCAAAGCATTGCCTAAAACAACAAAAAAAATAAATAGAAAAAGAGGCCGCACAGCAATTCTCACTAGCAGTCCATATAAAAAGGAGTTGGAAAAAGAAAAAAAAATCGACAAGAACCAACGAAGATATCTAAGCTTGATATTATTTCTATGAAATCTACAAAAAAATCTAAAACTCAAATTAGTAAACACACCAGCCTTGATGATGATAAGAATGTAGATGGTGACGCTGAATGCTTTTATTGCGGAGAAGTTTGGTCTAACTCGAAACACGAAGACGGTTGGATACAATGCTGCATTTGTAAACGATGGGCTCATGAAGCATGCTCAGGCTGCGATGACCAAGATGTAAATTTTGCATGCGAATTTTGTTCTTAACTTTTAAACCAAAAATTTTGATACGGCACGAGTTCGAATGGATCTCAATAGCATTTAATATCTTTATTTTGTATCTTATATTACTTATCATGAAAAATGAAGCATTGTTTAGTTCCTTTGTAGTAATAATAATGTCCTAATTAAATATGAATAAAATTTTAGTTGATGTATTGACAAGTAGGTATCTTTATTGGATCTATGCGACTTTACCCATTTCGTGAATTTACGTAGACCATTTTAACCATCCTAGGTAGGTAATGTGGTCAATTTCCCATTTCAGTTTTAAACTTAAAAATAAGATTATTCATATTGATTAAAGTGAAAATAACAATGTAATATGAAAACTGTTTTAATTTTAGATGATAAAACAATGAAGTGACATTGAAAAAATGATATTATGACAAATGGCATTCATTTAAAGTTAAGGGTGGCCACTTTGCCCGACCTTTCCCTACATTGGTGCATTTTATATTCCTCAAAAGTCCAATGAGGTCGTTTACAATGAGTTATTTCTTCACTTGCTGGCCTTTCTAATGAAGAAGATAAAATTAATATACTTGGAGACTTTACTAGGCCCAATTTAAATTTTGTAGTCGACGATCTTGATAATCGTCTCCTTCCAGTCAATCTTCTGGACGACAGTGATTACAACCTTGTTTCTACATTTTATGGCAATGATTTACAGCAAGTAGCTCCGACACCCAAATGCAATGGTAATTGGCTAGCTCTTATCTTTACCAATGCTTATGACGATGTGGTGGTTAATCGTACCATTGGGGTGGAAAATCTTTTCTCAAACACCCTCCACCATTCCGCACTTTCCATTGAATTTTCCACTGCTGAAGCTACAAACAATCCTTTGCACGATAACTTGATTGTATTTGATTCAGAGGGTGACCTATTCGACGCAATTGAAACTCTTGTTTTAATCATGGACTTGGCCCTGATTTACTTCCTCCAGATTTTTTGTTTCAATGCAGACAACAATTAGTTTTACCCCTTTGCATCATTTTTAAGAAATCGCTATCAAGCGGCGTGTTCCCAGCATACTGAAAATCCTCCTACTTAACTCAAATCCATAAAAACAAAAGCAAAGTAGCCGCTGAAAATTATAGAGAGATTGCCATACTATCCACTACCCCAAAGTTATTTGAAAAAATAGTATGTTCCAAAATATCACCTTTTATTGAACAGCGTCTCAATTACCAACAGCATGGCTTCAGAAAGAATCGATCCACAACCACCAACTTAACAGTTTTGGTCTCTAACATCCTTTGTGCAATGGAAAATGGACACCAGGTCGACGCAATTTATACTGACTTCAGTAAGGCTTTTGACACTGTCAATCATACGATTTTGTCTCATAAGTTGAATAAATTTGGAATCACTGGCTCCCTACTTCATTGGCTGAACTCGTATCTCAAAAATCGGACTCAAACCGTTACATTTCAGGGATATGTGTCAAACGGAATTCATGTCTATTCCGGTGTTCTTCAAGGCAGTCACCTCGGACCTGTTCTCTACAACATTTTTATAGCGGGCCTTTCTGAAGTGTTATCCGATATATCACACTTATTTTATGTGGATGATCTCAAATTATATCATGTGACAATATCCCAAAGTGATTCTTTGTTCCTGCAGGACAAAATAAATATTCTATTAGAGTGGTCTAACAAAAATCTTCTATATTTGAATTTTGAGAAATGCCAGGTGATAAGTTTTTCTCGGAAAAGTACAATTTTATTATCTGATTATCAACTCAATGAAACAAAGCTTTGCAGAGTTGATAGTGTAGTAGATCTTGGTGTTCACTTCGATAAGAAACTCCGCTTTAATTTGCACTAAAATGAGGTTCCCTGCAAAGCGAATAAGCTTTTAAGGTTTCACTAAACGACGCGCGAAAGAATTTAAGAACTTGTGGGTAACGAAAACGTTATACACATCATTAGTGCGCCCAATTCTGGAATACGCTTGTGTCCTTTGGAATCCAGTCTTTGACGTTCACTCAGAGAGGTTTGAGTCTGTTCAAATACAATTCCTACTGTTTGCTCTAAGATCCCTCTTTGATCCAAAAAATTTCCATAATTTGCCATCATACTCAATATGACACCACTTGCCTCCCGTAGAACAACATTATGCTCTTGCTTCGCATTTGATGTCCTTAGAGGAACCGTTAAAGTCCAATATCTAATCTAAAAAATAACCTTAAACGAGCCAGTAAGATTTACGAGACATTCACCTTTGCTCGTAGAAAGTAAACATCATACTATCTATGGAGATAATGAGCCGATAAATAGGTGTGTCAAAATTTTCAACAAAATGAGCCATCCTTGATCCTCAACCATATCCAGATCCCAATTTAAATTCAATTTATCAAAGTACTACGGTTCCTTATCCTTCACTGCAAATGTAAATTTATACTGTGATATGTATTTTAATAGAATGTAAAAATATATTCCTTGTTGGGTCAAATAAATAAATAAATGTCAGGTTGGAACGATACGATACGGTTGAGTTTCGTGAGCGTGAATTCTTGGTAAAAGGACAATTACTAGTTCGGCGCGAGATTGAACTGCTACAGCGGGAAAATGATTTATTGCGTAGAATGAACGAGGTGAACGAACCGAATGCGAAAGTCGGAAAAGAATAGTTGTTGCATCCGACTGAAGTCGAGGCAGTTTTGCCATCGTTTGATCCGGGAAGCGAAGTAAGTTGTAGTGCGCAACAATGGGTCGCGGCATTAGAAAATTTTAAAGAAGTTTATAACTGGAAAGAGCGCACGATTCTCCATTATGTCAATTTAACGTTAAAAGGAGCTGCGAAATTGTGCCTAATAAGCTGTGAAATGACATTCAGCTCTTGGGCTCATTATAAACAAGTATTTCTTGCGGCGTTTCCTGCGGTACAAGACAGAGTGGAAGTTCATTTGACGCTGTCAAATCGGAAAATCAAGCCGAAAGAAACATACAATGATTTTGTTTATGTTATGAAAACTTTGGCAGCAAAAGGCAAGTGAGCAAACGAGCGGTTGTAAAATATATCATTAAAGGCCTACAGAAAAATGCGGCACAATAAACGGTGGAAGGTGTACATGACTTGCTGCAGTAATTGAAATATTATTCGAGTGTTAAAGCGTTGACGAAGCCAAAGCAAAATAATGTGAACGTATAAACTAAATCGGAACGAGATACTTCGCCGAAATTTACAAAAGCATCGTTAACGTCAAAAGCGAAGTGCTTTAATTGCAATATGTTTGGGCACATATCTAAAGTTTATACGACGCCGAAAAGAAACCGAGGTACTTGTTACAAATGCGGAAACCCTGATCACGTTTCAAAAGATTGCAGAGCTGCAGTTCCAGAAGTACAACTCATTAACGAGGTAGTCATTCAAGAAAAATTTCATCCAGGGTTCTTTACAAATTGTATAATTAAGATTGAAAATTTAAGGTCAGGTATTTTTAATGAAATAAATGTGAAGTTGTCAATTGACACAGGAAGCCCAAATTAATTAATGATGAATCTGTAAATATTTCACAGGTGACTGGAATCAATGGAAGCAAGTTAGAAATCTTGGGCTTACTTAAGGCAAACGTCAAAATTAACGGTACGTCTCATTTGACCAAGTTTTATGTTGTCCTGGATTCTACAATGAATCAATGTTCAATATTGGGTCGTGATTTTCTACACATGAGTGGAATCAGTCTATTAGTATTGGCGGTGACTGTAATCTGGAAACCGTACCTGAGATTTTTCATATATATATATATATATATATATATATATATATATATATATATATATATATATATATATATATATATATATATATATATATATATATATATATAAGTACGGAAAAGAGTAGTAGATGAGCTAGTTGTGGATCCTAACATACCAAACGATATCAAAAGTGAGTTACTTGACAGTTTTCAAAGGAATTATGAGTATTTTGACGATGACTCTCATGAAGAACCAACCGAATATGAAATGTCCATTAGGGTTGTGAACGATAAACCTATTTCTCATTCGCCAAGGCGATTATCATTTTATGAAAAGGATAAAGTTCAAAATATACTTGATGAATTACAGAAAAAGAAAGTAATACGTCCAAGTTATTCACCGTATTCAAGCCCAATAGTACTGGTCAAAAAAAAGTCACAAAGAAATTAGATTATGTGTAGATTTCCGAGCTATTGATAAAATTACTGAAAAGGATAACTATCCCTTACCTCTAAAAGAAGATCTGGTAGACGAATTGCGAGATGAAAGATACTTTAGTAGTTTGGATCTCAAGAATGGGTTCCACCACGTAAAAATGGCTGACGATTCTATTAAATATACAAGTTTCGTAACGCCGATGGGTGATTTTGAATATATTAAAATGCCATTTGGATATTTCCACGCATGTGCATAAAGTATTCAAGGATCTTGTTATTGAGAAGAAACTTCAAATATAGCTGGATAATATTTTGATTGCGACAAGGGATACAGGGGAACATCTCGAAATAATTTCAAAGGTATTTAGATGACTGAAAGCGAATAATTTGGTATTAAGATTGGATAAATATAAATTCATGTTTAATGAAATAACTTATCTAGGATATAATATCTCTGAGAAAGGTACGAAATTAAATCAAAGGAAAATTGAAGCAATAAAAGATCAACGTATGCGACATGTCGATGCATTGAGTCGTTGCATTGAGTCGTTGCCATAATGCTATTGTTTTGGAAGAAAGTTCATTTGAAATGCAATTAGGAATTTCTTAGTCTGAAGATCCTGTCATTGAACATTTGAAAGAAAGTCTTTCGTCTAACGAAAGTCCTTTCTATGAGATTAGAGATGGTCTTGTCTATAGGAGAACGGGTAAAAATAAAAAGCTTCTGTTTTATGTACCAAGTGCGAGGCAAATTCATATCTTGAGAGGTGCGCATGACCTGACCTTCATTCACATGTGGGTGCCAAGAAAGTTGACGAAGTTATGAGTCGCGCTTATTGGTTTCCGGACAAGCGTAAAGTAGTTGAAGAGTACATTCTGAACTATCCCAAATGTATTACATTTAATGTTTCAACGGGTAAGCAAGAATGATTTCTTCATCCTATACCAAAGGATGAACAGCCATTTCTAACTATTCACATAGATCACTTGGGATCTTTAGAGGCAACAACTAAGAAAAATAAATATTTTTTTGTCCTAAAAGACCCACTTACCAAATTTATAAAAATATATGCTACTATGACTACCAGTGCAAAAGAAGCTATAAAATGGATTTGAAGTTATTTTAAGGCATATAGCAAGCCGATGAGAATAATAGCAGATCATGGTACAGCGTTCACGTCTGATCGATTTAAACAATTTTTGAATACGGAAGAAGTTCAACTCATATTGATTGCGTCAGGTTCACCGAAGTCGAATGGTCAGGCAGAGAGAATAAACCGCGATATAATACCAATGTTGACTAAGGTTGTCGATCTTCATAGTAAACTGTGTTGGGATAAATTGCTTTCACAAGTAGAATACGCTTTTAATAATACTTTGAGTCGATCGATAGGTAAAGGGTGGTCCAACCCTAATGGACGATGTTAACTGTGAGTCACACCTTAACGTCAAGTTTTTCGCCCAACTTAATTTGACATGGAGAGGTACATAATTGAGCAGCGCGTTAAGGTTGTTGAAGCCTTTTACGAAAATGGGCATTCAAATCAAAATGCATTTCGTGCACTTCGTGATTTTTTTGGTCAGCATAATCGACCAAACGTGTCCACAATCGGGAGAATCGTGCGAAAATTTCAGCATACCGGGTCTGTAGGAAATGTGAAATCACCTGCGCATACTCGCCCAGTTCGCTCTGCTGCAAACATTGCTGTGGTTCGCGATAGTGTGGCAGAAGAGCCGTCAACATTGACTCGTTGTCGTGCCCAACAATTGAACATCTCACGAACATTACTGATGCGAATTTTGAATAAAGATTTGAATTAACACGCTTACAAGGTTCAATTGACTCAAGAGCTGAAGCCTACTGATCATTTCAAGTGTCGGCAATACGCCGAATGGTTGGTTAAACAGGCAGAAGGGAATGGTGATTTTACAAAGAAAACCATCTTCAGCGCCGAGGCACACTTTCACCTTAGTGGATTCGTTAACAAGCAGAATTAACGTTTTATATTTACTGTTTACGATAATCCATGGTTGCCAGTTAATAAATGGCCACAAGCAGAGGTCGCCATGATTTCAATAAACAATTTTCGATCCAGGTAAGTGTGAGCGCAAGCATGCAATAAATAATATAAGGACAAAGCATGGCAACTGTGACACTTACCCTATAGCGACAGCTTAGTATACGTATCATCTCGTTTACGAAAGGTGGACACTCCGTTTCATATTTTTTGCAGATTTTTCGTTGTTCTAACTTGTGATTTTTAAAAATAAAGACGTGTTTTTTGTGTTACGAGGGTGGAAAATTAACCGATTTCAATAATGAATCTTACAAAAAAGTGTGAACTCATGTTATTGTTTCGTAAAAAAACAACTATAAATACAATTGCATAGCCTTAAATAGTGATACGATTGAAGCACATGGTTATCATCAACAATGTTACAAAAAGTACACTGTTTAAAAATAGAAAGACAAAAATAAATTCGACAATTATTGTCAAATGCAGACCGTACGTAAATCATTATGTTCAATTAATTTTTTTTCGCTATGTACATATAGTTCAGTCAACTGAGAAACGTTTACTCCATTTGCTTAAATTTTTTATAAGAATCAGGCAATTCAAGGAAATGGAGTAAATGCTCTTTGCTTGACTTACAAATAAAGACGTCATCAGATTTTTTCTTTCAATGTATACCTTACGTCAACTACTGAGTACTTCATTTGATTTATTATCGAATTATTTATAGGAACAGTCCACTGAGTCTGTCGCTGATGTACAGCCGAGTACATCACCCCCTGGAAGTGAAAAAAAACCTGATGTTCATGATGAAACCGAGTCATCCAGCATGGTCCAACATCCTTTCAATTTGCGACATGAAGACTTTGATGAGGTACGGAATTGTTTACTATTAAAACATAAATATTGGCAGAGCAGAAGTGTTTAAACTATACTTTATTTCGTCAAAAATCATCAAAAAGCTGCTGTGCCCTACTCTATTGTTATTCATTGTAAACTGTGACTTAGTTGAGAGTTTCCTCATGGCAAGCACCAACCAGTGTACTGCCCTGATAAGTTGAAAGGCCCTAACTCCAACTTTCTCAAACATTTTGTTTTTACGATTCTCGAATCAGACTAGAAAAATGCACCTTTTTATGACATTAGAAAGCCTTAAATCCAATTCAGTAATGAGATATATTGAAATGTATATTGGCGTTAAGTCCAGTTTGAGCTCGTGTTTGATGAAAGAAGGCCATACTAAACATATAAATACTAAAAACACCTTTAATCCACATATACTTGTACTTAGGGCCTTCGCTCTTCAAATTGCTATCAAGGAATTAGGGCCTTCCTTCGTAAGACACTGATGCGTGGGTTTTTGGAGTTGGACCTTCTTTCATCAAACATGTCCATGTGACTGATTTAGTTTTCGGCTTTTTGTAGAAGCGCTGCTTGTAGCCATCAGTGCCTACAAGTGGTTGTTGACATAAACATAGTTGTTTGTCTAGTGTATCAAACTGAGTGCACAAGTTCAGTTCTAAGTTATTTTTTTGTTCCATTTGTGTGTTAATAATATAAGCAAGTTTCCCTCAAGCAGATTATTGATTCTTTTGCTTTATACATCAAAACTTCAGGTAATTTCATCCATCTAATAAAATGTTTCTTTACTTAAAATATTCTCATGTTACTAAATCGTCGGCTTAGTATCAAAACATTCTAAGTCCGAATTTTAAAAATTTAATAACCTTTCAAGTTTCAAAACAAAAGTAAAAACAAAAATATCAATATGGAGTGTCGATACAAAACTTCCATGAAAACCATTCAAAAACAATCAACGTTAAGATAAATATCAGGTTGGAATCAGCCAATTTGAGTGTTTTAACTCTAATATAAAAGAATGTTTCGTAGTTTTACAGCATTTTTGTGTAGACATAGAAGGTTTTTTCTAAGTAAGCTGACGAAATATTAACTATTTTCTTTGTGTTTTTGACCTTGAACATATTCAGTACTTGTAATCAAGGAACAATACATTCAACCATAGAGTATTTACCTCCAATAAATTCATCTCCAACATCGGATACTGTTGTGCATTAAACTCTTGAAATAACAAGTCAGATTGCCTAAGATTGTTAGAGCGAGTGCTACTAAATCGACTAACTGAGGTTGTAATCGAAAAAGAAATAGTTCCAGAAGAACAATTTGGCTTCAAGCCATTACACTCCACAGAACTCCAGCTTACTAGGGTGGTCCAACACATTAGAATAGGGCTAAATCGCTGGAAATCAACGGGTTTAGTTATGTTTGACATAGCCAAAGCCTTCGGTAAAGTCTGGCATGCAGGACTCATTTACAAAATGCATGAATCCCAAATGCCACTGCAGCTCATCTAAACCATTGGCTCCTTTCTAAAAGGCAGATCACTTCGTGTCAAAATTGATAACCACCTCTCAACCATGCGGCAAATTCAAGCTGGAGTCCCACAAGGATCACCCATCTCCCTCATACTATACAACATCTTTACTGCAGACCTACCTCGGCTGCCTTTGAATGTCCACAGGTCCCTATATGCCGAAGATACCTGTGTTTTATACTCATCCAGACAAGCAAGAGTAATCACCACCAAACTGCAACTCTCCATAGATATACTTTTGAAGTATTTTCGCAAGTGAAAGGTCAATTTAAACTCAGACAAGACCCAGGCATTATTTATAACCAGAAAAAGACAACAAGAACCGAAAACTCTGACTGTTGAAAACGAAAATATTGCCTGGTCAAGAATAGCAAAATACCTAGGACTGACATTCGTTAACAAACTCTCTTGGACCGACCACATACGCAACAAACGAGGACATTGCTACAATGTGCTATCCCAGCTCTTCCCACTCCTTAAGGCCAAGAAACTCAATATCAAGAACCGTCTGCTGATCTACAAACAAATAATACGACCGACGCTACTATATGGTAGTACAGCCTTCTACCAGTCGACAGAGACCAACAAAAAGGCACTACAATCCATCCAAAACAAAAGCATAAGACAAATCTTCGGAATCCCATGGTATGTTAGAAATACGGACACATACAAGGACCTTAGAATCGAAGCTGTCGACATATTCGTACGTGGCAAAGCACTTAAACTGCTGGACAAAGTAGACAACCATATTAACACCACCCTGGGAATCCTAAGACGCATAGCAATTTATCCAACTATCCGCGCTAGCTTTAAGAAAATATAATGTAATACAATCTCGTTAATCACGGTGAGCAAATAATTGCTTACAGATAGAAGGGAGCTAGGGTGCTAAATCGCACCAGCTCCAAGGAAAACGAATACAAGGGCCTAAGATTATAAGCAGGATAATATTATCGTCATATATGATCTTCATAGACTCTATAAGTGAGAGACAAAAGTGGGCTCTCAGACATAGTATGAGGACTAAAATTTTAACGTCCGTCAAAGAAGAAACAGGTATATTAAGTGAAGACGACACGTCTTATTGAAGAGAATTGAATTAGAAAAGATAAAATACATCTAAATAATATAATTGAAACAATAAAGCAGGTAATTAATCTCATTGACCAAAATATTCATAAAGATCTGATGTTTAACATTTCTGCTGGCAAATCAGCTTCTGCACATGTAACGGATTTTCTGCTTAGTATTTCATTGCTTGGCAGTGCACAAAAAGTAATGTTCATTTCCAAATGTGTTGTTAATCCGAAAGAATTTTCAAAGCCTTCGGCAGAAATAAAATTTTTAATTTCGCATCACATTGTATAAAAAAATCAAAAAAAAAAAATAAAGAAGGCAGCAAACAAGTTCTTTTATAACTGGAAAGATATATTTTTGGACGATTATTTGTAATTGGCATAAAAAAAGAGGATATTAAATACTGTTTATTGTACCCTCTCGCACCTGCACCTCCAGCTCTTTTTCAATGTTCAGGAGAAATGTTTAAATCAGTTAAGTCTACGTTAGCCGACTATTCGAAATAGCAAATTGAGTTAACTCATCCTACACACATTGACATGGAAGTCATAGATAGCTTTTACTTTTTATATCTCGTTGGGTCTTCCATGCCTCAGACATTAGGGCAAATAGCTGAGTCTATTTTAATAAAACTTTGTGCAACAAGAGCTCGCGAAATACATCTAATTTTTGATAGGTATCTGACACCTTCGATCAAACATTGCGAACGTGGAAATCGAGAAGAAATTAATATTCCATACAAGACTGACAGCCTTCACCATCACAGCCCATCTTAATTATTTTATTAGGCAACATTTATTAAGTACCCGACATGGAAATCTGGCTGCCTGGTACAAAATCGAAAAAAAGCTAAGAAAGATGTAAGCTGTATAAATTGTACGCAACTAGCGGCGAAGTTAGGTCCAATTTTTTATCGTCCATTGCCAGCATTCCATGCGTTTACTGGCAGCGGTTATTCAGCTACGTTTTATAATGAAAGAAAGGTAAGGCCTTTCAAAAAAAGATTTTTTTTGAATAACAAGACAATTCAAACAGTGTTCGCCTCGTTGACAGATGCAACTGACGTTTTTTATGAGGAAAAAATTTCTGTTGCCTAAGAATTTACCGCACTTATACGAGTATATGGTGTTAAAAAATGTACGAATGTTAATAAGGCCAGATATCAGATATTTCAAAACCAATATTCAGCGCCAAAATAAAAGAAAAATTATCAAAGAAAGTTACTAGTGTTTAGTGGGCAATCAGATCATTGAGGTAGCCGCCGGATTTACTTAAGGCATTAACATAGTCATAGCCAGAAGAAAATGCACACAAATTGCCTATGAGCATGTTCGGTTCGATTACCTTGGAATTAGCTTCTAAAAAAATTGGAAGGAAGAGCAAAGTTATATCTCAAGAGTTTCATGGTATTGACAGATGTAAAGTAGGATGGACACTGAGTTTGGACATTTGAGAGGGTAAGCTTAAAGAGGCGACTATTACAATTCCGAATATATTTAAATTGGGTACAAACGCCGAAGGAAAGAAAACAAGAAAGCAACACAGAAGGATGATCTTACAAAATTTGACTAATTCATCAGGAACATTATGGAAGTTTGAAGTAAGTGTACTTACTCATCAATATTATTTTAACAATGATAGGTAAATATTTCTTTTCTTAATGGCACGGCAGCACAAATTTGTACAAGTGCAATACAAACTCACTGTCTTCGTTTGAAACTCAAAATAAGAACTATGCACCATTTCACCGATGGTAGATTTGAAGATCATCAGCACCTTCCGATTGTACAATAGATTTTGCCACACATTTTTTGTATGCAAAAGGTGGGCTAGGTAGTGCGCTGACCTCTATCCGATACAGGAGAGCTCTCTCCAGATAGGCTTGTCGGGGATATACTTAAATTGGCAGACAAATGAAAGCATGGTGCACATTATACTTGTATAGCCCTGAAAGTTAAAAAGGGTTTACTAGAGTTGCAGAGATGTCGAGTTTAGGGGGTTTCCTTTTTTAACAATCCCCCTTCCCTCTCTTCTTACCAGAAAGGGGCTTCCTGTAACTCACTTGTGTTTCTAGGCATAGGAGAACGAGGCGTAGCCTGAAATAATCTGTCAATCGGATCCACGTTGACAGTGGTGAGGTAGTCCCGGGGCCCTGTGCATCCGGTAGTCTCACGCTTAGGGCATGAATAGTCTTTACCTCTCAGCCACAAAAAAAATTATTTCCCTATACTTAGGACGATTACATTTTATTATATGTATACTGCAATGAGGACTAAGGAGAGGTTGTGGCCATTGTGGAGCGAGTGAGCAATCCGGCAAAGCAATAGAAAAGGTTATGGCTACCATGATTACAATGTCAAGATTAGATTAAGAAATGAATGGAAATGCGTCTAGTTATGGTAGTTGAAAAATTGGACAGGTAATAAGGGAGTCAGATTATGACTGAGGCAAAAACCAACACCAGTGAAACTTTCCTAAATACACTGAAAAATGGGTATGAAAAAACTAGGAAACTTCTGCTCATATGCTGCAAAAACTTAACATTTCATTAAGTTTATGTAGCAAACAAGTACATGGGCCTATATTTGGCAAAACAGATTCAACTATGAAGCAAGGAGGTCTTGCTTTCTTTTGTCTTCTGAATACCATAAAAAAAACTTGACATTGAGATTTGAAAAAAAATTCACATCCTGATCGACAAGAGAATGATTGTGTACAAACATAGCGAAGTTAAGACCATGTCATTGGAGAGCATTCAATTGAATTTCTGCGTTGATTATTTAAAGCATAATACTTTGAAGAGTCCCACAGAAAACTCATAACGTATTTATTAGGAAGCCGAAAGGATATTCCTGGAGACTGCCCAATTAGGAGAGACATCGACAGGAGAAGGCTGCAGTTGTAATGCGAAAGCCATATAAAATGAGCTTAGGAAATTGCTTCTGGCAAGGAAATTTTAAGTCGAACTACATAATCAGGATCAAAACTAACTAGTCAGTGCAGCTTGTTACATAAATCAGGTTTTTGAATTGTGCAAAGTTCATATTTCCTAAAATCTAGTGTGAAATCTTGTTTTTGTTCATCTGTGGTTACGAAATTAGAAAACACGAAAAATATCGTCAAAAAATGTAAGCATGTTCATTTAGATAATAAAACCGCTTAGACAAGGGAAGAGTCAAACGCTGTCACCTTAATCAAGCAACACAACTTTTTATATTTTCATAATTGATTGTCCACTTCGGTATGATAACAACTGAACCTCTCAAGTAGTAACAATTTAGATGATTTATATCATTGAAACACCATTAAATGATGATAAACCCAATCCCAGCGCTCCTCATTTAATTGCGATTGATGGCCTTTCACTTCATTCTATCATCCATTAGCTCAATTACCGAGACCTGTGTAACGACTATTGCATTGACAACATATGAACATTAAAAACGCAAAACAAAAACCCAATACTAAAAATTGAAACGAAACATGGGAAACGATATGCCTACGAACTTTATAACCATGTAAACTGGCATAAAACGGTAACTTGAAGAAATATCTATATTGGTTCAAGCCTGAGGAGGTTATTGAGGTAAAATCACCAGCATTTGAATAAACTATATGACTTACACATATGGATCACATTTCGCACGCATTCACGCTGGGCTGCGCCAATGCGCCATGTCGTGATCGAAACCGCACTCCACTGCCAGCGCCGCCATCACTGCACTCCGTGGCAACAACCAGTAAAAGTTAAAAGTACTTTGGCAACATTGGTCCCTAAGATCGCGCTCGTTTCGTCGAATCGTTTTGCGGCTGCAAGATCACCTTTCAACCTACTTACGATTCACAATATCGATTATTGCAATCGACACCGGCTATAATTGATCGTTTTGTATGCATTTCGGTCTGGATTGTGAGTGAGCCGCGATGGAAGCGAAATTTGAATAATGATTGATTAGAATAATAATCGCACGTAACGAGGTAATTAGCTTTAACGGTTTGCAAATTTTAAGGAACTGAGAAGGTTTGGAGTGGCGCGAAGGAGATCTTGATGGAGAGTGAAGTGAAGTCAAAGAAAGACTGCTGGCCGACGGCAAACGACAATTTTCACCGCAGAATCTATTTACTTTATGTAAATTTTTGACAGACTTTAATATTTTCCGCTCGACAAGATCCGTTTAATACGATAAATAAGTACAAGTATTCCTGGGAGCCACATTGAAATAGCACCCAAAATAAACGCTCTTCGCCACGTATATGAGCTTATCCTACTTATAAGTATTAATAGTTTAACTAATCAAATAATCTACTTACGGCATGGATGAAAAAATTAATCGAATCAACTTACCTGAAAAAAAAGAAAATTATTTTAATATGACAATAAATAATTAAGAATAAAACACCTTAAAAATATATAAACTTAGAAATGCAAATAGAATTCAAACGTGCATTCAATTTTTAAAAAATTGAGCGAATTTTGTTGCTAACATGTGTGGAATGACTTTCCGATTTTTGGCAAATTTTTACCAGATAATTCTGGCTTGCGTAAATATGCACAAAAAATCAGACAGGAATATCGTTGTTTAGATTTAAATTCAATTTTAGCACACTGAAACCTTCGGCAAATCAATTTGAAACACTTATCAAATCTGGAGCCAAAGAGTTCATACTCAACTGGAGGTTAACAGTCTTCGAACCGAATCTCCCATGAAAAAAAGAGTTTAGATGTTCTTAATTGAGTGCTAATTATACATTTATGCGTGCATTAATTGAATAGCAAAGCAACAGCTCTCAGTTTAATCAGATGACCAAGTTTCGACCCTGGAGCGTACTGAAAAAAGCACAAGAAAAATTCGCAATCTTTAGAAACGAACGCTTTTGGCTATTAAAAGTAGCAAATTCGAATCCGTCGACCTCTTCATTAGCAACATTTCACTTGTACGCAACGGCAGACGCTGTTTGATGTCTGCGCCGTCAGTACAATTGCTGAGTACAACTCATTACTATCTATTAGACTGATCAATTCATTATTGCCAAAAAGTAGGTAAATAAATAAACTGTTCTAAAAGCAAGAAAAAATTTCATGAAATCAAGCGTGGAGGCACTTCATTTATATTTGCGTGTAATATTTCATTCCCACGCTACTCCATATCATCCGCGGTTTATTGCTGATGATAATGAAAACAATCGAGTCATGGGTTAAAGCCGTCTCGCCACGCCAAAGCGCCATTTTCCCGAATAAAATCAAATTGATGATGATTATCTTCCTCGAAAAAATTGTCATTGCTGAATTGACAATGAAAATATTCCTGAAAAATTCTTGAATGATGAACTAAATGTATGAATGAAAGATACAAATTGAATGCAGGCATAAATTACAGCCATAGTTGCGACGAGGTAAATTAGTGGAAAGCTTGTTCTCGTCTATTATTAATTCGTTTTCATCAAGGATTTGCGTTTTCCGCCGCCGCCGACAACGTTGCTGGCCAACGACGATGTTTATCGCGGACGTCGTCGTGTCATGTCTTAAGAAAACATCTTGATTGAAACGGGATGATCGTAAACGAATGAACTGTTAATGTCAACACCTGTCTGTCGTCCGGTCGCTGGAACGACTTTTTGCGGAGAAAGACAGCGTAAATCAATCAGCGCGTCAATACGCTGACTTGCAGTTTATAGATTATCGCTATTAATCTTGCGGAGTAGGGAAGACATCAAGGGATTCTATGATAATTTATGCTCGGACTTGCTGAGTGACGGAATTCGCCGGACGGTGAGGAAATAGAAATTTATTTTGTTTTTAATTAAATATGAACAGTTCAGAAGATTTTGTCTTGTCCAGTGAGTTATCGCATCTTTCGAGCTCATAATTCATATGTGCAAAAATTTAAAATCCTGGGAAAATAATTGGAATGAAATGCTTCAAAGAAGTTTTTGTAGAGATTATTCCGGCCATAATGGTCCTTATGGGATTGAAGAGAACTAAAACCATTAATCTTTCACTTACTATGAATAAATAAATACCTGTGGCTATCTTATCTTCTTCCTGCGTAATTTAGCCATTATGAAAATGCAGCGGATCATCTCTGGCACATGCGAGTATAAATTAATCCCGTTTCGCGACATTGTTGAAGCTTTATGAACCAAGAGGGTTAGTGGAAGAAGTATTCCTCTGTAGCAAATTACAATTAAACAATTTGTCTCTTCGGGATCAAGAGTATGTTCATTTATTGTATCATGAGCCTACAAGGCTAAGCTCATTTAGGAGCAAAAATTATTGATGCTGACAAGTTTTACCGCAGCTGCATGCATCTCAGACTTTATAGTGCCTACATTGTAACTGAAACTTTATTGCATTTTTTGATTTTGAGAGAAATCACTATAAACTTTCATCTCGAGGTACAAAATTAATTAAAACATATTGGGTAGATAGACCTATTCTCCTGTCAGAAGTGTTTTGTGCTTAACTTATGCTTTGGAGTCACTAACAACGAATAAAGTCAAGACAAATGTCAAAGAGATATGCACGTTTAAAAGAAAATTTGTTTTTTTTCCATTTTTAATGGTCGCTATTTTGTTGCGAAGTAACAAAAATCACTCATATCATGAATTCCCAAAAATATTAATGTTATTGATCTTATCTGAAAATGTTAAGAAAATCATATCAAATCTGCAGTGTCTGATACGATGGAGAGTCCATAAGGTACCAAAAATTGTGTTATTGTTGTTGTAATTAGAGGAACTTCAAATGGCTACAACTTCCATGAATATGATTCGATTTTCATCTAGCTTGTAAAGCATTAGGTCCTTTTGTAAGACTACTTAAATATCGAATTTCATTGAGCTTAAGGGTACCCATATCACAAATTTTTCGTGTATTTACTCTCCGTATGCATCCCTAGAAGTAATAAATGTCAGTTTAAGACCTGTGTTGAAAAGTTCTTATAAAGATCTTTTATTTGATACCCATATTGGCTACCTTTGATGAAAATTTTTTTCAGAGGCCACTGTTGTGGTAACCTCGCTCTTGGCATCCTACGCCACTAACACCGACCAGCCGAATGAGCGACTTTAAAAAAATCGCTGTCACTGAACCGCGACTTGACGTGTCTCAAGAAAAGAAGGGAAGGAGTGTCCGGATCGGCTCGTGCTGGCCTTCATTTCCAAGTTGGCAGAATTCAGAAAAACCGCGTGCAACGGCTTCCGGACGGGTGGTGCAAATGCTTTTGTGTGTCCTGCGGCCATTCTAGAGTATTTTCTTGAGTTAAAATTGTAATCCCGTGGACTCAATTTCTTAGAAAATAAAGTTGTACCGCCTTCAAATAGCAACACGAGGGAAGCCAGGAGTGTGAGACACCGTCTGTCGATGCTCGGGATGACATAGCGAGTATAAAAGCAGAAAACTTGCATCAGCACCATCGGTACGTTTGAAAGTGACACCGGACAGAACAAAGACTTATCAACAGAACTCAGATGAAAAGTGAAGAATTCTGACTTTCGGAGATAACTGAATAACGTAAGTTGCTGCTCATGTTGCATGGTATAAGTATAATTCGACGGAAAAAGTGATGCAAATTCTGATGAATCCTTTTAAAATCATAAGTGCATGCCTTGCTGAACGAAAACATTCAATATTCAGTTTAAAACGGTGACTATTTTGACGGTTGATGCGAAAATTTATTGTTATGCACACATAACAGATATATTTGCGGATCATTCAATTGTTGACGGAATTAAAAATAGAACCTGAGAAAATGTACTTCATCGACAAAAAGTTAGCAACAACTTTTTTGTTTTAAGTTATATTATTAGATATTAGATATTATATTAGAAGAGGAGAGAAATTTAAAGTTTTATTTTATTTTGCAGTTAAAGGCGAGTTTTAATAAGACTTCTCTCAAAGCTATTAGCTTATATGTAAAAATACGCACATACACATTTTTTATCACATTAGGAAAATCAATGTTAACATTGAAACATAGAAAGAATTTACAATTCATTGAAATATTGCATGATAAACGATACGTTTTTTCATTCTGCACTTTTTCAAGGAACTTATAATAAGATAAAGATGGTATTTAAAATTAGCGACAATATCAATGATGAATAAAAATATAAAACTATAGGCCAACCCAGTGGCGGCTCCAGAGAGGGGCCAACTCTTTAAACTATCGCAGTGGCCTTCAAATGCATTTGTTTATCTTACCGGTCGTTCTCGTTCCTTTTTTACTCATCGCGCGTGCAGTTTTTTGTCCATTGAGATTGTCATTTCGTTGAAATTAAAATTTTTAAAAAGTTATCATTTTCTCATTCTCAGTGGAAAAGGGCTCGAAGCATGCTCGAAGCCTCTGTTGTGTTTTAAAGTGATTTTTACTGTTGTGTGTTTGTTTTGTCTCCGAGTCCTGATGGATTCCAAAAATGTAAGTACTGTGTTAATATATAAATATGTTTAAATATATATATATATATATATGTTTAAATATATATATATATATATATATATATATATATATATATATATATATATATATATATATATATATATACATATATATATATATATAAATATATATATATATATATATATATATATATATATATTTGTATATATATATATATATATATATATATATATATATATATATGTGTGTGTGTGTGTGTATATATATAATTTTTATGTATATTTTTTCAGAATATACCTGGAAAAATTACGAAAGGCAATCCACCAACCCAATTGAATCTTGCTTTGGAAAATTACCTAAACAAAATCTTGAAAGCAGCCTATTAGAACCACAGCCTTCTACGTCCTCGTGTCCTGATATAAATGTACGGCCTCATATTCCAAAAACATCTGAGCAACCTACAAACGATGACTTCTTTAATAATTCTGAAGCTCCTGAAGACACTGGCATGCTTCTGGGACCATCTATTTCTTCTTCAGGCGTTTCTTCTATTCCCGATTCAAGTAACCTCTTATCGACTTTTGATATAGGAAATTATGTTGGTAAACCAGCTGATAAATTTACTAAGTTTGGCGTGCTACAAAACCATTGGCAACCTCCAAAAGATTACTCATTTCCATTTTCAATTCACAAAAAGGGTGGAAAAGAGGTGAAGCGATACTTGGGAAGGAATCATTTGGAAAGTAAACACTGGCTTGTTCTATCTGACGTACAAAGGGGGCTTTATTGCAAGTATTGCGCCCTATTCTCCGAAGAGTACAGTGGCCACAATAAAGCTCTTCATTTGCAATCGTTTGTTACAAAGCCTGTTACCTCATTTGCAAAGCTGTTAGGGAAAGAGGGTTTCATAAAAAATCATGAAAAAAATGTTGACCACAAAAACAGCGTCGAAATTGGTAAAAATTTTATTAAAGCGTACCTGTCGCCTAAAGAAGCAGTTATAAATCAAGTAAATACTCAACGGCTTCAACAAGTCATAGAAAATCGAGAAAGACTGCGGCCAATTATTGAAACAATCATGTTTTTGGGTCGGCAAAACATACCATTGCGTGGCTACCGCGACGACGGTCAGCTTTTAGAACCGGAACCCGCACTGACCAACGAAGGAAACTTTAGGGAGCTCCTCAGATTTAGAGTAGCGTCAGGAGATGGCGTCTTAAAGAAACATCTGGAAAACACAAGTTCGAGAGCGACCTATATTGGGAAAAATACACAAAATCAGCTTATTGAATGTTGTGGTGAAGAAATCAAAACTGAGCTCATTAACAGAGTAAAACAGGCTGGATGCTATAGTATCATCTTCGATGAAACAACTGATTTATCGCATACATCACAATTATCCTTAACTATCAGATACATTTGCAACGGGCTACTTAGGGAAGATTTTTTCTGTTTTATTGATGTCCATGAAAGTTTGATTGATTTTATGGAGGACAAAAGTGCGGAGCCCAAAATTAGTGGTGAAATGTTGGGAAAGATAGTTGTTAAACTAATCAAAGAAGAACATTTGGATATCAAAGAATGTATTGGAATTGGAACTGACAGCTGCAGTGTGATGTCTTCGGATGTTAAGGGTGCCGTCTCCGAAATCTTGAAAGAAGCTGTTCATGCTGTTAGATGTCCCTGTTTAAATCATGGATTGAACAACTCATTATCTAAATCCAATAACGTTCAAAGTGTACGGAACCTAGTCGGCACCATAAAGTCTGTCGTTGAGTTTTTTTCATCATCTGCAAAGAGAAACACGGTTCTCGGAAGTGCACTGAAAATAAGAAACGAAGACTTAGAAGAATTTAAGGGCACCAAATCATCAAGTCTGTGTGAAACCCGATGGGTAGAGAGGCATGACAGTGTGATCAAGTTTCAAGAAGCTCTGCCTTATATAGTTAAAGCTCTTGTATCCATTTCCGAATGGTCAGAAATTAATACTTCATCGAAAGCCAACGTCCTGAAAAAGGCTCTCTGTGATGTGCATTTCATCACAACAATACTATCTTTAATAGATGTTTTGAAACAGACTCTCCCTTTGAGTAAGATGCTTCAATCTCCTTCATTAGATTTGAAGAAAGCTTCTGATGTGATTCTCGATACCATTTCAGTTTTAGAATCAAAGCGAAAAGAATGTGGTGTTGTATTTGCAAAGATTTTTGTTGAAGTGAGAAATTTATGTTCGGATTTAGACGTCGAAGTAAAAATGCCACGATTAACTGGTGTCCAAAGAAATCGACCGAACTATGCAACATGTGATCCGGAGGATTTTTTTAAAAAATCCATATACATTCCTCTCCTAGACAACATTGTTTTTGACCTTAAGTCTCGTTTTCCTAAGGACACCGTAGAATGTTTCGGACTTCAACTGCTAGTGCCAACAAGTATCGTGAGAGAGCCTGGGCCACCACACCAGTCAGAGCCGATACAAGAGAAACTATGTGCACTGAGGGACAAATTTTCACCGATACTCGGTCTAGAAAGCAGTCAAGTTCAAGCTGAATTCGACTTATGGAAAGCTAAATGGATTAGAGAAAAACCGTCTGGTGTAAAACTGCCGAATACAGCACTTGATGCATTAGAAGCTTGCGACGCAGATATTTTCCCATCAATTCATGGTTTGTTGAAGATATTTTCTACTTTGCCAGTAAGTGTAGCGTCTGCTGAAAGGTCGTTCTCCACGCTGCGTAGGCTGAAGACGTGGTTAAGGTCGACAATGGGTGAAGAAAGATTAAGTGGACTTTGTTTACTTCATACACACCGAGATGTAGAGGTAGATATTAACAAAGTGATTGATAGATTTGCTCAGTCTGGTAACAGAAGGATGGATTTTGTTATTTAGTGTTAATCAATTATCTAACTAATGTAAATATTTGTAACATAAATAAAACATTTAATGTTTATTCTGAAAGTGGTACTTATTTCCAGTTTGTGTGGATTGAAATAGGTTTTTAACTACCCAGACCATAGAGTAAGTAATTGATCTGTTAAAATACTTTCTGACATTCAAGACTTGGAATGATAACATATCAGGCTGAACTAAACGTACAATCAAAACAAAGTTGAAGTACATTTATGTGACAGTAATGTTCAACAAAAAAAAAAGAGAAACTCTCCTGGAGCCGCCCCTGGGCCAACCCAGTCTTTCCTTTCCAGCACAGCCGTTCTTTTCCAGCAGGATTATGTCGGTGAAGGGTGAGTATGCCGCCGAGAGGGTAGGGTAATCCGAAAATGGTCGATTTCGCGTTGTGGTCGGTACGCGGTGCCATAGTTTGTGTTTATGTGTTTTTATTATAGTAGATTTTTTCGGTTTTGCATTGGAGTAGTATATTTCGGGCACCACGTTGGTGATATTCGGGTAACGTGTATTTTTTTAGCGGTTGCTTTTGTTCTTTTTCTCCAGGATGAAGAGATGTAATTGAGAGTAGAGTCGATGCAAGTTGTTCGACGCATTTTAAATCGGGCATGTGAACCGGCGGCTGAGTTTTTGGATTTCGGACTTAGTCTGCTTGCGTAAGACCCGCGACTGAACTCCTCTCCTCCGAGCTAGCTAGCTAGCCAGCAGCCACCTCGGAGTAGACTAAGATTGTCCGGACTTGTCGACCTGATGGGTACAGTCTGTTGTCACGTTCCAAGACTTCACGTCTAGAACCGATGAGAGGTCGGTTCAGATTTTCTTCGGGAAATCTCGAACGTTCGAGACTTTTTTGAATCATTACACTCCCCTATATGTGCCCTTAAGCAACTAGTACATTTTTTTAATAGGACTTTGAAGAGCGCACCTCTTTACACCTATATATAAAATTTTATGATCGTAGCTTATACGGTTTGCGAGAAAAATTGCTGTGACACATGGACCAATACACAGTGGAGTATTTGTTACTAAAAGTTAATCAAAAGTCTTTTACAAGGTTATTGTGAAATCGTACTCTTTACTGCAAACTTTTAAAGTTTAATAACCGTTACATTCAGCACAATATAGCTTTTTGCCGCTGCGCTCTTCCTAGATCCGTACCAGCAGTCCAAACCCCGGCATTGTGCAAATCTCTTGTGCTTATTTTCGATATTTTTTCTAAAATTTTTTATTGCCCTCTTTAAATGTTTATTTTCCGGTAATAATACATTTCCTTGAATCTGATGATGTGCAGTGGTCAGTTCAGTTCAGTGTGTTATAGAAGTGATATTGTGCGATTTGAAGAAGTGATCATGAAAACCCCATAAAAGAGGTATGAGTGTTGTGTATGTTATCTTCTTCTACGTAGCACTACAGCCCCTCTCGGGTCTTCGCTTCCAGCAAAAAACGCCTCTTCGGTCCATGTTTTTTTTTTCAATTAATATTTACTTTAACGGTCTTCACTCTTCTAGCCTTAAACGCTTACCATACGAAAAACACTTTAGCCTATTGTTAAAAGATACTGCCTAACTTTTTGCTAAAAATTAATTATGGACATCGAAATGAATTATTACATAAATAAATTATCACATCGTTCCAAAAACTGGATTCTGGCGACATATTCCAGGACCGTATTTTTCACAGGCTGCTTTTGTATCACAAACTTTGTAAAATTCAGGAGTTGATGTGAACATACTACCGCCAAACAAAACAGCATATCGTTGCATGTGATGAGTAATGACTTGAACATTGATTGGCTTAGGCTTAATGCGTCCTTCGGTTAAAATCTCGCTAATTCGAAGCCGAGTATCGACTGATCGCTTTATATCTCGTTGCAATCTGCGTCCGAAATCTTTAAACATTGTAGAACCACCGCTCAAGACAATATTATTGTGTAAAGGTCGACGCACGTTAATGGGATGGTTTTGGATAACATTGTCAACAATTTCCGATAGTGGAATAGTAAAATCAGGGTTCGAAAATTCCGGATGGAAAAATATTTCAGGATCTAAGAATCGTTTATAGCCAACATCTACATTGAAATGCTGCTTTGTCGCTGTGTTTACGCCTTGATCATGACGAATCCATTTACCAGGCTCAGAATCGTATTTCGCGAATTCTTTGGCAATATCAGGACAAATGTAGCAATGCTTCTCTTTGATAGCCCGTGCCGTTTCCAAGCTTTGTTCAGGGGGAATTTGTACTTCTCGTTCCCTCAGCAAGCTTTGGATGAATGAAGTAATGTTTCGACCAGTAATTGGCATATGCTTGATGCATGAACCAATATCATATCATATCATAGCCACAGGTATCACATGTGCTATTTCATTGCCACTGTCAACAACAATTCCGGTAAGGGTTCTTTCCTCAACTGGTCTGGAAGCCTAACTGGCAGCTAATGCTAATACAGCTTGGACAGTTATATACAATCCAGGAACGTTTAAGGTTTCGAACATAATTTCTGTAGTATATTCCCCGTTTTCCGGTGTGTTTAGCGGTAGTTCTGTCAGCAAGAAGTAATGGTCTTTCGGTTCTGCACGCAGGTATTTAAAATTACATTGCTCCAGGAAACGCTCCATTATATCCCAGTCTTCCACCAGGCCATGTCGCACCGATTAAGAAATCAAGATCTTCGACGTCCTTAGTCACTCGACGGGCATTCTGGTCTCCAATGCGAGCTGACTCCTTGATTGCGATAGCAGGGGGAATAACAAACTGGGGCTCATTGTTTGCTGCAAATCCTAGTTTGGTGTACCCCGTTCCTATGTCGATCACACATGCTGGCAGTTGGCCTGCCATGTCTGAGGATATGTATGTTATAGTTTGTGCATTATGTCATCGATTAGGATGTTGCAAATGTGTTTACATTAGCGATCAAACATGTTATCTCATATTTATTTAGTTCTCAGCAATAAATGAGGTGGTTTGGTTTCTAAACACCATGAAATTATAAAACGACAGAAAAAGTGGCTATTGACGAGAGTATGGTCAAATTTAAGGGCAGAAGCTACAGGGTTTTCCAATAAGAGGTGTTATTTTGATATTAAAAGGAAAATGCAATTTTTTATTACAAATGATCAGATGTTTATTTTATTATAAAGAGGAAGGTATGCTGTTAATAGTGAAAAATAACATCAGGCAAATGACCAACCCGACCACGCTTACAGGACCATATCCTTATCATGAAATTTTCCATAACCAAATCGCTAAGTGGCTGCCCTATGTCCTCGATAGCCTCACGAATTACATCTTTAAGATCTTGAATCAACACTGGGCTGTTGGCGTAGACCTTCTTTTTCACGTGGCCCCAAAGGAAGAAGTCGCCAGGTGTTTTAAATCACAAGATCTCGGTGGCCAATTGTGATCACCTCTTCGAGAGATAACACGGTGCGGAAACTTTTCCCGAAAAAGATCAATGGTTTCGTTGCTTATGTGGCACATAGCGCCATCTTGTTGAAAGTAAACGTTGTCCAGATCAATACCATCTAATTTCGGCCAAAAAAAAATCATTGATCATCTCTCGATAGCGCAATCTATCCACCGTAACTGTTGCTCCAGCCTCATTTTCGAAACAGTAAGCTCCAATGACTTCGCCGGACCATAAACCGCACCAAACAGTCACACGTTGAGGATAGAGAGACTTTTCAACAATAACTCTTGGGTTTTCCGAGCCCTAGATGTGACAATTTCGTTTGTTGACAAACCACCGACGTGGAAATGGGCCTCATCACTCAAGATGATTTTTCGATGGAATTCCGGATCATTTTCAGGCATTTCAAGGACCCAATCTGCAAAGACACGATGTTGTTGATGATCGACCGGCTTGAAATCTTGTGTTAACTGAACTTAATAAGCCTTAAGACCCAAATTTTTATGCGAAATACGGTGTAATGACGTTTGTGGAATACCAAATAATTCCAAACAACGACAAGGAATGGACAAACCTAGGTTTTCTTCAAAACTTTCGGCTACAGCAGCAATATTCTCGGCTGTTATTGAGTGACGTGCACGGGTTTCATTCTTCACATCACTAAGTTGTCCCAACAGCTCGAATTTTTCCACCAATTTCTGTATTGCGGTCCGACAAGGTGCTTCACGACTACCCAAAAAAGTTCGAGTTTTAGGAACCGTCTCTGCCAAATGTTCACCATTTTCATAGTGAATTTTAATAATTTCAACGCATTGTTGAAGCATGTATTGTTCCAATTATAGTAATGACGTAGTTTCTACTTGTCAAATGTCAAAAAATACCGCTTTAAAAGTGACATCTACCGAAATAGCGGGATATTCAAAATAACACCTCTTATTGGAGAACCCTTTATCTGGTAGCCTTGTTCTATACGTCAAGGTAATTAGATTAGTGGTGGTAGACCTATTTTTACCGAAGCCATGTTGCTGTTCAATCATATATGGCTCGATAATGGCGAAATTTTACGGGAGATAATTTTTTCGAACAGTTTCGGCATAGTAGAAAGGATTGCAATACCCCTATAGTTCTCCACGTGCCACTTATCGACTTTTTTGTGAATTGGTGTTATAAATGATGGTTTCCAAAATTTGGGGAATATACCAGATGTTAATGATTTATTAAAAATAAGGAAGAGAGGTCTAACCAATTCATCTTTGCAGAGAGACAGAAAGCAAGTAGGAATAAGGTCAAGGCCGGGTCCTTTAAGTGGGTCAAGATCTTCAATAGCCTAAAGAATTTCATCTTCAGAAATGGTAATGTTTCCAATTAAGGTCTTTGTGACCATTTCCAAGGACTCTAAATGAGGCAAGACTGAATTAGAGTAAACATGCTGAAAATGATCAGCGAAGAATTCACAGATCTGCTCGATACAAGATAAGACAGAGTCATTGTATGACATTAAAGAAGGATAACCAGATGTTTTGCGCTTAACGTTAAAAAAGTCGAAGAATTTTTTTGGGATTGGGAATAGGTTCCTCTGCTATGACGTTAACGTAAGTTTGATAGGCCTCTTGCGATTTAATTTTGAATTCAAGTGCAAGTTCATTATACTTACTCTGAGTCTCATCGCTTACATATTTATCTTTTCTGAGGAACCTGTATATTTTGTTTCTCTGGTTACGTAAATGTCTTAGATCACTCCCCAGCCATAGTTCTAAAATCTTATCTTTTTTCTTGATTTTCGGTACGAAAGATTCATCGGCGTCAAAGATTATACGATAAAAGGTGGATAGAGCCGTATCCAAATCTAACGTTGACAGAGTACCGTTCCAGTCAACACTGGATAGAAGACTATTAATGTTTCCATAAGCACCATGGCGGAAGTCATATACAAAAGCTCTATTGTACGATATATAATTTAGAGTATCAGGAGCGGACAAATCAACAGAAAAAGCTGAGTGATGACTCGTGTCAGAAAACAGATTCTCATTGCCATCAGTTAAATTGGCCAGTGCTTCGTCGTATGCATTTGAATAAAAAGGTCTAGCCATATACCGTTCTGATTGGGGATAGGAGCTATCTGCTGCAAATTGTTACTATAGAAGGTGCTCATTAAGTTGAAATCGTTACAATTAAGGAGATTTACCGGAAAGAGTCGATCGTTATCTTTATTGACGCCAAATTTTGTATTAGGTCTTTTAAAATCACCAGTGATAATTTAATCGTCTTCATTTGTTATTGCAGCGATATCACTTATAATTTTACAGACATTGTCGTAGACAGTATCGTTCGATAAAGGGGGGACATAAAACACGCCAATAAACAAATTAGATTTTTGCATTTTTATATGCTGGAAAAAATTATGCGGCGTGTAGTTAACTGGGTCGCTCATGAAGGAGTTTTGTATGGCAATCAATATACCGTCTCCTCGCGACTGGCCAGTGCCAATCGGATCTCTGTCATCTCTGTAAATCCTCCAGTTACTATCCAGAATTTCTTCATTAATGTGAGAATCGGTCAACCATGTTTCAGAAAGGCTGATAGCATTTAAATGGCACAATTACGCGTCAAGAAAAACTTATTTAATTAACTGCGCATACCTCCACAGTTGTGGCAAAGTAATTTGAAGCTTTGCTGATTACAGGGGGCGAAAAAATTTATTGTGATGTTCCCTTGTTCTTTGTAGTGAAGAAATATGGTTGGAGCTTACATGAGATGCATATATTTCAAGATCTTTTTAAGCCTGATTTAGAGTTACACCTAACTCCTCATGGAATGAGAAATATAGGAGCCTAAGAGCCTCAAGATCGATTGGAAGACCTTCCCTTTGAATTAAAATTTTCAGGCTGGTTTTTGTTTTACCGTCTATTCAGGTTGTGTCTGGGGCCTTGTACATATAAGAAAGGCAAGGACGAACGGATTCATAGATTTTTTTATCTCTGAGTCGAGACATAAGGTATCTTTTTTCCAGGCCAGTGGCCTTGACTGAAGGAAGCAGAAGAGGATCTAAGAATGGCTGGGTTAAGTTGTTTGAGGCAGGTGATATCGGTTGAGTAATAGACCCAGACGAAACAGGATAAAATTCCTGTATCTACCCTAATCAGTGGATTTAGGTACCAAGCAGGGACCAGCATCCAATTATTGTGCACAAGATGCTACAGAATCTGAGGCTGTTTCAAATTCGCCAGCACGTACACAAACGGAGTGCAATGTCGAGTCGGCTGAAGAAGTGCGATTAACATTCGATTGTTTAGGCGAGGGAGAAGTAGTTTTAGAGCTGGGATTGATGTGATCATTGATTGATGGGTTGTAGTCACTATCAAGATTTTACAATTATGCTTGGGGCTACTTATATTACCACTATCTTTGGATTCTGGGCCAGTAGTGTATTCGTTCCATTGTTTGAAAAGCAAGCCATTCCAAGATTAGGCACCATTTTTCTTCTTGAAGTTCTTAAATAGCCAGGCGTATCTTGTGGAAATATATACCTTAAACTCACGTCGTCGCTGATGCCGGAAAGGAAGCTCCGCAACCTTACATCCATTGATAAGGAGGACATCTACTAAATACTTCTGAACTGAGATTGCGTTGTTAAATTTTCTTGAACCCTTAATAAAAAAGATGTAGTCAGCTTTCTGGTTTGAGTCTGACCGTTTCTGTATTCTGCTATCCCACTCTTCATTGGACTAGAAGGTGCCAAATTTGTAGATGCGTCGTGGATTACGTGGATTAGAGGGCGTTGTGTTACTGTAGTGTGTAACCAATGGGTGAGAGATCGTTGGCCTAGTGAGACTATTTTGTTGATCTTGCAGGAGATTGCTGCACAACTTTTCGACATTATTTAGTTTCGATAGTAGCTGAGACAAATCTTCTTGGTCTTTAGGTTTGATTAGTGATGAAGTCATTTTTCCGAGGCTATTATAATGTTTTTCTAGCACTTTCTCAACTATATTTTGTAGAGTCGAAGAATCTTTGCAGCAATCACTTTCCTTCGGGGAATAGCACGAGAAAGTCTCTTTGATTGAAGCGAGCTGTGAACCAAGCAAATCGAGCGATCTACACACTTTTTTGTTGCTATCCATAATTCTAGCAGATAATTCGTCGAAACTGGAAGCCATTTCTACAAAACTGTCGTTATTAGCTCGAGACTGCGTTTGCTGTCGTGAAATTAAGCGGTCTTTTTCATCGTTGAGTTTATCAATGTCGCCAATGTAGAATAAAATACAGCACTTTAATAAGTAGGGCATGAATAAAAACAAAACACGCGCTGTGGTTGTAAAAACACCTTGTATACATGTAATGGCTAAATACTTAATGAGGTCTTGACTACGTGAGCACGATTTTAACGGATTGAACGAAAAACACGTCCACACGCAACGACGGTAAAAACAATTTATCTGCAAATATTTCGGGGAAGGAACTTTAATTAAGCGGCGCTTAATTCTTCAAGCTTGGATTCACGCCCAATTGACTTGCAGCTATGGAAGGTTTTGGAACATTTCTATCAATTCGCGGTTTTGGTTGTTATGTGGTGTGTGTTTTGCGAGTGTTAGCTTGCGGTTGTCTACTTCATCGAATTCTTTACCAAGCATTTACGTACGTTGGTAGAAAAATACTCGCGAGCGTTCAGTTCTTATGTCCGCAATGTACTGGGAAATGATGTCCCGTGCCGCGTGCGCATTCTTGCATTCGGGTTCCGCAAGTGGTAGCCGCTCTGCTTTGATGCTATTCAAGCGCATTCGATTCCGAAACTTAGGATTCAAGCATTGGGGTGTCCTGTTGACTGCTGCTGGCTAGTTTGGAATTCAATCAGTGGAGTGCGCTGTTGACTGCTGCTGATCGATATCTCGTGCCTTAAGTGTTGAGGTATATCCTAGTGATGTATGCCTGATGTGATGATCGGTCAATAATTTGGCATCATTGCTGCGGGAAGATGCAACTAAACCTAGCTAAGTCGTGTGCTTATAATGACATCCATTATATTCAAAATCTTTAGTGTGTACCTAACGCCTAACGAGTCGATATTATCTTTCTAAGCCAAGCTTAATGCTTTGGAGGGCGCTGTCTCGAACGCAGAGGGTAAAGTGCTCGTTGGAGGCGACTTCAATACTAAAGCAATCGAATGGGGCATGCCTCAGACGGATCCGCGGGGAAAACGAATCCTGGAAATCGCGGCCAGGACGGCCCTCGTTGTACTGAACTCCGGAAATACGCTGACTTTCCGCCGTATTGGCTGTGAGGGAACCATACCGGACGTGACATTCGCCTCGGAGTCCTCAGTACGGAGGATACACAACTGGAAAGTATTAGAGGACTACTCAGCCAGTGATCATCAGTGCATTCTGCTTGAGATAAGTGATGCTGTCTCCCGACGTCCGTGCTCTCGGCCTTCTGCAACTGGATGGAACATTGGAAGAATGGACGTCGAGAGGTTTGTCAAGGTTCTCACAGCAGGTGAGCCGCTGCAGGGAGCTTCGGAGGGGACGGAAGAACTGGCAGCTCAAGACGTGGTGAACTCTACTATGAGCATAATCACGACTGCTTGCAAAGCTTCTATGCCCCGTCAAAGACCCCGGCACGGCAAGCTCCCAGTGTACTGGTGGTCTACTGAAATCGCTGAAAAGCGGAGGGAGTGTCGCAAGCTTCGGCATGAAATTCAACGGGCGCGGAACCGTGACGAGGCATGCAACCAGGTGGCAGCATACAAGTCGGCCAGGAAATGCCTTCGCAAACTGATCAACAGTAGCAAGGCTCGCTGCTGGCAAGACCGAGTGGACAATGTGAACAAGGATCCGTGGGGCCTTGGCTACAAGCTGGTCATGGGGAAACTTGGTGCCCTACGTGAGCCTTGTATACATGACGCGGAAAAGATGGACGCGATAGTGCGGGGACTCTTCCCCGCCCATCCCGTCCGTGTTGACGCTATCCATGGTGAAACAGCAGTAGAGTGCCCACTCTTCACACAGCTGGAACTGGAGGAAGCAGTCCTCTCCTTGAAAGCGAGGAAGGCTCCAGGTCCAGATGGTGTTCCAGCTGAGGTGTTGCGGCTCGTCTATCACCATTGTCCTGACATGCTGCTCAGCACATTCAACGCTTGCCTACGGGACGGCGTTTTCCCGGTACGATGGAAGATGCCGAGGCTCGTACTGATTAGCAAGGGGAAGGGAAATCCCGAATCGCCGTCTGCATACCGCCCGTTATGCATGCTAGACACGGCTGGGAAAGTGCTAGAGAAACTCATCAAGGGAAGACTCACTGACGCGATTCGTGCTGCTGGGGACCTATCTCCTCGGCAGTACGGCTTTAGAGCAGGACGTTCTACCATTGATGCGATTGCAGAGGTGGTGAACGCGGTCCAAAAGGCAGAGGCATATAGTCGCACCAAGCGACGGATCGTCCTGTTGGTGACACTTGACGTCAGGAATGCCTTCAACCCCGCTAGATGGGTGGATATTCTGGACACGCTGGAAAACTCTTTTCAAGTTCCAGAATATCTAATGCGGCTTTTGAGGAACTACCTAAAGGACCGAAGCCTGCACGACGACGCGACACAGTGCCAACGAAGGATGGAAATTACATCGGGTATTGCCTAGGGATCTGTCCTTGGTCCGGACCTGTGGAACGTGTCTTACGACGGGCTACTGAGACTTGAGATGCCAGATGAGTCGCGCTTGGTCGGCTATGCGGATGATGTTGCGGCTCTGGTCGCTGGACGCACCGTTGAACAAGCACAACTTAGGCTAGGTATGCTAATGCGCCGAGTGAGGGACTGGATGACTGCTCGCGGGCTCAGTTTAGCACTGGAGAAAACCGAAGTGGTCATCTTGACAAAAAAGAGAATCCTTAGAGTAAGGATGATCAGTATTGGAGATATACAAATCGAATCGAAGCCAGCGGTGAAGTACCTGGGGCTACTGATCGACTCGAAGATGAGTTTCTCTGAGCAAATCAGGGCAACGGCTGAGAAGGCTGCTTCGGGAATATCGGCCCTGAGTCGACTTATGGCCAACGTAGGGGGACCCAGCCCATCAAGAAGACGCCTCTTGATGAGTGCTGTAGGGTCAGTGCTACTGTACGGAGCAGAGGTATACCGAAAACGTATGGCACAGGTACAGAGAAGAGGAGCACTGAGAATTGCATCTTCGTATCCAAGAGTCGTGATACCTGTCGCCCTCCTTGCTAGAGACCGCCACGCTATTTACCTGCGCCGAAACGAGGATGCGAGGGAGATAGTTGTCCGCGAGGAGAGACAGCGCTGGCTCAACGATTGGCAGCAGTCTTTGGTGAATTGCACGAAGGGAAGGTGTACTGCGCGCCTCATCCCGGATGTGAGACCGTGGCTAAATCGAAGGTATGGTGAGACTGACTTCTATCTGACCCAGCTTTTGGGCGGGCACGGGTGTTTTCAGTCTTACCTGCACAAGATCGGTAAGTCACGGTCTCCCGATTGTCGGTTTTGCTCAGGAGAGGAGCACAATGCCTGTCACACATTTTTGCGTATACGAAATGGGTCAGGCTACGAAGGGAACTCTACAGGGAGACGGGAGAGCTCACCCCGGAAAATATATTTGCGGTGATGCTCGAATCGGTTGACAAATGGAACCAGGTGACAAATGGAACCAGGGACTCACAGCAGCCGGGGTCGCTGGGGCTGGGGGATCGCTCTTCTGGCATTTCCTCTTCCCTTCTCCCCTCTTGCTAGGAAAGGGACTCCAAGCTTGAAGGCGCCCCACGGCGTAACAAAACGAGACCTGGCCCGAAGTGATGTGTCAAACGGTTCCAGGCTGGGTTCTCAGGATCACAGGGGAGGTGCTTAGTGGGTAGTCCAGTCGCGCATGGGAGTCCCACACTCTGTGCATTCACCTCCCTACCACAAAAAAAAAAATTATTTAAAATAGTTAATGTTTCTTTTAAACGAACGAGTTCCTAAACGGATTGTAGGTGCCCTTCCTTTCATGTAGTTTGCCTTGAAAACCCCGGGCTAATCTCTTTAATCAAAGTGAAAAGTGCAGCCAACTTAAGGCGACAACCCATCCTACACCTATATAAAGTAATTTCCTTGCAAGCATCCTTTAGACACCGAAGACGCTTTGAAGGAGTCGAAATGCGTCTGATCACTCAACCAAGCAAGGATGGATGGCTTTTCAAGATCAGAAGGTTTGGAAAATTACCTCCATAATTTGAATCAAATCATTATTTATTCAACAGTAGACCTAGTCTACGAGTTTTGGTTAGTCAGTGGACCTTCAAAGTTTATAAAATAAAAAAAAAAAGCATTTAGGACAAAAAAAAACCCAACTACAAAACGCAATGAAAAGGAAGAAATGAAATGCTTGGGATTAGTGGTGAATAAGTACTCCCTTTTTGAAAATAAAGTACTGTGCACTATAGGTAAATTTTTTTCGAAAAATTTGCCTAATTAATGAGTGAAAACCACCTATTAACCAATCATAACTAAAACCGGGAAAATAACAAATTCCAAAAATTTCATTCCATTCTTCTTAGGGAATTTGAAGTCCGTTGGAATTTTAATGTGTTTTTTTCTATAATTATTCACGGATCTTTTCATGACGCCATTCAAATCAATTTCTATAGAAAATTTTCCGTGAGATATATCTCACGGAAATTTGTTTAAAACTGATTTTACAGCACATTTACGGTTGAAAATAATTTTTCCTTAAAATTAGCTCTTCAGTTTCTCGTTGCATATTTTACAAACTTCGTTCAAACTTTGTATCCGATTCGGCGAATTAAAGCAGCACTCAGCTGGTTTTCCAACCAAAACGTATTCTAAGCGACAGTTTAGCAGCAATTGAATTAGCATAAAGACCCCACACGGACTCCTATTGCCAATAATTAAATACATATTTTCAACATGTACGTATGTATATAAGTACTAATTTTTTCTCGCGCGTAAATATTTACGTTGGTTTCCTTTGATGCCCAAGTTGCTCAAGAAAATTTTCTGTCGGCCCCATAGGTTGGCCACACATTACCTTGACCATGAAGTGCTTTCTCGCAGCTGGACCACGCCAGGTATGTGGCAGTCATAGCTAAATGTTTCCACTTCAATTCATGCAAGGACTCATTATTTTCGTCTCGAATTGCCTAATTTGAATACTCATCGAGTGCGTGGAAATTATTGGCCAATGATGTTAATGATGATGATGATGAGGCTTGGGCTTTGGTTGCGACACATCAGCGTTGCGTACGCGAATCAATTTTATATACGAAAATCGGAAAATACCATTAAACTTTCCGCTTGTCTGCAAAGGCAGCGATATCTGGATCGGAAAGTGCTTTAAATCGACATTTTAATGAGTGGTAATTAATGATCGTAATATGTTGGTAGCAACTAAACAGGGAATAGTTGTGCAACAACTAATCGAGCTTGGGCAAAGGGGAGAGAAAAAGTGCGATTAGTTACTTTGTGTTTTGCAAGAGAAAAGGATCATGTTCAAGTTTTCTCAAAATTAATGCTCAGAGCTTTTGAAGTAGACACATTCATATCAAACGCGTTCTTATCTTGACAATTTCACTGTTTTTCGCCTTGAATTTACGGCCATTTATCAATAAAAAAATTATTTTTAAACTAAATGTTAGATATAAATTCTTAATCCTCCTCTTAAAGTCTTCTGAAGGGTTGTTCTGCCATTATCAGAATGAGCAAAGTTGAAAAACGATCTAAATCGTGCTTTGGAGAATGTCCAGAAGCTCTGCGTTAATTTCTAACGAAAATTTGAAAATATCTTTCACTTGTGATTGGGTAGTTTTTTTTTTGTCTCACATTGGGGATTATCTTGAACCACGAGTGTTTAGAGATGTTTCGCGTTTTAGATATTTTTCTCGTGTCATTTCAAAGCAAAGACGAGTAGGCACACACATTTCGTGCGTATTATAGGTCAATGGTATTCGACGTCACGTAATTGCGGGTGAATCAAGGTGGCTATTTGATGATTTCGCCCAAATTAACACTTTCTATGCCGGCTAGCGGATTTGAAATTGCGTAAATTAGATTGAGAAATAATGAACATTTGCTGGGGTATAATTTAGCTTTAAAAGCTTTCGAGTGGAAATTTTCAGCCTTAAGCACTCACGGAGATTACGCACTTAGTAAAATTCGATGAAACTATTCTACTCTAGCTTTCACGACCTTCAGGCAAAGAAATTAAGACAAAGTTGCATGAATTGAGTGGCGCTTTGTACTGTGTCCTAGTTGCATTGTGGATTTCGTGGCATTCAGCTGGAATGCCGCAAAGCGAGTACAATGCCGTGCCAATGTACCTGTGATCGAATCTAGAACACGTTCGAGAAAAACCAAATACTCCTATGAGACAGTCATGTGCTCGTTTGTTACATATGTATGTACTAGGTTCGCTTGTTTGTATGACTGACCATTATTTTAAATCATTAATGCACAAAGTCTACTTTCGATTATAGTAAGTAAATGCCGGGGCACGAATTGGCGTCCGTCGTTGGCGTTGCAGCGAAACGTTCCAACACCTGGGTCAATTATTCAATAAACGATTGAGACGCCTGAAACGGGGGTTTTCGGTGCGTTAAAATGCACATTAACATATGCCTAGAGCCTGGTGCCTAGGCCATAGGCGGTCTTCACTTTGAGAGTGTCACACAGCAAAAGTGGTCTCAAAAGCCGAACGACCAAGCCAACGTGACCAGGACAGGACTGCAAGCGCGGACTTTGTTCAGTGTTGCTATTGAGAGGTTCTGAGTGTGTACGTGGACCACTTTCTCTTTTCGTGGAAAACGGATCAAGTTTGTGGCTGAGGGATCTGTCAGGCTCAAGAGTTTGATTAAAGATTGCCAGGTATCAATTAGAGTGGTGACCAATGTGTGATATGCATTAGCAAGTGTACCAGTACTTATTGATCATGACTATGAAATCAATAGTTGTAGGACAAAATGCGTTGATTTTACGCATGTTTGTTGCTGCGTGGTTGTCCACATAGTGGATTTCGAGGAAATGAGTCAGGTTGTTTCGGAGACAAGCCAGTTTTACATTGCTCGCTGATTAGTATCAAATTGTTGCTTGATCGCATTGATGGCTGGTAGGTTCATTAATAGTGTTAAACTCGTTGTTATTAGTATTACTAGCGCAGGAGATGTAGACGTTCGATTACTTTTGTATTTGAATTTTAATGCAATTATGTTAAGTAATCCTTTCATCTGATTTTCATACTTCATTTAATAGGCGTATGTGTTTGCTCATCAATTATTTGGAAAATAGTTAAGCGATCTTTTCATCGCAGTACAATCTATACAGAAATAATCTTAAATTATTACCACCATAATTTCATTAGCTGGGTATTGATGGTTAAGTAATTATTGCGCTTAAAATCCTTTATGACCCCTCTACAAATCAAAGCGTAAAGCGACTCAACCACTATAATGTCTAAGACAATGTTCTGCGCTTTTCTCTGAGCAAATCAGGGCAACGGCAGAGAAGGCTGCTTCGGGAGTATCGGCTCTGGGTCGGCCAATGTAGGAGGAGGACCCAACCCATCAAGAAGACGCCTCTTGATGAGTGATGTAGGGTCGGTGCTACTGTGCGGAGCAGAAATATGGGGCGACACTCTCTGTAAGGAGGTATACCGAAAACGCATGACACAGGTACAGAGAAGAGGAGCACTGAGGATTGCATTTTCGTATCTGACAGTCTCTGATTCGGTGGTGAGAGTTATTGCAGGCGTGATACCTGTTGCCCTCCTTGCTAGAGAGTGCCGCGCTATTTACCTGCGTCGAAGCGAGGATGAGAGGGAGATGTTTGTCCGCGAGGAGAGACAGCGCTCGCTCAACGGTTGGCAGCAGTCTTGGGTGAATAGCACTAGGGGAAGGTGAGCTGCGCGCCTCATCCCGGATGTGAGACCGTGACCAAATCGAAGGCATGGTGCGACTGACTTCTATCTGACAAAGCTTTGAGCGAGCATGGGTGTTTTCAGTCTTACCTGCACAAAATTTGTAAATCACAGTTCCCCGATTCGCAGTATTGCCCATGAGAAGAAGACAATGCCTGCCACATATTTTTTGCGTGCATCAAATGGGACAGGTTGCGAAGATACCTCTACAGGGAGACGGGAGGGCTCACCCCGGATAATATAGTCGCGGTGATGCTCGAATCGGTTGACAAATGGAACCAGGTGGCACGTTATCTTCGGGCAGTCCTAAAAGATAAAAGGGGCTCACTGCAGCCGGAGGCGTTGAGGCTGGGGGATCGCTTGTCCGGAACTTTCTCTCTTCCTGCTAGAAGAGTGATCCCCCAGCTTGAGGTAACAAAACGGTCGCAGACTAGGTTCTCAGGTTGGCAGGGGAGGTGTTTAGCAGGTAGTCCAGTCGCCTTCTTGCGAACATGGAAGTCCCACACTGCGTACATGGACATTCATCTCCCTATCATAAAAAAAATGTTCCGCTCTTTGCATTATAAACAATTGGAATTTACTTTTCTTAATATGATATGTATTGAGATGCCAGCAACTGGATAGTTTGTGGGCACTTAGTCTATAATGTGAACACAAAATACAATGCAAATAAAACAGTTAAAATAATTCAGGCGAGGCCTGACGATACCGGCTGTAGCAGGAAGAAGAAAATCTCGTATTCTTGCCGCTTTCAGCGCTGTTAGCGGTGAACATCGTAACTTTATTCAGTAGTAGATGTGTTAATTACTACCCGACTCCCTCCTGAATATACTGGTTGTCTGAAAACTGACAGCGTTTGTTTTTATTTCATCAATAAATTGTACTTTCTTGCAGTTTGAACTTCCGTATTTCCTCAAGCGCTGATGGTCGATGGGATAAGATGTTATATCCGAAGTTGATTCAAAGTACGCCGGCTTGACTCGATCGGTACTAATGTTTATTTGTTTTCTACCTTTTGCAATTTGTCTACATTTTCATAACGCTTTATGATTTTATATGGTCCATCATACGGAGGCTCCAATGGCTTTTTTACTCGGTCGATACGGCCGGAAACGTGTGAACAAGTTAAAGATCTTTATGAATGAAGATTTTGGGCTTATCATGACGTGATGCTGGAGTGGCTCGTACAGTCTTCATATGTTCGCGAAACTTCTGGATAAAAAATTTGGAAACCGGCGGCATGTCTTCGTTGGAGAAAAATTCACCGGGAGTTCGCAAGTTCCGCGGCAGTTGCGCCAATATCTTCTTTGATGATCGTACATAGTCCTAGCAGAGCGGTTGGTAGGATTTCAATCCATTTTTGATAGTTATGGCACATAGTTGCGGCTTTTAAAGACCGATGGCAATGTTCAATCATCCCGTTTCCCAAAGAGTGATATGCTGTCATTCGGGGTTTTCTACAGCCGACTAATGTTTTAGCGATTGAAATAGGATCGATTCAAACTGGGATCCCTGATCCGACGTTAGAACACTCGGGGCTCCATAACGTGCAATCCAGTTGGAATAAAATGCGGTGGCGATTTCGTTCGCCGAGAAAGTTTTGCTGGGAGTCGCCTAAGGTCATCTTGTAAATTGATCAATTATTGTTAAAATATACGAATATCTTTTTGACGACTTTAGGGCTCCAACGATGTCAATAGGCACGTGACTAAACCTTATATTAGGCATATCAATTTGATCTTGTGCAGGCTTGGCATGTCGTCCAATTATACTCTGCTGACATGGGAGACAAATCCTGGCCCATTGGAGAGTATCTTTGGATATACTTGGCCACACATACTGTTTACACAAAAGCTTCTTCGTAGCTCTGCCGTTGGGATGAGACGATCGATGAAACAAGTCAAAAATTTGTCGTCGCAATGGTTTTGGGAGGTAAGGCCGAATGTTGCTCGTTGAAACATTGCAATAAATAACTACCTCGCTGTCGTCTAGACGTAGTCTCTGAAATTGCATGTTCCTTTTGCCTCAAAGTCGATGATTCAAGTCTGCATCCTACTTCTGTGCCTTCGCCAAATCTTCAATTATAATTACAACTGGCATTTCAATACCAGTAATTCGGGATAGCGTGTCGGCTGTTTCCTTGTCGCTTCCGGCTATGTGAATAGTCTTTGTTGAAAATTGCCCAATGGAATCGAGTTGCCTGAGTTGTCTCGGAGATACCTTGTCAGCTTTTTCGATCGAAGGCGTACTCGTATATGATGGGCTTATGATCAGTTTTAATAATGAGTTGCCGGTCTTCAACCATGTGGCGGAAGAATTTCATTGCACTGTAAATTGTCCGCGGCTCCCGATCATAAACACTGTATTTGCGCTGCGCTTCGCTAAACTTCTTGAAGAAGAATCCCAGCGGTTCCCAAACGTTGTTGTTTAATTGCTCGAGAACTGTTCTCATTGTGGTGTCAGAAGCGTCGCATTTGACTGCCAGCGGAGCATTTTCGATTGGGCGTCGGAGCAAAGTTGCGTTGACAATATGGTGCTTGCATTCCTCAAAAGCTGCATCTGCTTGTAGAGTCCATACGATGGTACGGTTATCTTTTCTTTTTGCTTCGACGAGGAACTCATGAAGAGATCCTGTAATGGCTGCTACATTTTTAAGCGATTTCCGATATAAATTTATCGGTCCTAAAATTCTGCGCAATTCCATGACAGTTGCTGGTTTTTCAAAATTTAGGATTGTTTCAACTTTTGTCGGGATAGGCCTTATGCCGTGATGTTCGACGAGATATTCAAGATATTCGATATTCCAAACATACATATCTCTACATTTATAGAAAGGCCATACTCACACAGTCTGTCCAGGATGATTCTTAAATGCTCACGGTGTTCTTAGAGGCATTGAATATATCGTCAATGTAGGAATAACTAGAATGCAGAGTGTGGTCAATGTGGTGCTGGAAGGTTGGCGTAGGGCTGTACAAACCAAATGTCATCACCTTAAACTCGAATAATCTGAATGGCGTTATAACGGCAGTCTTTGGAACATCCTTAGGAGCCACCGGAATTTGATGGGATGCCCGCATCAGGTCGAGCGCCGAAAATACCGTGCGTCCTTTGAGTCTGTGAGCAAAGTCACTAAGATGATCAATGGGATATTTATTTGGAATGGTGATTGGATTCAAACGACGATAGTCACCACAAGGTCTCCACTGACAAGTTTTGCTTTGGACTAGGTATAGTGGACTTGTCCACTGACTGCTTGACCGCTGACAAATTCCTTGCTGTAGCATAAATTCAAATTCTGCTTGTGCTACTCTCAGCTTCTCTGTTCAGCGTCTTGCCTTCTCTGGAACAAGAGAGTCTTTTGTTAGAATGCGGTGCTAAATGCCATGAGCCATAACCTTCCTAGTATCAGATGGTACAGTTAAATCGGCATAATCCTTCAGTAGATCGTAGTACTCCGAGTTTTCTTTTATCGTAGTAATGATAGCATTGACTTGGTTGGTAAAACTTCAAATTTATTTTCGCTGTCAACCAACTTCTTTCAACGTAAATATACTACAAGGCCAAAGTGTAGCAAAAAATCGGATCGAAATATTTGGTTGCCTAACATTTGCATATACAAATCTCCAAGCAAACGGTATACGCAGTCCGAGGTCAAGTGTCATTAGATTCTGGCCGTACGCTTTAATTGGAGAATTATTCGCGGCGTATAGTGGCAGGACTGAAATGTCGGGTGCAGTATCGATGAGGAAGTGAGTTCCGCTTTTCCGATCATGGATTATTAGTCGGCGATTATTTACATGAAGTTGATCGTTCTCGGCCGCCGTAATTCGGGACGACGAATTTAGTTTCCCGTATCTACTGGCATGGTGGACGACAATTCTGGGCACGCTTCCCAATACGCTTACGGAAAAAACGAAAGCCTTGTTGACTCGTGAATTTGACCGGCCTCTTCTGGTCCTAGGTCTGGACCGTGAATGGTTTCGAGTACGCAACTCCAGGCGATCCTGTTGATTCACTAGTTGAATTAAAATATCATTCAGAGAGTCAGTGGACTGCCGCAACACCGGAAGACTGCTGAAGTTCGATCATCAAATCCGCCATTTTCGCCAATTTTTCGATGTCGGGCTCGCTCGATATTGCAAGTATGAAACGAATAATTTCAGTGAGTCGTTCCAGGAGCAGCGTTCGCAGCATTGTATCAGTTACTTGCTCCCCTGCAGTATTGCGAAGATCTTGTTGGTAATGCGAAGGCTTCCTACCATCCGGATTTAGTCCTTGTAATAAGTGCCTTAACTTAGACTCGGTGAATCCCGCAAACACCGTCAAAATTCGTTGCTTCACTGCTTCGTATTTGTTTTCAGCTGGCGGGTTCCGTGCGACGGAGATGACGTGCAGTAGAATATCGACCTCTGCACACTGAATCACATATTTGGAGTTTAGTTTGTCCTATGTGATCTGATGCGTATAAAATGCAGCTTCAACTTCGTCGAACCAAAACGCTGGGTCCGGTTTATAAAACGTCAGGAATTTCTTTATCCTTGATGCTTCAACAAATTAATTGCTTGTTGAAGCGTTCGCGTTTTTAGGAGTTTTCAGCGTCTCCATGTTAGTTTCGGTAGCCATTTTTCTCAGCGACTCTTCGCGAACTACACAAAAGTATTCAAGTCTAAATTTAGAGTTTATTCTCCACCCGACACGTCGGGCTCACCAAATGTGTTCACTAAGTCTACAATGTGAACACAAAACACAATTTTGAACATAACAATCATCGGCGTTAAAAGTCATTGCAGGCGTGATACCTGTCGGCCTGCTTGCTAGAGAGTGCCACTCTATTTATCTGCGTCGAAACGAGGATGCGAGGGAGATGGTTGTCCGAGAAGAGAGACAGCGCTCACTCAACGATTGGCAGCAGTCTTGGGTGAATTGCAAGAAGGGAAGGTGGACTGCGCGCCTCATTGCAGATGTGATACGGTAGCTGAATCGAAGGCATGATGAGACTCTATCTGACCCAGCTTTCGAGGGGGGGGGGGTGTTTTCAGTCTTACCTGCACAAGATTGTTATGTTACGGTCCCCCGATTATCGGTATTGCCCAGGAGAGGAAGATAATGCCTGCCACACATTTTTTGCGTGCATAAAATGGGACAGGTTGTGAAGGACCCTCTACAGGGAGACGGGAGAGCTCACCCCGGATAATATAGTCACGGTAATGCTCGAACCTGTTGAAAAATGGAACCAAGTAGCCCATTATGTTCGGGCAGTCCGAAAAGATAAAAGGGACTCACAGCAGCCGGGGGTGTTGGGGCTGGGGGATCGCTTGTCTGGCACTTCCTCTTCCTCTCTCCCCTCCCGCTAGAAGAGGTATCCCCAGCTTGAAGGCACCTCATGGCATAACAAAACGAGACTTGGCCCGAAGTAATGTGTCAAACGGTTCCAGGCTAGGTTCTGACGTTGACAGTGGAGGCGTTTAGTGGGTAGTCAAATCACCTTCTTGTGAACATAAGAGTCCCACACTCTATGCGTAAATGGGCATTCACATCCCTACCAAAAAAACCTATAACAATGATTTATTACTCACACAAAATATAGAAAAGGGGTGAAATAATTTAGTCGCGGTCTAACGATGCCGGCTTTAGCAGGAAGAAGAAAATCTCGTAACTCTTGCCACTTTCAGCGCTGTTAGCAATCAACATCGTAACGTTATTCAGTAATAGATGCTTAAGTCGCTACAAGTTTTCTGCCTATCCATTCTCAACAGTGGTCTAGTTTATGTGGCCGTGGGTTCGAGTTGCACAGCATTTCTGAGCGTTAGTGACACAGGCTAACATGCTCAAGTGTGTGATGGTGACTTTCACGATCAAAAATTTAACCACGAAAGCTGTAATGTTTGGAGATCTTACATTTAGAGAAGATGAAAAGGTCATACTCCTCGGATACTATTTTGCTTGCTTTGGATAGATGATTTCCGAAAATTTTTTGTTGCAGGTGAACATCGAGGTTTTTAAGTTTTACTCACTACAAACACTACCATAGACGATTTTATAAAATTTAAGCTTCAGTTGATTAAATTTTTGTGATAATGTCATATTGTAGCCAAGGCGGGAAATGTTAACTTTCATTCGTAAAACTACTAATTTTAATATGACTAAAAGCAAGCTACGTTACATTTTTGCCTTTCAAATAAACTTAGGCAACTAGGTTGCTTCCGATTCACACACCACATCATCGACAATGCGAGCAGTAATAAGCGCTGAAAGCCCCATGGACCAACGCGAGCTTGGTATGCATTTAATAAATCGGAGGAAACAACAGATTCAGGGCCGACAAGGATCAATAGCGCATTTATGCACGAACATTACTTGCAAAACGACCACCATATAATTCGTCCATCAAATTCAGAAGGAATCGTTGACACAGTGGGTTTACTACTAAACTAACCCGTGACTCCTAAGGAAACATACTCAGGCAAGTGTTGTTACTGCAGCAACTGACAACAACAACAAAAATATAATAACCTGTCAGCCAACCCATCAACCGGCCTCAAGCGACTTTTAAATGAAACGCAAAATTCCCAGCGCTACGACTAAATTACACGGGAGCGGACTTTATTGCACCAATACATCGTATGTGAAATCAACGAATATATGACGAAGATAATGACGGTGAAAAGATCCCAATACCCTCTGCTCTAGATATTGGGTGAATGAAAGAAAATTATTTTTGCAAGTATCAAACACCTTACCTTCCTGGCTGGCTAGCGAAATCGTGCTGCACATCACTACCGAATAATTCTTCCCGCACAAGTAATCCGCCATCGTAGGAGTAAACAAACGTAATCGCGACATTTTCGGATTTTTGGGGAGGGAATCGGTAACTGAAATTACGATAAACGATTGTTAATCACCATGCACGATACACTTTGTGTTAGTACAAACGTACCATTTCGCGCAGGGGATGAGATTCTCTAAGAAATTTTAACGCCATGGTTCGAAATGGACTAGTACGCGAGGAATATCAGCGTAATCCTTAAATTGCGTCAGGGCGTAGGTAAACATTATTGACAGATCGAGCTATCAACCAAATGCATTCAGCACATTCAGCTCGTAATTTGCTTTATTTCCACTAGGGACGCCACCGAGTGGAACATGTTTTAAGTAGAACCGCAGCGAGGGAAACTATTTTCCCGAACGGGGAAAAAACCACTCCTGGAGAGTGGTGTACCCTGAACGAATTTCCCGGTTGATGAGGAGTGGCCATTATCCGAGATTATTTAAGTCCGGGAAGGTTGGTGTGCTTTCTGTTTCTACTTTTGTATCCCTGGCGAGACAAGCGCTGATCAATAAATAATTTTCTGAGTGGAATTTGGGAGTGCGAACTTGAGTCAGAAGTGCCCCAATTTAAGGAAACGCACCGGTGCGCGGGAAGAAGGAGCGAACCTGGAAAGTTGAACGAGAAGGCTTTGAAGAAGTTCCCACTAGAGGAACCAATTGGAGGTGGCTGCATTAAGAAGCGAAAAAAGGAGCCCCTGGTCAGCTTAGGAAATAGAAGGCAATAAGTGGCTTTTTATTTGTTATATATATGGCAAATAATCCAAGCATTGAGTTTACATTTACTTGGCTTCATATATAACTAATTTTGAATTTACGGCGTGTGAAGAGTGTGGCTTGGGAATAAATTTCCCAGGTCGTTGATCAGGCGAAGAAGCCAGGGATATTCTTCGAAGTGGGAGTGTTCGGCAAGTTGAGTGATTGGCAGGTTGAATCTAAAGTTTTTTCCCTTCTCCTTGTGGTAGTGGTTAGGCAATCAATAGTTATTTTTTTAATGACGGAATATAAAGTTTGTGGGCATGGTAAGGCATAGGTTATTAAAAGGTAGCCATCGCGGTTAGGTGTCTACGAGCACCAAACAAATCCAGGGTGTTAATATAACTCAGGTCTGTCATTTTCTCATTTGAGCGACTTTTGGAGAGCCTCAGCCGGAGTAGCCCCAATAAAACGTTGGGGGTAGTAACGAAGTCGGTAACAATGCTCATGCGGAGTTACTTGCGCTGAATAATCTTCTTTTTCTTTTTAGCACTACAGCCCCTCTCGGGCCTTCGCTTAGAGATAGTTAGAGTATCTCATTTTCTGACCGCATTGATTTTATTCGGAAGTTGGTTTGGTCAGTACCATGGTCCCGTGTGTCTACTCAGCTATGATATCATCTGATTAAATCAGTACATATCACCACTGAGTGAACACTCGTAGTCTATCCGGAAAATCCCCTGAACTAAATTACGTTGTTCACAAACGAGATTTGAACCTAGGACCTTCGGCTTCTGCGTCTTATGCTCTAACCACTAGGCCACACCCCGCGGTGAATAAAAGTAGGTGGGTTTTTAGGATGGGAGTCAGGTGGAAGCCGTAAGCCGTTGCAGGCTCTCGAAATTGAAAATTGTGAAAGTTGAATCGGTAAATTAAGTCAATCTTTCCAACAAAGTTAGTTGAGTGAAGATTTTGAGCGAAAAACGTGAAAATAAGTGCTTAACTCTTCAGTTCCTAATGCACCCTTTAGGGTGTACTACTTCTTGTTTGTCTTTAAAATCTCATTTTGTTTATGTATATACTGTAAAGCTAATCCCTCATGCCGCTATAGAATATAAAGGGCTTTCCAATAAGAGGTGTTATTTTGAATAGCCCGCTATTTCGGTAGAAGTCGCTTTTGAAGCTGTTATTTTTCGACATTTGATAAGTAGATACTACGCCATTAATCAAAATGGAACACAATACACGCTTCAACAACCCATTGAAATTTTTAAAGTTCAGTATAAAAATGGTGAAAGTTTTGCGGAGACGGTTCGCAAAACTGGAACATTTTTGGGTCGTCGTGAAGCACCTTGTCGGACCAAAATACAGAAATTGGTGGAAAAATTCGACCTGTTTGGACAATTTAGTAATATGAAGAATAAAACCCGTGTACGTCACTCAAGAACAGCCGAGAATATTGCTGCTGTAGCCGAAAGTGTTGAAGAAAACCCAGGTTTGTCAATTTCTCGTCGTTCTTTGGAATTAGGCGTTTCACAAACGTCATTACACCGTATTTTGCATAAAGATTTGGGTCTTAAGGCTTATAAAGTTCAGTTAACACAAGAGCTCAAGCCGGTCGATCATCAACAACGTCGTGTCTTTGCTGATTGGGTCCTTGAAATGCATAAAAATGATCCGGAATTCCATCGAAAAATCATCTTGAGTGATGAGGCCCATCTCCACCTCGGTGGCTTCGTCAACAAGAAAAATTGTCGCATCTGGGGCTCGAAAACCGTAGAGTTATTCTTGAAAAGCCTCTCTATCCTCAACGTATGACTGTTTGGTGCGGTTTATGGTCCGGCGGAGTCATTGGACCTTACTTTTTTGAAAATGAGGCTGGAGTAACAGTTACGGTGAATGGATTGCGCTATCGACAGATGATTAATGATTTTTATGGCCGGAATTGGATGGTATTGATCTGGACAACCTTTACAACAAGAAGACGGCGCTGCGTGCCACACAAGGAACGAAACCATTGACTTTTTACGGGAAAAGTTACCGGACCGTGTTATCTCTCGAAGAGGTGATCACAATTGGCCACCGAGATCTTGTGATTTAACAACCTGCGACTTCTTCTTTTTGGGCCACGTGAAAGAGAAGGTCTACGCCAACAGCCCAGCGTCGATTCAAGACATCAAAGGTGGAACTCGTGAGGCTATCGAGGATATAGGGCAGCCACTTTGCGATTTGGTTATGGAAAATTTCTTGAAAAGGATATGGTCCTATAAGCGTGGTCGTGGTGGTCATTTACCTGATGTCATTTTTCACAGTTAAGGCATACCTTCCTCTTTATAATGAAATAAACATCCAACCATTTATATAAAAAAATGGCATTTTCCTTTTAATATCAAAATAACACCTCTTATTGGAAAACCCTACACAACAGCTGATTCAAGCTACTAATCTTATATCAAACTTGACTATACCCTTCCAAAAACAGTTTTAGTGCATTTTCGATTGATCCTGTTCTTCTCCTCCTGGCTTAGCCTATTAGTTTCTTCCAAGTTTAAGAGATAAATAAATCTGTTCCGATTTCCAAATAAGTAGCAGCAGCTTTCCTTGAGAAAGCCGACATCTAGTTTTTGTAAAGCTTAAATTTTAACTGAAGGTTTCTTATGAATTTTACCTTCATTACTTTATTTTTCATAAGGAACGGTCATGCTCGAAAATCGATTACGAAATATAAATTCAAGCACGCCTAATTCATCGAATTTTTAGTGAGTAGTTGATAAAATCCAACCTATTTCCCAAGCCTTTATGGAATTAAAAACTTTATATAGAATCAGAGTGGCTCACAAGAAGGAATAAATGCTCATACAAATTCAATAACTTGGACTAATGCTATTTCAAATATTCAAATTATTTCCAAGAAGTTAGAGCTTCATTCAATTTATATATAATCCATTTCAAAATGTCTGGGAATTCAAGATATGCTAACTGCGATCGTCTTAAATACCTTTCGTTTAAATTCCTCTCCATCCACGCATATTTCAAGAGAATTCTTTGAACCCCCGTCACAAAAGCGGAAATATTATGACAAAGACAATATCTGCATTCCATTCAACCATTTTTAATTTCTTTGACATTCGATAACATTTCATATCAAACACATGTAAGATATCTACTCAATCCATTGACTCAACAATTTTAATGTATCTTAAAAAGAGAAGAACGATTATTATAAAAAAAGAAAATACCAAACAAAAAAATTATATTAAAATGTAAAAAGCTGTTTGACACATCCACGACTCTCCAGTGTCAAAACAAAAAGCGCATTATATCAATTATTATTGCATAAACAGTAGCAGCTGCAAATTTCAAGACGCTAATTGAATTATATACATACATGCATAAATTCCAATTTGAAATAATTCTCAATGTCATTGCATTTGCCTCCACTCTGCCATGAATTTTATTGAAATTATCTCTGACAGTACTTCATTAACACATTCACCCATTTACCTAGTAATTAAAACAAATTTTATCGCGGAATTTTAAAACACAATACGTTAACTATGCACGTGAGGGAAGAATTCAAAAAATGAAAAATAGAGCGAAGGAGTAAAGTAAGACAATAAAAGTTTTAAATGAATATCAATTTTACATTTTCCGATGAAATGTTAATGGACTTGGAGTCGGCGTATCCAAGGAAAATAAATACTAAATAAAACTTGGATCAGATTGTCATAGAGCATTTAGCACATACTTAACTTAATTGCATGCCAAACACCCGCTTGGCTACTGTTATCGTTTGTAAAATATTTTTTGCATTCAAGCTCTGCATCTTCTTATTTACCGTCTTCTATTCTCGTTAGAACGGCTCATTTGCGGAATGTATCTGCTAATGATTGAATGGTAAATGCCACTGGATTCTGGCTACAGACTGTTTACATTGTGAAATAAGATGGTCATTAATAGTTTTTACGATGTTCTTCCAATGAATGTTCAGCAACGTTAGAATAACTAGCGGATGTTAATGCTGATTATTATCACTCAAATGTGCAATAACTTTTGCCAAACATTTTGCGGAAATGAAAGATGAACTTCTTCTTTAATGGGCGATTAACTCGTATATACACAAACTTGCATTTACAACTCGTAAAAGCAATTTTTTGTGCATAGAGGAGTTTGGTCTGCTTTTTTTTGGAAAATGTTAAGAGAGACAACGCTCCCTCAACGATTGGCAGCAGTCTTGGAGGAATTGCACGAAGGGAAGGTGGACTGCGCGCTTCATCCCGGATGTGAGACCGTGGCTAAATCGAAGGCATGGTGAGACTGACTTCTATCTGACCCAGCTTTTGAGCGGGCACGGGTGTTTTCAGTCTTACCTGCACAAGATCGGTAAGTCACGGTCTCCCGATTGTCGGTTTTGCCCAGGAGAGGAGGACAATGCCTGTCACACATTTTTTGCGTGTACCAAATGGGCCAGGCTGCGAAGGGAACTCTACAGGGAGACGGGAGAGCTCACCCCGGATAATATAGTTGCGGTGATGCTCGAATCGGTTGACAAATGGAACCAGGTGGCACATTATGCTCGGGCAGTCCTAAAAGATAAAAGGGACTCGCAGCAGCCGGAGGTGCTGGGGCTGGGGGATCGCTCTTCTGGCATTTCCTCTTCCCCTCTCCCCTCCCGCTAGGAAAGGGACTCCCCAGCTTGAAGGCGCCTCACGGCGTAACAAAAAGAGACCTGGCCCGAAGTAATGTGTCAAACGGTTCCAGGCTAGGTTCTCAGATTGACAGGGGAGGTGTTTAGTGGGTAGTCCAAGGGTATCCTCCATGGGAGTCCCACATTGCCAGACTCGGCGGGCGTAAATGCCTTCACCTCCCTACCACAAAAAAAGCGGGTGAAACTACGATTTAATTGAAAGCCGTAAACCGTCAGCAATGGTTTTGAAGTACGTCTAACTCCCATCAGGCTTAACTCAAGGAACGCACGGATTAATGAAACCACCAAGTGTGTGATGCACCTTTATATTATGATACCAAAGATGATCAGCAATTATACGGAAGAAAAATCGGGGTAAAACCTGCTGCAATGATGTGCCACGTGAATCGTATGGATGAACAACGGATACCCAAAAAAGTATTCGTTGGGAGAACTGAAGGGTGGATACCTGTGGGGAAACCAAGAGAACGCTGGTATGACTCAGTTCATCGCTGCTCGGATTTCGAAATCGGAGGACGTGGTCAATGGAGCGAGACAGTTGCGAAAGCTCAAGAAGGGCTGTAGTGCTACGAAGAAGAAGAAGTAAGACAATCAGCATTACTCATAATAGCCACCACAAATGGAATCACCTTATATAGATAATTTAGTTCACGGTATGATGATATGACCCATGGCTCAATGCAAGCGCTTTCTTTCTTTTTCTCAGTGTATGTCCTTTTAACTGTCAGCTTTGCCTGAACAAAAACCGGTACAAAGTGTCATTTGGCAACCGATCTAGGCACCTCTTTGATTAAACTAATTGGGAGAGCTCTACTATTTAATTAAAGAGGTCACCACACTGCCTGCCCATCTCCATCTGTCCGCCCATCTGTGTGTTAAAGCACTTTGCCTCCGAGGCTGTAGCAGCTACAGACACCAATCCTGATAGGAACACCTGGGTATGAAGAGATTTCAAAGGTTTTAAGAAAGGGACGTGAGAAATAGTGTTGGCTAGTTTTTTCTCCTTTTTCCAATTGAATCATAAAATATGTAATAATTTTGATTAATCTGAATTTAATGTTGTTTTTTGATTCAATGTTTTTAATTGATAAGATATAAATTTAGAGAGCCATTTGGGCCATTAAGTTTTCATATTTTTATTGTTTGAAATGAGCTTTATATTCTTTGAAAATTTATAACGATAAGTATTGAATGAAGCGCTTTTGATTTTGACTTTGGAAGGAACGTGTGAACTAAAGTAACAAGTCTTAATAAGACCTTTCTAAAATAGATGTTAAATTTGCGTTATTTTAAATGGAGTCATAAAGTTTTTTTTTACTTTTATTAATCTAATTGATGAAATATGTCTTTTTCCGGCAAAGATGAGAAGGTTATTTAAGCCATCACGGTAGGACTTTGAAACGCAAAGAGCATCTAGACGACCCTGTAGACAACCTCCCTTGTCAACCTGAGAAGCTAGCTTGAAACCTTTTGACACATTAGGAGGCCAGTCAAAATAGACAAAAATAAAAAGTAGATTTGTAATAATGCAAACAACGAAAATCGTCACGGTTCCTACTTCTACAAAGCAAAAAAGATTTAAAATAAAATGTCAAAAATCGGGTTTTTTGGTTCTTTTTTGGTAAAAGGTAAATGTTCGTTCATTAAAAGCTGTAGATCGTGCGATTATCTAGTAAAGTTGATCTTATACTTTTTAAGGCAGACTAATCGACGGAAAGTTACCTATGCATTTCGATTCGTGTATGTGTATATTAAAGAAATTTATAACAACGTTGAATGCGTCAATTATTTATTAATTTAAATTAAAATCTTAAGAAATGTATATCGAGCAAATATCTTAGCTATGAAGTTTCAGAGTAAATTACTGGTTTCTGTCCTAACCAAAGCATACCTCCGATTTGAATGAAATTTGGCATAAAGTTTTATTGAACTTTATAATGAAACATATACTGAAAAATACAAAGTTGAATCATTTGAAATAAAATGGCGACAATTTAAAGGGCAAATCTGAACCGATTATGATGAAATTTGTTGCTGTGGTAGCGAACGAAAATATCTGGCGAACATTTAAAATCTCCAAACTCAGTTCTTTAGTTTCAAAATGGAAGCTAGTCAAAGTCTTAAAGCCCCCTAAAACCAACAATTTTTATTTGATTTGTACAAAATTTTATACTAAGATCTAAACTTGCTGTGAATTTGCTGATCAGATAAGTACAGATTTCAAGATGACAGTGGTTTAGGTTTCAGTGGGCGTAAAGGGGCCAAGCTTCTCCAACTTTTAGAATAGCGATACCTCAAAAGTGATGACCGGTAGGAAAAAAAGTATGAGAACAACTTTCGTAGATAATTAAATTGTCAAATGTTTTGTCTGAAGAAGGTGCAAAAGGGATATTTAGGAATGCACAACCCCAGAATTTATGATATTTATATGGAGAAGGATAAACGCAGCAAACAAAGCTTACTTTTCAGTATTTCCTAAGCTAAGATCCAGAAATGTTTAAATGGAAAATAAGATACGCATATACAAGTCACTAATAAGACTGGTGCTTCTATATGGATGCGAAACCCGAACTCTTAGAAATGTTTCCAAAAAGGCCCTGGATGTATTCGAGTGCAAAGAGCTTAGGAGGATACATGGCCCAGCAAAGCATAGAGTAGAGTGGAGAGTTCATTACAACGAAGAGTTACAAAGTCTTCATAACGGTCCGCATCAGCAAAACTACACAAACTACGATGGGGAGGATATGTGGAGAGAATGTTATAAGAAAAATCATTTGCTGTAACTGATGCAAATCTAACGGCAATGCACGAATTCAAGGTCTTGAATGGTCTATAGCAAGAAACAGTCACTGCGCCTCTGCTTTTCTCAATATTCATTCAAAAGATATTGAACGGCTTTGATTTTAACGTCCGCCAACACGATCATTGGTAGCGTTTGCTGATGATCTAACCATCTATACGATAGACGAAAAAGCTACAATAGTTCAGAGCAATCTTTAAAAAATGTTCAATGATGTGCAGTTGTACACTGAAGATTGGCGAATGAAAATCAATGCGCAAAAGCGCGAAACAATTTTGTTTTGGACAACACTGCAAAGGATCAGTCAAGACCTGAAACGTAGTTGGAAGGATTTCCACATCATGCCTGGTGAGGGTTTTTCAGAACGGGTTCCAAATAAATCTTATGTTCGATACCTCGGTATTCATCTCGATCAGTATCTGTACTATACTGAACATGTTGAAATCATGCTCAGTAAAGCACAAAAAAGTAGAAATGGCCCTTCGACGACTCTTCCTTTCGAGATGCATTGATCAAAAGGTCAAAGTTATCTATTACAAGACCCTGGTTAGATAAGTTTTGACATATGGATGTCAGATCTGGTACAACCAGAGTGCTAGTACTATGGAAGGATTAAGAGTTTTCGTAAGAAAATGTCTTCATGCATATACTGGTTTCTACAGAAAGTCTAAGGCGGATTGGAAGCACTATATATCGAATAGAAGTATTTATCAAACTGCTTGAATTTCTACTTATTTGTAGTGTCTACGTCCGTTACGAACGTGTGTAGCCCTAGTATTACGTGTTATTGTTGTTTTAATTATTAAATATTCAATCGGCTCTAACTTAGCTGCTTATAATTCGATTGGTATAAAATTTTCAGGAGACATACAACTGCTATCAGAAAACTTAAATTGTAGCTTTTAAGAAATTTAACGGTTCCATTTTGATCTACTTCTCCTTCTTCTTCTTAGAACTACAGCCCCTCTTGGGCCTTCGCTTCCTGCGAACACCGCCTCCAAAAGTCTCGGTTCATTGACCGCGTCCTCCAATTTCGAAATCCTAGCAGCGATGAACTGTCTTCGTCGTCCGAGTCAGACCAGCGTTTTCTCGGTTTCCCCACTGGTCTCCGGCCTTCAGTTCTCCCACGAATACCTTTTTGGGTACTCGTTGTTCGTCCATACGATTCATGTGGCCAGCCCATTGCAGCTTCCGCAGTCTTAAAATCATTGAGACCTCCGGGTCGTCAAAAATTTCACACAGCTCATGTTTGTATCGAATCCGCCAGTGGTCCCCGTCTAGCTTCGCTCCGATTATTCGCCCCAGGACCCGTTCAATATATTTGCGGATGCTTGGGTTAGGGTCCATGTTTCACACCCATAGCATAACACAGATCTTATCACAGATTTGTATACTTGGGGATTTGTTTTCTGTGTATGCAGGTGGTTTTCAAGATCGTCAGAACAGAATAAAATATTTTATTTGCGTGCTGTATTCTTCGGCGTATTACGTCTCTTTCATTGCCCGTTTTCGTTATTTTGGCGCCTAAATACACAAATGCACCGACATTTTCGATACTATATTCGCCAAGTGTGATATTTTGTGTACTTTTCATATATATATATATATATATATATATATATATATATATATATATATATATATATATATATATATATATATATATATAAGAAATCAACTGCAAAAAAAGTGTGTGCGTACTTTCTTTACATCCCGCTGTTACGGTCCCCGCAATATAAAAATCTTCTCCGCGTGTCCGCGATTAAAAGTCAAATAAAAGCCTTGGGAATTTTCGCGATCGTGCGACGCAGAATAATAAATAAACAAACGAAATAAATCAAGTACAATAGTGAAAATAATAAATAAACGAAATTGAACAAGTGCAAAGTGAAATTGTTATAAGAAATAAACTCGATCTGGAGTGATTGAGAAACAAGAAAAACAGAAACTTTACGATTTTATAATATACACATTGACAGAAATAACATTCTGAGTTAATAAATTCACAAAACTATTTTTCCACACCAAGTTCCATTTTGAACAAAATTGATCGAATTTTGACTTCTGAGGTATTTGTTGCCCTCATACTTCTAACGACAATTAAGTAATGAGACTGATTTTATTGCCGCGCTTGTGGTGAACCTGCGACCTGGAAATTCCCTTCCCTTTCCTCGGCATCTTTCCCCTCTCTATTGATATATTCACCATCGCTCTAGCTTGTTTAATTCGCCTGCTGTGTCGTGTTGAGTCACGAAAATGGAGAAATGAAATCAAGAGCAACGCGGCGCGATAAAATTTTGCGCCAGATTGGGTGAAACAGCTTCAGACACTTACCCTAAAATTGCATAGTGATAGTGCTCTTAGTCGTGCCCAGGTATTTCGATGGCAAAAAGAATTGAAGGAGGAGCGTGAATGCGTGGAAGACGAGGCGCGGAGCGGGAGACTAGTCGAGGCGCGGCCTGACGCAAGTGCGCAGCGTGTGCATGCCCTAATCCGTGAAGATTGGCGTTTAACAGTTCGAATGCTGGCCCTGGAACTGAGTATGAACCGTGAAACAGTCAGACAAATTTTCACTGACGATTTTGGGATGAAAAAGTTGTGCGCGAAGATGGTTCCAAAGAACCTTTCTGAGGAGTAAAAGCAGCCCTCAGCGTGTCCCAGTATTTGGCCTCTAAAGGGATCGCCGTGTTGGAACAGCCACCTTATTTACCCAATATATCGCACTGTGACTTTTTTTTGTTACCTAGAACAAAATCGTTGGTCAAGGGAACCCATTTTGAGTCGAATACGGACATTTAGGCGGCCGTGACGAGGGTACTCGTGGGCATCCTAGTGAAAGTGCTACAAAAATGTTGCGGAGCATGGAAAACGCGCTGGAATCGTTGTATAGCTGCTCAAGGGGACTACTTTGAAGGGGATGGCAGAGTTGTAGAATCATTTTTCAATATACGGTTTTCATGGAATCAGTTTCATTACTTAATTGTCACACCTCGTAAGTCCACGTTTCTTTTCAGAATGTTCAGGTCAAAAGTATCCAATCGCGAAGGGGATGGGGGACGGTGGAAACGAAATTTTCGTACATTTACCTCCCGCTGTACCCCTCGAACAAGACTTGTTAATTTAAGTCCTGTTTTGAAAAGTTCTTATCAGGACCTTTTATTTTATGCCCATATTGAATACTTTTGATGAAATTTTTTCTTTTTCCAGGGGCCACTTGTAATGAATCGGTCCTACGCCACTGGCGACCAATACACATGCACATTGCTACCATATGGCTTCCCATCTCACGTCAGTTGTGACGACTTCCCATCCCACGTCAGTTTTCTCTGGGGATGTCAAAGTCTAGTTTGACGCAGCAGTGGCTGTTCGAATAACGGCGGTAGGAGAATCAAGTGCAGGCGTTGAAGCAAAATTTCAAATCAAACTTCAGCGACGACAAGCACATTTATGGAATTTGCAACAGCCACCGCAACCTCATTGAGAAGGCACGGATGAAGTGCTTGGATTCAGAAGAACGTTCCAAAACAAAAAAGGAGACAGTGGATGGAAGAAACCAGCGAGAGACCAGAGTTCGGTCGTGTTTTGGCAATAGAGCAAGACCCGGATCGAAACATATTATGGTGAAACGTCTTCTAGCAGACATGCAGGTAAGTATCTTCATGAAACGCATGCTCAGTTTAGGAGTGGAAAGATAAGTTTAGATGGAAATATTGATGCAGCATATAATCTGCCGCCAGGATTGATGCGTTTTTGGAGCTCTTCGGTCGTGAAAAACCGACACACATCTGGAATGAGTCTAAGGGAAAAATCATGCAAGCACTGAGTCCACCTGAAAGTCCAAAAAGTTCAGTGGAAGATTTCGCTGGTCCTATTGCCGGAACGACAAATTGGATTTTGGCTTTCTTAGTAACAACACTATTGGTACTGCTTTTGGTACTGCACAAACATTCTGGCTATTCTCGGGAATAACGATAGTGGGCGTTTTCTTTGTATTCTTCGCTAGACCCGAAACCGAGGGTAAGTCACTTGCTGAAATCCTAACAATTTTCGGTGAACGAGGCAACCGAACAGAAGAGGCGAAATTGTAAATTGTTATTGAGACTGTTAAAAAGAAGAAGAAGAAGAAGGAAGAGCTGAATGGAAAATGGACTGAATTTTGTCGAAAGATAACTTACTGAGAAAAGAAAAACGGTTTTGCTATAAGTTTTAATTGTATTTAAAAACATTTTAATTTTCTTTTAATCGCGACACTTGGGTTCAGCATCATCACAGTATTTTTTATTTGTTTTTTCGTTTTAAAGAAATTATTTAGCTCAATTAGAAACAAAATAACACTTGACTAGAGTTATTTTATAAGCAAAACAACTGGCTCCTTTTTTAAGTGAAACCCAGACAACAGTAACACAGGGTGAAAAAAAATTTAATAGTTAAAAATGCGCAGAATTAAAGTAATGATAAGCAAACCAAAATACTAAATGCTTAAAAAAGAAAATACTTGCAAAAAGTTGTTGAAATATTCATGCGCGCTATTGTAATGCAGCGGTTTTTGGTTAAATCTAGACGATAGGATTAGTTGTAATTTGTATAATTTATTTAAAAGCAAATTATTTTTGATAAGCTTTATTGCACAGTAACAACTAGGAAAAAAGAAACAGATGAGATTCGTGACAGGAAAACAAATAAGGAAATTATTTTTTTGTGAGCAAAACAATACAATACACTAAGAAGAGAAACGAAATATACTATTCAAGCGATCACACACACAAATAACGCAAAAAAAGTTTTGTAAACCTCAAAAAAAAAAAACAATTTTCAATATTTTTAAATCAACAACAATTTTTATGTTCTAACAACTGAACGAAAAAATTCTTTCATACACGTACTAACGTTTTTAACTTTATATTAAAAATTTTACCACAACAAAATTTTTGCACAAATATTTTTTTTTTGTGAAATTTGTCGTTTAAGGCAGCGCAGCGGCCCCACTGATAGAACAAACATATTTCGTTTAAACTTTATACTATCCAGGATATTTTACCCTTAAACGTTTTAACTAGACTTCTCCAAAAAAAATCTATCTATCCTGATATCACATTAAACAAGTTGGGTAGAAAGACCTATGCTCATGTCAGAAGGATTCTGTACTCAACTTACAAAATGCAGTAACCAGCAACGAATAAAATCAAGAAACATGTCATAGACGATTTAATTGGAGAAAATGTGAAATTCGAGGATCATACTATTATTAACAAAGTTGAACGAATTTTGACTTCTGAGGTATTTGTTATAGTTATGCCCATAAATATCTCCTTTGATATTTTTTTCAGATTTTTTAAGATCACTGGTGTCCATTCGCGAGGGAGGAAACACATTTTTCATGTATTTCCCCCCCTGTGCTCCCACTGAAGCAAAACCTGTCAGTTTAAGAACTGTTTTGAAAAGCTCTCATAGAGAACTTTCAGTTGATACTCATATCGGCTACCTTTCATGAAATTTTTTTTTCAGGGGCCACTCCTCTGTACTGTAATCATCGATTCATGGCCTATTTTTTCGAATCCTAGAATGGTTACAAGGCCCTTTTGCTAGGAGCTCTCTCCTGCCTCTTCGACTTGTTTCAATTGTATGTACTCATCTTCATGATACATATCACTTCTGAAATTTTCATGCAAATTCTAGCAAAGCTGTAGTGTCTAAGTTGGTAAAAAGCGCATATGGCTCCATAGCAATATGTTTCCATAATAATACAGGGCATATTGCTCCATAGTAATACACGAAAATTCAAATCACTATAACTTCGGTAAATACTATTCGATCTTTATGAAACTTTCCGAAAAAAACAATCTTATAAATAGTCATCTCTTTGCTAAATTTTATTGAGTTTAAGGGTACCGTTTAGATTTTATTCAAGAAAACACAAAATCGATAAATCATACTATTGCTAACAAAGTTGAGTGAATTTCGACTTCTCATGTATTTGTTGTTGTTGTACTCATGAAGGCCTACATTCATGATTTTTTTCAGATTTTTCGGATGGAAGGTGTCCAATCGCGAGGGGGGGTACGCGAAAAGTTCGTACATTTCCCCTTCCCATGCCCCCCTCGGTACTTATAAGACAATTTTAAGACTTGTTTTGAAAAGATCTTATTGAGACCTTTCCAATGACACCCTACTCGACTACCAATGGTGAAAATTTTTTTTTTGAGGGGTCACCCCCTTATATGGGGAGACCCCTCTTAAACGCCTTTGAAAAATTTTTCCACCCTTGAACTTTCAAGAGGTCACCACTTCTGACTTTTTTACAAAGTTTCATGGCTGTAGCCCTTATAGTTTCGGAGAAAAAGTGCTGTGACATACAGACGGACGGACGGACGGACGGACGGACGGACCGACAGACGGACACAGGTCGTGATTGCAATAGGGTTTTGTATTTTAGTACAAAACTCTAAAAAGAAAACAATTTCATTCTCTCTCTATAACAGCCCCAAAATACTATTTCCATGAAAATTTCTTCTTGTTTTAAAAGTTAGTCTTATGAATCAGTTGCATCAATCAATCAATCAATCAAAAGCGCTTTATTTAATACTAACCGTTATAAATTTTAAAAGAATACAAAGCCAATTCCAAACAATAACAATAAAAAACTTAATGGCCCAAATGGCTCTCTAAATTTGTACGTTATCACTAGACACATTAAAAAAAAAACTATAGCAAATTCAAATCAATGAAGATTATTACATATTTTTTAAATTTAATTGGAAAAAGGAGAAAAAACCAACCAACACGATTCTAAAATTATTTATAATCTTAACACTACAGTGAACTTTGATCCTACATCTAATATGTTTTAACTTAATTCTAATAAATGCTATCAAAAACTTTATCTTATACTTAAAAAAAATCTATAACAATGTTCCTAACCTAAGCGTTTTACCTTATCTCTAACCTAATATAATAAACATAATATAAACCTAACCTATACCTAACATTTAACAAAAATAAACAACAACACTAAATGTAGCAATAATGAGCTGAAACTCAAAAACTAAATAACGAAAAACACCAAAACTGAAAAATAAACACGAATAATTTAGACATTGTCATTCAGCCACCAATACCTAGATTGCCCCGTCTCAACTCGATCAGCCTCAACGAATCTAGCAAATGAGTATCTGCATTGGAATTGTTGGTCTCGTGAACTCAAGTTCGGAGGATATTTTATCTTTTTATCGGTGGCCCGTCGATATATGTGATATATGACTGGGACGCCGTCAGAATCAAAAACATATCGATTCATGTCCAAATACACGAATGCTTCTGGAGGAATGAAGCCAGTAGCGAGGCAAGTCGCTATATACCCGTCTGTAGGGTGGAACGGCTGTGAAATCCAAGGGTTTTCACTCACAGTCACAGATCTTGCGATATCATTCCGAAGAAGTTTCAATATGAAAATATCGACTCTAGTCACTTCAGCAGTTTGATAAATTCTTCTATTCGATATATAATGTTTCCAATCCGTCACAGGCTTTCTGTACAAACCAGTACATGCACGAAGACATTTCCTTTCGAAAACTCTTAATCTTTCCATTGTACTGGCACTCTGGTTGTACCAGATCTGACATCCATATGTCAAAACTGGTCTAACCAGTGTCTTGTAACAGATAATTTTGACCTTTTGATCAATGTATCTGGAATAAAAGAGCTTTCGAAGGGCCATGACTACTTTAAGTGCCTTACTGAGCATGATTTTCACATGTTCAGTATAGTACAGATACTGATCGAGATGAACACCGAGGTATCGAACACAGAATTTAAGGGGAACCCGTTCAAGACTACCCTCACCAGCCATGATGTGGAAATCTTTCCAATTACGTTTCAGGTCTTGATTGACCCCCTGCAGCGTTGTCCGAAACAAGATTGTTTCACACTTCTGCGCATTGATTTTCATTCGCCAATTGTCAGTGTACAGCTGTACATCATTGAACATTTTTTGGAGATTGCTCTGAACTATTGTAGCTTTTCGGTCTGCCGTATAGATGATCAGATCATCAGCAAACGCTACCAATGATCGCGTTGGCGAGACATTAAAATCAAAGCCGTTCAATAGCTTGCGAATGAATATTGGCAAGAGCAGAGGCGCAGTAACTGTTCCCTGCTATAGACCATTCAAGACCTTGAACTCGCGCATTGTTGTCAGATTTCCATCAGTTACAACAAATGATTTCCCGTATAACATATTACACATCATGGCGACAAGGTGTCTGGGGAACTTGTCCTGAAGGAGTTTAAAAATAAGTCCATCTAACCATACCGTATCAAAGGCTTTCTCCATATCAATGAGACAGGCTCCAACACATTGTCTATCATTTAGTTTCCAACAGATGTCTGAGGTTACTTTCGTTATTGCATGTGTGGTCGAATGCCTGGCACGAAAACCAAATTGGCAATTCGGCATCAACTCATATTTCTCAATGTGGGCGTTTAATGCTCTGTTGAGTATCACTTCAAACACCTTGCTGATGTTAGGCAGCAAGCTAATTGGGCGATAGCTTTTGGGGTATGAAGACTCTTTTCCTTTTTTCAAGATCGGAAATACCTTAGCCTTTTTCCACTCATTTGGGAAATATGAATTGCTCAACATGTTGTTGAACAATATGCAATAGTTCCTAATAGCAACCTCAGGCATATGTCGGAGAACTACATTTGGAATACCATCAGTACCACATGATTTCTTGTTGTTTATCTTGCAAGTCTTCATAGCTGACAAAATAATCAATAAGATTCAAGCTCGGTATGAGGTCAGATGTTAATGTTTCATTGAAATGAAGAATTGATTGGCCGTTCAGGCTTGATTTGAAGTCGGAAACTTTTGCTTCAACGACCTCCGAAAATATTTCGTTCCTTCTCTCAGGGTTTGGTAGATGAACCAATTCAAAATGTGTTCCAATCAGGGCAAGTTTATCCAATCCTTCACAAATAATCCTGTTTCCATTTCTATCCGGAGTCGTACTATCAATTTCGATACCAGCCCTATCGAGAAGATTTATCTCATCACTAGGGACTTCAAGATTCGATACCTTCACTCGAGACTTCTTGCGGAATAAGGTATTCACTTTCGCAAACACGCCGTCTGGGTCCTGCGGGCTAATACCCCTCAATTTTTCCGCCCATCGATTGCTGACCTCACTCCTGAAGTATGACCGGATTAAGCTCCGGACATTTTTGAGATGTAATTTCAACAAAGACAACGAGGGATGGTTGTAGTCCAAAAATCGCCGATAAATATTGTTGACGCGTGTGAGAAGGAGGCTTTTCAATCTTTCCAACCTTGCGATGGTTGGTGTTTCATATCCTTCCATATTGTTTCGAAGTTTAATCTTGGGAACGACTTTCTCAATCGTTTCCAACGTCAGCTTCTCTAACTTCGACAAATAGGCATCTATTTCATCGTTAGTTAGATTCCTGTCATTAAGAACCATTGTGCAAGAGTCGCAACCATCAGAAGGGGGACATTGCTTCTGGTACTCCCGATTAAACTTCTTTTGAAACTTTCCCCAGTCTGTTTTTTTTGAAATTCAACCGATGATTTTCATGTTGAACTGGAATGAGGAAGAAATCATCCCTGTGATGATTGATTTCCATTACGATTGCGTTATGGTCGCTATCATAAGGAAGCACCTGCAGTTTCCGTTGAGGAATATTAAAGCTGAATTCGAGTCTTGCGTCAGCAATGCAAAGGTCCAAATATGAATTTGTCCTAGGGTATGTTGGGAACTCCGACCCATATAGATTGCACCTGTATTCAATTTGGTTCTCTGTTATCCACGATTTCAGGAATACACCTCTTGGATTATTGGTGGCGTTCAGCCATGATGTATGCTTGGCGTTCAAGTCACCAGCAAGAATATAGTAGTTATGCAGCCTGTTCAATTCGAGTATTTCGAACAAGGAATTGAGCTCCTCCTTGAGCTTGAGAACAGTTCCACCAGTTGCATAGGCAGAGATAACGAAGAGGTTATCCCCACCTGGCAGTGAGATTTTGATAACGGGCACTTCAAGAGATTCAAAGCTTTTGAATTCAACTTTTTCAATATTTTGGAAACGATAGGATCTTCGAACCAATATCTCGGTGCCACCTTCCCCATCACCTGTTACCCTATCGTTTCTTACGAACTCAAAATCCTTGAATCTCATGGAGTGCCATGAACTGAGGTGGGTTTCGGTGAGAAGCACGATGTCAGGCTTTTGTCTGGCAATGAATTCAAGGAGATAATCACGCCGATGTAAAGTAACAATGGATTTGACGTTGATCGAGATGAGACGAATCCTATCCGTGGGAATGTGGCTGGATGACAACTTATTTTGAGGCATTTGAAAGCCCTAAACGCTGAAAAACAATGTTAATTTTCGAATCTTGTTTATCGATTTGCTCCGATAAGGAAGTTAATTGTTGATAAATTTTAAGGAGCAGCTCATTATTGCCACTTACATTATTTATTTTATTTACATTGTCTGCTGGTCCTCTCGCAGCAAGTGCAAATGCCACCCCGGGCTTGACGAAGTTGGTAGGTATCACACTGCGGTGTGCTTGACTTTGTTTTGGAGTTACTTTAATCTTTGCATCTTGATACCGGGGGCATCCTCGATATGATGCTGGATGAGCAAAGGCACCGCAGTTCACACAATAAAGTTTTTCTTTTGGCTCCGCCTGAGCCAATTTGCACTCGCCGGGAGCATGAATGTCTTTGCATTTGACACACCTATATTTCATGGCGCAATTGGCAGCCGAACGCCCGAATCTTTGACACCTGTAGCACTGGTTGACCTCACTTTTCTGGAGGCGTTCCCACCTCACCACGCGGAAGTTCAAGTACCGTATTTTCTGTAGGGTACGCGAACTACTTTTGCTGGAAATCTGGACTAAGTAGTGAGGCAAGTTTTTGCGCTCCACAATCGATCTCCTCGTACCAAAGTTTTTAACTGAAATAAACTGTATTTCTGGTGCAGCTTCTTGGAGCACTTGAAGGAGATCGACTGTGTCCTCACCACAGTCCAGACCCTTCAATAAAAAGGTTTGGTTCTTTTCGCTTTTCGGGGTGTACGTGAAATGCGGAACATCTCCAGAATTTAAGGCACTTTTTGTTGCCTGGAAATCAACCAGCGACTTAGTCCTTATTGTCAACTTATCGGCATTGACTCTTTTTATCTGAAAATCTTTTAGTTTATTTTCGGCTGCCAAAAGCTGAACCATATCTTTGCCCGTTTGCCCAAACACATTGATTGGTGGGACTTTTTCTTTTTTTTTCTTTTTTTTCATCAATCTTAACGGACGGACCAACAGACGGACCAGCAGACAAACCTTTTGGTTTTTTCTACCGATTTTTAACTCTAAGATATTCAATGAAATCATTATCGAATTTTGACGTTTTACCTGCATCCTCTTCAACGTTCATCGTTTCTTCAAGACCAGCTAGCGCTGCATAATAATATCTGCTGTCGTTTGCGCCTCCTGCGCTGAGGACGTCCTCTTGATTAGCTTCTTCCTGTGGCTTTTTAGTTTTCTTGTCTTCAGATTTTGAGTGTGGTTGTCGGCCTTTCTTGATATCTTTATCCTTGTTGAACGTTAATGTTCCAACAAGTGCTTCTAACGATTTAACTCGGAGCTTGAGTTCTTCATTTTCCTTTTCAAATTTTTCAGCTTTCTCTTCTTCTTGGATCAGCTGTTCGATCTTGATAACCGATAGGATTGTCGAGTTTTGTTCTTGATTCTCGTATTTTCTTTTAAGTTTTTTTTCGCCCATCATCATTGGCGATGGGCATGGTCCTTCTAATTGATGGCTGAAGCCATCGGGCTCCCCCATCTCGTTGCTTTCGCAGCGAGACTAGAGGGAATGTTCTCAGACCGGGACTTCCCTTGAACGTATTTCCACTTTTGATATTTCTTCAGGAAATGAATTTCAGGTATTCGATAAATACTCGAATAATTCGACGGTGATGGGTTTCCCAATAAAATCAAAATTTGCTTTTGACTGGCTCGTAAAAAAATATTTCAATTGTTTGAAACTGACTTTTGCGAAAAATTAATTAATTTTTAAAATTAATGACTGGAGCGATTAAAAACACGTCTACACGCAACGAGTGCTAGACGTAGAATGAATCAGTTGCATCAAGCATTAGACTAATTCATTAGTTTTAAGATTAGAAAAAAAAAATATTTAAGGCATGCTTTGAGGCAAATTAAAAGCCATAACAGAAAATCCAAATCATTGAATAGCGCGTATATATTGATTGATTCCAAATTTTATCAAACTTTCAAATATTTTAAGAGGCACAAAAGTTACTAGAACAGAATATAAATATTACATTGCATTTGCATAAATTATTATGTGTGCATATTGAATAAAAATATTAACTGCATTTTATTCCTCCTCTTCAAAAAAAAAAAATAATAATAAAAGCAAGTTTCAAACCGACAAAGTCAGATGGTCGAGAAGAAAAAGAAAAGAATCAAATTAAAAAAGATTTAAGGAAAAAGTGCTAAAACTCTTACATTAATGCATTTCGTTTCTCTTTTTGTATAAACTTTATTTTTCTATATACATATGTAACTAAAAAAAAGAGGATCAATCATTGATTACAACAAAATACATAATAACATGAATTGCTAAAGAATAACACGACTTTCCTTTCAGCCTGCCCTTCTTTTTCAGCGGGAGCGAGAAGGAACGGTAAGTATGCCGTGAAAGAGGGAGGGTTGTATAAATCCGCGGAGGGCCGGTTTCGTGTCGTATAAGGTACGCGGTACCATCGTTTGTTTAAGCATTATTTCTTAGAGGAGGGTTTTTCGTGTTTACCTTTACGTTGAATATTTTTCGGTACCACGTCGGTGAAATTCGGAAACACGAAATTGAACCTAGTTTTTTTGTTATTGACTGGAAGAATGAAGGAAATACGGAATAACGTAGAGATAGCTTTCGTTTCCGTATGTTGGAATTTTGGACGTGATTGAAACAGGCATTTAAACCGGTGGCTGTGTTATTGTATTTCGGACTTATTCTGCTCGCGTAATACCTGCGACCGAATTCCTCTCCGAACTAGTTAGTCAGCAGCCATGTCGGAGTAGACTCAGTGTGTCCGGACTTATTGACTTGTCAGGTACAGTCCTTTGTCACGTCCAAAGACTTCACGTCTAGAACCGATGAGAGGTCGGTTGCAATTTCGTTCGTGCGAGTTGAAACTGAAAATTATTACACACACCCCTATATGGGGAGACCGCCCTTAAACACATTAACAAAATTTTTTGTAGGGAGACTTTCAAGAGACGGAATTTTTTGTTTCTGGCTTATGTGGTTTGCGAGGAAAATTGCTGTGACACACGGACAAGCAGGTTACGATCTTCATAGGGTTTTGTTAAAATTATTTTGCAAAACCCTAAAAAGAAAAAATTTATATATGGGTGTAACTGATAGCCCCCCACCTTTTGAATTCGGCTAGAAACAAACATGGTTGGTGGATGGTAACCAGGTTTTTTATTACCAAGCTTTTGCAAATTAATATTCTTAGCCTGGGAATATTTTGCTCTTGCTACGAAAATTTTTATCAATTTCTATCTAAAAACTTATGCAAATATGTTGACTGTTTAGTAGTATCCAGTAAATACTTGCATGAGCAATTGTGCTAACGCTTTTCCATTTCGCCAGGTATCAACTACTTGTTGCACTCACTCATCCAGTTCAATATCGTTACTTGACCATGCTTTCTTTCTTCGGATTAAGAGAAACTTTGTCTTATCGTTGCCGCTTGTATGAGGGCCCGACAACCGCAGTTATTTGCGAGTAGTTCGCCTGCATTGCACATCTGGTCACCTACACTTTGCAAAGTGCAAAAAGTCTGATAAGGATAACCGCAAAGTGAGCGAAACCTTATCTAAAACGTTTACAGACACTAATCCAGCAATTGATTACTACGTGCGAGTAGTAGCGCGAAACGGAACGAATTGAAATGCCGCCAATGCATACATGGCGCGAGGGAATTGTAAATAGTGTTAATGTAATCGCGGAGGCATTAGTACGTTATTAGTAATTAACGCCACCCTGATGTGAGAGAGAATCCCCAACTAAGGGCACTAAACTTGTTATTTAGACCAGTTTGCAGTAATGGCCACCATCATCGCCGTTAAGTTTGTACTAATCGTATGAACAATAAAACGCGAAGGTTTTGTAAACAATTGAAATTATTCACATACGAGCAAAGAGTGTCCAGCAGACATACTCGTTTCTAAAGTGCATTCTGAATGCAATAATTGCTGTCATAATACGATGCACTTGATTTTATTGTTGCATGCAGCATTGGAAGAGTTGCATTGTTGATGGGAGAATTTACGACTTCTTGTTCGCCAGTATTTGATATCCTGTTCCATTATTACTAAATGAAATCAGCATGAAAATGTGTAACATGGCGGAAGTTGGTGTGTGATGTGGGAAATGCACATCTACAGATGGAGCGCTTAAAAAGTTTAGTGCATATAATTAATGAAGATATCAGTTTTTAGGTTTAATTCGAGTGGATTGGATCGTTGACAGGCAGTAATGAGTTTAACAGGAAATCCGGTTAGGAACTCGGTCAAGCAGATACTCTTACATGGCATTTTTCGAAAACGTGTAAATATTTTGGGGAAACCAACACTAAAAGTCACTTAGCCACTCGGCAGGGATGACTAATTTAATCAATAATACAACGTTTTAAGTCGCTCGTAATTAATTTATTCAGAAATCTCAACCAGCTACGCATTAAACCTTCCTCATTTGATTTGGTATTTAAATTCCGACCCATTAACAACATTATTTATTGTCAAAACAAACCCATACATACTTGGAGAACTACCAAAGAATAATGCTCTCGCAGGTTCAAGCCATTTTCCACCTGACTGCACCGAGGAGGTTCACGAACAAGACATTGAAATCTTTTATTTTATTGATTTTCATTCTTTTCGTCTTCGGCTATGATTATCCTGTGAAATATGATTGAAATCGACATTACTTGTCAGCTTTTGGCTTGGTAAAGATTTCACTCTCAATCGATTCCGACCATTGATCCAGAAATGAAAAAGAAATGAAGACAAGCATTAACAACGCGTTTCTTTGACAATAAAACAATATGGATCGCAGAACATCATAATAAGTTTCATGTTGTCGGGCGGCGAAGGAAACACGCAACAAACCGTGGATCATAGTTTACCACTGAAATCTTTTTATTCTTATTAAAAATTCTTTTCAAGATATTCGATCTTTTCACAAATCTATTAATCGCTCCGGCGGCGGGAGGAAATCCGAAAGAAAAGAATTTTTCTTACTTTTATGTGTTTTTGTATTGTTTTTATGTTATAAGAATTTCGCATTGGTTTTCAAGTCGACTCACTAAAACTATGCATGATTATACTCGTACACATGTATGCCATGAAGTAGAACGATTAACAATAAAAGATAAGATTCTTTTGAATTGAATGCAATAAAATTAGAATTTGTAACGGCTAAGATCATATCGCCAAAATTTCACAAAATATTGTAAAGCTTTATATGGTTAACGGTTGTATATAAAAGTGGTTATTGTCAAATTTATGGTTCCTTGTAAAAAGAACCGTTGATTTGTTTCTTTAGGATTTTCAACGGAATAAAAAATATGACCATTTAATCTGCATTTGATGTGGATAGATGACTTTTAAACGTTGAGCGGATATCTCTCCTTCTTGCAAAAAAGGTGCAAGGATATTTATTAGAATTGGACCGACTATAGAAATGGCTGACCAGCTGATTTTCCGAATATTCGGCATTATAGTGACAAACTAGTCATTGGTGAGAGATCGCTCTTGATAATCAACCGTTGCCTCATAAACTTAACGAAAAAAATTAAACAGAAATGCTTAATGCCAAGGAGAAAATATTTCACCGAGAATATGATACCTCCTATTTAAGAAAAAATTAAATCTAAAATTCGCAGAGGTACTTTCCGCCTCTGCAATTTCAGTGACTACAGATATGTGCCCACTAGGTGGACGGTAGTTTTAAATTTAACCATGCAGTACTACAATTGAAGCACTTTCCAGAAACTTACACAGCACTAAATATCAAGGAATGCTTGGAAGAAATTCCGACCCTGTGAGACATAACTGAGCCTAGAATCTGAAACAAATCGAATTGGCCTACGAGTTAATGAAACTAAAACTAATTTCATGACTCAAACGAGGAAGAAAACTTCAGTTCGACAAAATCGATTACGCTCTTGAAAGTGTGGATAACTGTGGTTATCTTGGAGCTACCCTGAATAGAAGAGGCACCGAAAAGGACACGATTGGATGCAGTATTAACACCGCAAATTAAGCGTGGTATTCCGTACTTCCCATTTTAAGGTCCAGAGTTGTGCACAGGCAAAATAAGCTCCGCATTTATAAATCACTAGTCTAACCTTTGCTGTTATGTTGAAGTGAAACATGGACCCTGAGGAGTAAATCCGAAAAGACAGTGTACATATCTGATCGTGAAATGCTCCGGAAAATCTATGACCCAGTTAAAGCGGGAACAGAGTGGATACCACGCTATAAGGATGAGTTTTACGAAGGTCATTCAACAAGAACTTAGCCCACGAAAAATTTGGAAAGGTGGCAATTTATTTTTCCACATAATCTCCTTCAAACTCGATACATTTGGCCCAGCGATGCTCTAACTTTTTCAACCCGTCCAAAAAATACATTTTCTCGAGGGCTGCAAAATAGGGCTCCGTGGCGCCGATGACCTCCTCATTCGACCCAAATCTATTCCCGGCGAGTGATTTTTTTAGGTTTGAACACAAAAAGTGGTCACAGGGGGCCAAATCTGGAGAGTGGTGGTGGATGGGGCAGCAATTCGTAGAGCAATTCGACCGATTTGGCCATGGCGACGACGAGGGTGTGAGCCAGCGCGTTGGTGTGGTGGAACAGCTTTTTTTTCTTCGCCAAGCGGGGCGGCTTTTTCTTCAATTCGACGGCCCAATAAGTCTGCATAGTAGCGCCCCGTGATCGTTTTACCCTTCTCGAGGTAATCGATGTGGATCACACTTTGTGAATCCCAGAAAATCCCGATCGAACAGTCTTCGCCTTCTTCGGAGCACGTTCGCCGGGTGAAGTCCACAGTTTCGACTGTTCCTTGGCCTCTGGTGTGTACCAGTGAATCCATGTTTTGTCAACGGTCACGAAACGACGCAAGAACTCCGCCGGATTGCGCTGAAACAGCGCGAAACACGTTGCCGATGTGGTCTCACGGTTGCGTTTGTTTTCCGGTGTGAGCAATCGCGGCACCCATCGCGCCAACAGCTTTCTCATGCCCATTTCTTCGTGTAGAATATGATGCATCGTTCCTTCTGCGATGCCCACAGTCTCAGCTATCTCGTGCACCTTCAGTCGACGGTCTGCCAACACGAGATCGTGGATTTTTTTAACGTTTTCCTCCGTAGCAGCCGTTTTCGGGGCACCTGGGCGTGGCTCATCAAAAACCGACGTTTTCGGGGCACCTGGGCGTGGCTCATCAAAAACCGACGTGCGGCCACGAACAAACTCGTTGAACCAATTCTTGACGGTCGCCATCGAAGGAAAAGAGTCACTGTACACAGCATCCAAGCGATCTTTGATTTCGCTGCGCATTTTCCCTTCCAAAAAACAAGAATCTAATCACTGAACGATATTGTTCTTTTTCCATTTTTGTACAACCGTCCGACATGCTCGCTTCCAAAGGCTATCAAAACAAAACTAATGAAGGGAATTGACTGAAACTTTGACAGTAGGCTCTTTTGTAATAGCAGCGCTATCGGGCGGTGAGGCTAAGTACTTGTTGAATGACCCTCGTATGAGCTATTTGACCCTCGTATGAGCTATTTGACTAAATTGCGATGGGTGGGCCATGTAGAAAAAATGGAAGAAACCCCAAAAGAACATTAAAGGGTAGAGCACACGGTAGACTTCCAGCAAGGAGACCGAGAACTCCCTGCTGGCAGCAGAGCCTTGTTTGGTGTGAGCAACTAGTGGGTAAGATCGTAGAATCGTGATGATATGAGAAGATTAATCCTGACGGCTAAGGCCCGGCTTGGGTTGTCGCCTCATAGACGATGATGAGATACAAACGCCATTAAACTTCACACTATTGAGCGAGATAATGGAAGAAACGGTGTGATAGCTATAGACGACTCTATATTTACAGGTATTGTTACGGATGGAGTCGAGAGGCTTCAACATTATCTCACCCCGAACACTACCATATCAGTCGCGTGACTTGTTGAACAAAGCAATCCTAAGCTGCACTTGATTAGGGCTTTTGATTAACACTTTTAATTATACCCGTAGTAGTAACTGAAGTATGAGTACTTGTAGTAATGATTTTTTTAAATAAAAAAAATATAACCCATACTGGTAGATAGGTAGGTTGCTGCGAAAATACATGCCACATCAGGTCCGGCGTTAATCGGACAACAACCCAGCAATGTTCACATCCTGAACAAGAAGGTTAAACACTGTTTAGAGACGCAAAATGCCTTAATGAGACGAGTTACGGAAATGTACCGACCTACTACAATATTGTGCATCATGACTAAGGATTGCCTGCAGTTAAAGATTAAGGAGGCGAGTCAACAACAAAAATTTTAAACTTATATGTTGGTCAAAATTATGTCTGATGCCTTAATTGAATCGAAGATAGTATAAAAACTTTACACGTTATAACCCTAGCCTGTTGATGACATTATGCTGTTACTACTACTATTACCAATAAAATAATAGAAATACATCTCTCAAGCACAAACTACTTGTATTAAGTTAATGTACTCTACATATAAGGAATAAATGATTCATCATACTATGTAAAAAAATAATATAATAACCACTGATATTAAATACTGTCGTTAAGAATGTAAATATGCACTCATTAGAATACTTAAAAGATTCAAGTACGATATTTAAGAACACTAAAAATCATATACTCATAAGTATTACAATTATAGGCATAATATTTTTATAATACAACATACTGAGGACAGTATGAACTAAAAGGTGGGAGGAATTACGTCACATGCCTCGCACGTGAGACTTACATGGGTAATTCCTTGTAGACGCTCATACGCATCATGAACCCTAATAAAAGGATTTAGCAGTCCTGGGTTATTTTTCGTGAATTACGTCTAGACGCTCATGCGTATCATAAACACAACAATAAAACAATTATGTATAAGGATTAACCCACCTCGGCTAGGATAAGATGCAAATGTAATATAGATGTACATATAAGAATTACATAAAATTTTGTATAAATAGCTGGGTTGAAGGAGCTATCAGTATCAGTATAAGTTGTAGAAAGGACGAGTAAATATACATTAGTTTGAAATCTAAAGGTTTTTTCATTACTCTACGCAATATTCGGCAAACGATTTCGTTGCACTTAACTGTAGAGTGGCCCAGCACGGGCAGAGGATACCCCGAAACAACCCGGAACACAATTGAGCACAAGCCGATCTCAGTAATAAATTTTCGAATCCTCAAGCGTACTGACCCAATGCAGGCAAAATGGAAAACTGAAAATAGAGGTGTAGGAGGGTCAGACTTCTCAACTACTTCCAATATTTTTGTTGTTTTGACAGCAACATTCGTATTTTAAGTTGCGAGGTCAGCAAATTTGTCATGTATTTTGTATCCTGTTTAAGCCGGATTTTGTAGGTTTTCCGCGAAATTGATGAAAATTTTTTAAGAACTGAGAAAAACCTTGGGAATGGCATCATTTATTACACTACAGAGTTTAATGATTCCAGCTTATACGGTGTTGAAAGTGTTTCATACGGGCGGGCGAACAAACCACGCAGAATCACCTGCAATTTAAAAAACAAAAAAAATCCTACTTTGAATGCCTAGCTGACTTGGTGAAAACTGACATTGTCAAAGCACACATTCCCGCCCTTACCCCCTTAAACGACAAATAGTTTCATTTCACTGACGAGCAACACAAATTGAAATCCTTTCTCGAAAGTCAAGAACATTTTATCCAATTAGTCCTCGACAAAATGAACGACGCCGACAATCTTTTAATCCATTAAACCGAAAGCCATTCGCTTAAATCTTGAACCAGAAAATATTTTCACTCTGATTCAATTATTTGATTTATTTATCGACTTTTAAATGCATCTACATCACAAAGCGTATGCAATAAATCTTAATAAGCCGACTGAGTCGCTGATAGATTGTTCACGATCGTGGTGTCCCCAAGACTCCACCATTGACCGCGATAGGGGATTCGATAGATAGCGAGTATCTGATGTCGCCACCAGTTGCTGCCCCGCGTGCGTATCCGTGCGAGTGGAAAATTCAAAATCTTTGGACACACGTTTACTCCCTGCATTTAATGTAGTGCACATTGCAATCCACATATGACGAAGCGACGACAAACGCAAAACTTGCGCTTATCTAAATTGTATGCACTACTCAAATGACTGAATGGGTTGCATTACTCACATGCATTGTTGCATCGAGTGGGCAGCGAGTGTATGATGTGTGTGCTTTTCATGTCAGGTGGATTGGAGGTAAACAAAAGATTATCCGCAGGAGCTAATCGTTAAATAGATCACGGAAGACGGAATGCAGATCCGTTGGTGGTTGATGGGCGACATAGTTGTACTATTTGGAACAGATATGATATATTGATTTAGTCCTGATATTAGAAATAAACTATCCCCAGTTATGTAACCCAAGCAACATTCAAAAAATCCTTTTTGTAAACATTTCCGAATTATCAGGTCTAGAGTAAATTTTTTCTGTTCAATCATAATTAAGCAGAAAATCCAACTTTTAAATACAAAATATATACTGCAAATATGAACGACTACAATCTTATGCACACCACCATTCAATTAGCACCAATAATTAGATCGATCATTAGAAAACGAGAGCAAGCAGTGCGTTAACTCTTTGTGGCTTCGGGACTGGCAACTTTTTCCTGCAGTCTCAAACGCTTGCTATTGTGAAATGGAAAATTTGGCCACTTTACTCAGGTGAACTCTTTTGAATACAAACAATTATCTTTTTATTATTTGGAAGTTTAATACAATTTATGGTGGAACTTGGGATGCATAAATTAAGTTAGAATTAAAGGAAACGGATTCGTTTCGAACATTCCTGGAAACGCTGTTTTGTGTACTCATTGCATTGCATATTCCCATGCCTTTCATCTGAGCTTAGCGTGGTTTCATAACTAGTGTGAATTTTTTTGGCTTCACCATTTAGCCGTTTTGTAATGAGCTCAAAGGCAAAAAGCGAGAAAAGAAACATGCAATAGCTTCCTTACCACAATACGTAGGAAATTACCCGATCTATTTACTTCCCTTTACGAAAGCAAACTTATTTTATTGATTTAATCGCTGGAATCATATATCCATATCTCACAATTATTTATTATGTGTTTAGATATAATGCACTTTTTCTTTCATACGCGAGATCATTTTCTTTGAAATTTCCCTCTCGACGCTTTTGTTTGTTTAATTTATATCAAACGATCAATGATGAAATTCGATCTTTTTCGAAATTTTGCCGCCGATTGGTCAGCAATTAATATGGATAGTGATTTTGATTACAGTCAAATAAATTTATGAGATAATTTGAAGTAATTTGGGTTCGAACCAGCAGACTGGCTAAGCTAAACTTTGCCTACGTGTAGTGAAATTAGTATTTGATTTGGTGGGCGATGAGCCCTCTAAAACTCGTAATAAAATTGATAGGTTTCCGTTTCGAGTTACTCGAAACACATCGCCTTCGATTGAATCGAGAGGTTTTATTGATGTCAAATTAAATAAATCTTATGCATTTGCTTTAAGCGAATCGAATCTTTTAAGAATATCAAGATTATATAAGGTTTTTGGAATCCAAATTTTGCTTAACTATCAGACTGTTCCCTTCAAAAGCATGACCATCCAGTTTCTTTATAAATAAATATTTACTTATGTATGTAGGTATATCGAAACTATCATACCATTTTTGAAGCGTATAAGTTAAGTAACAGAGAGAAGGAGCTTTTGCGAGAAGGATTAAGCTTTTTAAGCGACTAATTTCTTTTGTTGCTTTTTTTATGTATTTTCACGTATAACTTTTGAACGGGGATGGATAGAATGATCATGTTTTCGGCAAATGATACATCTTACTTCCTGTTAGGTTCCATTTAAAGGACGAGGAAATTCAATAATAGCAAGAACTTTTACCGTTGATACAAAAATATGTTCGACTTTCACCTCGATTTTTCAGTATAACTGATCGACGCATATAAGGATGTTGATTATAGGAATCTCAAATGAAGGACAACATGTTGGACTAAAATGATTCGACACAGAGCTGTAATCCCTTTTAGGGCTCTGTAGATATTAACAGTTCAATATGATACATAGAAGAGGCCATCAAGAAGGAGTTCCCTAGCGTGGGAAGGATCAAAGCAAGACTGACACCAGAAAGCAACAGCGGATAACGCATGGCCATAGTTGACTTGACCGAAAAGGACGCCGAACAATTCCTGAACAAGGGCAAAGTACGAATTGGGTGGGTTGTCTGTAGGATACGGCGAAGAGCAACGCCTCTTCAATGTTTCAAATGCCTTGGTTATGGTCGCACCACACAAGTATGCAAAGGACCCGATAGGAGTTCTCTATGTTACAAATGCGGTGAAACGGGTCATAAAAGAAAAGAGTGTACGAAGGAGGCACACTGTATCCTTTGCAAGGATGCTGATTCAAAACTTGATTTTGGACACGTCTTGGGATCTGGAAAATGCCGGGTGTTCCAGGAAGCCCTAGCCAAGGCAAAATCAGAGCTTCGATGACCCGCATCCTTCAGCTAAACCTACACCGCAGTTCAACCGCCCAAAATCTACTTGAGCAGTTTGCGAGGGACAGGAAAGCCGACTACTTGCTGCTGAGTGAGCAACACCATAACAAAAGTCCTGCATTATGGTACTCTGATGAAACTGGTACTGCCGCCATCTGGGTTCGGAACAGTGACTTTCAAGCGGAGAGTTGTGGACGGGGGGATGGTTTCGTGTGGGTTCGGTGCTCAGGGATCACCTTCTTTAGTGTGTACCTAACGCCTAACGAGTCAATATCATCTTTCCAAGCCAAGCTTAATGCTCTGGAGGGCGCTGTCTCGAACTCAGAGGGTAAAGTGCTCGTTGGGGGCGACTTCAATGCTAAAGCAATCGAATGGGGCATGCCTCAGACGGATCCGCGGGGAAAACGAATCCTGGGAATGGCGGCCAGGACAGCCCTCGTCGTACTAAACTCCGGAAATACGCCGACTTTCTGCCGTATTGGCTGTGAGGGAACCATACCGGACGTGACATTCGCCTCGGAGTCCTTAGTACGGAGGATACACAACTGGAAAGTATTAGAGGACTACTCAGCCAGTGATCACCAGTGCATTCTGCTTGAGATAAGTGACGCTATCTCCCGATGTCCGTGCTCTCGGCCTTCTACAACTGGATAGAACATTGGAAGAATGGACGCCGAGAGGTTTGTCAAGGTTCTCACAGCAGGTGAGCCGCTGCAGAGAGCTCCGGAGGGGACGGAAGAACTGGCAGCTCAAGACGTGGTGAAGTCTACTATGAGCATAATCACGACTGCTTGCTGCGCTTCTATGCCCCGTCGAAGACCCCGGCACGGCAATCCTCCAGTGTACTGGTGGTCTACTGAAATTGCTGAAAGCGGAGGGAGTGTCACAAGCTTCGGCGTGAGGCTCAACGGGCGCGGAACCGTGACGAGGCAAGCAACCAGGTGGCAGCATACAAGTCGGCCAGGAAATGCCTTCACAAACTGATCAACAGTAGCAACGCTCGCTGCTGGCAAGACATAGTGGACAATGTGAACAAGGATCCGTGGGGCCTTGGCTACAAGTTGGTCATGGGGAAACTTGGTGCCCTACAGAAGCCTTGTATACATGACGCGGAAAAGATGGACGCGATAGTGCGGGGACTCTTCCCCGCCCATCCTGTCCGTGTTGACGCTGTCCATGGTGAAACAGCAGTAGAGTGTCCACTCTTCACACAGCTGGAACTGGAGGAAGCAGTCCTCTCCTTGAAAGCGAGGAAGGCTCCAGGTCCAGATGGTGTTCCAGCTGAGGTGTTCCGGCTCGTCTATCACCATTGTCCTGACTTGCTGCTCAGCACATTCAACGCTTGCCTACGGGACGGGGTTTTCCCGGAACGATGGAAGGTAGCAAGGCTCGTGCTGGTCAGCAAGGGGAAGGGAAATCCCGAATCGCCGTCTGCATACCGCCCGTTATGCATGCTAGACACGGCTGGGAAAGTGCTAGAGAAACTCATCAAGGGAAGACTCACTGACGCGATTCGTGCTGCTGGGGACCTATCTCCTCGGCAGTACGGCTTTAGAGCAGGACATTCTACCATTGATGCGATTGCAGAGGTGGTTAACGCGGTCCAAAAGGCAGAGGCATATAGTCGCACCAAACGACGGATCGTCCTGTTGGTGACACTCGACGTCAGGAATGCCTTCAACTCCGCTAGATGGGTGGATATTCTGGACACGCTGGAAAACTCTTTTCAAGTTCCAGAATATCCAATGCGGCTTTTGTGGAACTACCTAAAGGACCGAAGCCTGCTCTACGACACAGCACAGGGCCAACGAAGGATGGAAATTACATCGGGTGTTGCCCAGGGATCTATCCTTGGTCCGGACCTGTGGAACGTGTCTTACGACGGGCTACTGAGACTTGAGATGCCAGATGAGTCGCGCTTGGTCGGCTATGCGGATGAAGTTGCGGCTCTGGTCGCCGGACGCACCGTTGAACAGGCGCAACTTAGGCTAGGTATGCTAATGCGCCGAGTGAGGGACTGGATGACTGCTCGCGGGCTCAGTTTAGCGAGAAAACCGAAGTGGTCATCTTGACAAAAACGAGAGTCCCTAGAGTAAGGATGATCAGTATTGGAGACATACAAATCGAATCGAAGCCAGCGGTGAAGTACCTGGGGCTACTGATCGACTCAAAGATGAGTTTCTCTGAGCAAATCAGGGCAACGCCTGAGAAGGCTGCTTCGGGAATACCGGCCCTGAGTCGACTTATGGCCAACGTAGGGGGACCCAGCCCATCAAGAAGACGCCTCTTGATGAGTGCTGTAGGGTCAGTGCTACTGTACCGAGCAGAGGTATGGGGCGACGCTCTCAGCAAGGAGGTATACCGAAAACGATTGGCACAGGTACAGAGAAAAGGAGCACTGAGAATTGCATCTTCGTATCCAACAGTCTCCGACTCGGCGGTGAGAGTGATTGCAGGCGTGATACCTGTCGCCCTCCTTGCTAGAGAGCGCCGCGCTATTTACCTGCGCCGAAACGAGGATGCGAGGGAGATGGTTGTCCGCGAGGAGAGACAACGCTCGCTCAACGATTGGCAGCAGTCTTGGGAGAATTGCACGAAGGGAAGGTGGACTGCGCGCCTCATCCCGGATGTGAGACCGTGGCTAAATTGAAGGCATGGTGAGACTGACTTCTATCTGACCCAGCTTTTGAGCGGGCACGGGTGTTTTCAGTCTTACTTGCACAAGATCGGTAAGTCACGGTCTCCCGATTGTCGGTTTTGCCCAGGAGAGGAGGACAATGCCTGTCACACATTTTTTGCGTGTAAAAAATGGGTAAGACTGCGAAGGGAACTCTACAGGGAGACGGGAGAGCTCACCCCGGATAATATAGTTGCGGTGATGCTCAAATCGGTTGACAAATGGAACCAGGTGGCACATTATGCTCGGGCAGTCCTAAAATATAAAAGGGACTCACAGCAGCCGGAGGCGCTGGGGCATCGCTCTTCTGGCATTTCCTCTTCCCCTCTCCCTTCCCGCTAGGAAAGGGACTCCCCAGCTTGAAGGCGCCCCACGGCGTAACAAAACGAGACCTGGCGCGAAGTAATGTGTCAAACGGTTCCAGGCTAGGTTCTCAGATTGACAGGGGAGGTGTTTAGTGGGTAGTCCAAGGGTATCCTCCATGGGAGTCCCACACTGCCAGACTCGGCGGGCGTAAATGCCTTCACCTCCCTGCCACAAAAAAAAAAATGGTACATTGAAGTCGAGAGATTGAATTTTTATCATCTTTCGTACGAAATATGCCAATTATTTTGCGACTCATCAAGGATTTGATGGAGATAACGTATCAAAAAATGCACGTTTAAGACCTGTATTGGAAAGGTTTCTTTCGTTTCATTTGATACCCATATTGGCTACCTTAGATACCAGTCCCCTATATGGGGAGACCCCACTTAAATAAATTATACAAATTTTTTGTAGTTGAACTTTGAAGAGGGCACCAGTTTACACCTAGATCGCTTGCGAGAAAAATCGCTGTGACACACGGACGGACGGACAGGTAGGTCACGATTTTAGTGGGATTTTGTAAAATCATTTTAACGAAATCCTAAAAAAACGTCAAAGTCAGGTCAGAATATCAGAATGGCGACTAGGCAAAGTTGAAATTTCGAAAAGATTTTATGAAACATAAAATCAAGGTAGACGTTGATGAGGCCTTGAGCTAAAATGTATCAGAATAAAATTTGATTCCTATGGACGCTGCAGATTTTAGCAGTAGTGAGTTTTCAATGCAGGCAAGAAATTTAATTTTACTATACGAGTGTGTACATGGTACAACGAATTCAAAAAACCGAATTTTAATAAATTTAAATGAAAAAATATGCCACTGAAAAGGGTGGAGTAAAAAAACTTTTAGAAAAAAAATTGACCTCGAAATACTCTAAAAAGGATGAAATAAATTTTATGGAAGCAGTGCAAAATCAATTTCCTTATTTCAACATAAAAATTTCCAACGTGTCTATCATCACAAAAGAAACAGGGAAAAACTAATATGGCACCACTTCCAGAGAATTTATTTGACTTTTTTAGGGCATTTTGAAGTCGGTTTTCTTTTTTTTCTCTAAATGTTTTTTTTTCAACAGTTCTTAACATTTTTCATCAAAAGTGGTTGAGTGGGATGTTTCCATTTTTTATTGTTTTCTGTCATGGAGTGAATGTGGGATAAGTGCGCAATGCTTTTAAACTACCCATTAAACACCCCCCTGTCAAACTGAGAAATTCGCCTGGAACTGTTTAGCGCAGGGGTGGCCAAACCACGGTGCATGCGCCAAACTTGGCGCATTGGGTGATTACAGGTGGCGCATTGCATCTTTGCGCTTATCTACTTTTTCACAAGCTACCATAGCTGAATTCATCTTTAATTTTCAACATCAAAGTGATCATTACCTTCGATAATGTTCAATTTCTTAGTTTCGGAAACAGCATGGAACTCTTGACATATTAACTTCAAAATAGGTTTACGGTGTTGATTTTGAATATTCCTGCTACAACGATCGTAGACACTTAGCCACACATGTTTGCACTCTCGTTAGTTCCAGTTAGTTCCGTACGGGCAATCATAGCGTGGAGTTTGAAGTAGCGTTTGATTGAGTGTACTAGTGTGGTTTTTGAAATATACAAAAAAATGACCAAAAGAAGTCATGAAAGTGATTCTAGGCGCGAATCCAACACGCAGTGGAAAAATGAGTTGCTCTTGGTAACAGGTTTATCAGGAAAACAATTTGGGGTTGTTTGTGAAAGCATTCTTTCACATAATCCAAAACGTGATTTCAGGAGACACTATACAACACAGCATCAGACTACTATAGAAGAAATGGTGAAGCTTATTCTTGGGTCTGAATTGCGAAAAGAATATCTAAGTAAGAAAAAGGAAGAAATCAGAAAAAGGCAAAATATATTTGTCAAAAAAAGCAGTGAAGACTTGGCAATGACAAAAGGGTCATATGAAATCACTTTATCAAGGCCGACAAAAAAGATATTTGCACGTCAGCTTGGCAACAAAGAATTTGAAAAGAAAGTAGACGAAATGGCTTTATCAAGGCAAACAATAAGGAGACGTATCGAGGAACTCGCTAAGGATGTATCTCAGCAACTGGAAGACCTTGTCAATTCATGTACTTTCTTTTCACTACCATTGGATGAATCAAAAGACATATGAAATGTTGCCCACTTGAATATTTTTATAAGAGGAGTTAATGACAATTTCAATATTTTCGAAGAACTTACCAGTCTGGAGGCATTGCATGGTCAAACGAGAGGATCAGACATATTTGAAAGGTTAAAATTATGCCTGCAAAATCTAAAATTAGATTACAATAAACTTATTAGTGATTGTACTGATGGAGCGCCATCAATGATAGGTGAAGCAATGGTGCTACATCTTTACTTGAAAATTTTATAAAACGTCCTTTACAGAAATACCACTGCATCATACACCAGGAGGCACTATGTGGGAAAATATTAAATATGCAACACGTTATGTTACCAGTCGTGAAGTTTGTGAATAAAATTAGAGCCAGGGCATTAAAAAGATGAAAATTCAGAGAATACTGTGAGTTGTTAAATTTAGAGTATGGTGAACTCATCCTTCATTGTGAAGTGCGCTGGCTTTCTAGAGGTCAAGTTTTGAGTAGATCTTGCAAGTTGAGAAATGCCGTTGCTAATTTTCTGAACAAGCAAATGAACTACCTAACGAAAGAATCTTATTGTTTGATCATAACTGGCTATTTAATCTAGCATTTTTAATTGATACAACAAGCCACCTCAATGATCAAATTTAAATCTTCAAAGCAGAAATAAATTATTTTCTAACTTAGTAAATAGCATCAGTTCATTTAGAAAGAAATTAAAACATTTCATCCTCCAGCTAGAAAAAAAGGACTTAAGTCAATTTCCACACTTAAAAGAGCAGAGTTAATGTGCTGCGGATAATAGCAGGTTGAATAAATATATTGAAAAAATCAAGATATTGCAAGAGTCATTTCAAAGTCGTTTTCATGATTTTGCTAAGGAAGAAGACTGCATGTTCGTATTTATAAACCCATTGTCACTTAGTGATCAAAACTAGATGTAGATGCCTAGTGAGATACAAATGGAATTAATTGATCTAAAAACAAAGTCTTTCTCGAAAATGAAGTTTGCTGAGCTGATATAATTATTTTCTGGCAATCGTTACCCAGTCGAAATTTCCCAAAGCTGAGAAAATTTGCAAAAATTTATATATCTCGCCTCGGAACGACATGCAGATGTGAACAAGCATTTTCATCCATCGAAGTGATTAAAAGCAAAACATGTATTTCAGGATCCGTTCTAGTGAGTAGAGAGAACAGACAACTCCAAGTTTCAAGCTGGTAACATTCAGGGTGCTTCATCTCACTCAGAGGTTTCTCTCGCTCTCTCTCCTCATATCAAACAGCTGTGATCCAGAGCTATTGCCTTCACCAAACGAAACTCTCTGTACCACCAGTAGGGTCCACGACAGCGATCATATTTATGTAATTATAATGGATTGATACCAAAATAAAAATATAAGTGTTAAAAAAGCGTAAATTAATAAATTGAATTGCATGAGGATTATTTACTTTCCTCCCTTAACCAAAGTAGATCTTAGCTCCATCCCTATTTGGGAACTCCAACGTGAAAGTGCCCATGCAGGCGGGCACTTTTGCATGGCTACTTTCAATGCAACTAGAAAAGCTTACATTACTGTTCTTCCTATCCTATACCCCAGAAATGTACACAGAAAAAGTAAGATACACATATACAAAACATTCAGGAACCCGAAAAATAATTTCGAAAAAGCCCTGGATGTATTCGAAGGGAAAGTACTCAGAAGGATTCTTGGCCTTGTGAAGACTGGAACGGAATGGTGACTCCATTAGAATGATGCGAAGTATAAACTGTTTGATGATCCACCTGTAACAACATGCGTAAAACTACGCAAATTTCAAAAGGGTGGGCAATGTGCCACGTATGAAGGAACAGTGACTACTCAAACGAGCTATACAGAGGAAGGTATAAGCAAGGCATAAAGTTATAAAGACGAGAAAACGATGCAAAGATATAGTGGACGTTGAAAATAGATCCGTGCTCCAAATATCAGATTAGCGAACAAGGTCGAGGGACCGCGATGATTTGAAGCGATTACTTCAGGAAGACAAAATCCGAAACGGGAAAATTTGCGATAGACGAAACGTGAAGATAAGAAGGTAAAAAACGGTCTCGAGTTGTATGGCGCATCTGATCTCGTCTGTGGAAAAATTGGCGTATAGTATGCTTAAGGCTGGCCATCACTTTAGCGTATTACTTTGGGCTGAGCCTCGTTTTCTTATGCTTGAAATGCCTTGTGGTTATCAGCGGTTCTTTCCAGCGGGAATATAGGGAGTGGAAGAAATGGTTAAAAAGGAGACCCCTTACCCTCGACACCTCGACTATAGTGTGCTACACATTTGCAATGGGAACATTAAGTCTTGAAGAGATCCTTTAAGAATCAGACTTAATTGGAAATTTCATGGAAGCAAAATTTATGAAAAATTTTGTTTGTGTTGCAACTTCAAAAAAAACTCAAGTACTTGGTCTTGATTTGAAAAAAGTTGATGATAATAATACAATTTTTCAGTTTTAAGTTCTGTTTGCACTTGTAGTTTGTCTGCGGGAAATCGAATCTCGCAAATTTTTACTCCAGCAAATTCTTTCGTTACAATTGTTAACAATTACAACCATTTCTAAGTGATTAGACCAACTCTGGGTAGTGTCTCTAAATGCAAATACAAAAGCGATGCCTACTGGTGACTCTAAAATAAACGGATTCAGCCAGTGAAGACAAAATGGCAACTGGTTTTCAAACATAAGTATTATCCAAGAACTCTGATTAGTTCAAAGAATATCTTGGACGTATTGAATAGAACTTCAGGAGCTACTATGTTGGTTCAAAATATGAATCCAGGGAAGGTAGCGCGAACCCTAGTTGGCTGGGTTAATGATTGTTAACGGAAGAAGATCGAGGACTAAACGATTTACCTACCACGGGTAAAATTTTCCGAAGCGAAATTGTATAGGTTTGGACCATAGAGAAAGCTGTTAGCTGTGACAATAAAGCATGTTATTGCGGAATATATTTGTCTTTTTGCTAGAAGTAGTGAAGAAAAGATCAAACTAACCATATCCCAGTTTCCAATACCCAGATAACTCATCCAAATTAAGGTCTTTCCGAGGAAATATTTAATGCATAGCTAACTTGAACTGTGTGAATCAACTACTTTTATTATAGTAGAGACTTTCCTACTGGGCTCATTAGCTCATAAAGATATGAAATAATCTGAGGAACATACTTTTAAAATGTAGATTTTACAGCTTATGATCTGGGTAAATGCTAACCTGCTTTGCTTTGGTATCCCAGCCAAATTAGTCCGTCTTACCAAAATGACAATGACATCGACGACCTCCCAAGCCCGCGTCAATAACCAACTCACCGACGTCTTTTACACAAATAGCGGACTATAGCAAGGAGATGGGCTGGCCCCATTACTATTCAATTTACCTCTAAAATACGTCATTAGAAAGCTACCTGTCGATACAAAAGGGAAGCCACTATACAAGTCAAGCCAAGTGGTAGCCTATGCGGATGACATCGACATTTTGACACGGTCACTAACAATTGCCAAAGAACTTTTTCTGGAGCTCGACGGCGAAACAACATTATTAGGGCTATAAATCGATGAAAGCAAAGCTCAAGGCCTCAAATACCCAAAATATGACACTTGGCAAATACAGTATTGAAAATGTAGGTGAACAACTAATGAGACCTGTGCTATGCTATCGTTGTGGGACCGAACCTAAGCATCTGCAAATATATTGAGCGCCTTTGAGTTAAGGGTCCAGAGACGGATAATTGAAGCGAAACTAAATGGGAACTAATGGCAAAGTCGATACAGCCATGAGGTTTATGAAATTTTCGACGAACATTATTAATATACATCACCCTAGCGGCTATGGCGATTAAAGCTCTAAACACAACTGAACAGCACTCTCAATAAAATTTTGCGGCTGCCCCCACTAGAATTCATGAAGAGGACTTCACAACTAAACCAGAAATTTATTTCAAATCTTTTGAAATACTTTTCAGAGACTTCAAATTTCATTGAGCATTCATATGAGTCTAAAATTTCTACCAATTTGCTGAATAAGGTTAAATGTTTCCGTTAAATACCTGTATGAATAGGAAACTTTCATTAGACTCTATATCTAGCATTCGTTGCGAACAGAAGATTTTTTAATCGCTCCTGTCAAAAGTTTTCATAAAATTAGATTATTTTTTTTCAAACGATAGACCAACGTTAATTTTTATTGGAAAAAGCTTATATCGACCCAAAGAATTCATATCGAATATTATTTTACTTCGATCGATCAAGAAAAGCAAAGAATCCAAAGACGAATTCGGGAGTGCTGGTATGGGGGAGCTCAACTGCTTCCCTCCGTTGGGGGGACCCGGGAATCATACAATACAAAATTGACGGCAATCGCCAACAAAAGAAGACATAATCAGGAATACTCCGCAGATGGTGGATGTAAAATACAAATCGTCGAAAACGACTGAAAAGTGATCCGACTTCGAAAAGAATATCAAAAACCAAGGCTAAGGCTACAGTTGCTCGAAGATCTATTCAAGAAAGGAATAAAAAAGCAAGACCCACAACCGCAAAACCGAAAAAATAAAGATGAAGAAAACTACGAAACAAACGACTCCAAAAGAAATTCTAAGTACTGGAGGTACTAACGATACCAAAAACTATTTGGCAGTGCTGGACGGATTAACCGAAGAAATGGAAGTTGAAGAAATTATCGAAGCTAATGCTAATAAAGATAGTGATAGAAATTGCATTCAGTGTTTAAAAAATAAAAATAAGGAGAAGAAACCAACTCCAAGTGCTGCTGGTTCCTCTGAAAAATCTGCCAGCAAGGCAGAAAAAGTTCCGCCATTCAATGTATTCGGACAAAGCGAAAAAGATATAATTCGGCTATTGGTAGCCGAAAATAAATAAATTAATTTTGAAATCGAAAGAGTTAAGGCAGGAAAATTAATAATCAAAACGAAATTATTGCTTGATTTCAAGTCAACAAAAGATGTGCTGAATTTTGGGCAGGTTTTACACTTCATTTATACCCCAAAAAGTGAAAAAAATTAGACCTTTTTGTTGAAGGCATTGGAGTGCGGAGAGGATCCGGTCGATCTTCTGCAGGTGCTCAAGGAAGCTACACCAGGAATTGAATTAATTTCCGTCAAAACCTTTGCAACCAGACGATTGACTATAGATAGGAAGAATTGACCACTTTACCTGGTACAAATTGAAAAAAAAGCAGCCCAAACGACCTTCAAGGAATAAGGTACATGAATTTCAAAGTGGTGAGGTGGGAACGCCTCCAAAAAACTGAAATCAACCAGTAAAATGTTTTTCATTTAGCTGCCAACTGCACCATGTGCTATCGGTGCGTAAAATATAAAGATGTTCATGCCCCCGGCGAGTGCAAATTGGTTCAGACGAAGCCTAAACAAAAAGTATACTGGGTTGGCTGCGGTGCTTTTGGTCATCCAGCATCATATCGAGAATGCTCCCGCTATCAAGATGCAAAAGTGAAATTTATTCCAAAGTAAATACAAGTGCACCGCAGTATGATACCTTCTAACTTCATCAAGCCCGGGGTACCATTTATACTCGCCGCTAGAGGAGCAGCAGATAATACTGCAAATAATGTAAGTGGCAATAATGAGCTGCTTCTTAAAATTTACAGGCAACTTAATTCTTTATCGGAGGGACTTAATAAATAAGATTCAAAAATTAACTTTATTTTCAGCGTTTAGGCCTTTCAAATGCTTCAAGTTAACTTATCATCCAGCCACATTCCCATGAATAGGCTTCGTCTCATCTCAATCAACGTCAACTTCATTGCTACTCTACATCAACGTGACTATTTCCTGGGATTCATCGTCAAGCACATCTTTCTTCTCAATGAAAACCACCTCAATTCATGGCACTCCATGACAGTCAGGGATTTTGAATTCGTTAGAAACGATAGGATGAACGGCGATAGGGTAGGCGGCACCTGGATATTAGTTAGAAGCTATTAGGAATTATTGCATATTGTTCAACAACATGTTGAGCAATTCATATGCCCCAAATAAGTGGAAAAAGGCTCAGGTATTTTCGATCTTGAAGAAAGAAAAAGAATCTTCAAGCCCTAAAAGCTATCGCCTAATCGGCTTGCTGCCTAACATCAGCAAGGTGTTTGAAGTGATACTCAATAGAGCATTAAACGCCCACATTGAGGAATATGAGTTGATGCCGGATTGCCAATTTGGTTTTCGTGCCAGGCATTTGACCATACATGCAATAACGAAAGTAACCTCAGACATCTGTTGGAAACTAGATGATAGAGAGTGTGTTGGAGCGTGTCTCATTGATATGGAGAAAGCCTTCGATACGGTGTGGTTAGATGGACTGATTTTTAAACTCCTTTAAGACACTTTGTCGTCATGATGTGCAATATGTTATGTGGGAAATCATTTGTTGTAACTGATGGAAATCTGAATACAATGCGCGACTTCAAGGTCTTGAATAATTTACAGCAGGGAGCAGTTACTGCGCCTCTACTTTTCTCAATTTTCGTTTGTAACAGGATAATTGAAAAGTCCCCGATGTGATACACAGATGGCGGTGCTAGTATTAAATCCATATAATTTTTAGTTAGTACCAACCTTCAAACGATATGTGTCAATTTTACAGCAGTCTGACCATTAGTTTGTGAGATATTGCGTTGTGAGTGTAGCTACTTTTGTTATTTGAAAAAAGATGTAGAAAAAGAATTTCGTGTTCTGATAAAATATTGCTTTTTATAGGGAAAAAATACAGTTGAAGTAAAATCTTGGCTTGATGAAGAGTTTCCGGGGTCGGTACCAGGAAAATCAACCATCATTGATTGGTATGCCAAGTTTAAACGTGGTGAAATGAGCACCAAAGACGGCGACCGACGAAAACATTAAAAAAGTTCACAAAATAATTTTGAATGACCGTAAAGTGAAGTTGATCGAGATAGCAGACATTGTGAAAATATCATCTGAACATGTACATCATATCATTCACGAATATTTGTACATGAGAAAGCTGTGTGCAAAATGGGTGTTGCGCGAGCTCACAATCAACTACGTGTTAATGATTCTGAGCTGTGTTTGAAGCTATTTAAGCGCAATATACCTGAATTTTTGCGTCGATATGTGACAATGGACGAAACATGGCCCCATCATTTCATTCCTGAGTCCAATCGACAGTCAGCTGAGCGGACTGCACACGATAAACCAAATCCAAAGCGAGGAAAAACACAACAGTCAGCTGGCAAGGTTATGGCATCAGTATTATGGGATGCGCAAGGTATAATATTCATTAATCACCTCCAAAAGGGCCAGGCCATCAACAGCGATTATTCTATAGCGTTATTGGATCGTTTAAAGGATGAAATCGTTAAAAAACCGCCCCATTTGACCGGGATTTTTTTTCAATTGGCCTCTTCAGCTGTTGAATGGCTTTGGGTTTAACGTCTTGCTAACACGATCATTGGCAGCGTTTGTTGATGATCTGATCATCTATATGGCGGACCGAAAAGCTACAATAGTTCAGAGCAACCCTCAAACAATTCTCCAAATAAATGTTCCCCCAACTTTTCCAGAAAAACGCAAATATTGTAAATTTAATGCTAAACAAATATATATTTCGGAGGTAAGAGTTCCTCCTTCTTCAGTGTTTTTTGTTACGGCTTAGTTCCAAATACCTATTTTTGTCTTTCAGACCTATCAATTAACCTATATCCTTAATTACATTTTATTATCCCTGCTTAAGAGGTATCATTTATTGCTTTTCCCTCATTTATTGCTTTTCCCTCATTGAGCTTTTGTTTTTATTACTGCTATTATAATTCGTTTATTATATTTTAAATATTATTTAGATTTAATTAGATCTAGTATCCTTGAGTAACCATTGCCCACATCTTCATTGAGCCGTGCGTTTTCCGGTTGTCGAATAATCCAAAGGCTCTCATATACGTCCAATTTCCGATCATTGCTCAAACAACGCGATCAGTCAAAACAACGTTCAGCGAACATACCACGGAAGCAGAGAAGCTAAAGTCAAGGAAAGCACCTGGTGATACAGCTAAGTCCGCCGTCGCCAAGCATATTGTAGAAACTAATCACGCAATCAATTGGGATAATCTAGAGGTAATACAAGACGTGAGCAACAATCGATGGGTTCGATGCCTCGGTGTTCATCTCGATCAGAATGTGTATTATACTGAACATGTCCAGATACATTGATCAAAAGGTCAAAGTTATCTGTTACAAGACTCTGCTTAGACGAGTTTTGAAATATAGATATCAAATCAGGTACAGCAAGAGTGATAGTACTACAGAAAAATTAATAGTTTTCGAAAGGAAATGACTTCGTACATGTACTGGTATGTGCAGAAAGCCTGAGGCGGACTGGAAGCACTATATATCGAATAGGAAAATTTATGAATCTACTAAAGTGCCTAGAGTTGGTGTCTTCATATTGAAACATCTTCGGAATCATATCGCAAGACCAGTAACTGTGAGCGAAAACCCCTAGATTTCACAGCCGTTCCACCCTGCAGACCGGTATATTGCGACATGTCTCGCTACTGGCTTCGTTCCTCCAGAAGTATTCGTGTATTTGGACATGAATCGATATGTTTCTGATTCTGACGGCGTCCCAATCATATATCACATATATAGACGGGCCACAGATAATAACATAAAATATCCTCCGAATTTAAATTCACGAGACACACAATTCTAATGGAGACATTCATTCGCTAGATTTGTTGAGGCTGGTCGAACTGAGACGAAGCAAGTTAGGTATTGGTAGCTGAATGACACTGTCTAAACTATTCGTGTTTTTGTGTTTTTCGTTATTTAGTTTTTGAGTTTCTGCTCATTATTGCTACATTTAGTGTTGTTGTTTATTTGTGTTCAAAATTAGGGATAGGTTAGGTATGTGTTTTGTTTTTTTTATTAGGTTTAGAGATAAGGTTAAACACTTGGGTTAGGTATATTGTGATAGAATTTTTTGAGTATAAGATAAAGTTTTTGATTGAATTTGATTAGAATTAGGTTAGAACATATTAGGTGTAGGATAAAAGTTCACTGTTGAGGTAAAATCATAAATAATTTTGGAATTGTGTTGGTTGGTTTTTTCTTCTTTTTCCAATCAAATCATAAAATATGTAATAATCTTAATTAATTTGAATTTGCTATAGTTTTTTTTTTTTTAAATGTGTTTAACTGATAACGTATAAATTTAGAGATTGATTTGGACCATTAAGTTTTTGTGTTGTTATTGTTTGGAGTTCGCTTTCCACTCTTTTAAAATTCATAACAATTAGTATTGAATAAAGCGCTTTTCACTTTGACGTTGACTTTGGAATGAAATAAAGCCATGTTATATATAGGGTTATCCATTTTACGCTTGGGAAAGTAAAGTTAAAGAAAATACATAAAGTATTCAGATGGAAACAAGATTTTTTATTCAATATAAAGATTGAATAAAAAATTTTGCCATTATGCGTGAAATACAATTCAAATGTCCTCCACGGGACCTCTTACAGGCCTCAATCCTTTTGAGGTAATTTTCATTGACTTTTCGGCACATTTCCGGCAATATCTCGGCCATAACTTCACGAATATTGGTTTTCAATTGCTCAAGATTTCGAGGATTGTTTGCGTAAACACGATCTTTTGCATAGCCCCATAAAAAGAAATCTAAAGGTGTTAGGTCGCAGGATCTTGAGGGCCAATTGACATCACTCAATCTCGAAATTACGCGTCCTGGAAATTTCTCTTGCAAAAGTGCTCGATTAGCCTGTGTTGTGTGGCTTGTGGTTTCGTCCTTCAATTTCTCTCCAAAAATAATCGGTTAACATCCGTCCATAGTGGTCAGAATCGACTGTAATGGCTCTTTCTTGATCGTTTTCAAAAAATACGGGCCAATAACACCACCAGACCATAATGCACACCAAACGGTCACTTTTTCTGGATGCAAAGGCCTTTCTGCGATCACCTGAGGATTTTGAGATCCCCATATGCGGCAATTCTGTTTATTTACGTAACCACTGAGCGAAAAATGAGCCTCATCACCAAAGAAAATTTTGTTCGAAAAATTGTTATCAATGGCTTGTTGTTCAATCACCCTATTCGCATACATTCTGCGTTGTGTATGGTCTTGAGGCTTAAGTTCTTGAGTGAATAGGATTTCGTACGGATGGAGATGCAAATCCAAATGCAAAATCCGCCACAATGAGACGTAAGGCAAGCCCAAATGTTGAGCACGTCGAGGAATCGACGAATTCGGGTCTTCCTCCACACTTTGAGCAACGACAGCGATATTTTCAGCAGAACGAATATTGCGATGATGCACAGGCCTTGCAATATCAATAACCAATCCAGTCTCTTCAAATGTTCTCACTGTGTTCGAAATTGTTTGCTGTGTAGGTCGATTATGTCGACCGTAATCGGCTCGTAAAGCCCTAAATGTTGATACAGCAGAATCACCATTTTTAATAAAATTCAAGAATTTCAACGCGTTCTTCGACTGATAAATGATCCATATTTCTAACTGGCAAACCTTCAACTAAAAAACACGCTTTGGATGACATTTAATTCTGACAGATGTCAAATGGCAGGGTTATACTTTCCTACCACGAAATGGATAACCCTCTACAAACCCGTACATATTTCAAATTGATCGATATACTACAATCTTTTTTTTATTATCATAAGGATTTCAGGAATAATGCAAAGTATAATTTGAAATCGCTAGGTTTGCCGCCAATTTATGTTAATCTAAGCTGAAATAAAATAGCGGCTGGGATGTGCTGATGAAAAGACTGTCGATATTTCTCATATTTTTGTAAGTTTTCTTTTCTATGCAATGGCAGTAGATTTAAAGTTGCTGGTAGGAAGGAGGGGAAACGTGCTCAAGTTGTGTTTGAAGAAGCTTTCCAGAGCAACTCCAAGAAAGTATTTTCATTCACAATACTGAATGTTTGCTCGACCTGGACAAAAAGCTTGTGTACATGTATGGAATTTAAATTCAAAATGGCTACGAAGCAGCTGAATGTCTTTCCGTTTATGGCTACCCATAGAAACTAATTTGAGCAACTCTTCTTATAGCTTATTTTTGATAATTTGAACAAGCACTTTATAAGCCGAACATAAACCAAGGTAATTGAATTTCCGCAGAACTTTTTTCTAAAGGTATGGAACCAAATCTCTGCTAGGATCGGTCTTATTCACTAAGTAAGAAAGTTTTAGTAATCTTCAATTCTTTTTTTGGAGCCTTTTATACAGCCACTAAGATAATCTTTTTTTCGTGATTCTATAAATGCACATTTGAGTTGATAAGATAATCAACACATTAATGATCATTCTCTAAAAAGAACTGAAAAAATTATTAGGTTTCGTATTGGGAACTCCACATCTAAACCACATAGATTTATTTCAAGTCTTTTGCTTTGGGCCTTGCTTTTTTGAATGAACAAAAAATCAATAATGATGAGGTGATTCCTTTGAGTCATCTTCAGTGTCGAAAGGATGTGTGGAAGGAAATCTTTTGGAATACGTTGAAACGGCTTCAAATTTCCATAAGTATTCCTGGGAGATGCTTTGGCAAAACGAAATATGAGTCAATAATTCCTGCCGATTTGCTGAAAGAGGTGAAAATTGGAGATAACCAGGAAACTTTCATTAAACAACTATGAGTAACTTAGTTTTTTTGAAAAGTCATCAATCTGCATCAAAAGCCTATGTAAAAAGACAATTTTCAGCTAAGCAACCTGCTTGCAATGTAGATAGCTGCGGTTATTCCCATATCATAATCCCAATACATGAAAAAAAATTCTTCGACTCCGAGACTGAAAATCCGCTGAATATTACTTGGAACAAATAATGATTTTAATGATTTGAACTAAATTGACAACTTTTAACAAGGGCAAATATATATAAGATGTGAGATGTTGCTAGTAAAAGGTGTCACTTGTGACTCAGCTGGAAAAAAGTGTAGTCAGCCACATTTTTTTCTCAAACTTCGAATATTCTTGGAGCTCCCGGGTTAAAAATACATTTTGGCTTTAAGTTCTGATAACATCCTGTAATTCAATTACTTCAATATTTTTTTCCAGTAAGTTGAGCCCTCTATCATACGTACGCAGAGTGTCATGGTTCACTTTATCGCCAAATATTCTCTACAATTGCCTGCCTTGTGTATATTTTTCGCATTAGCAAATCAGCGCCAATTGCATCAATTTTAACTCAATAACCAACAAACGTGCAATAAATATCTAATCCAAGTATAATTGGCAGATAATTGGCACTTGATAACAATGCTCAGACTGGAAGTTTTCTAAGAATTTGGTTTGCAGTGACCTGAATATGCCAATACATTGACGCTTCCACTATCGCATTTCGATTTGAAACAATGCGTACATATATATGCGTATGTGGACTTAAAGCTGAATTCTTTTAGTTTTTATAATGATAAGCAAACAAAATGGATTTGCCGATACGTAGAGTACGACAAACGCCATTTATCTAAGCTATATTGGTATTGTTAGTGACGTAGAATGTTGAAACTGAACTGTCACTTCTAAAGATGATTGATTAGTCTTTTTGCATTGTTCATGATTCACGGTCGCAGCTTCGGATTATCAAAACTGATTTAAGTGCGTTCGACTGATGAAAATCATGACCATGAGCCTTACCTTCAGCAGTAGTGTGAGTGTCGAAGGTTTCACTGTCATGGTCGGACCTAATTCTAATCTAAAAATAGATAAAGCTCAAAATAATACTCACTGTAATCACTACTATCATCCTGCGTTCCGTTGATTGTACCATCGGGCAACATTTGAATCCAGCGATTTTTGATGAACAATTGTATTTTCCTCGCCGGTCCAGAGATATGCGAGAGATTCGCCGATCGTTCGTTACGATCCAAATTCGTGTCGTTGGCGCCGCCACCGGTGCTGGTATTTCCGTTGAACGACCTTATTCGACTGTTTTGCGGTCGATAGAAGGAACGCTGATGAATACTACGATCTGTTCGCGACAAATGTTGCGGCGTTACGATCGTTTCCGTTGATGTTACCATGTCTTCGGCAACATCCAGTATGGCATGCATGACTGTCGTTGAATCAACACTAGGATTATATTTATTGCTTGATTCACCACTAATATTATCATTACTAATTAAACTTTCACTAACATTATTCAAATTATTAACATTATGATTTATCATTAAATTATTCACATCACTACTAAGACTATGATTGTTGTGCGTTCGCATGCTGTGTAAAACATCAGCAGTCACTCGCGCCACTGTCAGTTTTTTACGCTTTCGTTTGTTGTAGACACGCATCAATCTTTCCGGAGGTATTGACCGATTTGAATTTGATATAATACCCCTTTCGACGGAGGAGAGGGTTGTAGATGGCATGATCGTCACTTCTTCCCCGTGATCGGGCTTCGGACTTCGTTTACTACTACCGTTTGTACTAGGGCCACCTTCACTTCTACCACTCGCGCTGCCGTTGTTAACACTAGACCCACCCCGATCACTCAGGGCAGCACGATCACTATTCGTTAGATTCAGATTTCCAGGAGTTGCGCTACAATTTGTACAGGGGTATCTTATGTAGGGGTTAGAGTTTGTCACCATGCGTTGCTGGTTGTTATTGCTGGTAGCTGGCATGGCGAAACCAATCGGCCAATCGATCATGACCGATAGGAGGGCGCCCAGCACGGCTAGGGCCCTCCAACTTAGTCGGCTCCTCGGCATGAACAACCCTCCACCTTCAAAGTCTTTATCTATATCCTCTGGCGGAAATTCGGTAAAAATTCGAGCCTGGTGCGTGCTTCCACCTCAATGTAGGGGTGACTTGGGTTTACAAATTCGAAAATTTTGACCGATGACAGTTGCAACAAGATCACCTCGGTGATCTTGTCAGGAGAACTTAGTGTTTAAGTGATGAGATGAGGCTTGCAATAATGAAGTTTAGTAGTGACGACTTATTCAGGCTTTCGACTGTTTCGAGTATATTTCGAGGGAAAACTACAGCTCTTCAGGTAACCATTTGATGTGTCTGATGATTCCGCTTGTACCGTTTTGGTCGGTGATTACGAGGTTGCAGCAAATAATGATCGGTTTCATAAGCCATAGCTTCCAACAGAATGACTGTTTTATCATCTATTTGTATTCAGTTGTGAGTTTGTCAGTGCTTTTCTCCGGTGCTCCTGTTGATGTTATTTTCTCAATCCAAGTGTTGTCCACATATTCCAATAGTTTGACGTATGCATTTGCTCATTCAGTGCATATTGTTGAGATTTTCCGTTGAAATCCAAAATAATTGCTTTCTTTCATCTACTCTTCATCTACTCCTAACTTCTACAGAACTTTATTTTCGCGTTTTCTAAAGATTCTTGAAGATTTTTGAGGTATCCAAACGTTACTGATCAAATTTCTCTTAGCAGGAAAGATCTTTCAATGCAATTCTCGACATACCTGAAATTAAAAAAAATGGAGGTTAGTTGGCACAAATACTTTGAATAGCCAATAGAAAGGCGAAACCCAAGCTCAATTGTTTTCATCGGCGTGACTATGCTAGTCATAGATAAGAGTGTCAGCAGATAAAGTCGCGGATACGGTGATAAAATTACGGCAAGCGCATATCTACGAGTGTGTACTGAATGAACAAGATTGATAATATTGCACGGTTGGCACACGACTAGCCCAGTCATATTAGGTAAAAAAAGGGGTCAACCTCGGAATGAAAGATAATAAGCTGCAAATTGGTATGAACCTTTGTTTTGTCATTCTAAACATATTTAACTATTTAAGTATAAAATATTATTAATTCTGGATTATATATTTTAGTTTTATTTTAAGTTAACACGACATTATATATCTTTTCTTTAAAACGCGTAAATTTCTCAATACTTATATACCTGGAAATACTTGTCCCTACCCTATGCCCTTTTCTATTCATTGCCGGGACAGATGTTCTATAGTATTCAAGGCCACTCTCTCCACTTTGTATGAGTCAAGATTATTCGTTAGTTTGAAATTGTACCGTTGCAAATCAAGTTACTTACTTTAATTAAATATAAATAATTAATAGTTAGTACATAAATAATAGGCATTGTTTAATAATTATAATTTCCAAGTAAATAATTGACTTTATAACGTACTGATAACCATAACTCACGCTTGACCTTGCATTAGGCCGTATATGACTGTACGATGTGCACTCTTCGCGCTCTACCTTCAAAACGGTTGGTCGTGTGAAAAAAAAGTTTAAACAAAAGTTGTAGGGAATTTTATAGCCTACAACTTTTATGATAAATGCAAATCTCATTTAACCGATAGGAAGCCAGATATTCGCGAAAAACCGATTTTTGTGACCTTTGACCTTGAATATCTTGAGACGCGAACACGATAACGATTGTGACTTTTGAGACAACATTTAGAATGACAAAACAAAGGTTCATACCAATTTGCAGCTTATTATCTTTCATTCCGAGGTGAAAGCCCTAATATGACTGGGCTAGACGATCTTTTAAAGTTGAAATGGAATTCCATTTGATACCTGAGAATCAAATTAATCTTAGGCTTGTTCCGACCGGCGCAACTACTAAAACTAGACCATTTGAAAGCTTACGGGCGGTACCAGGTAACGTGTTGCAGAATTGCGAATAGTATGCATATCTTGTCTAAACACAGTTGAATGGAATTCATTGTATAGATTACTGGTGTTAAAGTCGAATTTTCTTCCTTTATAACAAATTAGTGTATGTGCTCACAAAGCACATTCAAAGATATTTTATCAGTTAAAATATATTGTATAATGAAGTGTTAATTATCACGGCTAATCTAATATAATCCAGTACTAAAATGTTCTCTAAGAAAACGAATCACGCATAAAATCTATTCAAAGTTTTCCCGCGCTCTCTCAATTGTTTCAGGTGACTTCGCGAGTTGCAAGCTCGTTTCATTTCGCATCAAATCCGTTATCTTTAATGGGTGATAATGGATAGCGGAACCGCTGAAAATAGGCATCCCCACAAAAAAGCTACGATAACTACGAGAACCGGCACGTATGCCACTTTTAAGATGGCTGTATCTATGGTTTGTGCGCATCTCCGCTCTCTATAAAATGTATCTTTGTAGATGAGATGTAGTATAAAAGATTGATTGGCTGCAAAGGTGCAAGCCTACATGTGTCTTCTTGCGAGGCGCTAGCGCTAGACGCTTTCACGACACCAACGACGAATTTCTAGCCGCAAACGACGGTTGAATGGCATCACTTTGGCATTCTCTTTTTTTTTGCGATAAAACGAATCAGTTATGATATGAAGTGACTATTAGATTGAAAAAATAACTAGAGATAGATGCTAGGCAACAAAGTTTAGTGGTGTTCTAAAATGTACGTTTTTTAGCGTAATGACTTGTGATCTCATTCTTGGGGTAGTAAAAATTGACTGCGATTTTTTAGGTTTCTAGTCTTTTTCTATTTTAATCAAAAAGAAAAATATAATTAAAAAAAAAAACAACGCTATTTATTTGTTTTCTGACAAATATATATATTTCGGGAGTAAATGCTCTCCCTTCTTCAGTGTCTAATTTCTTCTGAAGAGAAACCCTCAAGATGTACAATATATATGCTAAAGCTAATTAGTTATTAATGACCGTACTTAACAAAAGGATGCATATCAATGAAATAACAGGTCATAAAAGTATATTTTAAATGAGGGTCAAATGAATTTTAGTGGAACTTTTAATTTTTTTTAAAATTATTTTAAAATTTTTGTAACCTGAACTTAATTATTTAGAAGTAATTTTAAAAGAGGTGAATCTTCATTGCCAACATCATCATTCAATCGCTTTTCCATAGGTTGCCGCATAATCCAAAGTGTCCATGTGTAAATGGAAAAAAGAGCGCAAAGACGCAAGCTCACAAAACTGAGTACACTCAAGGACGAACCAACGCAAAGAGCAGTAATGATCAAGTCGGAGGTTAGCGGTGCCCTGAATAGAATGATGAGGAAAAACGGTATCCAAATGGTGACCAGAAGCTCACCGTTTCAGCTTAAAACCAACGTAGCGCAAAGCAAAGACATAAGGACCAAACATGAAAAGCGAGGGATCTACAAGATTAACTGCCAGCAATGCGAAAAAGTATATTGGGCAGACAAAACGCAGCGTGAAAGTCCGGTTCAACGAGCATGTTCGAGAAGCACAATCAGCACTAACGAAAAATCAAGTAAAAGACGTTCGATCATCGGTAGCCCGTCACATTTGCGAAGGATACAACGTCAACTGGGAGCAGTTGGAAGTTATCAAAGAAATACGAGATTTGAGGAAACTGGACGCGTACGAGACACTTTCGATTATGCGGCAACCTATAGAAAAGCGATTGAATGATGATGTTGGCAATGGAGATTCACCTCTTTTAAAATTACTTCTAAATAATTAAGTTTAGGTTACAAAAATTTTAAAATAATTTAAAAAAAAATTAATAGTTCCACTAAAATTCATTTGACCCACATTTAAAATATACTTTTATGACCTGTTATTTCATTGATATGCATCCTTTTGTTAAGTACAGTCATTAATAACTAATTAGCTTTAGCATATATATTGTACATCTTGAGGGTTTCTCTTCAGAAGAAATTAGACACTGAAGAAGGGAGAACATTTACTCCCGAAATATATATATTTGTCAGAAAACAAATAAATAGCGTTGTTTTTTTTTAAATTATATTTTACTTTTTGTTTAAATTACAGCGCTAAAATATGGAGATTTTCAATAGATCTATTTTAATGTTTATGTTGCTGGTTATTTTCTTATTTGACTAAAAATTTGCTAAATCTCTGATTGTCGATGAGTGAACTGATCGGAATGCAAGGAAGAATTACTCTTGTTACTTTAGCCGCAAGCTGCCTAAAATTGCTTAATGTTACGTATGTTTGGTTGAGTGAAAGATTTAAAACAACTGAATCAAGAGGTAAGGGGAAAAGTCAAATTCAAAGGAATAAAATGGTTTCTGAACTGAATACAATTGGAATAATACAACTAGAAGCATAAAGAAACATCTGCAGCTACCACACAGTCTCTGAAGTTTCAGTACTTTTGCTGGCCGTGGAATAGGTACACCAGAAAGTAAGCTCCGCATTTTAATCAAGTCAACGATGTAGCTTTTCGTTTTTTTTGGGTTGGTAAGTGAATGGCATTTACGCACGGACTATCCACTAAACACCTCTCCACTGAAAACCTATTCTGGCTACGCCGTTAGGCGCCTTTATGCTTGGGGATCCCTCCTCCTTCAGGTGGGGAGAGAAGAAGAAGATAAATTGCAAAATAAGTGATCCTCCAGTCCTGACGTCACCAGCTGCTGTGCGTTCTTTTTATCTTTTGGGACTGCCTGAACAATGTGCCACATGGTTCTATTTTTCAACCGATCCAAACATCACTGCGACTATATCCAGGGTGGGCCCTCCTGTTTCCTTATCGAGGTCCAGGCGTAACCTGCCCCATTGTGAAAAATATGTGGCAGGCACCATCTTCCTCTCCTGGACAAAATTCACAGTCGGGTTGCCGTGACTTACCAATCTTGTGAAGGTAAGACTGAAAACACCCATGACCGCTTAAAATCTGGGTCAGATAGAAGTCAGTCTAACAAGGACATAACTAGCCACGGTCTCAGAACCGTAATGAGCCGTATAGTTCATCTTCCCTACGTGCAATTCACCAAAACGTTGAGTGAGCACTATCTCTCCTCCTCATATCCTCGTTTCGCCGCAGATAAATAGCATGGCGCTACCTAGCAAGGAGGGTGACAGGTAGTACGCCTGCAATAACTATCGCTGCCGAGCAGAGACTCCTCTGTGCTCCGCTTCTTTGTACCTGCGCTAAGCGTTTTCGGTACACCTCCTTACTGAGAGTGTCGTCCCATATCTCTGCTCCATAAAGTGGCTCTGATTATTAGAAATTTAGTTTTATCACCCACATTTTTTGTCCCAAACAAGCTTAATAAACTGAGTAAATTTTTTTAAGCTTTCTTTTTAACTATATTTATTCTGCCTTGGTAATAGTGATGAGTTCAATTGATGTGTTAGCACTTAAACGTAAAGGAGTGATCAAAAGTTGCTTGGAAAAGAGCTGTGATCAATCCACTGCACAGGTAAGAACCAAAACAAAGCAAAGGTCACAGCAATGTTGGATTGCCAGTGTTTCTAGATGTCAGACAGCTAGAGTTATTAAACCATTGTCACTACGAAACATGGAGAGATGAATTTCCAGCTTTATTCATTTCCGATGCAACTCAGCTTTCATGAAAGTCTATAGAAAATGTTAAATATTAGAACAGAATGTTGTCGTTTTCGCCCACCGAAAGTAAAGGGCGCAATATAAAGGGTGATTCAGCATACATTTTTGGATGATACTAGACCGGCTTGACCACATCCAGCACGTAGTGAAGAGAATATAGCGGCTGGAACAGAGAGTGTGGCTGAAAACCGTGAAACATAGATTCAGCGTCGTTATCAACAGCTTGTTTTGTCGTATGTATTTTACGTAAAGACATATGTTTTAATGCATAGTTCAACTCGAACGAGAATTGAAGTGGGGCAATTTAGATTTGCGTAGTGTTTTTGGTTAATGGGCTATAAAACCGCTCAATGAAAATCCGTTTTTTTATCACGAAATTTCGTTTAGCGATGAGGCGCATTTTTGGCTCAATGGACGCGTCAATAAACATAAGTGCCGTACTTGGGCTGATGAACAACCTGAATAGATTCAACAGCTACAGAAATGCACAGTTTGGTGTGGTTAATGGGCCGGTGGAATCATTGGTCCATGTTTCTTTAAAAATGACTCCGGGCAGAAAGCAACCGTCAATGGCGACCACTATCGCACCATTATGCCGGATTTTTTGCTACCTGAAATTGATCGGTGAACTTTGATTCCAACAAGACACCAATACTTTGCATAAAGTGAGAAAACGAATGGATTTATTGCAAAATTACCTGATTTCACGTATTGGACCAGCAAATTGGCCACCTAGATCGTGTGATATCACACCTTTAGATTATTTTCTTTGAGGTTACATGAAGTCTCTGGTTTTCATGGATAAGCCAGTTTCAATCGACGCTTTGGAAGCCAGCATAACTTGTATTATTCGCGAGATACCGGTCGCTATGCTGGAATGCGTCGTCCAAAATTGGACCCTCAGGGTGGACCATTTACGGCGTAGTCGCGGTCAACACTTAAACCAAATAATATTTAAAAACCAAATTTCGTAGATAGTTCTTTCGACTCACAACAGCATTTTTACTATAGAATTCAACTTAATGCCTTTTATTTGAGATTAAACGCCAAATCTCGTAATGAACCACCCTTTGCAAGAAAAGGTAAGAAGCATCCTTGCCTCCACATCAGGTTAGGTTAAACCTGCTTCTATCGTGGAAGCTATGTTGTGATAAGAAGATGCGTGGAATGCGATGGCTGCTTCCGTTAAGTTAGCCGTGAGACAGAAACGAATCAATTCCTGTGAATTGAGCTGACTACAGTATGAGTAGAGCGGCACCTGGCCGCAAGTTGAATGAGGTTGTGTAAAATGACGTAATAGGGACACTATCCAGAGATAATGCGAAAGCGGTCCAAAGATGTGGGTCTAACATGATTAAGCTATGAAGGAGGTTTTAAGTAGATGCGACTTCTTCATACAAGATTTTTCATGACAGGTTTAAAATGATGCTGCTTATATACCTACATTTTTTACAAAGATGAACTCGGAATTATCAATAATCGAGCATTGTCAACATTCAGGGAAAATTTATAATATTTTTATATGCTGAAGAGTCGCAAAGCATATGAGCGAGAATCCAGCGATAATGGTACTAAACACAGGGAAAAGTTAACAGAAAAAAGGCTTTTTGAGAAAAAGAGCTCGAATCGTTGCCTGAGTGAGAATTTTTTCAAGACGGAAAAGTGACGGCCTCGAGAGGACGTCTTTCTCGTTTAAGAAAACTAGATATTTGAGGATGGCAGCAAGTTGCCGCAGAATCGGTCTATCATCAATCTGAAGGCTGTAAAGCCACCTTAATACTCCCCAATGATACTGCTGGTGTATGATCGGATTTTATTTCTAAAATTCTTGAAAATATTTTGTCAAACGTGGATAGTAGTGATTTTCCTTTATAGTTTTCGCACTGTAATTTTTCATCTTTTTTGTGGATAGGGAATATAATTGATTGGCTCCACTCGTTCGACATTTTTTCGTGATGTCCAATGTGCTGGATGACTTTGTGGATGGATTTCTGAACACCGCGGCCACCATATTTCATAAGTTCAACTAGAATCTCATGATACCCGGGCGTTTATTATTCTTTAGGGCCTTGCTGATGGAACAAACCTCATCCGCAGTTAGCATACTCAATATTCTAATTCATAATTTCCTCCTCATATGAGAAACAGCCAAAGAAGCAATCAAAACAAAGAGTTCAACTTTTCCCTAAATAACCAAGCAAAAGATTCTGATTGAGTCAGTTTTAGCCATTCCTTCGACCACTCTTATCATAAAAGGAATAATCAGCAAGATCTATGGCATCTTCAAATTGCAGCAGCCTTGTTAAGTGAGAATTATTTGAAAACTTGAAAAGTAACATAACAGTGATTAGTATTAAAAAAAGTCTGAATGTGTTAGATACTTATTTTCAAGTAGTTAGCTCCCCTAAAGCAACACCTAAAATTATTTTGTCTTATAGTCTTTGAAATTTTAATTAGGCACGTCTGATTTTTACTTTAAGATGTGTGCATGAATATAAACAATTTTCGTAAGCGTTTCAGAATTGATAAATTATTAGCGTTTATTTTAAAATAAGTATAAATCCTATTTTTGCAAGAATATTTTGAAAAACAAACTACAAAAATGTTCCTACTTGAAAGGCTGTTGCAAATTCCTACCATACCGATATTTTCTCATTCACGAAATGTAACCTTCCACCCACTTCGGGCATTCCTATCCTTTTTCTTTCCCTTTTTTATATATTAAAATAACCCAGCATTTACCTATTCTTTTATTCCCGATTCTCATTAGTATTTTATTTCCACTCCTATTCCTTAAAATACAAAAAAATTAATACTCCTATCTTTCCCACTCATGAAATTCCATTCTTTATTTCCCACTAACAAAATTTCATTCGCTACTATACTAGCAAAAATTAATTTTTTCCTCTCTACTAACAATATTTTATACTATTGCCCATTAGAAAAAACTATTAAGCAAGCATTCAAATATTTTGCCTCAGTTGAAGGTGCCTGTTCGACGAATGCGAGTTTATTGCAAGATGGCCTAGGTGCTAGTGCGGTGAACTCTCAGCCTGAGGATCTACTGGGAACCTGGGTTCAATTCCCCCCGGGCACAGGAAAACTCTTTTTAGTTTCGTCAAAAGCAATTGTTTCCGTGTGTATGGCGATTTGCATATAATTAAACGTTATCAGGGTTTTATGCGAATCGCCATATATGGAAATTGTTGCTTTGTCGAAGTGCAAAGATATTGGAGGAACGGGAGTAAAATGTTTAACTTCGACCACGTTTCTTTGGTATAGCAGCGGGAATGGAGGAAAAAGAGTTGCGGGATTGGGAGTGAGGATTTGATTTAGATTCGGTGAAGACGATTTAGGAAGATTAAAGAAAAGAAATTCGGGTATTTGAAAATAAATCAAAGTTTTTGCTTGTGGTTTAAGGATCAAAAGTGGTTGGTGAGTGTAAAATTCAAAACGAAAGACGTTCAGCCTATTCGAAAACAAAGAAAGTTTTGCTAGTGGATTGATGAATCAAAATGGAAGCCGTGTGCTTTAATTTTAAATAGTCAAGCAAGTCAAGTTAGCAATATTTTCTTATTACAGAAGCATTGAGTCTTCTTTAAATTCAAATCATTCCAGGCATTTTTGTAAATATACTCGTTCCTTCAAATCTTCTACCAGAATTTCATCCACTCTTCACCTAAATGGCGTTTCGGCCTCTTCGTCCCAGGAGATATGTGAGCTCTTTAGTACTCACTTTTCTTCTCTTTTTAATCCTGTGGGTACACCAAATCATATTCCGTTTATTTAAACCATCCTTGCCCTTCTCCGGTTTTATGTACTGCAGATGATGTTTTAGAGCATATTGTAGCACTTGATGGTTCTATCAGTCCAGGTCCTGACGGCATCCTCAATGAATTTTTTAAGGCTTTGTCTACATCGATTTGTGTTCTCTTATCTCACCTTTTTAATATTAGCTTATCATCTGGTATCTTTTCATCTTATTGGAAAAGAACACGTGATGGTTCTTTCATTATTAATTATTGTCCCATATCATTGTTATCCTGCTTCTAAAACTGTTAGAGCATATTGTTTTTGTCAATCGTTTTTCTGCAGTTCAGGATGCCTTGGTTCCTGAGGAGCATGGCTTCATCAAAGGCCGACCTACTTTGAGGACTTTGAGGATCACTTACAAGTGGAAAACTTGTATTTGGATTTCTCTAGGGCTCTTGACTCAGTGAACCACAATATATTACTGCATAAACTTAGAAATTTATGTGTTCCTGGGTATTAGCTTTATTACGTGTAGTTCTCCTCATACCTTTCAAATCGTGTTCGTTATGTCTCTCTTAACGTTTCTGTTTCTACCCTTTTCTCTTGTTTCTGAAGTTCCTAAAGGTTTCATTCTCGGCCTCGTCTCATTTGTTCTGTATATCAATGACCTTTCTACCATCATTAAGTCTCCCTGCCTCCTGTATACCAATGATGTTAAAATATTTAAGGTTGTTTCATCTTATGACGACTTGTGAACTCCTCTAGAATGGTCTGCAGTGTTTCTCTAACCAGCTTCCATTTAATGTTTCTAAATGCATGCATATATCTTTTTCTTCTAATGTAAGTTCTCCAAGATACCAGTTCTCTATGAACAACACTCAAATAATCACCGTGTCTCATTTCAAAGACTTAGGAATCATTTTTCACTCTAAGCTGAAATTTGATATCCACATATGTGTATATGATATAGTCTCTCGCGCTTCAAGAGTTTCTGGCTTTGTTCTGCGATACCCCTATATGTTCTCCGAACCTTCGTCTTGCATAAAGTTATTTGTCAGTTTCTTCTTCATCTTTGTAGCACTACAACCCCCCTCGGGCCTTCGCTTCCTGCAAATAGCGCCTCGAACTGTCTCGGTCCATTAACCGCGTCCTCCAATTTCGAAATCCGAGCAGCGATGAACTGTCTTCGTGAACCGAGTCAGACCAGCATTTCATTGGTTATGGATTTATCAGTTTAGTCCATTCCATATTAGAATATTGTTCTCCTGTCTGGTCTCCTCATCTTCTTTACCTTAAATCCTCCTTCGAAGCAGTGCAACGTAAATTCACTAGATTTATCTTTTTGAAATGTCGTATTCCTTATTGTCCTTATGATTTTCGTTTGTCTATCCTTGATATCTTCTCCTTAGAATTTCGTCACATTTATCTCGATGAATGTTTCCTTTACAGGCTTTGTCATGGCTTTTTAGATTGTCTACTCAGCCAAGTTCCGATGAGGAACACTGTTCGTCTAACTAGATTAACAAATCTTTTTGATATTCCCTACGTGCACAGCAAAGTTTATTTTCGTTCAACTATACTACGGATCTCGCACAAGCTTAATGATTGTTAGCTTGGAAATGTTCCTTTTTATTTCTTTTAAAAAAACTTTGCTTAAATCTATCATTTTCAATCTTTTTTTGTAATAATATTTTCCTATTTTTTTTGTCTTTCTAATTGCTACTTTGTTTTTTTTTGTTTCCATCGATTTTGTAATTGGATTTTTTCTGTGAAATAGAGTCAAATAAATTAATAAAGAAATAAATCTATCTTCGTGCAACAAAACATGACGGGTGTTGTGATTATCGGCGATAATCCCTTGGGGGTTCAATCGTACGGGCCTGGTCACTCCATCGTGCAAGAGTAAGTAAGACTGAACCAATTCCAGCGATCGCTTTAAAGTTGAAAGTGGAGCAACAGCTTGAAATGTGCCAAAGACTTGTTGAGGACCGTGTTGGCATTGTATAAAAAAGGTTTGTTGGTGCGGAATAAATTAACACTCCAAGAAACCGGAGCAGGATCTTTGAACTCAAAATATAAAAAAGAAGTAGTGAATTCAATTTTAAAATAAAGCCGCTCGATGAATCTTTAGATCCAAGCTAGTGGCCGATAAGCTTCAAGAGTTGCATGTTCCGTTGAATCATTGTATAAGATACCAAAAAGGTTCCGTTAATAATTACCTTTTCAGTACTCCCCCCTAGTTGCAGAGCTTTCAGTAGCATTACAGGGGTGAAAAAAGTATATATATTTTCTCTTTTCCTTTCCTTATATAAATTAATATTGTGAATTTGGCTGCTTTTTGTGAATTTCCATCCAACATGTATTCAACAATTTGAATTTAAGTTGTTTTAAAAGAGAATTAATTTGTTGGTTTTGTTTTTTGATTATTTTGGAATCCATCAATTTGATTAAATTAACTGCCATGTTAGCGTAAAGAAAAAAAAATTTTTTTATTTCTCATAATGACCCCCTACTCTTCTTTTCCTTACTTCCCTTCGTGTTTAGTTTTTATGTGTAGGGTGGCACAGTATGGGCAGAGGGTGTCCCGGAGGACCCACGACACGACTGAGTTGGCTTCAGTATGTCACCCCGGGTTAAGCACTCTTCTGCCAGAAACTAATGTCTGCAACTGCGGTAACTTCCGTGGTTGCAACAAGGTTTTCTAAAGTTTAAAATAATTTTCTGATGACATCAATGGATAATTGGGTTTATATAGGGTGATTCATTATGAGGTTTGGTTTTTAATCTCAAATAAAAGGCATAGCGTTGAAATCGAATCTACAACATTTACTTTTCAAAGATTATCTCGCTTAAATGTTGACCGCGACTACGCTGTAAATGGTCTATCCTGAGGGTCCAATTTTGGACGACGCATTCCAGCATAGCGAATGACACGAGTAATGTCAGCTTCCCAAGCGTCGATTGAAGCTGGCTTATCCCTGAAGACCAGAGACTTCATGTAACCGCAAAGAAAATAATCTAAAGGTATATATCACACGGTCTGGGCGCCAAATTTACTGGCTCAAAACGTGAAATCAGGTTCTTTAGGGCGACGATGCGCACCATAAATTGCTCTAGGAATACGAAACACATTTTTCACAGAACGCTGATTTTTGTAATACAGCTAAATAATTTGGATACGTTGTGTTTGGTGTTTGTAAAACAAAACTGAATAAAACTTACATTACAGTTTGACAAGAGACACGCGTGATCTGTTAAATGAAGCGTATTGAAAATCAAACCTCATCATGATTCACTTTTTACTTCCTTCGGAAATAAATCGAGAGGTGTTTTCATCGTTCGAAATTTCCGCAATTTTTGTTTTGGTTACTATCATATTTTGAATCGTTAGCCTATATAGTATGCCATCATTTCATAGCAATCCAGGAAGGAAATTGATCTGACTTTGTCGATTTAAAGTGGCTGCACTACTTCATTGTAATTATTGTAGATTCTCATAGAGTTTTTTTTGCGCATGATGACTTTTTAACCAATTTGTTTTGTTGTGCGACAAATAATGTCGTTTTTTTTTCATGTTTCTCAAAGAAAATTTATTTATATTAACAACCGATGAAGCATTGATCATTATGTTAGATGAGCTTTAACCATCTTTCGGTAAGTTGCAAAATTCCACGTTAAAAGAAGCCTTGGTTTTTAGAAGCAAAGAACTGTTCCAACTCATTTTTAACAGCCTGGTTGGAAATGAAAGTTTTATCCTTCAAATGGTTTTGTAGGGAGTCAAACAAATGATAGTCTAATGTTGCTAAGTCAGTGCTATAGGGTTGATGTGCCATCGATTTCCCAATTGAGCTCCATTAATTTTGACGGGTTATCAAAGAGGTGTGGAATCTGGTTTTACCACGATGGAACATCACGCCTTTGCGATTGGCAAGTTCAGGGCGTTTTTTCTTGATTTCATCATTAAATTTCAACAGTTGATGACAGTCGACATTCAAATCAATAGTTTGGTTTCTTGAAAGCAGATCAAAGTAGACTATACCCTTGTAACTCCACCACACAGAAAGCATAATCTTCTTTTGGTGAATATTGGCATGGGATATGATTGTGCGGGATCATCTTGCTTGGTCCATGATCGTTTCTGGACTGCGTTGTCGTAAGCAATCCATTTTTCATCACCCGTTATGATTTTTTTTTAAGAAATGGGTCGTTTTGGTTACGATCTAGCAAAGAGTCGCATATGTTAATGCGTTTGGTCAGGTGGATTTCCTTTAATTCGTTAGGAATCCAAATACGCCGATGACGCTCTCTTAGTCGTTGTTTACTAATGACACTCAGTTTTCGACTGAAGATAGTCTAAAGTCTAATCTTTAAAATTGTATGTAATAACATAAGCCACGAAACTACTACTACATGAAATATGCAGTTCACGTCATCTATGAGAAAATACGACAAGAATTATCGAACGACCCAATACATGATGACAAACATTGAGGAAGTTTAAAGATGCAACTGGGGTTTTTTGTAAATAAAGCATTAAATAAAAAATTATGCTTCTACAAAAAGTTTGGAGGATGTTGGAATTTTGACGTATTTGTAACGCTTCTGCTTGTTAAGGCCTACCGCCGGGTTCATTCATATTTTTAACTTAGAATATCCAATCACAAGAGGAAAGGGACGAATATGTTTCATAATTTTTGATTTACTTGAATTTCTTGGAATATAAAGCGTTCTTTCGATTTCAGATTCTTAAAATCCGTATCCCCAGACCTTTCGTCTAAATTCTACATTTATGAGGAGTACTTCAGTATATGGAGAGACCATCAACTTCAAAATTGTTAAGGGGCCAAAAATTTGACAATCTGACACTGACCTATCCATAGTTTCTGAAACAACCCTGTTGTGAGGCATAGACAAACGGACAGGCAAGAAGGAAAACTAGCAGGTATGTGTAAAACTAACTGAACATAACAAATGATGATTAATGATTCTAAAATATTGAATGCCATTAAAATTATTTGCTTGATTAAAACCGGTACTGAAATTTAGTCTCCTCTAACTTCTATAGATATAAAAGGAGTATCGCTTGCTGGAAGATGTAACAAATTCCAAACTATTTTTAAACGAGTATGTATAATAAGGTCAACATACTCTTTAAAATGCACAATTAGAATAAATGTGGCATGTCACCTACAGTCTTCAGAAAGCAAACAAGGTTCCATATGCAATATATTAATTTACTGTCAAGTTTTGAAAGAATTTAAAAATAAACTTTTTCAGGCAGCCGAATATTTTACTTAGCAAAATCTGTCTGTGCTGTTCATTTAACAAATATTAATTAAAATCCTCAGAAAAAAATTATGAATATTATCAGCATTTTTAATCAAACATCAATTCAAATATTAAAAACCTCTTCAAATTGGTAGATTACGCAAAAGTTAATTGTAGCTTTCCCGCTAAGTATAATTTATGGAATATCGAATCGCCAGCACTGTCTGCAAGTTTTGACATTCTGGAAATTTATTAGCTTCGTCCGAATACTGTGTGTATTTGAATTCTTGACAAACAAAATAAAAAATATAGATGTATTGAAGCGTCTGAAATGTTTTCCTTAGAATTATTCATTTCGGTTTTAGAAATGCTTAACTTTCTTTTGCATCTATTTAATTAGTATCTAAGAGTTGATTCTGATAATAAGAATTTTCATTGAATAAAATTAGGTTTAAGGAAATTCTTAGTGTTTCTGGATGATTTCCGGACAAACCGAAAAACTGGCAAAGCAGTAGTTTGGTTTAGCAAGCGTAGATTTTTTAATTATATAGGGATATTCGTAAATAGCTTGTATTTGCATTTGTTGTTACCATTCTGGGTGTCGCAATTTCACCTAATTTTCAGAAAAGATACACAACATAAAGTTTTATGCTAAGCTCTTCATCCAGTCGAGTTAGTAATATAATGGCAGCAATTTTGGACGAAAATCGTAGATTTCTGTTTCAGTTATAGCAAAATTCCCATTTAAATGAAATTTGGTGCAAAAATTATTGCAGTAATTGTACAAGCTCCAGGGAAATAAATTGAAAATCCAACGAGTACTCAAAAATATAAAACAAAGCTTCCCTTGCAGCATCCCAACCTCAATTAAGAATTTGAAAATTAAAAAGCAATTATGCATGTTATACTTCGATTTATTATGCAGATAAAACGAATCCAAGGGAAAAGCGAAAAAAAAAACAAAATCTTATGTATGAATGTTGGAAAAGATAAATTTTCATCTAAAAAACTAGTTAAATTCAAGAAATCTACCTTTCTAAGCGGCGGCGGCGGTGCCAACGGAGATTTTTTTCTATTTTCTCATTGATTTATCATACGTGAAGTTTTTTATGGGGATCAAATTAGCAAATGAAATCTAAATTAATTACGAAGTCGTTTATTTCGGTATTAACTAACTGGTGTTGAATGGATTGAAATTGATTTCATTTATTGTCTTAGATTCTTTTTGTAAGATATGTTTTGATCATAATAACAGGTGATATCAAAGCAGGAAATTGATCGTTATGGATTGCCTAAATGCTAGTTTCGTTGGTTTATCTTTGCTCTTCATTTTTTTTTTCAACAGCAACAACAAAACAATTTATCTGCGCGATAATAAATACTCGCTGATAATCTTAATCTTAGCACCCGAGCAGGGCACGATCCGTCAGCTTTCTTAATGGAAATTACACCCACTTCACACTAAATTGCAACATTATTATTATCATCAAGATACCGAGACACATGTGTTTTCGCGAATTCGCCACCTCGTTTGCGATCGCGTGGTGGCCATTCTTTTCTGCTTGAGCATATCTGTGTCGGTGTCTGCGTTGGCTGACGGACAGCCAGAGCGACTGCTATCATCACGCCACGGCTCGGGAGTCGTGAAAACACCGGCACGGTATAGCGGATTCACAGCGGCGGCGAAATCAGCAATTTATGCTGCATCCGAATTTAAATTTGGTCCAAACAATCTCTCAGCATCTCGTCGCTTGACAATATCTGCAAATGTGAAAGTGTCTTCTTACTTGCGAACATTTTCCGGCATTGCCACCAGCCGGCTGTACGACCCGGCCCGGCCCTCTCTAATGCGATTCCGATCCTTCCGAGTCAGACGTACGAGCGAGTGTGTGACGTGTGAGTCAAGGAACGGAGCATACGAGCCGGCCCCACAAACATATGGGGGTATTAAGTTATAAGTTGCACTTATTTTCAATTGCCGGTAGCCGGTTCATACATAATACATGGTTGCAAAGCTGGTCCGCGTGTATGCGCGCACACTGGGTGTCATTAAAATAGTATTATTGTTTAGAGTTCAAGAGCTCTTATCGTGACTTGGCGAAATATGTTATTGGTATGTATAGAAAAATTCAACGAGCTTTTTGGAGGTATATCGTTAGAGTATCTAAACGTTTAATTTGATGTCTGTGGCTTCATAGAAAAAGTTATCTTGGGCAAACATAAGTTTATCCTTGGATCTCGAGTTCATTGACTTTGACAATAAGAGTAATTAGGTATCACTAGATGACGATAGTTAAGCTCTCGACCTGGAGAGGGTTTCCTTTGAAAATAGTTTTCATTAATTTTTGGGTCACTTATGAATATATAACCGAATTGCATATTGTAAAAAAGAGACCAATGCCGCTTTATGCAAAGAAGGCGCATAAAATCTTACTGGAGTTCTAAAGCAAGCTGGTTGGGTTGTACTTCTACCAGAAGAGCACTGTGACCATTCTGGAGCTCAAAATAATTTTTGTTTTTCCATTGCACATATGTAAATGGTGGTCCAACTATAATGCGCGATGTTGATTGTAAGTCACATCTTAACGTCAAGTTTTTCGCCCAACTTAATTTGACATTTCTTTGTTTCAGTGTTTGACAAATTCAACCATGGAGAAGTGCACAATTGAGCAGCACCTTAAGGTTGTTGAAGCTTTTTACGAAAACAGGTGTTTAAATTAAAATGCATTTCGTGCACTTTGTGAATTTTTTTGTTCAGCATAATCGACCAAATGTGTCCACAATCGAGAGAATTGTGCGCCAATTTCAGCATGATAGTGTGGCAAAAGAGCCGTCAACCTCGACTCGTCGTCGTGCCCAACAATTGAACGTCTCACGAACAAGGCTCAATTTACTTTAGAGCTGAAGCCTACTGACTATTTCAAGCGTCGGCAATACGCCGAATGGTTGGATGAACAGACAGAAGGGAATGGTGACTTTACAAAGAAAATCATCTTCAGCGACGAGGCACACTTTCACCTCAGTGGACTCGTTAACAAGCAGAATTGCCGCATTTGGGCAAATGAGAATTCACGAGTGATTCTTGAAAAGCCGATGCATCCACAAAGAGTGACTTTTTGAAGCGGTTTATGGGTTGGCGGTGTCATCGGGCCGTTCTTATTTGAAAATGAGGACGGCCAAGCAGTTACCGTGAATGGTGTTCGCTATTGCGAGATGATAACGGACTTCTTGTGGCCAGAAATTGAGGTTATGGACCTGGACGCTATGTGGTTCCAACAAGATGGTGCCATTTGCCACAAAGCCTACGAAACAATGGCTCTTTTGCGCGAGAAATTCAATGGCCGTGTTATCTCACGTTGTGGCGATGTTAATTGGCCGCTACGATCATGTGATTTGACACGGTTGGATTTTTTTCTCTGGGGACATTAATTGGAAAATGTGTGCGTCAGTAAGCCAAGAGCAATTCAAGAGCTAAAGGATGAAATAATTCAGCACATCAACGACATAGAACCTCAATTATGTATCAGAGTCATTGAAAATATGGACTATTGAATAGAAGTATGCCACTGTAGCCGTGGCGAGCACTTGGGCGATATTTTGTTTCACACATAATTGTCATAGATCCTTCTATTATAGTAAAAAATATAAACATAGTTCTCTGAAAACTTTTTGTTCTATTTACAATTAACATCGTGCGTTTTGGTTGGACCGCCCTTTATATATCGTTCAAATATGTATACTCGTATAAGATAAATCGAGGGTACTTTCATATATGCAAAACATCCGCAACATATTTTAAATGTTAAGGATGTTACAAAAGAAAAATGATAATTTGGAAAAGTGGCAATTTATTTCTCAACATAATCTCCTCTTAGCTCGATACACTCCTACTTCTTTAATCCGTCTGCAAAATACGTTTTTTTCAGATCTGCAAAGTAGGCCCCCGTGGGGGCAATGACCTCGTCATTCGACTCAAGTTTCTGCCCGGCGAGTGACTTTTTCAAGTTTGTAAACAAAAAAAGTCGCACGGGGCCAAATCTGAGGAAAACTGTGGATGGAGTAGCAGTTTGTAGCCCAATTTGGCCATGGCGACGGCGGAGGTGTGAGCCAGTGCGTTGTCATGGTGGAAGGGCACTTTCTCGTCGCCAAATGGGGCCTTTTTTCTGTGATTCCTCATCGAACCGGCCCAATAATTCGGCATAGCAGAGCCCTGTCGCCGTTTTGCCCTTCTCCAGGTAGTCGATGCAGATCACTTTTTGTGAACCAGGGCAGTCTTTGCCTTCTTCGGAGCCCGTTCGCCAGATGAAGCCCACTGTTTTGACTGCTCCTTGGTGTCTTGTGTGTACCAGTGGAGCCATGTTTTGTCGGCGTTCACGAAAAACTAATTATTACCGGAGACTTCATCGACCAAATTTAAATTTTATAGTCTACAATCAAGACAATCTTTTTCTTCCAGTAATACTTCTTGATTGTAGACATTTAAATTTAATGAGTGGCAATGATTTGCAGCAAGTTGCTCCAGTACTTAATCAAAACGGTAATTGGTTAGACCTGATTTTTACTAATTCTACTCTTTCAATGCTAGACGTAGACAGTGCTCTATCTACTTTTTACCAAATAATTCCTGGCACCATTGAAAGAGTTGCACCCGAAATAAAAAAAAAGATAAGGTTTCCGAACCCTGGCTAGATAATAACTTCAGGTCTTTGCGAAATCAAAGAATAAGTTGTACAAAATTATACAAACGAACATAAATACAAGTAACGAGACAATAGCATAAATCATGATCTTGCCAGTGAATTCAAGGTTAAATTTCGGGAAGCGTATAAATCGTGCATGAGCGCTGTTGGTCAAAATATTATTCTTTGATTTCGTAAACATCAAACGTAAAGCCCATGGTTTTCCTTCCGCAATGACCTTAAAAGGTTTCAGGTCAAATCTGTTAATTTTTTGCTGATCATTTTCAGGAAGCTTACCACGATTCCTTAGCTTCAACAAATTTAGGGTCTAGTATAACATCTCCAAGGATCTTAATTAAAAAAATTGTGACCTCGGAACAAGATTTTCGCCAGGTGTTTGAGGGATTTGGATAAAGGACCTGGCCCTGATCCAATTACCCCTACTTTCTAGCTCAGTGTGAAGTTATACTAACTTAACCCCATCATATTATTTAGCGTATGAAGGGTACGTTAACGCTATTGGTCAAAATATTGTTCACGACCCTAAAAAGTTCTTTGATTTCGTAAACATCAAACGTACAGTCCATGGTATCTAACTCAGCTACTGAGTGGACATGGATACTTTCGGTCTTACCTGCACAAGATTGGTAAGTCACGGTCTCCTGACTGCATATTCTGTGCTGGAGAGGTCGATGATGCCTACCACACATTTTTTGTATGCAAGAGGTTGGAAAGGCAGCGCGGTGACCTCATTGAAGAAACGGGAGATCTCACTGGAGAGATGCTCACATCCGTTGACAAATGGAACTGTGTATTACGCTCGGGCAGTTCTAAAGATAAAAAGGAACATATTTGAGCGCCTGGAGGCGTCCAGGGCGGAGGGGTCTCTTTTCTAGGAATCCCTCTCCCTTCCCCTCCTTCCGCTGGAAAAGGGATCCCTGTAGCCCGGTAGCGCCTAAACGCGTAGAGAAATGAGGCTTAGCCCGAAGTAATGTGTCAAACGGTTCCAGGCTAGATTCTCAGATTGACAGGGGAGGTGTTTAGTGGGTAGTCCAAGAGTATCCTCCATGGGAGTCCCACACTGCCAGACTTGGCGGGCGTAAATGCCTTCACCTCCCTACCACAAAAAAATGGTTTTCCTTCCACATTGACCTACAAAGGTTACACTTCAACTACTTCAGACCAAAACTGTAAATTTTTCGCTCATAGTTTTCAGGAAGTTTACCACGATCCCTTAACTTCCTTACAACACAATTGGAGTAAATATTAGACTTGTTTGGGTTTTAATTTAATTTTATATCTATTTTGTTTTTTTTTTTTGCAACTTAGTACTTACTATTGTTAATATCATTGAATTTCTTTATATATTAACTTTTCCATTCAATTCTAATTTGCATTAATTTTCTTTATATAACTTATTAGTCTGCTTGAATTGAAGCTTGGAAATTGAGAATGAGTATCTTTAGCTTTCCGGCGTTAGCATTAGCAGATGCCATCGCGTGATTATTCTAGCTGCGAACACTCCGACTAGTTTCTGACTTTCAGAAAAGCTGCAGATTTCCACCAAAAAACTTACTCTCGAGGAGGCGATTGGAGTCGTTCTTCCCTGCTCGACAGCTGTTGGGAAATATAAAGCCTGCCAAACATAACAATTTTCCTTGATATTAATGTTATTGTCAAGGTTATTTTTGTGCTGAGGTAGGAATTCTTAAACTCACAAACTTCTGGACTACCAGCTTAACATTCCTCTGTCAGCCTGAGGGCCTGGCCTCAACCATAAGACAATGTGGAAGTGCCTGAAGTGGTAGCCAAACGTTCCCAACCCTGTAAATATATTGACCCCCGATGGCAGGCATTTGACACTCCATGCCAAGGAACATAAACGGGTGCTCCAATGAAATTCAAGTCGAGTTGTTAAGTCAACGCGTTGACGGAGAGTAAATTAACTTTTGGGAAGTTTTATAGGCATAAATGAAGGAAGTGTAGTCACCGGCGAAGTCACCGCGGAAGTACTGCAAGCGGAGGAAAGGAAACGGGATGCGAGCCGACCGCAGATAGTGAAATGGAGGAATTTTCGGAAGCCGGTAGTTCGATAGTGTCGGACGGGTCGGAGGACAGCGATGCCGACTCTTTGTACGCAAACGCTACAATACTAGCGCATCGTGCCATAGAAGAGCGGTTTGCGGAACTTTAGAAGACGATGAAGCAACAAAGAAATATCATTGGGTTGCTGGAGGCGAACGTCACATCTTACTAAATGCGGTTTGGAAGAACAAGTAGCGAAAATGAAATATGTGACCAAGAAAAAACGAGTGGAGGATTAAGTGGGCGACCCGCGGCAATAGTGGTCTCCTGTAGACGCGAGGAAGGTAGCAGCAGGGAATACATAAATAACAGGGAGGAATGAAACAGCAGGAAGGAATATAGGAACAGGAATTGCAGCAGCAGCGAAGTCAATAGCAAAAGCAAAGACACTGATGAAAGTAAATGAGCCCAGCAAAAAGAATAAACAAATGTCAAGAACATTGAAAATTCTTTTCTTAAACACTTAACCAATGATTATTTTCATGAAACAACAAGGCGCTAATAAAACACATATAATCACTAACACCACTGAAAATTACGAAGCAACTAAGACTTTCTTCTTCTTCTTCTTTGTAGCCCTACAGCCCCTTTCGGGCCTTCGCTTAGAGACAGTTAGCGTATCTCATTGTCATGATCGAATGTATCGGCACTCCACAAGGTGATATGATCATTAACACGCTTTGGCCGTGTGTCCATCCACCCAGCTGCGATACGTTCTGATTTTAAACCAGCACGTATCTCAACTGAACAGGCTTATAGTCCGTCCAAAGAACCTGACGAACTAAATATCGTTGACGCCAACGAGACTTGAACCAGAGACCTTCGGCTTACGGGCTTAGTGCTCTACCCACTAAGCCACGTGGACTACTTTCTTAGCAAACTCGAATCAGGCATTTTTTAATTTTACGCCCTCAGGCCAAAAGTGCAAGGCACTAGTGACTCGTGACCTCCATGCCACATTTGACCCTTAAGACATTCTCGAGAGTTTCAAGAGCAAGATGTCGAAGGCGTCAAATAAGTCCGATGCTACGAAACCAACGCCTCCACTCGTAGCGAGCGCAGCCTCACTCTCTGGCCAGCGATTTTCAAAACATCTTTCAAGAAGGCCAAATTGAAGCCCATTAGAGCGATTCCTCACTCTATTGTTCAATTCCAAGCAGTCCTCAACCACAAGATTTTAGTGCAAGAACTGCCAAAGAATTGGAGATGCTGCATCAAACTGCAGCCTAAAATATAGGTGCGTAAAATGCAGCCTATCGCATGGTCCAGGAAACTGCCAAAAGCAGAAGGAGGACAAGCCAAAATGCACAAACTGTGGTGGTAGCGATCACCGCCCAAACTACCGCAACTGTTTGGCTTTCAAGTGGGCGCGTACCAAGCAAGTACCTTAAGTGGTACCCACAAGTACTTTGCCCATGCAACGTGCTCCGGCTATAAAGATGACCCCCTGAAGTAACATTTGCTAATCTTTTTGAAAATCCTCAATCGCATTCCCCTGCTAACTTCCTGCAGAAGAAAGTGAACTATTACTTTAGTGTGAGCCTATTCACATTGGCGATTCAAATGAGAGAATTGCGTGGCAACCAAAATGAAGACCAGAAGAGACTTCTGCTTATTTCTGGCCCCAATGGGTTAATTCCGTTGAACGTGAACTCTATGCGTTGTACTCCCAAGTGTTATGAGCTACAGTCTTTTTTGGATGAATACAAACTCAGCACCCTTTCTCTGTCCGAGACAAAAATAGAAGCATACCACAACCCTACAATCCGCCACTTCTATCTGCACAGATCTGACGATCCCAACTCAAGAGGTGATAGTACTGAGATTCTGGTACAGAACTCAATCTGTACCACTCAAAGAATGCTACCCAATCAGCTATATACAATCGAAAATACCATTATTTTTTTCGAAAACCACAGTTCTATGTTTGTTTGCACCTCCATTTACTGCACAAACCAATCCTTAGATACCTCCGAACTTCAACAGCTAGTGACGTCAATGAAGCATCAGCGCACAAACAAAAGAATCCACATAACTATTGCCTGAGATCTTAATGCTAGACACTTTAGCTATCTCGAAACAAATACCAATGCAAATGGTATCTATCTACATAATTGGCAAGAACACGAAACTGGTTCTCTTAAAATAACCATCCTTATCTCAGTGCTTCCCACCTTTCACAAATCTTTCTCATACCTTGATGTCAAACGTGAAGTTAACTCCAATACTCATTCTTTCCACGAAACGATTCCGGGAATCAGTGACCATGCCGCCGTTCTACTAACGGCAGAGTCATACCGGCATGCTCTCCGTCCCACCCATAAGCAACTACCATACTTGAGTAAAATCAACTGGAAACAAGCTAATGAGCCTCTCAAAGATTCCTTTGCCTCATACCTCCTACCAACCAATCAACAAGTCTCCACACAGTGGTAGACTTCACGGTTGATAAATATATCGAGATAATTTGGAAATATATCGACTGCCATATCCCGAAAAGAAAACTTGGGTACAACAATATGATCTCACTACCACCAGAGATTATAAGTGATATGCAGAGGAAAAAGTCTGTCTAAAGACGACTCTTCTGTTATAGATACGACTAGAGGTTCAGGTTTTCACATGATGAAATCCGAGAGCTTAGTGCAAAGATTCATTTAGAAATCAATGCAATCATCCAAGAGCACCTGATAGTGAAACACATTCAGAGAGCTTCGGAAGACTTGCCCGCATCTCGGAAAGACTTCAGGCAATTCCAACCAAATCCTATTCCAGAACGCCTCACATGTCGAGAAGGCTGAGTGTTTAGCAGTCCATTTTACCGCAGCCCATTTCCTTTCAAAAGAAATATCAAATCCTCAAGCTGAAAATGTGAAGCACCCGTTCATCAAAAATATCTTTAATCAGCAAACCTTCGCTCAACAGGAAAAACAGGCTAATAAATTAGCAAACCTTCCCGACTATCATTGCATACAACAAGGCAAAAAATATTCCAACCATAGCATGCCTCCTAAATATCAGGGAGGGTTCCGAGTTAGTCTTGCAATGAGGTCTGACATACAAACTAGCTGAAATCCAAAAATTTCACACGCACCTATGTATAATTCTCCACAGCTTTCTGTCAGAACGATCTTCCTGCGTGAAGGTAAACGGCGTGACATCGTCCCCGTTCTTGAACGATGCTGGTATCCCTCAAGGATCAGTGCCCTCAGCGAGCCTTTTTTCAATGTAAACTGCAGATCTAGTTGCATCTGCTTGCAACCTACTCCTGTTCAATCGAGACTGAATTCTTATCTAGATACGATCGACAATTTTCTCCGCGAATGGTGCCTTTTACTTAAACCTGCTAAGTGTGAGTTTTTAATAATACAAGGTAAAATAAATGTCAACCCCCCGAACGCGTTCTCTTGCAAAGAATTTCACGCTCCAGATTAAAGGTACAAATGTGCCAACTATTCAAGAAGTCACCTATATAGGTGTGAATATAAACTTACAATTATCTCCAACTACTCAAGCTAATCCAACATCAAAAAGTAATGCAATTAATGCTCTTCCACCTATTACCCGCTACCTTTCTCCCATCTCCACGTATATTAACCGTCTTGTATATACAACACTTATTCGCCCTTTTTTAAGTAATGGTTTCATCCTTTAGTGCGACCTGTCGCCAACAATCGTGGAAGAGTTACGGCAACTCGAAAGGCATATTTTGAGGTACTACACCTAAACATGTCGAAAACTCGAATCGAGACACTTTGTTTCAAACCAGTGTCTTTACGACAAGGCAATGATCCCCAGGATGAGCTCATGATAACGTGCAAACACTCTAGTATCTCACCGCAATACTCATATATCCAACATCGACATAATTAAGGTCTTGTCTCCGACCCCGGGGGGAAGATTATTCACTGCAAAATTTTCAAGAAAAATAGATTCGCCAATGTGAAGTTCCTGATGAAGACTAAGCCCTTCTACTAACATACAGTATAATTCTTTTCTTCTACTTTCAGGCAAATTAGCATGGGCCGGGGCTTTCAAAGCCTATTGGGTGCACTGAAACCTACTTCATTTACTAGAAGGGAAGGTCAAGCGTGAATGGGATAAAAGCTATATGATTTAGATGATCATGCCTCTAACTTTCTTTAAACAATGCATGCTGAAGCTTCCGGAAATCATTTGGGTTTCAATAAAATGTTGGAAAAGATGCGGAAGTAATTCTGCTGATTACATACAAAAGGAAATGTCAAAGCTTGGTACCTTTTTTGCTATACTTATACTACCTATCCACAATCTGATAGGATGGTTGAACGATTTAACAGAACGCTTAAAAGGTATCTACCCAAAGTTGTGGACTACTACTAATCGGACTAGGATTAACCTATTGAAATACAGTTCAAAGCTCAACTGGACACGCATAATTGGAAATTATGTTGGTTGAATTTGATATGTAAGATGAAATTAAGATGCCACACAATGATACCGTAGAGCATAGAGGTTTCCAAAAGCTATTCACAGCGTCCACAACAACTGAAGGTGTGAAAATTCCCGAGGCAGGGCAAGAAGTCCCAATCTCACTAACAACCAGAGACGAAGTCCAGGTAGCAGTACGGGATCTCCGAAAAATAAGGCTCCTGGAATAGATAAAATACTAGCAGAACTGCTCTAGAGCGGTGGTACCCATATAAATAACCTTCTACATCGGCTAATTTGCAAAATATCGTAGAGAAGCAGTGAACAAAGGTCTGGTGGAAAAGTATAATATGTCCTGTACACAAAAAGAGCGAAAAATTAAGGTGTGAAAATTATAGAGGTATCGGTCTACTGCGCACGTTTTATAAAGCGCTCTACAAAATCATAGAGTGGAAATTAAGCCCGTACTATGAAAGTGTTATAGGAAAGTGTTAGGGAAGCTTTCGAAGTGGACGGTCTACAATTGACCAAATATTCTCAGTTATGCAGGTGTTCGAAAAGAGCTGAGAATATAACTTCGATGTGCACTAACTCTTTGTAGACTTCAAGCAAGCATATGACAGTGTTGACAGAAATGCGTTGTACAAAATAATGCTTGACTTTGGCGTCCCAACAAAACTAGTTAACATGGTCAAGGCCACAATACTAAACACAGAGTCCCAGGTCAACGTAAACGGGGAATCGACGGACAGCTTTATAACGGAATCAGGCTTAAAATAAGGCGATGTGTGTTTTTTAATACTGCGCTGAAACACGTCATCAGTTGAAGACTCGGGTATACTAATGTTCAAGTCCACAAAATTGGTAGCATATGTTGATGACGGCAACATTACGGCACGTTCAATTTCAGATGCCAAAGAAGCATGAGTCTCGATTATGAAGCAAGCGGAATCGGCCCACGAGTTAATGAAGCAGTGAAAAGCAAGGAACAGAGTGGAGACTACGTTACAACGATGGGTTGTATGAACTATTTGACGATCCATCTGTTTCCTCTTGCGTAAAACTGCGTAAATTGCATTAGGTGGGTCATACAAGAAAACCGGCTACCCAAAAGAATAGTTATGGGTAGAGCATAAGGTAGACGTCCAGCGGATAGACTGAGGACTCGATGGGAAGACACAATAGATCCTGGTTGGAAGTAAACAGCTGGTGGAGAAGGTCGTGGAACCGCGATGCTTGGAGGAAATTAATCATGGAGCTGTCGCACTATTGATGATGATGACGATGGAAGAGGTTTTCATGGATTTCCTCAAAGAAAAAATTATTGACATTCAACTACGGGTAAGTGGAACATTATAGCATATATTGATCAGAAATTACAACGTAGGACCTACAACAAACGGATATGAAGAAGGAGAGTTGATATAAAGAAGGGCAAATTGACCAAAGGGAGTGCAACCAAAACTGGGAAGGCCGTGCGACTGTTGTGAAAAGAACCAACGCTGTACTTTGTCGTATATGGAGAGGGGTAAGATACAAGTTTAAGGTACTTAACTTTGGCCATTTACATCGTCATAATAGCGGTGACGCAGAAAGTGAAAGATTAAATCGGAATGAGCAATCCTAAGAAGGGGCAATGAAACAAGTCTATACCTGTGACAATAGCAGCGTCATATTTCGTAACTTAGCTGTGTCTGGAAAGGAATATACTAGGAGAACAAGCATTAGGATACCCTCAAGTAGTTTCTTTATTTTTAATTTGAGTTTATCCTGTGGGGTTTTCCCCTCCCAATGGAAAATTCCCACATTTTTCCTATATTCAAATCTGCTGATCGTAATATTATCTCAAACTATCGATCCCTTCTTCTTTGTTTTGGTGAAATCCTTGAAAAGATAGTATTCAATGTGCTGTATCCGCTTGTTCTCCCATCTTTAGCTGATCAACAGCATGGTTTTGTTAGAGGCAGATCTACCCTTACAAATTTACTTCCTTTTACCCATCATATTACAGCTGCCTTTGATCAGCAACAACAAGTGGACGTTATTTTTACGGATTTCTCTAAAGCTTTTGATTCAGTGGATCACTCCCTCCTATTTGAGGAACTTTTAGGGTTCAATGTTCCTATTTTTCTCTATTTCTGGCTTCTCTCTTATGTCCTGAATCGTCAATGTGTAGTCACTTTTAACTCCTGCGCCTCTTCTTCTTTTCACCCCGTCTCGGGAGTTCCGCAAGGTTCGATACTTGGTCCCATACTATTGTTACTTTTTGTTAATGATCTACTTTCTGTAATCACATTCCTCGGTCTCTTTTATGTCGATGACTTCAAGATTTTTCGAGTCATTGACTCCCTCTTAGACGTGGATATCCTTCAAACTATCTTCAGCGTCTTAGTGACTGGTATGAATCAAACCATCTCTCCTTAAATGTTTCCAAATGCCATCAGATGACATTCTCCTGTAAAAAATTTCCTCTTCTCTCAACGTATAGGCTTGTTGATATACCTTTGAGCAATATAACCTTCTTTAAGAATCTGGGTGTGCTTTTCGATTGTAAACTGAAGTTTGTTCTCCACATTGCTCTAATTATTAAGAAAGCCTCCCGCTTAACTGGATTTATTTTATGATCCGCTTCGTCAGTCCAACATATCACCTCCTGTATATGTCTTTACATCTCACTAGTACATAGTAATTTGGAGTATTACTCCCAAATTTGGAGTCCATATCACAGAAAGCACATCGATGCTCTTGAGTCAGTCCAACCCAGATTCACACGGTCTCTTTTCTTCAAATTCAACCCTCCTTACTCCCCTTATGATGGTCGTCTGCATATTTTGAATCTTCCTACACTTGATTCCAAACGATTTTTAACTTGACGAATGTCTTTTGTTCAAGCTTCATCATAATGTTTTACTCCAAAATGTACAAAAGCAAATTAATACATTCAACGCTGCTCGCTCAAAAAGATCCTCACTTCAATTTCATGTTTCGTATGCACGTATTAACACCTTCTTTCACGCTCTCTTACTGCGCTGACCTCGTATGCACAACCAGCGAGATCTTGGTCCTCTACCACAGTCTCTTGGCGTATTTAAAAGTTTTATGAAAAATCAAATTTATAAATACTCCTATAATTCTTAATTTTTGATATCATGGAATTGTGACCTGTTGTCTTTAATTTCTTCCATATTTTGAATTTGTATATTATGTATTGACTTGTAATTGGAGTACTAGTCTGTAAGTCGATTTTTTAAAATAAATAAAAGCGATGCTTGTGAGCGACTCGACAGTTAAATATACAATATTTAAGAAGCCCACATTTGTGATGAATTGAACCGTCGAAAATAAAGTCGCGACTTTCATGAGTATTGACGGAGAGTCAGTAAAGTACAGGATGCGTACGGTATTTGAGGACATGCATAAATGTGACTTTAACTTCGCGAATTTTTTTTTTTATTTTTTTTTTCTTTTTCAGATAAGAAATGGCGGGCTACAACATCACTCAAAAAATGAAGAGACATGCTGTCATCATCGCTACATGTACAAACCATACGAGTACAGATTTAGAGATCTCTAATTTTCTTAATCGCGCCCGTTCATTCTTGCATAAGGTTCGCCGTGAATTGGAAGCATCAGGAGGCGATATAGAATCGGTTGCAAAACGCAAAAAGCACGAACAACATTCTGACATTGTCCGATCTGCAGAATTTTTAAAACAAATTCAAGTGATCATAGACGAGGACCCTTCAAAATCAATGAGGGTCCTTGCGAGTGAGCTTCATGTTTCTGAGCGCCTTATTCGCAGAGTTGTCCACGAAGACCTTCAGTATAAGTCTTACGTGATGCGCAGAAGACAGTTCATGTCAAAATGAACACGGGAACAGAGAGTTATCCGATCGAAACGTCTTCTAAACAAAATCAAGCACCCTGAGGCGCCCAAACTGTTATGGTTTTTTCCGACGAAAACAATGTTGACCAAGATCAAAAGAACAATCGCAGAAATGATAGATGGCTATGTTCAAATCCTATGGAGGTTCCTGTTGTTATGCACAGGTTGTTAGGTGTTGTCAGCAACGAAGGACATTTTATGCCACCACACTTTTTTACTCAAGGACTTCGAGTGAACTCTGCTGCATACATCGAGGTTTTGGAGACGGTTGTGATACCCTGGATAGACAATGTAAGCGGAGGTAGACCATACATTTTTCAATAAGACTCTGCTCCTTCACATAAAGCGATGGCGATGGCAGAAAATTTTCATTACCACATAACACTGAAACTATGGCCACTTAGCTCCCCAGACCTTAATCCTTTGGAGTATTACGTATGGGGCGTAGTTGAGCGTGAGACCAATAAGCGTTTTCATAATACCACTTCTTCGCTGAAGACTGCTATTAATGCCGTTATGGTCAATATGAATGTTGCTAATGGCGATTTTATTGAATAAATTTATAGCCATATATTTATTTAACGTTGTATAAAAAAATCCTGAAATTTTGTTAAAAATACAAGCTAAGAGTAAAATTAACGCACATGGACGAACAACGTATATCAAAAAAGGTATTCGTTGGGAAACTGAAGGCCGGAGACCAGAGGGGAAACCGAGGAAACGCTGGTCTGACTCGGTCGATGAAGACAGTTCATTGCTGCTTAGATTTCAAAATTGGAGGACGCGGTCAATGGACCGAGACAGTTGGAGGTGCTATTTGCAGGAAGCGAAGGCCGGAGATGGGCTGTAGTGCTACGAAGAAGAAGACGTAGAAATGCAATCAAACTATTTTGAGAGAAAAGGAAAATTTAGGCGTCATCAAGTTAATCATGAAATCATCCCTTTTTGGAAAGACCTACTGATTTCGCCTGTTACAGCATGATTTCTTAGAAACTATAGAAGATACAATGCACAAAAGTCAGAAGTGGTGGCCCCTCAAAAGTTTAAGTCTTATCGAAAATACCAAAGTTTTTTTAAGTGGGTCACTCCGTATACTGCAGTGAACTTTAAACAAATTTTGTTTTAATAGGCAGTCGTGTGAGGCATCAAATTAAAGATCTTGATTAAAACTTTTGGAACCTGAAATTAAAAAGTGAGGTTTTGAATCGGGGGAGCAAAGAAAAATGTACGAAAAAAATTTACACATCGCCCTTTTTCTTGTGATTCTACACCTTGTAGCCTTAACATTTGAAAAACTGAGGAAGGGTCTATTTAGCTATAAGTATAACTTTGAATTTAAATTGGCCAAGCGTTTAACAAAACCATCTATCCTGGAACAAATTGGCGGTTGTTTTGTATTTATAAAGGGTCCTTGAATTCGCTATATATTTGAGTGATTTTTTATGTGAGTAATGGACAAATATCTTAATTTATAGATTTGTGGCACCAGAAAATTTGTTTGGACTCTACGATGCATACAAAACTCTTCTGATGGAGAGTCTTCGCTCCACTCAACTTCTTAAGATTAATTTCCATATAGATAGAGAGGTGATCTTCCACAATCTTAAAAAAATAATTGCATACGATTTTTATGCCAAAAAAAAAAATGAAATTTGACGGTCATTAAAGTAGTGGGGGCAGGACAGTGAGGCAAACTGTAACAATAATTTAGAAGGACATGTGAGTCTTGAGAAAGACTCAAATACTTTATAATTAATGTTGTTATATTCACGCAAAAAAATAAAATAATACGAATATCGACATGTACTCGTATGCATGAACATAGCCCTATTGAACGGCTCAATAACATACTTTCTAGTCACCTTACACTCATTGCATGATAACTTATGCGACCCAATGTTAATGCATTTGCGCAACACTCAAGTGGACGCACCATACAAAATCTCGGCTGTGGTGGCTTTGCGAAGACGAATTAAAAGTTTAAATTTAAAATTTATGCCAATGACCCTTTGAATGTAATGCTATTCTGTGTTTGCTATTAAGTGCAAAAGCAACACACAAACTCGTACTTAAGGCATGTTGGTTGTTTGTTCTACCAGTCCATCCATTCGTTGTTATTTCAAAAATAAAACTTCAATGAATTGAACAAAGATGCGGTGCAACATTATCATCATCGCCATCACCACCACCATCAGCATCTCGTGGCGGTTGCACGGATGCAGTTTGTATGCACCAGCGCATATCTAAACCTCCAAGTCCCGAATGACCGATGCACCGGTGGCAATGGGAGGTTGCAGGGTCCATTTCGATACGTTTTATGACACAAACCGCGGAAATTTCGCGATAACTCACTCAGACGGACCATTGCATTGTCTCACCTGCGATGATATTTCATTTGCACATTGCGCATATCGCCCCATTGTCCGCAACATACGAGTATGTTTGCAAATAGACGAACACTCAGACGACGCACTCGCAGATACTTTTATCTTTGCTGTGACCACAGACTGACCGGATCATGCGCTAGACGTGCGCTAGTTTCTAGTCTGAAAGTCGCTCGGAAAAAGCTCAATTGCTGCGACACACGACGCAATGACGACGACACGGGCAAAAAGTACAACAATTTGCTGGTTGCATTTTGGTGTTACGCAACGCTTGGCCAAATGAATGGATTTGCATTTAGGTTGATTTTGATGGAAGCTGGCAAACATACAAATCGCGAAGATAGCAGGCGTAAATCTGCGGAGGCACAAATAAATCGCACGGCAAGCATAGATTGGATGCGGGTGTAACGCATGCATGGGGATCTTGCTTGTTTTGATAAGAAAGACGAGAGCACTTTTGTAGGTGGTTCTGCGAAAATAGCAAAAAGGCCACACATGAACTGGGTCGCGCTAAGAATTGCAGTGTTGCATAAGGGCTCGATTTCGCGTTGGAATCCCGAGTGTGGTAGGATGGATCATATGAAAGGGAGAGTGAGTTGAAGGAAAGCGATACTGTGGTTCTATGCTACGGCTTTTTTCTGGGGATTATTGATACTCGTATTTTTAAGCACACTGGATTTTGCTTACGAGAATCGAAATTTAAAAGAATGGAGATTAAAATTTAAACCTGAATACCGAAAGCACTATTCAAACCATTCATCGCGAATTTTTTCAAGGACAAGGCTAGGCTTACTTCAAGAAGAAAACATAATTCATTGTAAAAGAGGTCCGAGGTTTGGTTTGCTGGGACTCTTTCATCTTCAGCGACTACCAATTTAAGATCATACTTCAGCACTGAGCCGCAATGCTCGTCGCGGTAGGATTCATTAATTACCTATAAATATTTTAAGTCGGTGCGCATTCCATTAATTAGCCTCGCACGAGTAGTCCCTCATTATATGGAAAAATATGTATCTTCTTAAATTTCTAATAAAGCAGAGTCCTCAATCAATAAATTTCATTTCTAATTTTCATATTCTAAATAAGCTTCCAGATAAGCATTCAATCTTTGAATTTCTCGAAATACTTCACCCAAAGGTAGCAATATCTGCAACTAAACATCAAACGGTAGACCTCCATGAATTCTAAATCGACAATTCCCTTGAATTTACGCATTTGCACAAATTTGCATAGAAATGAGCTGGGACTCAGGTCTTTCCTACCTGTTTGCCATTAAAATACTGCTTCAAAAAAGAACATACTATAAAAATACTGTCAAAATCGATCCGCATATTGCATTGGTTTCTTCAAACTGAATAAAGCGGAAACGTTAAAGCAAGCATAAATAACCCAACAAAATTCAAACGATCCTCAGCATAAATTTCATCCAATGCCCTCCAAACAATGGCATCTAACAAACCCGAATGATAGACATTTGTCTATTATTCTTTCGGAAATTCCCTCTTGAAATAATTTGACTTTAATTGCTTGAGTGGGCCGAAAAGAACTTCTCCCTGCATAAATTTCCCATGGGCCCTTTCATTCCATACAGCAAAATCGACAGCAATCTATTTGCCTACTTGTCCAGTTCTTTCAGTCACAACAATCCAAGTAATTCGATAGCTAATCAGCTCCATTACAATTCAAATTGTAACCGTTAGCGCCCAATATTAAACGAATCATCAATAAATCTTGTTGAAAATTAGCCAAAAGCTTTTGGTATCTGCCCCAAAATATTCTGGTGTGGATAGCAATCAATAAATCACGGAGCGTAGAACAACATGTTCTTGTACCTGTTGGTTGAATGTATCTTTTATCGCTCCAAGGGCGCGTTGAGATTCATCTATATTTAAAAAATGCAATTTATGCTAATTGAATTAGAAAACATGTCCGCCTTTAATAAACATTTCTATAAACCATAGTTAACAGCCTTGTTCGTTGAAGCATAAACAATAATTTTACATAAATCACCCGCGGAACAAGAATAAGAAGTTGAAAAGCTTCAACAGGGCCGTCTGAAATCGGCGAGAGGAAGAAAACTCTTAGGCCGTTAGGCGTGCCGACTGAGATGCGCTGCTTGATGCATCTTATCCCGCAGTTAAAATTTCTTATATAATGTGAAATTATCATCTTGGCCGAGTGGGAAAATATGCATTCTTTTTGTCTTCCGTGCATTACTTTTCCACTCAACAGCAGCAGCAGCTTTAGAAACAGCGGCCACAACCGCGAAGCTGGTTTAGATGTGGTGCCCTCAAAAGATAATTGATTGTTGGCTGTCGTCTATTGAAATGTTCATGGCTTCGGTAGCATGCAGCATGTTTGACTGTTTCATTTGTCGGCTCAGTTATAGGTAGAGTGTCATGCGACAAAAATGAATGCAAGCTCCGTGTTCAATACATTTCCAATGCCAGCTATTTTCATCTCAATTTTCCCAGGTGCTGTGCTGATATGTAAAGTAAAAGCCATCGTTACGCCTTATTATACGCTAATAAGCAGAAGGGCATCGCTTTTGTCTCTACCTTTAACCCGAAACTTTCTAATGGCAATCAATGGTTGGAAAACGGTGAAAATTTAAATTTTTGTTCAATTATTTGGAGCTGACATGGTTTGTGCTGATTGCTCGTTGGCATCCAAATTATTGCCTATGAAAAATTAAGTAACCAACATGAATAAATTGCGGCCCTCAACTAGGTTTTACGGCTTTGTAAAATGAATTTGACCAGGAGCTATTAGTTTCGCCTCCAGTCTGTTCGTCCGTCATTTATTTAAAAATTCGAATGAAAATTATAATTAAGTGAAATAGTTAAAATAAAAAGAAATTAAATTATATTAACAATATTAAGTACTAAGTTAAGAAACATACATGTAAAATTAAATTAAGGCACAAACAAGTCAAATATTTAATCCAATTGATTTGTAAGGATCAGGCTTCTAAATCTCAATTTAAAAACAAGGCATGAGTCGAAAAAAGGACCACGCTTAAGCTTATCATGTTTTCTTGCCATTCGTATAATGGGAGAGTGAAAATATAAATTTGTATGAGCATACGGTAGTACGAAACAAGTTGAATTAGCCGGAGAGTGCTCCTGCCAGAAGGGTATTGGAAAACAATTAGCAAATCAAACAATATATTCTGCATATTAAAACTTGACTAATATACAGATTCCATAAATTGAGTTCGAAAAATGATTATGGTTATTATGATTTCAAACTCGCCACCACTTTGTTTCAAGTGTTTTGACCCCTTCGCTTGAGTAGTCATGAAAACACATTATATAACAAACCATTTCTAAAATTCTTATCAAAATTCCTACATATTTTCGTACACTTTCCCTTCCCCTGCACCCCTCAAAGCAAAACTTGTTGGTTCAAGACCTGTTTTGGAAAGTTCTCATTAAGACTCACTTATAGCGAATAATGCAAAACCCTTCTGGTCATACATCAGATCCTTCAAGTCCTCCTCTTCTATCGCTCCTTCTGTCCACTGATATGATATCGTTAGCTCTTCTCCGCAGAATATTTCCAACTTGTTCTCTCAGTTCTTCACGCCAACTTTTACTCCTTCTTCATATGTCTCCTATCCAGTTAATACAGCTGTATTTCACTCCATTGACATTTCTTCACTTTTCACTGACTGTATTGAAGTTGAATTCCTCATTAATCCACTAAATCCAAAGCTTTCGCCTGGTCCTGATGGTTTACCAAATATTTTCGTTGTCATTAGCGTCTTCACTTTGTATCCCTCTGGCTTTCCTCCTCAACCTCAGTCTAAGGACTGGTACTTTCTTAACTTGTTGGAAAAGAGCAAACGTTGTTCCTATTCTTAAAAGTGGTGATCCTTCTTCTGTGTCCAATTATCGTCTTATTTCCTTAATTTCCTATTTTCCGAAATAACTCGAACGTCTTCTCGTATATGTTTTGTTAGTAACTGTGGAATTACCTATATTCAATTTTATCCATCCTCTAGTGTTCCTCAAGGTTCCATTTGAGGTCCACTGTTATTCTTATTGTTTATAAATGATCTTCCATCGGTTATCGCCTCCAATAGCCTACCGTATGCCGATGATTTTCAAGTATTTAGAGCTATCAGATCTGTACAAGATTGTCAATATCTTCAGAAGGACCTGACTGCACTAAATAACTGGTGTTAGTCTAACTACCTCTGTCTTAATGTTGCCAAATCCTATAAAATGACTTTTAATCTAAATAACTCTCCGCTGGCTTTTAGTTATATGTTAAATGAAGTCCCACTCGCTGCCGTGAGCTCTGCTTCAAAGTGTCTTCACGAAAAGAAATTTATAAGTCTTTACGGGGAGTCTCCCTGTATAGGGGAGCCAAGCTTAATGCTTTGGAGGGCGCTGCCTTGAACGCAAAGGGCAACGAACTCGTTGGAGGAGACTTCAACACGAAAGCAATTGAATGGGGCATGCCTCAAACAGATCCGCGGGGAAAACGAATCCTAGAAATGGCGGCCATGACGGTGCTCGTCGTACTAAACACCGGAAATACGCCGAGTTTCCGCTGTATTGATTGTGAAAGAACCATACTTGACGTGACACTCGCCTCGAAGTCCTTAGTACGGAGGATACACAGCTGGGAAGTATTAGAGGACTACTCAGCCAGTAATCATCAGTGCATTTTGCTTGAGATAAGTGATATTGTCTCCCGACATCCATGCTCTCGGCTTTCTACAATTGGACGGAGCATCGGAAGGATGGACGTCGAGAGGTTTGTCGAGGTTCTTACAGCAGGTGCACCGCTGCAGGGAGATCCGAAGGGGACGGAAGAACTGGCAGCTTAAGACGTGGTGAACTCAACTATGAGCATCAACACGACTGCTTACGTCGAAAACCCCGACACGGAAAGCCCCCAGTGTACTGGTGGTCAATTGAAATCGCTGAAAAGTGAAGGGAGTGTCACAAGCTTCGGCGTGAGGCCCAACGGGCGGGGAACCGTTACGAGGCAAGCATCCGCGCCACAGCATATTAGTCGGCAACAACAGCATGGCTCGCTGCTAGCAAGATCTAGTGGACAATGTGAAAAAGGATCCGTGGGGCCTTGGCTACAAGCTAGTTATGCGGAAGCTTGGTGCCCTACGGAAACCTTGTATACATTATGCGGGAAAGATGGACAGGATAGTGGGGGCAATCTTTCCCGCCCATCCCGTCCGTGTTGACGCTGTCCATAGCCACACAGCAAGAACTGGAAGAGGCAGTCCTTTCACTGAAAGTGAGAAAGGCTCCAGGTCTAGATGGTATTCCAGCTCAGGTGTTGCAACTTGTCTTTCACCATTGTCCTGACTTGCTGCTCAGCGAATTCAACGTTGCTTACGGGACGGGGTTTCCTCGGTACGCTGGAAGATGGCGAGGCTTGTACTGATCAACAAGGGAAAGGTAAATCCCGGATTGCCGTCTGCATACCGTCCATTATGCATGCTGGACACTGATGAGAAAGTTCTAGAGAAACTCATCAAGGGAAGACTCGCTGACGCGATTCGTGCTACTGGGGACCTATCTTCTGGGCAGGACGGCTTTAGAGCAGGACGGTCTACGATTGATGCGATTGCAGAGGTGGTGAGCGCGGTCCAAAAGCAAGAGGCATATAGACGCACCAAGTGACGGATCGCCCTGTCTTCAACTCCGCTAGATGGGTGGATACGCTGGAAACCCCTTTTCAAGATCCAGAATATCTAATGCGGCTTTTGAAAGACCGACGCCTACCTTCCAACACGACACAGGGCCAACAAAGGATGGAAGTCACATTGGATGTTGCCAAGGGATCTATCCTTTGTCCAGACTTGTGGAACATATCTTACGACGGGCTACTAAGATTGGAGATGCTAGATGAGACGCGCTTGATCGGTTATGTAGATGATGTTGCGGCTCTGGTCGCTAGACGCACTGTTGAACAAGCGCAACTAGAGTAAGGATGATCAGTATTGGAAACATACTAATCGAATCGAAGCCCGCAGTGAAGTACCTGGGGCTACTGATCGACTCGAAGATGATTTTCTCTGTGCAAATCAAGGCAGCTGCTGAGAAGGCTGCTTAGGGATTATCGGCTCTGAGTCGACGTATGGCCATCTGAAGGGGACCCAGTCCATCAAGAAGACGTCTCTTGATGAGTGTGTAGGGTCAGTGCTACTGCACGCAGCAGAAATATGGGGTGACGCTCTCAGTAAGAAGGTTTACCGAAAACGCCTGGCACAGGTACAGAGAAGAGGAACAGGACTGCATCTTCGTATCCGACAGTCTGTGATTCGGCGATGAGAGTTATTGCGCGCATAATACCTGTTGCACTCCTTGCTAGAGAGCACCACGCTTTTTACATGCGTCGAAATCACGGCGCGAGCGGGATGGTTGCCCGCGCGGAGAGACAGCGCTCACTCAACGACTGTCTGCATTCTTGGGTGAATTGCACGAAGGTGAGGTGGACTGCGCGCCTCATCCCAGATGTGAAACCGTGGCTTCATCGAAGACATCGTGAGGCTGACTTCTACCTGATCCAGCTTTCAAGCGGACACGGATGTTTTCAGTATTACCTGCACAAGATTCGTAAGTCACGGTCCCCCGATTGACGGTTTCGCCCAGGAGAAGAGGACAGTGCCTGCTACACATTTTCTGGGCGCATAAAATCGGACAGGCTGCAAAGGGACTTCTACAAGAAGACAGGAGAGCTCACTTCGGATAGTATAGTCATGGTGATGCTCGAATCGGTTGAAAAATGCCACCCGTTTGCACATTATGTTCGGGCAGTCCTTCCTAAAAGGTAAAAGGGACTCACAGCAGCCGAGGGCATTGGGGCTGGGGAATTGCTTGTCGGGCAGTTCCGCTTCCCCTCTCCGCTCCCGCTAGAAGAGGGATGCCCCAGCTCGAAGGCGCCTCACGGCGTAACAAAATGAGACCTGGCCCAAAGTAATAAGTTAGACGGTCCCAGTCTGGGTTATCGAATTGACAGGGGAGGTTTTTAGTGGGTAGTCCAGTTGCTTGCGAGCACGGGAGCCCAAGCCTTTGTGCGTAAATCACATTCACCTCCGAATCACAAAAAAAGATTCTAGGTCAAGTAGTATTGTTTTCCGAAACTTGCAGTTATTCAAATTTGTATTAAAAACACAGTAACTACTCCAAAACTACAACTTTATTTAAACTATGGATGTGGCCATTTCGAGAGTAACTTGCTCTCTTCTTCAGTCTAATGATACTAAAAATATTGGCAATACAATTTGATCTTGAATACTACGAGATTTTCAGGTACAAAACGGTTTTAACCAGCCATGAAATTTAAGAAAGAAAAATTTAAAGAGAAAATAATGACCGAAAATTAAATCGGACATTGATTGAAAGTACAATTAGAGGTTTAAGAATAATGGGATATCTAGGTAATTAGCTAATACGGGTGATCTCCGGTTCCTATTAGCAAGTCTCTTAATTAACTTCGATGGACAGTTTCCTTCATCTGTGTTCATCTGTGTTTCGGGGTCTTGCTGCATTATGTAGAGGCTCTCCCACGCGTCCAAAGTATAAGGTCGGTTGACATATTTGAGGAGTTGAAGGCTATCGTTTCCTATGCTGTGTCCATTTTCAATTATATGTATGGCTACTGCCGATCGCACCGTATTGAGACCCCGCCTTTCCCTGGACTTCGCTTCTTTTATTTGTTCTTGGAATCGTGTAGTGATGAGTCGCTTGGTCTGACCAATATAGCATTTTTCGCAATCATTACACTGAATTTGGTAGATGCCGCTCATTTCGTTACTTTCCAGGGGGTCTTTTTCGTTGCCTAGTAGGTTTTTGAGAGTCGCGTTTCTGGTGGAAGCTGTGATGTTGATGTCAAATCGTTTGAAAAGAGACTTGATGTTGTAAAACGAATCCACCTTCGGAATCCCCTCTCTCCCCTTTTAGCGGAAGTCTTCATGGAGTACTTCGAATCAATCATACTAAGTGTCTAACACAGATATTAAAATAAAATAACCCCAGCTAGAAGAACTAGCAGACATTTTTTAACCTACCCTTAAAAGAATAGCCTTCTGCGTAACTTTAAATGGAGGCCATTTGAACCATGTCATTTGTCATAAATATCCATAAAAATCATACGTGAATAGAATGATCGAATTGTTTCAACTCTCGCGACCCTTTGACTACGTATTATATGTATATTAGGGTGGGGCGACCAGAGGTATTTTTTAAGGTTTTTGTTTTGTTTTGATTGTAATAGCAAAATTAAGTTTCCTTTTCGTCCTAGAACTGCAACCCAAAAAAAAATTGTATTGGTCAATATCTTTCTGCCCCTACCGCTTCTTTTAGGGGACGAAACTTTTAATAATTCGTAAACAGCTGTAAAGCAGTCTAAAATACCGCCACTCCCAACAAAAAAAAAAACACTCCGAAAAATGAAACTGTACGCATTCTCATTCTTTTTCTTTCTATCATACACTGAAACGAGGACCAACTGACGGTCAGATGACAGATATGTGTGCTATATAGTTGTAATTAAATATGTGTTAGCTTAGCATAACATAGTAGTTCTATCTGCAGAGAGAGGTAGGAGATAGTGTACAATTATATAAGTTAGAACGAGTTAGAACAAGTTAGAAATCAATAAGTTAGTTCTGTTCGATACAGTGTAACTGGATGTTTTAAATATTATTCGGTCTGAAATAATTTTGCTTAAAGTGAGTTTCTCAAGAGCAAATGTTACCAGGGGAAAAGTAGAATGACCTATATTTAGGGCACCCAGCCAATTTAGCGGCATTGTATTACAATCGTGCGTGAAGCACTATTTATTTGAACGATACAGATTAAAAGAACATTGTGCGGGAGTGCAGGGACCGAACGTTTTTTCAATTTGTAAAATAGTGTGTGACGAACTAACGAAAATCTGGGAAATATCGTTCATTCCAACAATTTCGCGCAACCGATGTTGGGAAATGATTTGATCATATCATGATCAGTATATTAAATTGTCCCAAGTGTCAAAAAAACAACGATTATTATTTAAAACTTAAGCAGTTTCAAGAGGAGTGTAAAAAAATATTTGACTAAAGTGCGTGCAAGTATGATAGTTTTAAGCAATATGTTTGTGCAAGGAATTCCGGAAACGCCATAAAGGCACAAGAATTCCTTATTGATCAAAGAAGTGTTAGAAAAATGCGTATTGCACAAATTGATGCGGCAGAAACTAAAGAGATAAAACAAAGCGAGGAAAGACAAGCAAAATCGTTTAAGAGAATAGCCAGGATAGAAAACACTAGTCCAGCAGAAACTGAAAACGAAAAAATGGAGGATAGTAGTATTATTCCAGTTCAAATGGAGAATAGAGAAAATAGTATTCATGAGGTACACCTTGACGAAGAAATTGCTGGCATATAGTCAGGATACCAAAATATGAATTCAAGTAACCGCTTAGCTACAATCAACATAACACAAATTAAGGAACGTCAAGTAACGTAGCGCGCACATAGTTTGCCTACATACGATTCGCACTTATGTGATCTTGACAGATACGAAAAAGTGTCATTGCGGCAAAAGTTATTGAAGAAAATGGATGATTTCGAATTGATTGTGAATTTTTATGTTTTGGGCAATGCGTTATAATTTTGTTGATGAAAGTCTTCAACGGCGTAGAAGAAATATTAAATTAAATTTCAATACCAGAGTGGAATTGTGCTTAACAGATGAGAACACCAGTTTTCTGCATAATTCCTCACAGCTGGATAAAATTTTACTCACCCTTTCAAATGGCGAACAACAATGTATCATTGTCACTTAAAGTAAACAATGTATTTGTCATACTGACATAAAAAGTTCGTTCGATTTCAACTTTTCATGTTGCGTATGTCATCCTTATGTCAAATGTACTCAATGCCCTATCAAATGTTCGGGTTCAACTTTTTTGACATTTGCTTTATGTCTGGTTATGTTGATTGTAGCTCAGCCTTAACCCAATTAGGAGGAATAAGTTAAGACTACCTACACTTGCGAAAATTGTTGATCGTTATGGTGTATCTGATAGATCGGCAGCAGCTTTAGCAACAGCAGTTTTGAAATGTGTCAGAATGATTTCAGAAGAAGATACAACTGCAGTTATTGACAAAAATAAATTAAGGAGAGCTAGGGCCGATAGCCGTAAACAAATAAAGGAAATCTCAAGGGTGGAAGTTTTGAAATCCATATATTTTGATGGCAGAAAAGACAAGACCATAGATCAAGAAAAAGTACCTGATAAATATTGTAGAAGAAGTATAGTTGAAGGACATATTTCTTTAATGCAAGAACCAGGATCATCGTATATAGGCCATACAGTACCTTCTTCTGGTTCGGCAAAACATATATTCAAAAGTATTTATAATTATCCATTAGAAAATAATTATAACTTAGAAGAAGTAGTTGCTATTGGTTGTGATGGATCAGTAGTAAATACCGGAATAAAAAATAGAGTTATCGCTCAATTCGAACAAAAATGAATCGTCCGTTACAAAGATTTGTATATCAGCTTCATGCTAATGAGTTAACGTCAGGGCATTTATTTCAGTATTTGGATGGCTTTTCTGGACACATTGGTAAATTACTGGAAAAATGTGAAAACCAGCCAATTATTCAGTTTGAACCAATTTCATGCACATTACGTGAAGTTACCATTTTAGATTTAAGCACCGACCAAAAGTACATTCACGATATGTGTTTAGCTATCTTTTCAGGAGAATGTTCACTTAACTTGGCTAACCATAGTCCTGGTAAATTGGCGCATTTCCAGTGGATTATCGTAGCAAACCGAATATTGTGCCTTTACGTTGCAACCAAAAGCCCAAACTCAGTGTTAATAACGTTAGCAAACGATATTCTAAAAGTATATGTGGTGGCTAAACATATATTTTTTATTAATAATATATGCAGAAATATACATTTGCAACTTGTGGAAGCCGTGCATCGTTGCGGACATTCAAAAGTAGAAATCGTTAATTAGTGAGTGAGTGCATATAAGCAGTTATATTATAGTTAGTGAATGAACAGTGAAAGTGCGAGCAGGAGGGAAGATTTTCAACTACCAGGAAAAGAACAAGCTAGCAAAAAGGCACGGATTCTTCTGGGTGAGTGATATTTGCTTTCCTTGTTTGCGAGAGCGTGTTGTTTTAATTATTGATATTGATCCGAATAGAAATTGTGAAAATAGTTGGATAGATTTCTTAGTGTGTGAGTTTGGTTTGGGCGGATTGTGGATATGACAGACAGATCCACAATGGACAAAGACCAGCAGATCGCTCTGCCGATTGGACAATTGCAAACTTCGCAAGCTGTGCAGGCACAGCTTAACGAAGTCATAGAGCAGTTGAGGCAGGCTCAACAACAATTGTTAGAGGTTAACTCGGAGTTGGCAGAACAACGCCGAGTTAACAAAGAGCTCATGGAGCAATTGAGGGATTTGGCGCTGGCTAAGTCAAAAAAGAAAACCAAAAACAAAAAGAGAAAAGTGGAGCCTTCATCTTCCTCATCAGAGGGCCCGCCGCCCTCTCCTCCTTCTTCAGAAGAAGAAGCGATGGAAGAGGAAGCAGTTCAAGAAGAAGAAGAAAATGAGTCGATGCAGGAGGACTCTGCTGAGGAGGATGAGGAATTTCCTGCTCTGCCACCGCCGGGTCCCTCAATGGCTCTACCAGAGCTGGCCATCCCACCAAAAAAGAAGACCACTCCTACAGCGCCCACCACATCTAAATCCCCAGACGACGACAAAAAACGAACAACGGTACCTGTCATCCTCCGAGAGCCTGAAAAGTGGACCCAGGTCCTAAAGGACATGAAAGACCTCGAAATAAAACACGAATCCGCCAGAAGGGTCTGCTTGGGGTTCCAGATAGTTGCAGAGACACCACAAGACCACAGGAAACTTACAAGATACCTGACGGAAATGACGATACAATACCATACGTATATCCTTCCTGAAGAAACGAATCTGAATGTGGTAATCAGGGGTCTGTATGGACTGTCGATTGACGACATTAAAAAAGATCTGGAGAGCCAAGGATTTCACCCCATTGAAATCCATTTTATAAAGTTACGAGATGGGCCATCCAGGTTGGTGAAGGTCCTCCTTCTCAAAAGCGAGACTGACATATACAATATAAGGGCAATATGTCACCTCATATGCACTGTTGAAGCGCAACGCCCCCGTACAGGACAAGTTATGTGCCACAACTGTCAGCAGTTTGAACACTCCTCCAGAAATTGTCACGCTCAGGCCCGTTGTATTAAATGTGATGGGCTCCACCATTTTTCCAAATGCGTTAAAAAAGCAGAGGAAAAGCCAAAATGTGTGAACTGTGGTGGAGAACATCCAGCCAACTATGGTGGGTGTCCTCGGAACCCAGTGAATGTCAGGAAATTTTTCGCACAAGTTGCAGCTGCTAATAACAACAAAACGACCACAACATCAACACAACAACAAAATAAAAACATACAAAAACAAAAACAAGCAAACACTCCACTAAACACAAATAACAACATGGACACACTCTTTGCCACCATGCAAACACAATTCCAAACCATGATGCAAGACATGATGGCGAAAATGATCCAGGGAATGTTTGCATCACAAAACAGTTTCAACAGCACACTGACAAAGAAACAATAATGAGCTTTATGGATCATTTAACCATTCTCACATGGAATGCAAATTCCCTGCTTCATAAGACTGGTGAGTTGACTCAACTTATATTTGATTATAAGTTTGACATCATTCTCATCCAGGAAACCTTTCTGAAGTCTGGAAACCGCCTACGCTTCCCTAACTATTTTCTGTACAGAAATGACAGAACAACAGGCAGAGGAGGTGGAACGGCCATTCTTGTGAGAAGGAATGTGAACCATAATCTCGTATTGACACGTACGTTACAAACACTAGAAGCTACTGCAATTCAAGTGCGGACGGATTCTTTTGAATTCATGGTAGTCTCGGTATACAGCCGCCCGAAGGCAGCTACGCTCATTGAAGACATTAAAAAACTTCTGGACTTTCAGGGTCCCATACTCCTTGCCGGAGACTTCAACGCCTATCACCGAAGCTGGGGAGCTGTGAGAAGCAATCGTGCTGGGACTGAGTTAAACCGATTCATCACAGGCAATCCACTAAGCCTGCATATCCCAAATGAACCAACACATTACGGCTACCGAAATAGTTATCCTCTCGATATTGGTATATCACGTACCTTTGAACACGATGTACGCATCGAAGTCCTCGACGAACTTTCATCCGATCACAAACCGGTGCTCTTCTTAATAGGAGGAATATACATAGACGAACCCCTACAAGTAAAGAAGAAAACTGATTGGCAAGCTTTCCAAGTCGCACTGGCTAAAGAAACCATTATTCAAACACCTGAAACAGCCAGCGACACAGAGAAAATGATAGAAGAAATCACAAACAAAATAATACAGGCAAAAGAGGACAACACAGTCACAACTCTGACAAGGGTGACAAACCCCTATGAACTCCCTAACGACATCAAAAATTTAATAAGGAGGAGGAATCGAGTTCAGAGAAGGGCTAGGAACACAGGTGATCCTAGATTACGCCAGGAAGCAAATCAAATTACGAACAAAATACGTGATCGGATATCAAAACTCCGCAATGAACAATGGGAGAGCTTCTTGCAAAGTCTGGAGCCTGGGAGCGATGCTTTCTGGAGGGTTTCCAAATATTTTCGTATTAAAAACAAACTTATAATACCACCAATTCACAGCCCTTACGGTATCAAATTCGACAGTTCTGGCAAGGCGGAGGCCTTCGCAGATACTCTAGAACAACAGTTCTGTGAAAATTCATCCGATGAGGAGGACCTTGACGAACACGAAGACCACGTCAATCGGTTGACCAACAGGCTCATGAGGTCAGACATTAAAGACTCCGATCTAATACAAAGCACCTGTCTTCAAGAGGTTAAAGACATCATACAAGAACTGAACAGACGGAAAGCACCGGGATTTGATTTAATATCAAACACCATGTTAAAATGGCTCCCGGATAATATTCTCGATGCAATAGCAGCGATAATTAACGAAATTTTCCGCTTGCGAAAATACCCCAAAAAAAAATATATGGAAATCGGCAATAGTTATTGTTCTTCCAAAACCAGGTAAAACCTCATGTTCCCACAAAACTGGCGACCCATTAGCCTATTATCCTCTCTGTCGAAAATAGTAGAGCGGGTGCTACTAAATCGACTAACTGAGGTTGTTACCGAAAAAGAAATACTTCCAGAAGAACAATTTGGCTTCAAGCCATTACACTCCACAGAACTCCAGCTTACTAGGGTGGGCCAACACATTAGAATACGGCTAAACCGCAGGAAATCAACGGGGTTGGTTATGTTTGACATAGCCAAAGCCTTCGATAAAGTCTGGCATGCAGGACTTATTTACAAAATGCATGAATCCCAAATGCCACTGCAGCTCATCCAAATCATTGGCTCCTTTCTAAAAGGCAGATCATTTCGTGTCGAAATTGACAACCACCTCTCAACCACGCGGCCAATTCAAGCTGGAGTCCCACAAGGATCACCCATCTCCCCCATACTATACAACATCTTTACTGCAGACCCACCTCGGCTGCCTTTGAATGTCCACAAGTCCCTATATGCCGACGATACCTGTATTTTATACTCATCCAGACAAGCAAGAGTCATCACCACCAAACTGCAACTCTCCATAGACATACTTTTGAAGTATTTTCGCAAGTGGAAGATCAAGTTAAACTCAGACAAGAAGAAAAAGACAACAACAACCGAAAACTTTGACTGTAGAAAACGAAAATATTGCCTGGTCAAGAACAGCCAAATACTTAGGACTGACATTCGACAACAAACTCTCCTGGACCGACCACATACGCAATAAACGAGGACATTGCTACAATGTACTATCCCAACTCTTTCCACTCCTTAAGGCCAAGAAACTCAACATCAAGAACCGTCTGCTGATCTACAAACAAATAATACGACCGACGCTACTATATGGTAGTACAGCCTTCTACCAGACGACAGAGACCAACAAAAAGGCACTACAATCCATCCAAAACAAAAGCATTCGGCAAATTTTCGGAATCCCATGGTATGTTAGAAATACGGACTTATACAATTACCTTAGAATAGAACCTGTCGACATATTCGTACGTGACAAAGCACTCAAACTGCTCGACAAAGTAGACAACCATCCTAACACTACCCTGGGTATCCTAAAACGCAAAGCACTACCAAAAGAAACTTATCCAACTATCCGCGCTAACTTCAAGAAAAATTTAATTGACAATAATTAGAATAGCACAATCTCGTTAATAATGGTGGGCAAATAATTGCTCACAGATAGAAGGGAGCTAGGGTGCTAAATCGCACCAGGTCCAAGGAAAACGAATCCAAGGGGGTATATTTGCAAGTCCCCAGATTGTAATTTCAGGTCATTTTACAAATTACAGAATAAGTCAATTTTGTCAACATTTAGGGGGTAGTTGGGGCACGAAGATCGTTAATAAAAATAAAAAAAAAGAGTTACAATTCTAGTACAAAAAGGCAACTTTATTTTGCTATCACAATATCAAATTCAGAATTTTTTTTGACGGTCCACCCTAATGTATATATTTGGTAAAAAAATTAACACTTATAAGACAGTTGTTTCTGCAAATGATCTTGAAACTATGAATTGAGATTAGGTTTGTCGTCAAAACTTTACATAAGCGTTGAATTATCGCGTTTATGGTTAACAATTTATATTCTATAGATCGGAATAATTTCGAATACGTGCTTGTGACACACGTGCAGTTTTTGCAATATAGGTCCAAAAAAAATTTGCATGTAACGAAATGTTATGAATATGGATGAAAGCATTTCCAGTTAAACGGCAAACAAATGTATGCTTTTGATTCTTCTTTCTACGAATAAAACCTTTATAAATATGAATAAACTTACTATCTTATCTTAATCAATTGAATAACGAAATACGCATTTCATAGGCTTTCTGCCAAATACACGTTTATCTTTGAATGAAAATTACTTTTTCAATTTTTCAAATCATTTCTGGAATCCTAATGGGAAATCAACAAACAAAAGGTCGAAAACTTTCAATCATTAATTACCATAAATAGTTTTAAAAGCTAATGGCTTGGCCGTGCTCTTTTTTGGGACAAACTTAATGCGTAGAAATCGTTAACTACTTCGGCATAATTTGACAGAGGAAAAATTATTAATTTGATTGATACATTGATATGAACTTTTACACACAGTTGGATAACTCGTGTAACATAACATCTTGCTGAAGAGCAAGAAACAAAAAAATTAAGAAAACAAAATGAAGAGATGATGTTGCCTGAAAAGCATCCACGAAAAAAAGCTTTACTGCATTCGTTCTCATTTCTAGCAAAAAATAAAAAAATGAAGTCATAGTGTGTCATCAATTTATCTGACCATCATCGATGGGCTTTGAAGCTGGTCAGACCTGTTCCTAGGCCCGTAGACTCAAGAAAGTGGAGTGTAAATCTGCAAATCAGTGTCAGTGATTCGTGGTATGATTGTTGACGGATTAACATAGACATTGAAGAGTCCAAGGAACCACCAATCGAACACCAATGAGCAGTATCGATAGCAAGTTGATTAGGGATGACGAGTCTTATCGCGAAAATACCACCAGTACTCATTGGCAACAGTCATAGGTATATTTTGCCGGTTATTCAAATTATTCCACTCGCGAAAATAGATAAAGAGCTTAGTCATGGACTAAATTCGAAAACACATGTTTGGGACCTGGTCTTAGAAGCATTTTGCAAGTCTCCTTCTTGCTGAACACCGGTGCACCAGAACCCACCACCAAATCGCATACTCATTCCAGCGGTTCGCGGTGGACGAATAGACATTCGGGCAGTATGTTATGAGTTAGTTGCGTGTTGGAGTACGAAAATGCTAAATTTGAATGGCACCAAGCAAGGTTGTTTGCTGGCACCTGTTTTATTTAATTATTTGCATTGGAACTTGCATTGCGCCTATTCAATTGCTACATTTATTTCTCATGGTATGATCGCAGCGAATAGTCTGCAGCGCATTGGCGTGTATCTGAAGGTTGGCGAACTGCTAAATTATCATAAAGTGAAGGAAATATTTTTAGGATTTTGGCTAAGGCGAAGTACGAACAAATGGAAATTATTAATTCAGAAGTTTCTAGTTGGATTTGCTGCTTGTTGTTGCGGAGATGATTGGCCAAAGCAAATTTTGAGCTTTGGTATTTGTACGTTTTCATGACAGTTCTATATAATAAATTTTATTGATGAGTAGATACATTTTTTCTGAAAGAAAAATTCGGTCATCGAATTCGATTTGGAAGCAGCTTTGCCCCAACAATGTAACTAGCGTCTACCATCAGTAGTAGTATATTGACCAGTAAATGTCCCCGTTGCAGCTGTTCGAGGTATCTTTGCACGACAAATCGTTTCAAATCAATCTTACGTGTGCTAAAAATGTCACTTCTTGTCGTCTACAACTAAATCTAATTAACCAAAGCCATTCATTTCAAAGCTCAAATTCCCCGCGCTCGTTCGCAGCATTCTATTTACAATTAACTGCACCTTCCCGACCGTGATGCAACAAATTTCCGGGTGATGTATCAGAGACGCATTCCTCCAATATGTTCGATACACCGCAACACGCACCAGCCGGCCATGGACCTCAATTTTTAAAGTGGTAGATACCTAATTTCGCATCTGTCGTACTTTCCTCCTGGTTTTCTTAGCCTTTCTCACTTATCGGCTGGCGGAATTAAAGCAAGAAAAAGGTTTATCCTTCTAAAGTTCTCATTGTCCCGGGAGCAATCACGGCGATGAGGAACTCAAGTTTTTCATCAGGAATGTTGTCAACATGCTGTTGGATCGCATCGCACATGTAGCACTTATGCAATTTGTACAACACCAACATACTCGTACCTAGCAATAATGAGTTCTGAAAGCGTCGCGCGACTGTCTATTCGTTTGACTGTGCATCTGACTATCTATAGAAGATATTTGAGCGCTTTTTGGTTCACTTACGGATGTGGGGATTTACGGACAGCCCAGCTGAGTATGAATTGGTCTTGACTTAGTGCACATACGAAAGTGAAAGGGTTTAATTTGAAGTTCGTTCTGAAGACAAAAATTTAAAAGAAATATTGAAATGATTTTGAACACTTCAAAAAGTATCTAGTAATGTAATTGCTCACTTTCATGCCGGCTAAAGTCAAATTACTTTAATACCATCATTTTAATTGAAAAGAAAAAATAAACCACCCCAAAGCGTCCTAACAAATTATAAGCGCCATTTATTTTACCCAACCCGTGATATATTTGTTTTGGCTCCATTCTGATCAATGGCATCTCATAAAACGTAATGTACACGCGATTTGTATAATCACCAATTATTCCCACATTTGAGGTTGCCGCGCTCCTGCTGCAGTTCAGTGACTACCACACCGGCGTGTTACATAATGTCAACGTTTGATGTGAAATATGGAAATTCGACTATCTCAGATTTGTTTAAAGGGAAATTCTTCTGGCTTTGAGTTCATTATAAAAATAGATGTGCCGATGACACTGTCCTGCTGTTAGTTGTTGAGAGTTTTTTCCCACTTTCTTTTTCCACGACAAGATGTGTGATGTGCAATCCAAGTTATTTTAGAATTACAGGAAGTGTACGTATTTCGAGTCATTGATGTCATGTGATTGAAAGAAAAATTGGAAATAAATTATTCGGTTGTAGAAACATGCGTATATACTCGTACTTCAAATTTTTTTGTTGAGTTCATATAAAACACGTGGTAATGTTGTAATGTTTTTGACAAAATTCAAATCAAATGATAATTTTCTTACGCTCAACATTCATTCGTTTGTCAGCTATCAAGCTTTTGAAATAACAGAGGGTAGAACGGTATAAAAAACGTTCGTAGGAAAGAGGGTTGTCATTTTAACCCTTGTGTAGACACCTGCATACCCGGGTATGTTATACAAATTTGAAGTGATATCATGAATAACGTTGAAATCTAAACTTTATGGCATTCTCGGTAGCTTAACAAAATATTGTTTTTTTACTATTTTCATTAAATATTTATATAAAAAAACGATACTTTGCCGCTGGGAGTGAATTTGTTTGCAGCCACCTTCTGCTGGACACCCACCTACCCAGGTATGCGAATTTCGGCATTAATAAAAATTATATTTGAATGGAGATAAATCAAATTTTTTTTTTAATGTTTTCGAAAATGATAGTATAATACATATGTACAAGATTTGAAATCTATTTGAAGCTCAGCAAATGCAGCTTTTACAAATTGTTTTATCGACAGAGTGTTGAGCACATACTGGCTTGTCGCAGGCGGTACAAGCTTTCCGGGTTGATCGACGCTTTTCGCACAAGTAGCAATTACCAGCCCAGCTGTAGCCACACCGGTATATATCTGACCTTTCAGAGGATATGATGTGTGAGCGTCACACACCCACCAAATTTTGATTCCATATTTTGCAGGCTTTGATGGGATATATTGGGTAAATCGCGTTCGACCTCTAAACGGAAATAATTGCTCATCAACTGTTAGGTCAATACCAGGTGAATAGCACGATTTCAAATTGCTATCTAGCATCAACCATATATCTGAAATCGGGGCGATTTTGTCACTAAGCAATATTTGCGCTCTTGTATTCCCATTGTCAAACCGAATGAACCTTGATATTGACAGAAATCGCCTTAGACCCATAGCAGCTCGGTAAAATGGGTGTGAATCTACTTTCCATAAATCTGTGATGTGTTCATGATTTGAACGACTCACTCCTGCGAATAGGAGAATACCAATATATGCATTCAATTCTACTTCATCAACTGGCTTCCAAATGCGCTGTGGGGTTGTTGGGTGGGTGTGGTTCCAATTTTTGTAAAATTCTTTTGCTTTCCTGTTTGTTTCCCGTAAGATAATATCTTTGATTTCTGTCGTGATAAGCAACGCAAATGTGTCAACGATTGTCAGGTTTTTTGTTTTTGCAGTCGGGCCAGATCGTAAGTTTGCAATATTATGTTCAAGAAATCGCCTAGATGGTGGACAGTTCTTATTCCATTTGGTGCCATCGCGAGCATAATAATATTCTTCTAGTTGCTCATGTCGCTCCATTTGGGATAGCTCGTTCACTATTCCTTCCATTGCTATTTCTTCTTCACTCTCCTCATCATCCTCGTCTACATTTACCTCCACCGCTGTTGTTTCTTGCTCAATATCCGAACAGTTATCTGCTTCGTTGAGTAATTGACTTTCAAATTCACATACTTCTTCAGGTTCGAGGTCAGGTAAGGGGTCGTTATCATTATCTGAATCCTAGAATTATGAAAAAGCACAATTCCAGTTTACATAGGGATAAATTGGATACTTTAGAATATTCTTACCTCTGACCCTGATGATAAAGTAGTACGCAACAACCATTCGAAGTATCTATTTTTGTCTTCATATGACAATCTAGCTCATGCATAAGATGAAAGAACCCGATGAAAATCCATTTTTAAAATAATAAAAACAGCCTAGAATAAATTTTCACGCAACACAACACAAAACTCTAGAATAAATGTTCACGCAAATACAAACAGCACAGACTGAATGACAAAAGAAAATGCTTTCCAAAATAGTGCAAAGCTTAGCTGAACGCTACAGTTTCACAGACCGATGATCTTAAGGCGGCCCATTCACGTTCAATAACATTACGCAATATTTTTATTGTGCGATATTATTGAACACGTTCAATAATATTGCACAATAAAATTGACATGGCAAGGGTCGCAGCCAAAAGAATTATGAAAAATACTGCGCAATCTCGCACATACACGGCGCAATAAAAGAATATTGTGCAATTAAATTTAAGCTTGCTCAATCTTTTGTTCAATCATTGCGCAACCGTCAATACTATACCTAAACGGTTAATAATATTGCGCAATCATAAATATTGCGCAATATTATTGAATGTGAATGCACGGCCTAATAGTGAAGCAAAATGTGCATCGTTTGACACTGAACTCATACAAAACGCATTGCATACCTGGGTATGTCGGGTGTCCATGATAGGGTTGCTTACGTGGGTGTCTACACAAGGGTTAAGACGTACACCCGTGGCAAAAAAGCCGCATCTCGAAAATTTGCAAATTTTCTAATTTGCAGGTAAAAAATGTTGGGAAAGGGTTTCGACTGATAATACATTTTCTTTTTACCTGTTTATACATACATTTTTCTGCTATAAAAAGACATAATCTGTCAAAAGTTGTCCATTAACATTTCAGAAATTAGAGAACGTCCATCGGAAGTAGTTTTTTAGAAGTTTCAAATATGGTGTTAAACCAAGAACAAAAGCACCGTACTATTGCACTAAGTGAAGCAAACTATTCGAAAAGAAGAATTCCTCAAATAATTCGGTGCAACAAAAGCACAGCGCGACGTTTTTAAAAAAAAAATTCAAGAAACCGTAAGCATACAGAAGAAAACCGGAAGTGGGAGACCAGGAATCACTTGACTGTGGGAAGATCGATCGTTGGAATGAATGTGCCTTCGAAATCGGTTCCAGACTGCTAGGAAACTGAGGAGAGACCTTCAGGAAAAGCTGGGAATACAAATCAGTAGAAGAACTGTCTCCTGACGCCTAACGAATATGAGTCTTCGAGCTGGCCGACCTGCCGAAAAGCCACTCTCAACAGCGGCTATGAAGATAAAACGGTTAGAATGGGTCAAGGAGCATAAGAAATGGACGGTTTCTGATTGGCAAAATGTCATATTTTCTGCTGAATCGAAGTTCAATTTGATTGGGCCCGATGGAAAAGCCACAGTTCGAAGGAGATCGAAAGAACGATATCCCGATGAGTGCATTCTTCGAACAGTCAAGCATTCACCTTATGTTATGGCATGGGGATGCACAACATTTTATGGAGTTGGACAAATTTTGTTGTTAGAGGGTTCCGTGAATGCAGAAAAATATGAAAATGTCATCAAAGAAGGCGTGGTTACAGCAATCGAGGAGCTGAGCTGCCATGTTGAAAACTCACTTTTTCAAGACGATAGTGCACCTTGCCACCGAGCTCGCTCTGTAAGTAAACCCTTAGGTTTTATCTAAAAATGCATTCTAATGGTCATTATGCATTCAAAAGTAACACAGTTAAAAGAAAATCTGGGGATGGTATCAGTGTCCTGGCCTGGAAACAGCCCAGACCTTAATATCATTGAAAATTTGTGGAGAATTATGCAGCAAAAAATCTTCGAAATCCATCGAGAAGTTAAAAATTATTTTAAATGAAGTGTCGTACAACGAAGAAAGCCAGAACCAGACACAAAATTTCTATGATTCAATTCTCAGAAGAGTGGAAGCTGTTTTGAAGGCCAAAGGAGGATCAACAAAATACTGAAAAAAAATTATAAGAAAAGAAGAAGAGCATACAGAAAATTTCTGATTTGTAAGTATATCTAAATCTAATAAAAATAACAGAAACCAAAAAAATAAACGTTTTTAGGGTTTTGTCCTAAAATACAAAACCCTATTGCAATCACGACCTGTGTCCGTCTGTCCGTCCGTCCGTCCGTCCGTCCGTCTGTATGTCACAGCACTTTTTCTCCGAAACTATAAGGGCTACAGCCATGAAACTTTGTAGAAAGGTCAGAAGTGGTGACCTCTTGAAAGTTCAAGGGTGGAAAAATTTTTCAAAGGCGTTTTAGGGGGGTCTCCCCATATAAGGGGGTGACCCCTCAAAAAAAAATTTTCACCATTGGTAGTCGAGTAGGGTGTCATTGGAAAGGTCTCAATGAGATCTTTTCAAAACAAGTCTTAAAATTGTCTTATAAGTACCGAGGGGGGCAGAGGAAGGGGAAATGTACGAACTTTTTGCGTACCCCCCCCCCCCCTCGCGATTGGACACCTTCCATCCGAAAAATCTGAAAAAAATCATGAATGTAGGCCTTAATGAGTACAACAACAACAAATACATGAGAAGTCGAAATTCACTCAACTTTGTTAGTAAAAGTATGATTTATCGATTTTGTGTTTTCTTGAATAAAATCTAAATGGTACCCTTAAACTCAATAAAATTTAGCAAAGAGATGACTATTTATAAGATTGATCTCTTCGAAAAGTTTCATAAAGATCGAATAGTATTTACCGAAGTTATAGCGATTTGAATTTTCGTGTATTACTATGAAGCAATATGCCCTGTATTACTATGGAAACATATTGCTATGGAGCCATATGCGCTTTTTACCGACTTAGACACTACAGCTTTGCTAGAATTTGCATGAAAATTTCAGGAGTGATAGGTATCATGAAGATGAGTACATACAATTGAAACAAGTCGAAGAGGCAGGAGAGAGCCATGAATCGATGATTACAGTACAGAGGAGTGGCCCCTGAAAAAAAATTTCATGAAAGGTAGCCGATATGAGTATCAACTGAAAGTTCTCTATGAGAGCTTTTCAAAACAGTTCTTAAACTGACCGTTTTTGCTTCAGTGGGAGCACAGGGGGGAAATACATAAAAAATGTGTTTCCTCCCTTGCGAATGGACACCAGTGATCTAAAAAAGCTGAAAAAAATATCAAAGGAGATATTTACGGGTATAACTATAACAAATACCTCAGAAGTCAATATTCGTTCAACTTTTTTAATAATAGTATGATCCCCAAATTTCACATTTTCTCCAATTAAATCGTCTTTGACATGTTTCTTGATTTTATTCGTTGCTGGTTACTGCATTTTGTAAGTTGAGTACAAAACCCTTCTGACATGAGCATAGGTCTGTCTACCCAACTTGTTTATTTTATTATCCTTTTTTTAACAAAGGTAAAAAAAATAGATCTTGGGGTTTTAACCTTTTTAGCGGAAGACCTGCCCGCCAACCCTAATACTTTTTCTTAAAGATTGTTTTACCGGTAAAGGCTATAGGGATCAAATAATATAAAAAATAAATAAAACCGTACAGGTAGCTTTCCTTTTTTTATTAAATTTTGCATGAGTAATGAAATGTTACTAGTGCGGCTTTTTTGGCCATGGGTGAACATATATTTTTGGGTTTTTTATAATTTTTCACACCAAATAGAGGAGATTCGAACAGATTCATTTAAGTGGCGTGGAGACCTTGAAATACGCGAGGCAGCGTAGTTTTAAATTTAAACATAACAAGCAATTGATGGTACACAAAGCAGCATGGTGAATTTGGGCCAAATGCGGAGCTTTGTTCACGCATAACTTTTCAACGAACGTAGGTGGAAGGACACGGACTTCACTAAAGTTTTGTGTGTACACGGCATTAAATTATAGAATTAGCTTAATATTAAAGTTCAAACTTCAAAAACCTTCCCTAAACGCACACTTTTGCTTTCCTAACTTATTTTACAGTTATCAAACACATGTAGGAGAGGGCTCCTACCAGAAGGTCTTTGTAACCACCCTAGGGTTCAAAAAAAGTTTTCTAACAGTGTGAATCGGTGAATTGAATTATTCATCCAATACTTGGGTAAGAAATCGTTTAAAATTTATAATAAAGATACAGAGATGCACATTGCAACCACCATTTTGTTCCAGTCTCAATCGCGAGGAGGGAGGACACCAAATTTTGGTACATTTTCCCGTCCCCTGGACCCCCCCCCCTGATGCACAAAATAACTTTTTAAATTCAGATTCTAAAAGTCATAATCAAGACCTTTCATATGATACCACACTTGACTATCTTTGATTTTAAAAAATGTTTAAGGGCTACTTCATTATAAGGTGGGACCCCCCTTAAAATTTTTTAAAATGTTTGGTAAAACCTAAACTTTTGAGAGACCACCACTTTTAACCTTTTCACAAAGTTTGAGCTTTCTAACATCTATAGTTTCTCAGGGAACTTGCTGTGACGCACGGGCAGACAGGTTGCGAAGTTAGTGTCTTTGTAAAATATTTTTTTATGGGGACTAAAAAACCGATACAGCCTGAAAAAAACAAACACGGAGATTTCTTTGGAAATAATGGGCCTCGAACATACTTGACGTTCGTTCATACCGAGGCGCCAATTGTAACTCAGATCATTACTAGATTGAATTCACCTATCAATGTCGTACGTCAAAAGCGTATTCGGCGAAGACTAGTTCTCCACGAAAATTCGACATTGTAAAGCTCCAAACGGCATCTGTGGCACAAAATTTCACGGAGACCCTCGACAACTAGCTGGCTCCTACCGTATCACACACATTGCTTTAAAACATATAACGAGCTACGGGTGGAAGGGAAAGCAGCAATTAAGACCGTGGCGGAAAAGATGATCGGACATCAAGCCCGGAGCAAAAGAAATAATTGGTTCGATAATGCGTGCCAGAATACGTAAGACATAAAGAATTAGGCGCAAGGCCGTAGCTAGTTAATTTACAAAAAATAACTACATCCCTTTATATGATCATGGGACAGTACTGGAACATTCCAAATTTTTGCTAACAAAATATAAGGGAAAAGACTATTTCGGTTATAAAGCACAGTTCTCGCTCTGAAAAAAAAAAAAACGTTTTTCAAGTTCTAAATATAGCTAATACTCAGTATATGGTAGAATTTTGACGGAAACGAATTTCAATTGAGCTTGTCCCAGTTTTGTGGAAAGCAGTGAATAACATAGCTTTTAAAATCGAAAAAAAATAAACAATAAAAACTGATTGTTTGTTGTGTGAATCTACAAGGTTAGTTATTTTCTTTGCTTTTTATCGGAGGTATTGAATAATTTACGGTATTGTTTGAAAATAATTGCTGTGTATGGTATGTATGAGCTCTGGTACATTGCATTGCTAAGTGCATCTAGTGTCATACATTTTATCGCTACTATATTCTTGTTACAAGATGGCTGTCCGAGGTCTACGAGAAGACAAAATATTGAAATTTCTCATTGATTACGCAGACGGTGACGACGAGTTCGACGGTGATGACGACAGCATCGTAGATCCTGATTTTGTTCCTGATCCGGGGGAGTTAATGAAAGAAGATGATTTTGAAGAGGTTGATGGAGTGGAAATTGATACCATCATTGAAAATATTGAGAGTGCAATAGCACTACCCAACCGCCAGCTCCTACTTAAACTCTACCTCAAGCAGGATCATCATCTTGACTTGACCGATTATGATGCGATCAAGCTAAGCAAAAATTGAATCTAAGCTGGAAAAAGAAGAACCTCGAGCTAAATGAGCAGCAATTATGCTTTACTGGTGACGAAAACTTGCCAGCCGAGTTTCTGGAACTTGATAGCCCAGTACTGTTCTTCTTCTTCCCAGAGGAACTTTTTGGAAAATTTCAAGCTAAATTAATCTATATATCGTGCAAAAAAATTTAAGGCGCAATAAGCACGAAAACCATGGAAGATGGCTATTTTCGATTGAATTTTTCTCGATCATGATAGAAGTGAACGAAATGATTTTTTCACATCTTAATGTTTGCATTTTGCGCTAGGACTTGTATGGATTAAAATATAAAATATTTATTTTCGACCAAAATTATGAAGGAAAGTTTGCGGGTAGTGCTTAAAAAGAGCGATTTTCAAATGCGTTTTTTAAGTACGCTGTAAAAGGTAAACATGTTATTCTTTCACATATCGCTTCTTAAAGAATACATAAAGGAATTGTATCGAACAAATTCTTGATGTTGCAGAATGTTTGTGATTTAAATTGAGTAAAAAAACATATTTATTTATTTTTTTTAATACCTCCATTCCCTACCACTCTCTCTATCACTCTTTCATCGTCGCACAACGCTCGTGCGATCTGCACTTCACACGTCGTCAATTCCTACGTGTGCCTCCAGGCAATGCTTAAACATCGGTATAAGGGGCACACCCTTGTACCGATGTTTTAGCATTTTTAAGCACCTTAGTATCAAGAAATAAAATATATTTCATCAAATACTACCAAGAATATGTTATTGAAATGCCATTGAAAGTAAAATATTAGATATTTTTTAATAACATCTCGCTAGAAAAATTAGATAAACATAATCATTTTTTCTCTATGAATCCAAAGTCAGTACACTTACAATCTGCAAGCAGTACGCACGTAGTTTTCACGTCTGTTGATTTTCTCGTGTTGTGTTTTGCGTTTTTCTTCTTCCCCTCCATGAGAAATTGTAGATAATGAGGATGTAAACTTAAATATGAGGATAGATGATTGGAATACGATAAGGTTTTGTATCGTTTGTATTTGAGCTATTAATAGTCATTGGTAGTTTAACTGTAAGTTTCTAGCAATGGTAAACCGGAAAAATTATATGAAATCTTCCGCGAAATTTCAAAGGGCAAATTTATCGAAAGCAAGGTCATTTTTGACTTTTTCATTTAGTTTCAAATCATATTTTTGTCAGTCTGTCTGCCTTATTATTTTATTTCTGAAGGAATTCGGACATCGATTCGTTTCTTTCGCTCTATACAGATACGTGAAACTTTTACAAAAACGGTATGCATAAACAAATTAAAAAGCTATACTAGCCCAGTCTATGGCGGTGAAAAAAGGATATTATCCCCGAAATGTTCATATAAAGATGAATACTCATGAAATTTTTTTTCACTTCGAAAGTGATATATTAGCAATGTGTGTTTTTTGGGGTTTTAAGGGTAAAAAGTGTGACGCTTTGAAAAAATTAAAAAGCATTAAATTTCAACTGTTTAAACGTTAATTTAATGATGAAAAATGTAGGATAGGTATTTGTTAATCTTTCAATCGTCTACTACGACTCAGGTTTTTCAGTTACCTGTAATTTTGGTGTTGAGGATAACAAAGCAACTTATCTAATTTACAAAAATTGTAAAGTCAAATAAATTAGTGACAAAAATTACAAAACAAATAGACAATAGGCAAAAAGTCGTCAATTTTCATAAAAAAACTTAAAAGTCCAACATCTTAAAAACGGTTAAGTTTGGGGTGTGGTGTTTCATAGTCAAATCAGTCAGGAATGTTGGAAACTACAACCCCTTAAGTGATCTTTGTATATATATATATATATATATATATATATATATATATATATATATATATATATATATATATATATATACTACCGGCCAAAAGTTTAGGACCAACACCATGAAAGAAGAAAAATGAACCAAAACTCAAAATATAAAGTAGAAGGTTTAATTTTTGATTAAAATATTTATTAACTAGTACAAATAGATTATGAATCAAACAAAAGAATAAGTAAATGTCAACTTTTAACTTTAAAAATGCCACTTATATGTTAAACAGATTTTTCGTCAAAAAAGCCTCCTTTGCGTTTCATCATTTTTTCACTAATCTTTGCAAACGGTCAATCAATTTGTCAATAGTTTCTGATGAAATTTGGTTCCAGCTTTCTTGTAGAGCCTTCCACATGTCTTCCTGTGAGGAGGGGCAACAGCTCCGCACATTTCTATCCAGCTCATCCCACAGAAGCTCAATCGGATTTAGGTCCGGACTCTGAGGGGGCCACACCATATTTTGTAAAATTCCTTTTCCTTCTTTCCCTTCTAAATAGTCCCTGCATAATTTAGAACTGTGTTTGGAATCGTTATCTTGTTGGAAAAAAAAATCCATTCCCGATTAATCGTAGGCCGAACGGAACGGCATTTCGTTGAAGTTTTTGTTTATACTGCTCCTTTTTCATGATTCCATTGATTCGTACCAGATCCCCAGTTCCACGGCTCGAGAAACATCCCCAGACCATAATGGAATCACCATCGTGCTTGACTGTTGGCACCACACAGACTGGCAGCATCTTTTCCTCGGCGCTACGTCGAACATAAGTTCGTCGTTTTGATCCAAAAATTTGAAATTTGGATTCGTCTGTCCAAAGAACTTTTTTGAAGTCTTCTGCGGTCCAATCTCGATGGGTAAGGGCCCACTGCATGCGTTTCTTTTTATTTTGTGGTCTTAGGAGCGGTTTTCGAACTACGACCCGGTCAAATAACCCAGCATCTCTTAATCGTCGTTTTACCGTAGTCACTGACACAGGTTTCGATCGAGAGCTGTTCATTTGTTCGCGGATTTGTGGTGCTGTTAGAAGTCTATTTCGCTTGCTGGTAACGACGATTAGATTATCCTCACTTTGAGTGGTACATTTTGCCCTTCCTGATCGCGAACGGGTTTGATTACTGCCAGTCGCTTTGTTTCGGGTTATTGCGTTATGAACACAAGTCTACCATAACTTGAGTTGCGACGCAATTAGACGTTCAGTTTTGCCTTCGTTGTGCAGGGCAACTATGACAGCACGAATTTCACTGCTAATCTAGCGGGCTTTTCCCATTTTAAAGTGTCTTGACGATAACAAGGGCAAACTGAGACAAATCAAACTAGAGAAAGATGAACTCTTCGAAAACTCAGGAAATAAATACGTTTCAGGAAGCTAAAATTATCCTTAATTACGGCCAACACTAAATAAGACTAAAAAGATTCGTAATGGGCAGGTCAGAGGAATATTACAATGACTTTACCTGTTAGTCATTGAAGGGGCTTTAATTAATGCTTGGGAACAATTGACCTTTCTAAAATGCAAACATAAAAATATGCAAGGAGGGCACTTGTTAGATATATATATATATATATATATATATATATATATATATATATATATATATATATATATATATATACTATATGTATGCATGTATGTATGTATGTAATATATGCATAATTGTTCCAAAGTTAGGCCTCAATGACAAAGTTTCAACATATTTGCGAGGAAATGCGATTGGTTGTTTAGCGATATCTCCGTCAGTTTCGCAGCTAACTGGCTTACCGAAACACCATTTTAAAGAAGAATTTACGAACTAAAACCTATTATTTATTTCAAAAAATTTCAAGACCTTCATTTTTAAAATTTTTGAGCTTAAGAGGTATTCAAAACGTGACACTCGTGCTTGATTACGAACTACAAATGGTAATATCTCAGATATTTTTCACCTTGAAAACATAAAAACAAAACTAAATTTTATTTGAAAAAAGTATTTTTATACAGCAACCGTTTTTACGTATCTTTCTTAGTTTCCAAGCTATTTTCAAATAAATGATTAGGACATGTTTCGAGCTCTGATTTCGCAGGGAAAAAAGAATAAGTTACTCCTGAACATTAATTTTACATAAGGGAGCAGCTTGCTACAAAAGAACGTTCGTATATTGCTGCATCAATAGTCAAAAACATTCCTGATGATGCTAGCAACATAAATGAAGAAGATACTCCAAAAATAGTTGGTCGACGGATTGTTGATTTCCAATATTTCTTTGAGCGAATCAAAGAGGTTTCACACCAATCTCTACGATTTGGATGCTCATTTTCATTTATAAATTGAGAAATAGACTGGCATCCACATTCAAATTAAACTGCGACAATTGTTGCTCATATTTTGATTTAAAGAAAACAAAGCCTAATGGTGATAACGACATCAACATAAATTCTTCCAGAGTGACAGCTGTACATTCTGTAGGAATATGTTATAATTGCTAAAATAAGCTATTTTCAACAATGGAACTTCCTTTCATGGCCAAAAGAATCTTTAGGAAAATTCAGACAACAGTTTACGAACGGTTGGATATTGTATCCGAAAAATCAATGGTAATAGCTGTCCAACAAGTTGCGGATCATGCAAGAGCAGAATGACATGTCGATCAACATGGCAAACCGTTAATAACAGTGTTGGCGGATGGGTGCTGGTCAAAAAGATCGTACGGTACAAATTACTCGGCACTTTCTGGCGCAGTGGCGATCATTAGACATTCTTCCAAAAAGTTTTTTTTTACACGAAAACCAAAAACAAATTTTGTTTGATTTCTAAAAGAGCTGAAAATAGATGCAAATACCCTCCGAACCATATATGCTTCAAGAATCATCATGGGAGCTCCACGAGCATGGAGCATTCTTTTAGAAGGTTTCAAAACTTCAATACATCAACGTGGATTATTCGATTCTCGAATGATTGCTGATGGAGATTCCTCTACTTATAATAAAATCCTTCAAGCTATTGCCGAAAGTTAAAGGGTATATCTTGCCCTCTACATCTTAGAAGAAGCGTAAATAGTAATTTAGGTCGTCTTAGATCAGCGGTGAATGCAGCAATATGATATTGTAAAATCGAACATTGTGACTTTGCACGGAAAGTTGTAATTTTGAACGATTATTTAATAAATGGTGCATATCATGTGTTTGGTGAACACCGAAAATGTAGATCATGCTTTTGCAAACGAGCAAAACTTTCTTTCAGACAGAGATATTTGGATTGTTACCACACATTTCAAAGGCTGTTTATTACTTGACACAGCAATCGCGGAGTTTAATTCACGATGTCCAAAGAAATTTTTTAAGTTGCAAATAATTCATCTTGCACTATCAAATGAACACTACTTTCATATATTGTATAAATTTTTATTTTGGTCATATCATATTGAACTGAACACACATCATTTTTCAAAAACGAAATTTTTGCAAAACATTGATTGCTTACCCATAAATACTTTCAGCAGCATGGATATACCCAATAAATTGTCCTTGCCGATTCCTTAATTCTATCTTTGTTTTACATGAGCTTGGGTAATAGATACATCAATCTTTCACTAACATACTTATCAACGAAACTATGTGAGTGCGTGAATATGAATGTTTTCACTTTGAGGAAGAATTGCGAATAAACTTCAAACAAAACCGGAAGAATTTTGAATTATCAAAGCGAGTACACTGCGCCTTAATATTCCGGGTCACAGAAAATGATATCAAGCAATTTATTGGGCTGGTTTTTATTCTGTCGCTGATACATCTGCCAGGAGTTACATAACATTAAAGTGCCTGCTTAGGAACACCTCTGGTTAAAGAAAAAATGCCAGTGAATCAATTCGAAAAAATCAGACGATTCATTCATTTTACTGACAACTCCAAAATGGTTCATCTCAATCATGCAGATCACGACCGCCTGTTCAAAATCAGACCAATTGTAACAAAGCTAAATAAAACATGGCTCAAGATCCCATCCGAGAAGTATCTTAGCTTGGATGAGCAAATTTGTTCCACGAAAGCAAGAAATAACCTGAAGAGGTACAGTCCGAAGAAGCCCCATCAGTAAGGCTAAAAAATCTATGTTTTGAGCCATGTCAGCGACTTTGCATACAAGTTTGAGCCAAAAACAGGAAGTGAGAACGTAATTGCGTCTAATGAGCCCAGTCTAGGTGCTGCATTAAATGTTTTCTTTAGGCTAACTCGTGAAGTACCATGCAATCAAAACTACCGCCGATATTTTGACAATGACCTTACGTCCCTGCAACTATTAGAATATCTCGCTAAGCAAGGAATATTGAGCTTGGGAACCATTCGACGTAGCCATATACCGGACTGTAAACTACCCACAAAAAAAGAAATCCTCAAAAAAGAACGTGGCCTGTGTTGAAGGAACTGATATATCTACAGTGGCTAGTACAGTGGATAGGTATAAAATAAAACTACGAATATTTTACCATTTTTTGGACCTCGCCATGTCCAATGTCTGGTCACTATACAAATGAGTTCATAAGATCAAGAAAATGGATCAACCACTGTTGGCATCGGCCAGCTTTCGTGAAGAGGTGGATACAGTGTTCAGTAAGATGGGGATAAAAGCAAATGTTCAACGCCAAAGCACTGAATCGGACATACAAGGCAAAAAACGCAAAGGTCCAGCTCAATTTGTGTCTTTGGCTGCTGTGCTCTAAGACCAAAGTGGTCACTGGCCAGTATGGGTCGTCAAAAGGTTCCTGTGCAAACTCCCTAAATAAACTGGAAAATCACAGACAGTTCATGAAAAGTTGCATGATGCAACAATAAACAAAATAATAATTTCAAAGCATTCCAAACTTCGTAGATGAAGATATTGCTGCAATGTACCCGTTATGGCACATACCTTTTTTTTGATTTTCTGAAGCACCGAATACGTTTTTCTTTTAAAACTAAAATGTACGTGTTTTTTATTTTCGAAATTATATCCTAATAGCTACTTTTTATCAAATAAAATGTTGTTGTTGGGATATATAGAATAAGGTTGGGATGTATAGTATAAGGTAGCTCAGTGTCGTGTTAGATTCCCCTATTTTATAATAGAGTACAAAAAAAACAAATCCTAAAAAGATTATAAAAAAAATTTATTAATAGGGAAAACGTTACGTAAACAATTTTTTTATTCTGTTTTCACCTGTTCACACCTGGCTAGACTGAAAAGTTTGACCGTCCTATGTTAATTGCACAAATTTGCTAGAAACTCTCTTTTGTTTACATTAGTTTAATGGTTACAACGAATTTTCTAACCTTAGGATGGTGGAGTAAGGAAGAAAGATGTGGAGCACACGTTGCAAACAATAATAGTCGGGTGGGACGATTATTACGACCGAAAATCGGAGTAAGCACTGCTAAAGTTGCGACCGCCAATTCAGAATTTCGGTAGTAATCTTCAATAATTTTCAAACGTTGCTGGTTCGTGAAATCAACCATGATGAAATGTTCGCTTTAACTAACGTTTGACATTGACATTTTATTAAAAAAATTGAAGAGTGCGTTCATATAAAGATATAAAATTGTTATGTTCCTAATGGATAACCCTATATAAAGGTAACGACGCTTACGAATTATCCACTACACCATAATCAACATGCATACAAGATGGGCAAATCTACGAAGACCGCACTCTATGCACTAACAAAGAAGATCACAGAATCTTCGGAGTACAAAAAATTGCAGAAGGTGCATTTCTTGACATCGAAGGGGCTTTCGACAATGCAAGTCATGTAGGGTTGAGGCGAGCACTAGGCAGGTAAATCCTGTTCTATCTTAGCAGCTGACTCAATTCCTCGCGACATGAGCCGTTGCATATAAGGTGGGAACTAGAACCATCCATACGCGTACAACGCGGGGGTTGTCCACAGGGGGAGTTCTGTCACCTCTACTGTGGACACTCGTGGCCGATGATATTCTTTAAGTGGCAGAGTATGTTACGCATACGCGGATGATATCGACATTTTAGTCCGAGGAAAATATAAAGCAACACTCATACAGGGAGCATTTCGTATTGTCAGTAACTGATACCAACAAATCGGTTTGACTCTTCATCCTCCCAAAACCACGCTGGTACTATTTACAAAGTAGCAGAAACTGGGACAACTTCACACCATTAGCTTGAATAGAGTGGAGATAGAGTCTAAGAAAGAAATTAAGTATCTTTGAATCCAGCTGGATCGTCAGCTCACGTAGAATCAACATATTGAAGTGGCGACAACATAGGCCACAAGAGCCCTGATGGCGGGCAGGAACATGGCAGGCAAATTTTGGGAACGCAGCGCAACCATACTGCCAATTGATGTACACTTTGATGGTGAGAGCAATCATCACCTACGGGGCTATTTCCTGGGCGAACAAAGTCCAGGGACGCACAACAAGTCAGGTACTCAATCGTGTTCAACGTCTGGCCTGTGTCTGCATCACGGGAGCAATGAGGTCGTGCCTAATGCTGGCAATATTAAGGCCCGCAATGATCAGGATATTCGATCACGAAAGGGAGATTGGGCATAATGACAAGTCAAGTTACCCAAGCTGTTCCTATTGATCAGTGCACCGTTTGACGGCATTACAGAAAGTTTTGTATGAAAATGAGCAACAAGAGGGAATGGAGCTCTGAATCCAACGTGCACCTTATCGGGTCATATGCTATCATTTGGTACACACACTGATCAAAGACCTCAGAGAGAACAGGAATCGGAGTTCTTGGGCCGGACACTAAGCATTATGAACCACTGAGAATAATGCCAAGCATATTCCTGCTGGAGGTCTATGCAATCGCAGTAAGTACACAACGTTGCATAGACTAAACATACAAGGACAAATGATAGTCATCATGTCTGGCAGCCAAGCAGCTATTAAAGCCCTTGAATCATCAACGATAAAATTGAAGATGGTTCAAGAACGTTGTACAAAACTCAATAAACTGGGTAAGAACGACAAGTTTACTCTGTACTGGGTGCCAGAGAACGCAGGAGTTGAAGGTAACGAAAAAGCAGACTTCTTCGCAAGGAAAGGACAATCAACAGTGTTCGTTGGGACTGAACTTTTCAGTATGGTCGAGATGCAGTTTGCGCGGAGATACCTGAAGGAAGTAAAAATAAGAGAACACAAGAAACGTTGGAGTAGTTATCCAGGACTTAAAACATCGAAAGCGTTTTTTAGCGCCTATGATGAGAAACGATAAAAATCGTGCATAAAATTAGACAAGAATCAACTCAGGATCCTCACAAGGAAGGAAGGAAGGAAAATGGGTTTTAGGGAGAACGGTGAGTGCAGATTTGCAGATGAAACACAAGAACATCATCTGATGTACTGCGGAGCTCTGTTCCGGAAAAGGAGAGGTATTCCAGGAACTTACTTCCAAGCTGAGGAGCGACTTGGATAAGTGGAGCCAATGAAGATCATCCTCTTTCGGAGAGAGGTCTTTCAAAGGTTGAAAAGCAGGGCACCTATTTCACACAATCTACAATCATTTGTGTTTTTACTTTTGGTATTCGCGGTATTCAATCAACGATTCAGGAGTTAAAATGCTATAAAGTTGAGAAAATAATTTGGATACTGGGAAAAATAAATCCAAATAAAATGCTTTTACGAATTCAATAATTGCCGATAACAATGAAAACAAATACTTAAATATGAACAATCATGACAAATAATAATAGATCATGGAGAAAAAGTTGCGTTGACCGAGTCACATTTTTTTGAAAAATTGCAATTACCGAGTCACTAACGGTGAAAATTTGGGTGTTGCCTTAGCTGAGGTATTTTTGGATTCTTCGAGTGCTCCTTTCGCCGAGGGCGTACTATATATATATATATATATATATATATATATATATATATATATATATATATATATATATATATATATATATATATATATATATATATATATATATATATATATATATATATATACAATATATATAGCTGGACAAAATAAAAGGTGTAAGCCCCCAAAACTCGTAAAATGTAGAGAAAAAAATTAGGCAATATGTTCTGGAATCAAAAAACCAGTCCGGTAAATGAGCAGCACCCTTTTCGAATGAAATGGGGGAGTCCCTACAATGAAATTACTTATTGGCAAATATTGCAGCGTGTTTCCTTGGTCACTCATTAAAATCAACGTGGACAATATAATAGGTGTGCGCTGATAAAAGATTGAAGTGAATCAATTTAAAGAGTTATTTAGTTGCAGATGGTAAGACTTTGAGCTCATTAAGCTAATTGAAGGCGTAATTATAACATCCTAATAATTTAAGATGGACCATGGATCTCACAGTAGTGCAGAGGAGAGATGACTTGTCCGTAAGCACCGAGATGAAGAGAAAACCGACAAGTTCATTGCCATATCAATTGGACGGTTTTTTTTCTAAAATGCTCTCAAGCCGGAATCATCCATTGAGACGCGTGGAACATCTTAAAAGACTTCACCAGTGCCCGAGAATTGTATCATTACATTAGGTAAACGCGACCCGTTCAGATCATCCAGGAAAATTGCAAGCGGAATCGGGAATATTGTTTCATCACGAACCATTTGACGGCGATAAATAAGCGCAAAGTTACCTAGTAGGATTGCCGGGAAGGTTCCTCTTCTTAAAACTGCAAATTGGAGGAAGAGGAAAAACCTTTCGTTAGCTGATAAAACCTGGTGTGGATCGACGGGTGAGAAAAAAATGGCGCAATATGCTCTGGAGCGATGAAACAAAGCTAAATTCGTTTGGCAACGATGCGGAAAGAAACGTTCGTCGACCGGACGGCAAACAATTTCATGCTAGATTTGTGAAAAATACACTGAAGCACGGAGGTGGTAGCATGATGGTATGGGGCTGTTTTTCATGGCAAGGGATTGCAAATGGATATATTCGTATATGAAGATTTGTTGGAGACAGTAATGCTACCATATTCCGAGGATAATATGCCGTTGTTGTGGACATATCAGCAGAACAATGATCCAAAACACTCATCTCGATCGGTCAAAACATGGTTCCAAGAAAATAATCGTATTGAAAATCTCTCGCATGAACTTAAACGAGAAGTTTCAAAGATGGTTTGCCAAAACAATACCCGATTATGAAAGGATATTGAAAAAGTACCTGTAGAAACTTGTCGAAAGTTGATATCGTTAATGTCTGAAAGAATCGAAAAACTCTTTAAGAATAATGGCGGGTACTCAAGGTATTAGATACGTCTTAACTAATTCTCTGAAAGAAGGGACCAAAACTATCGAAATTCTTATGTTGATTACGATGTTTGTTGGGCACACCTATTATTCCGGCCATTTGAAAATTGGCACATTTTATGAATTAAATAAATGTTAAGTTTTTTTTTTAAAAGTTGGTTAAGCGTTTTGTTTTTTATTACGAACATGAAGGGTGTTTATTTTCAAATCAACGTAATTTTTGAGGGATAATAAAGAAAGGTATGAAAATTAAGCTTGTTGTAGAAAAAAACCTTCTACACCTATTATTTTGCCCAGCTGTATGCATATTTATATATATATATATATATATATATATATATATATATATATATATATATATATATATAAGGTGAGTTTCAAAATAAACGAGACTTTTGTTTTTTTTTTTGGTGGCGCTATCTGTGAAAGTTCCATCTCTCTCTGACTTCCAGTGAAAGTTTGGTGACATTCAGTTCAGAAGAAGCAAAGTTATTGCGTCTAAAGTGACAGTATGTTTGTGTTATCGGTACAAAAATGAATTTCGAACAAAGAGCTAATATCAAATTTTGTTTTAAAATCGGTAAAACGTTTACCGAAACATTTGAATTGATTTAAAAAGTTTATGGCGATGATTGTCTATCTCGTGCCAGAGTTCATGAGTGGTTTACACGTTTCAGAAATGTTCGTGAGGATATAAATGACGATGAACATACGGGCCGCCCAAAATCAGTGATCACCGAAAACTCCATCGAAATTGTGCGTAAATTTATCAAAAATTAGCCGAGATTATCGTTGAAATTCATGTTATCGGGGTTGAATATCTCCAAAACATCGATTTATCGCATTTTAACCGATAATTTGGGCTTACGAAAGGTCTATGCACGTTTGGTTCCGCACAAGTCAACTGATGATGAAAATTGCTCAGAATTCAACATTCCAAAGACATGATTAAAGAAACGAGAAAAAACGAGAACTTCCTTTACAACATTGTAACTGGTGATGAAATGTGGTGTTTCCAATATGAACCTGAAACCAAGCGTCAAAGTGCCAGATGGAAGGCCCAAACGAGCCACCACCCAATAAATCACGTTTGGAGAAGTCAAAAATCTAGTCGATGCTCATTTATTTTTACGATTCCAAGGGAATTGTCCACAAGGAGTTCGTGCCAATGGGCCAAACCGTCAATGCAATTTTCTATCTTGGCGCTTGGAAGCGTTTGTTGCATCGCATACATCGAATCCGGCCTGAATACCGCGAAGGAGGAAGCTGGCGCTTATTGGATGATAATGCACCATCACTCACGGTATTCGCCTGATATGGCTTTCTGTGACTTCTACCTATTCGAAAAATTGCATTTGGCCATGAAAAGAAAACGCTTTGCGTCCGTAAAGGGCATCCAAAAGGCTTGTACCGACATCCTGAAGGACATTCCGGTCAATGACCTGAAACACTCTTTCAAAAAAGCTTTTGGATCGCGCAAAACAGAGTATCGAGACCGGAGGATGCTATTTTGAATAAACAAACTCAAATCTATCAGAACAACGGCTCTTGTCGTTTCTATTTTAGCTCAGTCTCGTTTATTTTGGAACGCACCTTGTATATAAGTATGTAGATTGTAAAATTAATTGTAGAAGATAGGAATCGAACATTTTACGGCGTATTCAGAAAGCCCAAAGCATTTTCTTAAGATCAGCATAAGTACCAGACTCACTAATCATTAGAAATATGTTGAGCGTATCTTTCATTTGAGGTTAATCTTAAGTATGAACACATCCGTATATTCAAACATGACGATAAAACTGGCCTTTTAATTTTGCGTGCTTTATTTCATTTTTTCTAACTGATTTTCCTCATCGTTAAGAAAGAGCGAAAGTTCGAAAATCTGCTACCAAAAATAAATTTAAGCACGCATAAACAAAAAGAAGGCTAATCTATATATACCTGAGTAAAGAATTTCGCAATGTATCAGTTCGGTTCAATGATAACAATTACACATGGATTTTCTAGAAGGTGACGCAGCTACCCTCACGCTAGACCGTATGATTTGGATGACCCTTTACCCCTTCAAAAACACTCCAACTGCCATCGTGAGTTGAATCAGTGAAGATTTTAAATGATTGGTAAGAGGTCCAACCATTTCACTTCTCGGACAATTTATTTTAAAAATATAAAATTATTTGTCAACTCTATTTATACTTTTGTACAAAACCGTTTTTAAGGAAAAATACGCTTCATATTCAAATGAAATTATTCCAAACAAGGAAAATACTCTTCTAATGACTTTTTTCAATACGATTGTGTTTATAGGAAAGTTTTTCAAAATGGGTTGTGTTCCGGAAACATCGACTAAAAGGAACTATTTTACCAAAAATTCCTTTTAATCCCCAATCCTTTCACTTTTCCACCCCGAAAAAACAACTTGAACATCTTCTCATCTCAACGCATAGCCTACAACACGCCACTCAACTCAATTCATAAAATCCATTTCTTTGCAAAGGAAGAGCACTGACACTGCACATTCGCCAAACTATCCAAACAATTTATCCACTAATTAGCTGAACCGGTAAAAAGATCAATTCGAAAACTCGCGTGACTACATTTCAGGTGATCTAGGCATGCGTTGGTCTTTCAAGCTTCTTATTTGCAACATATTAGTGGTCAGAAAGCCAAGAAACAGCAACAGTGGTAAAAAGCATCTAATGGTCAATACTCATGTTCGACTCGTGGAGTCGGTCAAGAAGTTGCGCACTCGCCGAAGACAAAATTGGAGCTTAACATTGGTTCCTCGTCGCCATAATATTTTTTCGTTTTTCCCAACAAGCCTCCTCTTCTACTTTTTCTCCCTATTCTGTGCCGGTGAAACGAGAAAAAAGCGTAACTTACAGTTTTTTGCACGAGAACAATCGTAAAAGCTATCACATAGAAAAAAATCCTCCAAATTCGGATGAAGTGGACTTAGGTGGTAGCGATGAAAGATAGTTTATCTTTGACGCAGCTCCGCGAAAAAGTCGACTGATGCGCTCAAGACTGGAATTTTTCTGGGTTAGATGCCTTTCTTTTGGCTATTATTGGGGAATGAATCCACCGAGGGGCGGTATTTTCATAAAACATATTTATTAGCAAATTTTAAGTTCACTTTAAAAATAAATAACGTGGAACGACACTTTACATAATTCTTCGCTTGCAATATCCTCCACTAGCTTCAGAGTTTCTTCTTGCACTTTTCACACATTTTTTTGGCTTTTTCAATATTTTTTCACTTTTATTCAGCATTTTCTGGACGATTTTCGACGTCGTTTTTGCATAATTTTAGCTTACACTTTTCAACGGACCTGTTACATAAAAAATGCGCTTAAGTAACGAAAACTGAAAATCGAAAAACTGCGAAAAGAGGAAAACTACAAAAGAAAAACGAACGGAAAAAGAAAAATTGCAGAATTTTACTGAGACGTCGACCGTCTGAGATTTCCGCGCGGGCACTCACTCACTTTTTTGAGTCGTTCTGCGAAGGGGATATGAACCGATCGATTTTTTCTGATCTTTCAGCGCCGACCTGATTCTGTGGGGATGGGGTGGCCCAGCTCGGGTGGGGGCAATATTCACTTATCGTTCGCGATTCGCAACACACTTCGCTCTAATCTCGCGTTCTGCGTCGATCGTCCGCTTACAAACACACTCCCGCACGCAATGAACAATTTTTGACGCACCTCTCGCGCTAGACGCACACTCGCTCTGATCAGCCAAACGCACTCAACAGGCAAACGACCGCCCAATACTGACTGCTGCAGCACTGCCCGTACATCGACTAAGCTGACTCGTTGGACGCATCCAACCGGCTACTGCTCAGCCTGCTTTTTTCGCACAGAACCTTGTCCCAGTGGTCGTCTCACTGAGGAAAATCTGTCGGGAAATCTGCGACAAAGACGACGATTGTCAATACGTGCGTCACTTTTTGTTGAAAGTCTCCCCTGAATCTCCCAACACTGCCAATAGACCGATTACCACCGGCGTCGTCGTCTTCGTCGCATCATGTCTTCACAAAACAACTTTCGATTTCAGAGCTTACCACGGACAAAAAACACCATTGCAAGTTCACAAAACAACAGAGGACCAAAACGAGTACCTTCTGGGACGTCGTCCCATTCATGATTTATACTACGGGAGAGTTCGAGTTCCGAGAATATGAATGAGCTCAGAAGAGACTGAAAGTGAGATGTTGGTGTCTCTCTCGAGAATTACGATTTTGAAGCATTTTTAAGAAAGATCTTTAAAAAGGACATTTGAAAGAAATGATTTCAAAAGAATTTACTTTTCCAGCCGAAAATCTCTCACTAAATTGGCAAATATTTCAAGAAACAGCGAAAAGCTCAGAACACCTAGACCAAATTTCGAAGGACAAAAAGGACTCCAAATGTCTCTTAAAAATAGGAGCGAGCAACAGACTTCAATAATGTGTGTCCAGAATCGCAGGAGCCGATCTCACGGTCAAAAATAAATTTGCTCTTGAACCAGTCGAACTGGATGCTAATTTTATGAATTAATAGGATCAATGAAATAAGTAGCTATTAAATGTTTCGCCTTTCATTGAGAAAACAAAATGAAAATTCTGAAGCCACTCCTCACATTCACTTTTTAAAAAGGGTTACAAGAGGGTCCTTTTTATTGTGGTCAATCCAATTAGAATTAGTTAAATGGTCCACTGTTCATATTTGACAAATTTTCTGCAAGGAAAAGTTAACACGAAAAAATCTCTCATATTATTTCGGGTTGTGAAGTCCTTTTTATTTGACAAAGACATTAAAGAATAATTTCCCTAAACCAGAGAACGAAAGCTAAACTGTAAGGTCCACAATTCAAAAAATAATTCCTTATCCGTTAAAGGGTATCCTCATTAACAGAAGAACTATTTTCGCAAAACTAAGGATTGTCCGTGTGAACTCTAGAAGAATAGAGTTTCGAAAGTTGATGCATTTCAAAAGATTTTTCTCAATCAAAATTTCAATATTCCCGAAAATATCAATTTAAACAATCGAATCTTTAATTTCTCTAATTTTCCCGGAAGTAACTCAAACTCAATTTATCCCGACGTCCCGACTTAGCCTTTTGAAACGCTTTCCCGATCGAATTGAGTCCCAGATCAACGGAAGACTGAATGGAAAAGTGAAATTTTTGCCCGTTCGCAGATAAGAGGCCCCAAGACACGCTACCAGCCCCCTTTTAAAAAATTCGTCCCAGCAAATCCACCGACTTCGACGTCAACGTCACCGTTCACGTCAGTCCGCGAATAAAGTTCATTTTATCCGATTACCGTATTCGATGTCGTCGTCGTCAACGTCTTCGCCCCAAACGATTTCTTTTCGACACAAACTCTACTCGCCAACGAACGTGTACAACCTCAACAACAGTCGAGAACTAACTGAATCGTTCCGCAACATTTTCTTATCGCTGTTGCCGGCGAATGCTGCTGTTTCGATGTGTGCTCAGTGTTCGCGCCTTGTTCCAATTCGAACGCTACAGTGCGTCATCGATGTGATAAGAAACTCTTTCGCCGTCTTCGCTCGGCGCTAAGTCATTACGTAACACGTCAGAGGGGAAGTCCCTGTCCCTCTGAGACGCACGCGGTTTGGGAAACACTCTAGCGACGTTGCATCGAGCGACGGGTTGTTGACCCCGATATGCATCTGCAGCAAGTGCATCAGGAGCCGAGGTTCGTGTCCAGGACGCAAGCAACATTTCCTATTAGAATGCACATCCGGTATACAGTGCTACGGTATTTTCTACGAGCTTTTCTCGTAGATGGCAATTGTTTGAATTCGAACAACAGTTGCGTGACGTCGCGGCTGGGAAAGTCACGCGGAACTTGTTTTCTCGCGAGTCGACATTGGAGCCGGTGATAAAAACGAGCAGCATGCGGCCAATTCGTTATTTGCTCTCAACATTTTTGCAAAGCAGCTGACGCATTCGATCATAAAATGATGAAACTTCCTTCGCTGATTCGTGGTCCGGAGAGATAATGGAAATGGAGTACGTGCGAGGTTACAGGTGGGTTGTCTTCGGAAAATGGTAATTTTGCATATTAATAGCGATTGATTTTTTTATTGAGAGAATGATTCCGATGGGACAGCATTTGATGGTTTTTTGCAAAAGCGGAACTGCTTCGCTACTGCAACAGAAGCGGTTGTCGCTCATTCGGTGCAAAACCAACCTTCAAAAGCTCTTCCGAAGAAATATTAAAAAGTAGACTAACGTGAGTAACGTATTTAGGAAAAAATTGAAAACTTTTTGAGGCGTGTCTCATTGTTTGGTGTCGATTGAACGATTGAAATTAAACCTAATAAATTATTCAATAAGTAAGCATTTCCGAGTTTATTTCGAAATGAGTAAATTTATTTATAAATTTAAATCTGCTGAAACGTTTTGATGCTTTGCATTTTTAGGGTTTTGTAGGAAAACTCAAAACCCTATTAAATCGCTATCTGTGTCCATCTGTATATCACAGCAGTTTTTTTTCGAAACTATAGAAGCTATAGCCATGAAACTTTGTGGAAAGGTCGGAAGTTATGACTTCTAGGAAAGTTTGGGGAGAAAAAAAATTTCAAAGAGTTTTGAGGGGGCCCCCCACATAGAGGAGCGACCCTTAAAAATATTTTTTCATCGACGACGGTCAAGTGAGATATCATATTAAGGCGCCGTATGCAGTTCTGTTGAGAGGGGGGAGAAGGGGGGGAAACCCCCCGGGCCCGGCCTCTCAGAAGGGGCCCGCAGATGCTACCAATCTATATGTGTATTAGTTGAAAAAAATTCACTAGAATCAAAAAATATTAATAGTGACGAGGAGTCAGACAAGAACTTGCAGGGCCGAATAGCGCGCGTGGGCCCACATACAAAAAATGTATACTTAAAAAGGTGGTGGTTGCTCTTCACGTGTTAATTGTTCGCAGTAAAATGTTGTTCAACCAAATAACGTTGAATTCGACAATGCTTCCCTATTGTCGATACTTCTTCAAAGCATTTTTAACCGAGTCATAGCTCTTAGGCGGCCCATTCACGTTCAATAATATTGTGCGGAGCTCGTGATGACAAAATATAATTTAACACATGGAGCTAGTACTAGCCGTCACACAGTGCCTGAATCAATAATTACGCAAAGTATTTAAATTGCGCCGCAAATAAGCGATATTGCAGAATAATTTTGTAAATTACCTGACCTGGGTTCGTTTCTTGTCATAAAAGAAGCCTTTTTAATTACATAGAGGCTACTAAAGGTTCATTGTCCGACAAATTTCTGACATGACAATACAGTGCGAACCCAATTGACTATCAATTTAACTAACTCAATATTATTGAACGTATATGATGTATGAACATGTTAAATTAATATTGCAGATTAGAAATACTACACAATATTACTGAACGTGAATGTCGCCTCAGACATCCAATATGCATCAAAAGCTTTCGAATTATATCACAAATGTCCTATCCTTTCCCTTTAATATATTACTACTACACAAATACTACCGTATTTGACTCCAATCCAATTAATTTTTCTAGTTTTTCCCCGAAAACATTCCAATCGTATAAATGGAACTTCTGTTTTCCGAAGGAATTTTGCTGTTCCGCATTTCTGTGTTTCGCATTAGATGGGCTTGTGCAAAGGTCTACCTACGTCAAATATGCTTTGCCTATCCGTCTGTTCCGCAGGAAAAATAAAAAAAAATATAATGTGCATTATCAAGAAAAACAGGATGTATGTGGTAATAGCAACTGAGGAGTTGCTCTCGCAGCAAAAAAAGGTATTCAGCAAAGGTTGCTGACTAAACAAAAACAGTTTCCCTATGGAACCACATAAAGTCACATGATGGTGACTGAAGAGGAGAACTTTTTGGTTCCATGGCTAGCTCACCGCGTATGAGAGTAGGTTGAGAGACAGAAAGAATTTTTTTCTAAAGAACTCCATAATGTCGAACACGCGCACACACATACACTCAAATATTCACCATTGCGTCATGGATTCTGATAACTTCCTGAAATTAAATTGAATTGAATCAAACAAAATGAAAACTGGGCTTAATCCAGCACATTGAACTTATTTAATTATTTCAATTTTTCTAGGCTGTTTTGATTGTAAAATGAACATTTATTTTCGGAATGTTTTATCAGTGCTCTAACAATATTCAAGTGAGTCTTAAAGTATTTTCAAATTGAGATAATTACATACAAACTAAAACGGCACTACATTTTAAACTGATTCCACCTATTATTTGCTCATCGACAGATTCACTCATCAGCCTCTTTATCGAGAAATGTATGCTTTGTCAAACGCATTAAACTTAATTTTAAAATGAAGCTTAAAACTGGAATCCGAATTACAGTGAATTCAAGTAAGTATACCACTAACTAGAATAAATGGTTTAATCAACACATTAAATAATTTAGAATCATTTTTATACAATGAATTCCCGCTATTTTTGGTCTCAAAAGGTTTAATATTGGGTTTCATCTTAAAAACGACTTTTTTCTTACCTATAAAAAGTCTCTACATGAACATAAATCATTTGTTATAAATACTGCTCACCCATGCCAGATTGTGGTTTCACTTTTGTTTCAGATTTCAAGTATTATGACCATATTCGAATTTGAAATGTTGCCTAGCATCTGCAAGCCATGTTGTCAAGTGGTTGAATGTTTCTCTACGGGTTGTATCATACACAAGCAGAGCTCCTGCTGCACCCCGATATCAGGAATGGGTAATTGACCTGAATGCCTCCTGGCCTGCTGCATCCCAAATTTGCAACTTTATTTGTTTTCCATCAATTATTATCATGCGAGCACCAAACTCCGATCGTTAAATCATGGACGGGTTGAACTCGCTTGTCCGTGAACTGTAACAAGAGACACGACTTCCTGACTCCTTTTGAGAAAAAGTAAATAAGCAAAATATTGATTACGGCAGCACATATTGCCGATAAAGGAAGCGCAGCAAATTTTCCGTGGTAACATACATTACCGAATTTCCTCATATGTGATTAGTCTATGTCGGAGGACTTCGATGGCTTTCCTCGAATACTGTTAACAGCGAACAGACATGTTAATGTTTGTGCATTTGCTGATACTTCGAAAATTACTCCAACAATAAGACGTCAGCGACGCCCAGACAAATGACACTTACGAATACAGATCTTACGAAATGCGTAGTAAAGCCACTAAATTTAGAATATTGGAGTAACGAATAGCTGTTTCAGGGAGCCAAACGAAAGTCCAAGGCTGTACATTGCAAATGCGTCAGAAAACCTACATTCCGCCTGAGGTAACACCCGTGTCACCGATGATAAAGCACCTGAACAAACATGCACACGGCATTCCGAACAACTATGTCTTGAACAATTAATACACAAATTTGATTACGATTTACAAAGGATTTTGTGGATAAATTCCACAAAATCCTTTGTTGCAAACACGAAAAGAGGCTATCTTTGTACGAACTTTCTGAATTGAGATTCACAGGGCTTTTTATTTTTCTACAAAGGGGATACGCCATAAAATTATACGTCCGTTCACCACGACTCTTTCCGATCCGCTCTCAAACTGAACTGCCTCCTCCGCGTCATTTTCATCAACGCGTCTCCAAGTTATTTCAACTTCAGCCGCTTGATTACATCAGCAGCGTCATTTCATCAACGCGCGCTGGATTGCGTCTGCCGCGTTGATATGATGTGGGTTTTTGCATCGGATAAGCGAAGTTCAGCGTCGGGGTATTTAAAGGTTTGAAAATAGAGGGGCCATTAATTGTGCCAACGTAACACTGTACGGTAAAGTACACGCCTACATTAAGTTAAAACTCATTTGCTGGAATAGCGAAATTTTTGACTGAGATTACAGTTTTGACTGAAATTTCAGAGAAGTTTTCATTCATACGAAAATATTCGCAGAATTATTATTGCAAACATAATTGAGTGGAGTATCAGAATGAAAAGCTGATGGAGAAAATATTTGAAGAAAATCCAGATAGATGCCCCTTTGGAGGGAACACTCACAAAACAGCTTAAAGTTCTGGCTCCAAGAAATATGAATGCAGGACAGCTGTGTATTATCTATGTTACACGCTTGCCAATTCCTTGCTCCTAGAATTTTTGTTGAATACAACGCGTTGTGGGATATCATTGTTTGTGCTGGGAAAACGTTTATGATATTAACTATCGTTTTGTGAGTGAACGTGAGTTTTGTGGTGACGGAAAATTTAAAAATTAAAATACGGTTGAAAATACTTGAAATACGGTTGAAATACTTTATGTAAGTGTTTAATGTAAGTGTAAGTGTTTAAAAAAGGTTGCAATAATGATTCGATCAGGCTATGAAGTTAATCACGATACTCAGTCGTTTTTTATTAAAACCAATTTTTAAAAAACACCAAGTGATAAGTTGAAGAAAGATTCGAAAGTATATGGCAATTTTTGTAAATTTTCGTTTTCCAATGGATAGATATTTCTCGTTTTGTTTCAGTTCCTTTTTTATCTGACTTATAAATATTAAATTTTGCTTTTACTTTGAAAAAAGTCGATTGAATCATCAACCATTCTAAGAATTTGACCAATAACTTGAATCTTTTATTATTACATCTGAAAAATGAGATGTAATAATAAAAGATTCTAGTTATTGGTCGAATTCTTGGAATGGTTGATGATTCAATCGACTTTTTTCAAAGTTAAAGCAAAATTTTAGATTGTTAAGTCAGATAAAAAAGGAACTGAAACAAAACGAGAAATTTCTTTCTTTCGATTGGAAAACGAAAATTTACAGAAATTGCCATATACTTTCGAGTGTTTTCTTCAACTTTTCACTTGGTGTGTTTTTTAAAAATTGGTTTTAGAAAATTGTCCATCATACCAACTGTTAATTTAAAAGCTAGTTCTGTCTGCTATGCTCTTGCATGATAAGGAGTATTTTTAAAGGGATTGATAACATAAAATATTTGCGCTAAGAAAAGGATATTATGTTTGTGTAAAAGCTTTATCGAGCTTTTCTGCATTTTCTGTTTTTGAAACAATATAATCTTTCATTTTAATATTTTCAATATTTCCATTAATTTTCTTGGACTCACGTCAAGCCCGATGTTTATAGCAAAGTTTTCCTCGCCCCTTTTGACTTTTGAAACCAGCGGAAAAAGGTCGAGGATTATGGTTCATGAAAACACGTAGTCTGATCAAGTTATAGCTGGAATTTCAAATAAAGAAAATAAGACACAAAAGTAAAACCACAAACGTATAAACGTATTTTCTTCAAGTTCTTTAACGTTTGAAAATTTTGTAATTATTAAAGCACTGTTGAAAATTTTTCGGTAGAAATCATCTAGAATTAATTTGCATTGTTTCGATCGGATTTTTGCGACCTTTCGCAAACTTTGCCAGGAAGAAAATTTCCGTTATAAGGTTTAAACTGTTTTTTTGTTTAAAGAGAAACAAACGAACAGCTGTTTCGAAATCTCTTCTTCATTGTTTTGTAGACAAAACATATGAGAAGAAATGAAATCGATTTTGAAACATCTGTCTGTTTATTTTTTTTAGATAAAAAAACAATTTGAACCTTATAATGGAAATTTTCTTTCTTTTAGTATGTAGTGATTTAGATTGTTCAAAAATGTCCGTGAAGGACTGCAGCGATGTTCTGCTGCCTCGGCAGAAGAAGAAGACAGTACCTGCCGAGAATGCCCTCGTCTGGAGACGCGTGAATGCGCTGGCAGGCTAGCATTGCGGTGTCGTGGGGTGGGTTCATTTCCCCAGCACGAGGACCCACTACAAAAAAATTTCGCACTCACGAATTTGATTGCAGATCAAGAGGCGACCGAAGTCGCAAAAATTGTAGATAACTACTCCGAGAGAGAATGTATTTGTTATGAGAACAAGAGGAGCCTGAGGAGAAAGGCGGACTTGGGGTCACCTCGTCATTACCCGTCGAAGCTCATGGCCCACAAATGAAAGAGGGGCAACCGGGTGATGGTGGAGCCCCTTCGCACCCACCCAACCGGAATAAATCCATATATATTTTGTTGCAGTGGCCAGGTATTCCTCTTCTGAGTGGAAAACTTATTCAACTTGAATTGCATGAAGTTTCCCATCAGAAGGGGAGTACCCCGGTGACCAATTTATGCCATAGAATTATACAATTTGATTGCATAACTCTATGCCATAAAGAGGCACTCTGCTTGGGCCACTCAACCCGTGACGTCACCTGAAACGAGAAGAATTGTTTAAGTACCCGGCGGCTGGCTCATGTCTTGAGGTGGAAGCCTGCCACCGTACCGGGTCCTATACCCGGTTAGAGTCGGGAGAAAGGAAAGACCGATTTTGTGGGAAAATCAGCACTTCATTAGATTATTCATTTTATTCTTTCGCAAAATATATTTAAACATAAACATCATAATTATGAAGCATACAGATCTATTTATTCACAAGTTAAACACTCTGTATGCAAGAACTAACGATGTAAACGTGCAATAAATACATAACAATTTATTTAGTTTTTTTCTTCGATATAATTTATCATCGCCTTTGCAATTTTCTTGATTGCATTAAATTTATTAGAATTAAAACCAAATTTTGTTTTTTTCTTTGTTTTCCTATTTTAAAGCAAGAGCCTGATGTGTTTTTTTTTTGGAAATAATACGAATAATGACAATGTTTCCACTTATTGCTTAGAGAAATAACACAAGACGTACAGTAACTGGTGTTTAATCAAAAACAAAAAACAAAAACCTCAAACCAAAAATTGCAAATAAAGCAAAAAGATCGATCATTCATAAAAGATAATTTGAAGCATGGATTTTTTTATTTAGTTCGTTTTGAAGCGGACTGATACTATCAGTATGTAAACAATTATTAGGGGATATCGTTTTCTAGTTTCGTGAGGACAAAGCATATTGTTTGATTAGCGATTTAGCTAGTAAATTTTGGCGTGATAATAATATGAAAATTTCTTTCGCTTTAATAGTATATTTGTCCGTAACGTACACTTTTATCAAACTCTTCGTGTATAATGAAAATATCTAGAAAATCAGTTCTCTCTTATGCATATGTACACTTATCTCTATGTCTGTTAACCGCGACGTATTGTGCATTGTGTCCGAATTTCTTTAAATAGGAAAAAGGTGAATGAGCAGCATAAGTCAATGGATATGCTTGCATATAAACTAAAGCACATAAATATCTTTACGTAAAGTACATATAATCCAACGAGGTTTGTAATTTTCTAGCATATGCTAATCTATAAAAATATTTTATCTGTGGTGTTTTATAGTATTCAACATTACCCGACGAGCTTTGGCGGACTGACCGAACTAGCTACATTCACAACATATGGAATTCAAACTGAAAATGCTTTGAACAGTATCAAACAACATAATGACTAATGTATAAAAGCCGGCAAATTCAAATGCATAGTAATCTAGAAATGTTGGAAAATTTAAGAGGTATGAATCACTATTTGGACATGAGCTGGTCATTTTTCACAATTTCTATTTTTACATTCGCTATTTTCTTTATTTTTGGCTTGCATCCACAAAAAAGCCAAGATGACAAACAATAATGCACTCGTATCCAAAAATTATCCAATTTATCATTATTTTCATGCTTTATTTTATCGTCGTGATCGTAGCAATTGAACATGCAAAAAAATATATATAAATAACACTATAAAAGGGTACTCACCCGCATGGTCCTCCGAGCGCTCGACGACGATGCAGATGGTCCTGTAATTTCGATTCTGTAACATCTATTTTAGAAGCTATTACTTCCATCAAATTGTACTTCTTATACTTGTAGTAGTCTGGTAAAACACTGAGGCAACAAATTCCTTTTATCACTTCTACTAGAATACACAAATCCGGATTTCTCAAATCTAACTTATAGGCAGAATTTTTAGCAGTAACTAACTCAGCTATTTTTCCTATTAACAAGTCTCGATCAACTTTATTGTTGAATCGCTTGTTGATAACAATTGAAAAGCTTCCAGCACTAGAAACAAAATATTTATCGATTAAAGAACTGCAAGCAAAAACTATGTCCACAACGTTAGCGCGGCAAACAATTGGTACTGTATAAACCTGAGTAAGTATCTAGTGGCAGGAGAATTTTCTTGATAAATCCTTTTTAATAAGCTCAACTCTAATCTCAATCGGATCTTCAAATGCGGTTTTGATAAATATACTATTTTTCACTCCTGTATCCGCAGCCTGAAAGTTTGTAATGCTATGCTTTTTCAATAGCTCTAGGTATATCTCTCGTCTCAAGCAGTTGGTAATGTCCATTTCAGATATCATAGGTTCTGTAGCTGGTTGACATGCTTCCGCCAATTGTCCATTTAGAATGTGGTAAGATTCACGGATGCACTCTTTTTCTTTGAAATTACATGTCACCAAAAAACCCTTTCTGTCCAAACGCTAACTGGTGCCGTTTCCTATTATTATATGAGACGCAACACGACGACGAGGCGGATTGTTTTGACGACGAGAAATTTTGGTGATGCAGTGTGTTTGTGGGACTATTGCTGTTGGGGCGTTGCCGCGGAGACGCAGTCGAGCCAATCGGGGCACTCAATTGGTTATTAAACTCCGTTTTACGGCGATGAATGTTGGTCAAACTGATTTTAATCCCGTTCAAAGAACCGCTTCCACTCGTGTCGTCCGATTGATTCGCCTGACTCTGCCGTGAGTCTATTGGAAAATCCCATGGATTTGGGTCCGAACTGCTCCGATTATGGGCAACTATGTTCCTGTTTGGGTGTTGCAATAGATGTGAGCGTTAGTGTAATTTAAATTATGGAAATCATTACCTGAAATATCACCAGCACCGCACTAATTCCCACACGTGTGTTTCCTCTCAAGTCTCCTTCACTCAATGACAACTGCCCTGTCAAAAGTATTTCATCGTACCAGATCAATCTCAAATCGTACCGGTTCGATCGCAAATTGTTCTAGTTCAATCGGTAATTGTTCCAATTCAATCTGCAATCGTACCGGTTCGATCATTTCAATTGATCTGGGACATTTTATGTTTGAGTTTTTCTTTAACCCTTTAACTGCTCGATTACTGCAAGTAACTAAAATTAGATAAATTTTGCCTTAATTTCAAAATTAGACGCATTAGACATCATCTTCAAACACAAGTCTGGAGCTCAAAAGCGCAAAGAACGCTTAGAGCGAGACGAACGTGAAAAAAACAAGGTAAACAACAAAAAAGTCTTTTCGGCTATGATTTCTTAGCGGCCAGCTCAGGTGAATGAAACTCCAGAAAGTGAGTTGTACTTCAAGCATTGTTCACTCAGGCTGGCTCACAGGCTAGGCTCACATGTCAAAATAGGGGCTGCGAGGTCCTTTAATATAAGTCAAAATTTAGCCAAATTTTTGACCACAGAACCGGACATTTTTTAAAAGACAAATAAGTTTTCGTTGTCTTTATCGACGAATATTTATTCGTTTAATTTTTCCAAAAGAAAATTATAATTTATGTTTGAGTTATGTTATAAAGGCATTCTCTCAATATTCAAATGCATTCTAACTTATGTCTGTTATGAAATTTTCAAAACGCAAGCTATGTAATCGGAGATTTTAAAAACGGATCTATACATGATAGATCCTTATTGGTAGCCTCAACTGTAGCAGTTTTTTCAAATGAAACTTTGGTAGTAGTTGCAATTTGAAAAAAGCAAGCTTGGTCTGACACATTTTAGTCAGAATGCCAATGTTCAGTTATTTTATCACTTAAACGACTTTAGATGTAAACGATTTTATTCCCCAGCTTCCACTTTCACACACATCTGAACTGATTCGTCCGACATCTTAATATTCCCTCGGCGGATGCGGAAACTATAACCGCACCAAAAACTAAGATTGATATTCAGTCGCTTAAGGTTAATCGAAAATAATTTGTTCAATCTTTCATATCATACTTTATTTAACTCATTTTCAGTGATGGGTCTTTTTTTCGTGAAACTTGAGGGAAGAGACATCGTCTCTACCATAACATCGTGATTAATTTAAGTCGATTTAAAAAAAATAATTGTTTTGTAGTTCTTTTAGGCACCTTCTCCTGAAAATGAAGCTGTTGTATGGCGAGGTGAATTTGTGTGTACTCAGTTTACGTTTTTTGAAAGAACGCTTGGCTTCCGCTTGTATTTAAAAGCTAACTATTACAGCAAATCTTTTATTTGATAAAGCGCCGCTGGCGTTAACAATCCTGTTATCGCTAGAAGTTTAACTCCCATTCCTCAGATTTTCGGGTTTCGGGTTTCTCCTCACTTAAGTTTGTTATCCGCTGCCATCTTTTAACTAGTTCAATGCCGATAGATGATAAAGCAGTTCAAACTCTTAAGCATAAAGTTCAAAGCTAAAATTTACGCAATATGGTAAAAGAAAAGGTGAGACTCTACTGAAACAAAGCCAAGGAAACCTTTTAAGTAAATGTTTAGCATCGAACAAAGTCAATTCTGAATCTCTGTCTCATCAGTATTGATTCCAACTATTTTTCAAGCGATTAAGGCATGAACATCTTTCTCGTTCGGGAACCAGCTAAGGGGTTGATATCTTAAGATTTGATATCAACTAAAACTTGATATCAAGTCTTAAGCATATAATACGTCTATAGTATTTCAGCTAAAGGATTTCGATGGTCATACATGAATATTAACTAAAACTTCCCATTATGCGACATTCTAAGATAATAATTTTAAGTGCCATACATATTTGAATATGCAGACTAAATGTTAGAACCTTATTCTTCCTACCTGCAGAAAGTCCTAGACTCAATTGAAAAGATTATCCTGTTCAATTATTATCTAACAAGTGTCTACGGTATCGACCCCTTTTCGAAAGCCGTCTTTTTTTCAATCTTTGATAAATTCAAAGTTTGTATTTGTATTTCAATGACAAATCAAAAAACTAAAATATAACAATGCTGCATACTATTTTTAGTATATTTTTTCTATAATGTCGTATTTAGCGAGCTTTTATGCTTGGGTCTATTTTATGTTCATACAAAAAAAATTCTTTAGCACCAGCAGTGAAAAAGCCCAGCAAGAGCTGGACATGCGAAAACTTGATCGAACGTAGTCACAAAATAGCGGACAAGTTCCGCTGAAGCCAGACGCCTGGCAGTCCTATTCAGAATCTTTGATACTTGCAGTATATTTCATAAATCAGGCCAAATTATTATTATATGTTATGCGTGTAATATAATTATATATTACTATTGAGGATGAAAATTACCGACAACGGGTATTAGCGCCAGTAGCACTACGGAAACCTAAATCATAGTTGGCTTTGAATAATATTTACAATTTTTGAAAAATTTGTTATATTTAGTGGAAAATATAACAAATTTATTCAAAAATTTGTCAAATTTCTTTTATGATTTGGCATTTTTGAAGTTTCTGACTGGAAATTCGAAATATTTGATGCTCAAATCTAGAAACAAGTGTATCAGCTTGAGTGAACAATGGTTAAACTTTTAAATATGTTTTGACATCGATAATATGATTTCTTGTTTTCAGATCTTGTGCGTAGTGTCAACAATGATAATGAAAACAGCCTTCAAGCTGCTCCTTTAGAAATGAGTGAAGAAACTTCTTTAGAAAGAAGTTAACGGACGAATGCTACTTCCAGCAATTTAGTTGTACTATCCACAGACTCGGAAACTGAAAATAGCCCTTTTTTTGTGGTAGGGAGGTGAAGGCATTTACGCCCGCCGAGTCTGGCAGTGTGTGACTCCCATGGAGGATACCCTTGGACTACCCACTAAACACCTCCCCTGTCAATCTGAGAACCTAGCCTGGAACCGTTTGACACATTGCTTCGGGCCAGGTCTCGTTTTGTTACGCCGTGGGGCGCCTTCAAGCTGGGGAGTCCCTTTCCTAGCGGGAGGGGAGAGGGGAAGAGGAAATGCCAGAAGAGCGATCCCCCAGCCCCAGCACCTCTGGCTGCTGTGAGTCCCTTTTATCTTTTAGGACTGCCCGAGCATAATGTGCCACCTGGTTCCATTTGTCAACCGATTCGAGCATCACCGCAACTATATTATCCGGGGTGAGCTCTCCTGTCTCCCTGTAGAGTTCCCTTCGCAGCCTGGCCCATTTGGTACACGCAAAATCGACAATCGGGAGACCGTGACTTACCGATCTTGTGCAGGTAAGACTGAAAACACCCATGCCCGCTCAGAAGCTGGGTCAGATAGAAGTCAGTCTCACCATGCCTTCGATTTAGCCACGGTCTCACATCCGGGATGAGGCACGCAGTTCACCTTCCCTTCGTGCAATTCACCCAAGACTGCTGCCAATCGTTGAGCGAGCGTTGTCTCTTCTCGCGGACAACCATCTCCCTCGCATCCTCGTTTCGGCGCAGGTAAATAGCGCGGCGCTCTCTAGCAAGGAGGGCGACAGGTATCACGCCTGCAATCACTCTCACCGCCGAGTCGGAGACTGTTGGATACGAAGATGCAATTCTCAGTGCTCCTCTTCTCTGTACCTGTGCCAATCGTTTTCGGTATACCTCCTTGCTGAGAGCGTCGCCCCATACCTCTGCTCCGTACAGTAGCACTGACCCTACAGCACTCATCAAGAGGCGTCTTCTTGATGGGCTGGGTCCCCCTACGTTGGCCATAAGTCGACTCAGGGCCGATATTCCCGAAGCAGCCTTCTCATCCGTTGCCCTGATTTGCTCAGGAAAACTCATCTTCGAGTCGATCAGTAGCCCCAGGTACTTCACCGCCGGCTTCGATTCGACCTGTATATCTCCAATACTGATCATCCTTACTCTAGAGATTCTCTTTTTTGTCAAGATGACCATTTCGGTTTTCTCCAGTGCTAAACTGAGCCCGCGAGCAGTCATCCAGTCCCTCACTCGGCGCATTGGCATACCTAGCCTAAGTTGCGCTTGTTCAACGGTGCGTCCAGTGACCAGAGCCGCAACATCATCCGCATAGCCGACCAAGCGCGACTCATCTGGCATCTCAAGTCTCAGTAGCCCGTCGTAAGACACGTTCCACAGGTCCGGACCAAGGATAGATTCCTGGGCAACACCCGATGTAATTTCCATCCTTCGTTGGCCCTGTGTCGTGTCGTAGAGCAGGCTTCGGTCTTTTAGGTAGTTCCTCAAAAGCCGCATTAGATATTCTGGAACTTGAAAAGAGTTTTCCAGCGTGTCCAGAATATCCACCCATCTAGCGGAGTTGAAGGCATTCCTGACGTCGAGTGTCACCAACAGGACGATCCGTCGCTTGGTGTGACTATATGCCTCTGCCTTTTGGACCGCGTTCACCACCTCTGCAATCGCATCAATGGTAGAACGTCCTGCTCTAAAGCCGTACTGCCGAGGAGTTGAGTCCCCAGCAGCACGAATCGCGTCAGTGAGTCTTCCCTTGATGAGTTTCTCTAGCACTTTCCCAGCCGTGTCTAGCATGCATAACGGGCGGTCTGGAGACGGCGATTCGGGATTTCCCTTCCCCTTGCTGATCAGCACGAGCCTCGCCACCTTCCATCGTACCGGGAAAATCCCGTCCCGTAGGCAAGCGTTGAATGTGCTGAGCAGCAAGTCAGGACAATGGTGATAGACGAGCTGCAAAACCTCAGCTGGAACACCATCTGGACCTGGAGCCTTCCTCGCTTTCAGGGAGAGGACTGCCTCCTCCAGTTCCAGCTGTGTGAAGAGTGGGCACTCGACCGCTGTTTCACCACGGACAGCGTCAACACGGACGGGGTGGGCGGGGAAGAGTCCCCGCACTATCGCGTCCATCTTTTCCGCGTCATGTATACAAGGCTTCCGTAGGGCACCAAGTTTCTCCATGACCAGCTTGTAGCCAAGGCCCCACCGATCCCTATTTACATCATCCACGAGGTCTTGCCAGCATCGGGCCTTGTTCTTGTTAATAAGCCTGCGAAGATATATCCTGCCGGACCTGTATGCTGCTAGCCTAGTGTCTGCCTCCTCCCGTGTTCGCGCCCGCTGGGCCTCTTGCCGAAGTTTGTGACACTCGCTTCTTTGTTCGGCGATCTCGTTTGACCACCAGTATACTGGAGGCTTACCGTGTCGGGGTCTCCGACGGGGCATGGAAGACTCGCAAGCAGCTTTGATGGTACTCATAGTTGAGTTCACCAAGTCCTTGACTGTGGGCCCTCCGCTCCCTGGCGGAGCTCCCAGCAACGGTGCGCCTGCCGTAAGCACGTCAGCGAACCTCTCAACGTCCATCCTCCCAGTCCTCCATCCGAGGATTGAAGTTTGGGCATATGCACGCAGAGTGGCACTGTCGTGAATCTCAACCGCTATATACTGGTGATCACTAGCCGAGTAGTCCTCTAGTACTCGCCAGTTGTGTACTCTAGGTACCAGCGACTCCGAAGCGAGTGTCACATCGGGTATGGTTCCTACGCAACCCCATTGGCGGAAAGTAGGGGTGTTACCAGTATTTAGGACAAAAAGCGATGTTCTGGCCGCCATGTCCAAGATTTGCTTTCCCCTTGGGTCGGATTGTGGCATACCCCATTCAATGGCTCTAGCGTTGAAGTCTCCCCCGACCAGCATGTGGCCCTCTGTGTTCGAGACAGCGTTCTCCAGGGCATCGAGTTTGGTTCGAAAAGATCGCATTGCCTCGTTAGGCGTCAGATAAACACTGAAATATGTTATCCCTGAACACCGCACCCACACAAAACCATCCCCGCGTCCATGGCCCTGCACCTGAAGGCGGGCGCTGTCTCGAACCCAGATGGCCGAGGTACCAGTTTTGTCAGGGTACCACGCTTGCGAGTCCTTGTTATGATGTTGCTCGCTCAGCAACAGGAGGCCAGCTTTCTTATCCCCCGCAAACTGCTCAAGTAGGTCCTGGGCGTTTGTGCTTCGGTGCAAATTGACCTGCAGGATACGGATCATTTGAGTATCGATTTGGCTTTAGTTAGGGCCTCCTTGAAAACCCAGCATCTCCCTGTCCCCGGCTCATGTTTGAGGTCGCCGGGTGCTAGCTTAGCATCCTTGCAAAGAATGCATTTTGCCTCGTTCGTGCACTCCTTCCTTTTGTGCCCCGTTTCACCACATTTGTAGCACAGAGATCTCCTGTCGGATCCCCTACAGCCATACGCGGTGTGTCCGTATTCGAAGCATCTGAAGCAGCGGATAGGGATCGCTCTTCTCCGTATCCTGCAGATCACCCAACCTATCTTAATATTGCCCTTCGCCAGGATTTGCTGGGCGTCTTTATCAGCTAGTTCGACAATAGCCATGCGTTGCCCCCTTGTGTTTTCACGTGTCAATCTTGCCTTGACTTCACTTAAGCTGGGGAACTCCCTCCTAGTGGCATCCTCTACTTCAGCTTTGTCCGTGACGGAGTCGAGGTCCCTGATTTCCAGGGTGGCCATTGGTTCGAGCGAGGCAACCGTTGCCGCATCTCCAAGAACCTTTTGAACCACGTCACGGAATGCATCTTTGTTTGTGGCCTCTGGCCCGAATTCCACCAGCAGGCCACTGGTCCGGGTTGGTCGAGTTGCTTTGATGGCAGTTTTAGTGTCTTCTGGTTTGACCGCTCCTTTAATTTCACGGAGGACATCTGCGTAGGTTCGGCCCTTAGTGGGTTTCATAAGCAGTACCTCTCGCAAGGGTTTGCACCGCGGTTTGCTTTTTGTTTTCTGCGGTATATCGGGGGGTTCTTTGTTCTTCTTTTCGTGGTTGAGCTCGTTGTCAGTTTTTTCTAGGAGTAGCTTTTTGGCCGCTTTTTTCGCTGCCTTGTTTCGCACCACATGAAACTCCTCGCCTGGAGTGTCAACTTCGTTTATGGTCTCGTCCTTCCTCCTTTTCTCACGGTCGCCTTCAATTGGGCTACCGGCCATTCTTTTGCTGCTGCTAGGATCCACTGATGCCTCGAGGGAGAGCGTGTCTTTTTGGTGCTTTTCGGTTGCAAGCCACCTCCCCCTGTAGTGCGTTATGCGGTCAAAAAGCTCCTCCAGTTCAAGAATGCCATTCTTGACACTCTTGCCTATGTTTTTCTGCACTTCGCAGGCAGCCCTCAGTTGTTTGACGATAGTCCCCGCTTTCCGAGTAAACCGCTCCTCTTCGGCGCGGTCAAGGGCGATTGTGTTATTTGGCGCCACCTCTTGGGAGAGGCCCCCGTTTCTTAGCCCTTTTGCTTCTATCGCTTGGGTCGCGTTTGAAGTGGCGTCGGCCAACGGCAAAACTTCTCCCTCCCCCAGTCTTACACTGGCCTCTGTTGGTGTCGCAGCTTGATCCGGATTGTGTACGTCTTGCACTGGACGCTCCGGGGTGCGCATAGTCCTTCTGCTGCGCCCAAAAGGCCGCAATGATGCCAGGTTGCACAACGCACTCTGCCTTCTTTCGTTCGTTAGTCCGTCTGTGGTCTGTCTCCAATGATTTAACCTGTGATGTTGACTTTAACAGTGTTTCTGGGGTTTGCTGCCTCCCCCCGCAATCGGTGAATTGTTTTATCGGTGTTCTTGCCAACAGCGGTTTTTGCCTGAAAGGGTTCTCCGTGCTAGCGTCCTGTTTGCTTGTAGTTATATCTGTTACAGAAGCCAAGTTCACCACTTCTATTACATTGCAGTCGCTGGATGACGACGGCCGGGAGCCTGCTCGCTCACTACCCTCTGCCGCCGGTACTTGGGATCCGACCCCCTGAACCATAATTTGGTTCCCCTTGTGGACCTGCATAGTTTGGTTTTCTGTCTGGGTTTCTGTTCCCATAGCATTTTACCTACTGCCAGGATATACGGATAATTGATGACGCCATATATTTCGTCATGTCACAGTGAAGATCATTGACACTCAGGTATTTGTCCTGAGACTCTCCCTTCACTGCCGACCATTGTCCGCGGCTGCTTATTGGTTATTCGCAGCGAACCTTTCGAGAAAGGTCTTCCCCTATCCGCAACCCTGGGGACGCGTTTGGTTCCCCAGTCTGAGGGCACTATCGATAAATCGATAACCAAATAGCCCTTAGTCCAAGAAGAACAGAAATTTCTTTTCGATTATGATATAGGCTCTGTATGCTCCGAATTTATACCTTCCGAAGCGGTAAACGATATAATTCGTCGAGGTCACCTGAACTTGCCGGCCTCTTTTCCACATGACCGTAATGGTGTCGAGAACTCTACCGAATAGGGAGCTTGTGCAACGAGATTGGTTGGTTTGGAGTAGCCTTAAGAGCGCTTTCTTTTGCTTGCCTTGTCGATTATTAAGTACAAACACATTCAATCGTTCAAACCGTCGCTGCAAATTTGGATTCGAAACGAGACTTCAGTTGATACATTTCTAAACGAAAAGATTCTCAACGAAACGAAGAAGTGGTACAAAATTTTAAGGTCAATTTTGGATACAATTCTATTTCTTGCCGAAAGAGGATTAGCATTCAGGGGTGAAAGTAATCTTCTCGGAGAAACAAACAATGGGAATTTTTTGGGGATTTTGGAATTGATCAGTCATTATGACTTGACACTTCGGGAACACTTACAAAAAGTCAAAACCAGCCAAGAACACCACAAACGTTTCCAAGCTCACTACCTTTCAGTAGAAATACAAAACGAGTTTATCGACACATGTGCTCAGCACGTTAAATTGGCTATACTGGAAGAACGCAAAAACGCCAAATATTTCGGTATTATTGTTGATGCGACACCAGATTCAAGTCATGTCGAACAAACTACTTTTGTTTTGCGATATGTTCATTTAGACTCGAAGAAAAGAACATTTTCCATCTGCGAGAGATTTCTGGCTTTCGTCGACTGTCATCAAAAAACTGGGCAAGCAATTGCTAATTTGATTTGCGATACTTTGGAGAAACATGAAATTTCCCTGGAAGATTGCAGAGCACAAGGATATGATAATGGTGCTAATATGAGAGGATCATATAATGGCGCACAACGTCATATTCTCGAAAAATGTTCGATCGCAATTTATTCTCCCTGTGCAACCCATAGCCTTAATTTGTGCGGCGTTGACTCAGCAGAATGCTGTGAGCCTGAAATTACTTTTTTTTAGAGTAGTTCTAAAGTTCTACACAACCAGCAATCCTCAAACAAAATTTTCTTATAAGTTCGCCACCACTACGTAAATGTGGAAATTACTGCTCGATAGAGCTTGCAGCACTGCCATGCTGCAACATATATATATATGGGCTCGTGGTCATCTGGAACCCCGCAGTCGAGCTGCCCCGAGGTGACTGATGTGGCAGCTCCTGAGGAGTATATCGGTCACCTCGTACGAAACTGCGAGATTTTAAATGAAACCAGCTTATATGCTGGAACCAGCTGAAGTCCATCGAGCGAATAATGCTATTATGTTGATAGCTAAAATGCTCGGGTGAAAGAACAATGTAGTTCTTTCACTTAGGACAACCAGCAATCCTCAAACAAAATTTTTTTATAGTACTTGAATGTTTTAAATAAAAATTTCAAATTTGTTGAAATGAATTCTTTCAAATATAAAATGAACCAATCCAAAATGCGATAATACTCGTTGAAGAAATCCTTCAAAGAAAAATCGGCACTTTCTTCGATACATTATCTGTTCAATATCTTCATATCTCTTGTTGCAATGTTTTCCTTATAAAGTTTTCTTTACTTTTCTCAATCATTTCCTGCACAGCTAATGCAAACGTTTTATTAAGCTTTTTATTATAAGTTTTTATGGGGGCCCGTAGTGGTTTACCCCCCGGACCCGGATTTTCTCTCGACGGCCCTGGCCGTATGCTCGGTTGGAAAATTCAAAATCCTTCCTAGTTTGCTTTGAACTGATTTCGTATGCATGGATTTCCCCCTCAAACCGATATGCACATTCGCACAAGGTCGGGAAAAATCGTTTGAATGATAGATTGTCCAAACTGATGCCAAGAAAAAATGGAAAGAAGAAATCAACAAGGAAAATATCACTGGCAGCATGAATTTGACTGAATCTATTAATGGAATTTATGAGCTCAGTTTTGTTGATTTGTGTAATGTTGGAGATTGGTCAAATAATTCAGACTGTAAAAAAGGTTTATTGTTAGGTTTGCATAATAGTTGGTGATGAATAAATTTTTTGAATTTATATATTTATGTGAACAAATTTAAGCTGTAAAATATTAGAAACTTGATTAAAAATATCATTTTACATTTCTATTAGCTTGGAAGTAAGTCAAGACTATCCGTAAAATCAAACTTCGTTTTGTCAGACATTATTTTGTTTAGAGGGTCAGTTATTTTATTGCTCTTGTTTAGGTTTTGAAAAATAATTTGACATAGCCCAGCTTAAAACGGTGTCCATCTGTCCGTCTGTCACTGCAAGTTTTCTCGGAAACTATAGAAGCTAGAAACATAAATTTTTTTTGGTAGGTCGTTAAAAAAGGTCTCCTCTTATATAGATGTAACCCTTAATTTTTTTTTTGTAATAAATAGCTAAAAGGTCTTGATGAGAACTTTTCAAATCAGGTACAAACATGCGGTAACACCATGGGGAAGTGCAGTGGAGGTCAAAATATGTGAAAAATTTGTGTCCCTCCCTTGCGTTTGTACATCCTTGAGCAACAAATCTGATAAAGAAAATTATTGAGGTAGGCTTTCATGAGAACACGGGCAACAAATATCTTAGAAATTTTAGCGTGACCTTTTAAATAATTCGCATGTTTTAATACGCTTTAAGTTAGTTTATAAAATGTTAGGGAGATATGACATACATCATATCATCCATTTATTCAATAACTGATATATTTGCTGCTGAGAATAAGATTTTATTTTTTTCGCTTTGCATGCCTTTCCTCTATTGCTGCTGATATATAATCAGGATCCCTGATTTGCATTCCTTTTGTATATCTTGGATCAATCAATTCCGGTAAGACACAATCAAAGTAAAATTTTTACAGCTGTTGCTCCATTCGCAATTTGAAAAATGAATCGTCGCTTTTGACAAACCCAATTTTCATAGGAATCCCATCTTCAGTTCAAACTCCCAAAACACATAAATCAATTTTCGTTGCATGTAGCTGCCCTTGAATTTGATAATACCAGTCGGAAGTTATATTTACTACGAGCTCATTATTAACGAATTTCCAAAATTTATTTTTTTTGCTTTAACAGCATCTGATACATGCATACCGCGGGCAGAATACGGGCATTTGATTTCAACGATACTGTCGCTAGTTGTACCATCAGGAGATGCACCTAGAAAGTTGTGACATGTATCAATACAAAGTCCAGTTTTGGTGGTGTCTTTAGAAATAATTTTCGAAACAGTTTGCAAAGCTGTGCCTTCATTTTCGATTCCATATTTTACAACAACAGTACTGAAAAATTCTGGATACAGCAAAGATTTTACCCAATTCACACAGCTTATATTGTTTTTCCTTTTGCATATTCGTCCAAAATTAGAGGCTGTCAAGAGAGATCTTCTCAACTCGGACCACTTACTCGAATTTATTTGCAAAATCGTGTTATTTTCGATGCTCGCGCGGTTTTGAACATTTATGTCTAAAGCCCTCAAGAACTCAGATCTCGCAGTCATGAATATATCTTGCTCCATATCTGGTTTTTCGCAGGCATCACCAGGTAATGGATGATTCACAATCATCCATTACTTTCTGGGGGTTTGAGAACGCTTCCTTTTTCTAGGATGCTGAGCATTTTGTTTCATCATACGACGTTCCATTAGGCCTGTTCTGTAGGATGCGTTTTTGCCGAAAATTTCTCTTCGTAATGTAGAATGCGTGCACTTGGTGTTGAATGATAATAGTGCAGCACTGCAACGTCACCACGTCTTAGAGAATAATTTTTCTCTGTAATATCGCAGCTTTCGCTCTTACAGTGCCTAATTGCTGCGTTCACCGCTAATCTAAGGCGACCCAAATTGTTGCTCACTATTCGTCTGAGATTTAATGGAAATAGTGTATTGCACGAACCAAATTTAATCTTCCTACAGTAGTTTCGCAGCAAGTGATTTTTACACTCGATTTTTTCCACAGTTATATTTTGATATGGCCGAGCTTGTAAAATTTTATTATATGTTGCTGAATCTCCATCAGCAATCATTTGGGAATACATTAACCCATGTTCCTGCACTGACGTCTTAAGCCTTCCAAAAGAATGTTGGATTCAATGCTTGTAGAACTGCCATTATGGTTTTTGTAGCAAATGTGATCAGGAGGATTTATGCATTTGTTTTCTGCTGTTTTGCATATCAAGCAGTATTTATTTTTTGTTCGCATAAAAAGGACTTTTTTAGAAGAAAGGCTAATGATAGCCGCTACGCCAGAAAGGGCCGAATAATTTGTTCCGGAAGATCTCTTCGACCAGCATCCATCAGCTACTACGATTATCAACGGGGTTCCATTTTCGTCAACACTTTCTTCAGCTATTGCGTGATTTGCTTCCTCCTTTGCAGCAATGATCATAGATTTTTCAGAGACTATATCCAACCAGTTGCAAACTGTGGTTTGAATTTTGCTGTATGTTCTTTTACCCATGAAAGGAATTTCTAATGATGAAAACAATTCATCTAGGCAATTATAACCAATTCCTAAGGACTGTACTGCTGCCACTGCCGACGAATTGATATCCATATCACTGTTGCTTTTTGAATCCGTGGAATTCAGGTCAAAGTATGAGCAACACAGTTCACATTTTAGTTTAAAAGTCGATTTTAAACCATTTTTTACCTCACATATTATATGCAAATATGATAAAGAACATCCAAAGCGAGCAGAATGGTTAGATATTTCTTTCATTTTTTCAAAAAAGTACTGAAAATCCACAATTCTTCGACCATCAATTGTGATAGTTTCATCAAGAATATTTTCTTGGTTAATATTGGTGATGCCCGTAATTTTATCAGGAATACTTTCAGTTGCATGTCTCATGCTATACGAGTCTCCTTCTGCAGCTAATTTATGCCTAATGTAAAATTAAGACACATCAGTAACCTATCCATTTTAAAGCTGCCAAATTAGAAAAAGTAAAACGACAAGGACGAATAGGATGCATGAATATACTGATTACGCACGAAATGCTTCTTTGTGGAGCAAAACAACTATTATCCAGATGAAGAAGGTTCGCTGATTTCTAGAGGTTTTAAAAAAATATATTTTTATCATTCAAAACTGAACAGAATGTATATATTCATATATATCTATATAATAAATATATTTGAATATGTTTACACATAAACATATTCATACCAACGAATAAATATATATACAAATATATATATATATATATATATATATATATATATATATATATATATATATATACACTAATATCATCGCATTTTTAATCCTGGACGGGTAGCGCGGATTACAATGGCATATATACTAATTTCATCACATTTTTAATCCCGGAGGGATCGCGCGGATTACCATAGTAATCCACTGTTTGGTAATCGAAAAATTCAGCAGCAACTTCTATTAATTTTTTGCCAGTTGGATGCTGTAAATTTAATTTTGGGACGAATTTTATAATTAATATCTTTAGAAAAGGTTAGTAGGTTCAATTTAAAGCAAAATAAAGACAAATTATTTTATACTTTGTGGTTTTTTTCTCGTTTGAAATTGGATTATTACGGTAATCCGCGCGATCACTTACGTAACTTTGAAGGTGCGACCCCTGCAGGGTTAAGAAAACTTTGGATTTATAGCGTTCCATCGATGTGTTTGCGTGACCAACCAAACAGCGAAATAAGCTGGGACATGAAAAATTATCGACACAACTATTTACATCACAGACACATCAAAATATGTTTTATTTTATTTTCGAAGATAATGTTCTTCAGCTGGCGAATTCGATCACGTGCCAGGGACAAAGATGCCGGGTTTCCAAAGACGCCATAATCAAAGCGAATGAGCTGTATCCTGCAAGTGAATTTTGCTCTGAAGCACAAACGCACAAGATCTACACGGACGAAAAAATCCAAAAGTTTTCACTTTAAAAAATCTTCATAGTTGTCAAATTATAATTGTCTCCGTGTACGTATCAATAAACCTCTATTAATCACGAAACCTTTAAATTCTGTAAAAAAAATCACCATACAATGTATCATAAAATTTCTACAGATTTTAATAATTTAAATAATGAAACAGGCAGGCCGACTTCTAATCCGATTTTGTTATTTTATCTGTAACACATTGGAAACATTTCGTGCGCAATTTACATCAGTGCCCCTTCCTACCTATTAAAAAGGAAAATTACCTTGCTTGAGACGCATTCACCTTTCGGCAATTTTTCTTATTGTTTATAAAATATCTTGCTCGATTCTTACGATTCCCCATAACGCACTAAATCACTAACTTATTGTTGATACTACAAAATTGTATATGTATGTATTTCAACTGATAGCGCTAATTTCCAGGAAAACAAAATATAAACCATATTTTTCGTTTATATCTTATTTCAGGCAATATTTCCAAACGAAAAAGAAATAAAAATAAAATTGTATTTACAAAATAAAAATACAAATAACAAATCGAATGTTTTGTTGTTCTCGTGGGAAACAGCTGTCACTTGACATACGACTTGGAGTATCATTAACGCAATGCAGTTTACATTATAATCGAATTTTGTCATTTCACCTATCTCATAATTATTCATTGTTTGTTTTATTTTTCACTGTCTCGTGGAGGGGAAGAATGAAAAATTGAAAACAAAATCATGAAGAAGAGAAACGGCGTGGAAACTGCGTGCGTACTGCTCGCTGTCTGCGAGTGAACTGAATTCGATTTGATCGAATTGTTATAGGGTAATGTTATTGAAAACTTCTAGTGTTTTAAATCTAATAGTCATTTCAATGATATGAGTTTTGTAATGGTCAATAAACATTTCTCAAAAAATGAAGCTAACATCGTTAAAAACGTGCATTGAAACCCACCTAAAATGTGATATTTTGAGTTGAGTTAATATTATGAAAAATTCATAAAACCGAAAATTCAATCGATACAATCCCTTTTTATACATTCCAACTAACTATACATAAAAAAATTATGCAGTTATCTTTTAAGGTATCTATTTTGACTGGGTGATGAAAGTGACTAGTTGGTATGTTGAGACAATAATAATACACACGTTAATTGATACATATTTGTATTGAACACAATAGACATGTTACATCGGGAAAGGCCGATACGAGACTGACTGTCAAAGAAACGGCACATAGAAAATAACAGTTCACAATAGTCTCCCCCACTTAATTAAAACATATAGAAATATAATTTTAATTCTATTATTCGGTGACATAGTCTTTCAAGATGTTTGGAGGACATCGTTGACGAGCAGATCTGCGTGGTGGTAGCGTCGGGTTGTTTGTGTTCCCGTCTGCTGGTGTCTGTTGGTCAGGAGTGCCAGTAAGTGTTTCTGGCTGATTGACACCTGGCGCAGTCAATGGCGTAGGCTGTGTGTCCATTGGTGGTTACTCATCAGCTGGCATGTGTCGATATGGAACACCTGGGCTTGGGGCTGGTCTTTGCTGAGATGAAAAGGTGACTTGTTTCTTCGGGACCATTGTTGAAATTAGTTGGTCGATGTGCCTTTTTATAGCTCAGTCTGAGTCTAAGTCAATGTTATAATGGTACTGACCCAGTTTTTGTTCAACAGTCCCAAATTGCCAGCCAGCTTTTTGATTGTTCAGGTGCATTCTTTCCTGAACTCTCTCTCCCATTTGGAATGAGCGGATGTGACAGCTGCTTCGGCTCGTTGGCATAACTGCTTTTCTGTTAGGTAGGAGAGCATCAAGGCGTATTCTGATTTTCCTTTTCAGGTAAAGTTCTGCTGGTGACCGTCCGGAGGCCAATGGTGTGGCACGGTATCGAAAAAAGGATATTTTGTACTTTTGTGGCTATTGGTGATGAGTCTTCAGCTGCAGCTTTCAATCTTCTTTTCAGGGTTTGTATATTTCTTTCTGCAAGGCCATTAGTTGATGGGTGACCTGGCGCAATAAACTTCTGAAACATTCCCCTTTCTTTACAGTGTGTCTGGAACTCTTCACTTTTAAATATGGCAGCATTGTCTGATACTAGGACAGATGGGTAGCCATGCACAGAGAATATGGTTTCTAGGGGTGTGATAGTTGATGCTGATGATGGTGCTTCTTTGAGTATTCGAACTTCAGCCCACTTGGATTTTGCATCGACACACATTAAGAAATAATGGTTGTCAAGGGGGCCTGCATAGTCAATATGTACCCCCTCCCAGTTGTCATCTGGTGGGTCCCATGGATGAATAGCGGCTTTCTGTGGATTGTGCCGGACTTGGGCACAGGATTCACAGGTTTTAACAATTTGCTCAATGTCCTTGTCTGAACGTTCCCAATATACATATCTTCTGGAGAGTTGTTTCATTTTTGTAATGCCCAAGTGTGAGGCATACAGTTCTTCCAGGATTTGGCGTTGTAAAGATTTTGTTATGACTAGGCGGTCCAATCTGAAAAGCATACCGTTAAAGATGGTGAATGATTCATCTCTTTGACTGGTTCTGAGGCTGGTCATCAGGGTTTGAAGATTTTCATCTTTGGCTGTTTCTTCAATAATAGTTTCTGAAGTTATTGCTGGGCTGGAGATTTGAAGTATAGTTTCAGCATACAACGCATTGACTTCTCCATTCATTGATGTTTCAGATGTTCTGAGCAGTTGGGGAATTGGAGCCCGAGAAAGACAAACTACGTGCTCGTTGTCTTTTCCTTTTTTACAGCGTACCGTGAAGTCCAATCCACTTAGAAAGGAGGCATAGCGTAAAAAACGGGCAGATGTCATCTGAGGTAATGCTCGATGTGGATGAAAGATACGAGACAGCGGCTCGTTATCGGCGACAAGGGTGAAGTTTCTGGCATAAACATAGTTGTAGAAGAGTGTGGCTACGTAAATGATAGCCAAGGCTTCTCTATCAAGTTGACTGTAATTGCATTCAGCTTGGGTCAAAGCTCGAGAGGCATAAGCAATAGGCTTTTCATGAACTTCCACTTCATGACTCAAAACAGCTGCAATACCGGTCGGGCTGGCGTCTGTTGTGAGGATCAAGGGTTTTGCTGGATCAAAAGGTGTTAATACCCTTTCGCTACACAACTCCGACTTTAGGTTTAAGAAAGCAGCTTCAGTGGAGGCTGACCAAACGAATTTTCCATCTTTTTTGAGTAGGCGTCGTAGATGAAAAAATTTTGTGGAGAAATCAGGAATGAATTTTGCATAATATGTCACCATACCCAAGAATCGTCTTAATTCCTCTACATTTTTAGGACGTGGCATGTTGAAGACGGCTTGAATTTTCACAGGTGACATTTCAACTTTATTAAATGAGACTATGTGACCAAGATAGCTGATACTTTGTTTGAAGAAGGAACACTTATTTTTATTTAGATGGAGATCGTTTTCCTTGAGTCGTTCTAAACAAGCAATCAGGTTTCTTGTATATTCTTCCATTGATGAGCCATGGCAGATAATGTCATCAAAATATGCTTCAACGCTTGATAGGCCATTGAGAATTTGTGAGAGTATTCTATTGAATTCAGATGGTGCTGTTTTGATACCAAAACTGAGACGATTCATTTGAAATGTGCCCTTGTGTGTCGTGATTGTTTGGATTTTCTGTCCTTTCGCATCCACTTTGAAGGGTAAATATGCATTGTACAGGTCGAGTTTGCAGAAGTACTTTGAATTTCTGAGGCTGTGCAAGACTTCATCAATGCAACGAATTGGATGATTAGCTGAGACAAATTTTGCGTTGACTCCACATTTGTAATCAACACATAAACGAACCCCTCCATCAGGTTTAGGTATTACGACGAGTGGTGATCCCCGGTCGCTTAAGGATACTGGAGTAATAATACCTTGTGACTCAAGAGTTGCAAGTTCTTCCTCAACTCGCTGGCGCAGTGCAAAAGGGACATTGCGTTCCCTAGTATAGATGGGTTTTACTCCTTCCCTGAGCTGAAGTTTTATTTCTAGATTTGGCACACAACCTATGCGTTCTTCGAAAAAAGTTGCGTATTGTCTGAGTATGTCTTCAAGAGGAGTGACAGCGTTTATTGTAACTACATGATCCGAAGTGAGCCGTTCTTTATCGATTTCTTTGAGATCAATTCCGAGAGTGCGAATCCATATTCGACCCAGAAGTGTATCGAATCCTGCAGGAACAATGAATAGGTCCGCATCAATTTCTCTGCTTTTATATTTTACCGACAGTGAGACTTTCTCTAAGGGCTTTATTATATCAGCTGAGTATGAGCGGAATGATACCTGTGTTGGTTGTAGTGTAGCATTGAGACCTAGACGTTTGAATGCTGTCTCTGATAGAAGTGAGAATTTGGTTCCTGAATCGACTTCAAACACCTGTGGCTTGCCATTGAGAAACACGATAAATTTATCAGAACCTGGGCTGAGCTCGTATAAGTCTTCAGTGCAGTGAATGTGACCAATACCATATTCTGAGTCAGAGTTTTGATCATTTTGAGAAGACTGTGTTGCGATGGCATGTGTCTTTGAATTTCGAAGAATGGTGGTGATACAGACCTTGGACATATGACCAATTTTCTTGCAGGAAGTGCATTTAAGCGCGTTGCGGTCGATTTTGCATTGATTTGCCTTGTGGTTTGCCCTACCACATTTGAGACAGAGCCCATCAACGCCCAAAGAACGATAGTCAACCCATGTCATGTGTTGGGACTGTGAGCGTTGGTGTGAACTAGGACTTGTATTTCGACTTTGGTTGGGTTGTGATTTCCTATGTGACCGGTTGACCCTTGAGACATTGTTTGTGTCACTACTGAGATTGGTGAAATTATCTGGGATTTTGGTAAACTAGTTGCTTTCAAAACGTGATGCTTCCAATGCTGTGGCTTTGTCGAGCAGCTTATCGAAATTTTTGAACGCATGAAAGAGCTGTTCTCGAATCCAGTTGTCTTTTACTCCTCTAACAAATTGGGTACATAAAAAGGTGTCAGCAATGGAAATCACTGATTTGCATTTACATTCAACATAAAAATTACAATCTTTCGATTTTTTCTTCAGGGATGCAACGAATTCTGAGATTGATTGTGTTGGCTGCTGAGTAACATTTAGGAAATAATGCTGAGCGACTACAGTTGAGACAGGCGGTGACAACATATTTTTGAAAAGTTTGATTAGCTCAGCAAATGGAATATCTTTCATGGGTTTCTCAGGACCCAATAATGCAGCTAAGTTGTTATAATGCGTAGAGCCGATTGATGCACACAACAATTGGGACATTGTGATAGGGGAATCCAGGTTTTTGAGACTACAGTAATTGTCAAAACGTTCTAAATAAGAAGTAAATCTTTCCTTCTTGGCGTCATATGATTCGAATGGTGAGACTTGGGGAGCTGAACCGGATCCACTTGTCCCCAATGCGGCAGTGAAGACTGAGAGAAATTGTTCGAATTGTTGTTGATCCATTTTCCCAGCTGGAGCTGTCTCGGAAACGACACGAAAATAATGGCGGCTGAAAACGTGGCGGCTACGCGGCGGAATCTAAGTGTTTCACTGTGTCACACTGGTTTTCACTGGCAGTTGCAAACGTTTTAATCCTCGTCGCCAACTTATTGTGACTGGGTGATGAAAGTGACTAGTTGGTATGTTGACACAATAGTAATACACACGTTAATTGATACATATTTGTATTGAACACAATAGACATGTTACATCGGGAAAGGCCGATACGAGTCTGACTGTCAAAGGAACGGCACAAAGAAAATAACGATTCACAATAGTATCGTCAGAAAACGCACACGAAAATTGCTCTTTTTCGAAACCACTCCGATACTTTTCCTGATAAATGCTCACTTAAAATATTTTTTTTAATTTTGTTCTAAACAATCTCTCGAGCACATATCAATAAATATAACGTGGAAAAACCATTACGTACACTTCTTCCGTTGTTGAGAACTATGCACTCGAAAATAGCCATATTCCATTGATCTATTCATAATAGGTCCTAAAATTACTTGCGAAGTATTGAGGGGGACAGGAGAAGGGGAAACGCATGCATTTTTTTCATATGAAAAAAAAATACTTAGTAAAATTTATTAATGAATCGGTGAAGATAATCAGCTTAAAATAATAGTGAAAAAATCATGGAAATAAATCCAATCACATATAAATTAAAGGTTGAAATTCTTTAAATTTTGCTAATCATAGTAAGATTTGTAAATTTAATATTTTTGCCAGTAAAACTTTCTTCGCATAACTTATGAAATTCTTTTGTAGCTACATGATTGAGTTGCTTATTTTAATAATTTTTTCTGAAACATTATTAGAAAAGAAAAATATTAGAAGTAATTAAATTCGACGTGCGTACTTATTCTCATTGTGCCATCACTCTTATTAGATACTCACTAGTGATGACGACCACCATGCTTAGAAGTGAGAGGTGATTCGCATGAAGCAATAAAAACTCACTGTAGAGCAATAAATTATCGTATAGTTTGACATTAAATTGATGTTTAAAAGTGTGAAATGATCAATTTCAAGTTTAGCAAAAACTGTATTAATATGATCAAATTGGATGGAAGTAGATATTTAAGTAGTCCTTCACAAGGTTTTTGTATTCTATACGTTGTAGTGAATAGGTAATTTCAAATGTCCGTGGAGGACTGCAGTGATGGTCTGCTGCCTCGGCAGAGGAAAGTGGAGATATCCGCCGAGAATGCCCTTGTCTGGGGACGCGTGAATGCGCTGGCAGGCTAGCATTGCGGTGTCGTGGGGCGGGTTCATTCCTCCAGCACAAGGACCCACTACAAAAGAATTTTGCATTCACGAATTTCCGTGGTCAAAAAGAGAAAGGCGACCGAAGTCGCAATAATTGTAGGCAACCTTACCGAGAGAAAATCACTTGTTCAGAAAACTAGTGAAACAAGTAACAAGTTGGGTAGACAGACATATGCTCATGTCAGAAGGGTTTTGTACTTAACTTACAAAATGCAGTAACCAGCAACGAATAAAATCAAGAAACATGTCAAAGACGATTTTATTGGAGAAAATGTGAAATTCGAGGATCATACTATTGTTAACAAAGTTGAAAGAATTGTGAATTCTGAGGTATTTATTTTAGTTATACCCATAAATATCTCCCTTGATAATTCATTTTTCATGTATTTCCCCCCCTGTGCCCCCACTGAAGCAAAAACTGTCAGTTTAAGAACTGTTATGAAAAGCTCTCAAAGAGAACTTTCAGTTGATATTCATATCGGCTACCTTTCATGAAATTTTTTTCAGGGCCCACTCCTCTGTACTGTAATCATCGATTCATGGCCTATTTTTTTGAATCCTAGAATGGTTACAAAGCCCTTTTGCTAGGAGCTCTCTCCTGCCTCTTCAACTTGTTTCAATTGTATGTACTTATTTTCATGACACCTATCATTCCTGAAATTTTCATGCAAATCCTAGCAAAACTGTAGTGTCTAAATCGATAAAAAGCGCATATGGCTCCATAGCCATATGTTTCCATAGTAATATAGCGCATATTGTTCCATAGTAATACGGGAAAATTCAAACCGCTATAACTTCGTTAAATACAATTCGATCTTTATGAAACTTTCAGAAAAAATCAATCTTATAAATAGTCATCCGTTTGCTAAATTATATTGAATTCAAGGGTACCGTTTCGATTTTATTCAAGAAAACTTAAAATCGATAAATCATACTATTACTAACAAAGTTGAGTGAATTTTGACTTCTCATGTATTTGTTGTTGTTGTACTCATCAAGGCCTACATTCATGATTTTTTTCAGATTTTTCGGATTGAAGGTTTCCAATCGCGAGGGGGGTACGCGAAAAGTTCGTACATTTCCCCTTCCCCTGCCCTCCTCGGTACCGATAAGGCAATTTTAAGATCTGTTTTGTGAAGATCTCAATGAGATCTTTCCAATGACACCCTACTCGACTACCAATGGTGAAATTTTTTTTTTTGAGGGGTCACCTCCCTATACGGGGAGACCCCCTTTAAACCCCTTTGAAAAATTTTTCCACCCTTGAACTTTCAAGAGGTCACCACTTCTGACCTGTCCACAAAGTTTCATGGCTGTAGCCTCTATAGTTTCGGAGAAAAAGTGCTGTGACATACAGACGGACGGACGGACGGACGGACAGACGGACACAGGTCGTGATTGCAATAGGGTTTTGTATTTTAGTACAAAACCCTAAAAATGGGTGGACTAAGGGTAACTTCGTCTTTACCCGAAGAGGCTCATGGCCCACAAATAAGAGAGGGGCAACCGGATGGTGATGGAGCCCCCACGCACCCGACCAACCGGATCAAAATCCATAAATGTTGCAGTGGCCAGGTATTTCTCTTCTGAGTGGAAAACTCATACAACTTAACTTGCATGAGCCTTCCCATCAGAGGAGAAGTACCTCGGTGACCAATTTATGCCATAGAATTATGTAATTCGATCACATAACCCTATGCCATAAAGTGGCACCTTGCTCGGGCCACTCAACCCGCGAAGTCACTTGAAACAAAAGGAGGTTAGTTGGTGCCCGATGTCTAGGTCATTTCTGGCGTGGAGAGCCTACCATCGTACCGGGTCCTTTACCCGGTTAGAGGGGACAAAATGGGAAGACCGAGTTTGGATTTTAACTAATCATTGTTTTTATTTCTTGCAATCCAGTGTTTATCATAATACATATTAATCACATAATTTTCCATAAAAAGTTATCAAATTTAGTAACACCTTAAAAATACATATGTATTCCATTTTGACTCATCGCAATGCATATATTATGAAATTGCTAATATATTTAGAAAAATTCAGTCTAGACCACTTTCGCTATGAAGTTTTTTTGTCAGATTCACTTTTCATTATTCAAATTCATGTAATTTATTTCGATTTTTAATTATTGTTTGTCACCTATTTATTCTTCGCTTCAAGTTCAAATGACCCAGTAAAATTTATTCGACTTATTTTATCATTTTCTTTCATCCGTTTTTTTTTCTTTTTGAATTAAGGTACGATTAACTTTTGATTAATATGAAGGCGACGTATGTAATTCATAAAATAGACAAAAAATTTGCATGCAACGGGATTTTCAGTAATAAATATAGTAAATAATAGAAAATAATATAATAAATAATTAACAAAAACTGAGTATTTACTCACATGGTCCGTCGAGCGCTCGAAGACGATGCAGGCATCCTATCACTTAAACTTCGTCAAAAATTAGCTTATTCTAATTGCTGTTGTGTTACACAAAGTGACAATCATGCAGAACATATTGAATTTCACGTCAGGATGGTGTCACAGACACGATGTATTAATTCCAATAGATAATGCAAATCGGCACCGTGTAGTGGATATTTATTTCAAAGTCCGTGAAGGACTGCAGCGATGGTCTGCTGCCTCGGCAGAAGAAGATGGAGATATCCGACAATGCGCTTGTCTGGGGACGCGCGAATGCACTGGGAGGCTAGCATTGCGGTGTCGTGGGGCGGGTTCATTCCCCAGACAAGGATATTCTTGGCGGATATCTCCATTTTCTTCTGCCGAGGCAGCAGACCATCGCTGCAGTCCTTCACGGACTTTGAAATAAATATTCACAACAACCGCTAAATGGATGTTGTAATCACTTGCAACATAAAACTATCCCGGGATAGCGAAATCGCACTCCAAAAAAATTGTAAGCTACTAGACATTGCAGTTCGAAGCTTTGTTTTGTTGCCATTGAAGATGCGACACACATTCATCGACGAAGGTTGAATTTAGGGAACTTCAATAATAATTATGTAAATTTCCGATGCAATTACGAAATAAATTCATAGCAATCTTTTAAATTGTATCCCACAACACTTGAGAATTTTTCTCCCCGAACTGATTTGTATCTTTATCTTTGACACAATTTGCACAAAACATTATTAATGAATTTACACACGTAGCGGCCCGATCTCGCTAACAACCCGTTCCTTCTTCTCTACCAATTCTTCACTTGATTTTAACTAATGTCCCTTTCGAAATAGAGGACATAAACTAGTTTGCCCGCAGGGAATATTCTATGCACGATGCGGCTCTAATTTTCTAGGAATTTGGTTTATCAGTTTTCTCTATACTCATTATAACAAAACACATTGTTCAAAGTCAGCTCAATTTTTGATAAATGTCCCAATTAACTTGGTTAGAAATCAATTTCTCTTGCACAAAAATTCTGAGTCTGATGGCAAAAGAAGGACGGCCGACATTTTTAAATTACTTTCAGTTGATATTTCTCATTCAACACGAAGCTTGATTTTCGAGAAAATCGACTCGACAATCGACACATAACTCAATAAAACAATTTTAAATGTCGTGTTACTTTGTCTAATTTTGCTGAAGCTGCATGACCAATTGCTAATCTAGTTTTTGTATTTGTTTCTATCTGTGTACGACCCACAGCTGGAATAACGCATGTATTAAAGTTGTAGAGCTGTGCCTGTTTTTCCAATGAAATTCAGTTCTTGCTCATTTTCTACTTTAACAGCAATCTTCGCACGCCCATTACTTTCCCATCTTCGAACCAACTCAGGAAAACGACGAACAACGGTTGATATGCACCAACGGATGTATGACCGCACTCAGCAACAATTTCACCTTTGCCCGCGCCGAATTCGAATCGGGCATTTTTATTTATAGCCACATTTTTGGTTGTTGAAAATTTTAAAGAAGACATTGGATATTTAAAAGAATTCTAAACTGCATAATCATTAATGTCTGCTTGATTGCCATGCTGTAGGGATGAAGGAGATAGGAAACTTTTAGAGCAATTTTATAGGGTAACTGCTCTATTGCTGCAACGTTTTAATAGAATGTAGGGAAGTTATTGCGGTTTGAATTAGTTTGGGCTTTTGAGGTATTTTTCCTCGACTACGTCATGAGTTTTGTTTTATTTCCATTGATTTGTTGCCCTACTAGTTTTGCTTTGGCTGTAGAATTTCAGGAAAAGTTCTTTGGCATTTGTTAAAGACCGTTGATGTCCTCTGTATAGGCTATCACTTGGCCCAACTTGTGTACTAACATACCTCTTGTAGTGATTTTCGTTTCAAATCATTCGAACGAAATCGAAACCGAACTTTCATCGGCTCTAGACTTGAAGTCTTTGGACGTGACAACGGACTGTACCCTACAAGTCGACAAGTCCAGACACAACTTAGTCTACTCCGACGTGGCTACTGACTAGCTAGTTTGTTCGGAGAGGTGCTCGGTCGCAGGTCTTACGCGAGCAGATTAAGTCCGAAATACAAAAACTCAGCCATCGGTTCACATGGCCGTTTCAAACGGGTCGAAAATACAAACATACGGAAAAGAAACCTACTTTGCTTTATTCCGTATTCCTTCTTTTCACCCAGCCAACATTAAAAAAAACTAGATTTAACTTCGCGTTCCCAAATTTCACCGACGCGGTACCGAAAGATATCTTATTCTAACTTGAAAAAAAAAGATTATGGTACTGCGTACCACAGGTGACACGAAACCGGCCATCCGTGGATTCCTAGAACCCTACCCTGTCAACGGCAAACTTACCGTTCGCTATCACTCCTGCTGGAAGAGAAGGGCATGCTGGAAAGGAAAAACGTGGCCTGATTAGCACTTCGTGAATTTTTTCATTTAATGTTCTCCTATTCCATTTTTTATTTATAATATTTAGAAAAATAATATTAATTTAAAATCATCAATTGCCATTTATGGCAGATTTTATGCAACTTAGAACTGATGAACAATGATCCAAATAAAATCCTGAACATTCACCAAAATCTTTCGCAATTATTGTTGCGTTAGGGTAATAAACGATACATAAACTAAAATTAATTCTTTGCATGCTTCTTGTCTTGGAATGTGTGGGGTGTGGAGTTAGTGCGATTTAGCACCTTAACTCCCTCATATCTCTGAGTACTACAGTATCCACCCACTTTCTCGTGGCAGCTTCAGTCAATATACAATTTTAAAATAAATTTTACATAATTATTTGGCGGATAGTTGGGAAGCGTAAATCATCCCCGTTTCGGACAGTTCGAAGGAATGCCAGGGTACTATTAGTATGGTTGTCTTGTGTCAAAAAGTTTCAGTGCTCTATCACGTACGTATTTCTCTACTGTCTCAAGTCTTAGGTCCTTGTATATGTCAGTGTTCCTAATGTACCATGGAATTCTTAGGATCTTTCGAATAGTTCTATTTTGGAAAGACTGGAGTGCTTTTTTGTTAGTCTTTGCCGTTTGGTAGAAAGCAGAACTACCATATAGTAACGTCGGTCGTATAATTTGTTTGTAGATGAGCAATCGATTTTTAAGGCTAAGTTTTTTGGATTTAATGAGTGGGTGTAGTGAAGAGAGAAGTCCAATACAGTGTCCCCGTTTATTTTGTATGTGTTGTCTCCATGTCAGGCTTTTGTCAAATGTAAGTCCAAGGTATTTAGCTGTTGGTGCCCAGTCTATTGTTTCATTGTCAACGTTAAGTCTCTGTGGAGTTTGCTGTAGTTTTTTTGTGATGAATAGGGCCTGTGTTTTATCAAAATTAAGCCTAATTTTCCATTTGCGAAAGTATTTCAATAAAATGTTTATCGATCGTTGCAAGTTTGAGGTGATGACTCTTGCTTGTCGTGCTGTAACAAACATACAGGTATCATCAGCGTAGAGTGATAATTTAACTTTTGGAGGCAGAGTAGGAAGGTCTGCAGTAAATATGTTGTAAAGGACCGGTGATATGGGCGAGCCCTGAGGAACTCCAGCATCAATTGGTCTCAGGCTTGAGAGTTGTTTGTCAATTCTGACACGGAATGAGCTGCCTTCCAAAAAGTAGCCAATGGTTTGAGTGAGCTGCAGTGGCATATTGAACTGATGCATTTTGAAGATAAGTCCGGCATGCCAGACTTTATCAAAGGCCTTAGCTATGTCAAACATAACTAAGCCTGTTGAGTTTCTGCGATTTAAGCCTGTTCTGATGTGTTGGACCACTCTAACTAACTGGAGCTCAGTAGAGTGTTTGGCTTTGAAGCCATATTGTTCTTCCGGTAGAATATCTTTATTAGATATAACCTCATAAAGTCGATGCAGAATCACCCTTTCCGCAATTTTCGACAGCGAAGAGAGGAGACTGATGGGTCTCCAGTTTTGTGGAAATTGTGGGTCCTTTTGAGGTTTTGGGAAGACAATAATAACCGCTGATTTCCTTATTTTGGGATACCTTCGCAAACGAAAAATCGTATTAATAATGTCAGTGAGTGTTTGTAATATATTGTCTGGTAGCCAAGAAATCATAGTGTTTGTAATAGTGTCATATCCGGGTGCTTTATGTTTGTCGAGTGTCTGTATAATGTTTTTGATTTCGTCCAAGTCCGTGGGTTTTATTCTGTCTTCGTGTTGAATGTTATCCATCAGTAGTCTGTTGACAGAAGATTGAATAATTTCCTCATTTCCAAAGTCCTCCTCATTCGAAGAATTCTCGCGGAGTTGTGTTTCTAAGGAATCTGCAAATGCCTCCGCCTTACCCGCATCGTAGTATTGTATTCCATTCGGACCATGAATAGGTGTTACCACAATTTTACTGTTTTTCCGAAAGTATTTGGTCATTCTCCAGAAACTGCCACACCCAGGCTCGAGACTCTGCAAAAAGCTCTCCCATTGCTCGTTCCGGAATACCCTTATTTTATCACGGATTTCATTTGTCATCCGAGTAGCGTTTATAAGTAGCGTAGGATCACCTGTAAACCTAGCTCTCCTCCGAACTTGATTCCTTCTCCTGATCAGTTGTTTGATATTCTTAGGGAGTTCATAGGGATTTGTTTCTCTTCTCGGAGTTATGACCGTGTGGTCCTCTTTTGCCTGTATAATTCTCTGAGCTACGTTCTCAATGATGTTGTCGAGGTCGTCGGCCGTTTCAGGTGATTGAAAATTAGTTTCACTGGCCAATGCGACTTTAAACGCTTTCCAGTTTGTAGTTTTCCTTTCCTGCATAGGAACATCAATAAAGATGTTTTCTATGAGGAAAAGGACTGGTTTGTGGTCGGAAGACAGTTCGTCGAGGACATTTAACCGAACATTTTGTTTGAAATCTCGCGATATTCCGATATCCAGTGCAAAGCCATGTCTTGTTCCGTAATGTGTTGGCTCATTGGGGATATGCAGGCTAAAGTGGTTGGCTGTGATGAATGTATTGAGCTCGGTCCCAGCTTTATTGCTTCTCACAGCTCCCCAAAGGTGGTGTGTGGCATTTAAATCTCCTGCAATGAATATAGGGCCATCAAATGCAGTAAGTACTCTGAGATCATCTGGAAGATTTCTATTTGAGGGAGGATTGTAAACAGAAATCACAATGAACTCCAGAAAATCAGTTTGCTCCTTGATAACTGTGGCCTCTAGTTTTTCAAGTGTGGGTGTATTGATGGGATAATGATTCACGTTTCGTCTCACGAGAATGGCCGTTCCGCCTCCCCTACCCGTCATTCTATCATTCCTGTACATGATATAGTTGGGGATGCAGAATCGTCTTCCAGGCTTCAGAAAGGTTTCTTGGATCATGATGATATCGTATTTATGATCGAAGATAAACTGTTGTAATTCACCAGTATGCTGAAGCAAGGAATTCGCATTCCACGTCAGAATTGAAACGTAATTCGTTAAACTCATAAGTGTTTAGTGTTGATGACATTTTGAGATGCAGCGAACATGGTTTGAATCATGTTTGCCATCATCTCTTGCATCATGTTTTGGAACTGTGTCTGTATTTTGGCAAACATTTGGTCCATATTGTTAGTTTGATTTTGTATGCGTGGAGGAGCCTGTGTCGTGGTTGTTTGTTTTTGTGCTGGTTGTGTGGGTTGAGCCGCAGCAACCTGTGCGAACGATCTTCTCACGTTCTTTGGATTTCTGGGACAACTCCCGTAGCTTGCAGGATGCTCTCCGCCACAGTTTACACATTTTGCTTTCTCTTCTATTTTCTTCGGACAGTTCAAGAAATGGTGAAGTGAATCGCATTTAACACACCGAGACTGTGCATGACAGTTGCTGGCAGAATGTCCAAATTGTTGACAATTGTGGCACATACCCTGGCCCGTACGAGGACGCTGTGCTTCCACGATGCACACAAGATGGCATACAGATTTTATGTTGTAAATATTTGTTTCGGTTTTTAGGAGGAGAACCTTGACGACTTTAGAGAGACCTTCCCTCATTTTAATGTAGTAGACTTCAATTGGGTTGAAGCCCTGAGATTGTAAGTCTTCTTTTATCTCTTCAGCTGAAAGGCCATACAGACCCCTGATGACAACATTCAGCTGTCTATCTTCTGGCAGTATATAAGTGTGGTATTGCAGTTCGTTCTCTGTTAGTGCTTTGGTCAGTCGTCTGTGATCTGTGGGTGTAGTTGGTATAATTTGTATTCCTAGGTAGACCCTTTTCGCGGATGTGTATGAAATGTTTTGTGTTTTCATTATGTTCAGTGTTTGGGACCATTTTGAGGGCTCTCGTAAAATGAAAGGAACTGTTTTTGATTCTTGTGTTTGTGTTGCGGGTTGTGTGTTTGTAGTGTTTGGAACTGTTGGCTTTGGTTTTGGTGTGATGGTCATTTCTTAGAATACCGAAGCTGGTTTTGGTGGTGGAAGGGCAGGGAAAATCTCATCCTCTTCATCTTTGCTATTATCGCAGTCAACTTCCATCTCACTCTCTGTAGTTTCATATGAGGAACTTGACTTGGGAGATGAAGACGCCCTCACCTTTCGCTTTTTCATCCGAGGGCTCTCTTTTTTGGATTTTCCGTTGACCTTAGCCTTGTCCTTGAGCAATAACACTAGTTCTGCATTTTTCGCACCTAGCAGCTCATTTTTGTTTCGCTGGTCGGCCAGCTCAGCATTAGTTTTAGCGAGTGTCTCTTGTGTTTGTAACAGCGTTACAAACACTTGATCCAACTTCAGTGTTATATTGTCAAGCTGGGCGACCAACGAAGCAATTTGCTCATCTTTGTCAGCAGGTATGTCACGTCCGGCAACCACGCCAGCGTCCGTCGACATCCTGTCCACCAAAAAGGAACTATCTTTATGCTATAATTATTATAAAATCCGCCAAATAACTAATTTTCAATAAAATTCAGAATTTAGAAAAATATAATAAGAAAAATTGACTGAGGCTGACCCAGGTCAGTAAAGGAATACCAAGTACTCACCCAGAGTCCCCGTATTCTATCTTCTTATTCGCTCTATCTTCAATTTCTCCCTATCTTCTTACTCGCTCTTTCTTCTTCTTACTAGCTCTTTCTTCTTCTCTTTCACTCTATTTTCTTCTATTTTGCTCTATCTATCTGCTGTCTTGCTCTACCTTCTACCCTCCTATCTTCCCTCTCGCTCTACTTCTCTCCTATTCGCTATCTCCTTCTGCCTTCGACTTCCTTCTCTACCAATCTTCTGTCTCCTTCTTATCTTCTGTCTTCTTCTTATCTTCTGTCTCCTTCTTATCCTCTGTCTCCTTCTTCTACCTCCTACTTCTTCTATCTTGCATGTACTTCACTTTCAACTTTTCCTCTCCCGTCAGCACGTCGACTTAATAACTTGACTTGACTTGACTGGTTGCATGCTTCTAAATCCTGCAATACATTTAAATTGATGTTATTAACTTAAGTCTGAAACTCTACCGTTGTGTTTGTTTTTTTCTCTAGTGTAATTAAACTTAAGTTGCGTATATTGTATCGTTACCCTTTATAATTAAGTTAGCTAAATAGATTTTTCGTTTCAGTTTGATAAAATTTCATTCTCTATTTAGGAAACAATATCTTAAATGATTATTGATAGACTGGTTTACTATTTGGTAAAGGTATGCTCTACAAAGAATTGTATTCTGCACTTACCACCAATTACAGTGCAACTGATCAGTTTCGTACGACACGTTAAAAGTTAAGGTTGAAAGTATAAAGGATTTTAGTAAAATCTTTAATTTAAGACGCTAGACTTGTGAAAGATCAAGAATTATTTAAAACAATTTGTTTTTCATAAGATGCAGTAGAAATTCTATGAACGCTACGCTTTAGATTAGCGCTAAACAAAAAAATCTCGTTGTCTTTTCATATAAATACATAATTCCTCTATTATTATTATTATAATTTTCTCCTTTACATCCTGTACATTCTAAAAATTGGCATTTATATGTCCCTTAGTTCACGTGCTTTAGCGTTAGAATAAATAATGTTGTCAACCCAATTATAATTAGTTAAAAGGTTGCTATACAAAAAAAATATTAAATATTTCTTTGTCCCTTTGGATTCTTCTAAAACTACTGAGTTATTCACATTTGTTTTTTTTATCATTTTGTTTTTCTCTCTTCAAACAATGACGGCTGATAACTGAATGATTAAACCGACAACACAGCAAAAAGATTATTTTACCCCCTTCAGTACAATAGTTATTTTAATGAGGGAGGAACTTCAATATAGTCCATCGCAAAATAAAATGGTGATATGTGTGTGCAACTAATATTACAGTCACAAATGCTTATCATTACATCATATTCTTTTAACAAATTAAAAATTAAGCAGGACAATCAATTATTTGGAACATAATTAATAAAAAAATAAACAAGCTATTCGTAATATGCTAACGTATCTCGTAACCAAACGAAGAATAATTTATCGTTCCAATTGTTAAAATAATTTTTATTTGTTTATATGTAATTCTAATAAACTTTCTATCTTTTGAGAGAAGTACTCAGTAGTCTGATTTACATGTTTATATACTCGTATATCGTTTGAAGCAATCAAAACCACTTTAAGATGTCGCTTAATATAACTGAAAATTCTTACTCATTTCATGTTAAAACACTACGAAGACGTTGCAATGTTTGCTGAGATGAATTCGGGGCAACAACCGGAAGATTTACACTGCTGTTTCGTCGTGGAGATTGTGGCATGGACTGAGTAGATGAATCAGGTTTTTCTGATGGTAGTATGATTCCGCTGGCCATACGACTAAAATCACTTACTACTGAGCGTCTATCATCAGCCGTAGTTGCTCTACACTTGTCGGTGAGTCCATTGAGCTTCGTCAGCTAAAACCTCTATGGAGTTGCTTGAGCAGAACTCACATAACTGGATTTGGTGCAGAGGATGCCACTGTCTCCAGACAATTGTCGCTGCATTCATCCGCCTACAGCCCTTTGTCTGGATTGAACGAGAAACAGCGCCACAACGCAAAAGCGAGGAATGGCTCGGTTCCCTCCTCCACAACCCACCAGCAATCGCTTGTTCGGAAACACAGTTATTTAAAAATATAATCAAATAGGGTTGCACTTACTGTAAACGCGACTAAACAGGGCATGGCTGTGAGTGTTTAGATAAAACAAAGAAATCACTCATATTTGCGGAATTCACTTTTTGGTTTGTACTATGAGAAGGCTTCGGTGATTCCACCTAGAATGTGAAAAAATATGTCAACTACCGCAGATGATTCGCCATCAAGCGCTTCTTTCGATGACAAACGCCCTAAAGGTCGAGCAGAAAATTTTGGACCAATTTTGGCGATTGATTTTTCGGATGCCTAAACGATACAATCGTGGTTAAGGGTCACATTTAATAGTGTGCCATGGCCAGGCTGTACCTATAGTTGCAAGTTGTGTACAGTTACCGATTTATACGACGCAAAAAGGAACCAGGGAAACTTCCTTGTTTGATTTGCACTTGAACACTTCTCTAATTCGTATTTGCAACACCACGAGCAAAACCGCGTAGCTGTAACCCTGCCCTAATATTTAAAATGCGTTTCCGATAGGGAAATTGCAACCGAACTTGAGAAACCGTGAACTGTTCTGCGTCGCAAAAAGAATTCCTTGACACTCCCAGACAAAACTGGCATGGGATGGGAAGTCATCAAAACTGACGTTAGATAGGAAGTTATATGGTAGCAATTTGTATATGTATTAGTCGGCAGTGGCGTAGAGCCGATTCATTACACTCTTGTATCAACAGGTAGCTTCCTGATAACATATTTTGGAGACAAATTGAATAGCAATGGAGCCAGTCCATATCCCTGCTTTGTTCCGATGTTTGTGACAAATATATCAGTGGGTTGGAAGGTCGTCGACATCATTGTCCTTTTGGTAAGATGGATTTTTTTGGCTGGGATACCAAAGCAAAGTATTATGTAATATGCAAGCCACCCACCTAGGCAAGCTGTTTGAGGGATTCCTACGAGAAGAAGCAATTTCATAAGAATAACAACGCAATAAATGCGGAACAATTTGATACGCAACTTAATAATATTTTTATTACTAACCCAAAACAAGGCCCAACACTGTCATTGCTACGATTATCGATAAAAAGTTATTCCGAAGAAAAAATAAAAGCAACAAATAAAAATCGAGTATGGCAGCTCCATTGTGGCACAATCTAGCGAACCAATTGCTAGATTCTTGCAACCAGAATCTGCCATTATAATGTAATAATCGAGCACTCCCCTAAGCAATCTGCTCGAAAACCAACATATTGCTGATCCAAATTCAATTGTAAATTTAATATAATATTCATCATTTTAATTTTCAGTTGAAACCTGGATACGGCAACCCTCTTTCCAACGGAGCTCTTCCACGATTGCACTTTCGCAATGACAGGCAAAGTGGACGGAAGGCTCACCGACTGGTTTTTGAGCGGTCCCGTAAGGCAACGACGAGCAACAAACGAGGAGTCCACTTAAGATCGCGAAAGCGCAAGCACGCCGAGGAGGTTAGCTACCAGCTATCTAGCGAAGAAAAAGATCTGGGCGCAAGATCTTTTGGACGTGGCGGGTTTCACGTGACGGCATTAGAGCGAAATCAATTCTCGAAAATATTGCGAATATAGCTTACATTGGGACGAACGGCGGTGTGCATAAAATAGTGATCGTACAATTTCCCATGCAGAGAGTGTGGAAAGAAACCCCATCACTATCGTCCGGGAATAGTTGTACGTCGTGAAATTCCCCGCTATCAAAAAGTACCGAGATACTAACCCATAAATTTCAATCCTATCAGCTTGTTCGTGAAATTGTGCAAAATATTAAAACTTAATTATGATTCCAAAGTTTGTTTAATGATGGCGGCTAACTGTAGCATTTGGATGAATGATTCACGCTTAAAAGTGTCTCTTTTCTCTAGATTAAAGTTGATTTCTGCTCTTATTAATTGCATATTTCGAAAGTGCATGAACAGCAAAATATTAAATTGCGCTACAACTTAACTCATTTTTGCTTGGTTTGTACGTGACCTCACACGTATGAAACTTAACATGAATTTAAACTTGGAAGTAATTTCCTACATACATTGGAACTAGTCTTTCGTTCAAGTCTCCACAAAACTTTCTCCAAACCCAAAAAAAGCAATAGATCATCACTTAGAAAAGTGCCACGCCATAATAGTTAATTTTCTCTTCTCGATTTTCCGCTTGATTCGTCGCGAAGAAGCAACAAAATGTGGTGCCGTCGAATGAATAGCTGTAGCCTGAATTTGATGCTTGCGTACCGTTTTATAGAGATAGTAGCGGCTTTTATATAAATGAAACGATAAAATATTAACTGCTAGTGCTCATTTTTTGTACAATTTACCTTGAAAGCTTGAAAGCTCTGAAGAACTTTTATTAAATTTAAAAAACCAGCGACTAGAAATTCGGAATTTAACGTAAACGAAAATGTCAAGCGAATTGTGATCCAATTGAAATCCGAACTAAATGTTTTCTAGCTTTCAAGTAGTTTATCATAATAGTTGCTCAAAGCTCGGTATAAATAATAGATTACGAGTCAATTCAGGCAAAAACTACGCTTTCAATATTGTCGCGTATTACGGTTGGCGGCCAATAATTTTAATGTTCCGGAAAAGTGAAAACGCACTGTCTTTTAAATTAAGTTAAAAACGTTTATTAACTAAGAATGCACAATCATTAATTTCACTATTTCACAAATCACATTTTAATCTAACTTTCACTTGTCTATGAATTTCTATTACAACTGTCTTCGCTAACAATCAATATCGCTTTTAATTCGCACTCCACACTTTCGCAGTTTTTACTATCTCCCCCATTCATTCAGCTCGGCTTTATATAGGGTCTCTAGTCATTCAATCCATTTCTCGTACATTCGCCAACTACCTGGAATATTCGAGCAATGCTGAATGGCCGCAATGACGTAACTTTCAGATATTGATCGTGCTTGGTCGATTCTTGTGCTTTCGAGTACATTCGTTTGTTGATCATGATGTCATTGATAGTTGTGACAGCAATTGCGACAGTAGCTTCCAGAAATGTTTGAACATGTACGAGTGCCCCCTCCCAGTTCTTTTCGCCTCGAAAAGATGTTTCGCCAGTTGTAGTTAAGTGTCCCTTCAGAGAATTTGGGGCAAGACAGTCCAGATGCACGATTTTCATTTTGGCTCTCGGCTTGCGGTGTTCCTGTATGCGGTATATGACGTCATTGATTCGCTTTGTAACTTGATATGGTCCCTCCCAATTATGCTGCAACTTCGGAGACCTACCCTTCCACCATTGTGGGTTGTATAGCCACATCAAGTCATCTTTCTGGAAGTCAGTAGAATTTGCCTTTAGATCATACCTGGTCTTCATGCGGTCAGCAGCCGATTCAAGGTGTTTTTACACTGCCCGATGTATCTGGTTCAAATGTTGCCTTAGCTCGATTGCGAACTCAGAGATCGCTTGGGGTTTCTCAGGGGGTGTTCCAAACTTTTTATCAGCCGGCAAACGAATAGTTTTTCCAAAAATGACTTTGGCTGGGGCTTCGCCCATCAATGCATGTTTCGCAGCCCTATACGTAATCAAAAAAAGTGGAATGTGTGGGTCCCTGTACCTTTGGTTCTCGTCAACCATCTTGGCCAGGTTTTTATTGAGCGTGCCGTTGAAATGTTTGACCATTCCATTGGATTGAGGATGCAGTAGTGTTGTCCTCGTTTTCCGTATTCCCACCAGCTCGCACATTTCGCCAAAAACTTGTGACTCAAAGTTTCGGCCTTGATCTGAATGTAGTTCGCAAGGTATGCCCTACCTACCGACCCAATTTAATACTAGCTGTTTGGCCACAGTAGTTGCTTCCTGGTTGGGAATGGGGTAGACCTCGGCCAACTTGCTGAAATAATCGGCCACAACTAGCGTGTATCGATTTCGCCATTCGCATTCAGGAAAGGGTCCTGCGATGTCAACGGCAATCCTTTCAAATGGTACCCCCACGTTATAGGTTTGCATTTGTCCTCTCAGTCTTCGCTTTGGACCTTTGACGGAAGCGTAAATCGTGCATTGACGGCACCATTCCTCTACGTCTTCTCAAGCGTGGAGCCAGTAGAATCTTTCCCGCAATTTCGCTAAGGTCTTGTTAACACCAAGGTGGTCTCCCGAGGATCCTTCGTGCATCTCCCTAACCACATCGTGGATTCAGCTTTTGGGAAGTATAGTTTGCATCCTATAGGAGCTGCCATCCGCCGTTTCCCATTTCCGCTTAAGTACACAACCCTCCACCTGAAGAGAGTTCCATTGTGCCCAATAACTTTTCAGGGTGGCGCCGTACATCGAAACATCCTTCCACTCAGGTCGCCCAGTTGTCTCCTTCCATACGAGCAATGGTCTGATGTCTTCATCGGCTAACTGGGCATTTCAAATCTCCCCCGATGACCAACCTTCATCGAATTTGGCCGTTATCAGTCGCAGATCAACGGGCGGTTCCTTTTCCTCAATCCGTCGGCAATGCTTGCAGTTAGCTGGACATGGACGACGAGATAGGGCGTCAGCATTTCCATGAATTCCGCCCTTCCGATGAAGAATTTCGTAGTCCTATGATTGCAATCTTTCGATCCATCTCGCAACTTGTCCCTCGGGGTTTTTGAAGTTAAGCAGCCATCTCAGCGATGCATGGTCCATTCGAAAAACAAATTTCTGGCCATACAGGTACTTGTGGAACTATTTGGTGGCCTCTATTATAGCCAATAGCTCCTTCCTGGTCACGCAGTAGTTCCTCTCACTTTTTGAGACAACTCAACTGTAATACAAAAGGACTCTTTCTTTGCCATCGATCTGCTGGGAGAGTACAGCTCCAATACCGCCGTTGATCGCATTGGGGTCAACTACAAACATTTTTCCAGGGTTCCGATATGCCAGCACAGATGATTCACACAGCTTCTCCTTCAAGGTCTCAAAGGGTATTTCAGACGTACGGACGATTTTTCTCGGTTAGCTAATGGAGACACTTAGCTATTTCGGCAAAGTCTTTGACGAATCTTCGATAGTAGGTTGCCAGACCCAGAAAACTTCGTAGTTGGCGCTTGTTGTTTGGTCTTGGCCAGCTTTCCATGGCTTCAATTTTCTCAGGGTCTATTTTGACCCCTTCTACTGATACGACGTGTCCCAGGTATTATACTTCAGCTGCAAAAACGGTACGCTTGTCAGGACTAGGTTTCAAATTCGCCAGTCACAATCGGGAGAAAACCTCTTCTAAGTTCCGCACATGCTCTTCGAATGTTCTCCCGATAACAATGATGTCATCTAGGTACACCAAACAGGTTTTCCAGGTTAGGCCACGTAGCATGTATTCCATCAGGCGTTCGAAAGTGGCTAGAGCATTGCAAAGCCCAAATGGCATCACCACAAATTGCCACAATCTGGTCCCAACTGAAAATGCGGTCTTCTGTCTGTCCTTCTTGTAGATTTCTACCTGCCAGTAGCCACTCTTGAGATCAAGTGGAGAAAACCATTTTGCATCGGCTAAAGTGTCCATGATGTCATCGATGCGTGGGAGCGGGTAACTATCTTTCTTAGCGACGTCGTTAAGCTGCCTATGGTTGACTCAAAAACGAGTGCTACCATCCTTTTTCTTTACTAGAACTACTGCCGTGGCCCATGGATTAACAGAAGGTTCGATAACACCTTGGTTTTCTATGTCCGAGATCAGTGCGCTCACTTCTCCTTGTTTGGCTATAGGAGGACGTCTCGGTACTCGTTTGACCTTGGTCATCCGGGCTTGTTGAGAAGAGTTCACTGTACTTGGTGACCAGAATAGCTGCACTGGCAATTTGATCTGCTTCAATATTGCAGGCGTGGATTCCCGGGCTTTGTCTGCGTCTTACCTCCTTTTCCAATGATGGTGATGAGTGGCTTCCAAAGAGGTGATGGTGGAAACAAGCTGGCAGCTGCCAATGACTTCTCCCGCTTTGATGCTTGAGGTTGAGTGTGCGGTGTTAAGGACTGTAACCGGCACGTAACTGTTCCATATAGATCTTACAAGGTTTCATCCTACAATCAAACTGCGCAATGCGGACGTCTTTGTTGGCTCTATAAGATAAGATCGGTGGTCTCGAAAATCACCATCAAGCTTGGCCCATACAATGCTTTCGGAAGATGTCGGTACATCAGTGTCGGCACATACTACCACATTCATCTTGGGGATTTGGATGCTGGGATCCTCCATCAATACTTCGACATTCTGCCATTTCAATACCCGTTTGCCCAAATCCAACGTAATTCCATGTGGTCGCAGAAAATCCATTCCGAGAATGCAGTCGTCCATAATGTTCGCGACCAGAAAATTATGTTGGAACGCAAGGTCTCCCAACTGTATCTGGAGGTCGACCTCTTCATGGACAGGTGCAGTTTCTCCCGTAGCTGTCCGTAGTGAGGAAATTTTGCTGTTGCGAAGTAGTTGTTGCATCACTAGGTCTGATCGGATAATCGATTGGGTTGCGCTAGTGTCGATTGTTATGGTGCAACGTTCTCCGTCAACTTGACCCGGAAGGCATAAGTCCGCTTCTGCACGATGTAGTCTTGACACGGTGATGGTGGTGCTGGGGACGCCAATCCTCGTAGCCAACCTCTGCCCCATGAAGTTGGCTCTTACATGTTCCCGACCCCTCAGTTTGAAGGGCTTCCATTCTGGGCTCCTGACTCGGTCTAGATCTTCTCTTAGCTGCAATCCTGGACAATAGCTCGGTTTTCTTCACTTCTTGCAGTCTTTTTGCAGGGGCCCTTCTCTCCGCAATTCCAGCACCTAGGCGCACCATTTACATGCGGGTCTCGCTCAATTTTCACGCGCTCCCACCTGCACTCGTCTGCCACTACCTGGTGAACCTGGGCCTCTGATGCGCTGATGAATGCTTCTGTCGCTGCGTCATCTCGATGATCTGGGACATAAGCTGGGTAAGCCAAAAGTGCCAGTCGCTCAATGTCTTGGGCTAGCTGCTGTAAGAGTTCGCCAGATTTCTGCATCCGATGCCGATAAATCTGCTTCAGATGATCGTCTCAATATAGCAAGTCGAGCGCGTTCATTATAGCAGCCGGGTTTGAGTGCAACTCAATGGGGATTGTCTACAAAAGCTCAGCAGCTAGGCCTCTAAGAGCAAGAATTAACGCAGTTGCTAGTTCCTGCTCATTCCAGTGATTTGCCCTAGCGGTGGCTTCAAACTGGGTTTTGTAAATGCTCCAGACCGTTTGCCCGTCAAATATTGATTTTTTTCATATTTCTGGATGAGCTTTGCGCTGCGGTTGCAAGCGGGGCTGGTGAGGTGGTCACTACTGCCTTCGCTACTTCCAATTCCTTTTTCACTTTTTCCATCTCATGGCTCATTCTCTCTTCAACCTGGCTGATCTCATAGTTGATTCTCTCCTCAACCTGGCTGACCTTCTCCTCGACCTGGTAAACCTTTTCCTCAACGCATTTAATTTTGCTCGTCAGATTACCGAGCTCCTTTTTATTTCGGTTGACTGTTTCTCCAGCTTCTGTGTGATGTCTGCCTTGATTTCGAACGCTTGTTGGTCTAGCTTCGCTGATTGTTCATTTAGCTTCGTTGATTGTTCATTTAGCTTCGTTGATTGTTCATTTAGCTTCGCAGATAAATTGGATGACTGTTGTCGCTGCTCTTGCTGCATCAGCATCAACATTTCCATCAGCGCATTTTCTGGTTCCTTGGGCTTTGATGTTTCTGCTTCACCACCTTCTGCGCCTTTTTCTGTATCTGAGGGCTCACCTGAATCCAGATACGCGCCTTCCGATTCAATTGCGTCACGCAAACGTGCAATCAGTACTGCTTTTGTACCTTGCGTAGCCAGGTTTCCTGTTCCAACTCTTCCTTAAGCTCCGACATGGTCAATTCATTGGTTTTTAAGTTTAAGCTTTGTGGCTTTTTGTAAAAATTATTTCGGCTCTTCTTTTCAGTTCCCACGTTAAATTTCACTATTGTGCACTAAGAATGTTCAAATTTTGTCTTTCAAAGTTTTTTTTTATCCCACTTCTGACACCACTGTCGCGTGTTATGGTTCGCGGCCAATAATTTTAATGTTCCGGAAAAGTGGAAACGCACTGTCTTTTAAATCAAATTAAAAGAGTTTATATACTAAAAATGCGCAATCCTTAATTTGACTATTTTAGGAAAATCAATTAAAATCTAACTTCGACTTGTCAAGAAATTTCTCTAACAACTGTCTTCACTTAACAACCAATATTGCTTTTTATTCGCTCTCCACACTGTCGCAGTTTTACTATTGCGGTTTTATTATATCGGTTGTAATGATCCCCCATTTATTCAGCTCGCCTTTATATAGGGTCTCTAGTTATTCAATCCATTTCTTGTACATTGGCGAACTACCTGGAATATTCGAACAATACTGAATGGGCAGTGGCGTCACTTTCAGATGTTGATCATGCTAGGCGGGTTTTTGAGTACATTCGTTTTTTGGTCATGATGTTCTTAATGGTTGCGAAAACAATTGCGACAGTAGCTCGCTGAATTATTTGTACATGTAATAATATGTAGAGAGCAAGGGATCGTGCCGTAAAAAATACCTCGGATTCCAACTGTTCCATCGGAGACAAAACGAAGTTAATCTTCATTGCTGAAGGAAATGCCAACATAGTATTAAAACTACCAGACTACAAACATATATTACGTTTACCAAAAACAGGAACGTCAATAGATGCCGCATACAATTTTGCTTGTATAACCCGGGATCCAGCCTGAAACTAGAACGTACAGTGACTATGAAAGCGTAAAAGAATGTATGGAGCGTGTTTGCAAAATCTATGAAAAGCATTTAAAATCCGAATGCGCCGACCATTACAAACGATATCAGCCAGTTTTTCGATTTTGTGGATCAATTGGGAAGATTCGTAAGTTTTTGCATTGTTTAGTCATGCACGGCCATTAAAAAATCACATACTAAATTGATGAGATATCAGAGTTTTGGCTACTGGTGTGATATGAATCCGTACAAATTTATCAAAATGCCTCTGCATTTGAATGGCAACTATTCATCGCTTTTTCAGTTGTAAATAATTTAAGAGTTTTCATACAGACATCTTTAAAAGAGCGCGATTATATTTCCGCCATCACCATCCCAACAATTAAATACATTCTGTAAATTATTCTACGAATGAACAATCGATTTGCAACCAAAAACGAGTAGTGTTGTTAATTTGAAACCTAAAAGTGATTTCTATTCGCTTCTTGCGGAGTGTTTGCAAAGTATCGGTATAACCGAGAAAATTTCTTCCAAAGTTATCCATACAACAGTTTGTCCATTTGTGAATTTCCAGTATAATTATAAAAAAATTATAACGAATTCATCTCTACTGGCACCCCCTACATCGTCAACGAGCGCTCATGAGGGCGCCGCTTCCACCTAGATGCCCCACTCTTATTTGGCGACCATAAGTATCGTCGGTTATGACGATGTCTCCTCAAGTCTGTCCGTTTTTGCAAGGCCATATATGTTCTCTGAACCAGCGTCTTCATAGTCCTCAGCCGGTTACCACCTTTCTTGAGTCCGGTCGAGAATCAAAGAACATGTTGTTACGGGTGAACATTAAGACTTCACAGCGTTGCTCATCGGAATACTACCATACGCGATTTCGTAAGAGTTTAACCCACGCAATACCGAGCCGCACTTTATAAAAAAATTTTTTTTTCTGGTAGTCTGTAGTAATCTAGGAGCTATGGCTCTAAAAGCAGCGCTGACACAGGCACACAGCACCAACTCAATTCAACAAGGAGTAACCCTTCAGTCACCTTCCTCATCGCGACACTCGTTTTTTTTTTCTCTCGCATGAAAAATAATTAAAGGGAAAAATTTCTTTTGTACTTAACACCCGGGAAACAAAATTCTAAAACTGTTTTAATGTGTAGTGATTTTATTACAATATCTTTTGAACATAATTTAACTAATTGGGTGTAATGCGGTATGCAAATGCTTAGAACGAAACGGTTAACCCCTTAAATTATAGGAACGATAAAATCATTGTATCATTTAAACCCCACAAAATTTGTCAAATTTTACCCTTTCCAACCATAATATTAATTAAAAATTGTTTTGTTTGTGGGTAATTAACGCGTGCCTGTCCTATTCTTTCGATTTATTTCTGCCTTAATTACGCCTAATAATTATAAACATAAATTGCTTTCAATTGAACACTTAATCGAATCTACAAAAAAATAAACAATTTCGAATTTTAAAAATAACCGAAATGAGAGTGCATTATCACCACCGCATGTTCACACATAGATGGCACTTTTATTTCCATATGGTACGAGCGAGGTTATTGCGTTTGCCTCGAAGATGCAAAAAGGCGCATTGTGTATTCAAACATAGTTCAACAAGGAGTGATAAATCAACTGGAAAGTTAGATCCAGAAGAATTAGTCAAATCACTCAATCCATATATTGACCAACGGATTGCATATAAACGCAATATTAAACATTAAAAGCCGTAGAAGAAGTAGCAGCGAGCATTACCACGTTCGAAGACCATACGGTTCTGATATTCAAGGAAGTCTATATGTATTTACACTTTGATAGCTGAATTTTTTAGATGATTTTATACACCCTTAAGAGTTATTCTATGTCTTAATACTCGTGTGTTAAAAATTTGATGTATGGACGCGATTCTTCACTACCAAAAATTTCAGGACTTGCTTACCTCCACATCGTCAGCGAGCGCTCGTCGTCGAGGGAAAGGTACTGTAAGTAACCTCTTAACATTTTTTAATTAAATACTTATTGAAATTTTTTAAACAAAAAATATTTATCGAATTTTTTAAAAAAAAAAAAAAATATTTATTGAATTGTAATTAAATATTTATTGAGTTTAAAAAAAAAAAAAAAAAAAAAAAATATATTTATTGAATATTTATTGAAATATTTTTTTTTGAAAAATATTTATTGAATTTGTAAAAAAAAAGAAAAAAAAAAGGGAGAAGAAGAATCGTCGTAAAAAATCTATGTAAGAATTTTATTTTTTTTTTTTTCATAATGTATGTAGGGTGAAAGTGTGGCATCTACAAGAGCTCACCACAATAATTATAATACTACAGGAAATCAGAGAAAAAAATGAATTTTCGTATAATGTTAATCTTCTTTTAATATCAATTTCCCTCTTTCAACGATTAAATGCTTTTCAATATGATGTTGTAAATTGCTGTGCTGATTGCCATAGAAAAATCATACTGTTCCATTGCTTTAACGTTGTTCGAATAAAAACAGAAAAAATGATGGATTAAATGGAAAATCGGTCTTTTCCTTCCGGTCTTTTCCAATCGGGTATAGGACCCGGTACGGTGGCAGGCTTCCACCCCAAAATATGAGCCAGCCACCGGGTACTTAAAAATTTTTTTGTTTCAGGAGACTTAATGGGTTGAGTGGCCCAAGCCAAGTGCCCTTTTATGGCATAAAGTTATGCAATTCAATTGTATAATTCTATGACATAAATTGGTCACCGGGGTACTCCCCTTCTGATGGGAAAGTTCATATAATTCAAGTTATATGAGTTTTCCACTCAGAAGAGGAATACCTGGCCACTTCAACAGTTTAACATTGGATTTATTCCGGTTGGGTGGGCATGAAGGGGCTCCACCACCACCCGGTTGCCCCTCTTTCATTTGTGGGCCCTGAATTTACTTGGGTAAAGACGAGGTTACCCCAAGTTCGCCTTTCTTCTCAGGTTTCTCTTGTTCTCGCAACAAGTCGTAATTCCTTCGTGGAGGTTATCTACAGATTTGCGACTTCGGTCGTCCTCTCGAACTCTGCAAGCAATTCGTGAATGCGAAATGTTTTGTAGTGAGTCCTCGTGCCGGGGAAATGAACCCGCCCCACGACACCGCAATGCTAGCCTGCCAGCGCATTCACGCGTCTCCGGACGAGGGCATTCTCGACAGGAATCAACACCTTCCTCTGCCGAGGCAGCAGAACATCGCTGCAGTCCTTCACGGACATTTATGGAACTCAATATTCACTACAAGTCCGATGATGTAACTATCAACAAGTAATTTAAATTTCCATTCACAAAAGGATTACTGATTAAATTACGAACAGAAAGCTACATAATAATTTTCAGGTTAATAATTGTTTAAATTACGAACAGAAGGCCACATAATAATTTTAAGTTTAATAATTGTTTAAATTACGAACAGGAACCCACATAGTAATTTTTGCTTTGTAACTTAATGTAATTAAACTCATGTAGCTAGGTCGCTTCTGTTTCACATGCCACAATTATGGACAACGCAACCAGTAGCAAGCGGCGGAGGCATCAAGCACCAGCGCGAGCTTGAAAACAAAATGCGAAATACACACGGTAGCGAAAACATTTGTCATCCAATCAACATATGCGGAAAAACATGTAGTCAGGCAACGCAATAGCATCGTCATAAGGCTTTGTACTCTAATCCTGCTCTATTCCAATGCAATGTTTGCGCACTCAAGTGTGAGTACAATGATTGTGGCAGATATTATAAAACATTAAAAACTTTAAAGACACATCGTATTGTACATACCGAGCCTAATAGGCGCAAGTGCAACTTCGGCGGTAAATAATTCGATAATGCCCACAATGCCAAGAGACATGAAAACAATTTCTAAGCAATCGGGAAGGTTGAAAGAACATCAAATCCTACATTCTGGCCAGGAGAGTTTTCATTTGAGATTAAAGGTGAATATTTTACAACATCTTGATTCCAACAGCGCAATATTAAAATATAAATTCCAATGAAAACCGCAATGATATCCGGTTAAAATGGTTGCTTTCATCATTAACGCTACATTGTAGTGTAAATTGCCAATTTGTGGGTTGTTGCAATTCTTAGCTTAATACAAAATAATTTCACTATAAGGCTGTATAAAAGACCTTACCATAACATCAACAACACCTCCATTGACTGATGAAAATAAAACATACAAAGCAAGAAAATTCTTGTTTCAGCTAAATCAATCGAAGATTCAGATGATTGTTATCATCGAAACATCGTCGGTAGCCGAAGACGACATAGCAGACAAACAAACGACAAGTGATGCTGCACTCGTATCGTCGGTCGGCGTAAATGATTAAGCGAACCGTGAATCAACAATAACAGACCATGGAGATAAAGTCACTGCATGCAGCGCGTAATACATTCGATTCCCAATAGGGTCGCCACCAAGTGGAATGTATGTTGAGTGGAATCAAGCGAGGGGAAACACTCGCTCAGCAGAGCAAAAGTCACTCAAAACAAGTTTTTGCCGGTGGATGGAAGGGAAAAACGTTATTCAGTGAGTTAATTTAAGCCGGGAAGATTGGTGCGGTCTTTCTTTTTCTTCTTTCTTTTTGGGCGGTGAAGTTTTTGGATGTGCGAGCAACGGAGGAGCTGCGAAAAGTAAAGTTACCTTCGAAACATCATCAATTTTGGATGTGCGAGCAACGGTGGAGTTGCGAAAAGTGAACAAATATCGAGTGAAATGTGAACGGGTGACCGGGCAACATTTTGGAAGGAAAAGGAACAAGTGTCTGGCGGGAAGTGAATGTGCCGGCAGTGGGAAGAACTTTATTACAAATGTCGACGAGACAGCGGTGGAATACTCGAGCGAACGGAGGCGAGGGGCCCCTTTTCTAAGTTAGGAAGTAAAAGTAAGTGGCTTTCTTTTAACATTTAAATTGTTAAATCGTTTTTCCTTTTGGTAGGTTTAATTATTCGATTATTCCTTCCTCATATCGCGGACCAAATATTTAACTTTTTTTTCAGTTGTGAGGAGTGCGGCTCGGGAATTCTTTTCCCGGGGCGGTGACCAGGCAAGAAGACCTGGAAGAATTAACTGTGGTGGTAGTGTTCGGCGAGGGTAGCGAATGTGAGTGTTGTCGCAACCGTATCTAGGTTTTCGGTGTTAGGCGCAGTTTCAGTTGCCGGGTGTGGGGAATCAAGAGTTTTGCGTGGCGGCGTTATCTTCAACTCGCCCTGAGTGGTAGGGTCCTTGGAAGGGGATCCTCGCGGCTTAGTGCTCAAGCGATAGTTTTTGCTCCGGCGGTCGTTTTCTCGTTCGGACGACCCATTGGGAGGCTCGGAAAGCGGATGAGTGGCGCCGACGACCGTCTTCGGGTGAGCTTGATTGGGGACGGTGGAGTTTCTGCCGGAGTAGCCACAATAAAGCGTTGGCCATTAGGGGGAATTAGGGAATCCGTCGGTTAATATTTTCCCCCTTTGGAAATTCGCGGGTAATAATGTCCGGATTCGTGGATGCGAAAAATGTTTTTGTAGTGGGTCTTGTCCTGGGGAAAAGAACCCGCCCATGAGACCGTAATGCTAGCCTGTCAGCGCATTCGCGCGTCCCCAGACAAGGCCAATCTCGGCAGATCTCACCATCATCGCTGCAGTCCTTTACGGACATTCTATCTAAGAATTTCACTACAATGAAGAGGCGCAAGCGCAAGCCATTGTCACTCAAAATTGACAATGCAAGTAGATTTTCTCGAACTTTTTTTGGAAGTAATATCCCATTTATAGAAAATGACAAAGTCAATTCAAAGCTTTTAGGCACGGTTGAGCTGTAAAGTGTAACGGTGTCCACATCCAAAAAGCTCGCTGCTAAAATTTTGGATGTTTTAAACCAATTCGACATATCACTTCATCAAATTATATCGATAATACAGATAATGGAGCTAACATGATAAAAGCTGCAAGGCTTTTACCAGGTCTTCCCATCTCAGGGGTTGAAAATGACGCAGAAGGGATTAATAAGATTATCTGAACAATCTCAATAATTTTCGATTGTTTGATGAATCATTTTCAAAAATTAATTTGCTGCAACATTCCCGGTATGCTGCTCAAACGTGTCAGTTTTGTTTGCTTGATTTAACCAAAGAAAATACTGTCAAGAATTTCTTACTTCAGTGCAGAAATTTGACGAAATTTACGAGGGTAGTCCCAAAAGTACCCGACCTAACTTATGAACACAGGTAGTTTAAAAAAAAAATAATTACTGTGATTGACAACACCACTTTGCAACAACTTAATGTGAAAAAATCATAATGGTACGTTTATTATTATTTTTTTACAGACATCCAAAGTGAACGCTCTGAGTGAATTTGCAAGTATGGAAAAATCGGGCATCGTTATGTGATACAATATGTAATGATTTTTTTAATGCCGATGGTCTGGCATAAGTGTCAGCGAGCTATAAACAACACCGAGCTCAGCTAACTAGCTTCGCTTAACGACTGCGTACGCGTGCTTGACGACTAGCATTTGCGGGATCATATGAGGCGGATTCTTGTCGACGCACGAAGCTACACTACAAAATACTTTTCACGCGTACTCTACTCTACTAGACGCACCGATCAATTTTTATTGCCTTTAGAAAAGTTTAAGCTACTCTACAGTAATTCAATATTTTTTTGCCTCGTTAAAGTTAGCGGACACGGAGGCTTGAGACAAACGCAAACATTACACAAAAAGCAACCGTTACTTTCACTGAAGAAGGTCATTGCATTACAAGGGGAATGTCAAACCTAAAGATGTTAAAGTGGCTGAAGTGAGCCACTCATCTCTGCCTAAAGGATGGAAACTTGACGGAGGTAGTTTAGTTTACACTAGTAAAACAACAAACTAAGCAGTTTCGACGGGGTGACCACCTTATCTCTTCAGGAGCAGCCACTCCTGATCACCACGGGGCTGCTCGACTGCTTATGTTTATTACAAATACTTCCATTTGAAAGGTCTAAGTCCAACCAATATCAAAGCCGAATTGGATTCTACTCTGCGGAAGTCTGCTCCTTCGTTTACAATGGTCAAATATTGGGTAGCTGAGTTTAAGCGAGGTCGTACGAGCTGCCAAGACGAACACCGCAGTGGTCGACCAAGTGAGGTCACTACGTCAGAAAATGTGAAGAAAATCCATAAAATGGTATTGGATGGCCGCCGAATAAAAGTGTCAAGATTTCAAACATAGCAGGCATTTCAAAAAGTGCTGTGCATCGCATTTTGACCAAAAATTTGGACATGAGAAAGCTGTGTGCAAGATGGGTGCCACGTTTGCTCACAATGGAGCACAAACAGCAACGTGAGGATGTTTCCATCGAGTGTTTGACAATGTTTCGCAGCGATAAAGCCGAGTTTTTGCATCGATTCATAACCATGGATGAAACATGGGTTCATCACTTTACACATAAGACCAAGGAGCAGTCAAAGCAGTGGACTGAAAAGGGAGAACCGGCTCCAAAGAAAGCAAAGACAGTTCAGTCAGCTGGCAAGGCCATGGCATCCGTTTTCTGGGATGCGAGTGGAATAATATTTATTGATTATCTCGAAAAAAAAAACATAATTAATGATGCATATTATGCAGCCTTACTGCAGCGTTTGAGTGATGAAACCAAGAAAAAACGGCCCCATCTGACGAAAAAGAAAGTGTTGTTTCATCACGGCCACGCACCAGTCCACAGGTGCGTCATTACGATGGCTAAATCAATGAGTTGAAGTTCCGTTGGATTATTTTCTTTTTCCGAATTTGAAAAAATGGCTCGGTGGCAAAAGATTTGCCAACAGTGAAGAGGTAGAGTCTGCGGTTAATAGCTTGGACGGTTCCTACTATAAAGCGGGTATCAAAACTATTGAACATCGTTAGGAAAAGTGTATCGAGCTGAAATGAGAATATGTTGAAAAATAAAAAAAAAAATTTCGCAATTTTGTCACTGTTTTCTTTGTCGGGTCGGGTACTTTTGGGACCGCCCTCGTAAAAGGAAGTCATCCAATGGTTTTAGAGAGCTTTTTGAATTAAAAAATCTTCGAGTGCCAGGATTGGACTATGCTACAAGATGGGGTTCTAAGTATGACATATTAGAAGCTCTCAAAAATGCAAGGAGTGTTTTAGAAAATCTTGAGAGAGTCAGTGTCCCCAATAAATCCGATGATGAAAATTCCGAAGTAAATCCACCTTTATGGAGTTTTATTGATGCTTAAGTAAAGATTTGTGCTCCGCTGTACAAGATTATTGTAAAATTTCAAAAAGAGGATTTGAACCACAGAGAATTCTATGCTTATTGGCTCAAATGCAAGCTGATGACCAGGAAAGTGGTTGAAAAAAACGCGGAAGAATATATTTTCAAATGTATTGGAGAGAAACTTGTGGATTCCATTGAAATTCGAGAAAAAAAATTCTTAAATAATGAAGCATTTAACGCGTGTTTATTTCTCGATCTCAGGTTTCATCATTTATTAAACGCTGAAAAGCGGCAGGGGGCCAACATTTTTTTACTGAAGCTGTGGACACAACTGCAAAGCATAAACCCTGAGCTATGCAGAAGGGATGATTGCAAAGATAGTAGCGGAAAAGAAAATTTGTTTGTTATGGATGACGATGATGAAAATAATGTTGACACTAATTTTCTACATCAAGGGGTTGAAAATACTTCACAAAAAGAATTGGACTTGCAAACGAAATTGGAAAAATTTTCTTCAATATTTTCGGGAGTAAATGGAGATACCTTAGAATACTGGAAAACGCGAAAACATCGTGATCCAGAGTTGTATACTCGTACGTTGGCGATGACAAGTTTTGCTATACCTCCAACTCAAGTGTCAGTAGAAATAGCATCTTTAGCTCTTAAATTAATCCTTTCCAATCTTAGAGTGCTACTAAGGCCAGATCTTCTTCAGGAAATTTTAATAGTCAAACTGAATAAAAACTTCATGGATAAAGCAATGAGCTCTATATCATTATTTGAAGCAGATGATGAATATTTTGAATAGTTTGTTTTATTTTTAATCTTTATTCAGTTATAGAAAATCAAAAACACAAAAATGTCTTTAATGTTTATATTTGTTACATTTTAAAACTTGAAATACAACTTGTTTTTTTGAAAGTACATATCATTTTTTTCCGTTGAGCATCGTATTTTCACTTTTCAATATAAACCAGCTTACCTGCACAAAGACTGTAATTTGTACCATCTGATTAAAGTGTTCAGTAAGGAAAATTCCCTTTTTCAAATTATTTACTTTAGCTTGAGAGCAAAGCAAATCATTCTAAGCAATCGAGAGAATAACTCAATTTCATATGTTCCCAAAACTCTTCGGAGCAATTCGCTCATTGACTCAATAAGAGCCAAGCAAAGCATAACAGTCTGCTCTCAATTTAGTTAGAGCAAAGCAAAGCGAAGAGCAATAGGAGCCAAATTGTTGGACCAATTTTAACCCTAGAATCGGGTCGTGGTTATAAAATATACAAAATCCGATAGTGCTATTATTTTGCTGCTGAACGCAGTGTGATGCGAATGCATATTTAGGCACGGAGTGTGGGACTCCCATGCTCGCAAGAAGGCGACTGAACTACCCACTAAACACCTCCCCTGTCATCCTGAGAACCTAGCATGGGACCGTTTGACATACTACTTCGGGATCCCTGTTCTTGCGGGAGGGGAGAAGGGAAGAGGAAGCGCCAGACAAGGGACCCCCAGCCCCAACACGCCCAGCTGCTGTGGGTCCCTTTAATATTTTAGGACTGCCCAAATTCAATGTGCCACCTGGTTCCATTTGTCAACTGATTTGAGCATTACCGCGAATATTTTATCCAGGGTGAGCTCTCCCGTCGCCCTGTAGAGGTCCCTTCACAGCCTATCCAATTTCATGCACGTAAAAATACATGGCAGGCATTGTCTTCCTCTTCTGGGCAAAACCGACAATTCGGGGACCGTGACTTACCACTCTTGTGCAGGTAAGAGTGAAGATACCCATGCCCGCTCAAAAGCTGGGTCAGATAGAAGTCAGTCTCACCATAACTTCGATTTAGCCACGGTCTCACATCCGGGATGAGTCGCGCTGTCCACCTTATCTTCGTGAAATTCACCCAAGACTGCTGCCAATGGTTGAGTTAGGCCTGTCTTTCCTCGCGGACAAGCATCTCCCACGTGTCCACGTTTCGATGCAAGTAAATAGTGCGGCGCTCTCTAGCAAGAAGGGTGACAGGTACCACGCCTGCAATAACTCTCACCACCGAACCAGAGACTGTCAAATACAAAGATGCAATTCTCAGTGCTCCTCTTCTATGTTTCTGTGCCAAGCGTCTTCGGTATACCTCCTTACTGAGAGCATTGCCCCATACTTCTGCTCCACGCAGTAGCACTGACCATACAGCACTCATCAAGAGGCGTCTCCTTGATGGGATGGGTCTCCATACGTTGGCCATAAGTCGACTTAGAGTCGATACTCCCGAAACAGTCTTCTCAACCATTGCCTTGATTTGCTCAGAACAACTTATCTTCGAGTCGATCAGTAGCGCTAGGTACTTCACCGCTGGCTTCGCTTCGATTAGTATGTCTCCAACACTGATCATCCTTACTCTAGGGATTTTCCTTTTTGTCAAGATGACCACTTCGATTTTTTCCAGTGCTAAACTGAACCCTTGAGTGGTCATCGAGTCTCTCACTTGGCACATTAGCATACCTAGCCGAAGTTGTCCCTGTTCAACGGTGCTTCCAGCAACGAGAGCCACAACATCATTCGCAAAGTTGATCAAGCGTGACTCATCTGGCATCTCCAGTCTACGCAGCCCGTCGTAGGACACATTCCACAGGTCTGGACTAAGGAAAGATCCCTGGGAAACACCTGATGTAACTTCCATCCTTCGTTCGTCCTGTGTCGTGTCGTAGAGCAGGCTTTGGTCTTTCAGATAGTCCCTCAAAAGTATCCAGAATATCCACCTATCTAGCGGAGTTGAAGGCGTTCTTGATGTCAAGTGTCACCAACAGGACGATCCGTCGCTTGGCGTGACTATATGCCTCTGCCTTTTGGATCGCGCTCATCACCTATGCAATCGCATCAATGGTGGAATGGTGAAATCCTATTCTAAAGATGTATGCCAAGGACATAGGTCCCCAGAGGCACGGATCGCTTCAGTGAGTCTTCCCTTGATGAGTTTCTCTAGTACTTTTTCAGCCGTGTCTAGCATGCATAACGGGCGGTATGCAGACGGCAGTCCACAATTTCCCTTCCCCTTGCTGATCAACACGAGCCTCGCCACCTTCCACCGTACTGGGGAGACCCCGTCCCGTAGGCAAGCGTTGAATGTGCTGAACAGCAAGTCAGGACAATGGTGATATAGAAGCTGCACCTGGAGACTTCCTCGCTTTTAGTGAAAGGACTGTCTCTTCCAGTTTCAGCTGTGTGAAGAATGGACACTCGACTGCTTTTCACCATGGACAACATCAACATGGACAGGATGGAAAGGGAAGAGTGCCCACACTATCTCGTCCATCTTTTCCGCGTCATGTATGCAACGTTTCCGTAGGGCACCAAGTTTCCGCATAACTAGCTTGTGGGCAAGGCCCCACGGATCCTTGTTCACATTGTCCACTAGGTCTTGCCAGCAGTGAGCCTTGCTATTGTTAATCCGGTTGCATGACTCGTCATAGTTCCCTCGTTGAGCCTCACGCTGAAGCTTGTGACACTCCCTTCGCTTTTCGGCGACCAACGGTACACGGGGGGCTTGCCGTACCGGGACTTTCAATGGGGCATAGAAGTACAGCAAGCAGTCGTAATGATGCTCATAGTTGAGTTCACTACGTCTTGAGCTGCCAGTTCTTCCGTCCCCTCTAAAGTTCCCTCCAGCGGCTCACCTGTTGTGATCGCCTCGACGAACCTCTCGACATCCATCCTTCCGACGTTCCATCCAGATGTAGAAAGCCGAGAGCACGGATGTCAGCAGACAGCATCCCTGATCTCAAGCAGAATGCCCTGATGATCACTGGCTGAATAGTCTTCTAGTACTCTCCAATTGTGTATCCTCCGTACTAAGGTGAGTGTCGCGTTCAGTATGGTTCCTCCACAGCAAATATGGTGGAAAGTCGGCGTATTGCTGGTGTTTAGTACGGCGAGCGCCGTCCTGACTGCCATTTCTAGGATTTGTTTTCCCCGTGGATCTGTTTGAGGCATGCCCTATTCGATTGCTTTAGCGTTGAAGTCTCCCCAAACAAGCAAGTTGCCCTCTGCGTTCAAGACAGCGCCTTCCAAAGCGTTAAGCTTGGCTTTAAAAGATGATATCGATTCGTTCGGCGTTAGTACACACTAAAGAAGGTGGTCCCTGAACACCGAACCCACACAAAACCATCATTCCGTCGACAACTCTCCGCTTGGAATCACTGTTCCGAACCCAGATGGCAGCAGTACCAGTTTCTTCAGGATACCATAATGCAGGACTTTTATCATGGTGTTGCTCACTCAGCAGTAAGAAGTCGGCTTTCATGTTCCTCACAAACTGCTCAAGCAGATTTTCGGCGGTTGAACTGCGGTGTAGGTTTAGCTGCAGATTGCGGGTGATCGGAGTTCTGATATTGCCTTGGCTGGGGCTTCCTGGAAAACCAGGCATTTTCCTGATCCCAAGACGTGTCCAAAATTAGGTCTGGGATCAGCATCCTTGCAAAGAATACAGTGTGCCTCCTTCGTATACTCTTTTCTTTTATGCCCCATTTCACCGCATTTGTAACATAGGGAACTCCTATCGGGTCCTTTGCATACTTGGGTGGTGTGACCATGGCCAAGGCATTTGAAACATTGAAGAGGCGCTGCTCTTTGCCGTGTGCTACAGACAACCCACCCATTCGTACTTTGTCCTTATTCAGAAATTGTTCGGCATCCTATTCTGTCAAGTCAGTGATGGCCATGCGTTGTCGCCTTGTTTCAAACCAGCAAGTGGAACTCTCACCTATAGTTTAGCGCTAAAAGCGTCAGCCAATGACGCCAATCTACATTACGGCAGATAAACATAATCACGATAACCATATACGTTGCGGCCGCTGTGAAGCGAGTAACCACAAGGGAGAAGCTCTATGTATGAGCAAGCTAATGGAATAGCAATCATGTGAAAGCTTTCGCCTGCCGACTGGAAGCTGCGGCGAATATGGGGGCGAAAAGCTTTCCTCGCTCATATGCAACATATTTCCCCCAAGCTGGCTACGTAGCCCAGTCATATTAGGTAAAAAAGGGGTCAACCTCGGAATGAAAGATAATAAGCTGCAAATTGGTATGAACCTTTGTTTTGTCATTCTAAATGTTGTCTCAAAAGTCACAATCGTTATCGTGTTCGCGTCTCAAGATATTCAAGGTCAAAGGTCACAAAAATCGGTTTTTCGCGAATATCTGGCTTCCTATCGGTTAAATGAGATTTGCATTTATGATAAAAGTTGTAGGCTATAAAATTCCCTACAACTTTTGTTTAAACTTTTTTTTCATACGACCAACCGTTTTGAAGGTAGAGCGCGAAGAGTGCACATCGTACAGTCATATACGGCCTAATGCAAGGTCAAGCGTGAGTTATGGTTATCAGTACGTTATAAAGTCAATTATTTACTTGGAAATTATAATTATTAAACAATGCCTATTATTTATGTACTAACTATTAATTATTTATATTTAATTAAAGTAAGTAACTTGATTATTTATATATAATTATTCATATTTAACTCATCATTGACACAGCTATTGCCTTATCAGAACATCAAAAGACTGCTGTCATCATAGGAGAAGATATCGATTTGCTCGTTATTTTAATTGGACGTACTCAGTCACATCATCAGGAAATTTTTTTGAAAAAAGTTGGCAAAGGCAATGTCAAAACACAAATATATTCTACTAAAAGTTTTGACCAATATCCTCGTACTAAAAAGCACATTTTATTTTTACACGCATTCAGTGGCTGTGACACGACTTCTGCGCTATTTAAAAAAGGAAAAAAAACTGTTACTAGAGCATTGGAAAAAATTCCTGATTTAGATAAACTGGTGGAAGTATTTCAACAAGAAAACTGCCCAAAACAAACATTATTAGAAAATGGAGTGCGCATCTTGTTGGCATTATATAATGCTCCAAAATCTGAGGACAACATTGATCATTTCCGCTACACGCAATTCATCAAATTTACAAAACTAAATAAACCTGTACAACTGTCAACACTTCCACCAACAAGTGTAGCAGCTCATCAACACATAAAACGTGTCTACTACCAGATTCAAACGTGGTTAGGGAAGGACTTAGAACCTAAAGAATGGGGCTGGATGCTTGAAAATGAAATCCTGGAGCCCATACGAACGTTATTACCTCCAGCACCAGCCGAACTACTAAACGTAATATTTTGCAATTGCAAAAATGGTTGTGGTTCCCGCTGTGGATGCAGAAAATCAGGGCTACAATGTTCTTTAGCTTGCGGCCAGTGCAACGGACAAGCTTGCCTCAACGCTTCACTGTATCCAAGTAATCCCGATGAAGAAAATACATATGATCCCGATATTCTGGAAGGTTTGGAGATGAACATGACAGATAATGAGGATGATGACAATGAATCGAACATTTTTGAGCAACAAGAAGAAGAAGACGACGAACAAGAAGAAGATAATTAGCTTCCATTTCCAATTTCATTACAATTAAAATCAACAAAGATACTTTTGATATTTGAACTCACATTTTGATAAATGTATATTATGCCGTATTTAATAATAAATAAAAATATGTGTAAAATATATACTCTTACTATCATTTTAACTTAAAATAAAACTAAAATATATAATCCAGAATTAATAATATTTTATACTTAAATAGTTAAATATGAATAATTATATATAAATAATCAAGTTACTTACTTTAATTAAATATAAATAATTAATAGTTAGTACATAAATAATAGGCATTGTTTAATAATTATAATTTCCAAGTAAATAATTGACTTTATAACGTACTGATAACCATAACTCACGCTTGACCTTGCATTAGGCCGTATATGACTGTACGATGTGCACTCTTCGCGCTCTACCTTCAAAACGGTTGGTCGTATGAAAAAAAAGTTTAAACAAAAGTTGTAGGGAATTTTATAGCCTACAACTTTTATGATAAATGCAAATCTCATTTAACCGATAGGAAGCCAGATATTCGCGAAAAACCGATTTTTGTGACCTTTGACCTTGAATATCTTGAGACGCGAACACGATAATGATTGTGACTTTTGAGACAACATTTAGAATGACAAAACAAAGGTTCATACCAATTTGCAGCTTATTATCTTTCATTCCGAGGTGAAAGCCCTAATATGACTGGGCTAGATAATATCGTAATATTGCAGAATTGCTCTCATCATCTACAAATTGATATAGTGAAGCGGGGAGAGAAGTTCACAGTAAATGAGAACTCACGTTCTCATCGTCTCAGTGATTTTAGCGGCAAATTGAATCAAAAGCTCGCTTTGCGAACATTTATAAACAATTTATGGAGTACATTCAGTCAGTCATGTTCAAATCCAAAAGGGAGCGTGCTGCTACCCATTCTTCATCTACATCGTTCAAAGTATACGCGATTTAAGTTCCAGACGAAAGTGCTGTTCAGTGATCAACAAAATGGTGAGAGGTTAAGTGTTGGCTTGCGCCGCGATCGTCCACCGGCCCTTTGGCATTTCACGCCGTGTGGCCACCCTGAACCATTAATACGACAAGTTGATTCCATCTTCAGTCTGGCTGATAGGTAAAAGTTTAAAATAATTAATTAAGTGAAAATGTAATTAATAAATTCAATTGTAACTAAATGTTTAAATAAATGAATAGTGTAATAAAATTCATTCTCTAAGAGTCTCGTCTTTTGTTGATTTGGCTTATATGGACAGAGTAGCAGGTAAGTGGTGTTACAGCGAGTTCTCTCTCCGGGAGTTTTGATGATGTATATAGGATGCACATCAAATGAGCTCCCAGTTCATATCAGTATACATAGGGTATACTGGTTTGTGATAGCCTTTGGTTTTCTGGTGTTTGATCCTGTCCACGCTAGGGAACTCCCTTTTGATGGCCTCTTCTACCTCGGCCAGATCCGTAACGCAGTCAATGTCTCTTATTTCAATCGTTGCCATTTGCTCAAGTGGGGCTATAGTTGCGCTTTTGCCGAGGATTTTCTTCACTGCCTTGCAAAACGCTTCCCGATTGTCAGCCTCTGCTCCGAATTCGACCAGTATGTGGCTGGACCGCATAAGTCGTACAGCTTTGATGGCAGTGTCTTCGGGCCTTACGTTTCCCCTGATATCCCGCAGCACCTCCACGTAGGATTGACATGCTTGAGGTTTTACGAGCAGTGCCTGCTGCCGGGGTCTTTGTTCGGGCTACATTCTCTCCTGTTTCGCATTAGATCTTTTTTCTTGTTGGGCGTCCATATGAACTTTGTTTTCTGGCACTTTTTGAAAAAGTTTTTTTGCGGCTTCCTTCGCTCCTTTTGTTGCCACTATCTGGAACTCCTGACCTGAAGTTCCGCGCCGATCAAGTGCTTCTTCCTTCCTTCTTTTATCTCGATCTCCTTCGATTGAGTTGTCGCCATTCTTTTATTGATGTTTTATGGCGGAACTATTTGCACGTTCCCTTTAGATTTAGCCCTCAGCGCTTCTTTAGACTTCTGCTTTTCTACGGCCTTTAACCAGCTCCTCCGATAATGTCGAATGCGGTCTAGGAGCTCCTCTAGTTCAAGAAGTCCAATCTCTCCGGCTTTGTAATTTTTGTTGCTACGCCCAAATGCTGCCGGAATCTCAGTTTGGACAAGACTGTCTGTTAATCTCCGTTTTCCATCGGCCTCGCTGTCATTGTATAAATCGTCGTTTTGTCATCTTTAGTACCGCTCCCGATGTGTTGTTTACATCGTGGCTGCAGCCGCTGATTATGTCATCATTTTTTTATTTTTGCTTTCTTTTTTTTTGTCTTTTTTACGGGTTTTTTGGTTGCTCCAGTTTAAAAGCCCCCCCTCCCCCGTCCCTGCCGCTATCTCCGTTCATGTGTGTGTAGTCGCCTTTTTGGTCCCATGGCTATCTTCGCAGAGCCCTTATGGGGATAAGTGCTCAGAGCCAGACCAGTACTAATCTAGATCCCGTCTCAGCCGAACCTACACCACCAACCCAATAGTGCGAACTTCCAACGTACTCCGAGGCCTTTTAAAGTTTGACCGGGACGGAGATGGTATGGTAATTGAATTGGAGCCATTCATGCACGAGTATCACCTCAGCGCTACCGTGCAAAGCATCTAGGTGCAAACCACAATATCCGCCAGCCCAAAGCATAAATTCCAGTTCGTTGTCCAAAGTGTAGTCCAGATCCAGTCAGGGAAATTACCTGTAATCCCAGGAGGGAACCTCACGCCCCCCCCCCCCCCATATCCTCGGATCTGTGGGGATGGTGGCCCCCAAAGAATGCTAGCCTCCAAGACTAACACTTTGGTATTTTACTTTAAACTTCGGGGCACAAATTCAAAATTACAAGATCAACTTGAAGCGATGGCCAATTGGTGTTTTCTAGAACCAATTGATATGAAAATTAACTGCACTATTTCAAGCAACACAAAAACTTACCTGCATAGTGGAAGACAAATTCCTTGCATCTGAGGATTGGCAAATATTGCAAATAATCACAATCAGCGCGTTACGGAAAATTTAACTATTTAACTCGAACAACTGATGGAATCACAACGATATGAACAGAAATTACGAACAGCAAAAGGAGGCCCTCACCAACATTTGCACAAAATAGACTTGACACTTAAATGCATATTGGACATTTTAAGGTTCTAGAACAATTCGCAGCCGAACACATTTTCTATCGACCAGCCATTATCCACTCTTCGCCGACGTCAAGTCCCGGTTCAGTCGCAGAGATCTGTCATCCAACTTTATCAGCTGGTTGGAAAATTTGTATAAGGATGACAGATCTCTGCAGGATATCGACTCGAAATCGGCCGTTATTACAAAACAATCCGAAGAACTACATCGTGATGTTTTTAATTCCCGAATAGCCCTTAAGAAACTATATATAAGTAAAACTATTAGAAAAAAAAATTGGAGTTCGCTAATCAGTTTTTAACATTAAGTTATGAGTCAATTTCCGTGAAAATATTTTAATGAAATGTATTTCTTTACTTTTGCGAGTATTCTGGCCGGTTTTATTTAAACTTTACTTTTGCAAATTTTTGTAGTCCTCTTCAGAATTCTTCTTCTTCTTCGAAGCCCCGAGAGGGACTGTAGTGCTACAACCCCTATCGGGTCTTCGCTTCCTGTAAGAAGCGCCGCCAACAGTCTCAGTCCACTGACCACGTTCATCAATTTCAAAATGCAAGCAGCCATACACTGCCTTCGTCGACCGAGCCAGACTAGCGTTTTCTGGATTTCCTCACTGATTCCCGCCCTTCACTTCTCCCAACGAATACCTTTTCGAGTATAAATTGCTCATACATACGATTCACGCGGCCAGCCTTTTGCAGTTTCTACGGTCTTACAATCGTTGAGACCTACGGCTCATCAAAAATTTTATACAGCTCTTGTTGCATCGAATTTGCCACTGGTCCCCGTCTAGCTTCGCTCCAATCACCCGCCTTTTGAAGGCGTTCAATATGTTTGTGGTGATTGGGTTAGGGCCCATGTTTTCCATCCATAGTAAAGCACAGGTCTTATCACAGATTTGTTTATTTGGAGCTTTGTTCTCCTGTGTATGCAGCTGGTCTTCAAGATCAGCAAAACTAAATAAAAAAATTTAATTGCGAGCTGTTTTCTTCGATGTATTTCGTCTCTTTCATCAGTATTTTGGCGCCTTAATACACAAATTCGCCCACATTTTCAATATTGTATTCGCCAAGTGTGTTGTTTTGTGTATTTGAGGCCACTTGGCTTAACTTGTATAATAACATACCTCTTGTATTGACAATTGGCTTTCTTATGACGTATTCCAAAGCCAAATTGAATAGCAATGGGGCCAGCCCATATCTCTGCTTTAGTCCGATATTTGTGTCAAAGGCATCGGTGAGTTGATTATTGATGTGGACTTGGGAGGTTGTTGACGTCATTAGCATTTTGGTGAGACAGACTAATTTGGTTGGGATATTAAAACAAATCATTATTTAGTACAGTAAGTTACGATCAAAACAGTCGTATGCCTGTCAACGACGGTGTACGTCTATGTTGAACTGTCAGTATTTCTCAAGTACCAGCTTGGGTTGGTCAATTGTCGATCTACCTGCCCTAAAACCACCTTGATACTCCCCAGAATACTGGCGTATGGTCTGATTATATTTTCTAAGATTATCGAAAATATTTTGTACACCGTGCAAAGTAGTGATAGTCCTTTATATTGTTCGCACTATAACTTGTCACATGTTTTGTGGATTGGTATTTCTTTAATAGTAAATTCATCCGTGTTGAAATAAACAATCATATAGGTCAAAATACTCTTTGCCTCTTAATACGTTTCTAGTATATGTATATCTATCTTTAAATAGGACGAACTTTTAGTTTTTCAAAAATATTTGCCCGTATGTTACTTTTGATAAACGTTACAAGTTTACCAAATTTCATTCAAACCGGAGGAGGTGACTGGTGAGGTCACACCTCTAGTTAATTTGATGTAAATAACCTGAATTACTGACCTTTCTATGTGTTTTAAATATTTATAACGACTTATAATTCGACCAATGGCAAACAAATAGTTGTTTCGAAAAATTCTTCTATTCTTCCTGTTCAAAATTTATAAGCTGCATATATTGCAGAGCAAAAGACTACAACTCACTACAAACAGGAAAGGATTCATCCTCATTTATTATAGTTTAATACAATTTGGGTCAATCATTTGTCTATTTCAACACGCATGGACTAAACAATAACGGGAAATGGGTATTGCCTAAAAGTCTTGGATTTAAGGATATGAGTCTAGGGAATTAACGTAACTTCCTTAAAGTACAAACATAGGATTTATTGTATAAATTTAATTAACTTTACTTTGTGTTAGTTTCTTCAATTTATTTTGATACCAAAAAGGCAAAAGCTGCGCTCATTTACTTCAAATTCAAGAAAACATTAAACCCACTCGAACTGGCTCCATATTTACCCCACACGGCCTTTAAATAAATTCAATAATATTTTCCACTTAGTTTTGTATATTTTTGTTTCTTTTTATTCAAACAATTTTCATTTCTAACCCCAAGTCGAAAGATATTTAGCAGGAAATTCTTTTTTCACGTTTTTGTCGGAGTATTTTAGTCGAAATAATGAAGGTCGTTGTATTGTTGTTAGAACAAGCAAACCATGCGCTCATTAAGTCGATAACATTGTGGCTGCGGAAAAGTATCTTCTTCGGGTAATTAGAATCTTAATTCGACGTTTTTTTTCGAAATACATTCCGGCCTCTACGCTAAATATAGGGAAAGCGATTTGTTTTGATTTTTGAAATCCAATCCTTGTGCACACAAGCTCGACAAGGTTCAATGAATTTCATAGAAACCGTCTAAGGAACAGGTAGATTTGGGTATTTTTGGAAGGGTAACGTAAATAGAATTTGGAACTGATCGGTTAAGTCCAACTAGGTTGATCTAGTTCAAAGGAATGCGATGATATGCATATATTTCGTTTGATTAGCTCCGCGTTTGATATTTGATTTTTCGATTGTACTACAAAGCAAACATCCGTGATTAGAATCGACGGATTACAGTCTATGTATTTCGATTGAATGTGTTGTAAGAACGAAAATAAGTGGAAATCAGCGCATATCAACAGACGATTCCTTTCCAGAACGATGACCAATTGCGTAATGGACAGACACCTTCTGGTCAAGACTCTCAGGTGCGATCATTTAATGAAGTTTATTTTGCAATAATTCACAGCATGATGCTCGCGGCCTTTGATCTCCTCGCAATTGCAAATTATGCGGGAGTTTGTTTTGTGTGTTTGTAAATCGCTTCCTTGTTTTGATAAGTGTCTGTGCATCACATCAACTAGTTGATATAGTTCTTGGGAGGATCTGCAAGTTAATAGTGAATATCGATTTAGTGACTTGCATGACTGATGATGCTGATGAAGAATTAATAAGATACTGCTGATGAGTTAATCATTAGAGGAGTGGAGTGGTTTTGGTAAGTATTGATTTTACCTAGGCATTCCATTGTGCATTTTATGACTATGATCCTGTGAAGGGGTTCATTGTGCACATCCTGAGATACGACTGAAGCACTCTCCTGTCATACTTTATGTTCAATTGACGTTAATTCTTAGCGTTCTTTGTAGTATGAGTTCAATGCAATGTCATCATAAAACATTACATACATATCTGCAAATCAGCCTTTTCAGATTCCTTAAATCTAATTTATGTAGATATAAAAGCAGTACAATAACATGTTTTATTACAATATAATTGAAATACATTTTCTTTTCAGATAATTAGCTTAATTTATATATTTAATTAAATCTTTTTCTGTGCTGAACATGTGCCAAGTCAGTAAGAAATTAGTTCCTCAGTATAGTTTTTAGAATAGGATGTTTATGTTTCTAGAAAACGATTTATTATGCACATTTTATAAATAAGAATCGGTTAACATATTTATCGCTCCTAAACTTAAGTCTTTCGAGTTTCATCCTTGTTAGGGCATTTTGAAGTCGGTTTTCTTTTTTTTTCTAAAAGTTTTTTTATTTTACCCTTTCCAGTGGCAAATTTTTTCGTTTGAAACTTTTCGAGACTCAGTTTCTTGAATACATTGTACCATGTATATTAAAACATAATTTTTTACTGCAATGCAAAAACCACTACGTCTAAAATCCGCAGCGTTTATAAGAATCGAGTTTAGTTCTGATACATTTAATACATGATTAACAAAACTAGTCGAAATATTTTTGAAAATTTGGCAAAATAGAAGCAAAACTGCAACCTCCAGGCACAAATTTCGTTATATCCTATGTCAAATACACATATGTGTACATACCATATACATATATTCATATTTATATGTACATATATATATATATATATATATATATATATATATATATATATATATATATATATATATATATATATATATATATATATATATATATATATATATATATATATATTGTCGCGTGTTATGGTTCGCGGCCAATAATAATTTTAATGTTCCGGGAAAGTGAAAACGCAATGTCTTTTAATTTAACTTAAAAGAGTTTATTTGATCGCAAAAGTGCACAATGATCAATTTAACACTTTCACTAATTTTAATTTTCACTATTAAAATTCTAACACTTGTCCATAAATTTCTTATCGCAATTGTCTTCTCAAAATCAACTCACTATTACTTGATCGCTTTTCAATTCGCTTTCCACACACTATCGCAAGTTTTTATCGCGGTCGAATGAATGCCACCATTCATTCAGCTCGCCTTTATATAGGGTATCTAATCATTCAACTCAGTTCTCGTACATTGGTGAATAAGCGGGAACGTTCCAGCATGAATGGGCAGTGACTCACTTTATTGAGCGTGTCGTTGAAACGTTCGACCATTCCATCGGATTGGGGATGCAGCGGTGTTGTCCTCGTTTTCCGTATTCCAAGCAGCTCGCACATTTCACCAAAAACTAGTGACTCAAAGTTTCGGCCTTGATCCGAATGTAGTTCGCCAGGTACGCCATACCTACTGACCCAATTTAACACTAGCTGTTCGGCTACAGTAGTTGCTTCCTGGTTGGGAATGGAGTAGACCTCGGGCCAATTGCTGAAATAATCTGTGACAACCAGTGTGTATCGATTTCCCCATTCAGATTCAGGAAAGGGTCCTGCGATGTCAACAGCAAACCTTTCAAATGGTACCCCCACGTTATAGGTTTGCATTTGTCCTCTCAGTCGTCGCTTTGGACCTTTGACGGAAGCGCAAACTGTGCGTCTCCGACACCGGTCCTCTACGGCTTCTCGAGTGTGGAGCCAGTAGAACTTTTCCCTCAATTTCGCTAAGGTCTTGTTAACACCAAGGTGGCCTCCCAAGGATCCTTCATGCATTTCCTTAACCACATCGTGGATTCGGCTTTTGGGTAGTGTAGTTTGCATCCTATAGGAGCTGCCATCCGCCGTTTCCCGTTTCCGCTTGAGTACGCCACCCTCCACCTGAAGGGAGTTCCATTGTGCTCAATAGCTTTTCAGGGTTGCGCCATGTGTTGAAATGTCCTTCCACTCAGGTCGCCCAGTCGTCTCCTTCCATACGAGCAATGGTCCGATGTCTTCATCGGCTAGCTGGGCATTTCGAATCTCCTCCGATGACCAACCTTCATCGAGTTCGGCCGTTATCAGTCGCAGATCAACGGGCGGTTCCTTTTCCTCAATCCGTCGGCAACGCTTGCAGTTAGCTGGACATGGGCGACGAGATAGGGCGTCAGCATTTCCATGAACTCCGCCCTTTCGATGAACAATTTCGTAGTCGTATGACTGCAATCTTTCGATCCATCTCGCAACTTGTCCCTCGGGGTTTTTGAAGTTAAGTAGCCATCTCAGCGATGCATGGTCCGTTCGAAGAACAAATTTCTGGCCATATAGGTACTTGTGGAACTGCTTGGTGGCCTCTATTATAGCCAATAGCTCCTGCCTGGTCACACAGTAGTTCCTCTCACTTTTTGAAAGAACTCGACTGTAATACGAGAGGACTCTTTCTTCGCCATTGATCTGCTGGGAGAGTACAGCTCCAATACCGCCGTTGCTTGCATCGGTGTCAACTACAAATATTTTTCCGGGTTTCGGATACGCCAGTACGGGTGATTCACATAGCTTTTCCTTCAGGGTCTCAAAGGCTGTCTGGCATTGTTGATTCCAGACATACGGACGATTTTTCTTGGTTAGCTGATGGAGACACTTAGCTATTTTGGCAAAGTCTTTGACGAATCTTCGATAGTAGGTTGCCAGACCCAGGAAACTTCGTAGTTGGCGCTTGTTGTTTGGTGTTGGCCAGCTTTTCACGGCTTCAATTTTCTCAGGGTCTGTTTTGATCCCTTCTGCTGATACGACATGTCCCAGGTATTTTACTTCAGCTGCGAAAAGGGTACACTTGTCGGGACTAAGTTTCAAATTTGCCAGTCGCAGTCACGAGAATACCTCTTCTAAGTTCCGCACATGCTCTTCGAACGTTCTCCCGATGACGATGATGTCATCTAGGTACACCAAGCAGGTTTTCCAGGTTAGACCACGTAGCACGTATTCCATCAAGCGTTCGAAAGTGGCTGGAGCATTGCAAAGCCCAAACGGCATCACCACGAATTGCCACAATCCGGTCCCAACTGATAATGCGGTCTTCTCTCGGTCCTTCTTGTCAATTTCTACCTGCCAGTAGCCACTCTTGAGATCGAGTGTAGAAAACCATTTTGCGTCGGCTAAAGTGTCCATGATGTCATCGATCCGTGGGAGCGGGTAACTATCTTTCTTAGTGACGTCGTTAAGCTGCCTATAGTCGACACAAAAGCGAATGTTACCATCCTTTTTCTTTACTAGAACTACAGGCGCGGCCCATGGACTTACAGAAGGTTCAATAATGCCTTGTTTTTCCATGTCCGAGATCAGCGCGCTCACTTCTCCTTGTTTTGCTATAGGGAGACGTCTTGGTGCTTGTCGAATCGGCTTGGCTCTCTGTGTATCTATGACGTGAGTTACCAAACTCGTTCGGCCTTGGTTATCCGGGCTTGTGGAAAAGATGTCACTGTACTTGGTGACCAGATCAGAGGCTCGTTTGAATAGCTGCACCGGCAATTCGACTTGCTTCAATATTGCAGACGTGGATTCCCGGGCTTTGTCTGTGTCTTGCCTCCTTTTCCAATGATGGTTGTGAGTAGCTTCCAAAGAGGTGATGGTGAAAACAGGCTGGCAGCTGCCAATTACTTCTCCCGCTTTGATGCTCGTGGTTGAGTCTGCGGTGTTAAGGACTCTAACCGGCACATATCCGTTCCTTAAAGATCTTACAAGGCTTCGTCCTACAATCAAACTGCGCAATGCGGATGTCTTCGTTGGCTCTATCAGATATGATCGGTGGTCTCCAGAATCACCATCAAGTTTGGCCCATACAATGCTTTCGGAAGAATTCGGTACATCAGTGTCAGTACATACCACTACATTCATCTTGGGAATTTGGACGCTGGGATCCTCCATCAGTACTTCTACATTCTGCCATTTCAATACACGTTTGCCCAAATCCAACGTGATTCAATGTGGTCGCGGAATCCATTCCGAGAATGCAGTCATCCATAATGTTCGCGACCAGAAAATTATGTCGGAACACAAGGTCTCCCAACGGTATCTGGAGATTGACCTCTCCATGAACATGTGCAGTTTCTCCCGTAGCTGTCCGTAGTGAGAAAATTCTGCCCTTGTGAAGTTGTTGCTGTCTAACTAGGTCTGGTCGGATAATCGATCGGGTTGCACCAGTGTCGATTATTATGGTGCAGTGTTCTCCGTCAATTTGACCTGGAAGGCATAAGTCCGCTTCTCCACGATGTAGTCTTGACACGGCGATGGTGGTGCTGGGGACGTCGATCCTCCTAGCTGACGTTTGCTCCACAAGTTGGCCCTTGCAGTTTGATGGGCCTCCATTCTAGGCTCCGGAGATGGTCTGGATCTCCACCATCCTGGACAATAGCTCCGTTCTCTTCGCTTCTTGCAGTCTCTTTTCAGGTGCCCTTTCTCACCGCAATCCCAGCATCTAGGCGCACCATTTACTTGCGGCTCTCGCTCACACCTGCACTCGTCTGCCACTACCTTGTGAACCCGGGCAGTGGTACGAGCCACATCTTTCACTGCCTCAAAGTTCAGACTATAAGCCAAGGCATCCTTGACTGTTTGCTTTGAGCTAAACGCACAGCTTGTTGTGATTCCTGGTCTTCTAACGCGCTGATGAATGCTTCTGTTGCTGCGTCATCTCGATGTTCCTGGTCGTAGGCTGGGTAAGCCAAAAGTGCTAGTCGCTCAATGTCTTGGGCTAGCTGCTGTAAGGTTTCGCCAGACTTCTGCATCCGATGCCGTAGCTGTGCCCGATAAATTTGTTTCAGGTGGGCGCCTCCATAACGCATGTCGAGTGCATTCATTATGGCATTCGGGTTTGAGTGCATTTCAACGGTGATCGTCTGCAAAAGCTCGGCAGCTGGGCCTCTTAGAGCAAGAATCAGTGGAGTTGCTCGTTCCTGCTCATTCCAGTGATTTGCCCTTGCGGCAGCTTCAAACTGGATCTTGTAAATACTCCAAACCGTTTGCCCATCGAATATTGGTGCTTGCACATTTCTGGATGTGCTTTGCGCTGCGGTTATAAGCGGGGCTGGTGAAGTGGTTACTACTGCCTTCGCAGCTTCCAATTCTTTTTTCACTTTTTCCATCTCGTGGTTCATTCTCTCTTCGACCTGGCTGACCTTTCCCTCGACCTGGCTGACCTTTTCCTCGACCTGGTCAACCTTTTCCTCGACCTGGTCAGCCTATTCCTCGACGCCTTTAATTTGTTTGTTCAGATGACCGAGCTCCGCTTTTATTTCGGTTGACTGTTTCTCCACCTTCTGTATGATGTCTGCCTTGATTTCGATCGCTTGTTCATTGAGCTTCGCAGTTAAATTAGATGACTGTTGTCGCAGCTCTTGCTGCATCAGCATCAACATTTGCATCAGCGCATTTTCTGGTTCCTTTGGTTTTGATGTTTCTGCTTCACCACCTTCTGCGCCCTTTTCTGCATCTGAGGGCTCGCCCACCATGGTAAAGTCATTAATTTTTCACTGCTAGCTTGGTGGTATTTTATTATTTCGGCTTATTTTTTTTTTCAACAGTTTCCACGTTAAATTCCACTATTGTGCACTTTAAAAATGTTTAAATGTTTTCACTTTTGGAAATTTTCTTTCTCACTTCTCGACACCATTGTCGCGTGTTATGGTTCGCGGCCAATAATAATTTTAATGTTCCGGGAAAGTGAAAACGCAATGTCTTTTAATTTAAGTTAAAAGAGTTTATTTGATCGCAAAAGTGCACAATGATCAATTTAACACTTTCACTAATTTTAATTTTCACTATTAAAATTCTAACACTTGTCCATAAATTTCTTATCGCAATTGTCTTCTCAAAATCACCTCACTATTACTTGATCGCTTTTCAATTCGCTTTCCACACACTATCGCAAATTTTTATCGCGGTCGAATGAATGCCACGATTCATTCAGCTCGCCTTTATATAGGGTCTCTAATCATTCAACTCAGTTCTCGTACATTGGTGAATAAGCGGGAACGTTCCAGCATGAATGGGCAGTGACTCACTTTCAGATGTTGATAATTCTTGTTGGGTTCTCGTGGGTTCGAGTAAATTCATTTGTTGACGTTCTTAATGATTGTGAAAACAATTGCGACAGTAGCTCGCAGAATTATTTGTACATGTAATTATTTGTACATGTAACAATATATATATATATATATATATATATATATATATATATATATATATATATATATATATATATATATATATATATATATATATATTAACCACGAAAGGTGCACAATTGAGCAGCGCGTTAAGGTTGTTGAAGCCTTTTACGAAAATGACTGTTGAAGTCAAAATGCACATCGTGATTTTTTTGGTCAGCATAATCGACCAAATGTATCCACAATTGGGAGAAACGTGCACAAATTTCAGCAAACCGGGTCTGTGGGAAATTTTAAATCACTTGTGCATGCTCACCCAGTTTGTTCTACGGAAAACATTGCTGTTGTTCCCGATAATCTGACAGAAGAGCCGTCAACCTCGACTCGTCGTCGTACCCAACAATTAAACATCTCACGAACATCACTGATGTGAATTTTGAATAAAGATTTCAATTTACACTGTTCAACTAACCCAAGAACTGAAGTCTACTGACCATTTCAAGCGTTGGCAAGGCGCTGAATGGTTAGTTGAACAGACAGACGGGAGTGGCGACTTTACAAAGAGAATCATCTTCAGCGACGAGGCACACTTTCACCTCAGTGGATTCGTTAATAAGCAAAATCGCCGCATTTGGGCAAAAGAGAATACACTGATGATTGTTGGAAAGCCGATGCATCCACAAAGAGTGACTGTTTGGTGCGGGTTATGGGCTGGTGGCGTCACCGGGCCGTACTTCTTCAAAAATGAGGACGGCCAAGCAGTTACCGTGAATGATGTTCGCTATTGCGAGATGATAACGGAGTTCATGTGGTCAGAAATTGAAATTATGGACCTCAACGATATGTGGTTCCAACCGCATGGTGCCACACAGCCAACGAAACAATGACTCTTTTGCGCGAGAAATTCAATGGCCGGGTTATCTCACGTTGTGGTGATGTTAATTGGCCGCCACGATCATGTGATTTGACACCGTTGGACTTCTTTCTCTGGGGATATTTAAAAGAAAAAGTGTAGATTAATAAGCCAAGAACAATAAGAGGATGATATCATTCAACACATTAACGACGTTGAACCTAAATTATATCTCAGAGTTATTGAAAATATGGAACATCGGATAAAAGTATGCAAACGTAGCCGTGGCGAGCGTTTGGGCAATATTTTGCACCACACATAATTATTGTCATAAATCCTTCTATTATAATAAAAAAAAATTAACACAATTCCCTGAAAACTTTTTGTTTTATTTACAACTAATATCGTATGTTTAAATTGGACCACCCCTCATAATATTCACTAGAAAATAACGAATCAACCCTATAATTTACAATCACTCAATCCGTATTATTTCTTCGGTGAGATTTATAAATCTTATGTGTTTATGTCTAAAGAAGTAAGAAGGATCCTTTACTAAGTTCATCAATAAGCAAAATGTTTCCTCTAAATATTGTTAAATTGTATTTATGCATTATTTAGAATTTTTTTTTTCTTTTTTCTTTAAAAGCCGTCGGGCCTTGCTTAGTTGTGTGAGCAGACGCGTTTCGACTACTTTGAGTCATCTTCAGTGTCTAAAGGATGTGTTGAAGGGAGCGACTTTATATAGTCGTAGGATGGGTAATTAGCGAATAGGTAATTAGCGGATGGGTAATTAGCGGATGGGTAATTAGTGGATGGGTAATGAGGTCAGGAAGTAAATTACTCAATTATACCAGGTAGGGGGATATTATGTTTTTGTTTTTTTGCTTGTTGGCTGTCCGTTTGTTCTGTTTCATCTCGTTTCCGTTTTCGTCTAAGAGTGTGGTCTAGGACTGAGAAAATTGCGTCGGAATTGGTAACAAGTTGTTCGTTGATAATGTCACCGTCTGTCTTTCTATGTTTATAAATTTCAAGCCTTTCTAGGATGTCAAGTCTCGGTCCTTTGTTTTGTTTGTGTAGCAATTTCATAGAGTTTGTCATAGCATCAGGCTCATGTGCGTGGTTTTGTAGGTGCGTCGCATAATTGGAGTCTGCCTTGTTGTATAAGAAAGATCGTAGGTGCTCTTTGTATCTTGTCGTTAGTTTTCGTGTTGTCCTTCCTATATATACCATGTCGCAGTCCTTGCATGTCAGTTTGTATATGCCGCTGCCTTCGTATATCGATAAGTCATTCAGTTTTGGCTTCAGTTTGTTTCCAATGTTGTTGTTCGTTTTGAATGCAGTTTGCAATTTGTATTTCCTAAGGAAGTTTGATAGTTTGTATGTCTCTTTGCCTACGTATGTTAACGATACCCACTGTTGGTCGTTCTTATGAGTTTCCGTCGGTTGGCGTTCCTGTTTTTGTTTGTACTGTGTGACTAGTTTGTCAATGTCGCATTGTTTGTATCCGTTATTATTAGCTATTCTGTAAATGTTGTTTAGTTCGTTGGAGTAGTTAGTAGGAGTCATGGGGATGGAGTGAAGCCTCTGCACCATTCATCTGTACGCTGCTAGCTTATGTTGTGCGGGGTGGTTAGATGTTTCATGTATGGTATGATCAGTTGTGGTTGGTTTTCTGTATATTTTGTAGTCCAATCGTGAATTTATTTATTGGTTATTCCTGGTAGAAATGCTTGACTAAAATGTACCGTTTATACAGGAAATTAAGGTTACTGATCATTTTTATCATCCGTAACCAAAGGACTCGGTATCATTGAGGAGTGCCAAATAATTGGCACTTTTCGGATGAAAGATCATATAAATTTAATTTTTCGACATCAATGTATCATATTGAACTGTTAATATCTGCAGAGTCCTTCAAAGAATTACAATCCTGTACCGAAGCATTTTAAATCAAAATGTTGACGTTTATTTGAAACCTCTACAATCAAAATGTGATCAGTTATACTGAAAGATCGGGGTGAAAGTCGGAAATTTTTTTTAACTTTTAACAGTAAAAGTCCTTTATCGTTACTTGAATTTCTTATACTTTAAATGGGATCCAACAGGAAGAAAGACGCATCATTTGCTGTAAACAGGACTTTTGTATCCATCTCCATTTAAAAATTATGCGTGAACATACATAAAACAAGTTGAGTAAGCAAGAGAGCGCTCCTACCAGAAGGTCTTTGCAAACATCCTAGGGTTAGAAACAAGTTTTCTAATGGCGAGAATCGATACCTTGAATTATTCATCCAATACTTGGATATGAAATCGTTCAAATTTATGCAAAAGATGCACAGTTTCTTTCATAAGCACAGTGGAGCCGCCATTTTGATCTAGCTTAAATTATTTTTCTGAATGCTGGGCCAATTGAACATGTTCAAGATAAACACTATTCCTTGAATTTTCATGAAAATTGAAAGAAAATAACCTTGCAACTTCTTCCTTTGGGGCCACGTGAAAGCGAAGGCCTACGCCAACAACTCAGCGTTGATTCAAGACCTCAAAGATGAAATGTGAGGCTATCAAGGACATACGGCAGCCACTTTGCGATTTGGTTATGAAAAATTTCATGAAAAGGATATGGTCCTGTGAGCGTGCCGTGGTGGTTATTTGCCTGATGTTATTTTTTGTTATTAACGGCATATCTTTTTCTTCATAATGAAATAAACATTTGATCATTCATATCAAATTATGCCATTTTTCTTTTAATATCAAAATAACACCTCTTGTTGGAAAACCCTTTATCAACCATAAACACGTGGTATTATTGTTGTGTTTCCATACAATTGAAATGGCTAGAACTCACTTGATTATGATTCGATCTCAATTAAAGTTTGTAAACTTATATATCTTATATAAGTCTATATAATCCCTAAATTTCAAGAAGTTTAACGGTACCGTTTTGATTTTATGGGTAAAAATGTAAAATCTACAAATCATACTATTATTAACAAAGTTGTGTGAATTTAGATTTCTAAGATATCTGTTGCCCTTGTACTCAGTAAGGTTAACGTCCATGATAATTTTCAGATTTTTCGGCTGAAAGGTGTCCAATCGCGAGGGGGGGACACAAATTTTTGGTACGTTTTGCATTCCCCTGGACCCCCTAATTCATAAAATAATTTTTTTATTTCAGATTCTAAAAGCTTTAATCAAGACCTTTCATTTGATACCCCACTCGACTACCTTTGATTAAAAAAAAAATTCAAGGGCCAATTCGTTATTAGGGGGGACCCCCCTTAAAAAATATATAAATTTTTGGTAAGGCCTTAAATTTTGAGAGACCATCACTTCTGGTCTTTTCACAAAGTTTGAGCATTCTAGCTTCTATAGTTTCCGAGGAAATCAGCTGTGACCCACGGACAGACGGACAGACGGACGGACGGACAGACGGACGGACAGACGACAGACAGGTCGCGAAACTAGTAGTTCTTTGTAAAAAAAATTTTTAACAAAAATCTAAAAAAGCATCAACAAAAAAATATACGTGATGAATTGATAACCTTCTTTTTTTGGAAGTCGGTTAAAAACTCTTAAAACTATGTTTCTTTGAAGTCTAATATTTTAATTTAATATATAGCAACTTTTTTATAGTACTCTTTTAAAATCGGTATTTGTTTGGCCATCCGTGTATGGAAGCAGAAGCTAAAGTCACAAAATTTTGTGAAAACTCAGACGCAGTGAATTTATATATGCTTTAAGTTTGAAAAAATTCATATTTTTAAGAGGGTCTATCCACATAACGATGTCGCCCTTTGAAAAAAAAAACTCTTCTATTAGCTTTGGTTCCATAGGAAGGGAGATTTAAAATTGCAAAATAATTATTCAAGGAGCTTTGTAGAGCTAATAGTATGGCAATTCTCCCGTAATTTTAAATACTCTGTTTCTCGTTTTTCTTGTGGACTGGTATTATGCAAGACGATTTCCAATAATTAGAGAAGACTCCACTAGTAAGTCAATTGATGAAAATTATAAACATAGGCTGGATTAATTGGTCCTTGCATTAAACCAGAAAGCTGAGAGGAAAATGGGAAAATGATTGGATCCAGGTTCCTTTTTTGAGTCTAGGCGCTCAATTGGATGAAAATGCTTTTATTCACAGATTGGAATTTTTTCAATTGAAGTTACTGGAGCCATTTCAGGTCAAAGACCTTGTTTCTTCTTCTCAAGACTATAGCCCTTCTCGAGCCTTCGCTTCCTGCAAGCAGTGCCTCCAACTGTCTCGATCCATTGACCGCCCCCCAATTTCGAAATCCGAGCAGCGATGAACTGTCTTCATCGACCGAGTCAGACCAGCATTTCTTCGGTTTCCCCACTAGTCTCTGGGCTGCAGTCCTCCCAACGAATACATTTTTGGGTATAGTTGTTCGTCCATACGATTCATGTGGCCAGCCCATTGAAGCTTCCGCAGTCTTAAAATCGTTGAGACCTCCGGCTCGTCGAAAATTCAAACAGCTCATGGTTGTATCGAATTCGCCATTGGTCACCGTCTAGCTTCGCTCCGATTATTCGCCTCAAGACCCGTCGCTCAAAGGCGTTCAATATATTTGCGGATGCTTAGGTTAGGGTCCATGTTTCACACCCATAGCATATACAGGTCTTCAAGATCGTCAAAACTGAAAAAAATATTTTATTTGCGAGCTGTATTCATCGGCGTATTTCGTCTCTTTCATTAGCGTTTTTCATTGTTTTGGCGCCTAAATACACAAATTTACTCACATTTTCGATGCTGTATTCACCAAGTGTGATATTTTGTGTATTTGAGGTATTTTTCTTCGACTGCATCATGAGGTTTGTTTTATTTTCATTGATTTGTAGCCCTACTAGGTTTGCTTCGCTGTCAAGTTTCAGGAAGAGTTCTTTGGCAGTTGTTAATGACGGTGGCAATATGTTGACGTCGTCTGCATAGGCCACTAGTTGGCTTGACTTGTATACTAATCTACCTTGCGTATGAAATACTCCAGAGCCAAATTGAATAGCAATGGGGATAGCCCATCGCTCTGCTTTAGTCCGATATTTGTGTCAAAGGCATCGGCGAGTTGGTTACTGATACGGACTTGAGAAGTCGTCAACGTCATTGTCATTTTGGTAAGACGGACTTATTTGGCTGGGATGCCAAAGCGAAGCATTATTTGGTACAGTACGTTACGATCAATACTGTGGTTTGCTTGCTTAAAGTCAACGAAAATTTGGTGCACGTCTATGTTGAACCCCCAACATTTCTCAAGTACCTGCTTGACTGTGGACAATTGGTGTATTGTTGATATGTGATAACACCACCTTGACACTCGCCATTTTTTCTGTTGGCGTAAAGGTCGATTTTATATTCTTGAATTTTTGAAAATATTTTATACGCCGTACAAAGTAGTGATATGCGTCTATAATTTTTCAACTGTAGCTTGTCACCTTTTTGTAGATAGGGAATATAATTGATTGGCTCTACTCTTTCGGTATATGTTCTTGATGCCTGATGTGCTGGATGACTTTGTGAATAGCTTTATAAACACTGCTGCCTTCATATTTGATGAATTCCACTGGAATCTCATTGATGCCCAGTGCTTTTGGGCTTTGATGATAGAGCAAACTTTATCCAGGGTTGGTACGGCCAATGGAAGTTCTCCACAGACATCTATAGACTCCTGTGCTCTGGAGCTATGCGGAGGATTAAGGAGGTTCTTGAAATATGATGTCCATATTTCCTT